>CM046393.1:45502610-46752610 GCA_025413875.1 Rhododendron molle
TGAATTTTTAATTTGGGTGTGAATTCTGGATTTAAGGGTGTAAATTTTTTTTAATAAACAATTCACACCCCGTAAAGTCATGCTGTGAATTCTAGGAGTGTGAATTTTGCAAATGTGTGTGAAAGGTGTGAATTCTTAATTTGGTGATGTGAATTTTATTTTTTTGAGGATGTGAATTCTTTTTTTTTTTTGAGAGTGAATTCTTTTTTTCTGAGGATGTGAATACTTAATTTGGTGATGTGAATTCTGGATTTATGCTCTGGATGGTGTCATTTTCCGATCATGGATTGATGGAACACAGCGCCATTCTTGGCGACGAAAATGGATAAAAACAGAATTCACCTCGTTGTGAACGCTGCCGATGGGGGCCATTGAGACACGGTGGTTTTCGGAGATTAACAAACCTTGAAAATCATTAATTATGTTTATTACTAGTATAAAGTAGAACCAGTAGATGAAGTTTATTATTTTTATTATGCACTTGTTTATACATGCAGAATGATAGAATCAATTTTAAAAAGTTATCTGGTGAATTTTTAATTTGGTGTGAATTCTGTCTTTTTCGAATGTCTGAATTTTTCATTTGGGTATGAATTCTCTCTTTTTCAACCGTGTGAATTTTGCAAATGTGTGTGAATTCTGTAAACAGTGTAAATTCTGGAAAGGCGTTTGAATTATGGGGATGTGAATTCTTGCGAAGGGGTGTGAATTCTGCAAATGAGTGTGAATTCTTGAAGGGTGTGAATTGTGGGAGGTGTGAATTCTTGGGAGGTGTGAGTTCTCGGGAGGTGTGAATTCTGTGGGTTGTGAATTTTCGGGGGTGTGAATTCTCGAGGGATGTGAATTCGGGGGTTGTGAATTTTTGCAAAGGTGTGTGAATTCTCGAGGGTGTGAATTCTTATGAGAGGTGTGAATTCTCGATGGTGTGAATTCGTTGGAGTGTGAATTCTTGGGGTTGTGAATTTTGTGAGTGCGGAAAAGTGAAAAGGGCAAAATAGTAAAAATATATTTAAAAAGGCCCTGAATGGGATAGGACTTACAAAAGGGGGTTTGCATGGAATCCACACAAAAAACTAGGACCGGCCAGGAATTTCCTGTAACAAAGGTATTCTAGAAGCACAAACACCACCACAAAAACACTCACATGCACATTCACAAAAATTTGGGCCCCTTTGTTTATGGCCGTAGAATTGTTGAAAAGTTAATGAGTGATTAAGGCTAAGTTCCCCTAAGATTTTTAATGGAGAAATTACCAAAACATGACGTTCACTTAAACTAATTACCAATACATGAAATGACTTGCTCCATAGTTGGTCCTGAATCTTTTTGGACTTGCTCGATCACAACTACGAAGCAAGTCACACCATGTTTTGGTGATTAATTTGAGTCAACGCCATATTTTGATAATTTTTCCATTTTTATTCCATAAGAAAAAGGTAAAAACAGAATTGTTTCTTTTTATCTATAAGATTAGATATGGAATAGCTAACTTTTTTTTGTCTAAAAGTAGGGTTTGTTTTTGTTCCATACATCAAAAAAAAAAATGGCTAGTGATTTTGCCACACCTTTTTTTGTTAATGCCACACCCTGCAAGTGTATTTTTTGGTGCAAAAATACACTTGCAAGGTGTGGCATTAACAAAAAAGAGTGTGGCAAAATCATTTCCCCAAAAAATTTAAGAGGGACAAGTAATCCATAAGATATAAACAAGGCCTAAACGGTGTGAAGAAGTCAGAAAAATAAGTTATGGCTATGATTGCTCTCTCAGTCAATTACTACTTTCATGGACCAGAATTTGCTACAACACCCAACAGACGTGAGTCGCGTGACTGAGCTCTCAGTATTCCCAAGCTTTCACGCAGTTTGTGGGTTTAATGCAACAGCCACTGATTGAACCAGACCAGGTGCAAGTGGAGTGGAATACAGTTGGTGCCTCTCTTATCCCCCATGCACATAGGCATAGTTCGATTCCCGTAAGCACCCATCTCCTTTCTCCAAATCTCCTAGGATTGAGTAAATTAGGATTAACAAATGGCAAAAAAAAAACCCAGACCAGGTGAGGTCAATTTCACTCATGCGCGTGGGGCCCAGCCACCACGTCAGTCTTCGGATATATCGATCGTGGGCTCAATTTTTGTGTTCGTAGACAGGGACGAAACCAGAATTTCGTAAACGTGCGCAGGGCCGAATTATATATGAACAAAGAGTTTGAAATTTCAAGATTCGGAAATCTAATGGTTTGTGTGGATTCAGAAATCTAATGATTTTTAGGTAATGAGTGAAGAGAGATAGAAATATAAATGAGATTAATAATCCAAAAATGCTAGGAATCCATGACAACTATCCATAAAAGTGTCCAAAAAAGAATAAAGAACGGTTCATATTCATTCAAAAAAACTCATGGTAGACGGTGCACAAATAGATCGAGGGGTTTGGGTATTGGTACCCGCAACATTGTTAAACTATTTACATGTTTAAATATCACCCAATACAAAATACAGTATCTAAGTATTTTTAACACAATAAAAATATAGTATGAATTTTTTTTTTTTTTTTTCGAAACCAGGGGGCCTTGGCCCCCGTAAGCTTCCGTCTCTGTCTGTGACTCCGTAGACTTTCCGTTGTTCATGATGATAGAATTGTTGAAAAGTTAATGAGTGATTAAAAACGTTGTGAAGACTAGAAGTCAGAAAAATAAGTTATGGCCATGTTTCCTCTATCACTCAATTATCATCGACCAGAATTTGCTACACCACCCCACAGGCGTGACTGAGCAGTTTTCTGGGTTTAATGCAACAGCCACTTACTGAACCAGGTGATCTCAATTTCACTCATGCACTCATATGTACGTGCATTTATATGTCTAGAACCTAATGCATACGCATTGCTGTATATTTTTTTTCTGGGTTTCATCGTATGAGTTCGTACCATAACTAGTTAGAGCATCTCCAGTGGGTAATTAAATCCAAAGTGTAAGCTACTATTTGAGTAAAAGCAATTATCTAATGACATATAGTTGAGAGGGATGGAATAAAATCAGAGTTTCCTTTGATTCGAATAAAAAATTGAGTGAAACTCAATTTGGTATTGATTTGAGTCGAGAATTGGAGTTATGTGGGGGGGGGGGGGGGGTGTGTGGGTGTTGTATTTACTCATATTTTGTTATTGATTCAAGAAAAGGGGTAAGGGGTGGAGATGCTCTGGCGGGTTCAATCACTTTTGCTATGCAGGACTATATTCATAGTTCTTACATCGATGGGTTTCAGTTTCATCGTATGAGTTCATACTGTTATTAGTTAGAGCATCTCCAATGGGTAAATCCAAAAAGTACGCTAATGTTTGAGTAAAAAGCTTCCTTATTGGTATTGGCTTAGTTGGGAATTTTTTTTTTTTTTTTTTGCCACAACGATAACAGATAGTATTATTAAAACCGGTTACGATACATCAAGCGGAAGACCCGTCCCCGCGAAGAGGATCGAGTAACCACAACGGCGGGGATTCAGTCCAAAGACAAGATCCCGAACCATTCACACCTTTTCCAGCTAGCACATGAGCGACCTTATTACTAGCCCTAGGCACAAAAGAGTAGCTACAGCACTGGAAATTTCTGCCCAAAACCTGAATATCATGAATAATGGCCTCCACCTCTTGACTGATAGTTGCCTTGCCATGAAGCGCATTCACCAATAACTGAGCATCACTTTCTATAATCACAGACCTTAACCCAAGATGTGATCCCAACAAAATACCATGCCGAAATGCCACAGCTTCTGCAACTAGAGAACTTGCGCACCACGGAGAAACCCCGAACGAGGCAGCAACAAACAATCCTCTGAAATCCCGAATCACAAGGCCATAACCCCCCTCTCGACACCCCTTTCTTCCAAGACCCATCCACATTAATCTTGAACATCCCGGCCGGAGGCTTCCTCCATGATCTTGGGCTTCCTTCCCCATGCAAAATCACAGCTTAGTTGGGAATTTGAAAGGGACTAAATAAAAATCCGAGTCTCCGTTAATTTGAATGTAAATTTGAGTAAAACTCAAGATGGTATTGATTCAAGTCGAGAAATGGAGTAAGTTTTAGGGGGGATTTACTCAACTTTTGGTTTTGATTCAAGAATAGGGGCGAGGGATGGAGATGCTCTAGTGGGTTCGATCGCTTTTGCAATGTAGGGGCAGGACTATATGCATATTTCTTACATGAGAACAGAATCTGTTTGTTTTGTTTTCTGGGTTGTTTCCTATTCCTTCTTGGTAAGTGATATTGGCAAAGTTTGTAGAAATTGTGCCCTATGATGTGTTCACTACAGTTACCGGAACAATTCCTTGTGGGTTTTGGGTGGCTGATTTGAGTGAAAAAGGTATGCAATTGGGAAGTTGAGTACTGGTTTTGCAGTATTTGGGTATTGAAAAGAGGATTGGAATGTGTGGTGAGAACTAGCACAGAGATCGATCCCCATTCCCATCAAGGGGCACGGTGACAAGAAGCTCATTCCTTATGTTTTATAGGCATGAGTCCTATGTTCTGCTAGTCACCAAGCCTTCGGGGAGTACGCTTCAACGTTACGTCAATTTGTGATGAATCTTATGAAGGGGCACCATCTAGTAAGTGATTGTTACAATGTTATGCCGTTTTGAGAAAAGGTTAGTCACCATTTGTGGTGAAAATATTATGCTTAGGGGTGCCAATTTTATGACGATTGGTGGTGTTAATTTGCTATGACTTTTTTAGTTTTGGATATATGCCTCTTTGCGAAGAACCGATGATGTATGCCATTTTGTGGTGGATTCCAAAGGAGATATACGACGACGACAACAACAACACAAAACCTATTTAGTCCCCAATCATTGGGGTATGAACGGGGACGATTGAAGAAAGACCTAACCTTTGGCAACATGCACAAAGTGGTTGTTCTCATAATACCACTGATGCAGGGGCCCCCTTATACCTGTTTTTTTTGCTAAACCATGCCCCCAAATCAAAGCCAAATAAAATTAGGGAGAGTAGGCCTGGAGATCTAATTCAATTTCTATGCACATTACTATGTTTCCTTCACTGATAGTCCAGAGCATTAATATGCACAATCAAAGGATGCCAAAGTTGGGGCTTGAGAAGCCATGTAAGGGAGACACCAGATGGCCTTATCACCCACCAATGGAAAAGCTAACATCGTTAGTATTGACTACTTCATCTTCGGTGAGTGGGAGACAAGAGGTGTCCCCCATATTCCATTTTTGACTCCTTAAAGGACAAATCAAATTTAAATTTTTCAATAGAAAAAAAAAATTCAAAGGAAGTCGAGTGGACTATTTTGTGAATGTTTCAATAGGCTAGACCACACTACGAGCTGTTTCACATCGTTAATAAACTCAAACACGCAAGACAGCCATTGGACATTTTCACTGCTCTTGCAACCAGAGTCACGAACACTATCCTCTCTTCTTGGAGAAGAAGCAATTATCCAATTTATATATCCTGCAGAACAATCGTGTTTATCCTGGGAAATTCACACCCAGTTTATTTCTCACATCCAACTATGGTGGTCTATGAAGCATGCATACTCTATTTTGGCCTCCGTATCACGTGTCGTACGCGTATCGGATACGAATACGCCCGGATACATGTCCGATATGTTTTTCAAAGTATCCAGAATTTAATTTAATTTTTTGATAGGAAACAAGAAACACCCCGTCCGGGTCATTCCTGCTTGCTCCTGGTGGATGTTTATCTGTTTAGTTGTTATTATTGAATACAATTAGTTATTATTTTTGGATTTTTATGTTAGATAATACTGTGAGGATATTACTTGGTCTTTATTTGTGGTTATCATTTGAAAGGGCCTGTTTTGTACCCAAAAATAAGAAACAGTCTATTTGAAGGACTCTACAATGTTCTTGAAAGTTTATGATATATATTGAATGAATTAATCATCAGGATTGGTGTGGATGCCACTAAAATCCTAAGGCTATATCATTTTCTTTAATCGTACTACATCACTTTGCCAATATGTTCTTCGCCCATTTAGTTGCTATGAGTGGTTCAGCTGCTAATTTGCCATGAGTTTTCTGAATGAATTCTACTGAGCGTTAATTAGCTGATAACCTACCATTGGATTGTCTTACAGCTCTAGTAGAGACAATCGTACTTATTTTGGGATGTACCAAACTTCTCTGAAACCAACAAAGAAACTTGTTTTGCTACCCAATTATCATTCTCTGCACCCGACAAAGAACCAGTTTCCAATATCGTTTAAGTTCAAGCATTGATTACCAAAAAAAAAAAAAAAAAGTTCAAGCATTTGTTTGTGCATGTTATACACATCTTCAAAGTCTGCAGATGCATCATTCTTGTTTTTCATGCGTGCACTTTTCATCATGGAAACATCAGACCTGACACTATTGCTTCTGTTTGGTATTTGTTATGACCATCCATCCATGGCAGGGGAAGGCATGGAGGAGGGAACACCAAAACCACCCGTTTCATTGACGGACAAGATTTTCACTTACAAGACAATGGTTTGGGAAACACATGACAGCAAGCCAGTCTCATATTGGGTTGTACTACTCCTAAGCAGCGGAGCAATGCTCGTGGCACTCCCTGCTTCTATTCTCCTCTCACGTTTCTATTACTCCAATGGAGGGAAGAGCGAATGGATCATTTCATGGGTCGCTGTTGCAGGGTGGCCTCTAACGGCTTTAATCCTCATTCCCACATACTTCTTTTGCAAAACTTCTCCCTCTCCCCTTACAATAAAACTCACGCTTTCCTATATCGTGTTGGGTTTCATTACTGCGGCTGATAACCTCATGTTCGCATATGCATATGCATATCTCCCAGCATCAACTGCTTCTCTTTGCACATCTTCAGCCCTAGCATTTTCGGCCCTGTTTGGATACGTTCTTGTGAAGAACAAAATCAACTCTTTTACAATAAATGCAATTGTGATCATTACTGCCGCTATGGTGATCATTGGATTGGATTCAAGTTCTGATAGATACGGGAATGTCACTGACAGCCAATACATCTTTGGCTTCGTTTGGGATATCATGGGGGCCGCTCTCCATGGACTCATATTCGCTCTCTCGGAGCTTGTTTTCGTGAAACTACTCGGAAGGAGATCGTTCCACGTAGTTTTAGAGCAACAAGTAATGGTTTCTTTCTTCGCATTTGTGTTTACCACAATTGGGATGATCATGGACAACGATTTCCAAGGGATGAGTTTGGAGGCCAGGAGTTTCGAGGGCGGAAAGGTTTCGTATATCATGGTTCTTATCTGGGGTGCTATTACTTTTCAGTTGGGAAGTTTGGGAGGCACTGCTGTGCTTTTCTTGTCTTCAACTGTGTTAGTTGGTGTTCTCAATGCAGGGAGGGTGCCTATCACAAGCTTTGCTGCAGTAATTTTGTTGAAGGACCCTATGAGTGGATTCAAAATCTTGTCTCTGGTCATTACCTTTTGGGGATTCGCTTCGTACATCTACGGTAATTATTCCCCGAGTAAAGGTCTCTCATAATCTGTTTTCAGTTGTATTTGTTACTCTGATTTTTCTCTTTGGTTCACGTGTTATTGAAGGTTAATTGGGTGTAGCCATATAAATTCTATTCAAAGTGTCTGTTCTATTGCTCAATTTAGACAAGAATATGGGTCCTTTTTCGGAGTCTGGTCCTCTCTTTGTAGTCTGTACAAAAAAACCGGTGTACTTTTATTTTTTTAGATCAATAATAATATACAAATTTCCAAACACGGGAATCTCGAGACATTTTTTTTGTTACACAAAATGGAAGTGCG
The DNA here is from genome assembly GCA_025413875.1 of Rhododendron molle. Lineage (NCBI taxonomy): Eukaryota > Viridiplantae > Streptophyta > Magnoliopsida > Ericales > Ericaceae > Rhododendron > Rhododendron molle. Next base: position 45,510,401 of record CM046393.1, read on the forward strand.
TGTATGGTTCTACGTCACTTTGTAGAGAGTATTGCTGGGTTACACCGTATAACTACTGTAGGAGACCGAATTTGGAGAGGTTATCATGTGCTTTGGAATGAGTTCTGCAATGTCATATTCGTCTTTTTAAATTCGCGTAATCAGAGGTATGTGCTTATATCGATCCTCAATACTTAATTGAGAGGCAAAATGCTATGGAAGCAGATGGAATCACGAAAGTGATATTTCAACATTTTCTTAGCCATTTCAGTAAGGGTTTTCTACAAATTAGAAAAGAAGCTGACTGTTTCCTGAAACGATGAAGGAATAAGAATCTGCTTAATTTGGCCGGTGACCAAAATACCGAATATTTAGTCCCTTGGATATGTAGTCTAATTTGATGCTCATATGCAATCAAACAAGCTGGCCCTTAGTACAAGAAAATTATAAAATGTTCTTAGAGCAAGGTCACGGTGGAAGACATCAGGTTCGGGGCGCGGTCTAGAGCTTGGTCTTTTATGTGGTGCAATAGAGAGAAAAATCAAGTTGCTCACTGGCTTGCTGCCCATCGCCTTAGTAGGAATTTTTGTAGTTCAGCCAGGTTGTATTCGACTTGATTTGGAAATTTTGCTTTTAAAAGATCCAAATCGTTGATTGAGTTATGTATAAACATGATCTGGTCAAAAAAAAAAAAAAAAAGAGGTCACTTTGCACTCCAAGTGAATTGTGGTTGGTGAAAACTACAGGACCCGTACTTTTCGTGTTTGTTAAGGGACGAAGTTATGCGATGCATTGTGAATGGTGTAGACCATTACTCCAAAGGGGCACTCAATAATCTTTCTTTATGAAGGCTGTATGAATGGACTTATTTGCTTGGGAAACTTTGGGCTAAAAGTTTTGAAACTTGCAAAAATGGACTCCCACAACTCCAAATTCTTGCGGACAAATAACAGTCTTATTTGGTATCGGATACAGCTCCTTCCAGTCCATGTAAATGGATTGAACCATCCTGTTGGCCCATTTTTGGATCCACTCCGAGCCCACTTCAATGATCAAAATCGCTCATCTTTTAGATGTCGTTGAGACCGATTACCACGTCAAAAATCACGTCGATCAGGTATAGTTTGATACTATTATTTCAAAGCAAGTATGTATTGAGAAAAAAAGGATTACAGATCACGACTCCCATTTAACCTATTTATATGAATGTGCTCTGAAATTTTGTCGAACGACAGTCTATCAAAGTGATTTTTATCGTGGATAACAGTCTCGACGAGATCTAAAAAGTGAGCTATTTCAATCATCAGGGCCGAAGTGGCCCGTCAAATCCTTTGTACCCATGTAACAATGTGTTTTTGGCCCGGATCATGTAAAAATTCTAAGTGATACAAAAGTTAACTTGATCTATCGGCCGAAAATGCACGGGAACAAAGGCAGAGAAGAGTATGGGTAGGGAGAATTTGAACTTCAAAAGCGGCCAACAAGGTCCAGCCTAGTCCAGGTAAATGGCCCATTAGCCAAAATGCTGGATCAACTGGGCATAGATTGAAAATGAACAGAGCAAAAGCCTCTGCCAGAATCTGATCCTAAACACGATCTAGACTGTCACTCCATTCCAAGCATGATACCAAGAAGATGTTTTCGTATTCTAAGAGCTATTTCAGCTGTAGAAGAAACACCCTCATTTTCAGAAACAGTTGTCCATAAAGTTTTAAACGTTTGTTTATCTCAAAAAAAAAAAAAAAAAAATCAGTTTTGGTACCGATTTCTAGAATTTAGAAACCCACAAAAAAATCAACTCAGTTCTGGGACCTATCTCCAGAAGGAAAAATGACGGCTAAGGACGTGTTTTGATAATTAATACCCGCCAAGGACATTTTTAGTATTAATCATTTTCCCTCTCCAGAAACCCACACAAAAATCGACACCAAAGAAGCTCAAAAGCCAGATCCAAAAGTTTATGAACGAACAAAGTTCTAAACACGATGCACGTCTCTGCAAATAATGATTTCAGTTCAATATTCAAATCTGTCCAAGAATGGAGGAAATTCCTCGTCATCAACATAGCTATTGCCCTTCTCTCAAAAACATAACTATTGCCCAATTTTGTTTTCCCGATGCAGTAACTGGAAATGGTGGTGCCAACTTCCAACCCATTTCGGACACCAGCCTCCCGTGAAAAGAGGAAGAACAACAATCAAAATTGAGGCTTCAAACAATGTCAACGAAACACAAGTACATAACAGAATATGTCACAGAGATCATGCATTTATGAATTTCATCTTGCTACAAGAACAAGGACCCTTTTCACGCGACAGAAGCCGGGAAATAGGTTTTAGTTACACAGCTTTAGATAATACTAGTATTTAGAAGTATCACGCCCTTACACACCATATAGTCAATAAAATTCCCTGTTAGAACATAAGGGTAGCATTTGCCGATAAGCACGGCACATTTTTAAGTCTTGGGACCAATGTCCTTGAGGGCGCAGATTTGCTCTTCTCCCATTGCAGACATAACAGTCACCACAAGGTCCTTACCCTCACCGAACCCGTCTTTGATCTACACACAAATGTAGAACCAAAAGCTCACTCTAATTATGAATGGAACAAATAAATAATACAAACAAATGGAAAAATTAGGAACTCCAGCAGTACAAGGCGAAAAACAGGTTGGTTCTACATGGTGTACCTGGGTGAGGAGAGCATCGTCCGTGGGGAGCCTCAGATCATCCTTGGTGTTTCCATTGTCGGTCAGAAGACTCACCTGAAAAGGCAAAATCCCGCTATTTAAGATCACAGGACTCCAACTGCCAATTCAAACATGATTGTCTATGGATAAATACAAATCCAGAGTTTTATTCGAGCATGGAAGTGTCAAACCAACACAATTACTGAACAAGTTAGTTCAGCCCAGCTAACCAAGGATACTCACAGGAAAGTTCTCCTGGGCATTCATAGAACAAAAACATTCTAAAGCCACACATTGATTGTCCAATTGGTCAGGGGCGAAACAGTTACACAAGAATGGACAATGATATGGGTCCTCTATGTTGAACCTCACCTATTCTAACTCCATTTAGAGGAATTTACACAGGAAAAACAAATTCCTCTTCTCTCTAGCGATTTGAAAGGGGACACTGTTGAACACACTACTTTTGCCATGAACCATATCTCGTTATTGAATCATAACAGAAAACTCACAAAACCATCTTCAGAGATATCAATCAGCTGGTAGTCGGTACGATTGACATGGGGACCCTAAGAAAAGATTAAAACACAAAATAAGTGACCAAAATGAGAAAACAAAAATCAATGAAGCAAATGCATAACTGGGAGAAGAATTACATGGTTCATAACGTAAGAAACAATGCCTATGTAAAAGTTAAAACATAAGAAAAACTAATAATAAAGCATGGCATTACATCACAGTTGTGGGACGAAGGGACAATATCTTCAAGCTTCTTGCCATTGAAGATATCAATTGCCACAAAGTGACACTTTGCATGTCCATGTTTGCCTGTCTTTGAGGTGGATACCTCAACAACCTGTCAGGAAAAAGAAAAAAAAAAAAAAGAGAAAAGCAAAGGATCGTTACAAGAAAGCTAGAAGAAAGCTAGACCATTTCACCAACTTACAACAATAGAATACAGTAGATGAAAGAGAAAGAAGTCTACAACTTGTTAGCAAGTAAGACAACGTATACTAGAAGCGCCGAAGACCATTTCTTTTGAGCTAGCAACATGTAAAAGAAGTACGTATGAGTAGACTCACAGAATGTATTCATCATAAAAAGGTGCGACCACAAAACAAACATCCTTGCCAAAGAAGCTAGGCCATGTGTAAGCTTGGTCCGCATGTAAACTCAGCACTCCGAAGTTTCCTTCTAACAAAGTTCATAGTACCAAGGAGATGAGGAATTCTTTAGAATTATAACTAGAAAGTAAAAAGGAGCAACTGCAATATTAGTTTACTAGTCTTCATCCTTCTCTTCTGCACATCTCACTTCGCACTAGATAACGTCCTAGTCAGCTACTCTTGTACAGTTTCAACTGAGAGGTCAAGAATCTGCTAATTACTATTAAGAATATATTAATCAAGAATCTACTAATTACTATTAGGTTGACCAATGATAATCCTATACGTTTAATTCGATTTATATATTAAATATTTGTGGAAGTAGTAGAAAAAATAAAAATTCTAGAAAAATCATACGTCGCGTCACTTGTCGCAACGTGAGGCATGGTTCGGAAACACCCTTTTGCTTTAATATCCCTTCCTGTCTCCCTAAAGGAGGATTGGCAGATTGGATGAACCATTTTCTTAAAATACTTAAATGCCCTTGTTTGCATGCGGTGAGTGTATGGTTGGGTAGTATTGGTGAGATTGTTTTGGTAGTTTGGCAGCCTCTGACTGGTGTTTGGGGTGTGCAGACCTTGGCCATTTTTTTTTTACTTTAATGGGTTTTTGGACTTTTCATGTTTTCCTTCCATGTCCTTTTTTCCTTCTTCCGTTTATGCATTGAGTTTTTGTGCGGGGGTGCTTTGGTAAAGTCATGCACCTGCTATCTCTGCCTCTCCCAAAAGAATCAGAATCGAATCTGATTTCTTCTGCAAAAGATCAGAATCAAATCTGATCTCTCTCTCTATCTATCGATGTATATATTATCACACACACACATACACATACACAAACAGAGAGAGAACCAAGCCGGAGAAGGTGAAGAGGGAGAGATGTACTAGCAGCCATCGTCTCCGACGAAACAGATCGGTAGTAGTCCATCGTCTCTGAAAACTCGTCCTTGTATGCGATCGGCACAGCCAGGTTCGGCCCATCGTCTTGCTGAACCGGAGTCACGTACGGCCACTCCAGTCGAAGGCTCAGAAGGACTCGCACAGATCTATTGACTGCTCAGTAGGAGAGAATATATTCCGAGTAGAAGAGCATGTACTCCGATCAGTGCAGCGCCGTGGCCATTTGGGAGAGAGAGCTCACAAATCGCCGCCATAGATGAGAGATGGACGATGAGAGACGGTGAGAGATAGTGTGAGATCGAGAGAGAGATCTGTGGGGGCGGGTGTCGGTGGTTCAGAGAAAGAGACATTGGTGGTCCGGCGTTGGTGGTGTCGCCTCCGGTGGTGGAGAGAGAGAGCGAGAGAGATGGGAGTTGCAGATGACGATGAGGGGAGGAGAGTAAAGTTAGAGTGAGAGACAGAGTCTGGAAAATAGGTTTTGCCCCAATGCCTAAACGAAAAAAACAAACCGAAAAAAAAAAGAACCCTGCTACACACAGATTTCTGTGCACAGATTGTGCACAGATTTCTTTGTGGGGTCTACCATGGATTCCACATAAATCATCGGAGCCGTTTATTAAATGTAAATTTTTTTTTGAGGGTCCAAGTTAAAAATAAGCTCAATCCGATACCTATAGGTATTTCATCCAACCATCTAACTTTTCATTCAAATTTTCGGATAATAAAAAGTTATATAATTGGATCGAGCATTTATAGGTATCGGATTGAGCTTATTTTACGGAAACCCTTGAAAAAATATTTTACATTTAATGAACGGCTCGGATGATTTGTGTGAAACCCGTGGTGGGCCCCACAATAAAATCTGTGCACAGATTGTATGTGCAAGCAGACTTTCTGGGAAAAAAAAAAGGCAGAGAAGAGAAAAAAAAGAACAAAAATGAATGGGTCCACTGGAGTTAAAGAAACAGGAAATTCCTGGCCGGTCCCATATTTTATATGGGGTTCCATGCAAACCCTTTTTTAAAGTTCTATCCCATCTAGACCCTTTTTAAAGATGTTTTTACTATTGTACCCTTATCACTTTTCATACTCTAAGAATTCACACCTTCGAGAATTCACACCCCTAAGAATTCACACCTCCTAGAATTCACACACCTAAGAATTCACACCTTTCAAAATTCACACTCCCAAGAATTCACACCTTCCAGAATTCACACCTCCTAGAATTCACACCTTTGAAAATTCTCACCCCCAAGAATTTACACCCTTTGTAGAATTCACACCCCTAAAATTCACATCTTTTTTGAAGAATTCACGCCCCATCTATACTATTCATATCCCCAAAATTCACATCCCTTTAAAAAATTTACACCACTTTTTCGGAATTCACCCCTAAATGCAGAATTTGCACCCCATCTGCACAATTCACACCCACCTAATTACACAATTCACATCCCATCTGCATAATTCACATCTTTAAATTAAGAATTCACAATTCAAACTAACTCTAATTTCTAATTGATGCCAAAGTAACACTCGTGAATCTCTGATTCTAACTAATGCCAAATTTAGATAATGTTTCATTCACAGTAGCAAGGAACGGAAGGCTTGCTGGACAAAATCTGGTTATTCCGGCTATTCCCTTCTTTCAAATGAAGAATTTACATGTTTGGAAAAAGACACAATTCACACGGTAAAGGAAGAATTCACACTTTCAAAAAATACAGAATTCACACTTTTCACATCTCTTAAATTACAAAATTCACACCTCTTATTGCAGAGTTTACACCCCAAAATTCACACCCCTATATCCAAAATTCACATCCAAAGATTTCAAGATGAAACGCTAAAAAAAAAAATCATTCAAACCAAGAGAAAGGGACAAAAACCTTAAATTCTTATTGACTTATTGCTAATGTACAGAAAGGGACAAAAGAACAAACAAAACTAAAAGTTGAAGAACTCAAATAGCCGAACACGGGTTCAAATCACTGAAACAAGAAACGAGTACATACTTACAATACAACTATAGATACACCAAAAATTCATGTCCGCTCCTCCTCTGTCGTCGCTGCCACCATGACTTCCCCCGCCGCCACGGTTCCATATCCTCCACCACAGCTACCTCCATACTTGGCACCGCCACCGCTGCCTCCGTAACCAGCACCGCTTCCGTAATTCCCACTGTTCTTCTTCTTCTTCTTCTTCTTCTTCTTTATCCGCTTGTTGTTCTTCGTCTTATTCGACCCAGACGAAGAAGAAGTCTCCGGCGAGAACGTCGCACGACCGGCGCGATCTCGAAGTTGGTGCGCACCTTGGACCCCTCAGCCGCCTCGCCGCTGAGTCGTAGGCGCGCGCCGCCTCCTCCGTCGTGTCGAACATGCGGAGCTAGTGGTGGCATCGCCCTATCCGGTCGTGAATCTACTTCGATCATCTTCCTAGGCGGCCATGCTGACAATCCAGAGAAGAAGAAGACGACGGCGGAGAGAAGTGAAGCTTCGAGCTGTGCTACAACAACGTCACCAGATCCGGTCCCTGGCTGCTCCCAATAGCCATATCAAAGATTCTGATGGGGTCATTTTGAAGATTAGGTCGAAGAGGCAACCGTAGAGACAGATGCAGGGATATTTTCGGTAGTTAATTAAAACAGGGCTTATGTGGGTAGGATTTGACATCATGTGGGGCTGGATGGGAACGTGGAGACAAAAGAGGGCCGGCCAGTCAGAAGCCCTTAAAGAAATGGACAAGACTTTGGTCAAAATGGGTGGGGATTTAGCGGTGCTCTATGCACGTGTGCTATGCTCCGGAAGCTTCTCGGCAAATAGTATATCATTTGTTGCCATGTATTTAAGGGTGTGTTCCAGAACACGTAATAAGGATTTGTTCGGCTAAATAATCTTTTTTGAATTATTTTTGGTCCCTATATTTAAAAAAAATATTTGTTAATTTTACGTTAATTTTTTTAGGAATAGTGTGCTTTGTCGAGACGAAAGGAATCTAAAAGGTTAAAAAAAAACCCGACCAAAACCCAATTTTTTAAAAATAAAGATGGGAAAATTGGCTTATTAGCTTATTTTTGTCTCTTTATTAAAAAAATTGAGTTTCGGTCATAATTTTTGTTTTTAGATTTCTCTTATCATGACGAAAAAATAATCGACCCAAAAATTAACAAATGCAAGGAAATCACTCAATTTTAGATTAACAATTTATTGATCTTTAGTGCGGCCCATTTCAGAACCCACATTGGTGATTAAAATCACTTATTGTTTTTACAGTATTTTTAAATTAGTACCCGTGATAACTTATTACGGTGTCAACATTTATGATCCCAACTTTCGAAGAGTTTTAGATAAATTTGACATCAACCTTTTTACTTTTCGATTGATACAATAAAACCTTCAAGGCTCAAAAACCACTGTCGCGAATAACATGGTGGCATGTCTCTGTCGATAATTTCCCTTAAACTACAATCCCTGTCGAGGGGTGTCGAGGGGTATCCCATTTGCTCCTAACCTCCTCCGGTAGGGTTTGATGCCTCCCAAGATCATTATAGGCAACAAAAACCAACGAATAAAGGGAAACAAATCAATTCACCCAACTGCCTTACAATTTAATCCTTTGTCAAATTTCCTAGCGCAGGGCATTAAAAATAACGTGGCAATCAATCCTTTCTGGCAAAGCATGCACAATCTTTTCTGCCAAAGCCTTCCAATGCCATGTCTTCGAGCAAATAAAACTGCAAGCCTTCCACATAAGGCTATGTTTTCCCTCTTTAACATACAAATGATGTCGAACCGGACATTCCACAGCGGATTGGGAGCCCCTATGGTCACGCCCAAGGGGGGTTGCTACGCCGGTTTCGTAATTCAACAGTCATGATTGGCTTGAACTCAAACTCCATGGTTAAGTTTTCACCATTCTTAAGCAATATCAATATGAAGGGAATGGATCACTTTCTACTTCGACCATCCATGGTCTGACTCATAACTCAAACTCCATGGTTAAGTTTTTACTTGAGGGAATGGGTCAAATAATTTGAGATGTGGTAGTAAATAATTCATTGGCCTGTTTCGGGCCCAAAAATATTATCGGAATCGTCTATTTTGTCGAGCTCGTCAAGAATTTCAACTTTGTAAAAATTCATGTTGATCGGATACCGATCAATACCTGATCCAACAAAAAATGGGTGGTTCGGCCCAACAACAAATCAAAGGTCTCTCGACAGCATTTACAATTTACTCACAGGATACACCTAAAAATCAACGGTCCATTTTCTGCATTTTACTCTCCCGTCAACTAATAAGAACTTGCTGATAAAAAAAAAAACCTAAAAGAACTTCCACTAAAGATTTTTAGGACTTTTTTTGTTGTCTTTGTTAAAAAAACGCGTTTGTTATTTTTGTATCTCACTTTTTACTTTTATCCAAATATTTTGGAAAATATCCACTATTTGGCAAAAAAAAAAAAAATCAAATTTTGATTTTTTTTGCTAAAAAAATGGTTATTTTCCAAAATATTTGGTAAAAGTAAAAAAACCTGACTTGTCTCTTCAAGACGAATCAATAATCCACAAAAGTTTAGCACAAAATTAATAAACGCGACTTTTCTTTGAACAAGGACAAAAAATGCTAAAAGAAAAAATGTTTAGTGCAATAGGGTCTAAGGACTCTACTATGCATAACTTATACTGACACTGTACAGATCGTCATGCGAGATCCATTTATGAGTCCCATACGAATGATCCAAGCCGTTAATTAATTCTTAAACTTGAATATGGGGTTGATGTGGACCATTGATCTAGCGTTAAGGAAAGTAAAGTAAAATGAAAATAAGTTGGGTTATGCTATCGTGGGGAGAAAACTTGGAAATGGGATTGATGTAGGCCGTTGATTTTTGCTTGGGCAATCCTAGCAAAAAAAGGGACAACAATGGACTTTTGAATACTGGAGGGGAGCTAAACTCGGAAATAGGATGGTTTTTTTGATTCGCGGGAATGGGGGTGGAGAGAGTTGCATTCCAAAAAATTGATTTTAGGGTAAATGGTACTCATGCAACACATACGAGCTGTTAAAAAATGCAATTGACGACTAAAATTGAAAGGTACCGAACAAATTAAACCAAAAAAAAGGAGAAAAAAATTGTTTCAATATGATCTATCAATTGCATTGTGCTGCATTAATATCACTTGGTATCTGATTTGCAAACAAAATTCCTCCAGTTTGAGAGAGTTGAATTCCTCCAAACAGAGTTGATTTGCAAAAAAGCACAACCATGTGATCACCCTTATATTTTTGTTCAACAACAGCTATAATTGAAATTTGAAACCATGAAACGGCAAAGCCCCAAAACAAACCTTTTAAACTATGTTCATTATTGTCGATAGGTAATTTGTTTTTTTTATATTGTCGATAGGTAGAATGCAAATGCATGATGAGTTGGTCCAAGATTTCAGAAAAAAATCAAACTCACCAAACATGCGGTTAGAATTTTTAGCATGCGGTGTTGTGTCATTCAAGTTTATCTCTCTTAGTACTGTAACGGTACGCCCCCTTGGATGAAGTTGAATATGCACTCCTATCGGGTGACATTATAAAAAAAAACACATGTGATAAAGAAGAGTTGATTAGAAATAAGTATTGATTAAAAAATACCTTCACGAATAAGTTTTTCGTTGCGTAAGATCCTTAATCAAATAATGGCCGTTTTCGATTGCGTCGGACAACATTTGGATTAACATTCCCATTGTTCATCTTGTAAACGAGAATCAATAAAACGAAGATGTGGACCCAAAAAATGGGGAAAAAAAAACAAACGAAAAAGACAAGATTCGGAAACAGCGGTGTGAATAACCACCTAACTTGAAATGGGTTGAAGTAGTGGTATCGACGATGGTAAAAAGGTCGAGGAGAGAGAGCGGGCGCGTCGAAATACTTTTAGTTCTTTTTCAATCGGACTTGATGTGAGAGAGGAAAGCTCTCTCATTTGTGCAATGCCATCGTCGGAGAGATTTGACCATTTTATGCAGAGAGAGAGAGAGTTGTTGTGTTGTTGGGGTGGGGTGGGTGTCGGTGGGTGAGAGAAAGAGACCTTGGTGGTGCGGCGACGTTGATGGTGTTCCGGCGTTGGTGGTGACGGATCCGGTGGTGGCGACAGAGAGAGAATGGGTGGTGTATTTTGAAGAAGAGAGAGAGAGATGGTTGCAGATAGGAGAGTAAAGTTAGAGAGAGAGAGAGTTTGGAAAAGGAGAGTTGAAAGAGTAGTGGTGCGTGATGGTCGGTGTGCATTTTTGTTTTGTTTTCGTTTTTTTCCCCACTTTTTTTCCTCTCCCCACTTTTTTTAATCTAGCTTCCCCTTTTCCAGTTTTTATCGGATTCTTTTGCTGATAATCTATTGAGGATGCAAACAACTTTCAGCAATAGAGTTCAACAACAGAGATCCGCGACCCGTGCAGAGGGTTCCGTGGTAGGTGGTTCGTGACCAGCGCGGAGAGTTCTGCGACAGGTAGGCACGCAGTCAGGCTCGAGGCAGGTAGCGCGCGATAGGCAGGCTCGCGGCCGGGATGGGCAGTGGGCCGCTGCCCAAGTTGGTTGGAGGGGCCCAGCTGTCACTTAGGATTTGCCTATAAATATTAGTTGTTGTATTCATTATTTTTTGAGCAGTTTGCTAGAGAGACTGTATAGAGAGAGAATTCTAGAGAGAGAGAGAGTGCAAGAGAAAATTTTCCTTAGAGAGGAAAGAGAAGACTTGTAATCTTTAGTTTTCTCGGTTCATAGTGGACTGGTGTGGCTCCCGGGGACGTAGACAAGTTGCCGAACCTCGTATATCTGTGTGTTATGTTTTTTTGTTCATCTTTCTTAGGTTTATTTTCTGTGACGATATTATCCCAACATCCTGAAGTGTTTTGTTCGTTGTGAGTCGAGTACGAGGCTCTGATTTCCCAACAACTGGTATCAGAGCCGCGGTTGCGGTAAGAGTGTTCAACAATTTTCCGATTGAATCTTTTGGGTAGTCCGAATTTCCGAGGGAGCTATGGGTTCAGAAGAAGGGAAATCGAAGATCGGGAAGTTCGATGGTTCAGATTTTGCTTTCTGGAAGATGCAGATGGAGAACTATCTGTACCAGAAGGATCTTTATCAGCCATTGCTGGGTAAAAAAAAGGGGAAGAAACCAAGAGAGTGTAACGAAGAATGGGATGTTCTTGATCGGAAGGTGATGGGGCTGATCAGGTTGTCACTCTCGAAGTCTGTCGCGCACAATATACTGAAAGAAAAAACCGCGTCCGATCTGATGGACGCGCTCGCGGAGATGTATGAACAACCGTCCGCGGCAAACAAGGTGCACTTGATGAAGAAGTTGTTCAACTTCGAGATGCCTGAAGGAGGTTCGTTTATGAAGCATCTCAGCGAGTTCAATACAATAGTGAACCAGTTGATCTCTGTTGGAATTGAATTCGACGACAAGGTTCAAGCCTTGTTGATCCTGTCTCAGTTGCTAGAGAGCTGGCAGGGTACTGTTACCGCGGTGAGTAACTCGGCTGAGAAGTTGAAGCTTTTGGGCAGTCCGAATTTCCGAGGAGGCTATGGGTTCAGAAGAAGGGAAATCGAAGATCGAGAAGTTCGATCGTTTGGATTTTACTTTTTGGAAGATGCAGATGGAGGACTATATGTACCCAAAGGATATTTATTGGTCGTTGTTGGGTAAAGAAAAGGGGAAGAAACCAGGAGGGTGTAACGAATAATGGGATGTTCTTGATCGCAAGGCGATGGGGCTGATCCAGTTGTCACTCTCGAAGTCTGTCACGCACAATATACTGAAAGAAAAATCGCGTCCGACCTGATGGACACGCTCACGAAGATGTATGAACAACCGTTTGTGGCAAACAAGGTGCACTTGATGAAGAAGTTGTTTAACTTCGAATGCCTGAAGGAGGTTCATTTATGAAGCATCTCAGCAAGTTTAATACAATAGTGGACCAGTTGATCTCTGTTGGTATTGAATTCAACCACGAGGTTCAAGCCTTGTTGATCTTGTCTCAATTGCTAGAGAGCTGGCAGGGTACAGTTACCCGGTGAGTAACTCGGCTAGGAAGGAGAAACTCAAACTGAATGATATAGTCAGTTTGATTCTGATTGAGGAAGTTAGAAGGAAATCGCTCGAGGGAGTGTCAAGATCTAGCGGTTCAGGTTCAGTTCTAAGTTTTGAGCAGAGGGGCAGAAGCCAGGCCAGGGGTGGTCAGAACGAGAACAAGAGCCGGTCAAACTCGTGCAGTAAGAAGTCCCGCGGCAAAGAGTCAGCGGTAGTGGAGTAGTGGTGTTGGTGATGCTTGTGAAGTGGTGCTGGTGGATTAATGGTGCTGGTGGTGAAGTGGTCGTGGAGTGGTAGTGGAGTCGTGGTGGTGGTGGTGGAGTGGTTGTAGGAGTGGTGGTGGTGTAGTGGTGGAACGGTTGTAAGGGTGGTGGTGGGAGGAGTTGTGGTGGTGGTATGATGGTTGAATGTAAATTATATAGCTCAAAGCTACTTAATTTTTTTTCTACTTTTTAGCCTAAATTTTAAGTGACAATTTATTAAGCAATGTAAAATATGGTTATATTAAATTACTTTTTACTTAATTGATTCAGTTTTAAGAATTTATATTATCAACCAACCTTATAGAATGACGTGAATTTTGCATTTTCCATTGTAAACATAAATAAGTACCCCTACAATTTTGCTCAAATATTGTTGATCTCCATGCATCGTTGTGGCGAAAGGTAAGGCTATCATCTTGTTCCCTTACCTTTGTTTGAGCATCTCAGAACTACTCTGATATACAGCAAGGATACTTTATGATGTTGTGGTGGCTATCTTTACTTTGCATGAGTGAGTGTAGACGAAGAATAGTTTAAAAGACTCCATTAGTTTGATTTTGGTTGCATTTGATGGTGGCAGTTTCAGAGGTAGAGAGGTTGAGAGAGGGTATGGTTCCAAGTCAAGAGAACGTTCACAATCAAGAGGTGATAAGAAGAGGTGCTACTGGTGTGACAAAGAGGGACATGTAATCAAAAATTGTTGAAAGTGTTAGAAGGACAAAGCTAAGAAAAGTTCAGCAAATACAACAATCGAGGAGGATTCTTATGTTGAAGGTGACAAGCTCACAGTCACTTCAGGTACTGAAAAATTAGATTGGGTTTTAGACCCAGGGTATTCTTTTCACATCTTGTGGCAGAAGTACTATGAGGATGGCTAATAAAACAAATAATAAAATTGAGGGTGTTGGAGATAGTGAGGGTTTGCATGATTGATAGACACGAGGTGACATTAATTGGAGTTAGACACGTGCCATGTCTCAAAAAAAAAAAAAAATTGGTTGGGAACATTCGTTTCGAGAAGTTGCTAGCTCCAATGAAGTGGTAGAGTCCCTGAGTTTCTCGATGGATAAAAGGTGGTGTTGCATGGGAAGCTGATGGGTACCCTATACAGGCTTGAAAGGGTTGTTTTGAAAAAGTCAAGCAAGTACTATGGGATGTGATAATGCACATGTGATGTGTGGGGGTGAACAAGTTACAAAAAGGCATGCTTGGGCTCGTAAACGAGCATGTGAAAGGTGTGAAAGTTGTGCAAAATTTTGGCCGAAAAGAGGTGCACCGAGTTGGTGTTTCCATGGAACCTCCAAGCAAGAAGATAAAATTTGTTGATGAGGTCAATCAAAGCGAGTGAGTCTTGTGTAAGAAGACCTATTGGTTAAGGAATCTTGGCTAAGGAAATCATATTGGAATAAGAAAATGAGTGATGTCCGAGCAATAAAGTTACCATTTAGGATGAGGTTTTCTCCAAGATTATAATACCAATGGGTTATTAGGTTTTTTGAAGGTGTGTGAGATAAACACAATTAATGAGAATAAAAGAGAAATTTATATTGTAAGAGTTAGGGAGAGATAAAAACATTAATGAACTTGAGCTTGGGAATTAATATTTTTTTCCAACTCATTGTACTTAATCAATATAGTGGAATTCTCTTTTGTTCGAGGAGTAGGTATTAAAACCAAACCACATGAACTATGTGTTCTTTGTTTTTCTTTGTACTTGTTTAATTTTGTGGCATGCTTCCATTGTCGCAAGGGAGTAAAAATCCCAACATTGGCAACCCTTCAATGACGATAACTTCATCTGCAAACGCAATAAACGACTCTACCTGGACCCTAGATCCAGCAAAAGAGGAACAAAATTGAGGAAAAAGAAGAAAAAAACCCTAATTAAGCTGCGAGACACAAGTACCAGAAAAAAATTCACCAATGGGAACATCTGCTGAAAGCCTGAAAGGCATTGCAAGAAAAAGCCCTAACAAGCCAATAACGAAAAGATGTGGGGTGGATAGATAACATTGATGATAAGAACCGCTCTCATCGCTCAAGGGGAAAGAAAGCCTATAAAACAATAGGAAGTATGATAAAGAAAAATAATACAATTTTATTCCTATGAATTGACAAGTTTATAGAATTATTGGAGCATATAGTTTTCAGAATTTTCCAGTCGAAGTAGTTCTCAAGTAAACATTCTCAAGAATGTTTGAAATGCGAAACTCGTGTACACTCAAAATTGCATTTTACAATTTGTAACACTAAATAGATGATATTTTACAACAGAAAATTGGGCTAGAGTCTACATTCTAGACTTATTGGGCCTTCTAGTCCAGATTATTCTTTTAACAGGCTGCGGATCCATTATACTATATTCTATGCAGCGTTAGGTCCATTAACAGACCAAACTACCCTTATATATAACGGCAAGATTCAAACTCTTCTCAGAGCAGATCTCTCTCGCTGCTGTCGTGAATTTGGGGACGATCAATGCTTCGTCTATCTTGCTCTCATGGTTTAGGTTTCCATTGCTGAGCTCTCTCTCTCTCTTTCTCTCTCTCTCTCTCTCTCTCTCGCTCGTTTGGTTTGGAGATTGAGAGCTTCGCTCGTTGGTGACGAAGATTTGTCACTGCAATCTGACGAAGATTTCTCACTGCGATTGGAAGGTTTCTCTCTCTCTCTCTCTCTCTCTCTCTCTCTCTCTCGCGTGTTTGGATTTGTGATATTTGTTGACAATGATATTTTGTGCGATTTGTGATTTTTGGATTTGTGCGTGTGTGCATTTGTGCGATTTGTGATATGAGAGTTTGTTGACAATGATATTTTGTGAGATTTGTGATTTTTGCGATTTGTGATATTTGTTGACTGAATGGATAGAACAGATCGATTTCGTTTTTTTGGAGCAGATTAATAGGACAGATCGACACAGATTATGACATTTGTTTGCATTTTTTGTTTGCAGAGGGTGTTAAATTTCCAGTATGGAATCTTCTATTGTTCTTCTGTGCAAATATGGTTCAAAAACTCTTGTCGTACCAGTTAGAAGAGATTTCTGCTTTGACGATGTTGTCCGTAGTCTGGTTAAAAAGTGGCCAAATTTGGAAACCTCTAGTTTTCAACTTTTGTATGCTGTAGGTGGACATGACAATTGTGTTCTAGATAATGATGTCGATTTTGTAAATATGTTCGCATTGGCTGGTGCATATGGGGTTAGTTGCATTGATGTAGTTGTTGAAGTGCTTTCTTCTTGTGCTGATCATAATAATCGGAGTATTGTTTTTAAAAGTGTTCAATGTCGAAGAAGTTTTGAAGCCGGTCAAAGTAGTACTATGCATGAAGTAGAAGATCCACTTGAGAAGTTTTGTAAGCACCACGAGACTGTCCGTCTTTCTACTGGTTGGGCTAATTTGATTACTCACGTTGGCCAAGAGTTTAGAGGCGGAGTAAAAGAATTTAGGGATTGTCTAGCAATGTATGCTATTGAAGTCGGATTTGTATATAAGTTTTTGAAGAATGACCTTACTAGAGTTACGGTGGAGTGTTCAAAAAAACATACAGAATCTGGTTGTCAATGGTTTATTCATGCAACCATTGAGAGATCTAACGGTTTCTTTCGTATAAGGGAGTTTGAGAAGAATCACAGTTGTGTTGGTGTTTTTGCTAGTTCGAAGAATCCTCGGATGAGTTCAAAGTTGGTTGCTAAACAGATTAGGGAGGAAGTTCGAACTAAGAAAAACTATGCACCAATAGAAGCAGTGAAATTTTTTGAGAATATCAGTTATCACCATGCTTGGTTTGGGGTTGAGAAGGCAAGTGATGAGCTGTATGGAGATTATGCATTGTCTTTTGATCTACTGAGGTGGTATGCTGAGGTTGCCAAGGAGAAAAACCCAGAAAGTGTTATTGATGTTGAGTATTGTGACAAAACTAATTGTTTTAGAAGGATTTTTGTAGCATTTGATGCGTGTATCAAAGGCTTCAATTACTGCCGTCCTTTGTTGGCGCTTGATGGGACATTTTTGAAGGGGAGGTACATAGGAACGCTTTTCGGAGCTATTGGAAAAGATGGCGATCAAGGTTAGTTATTGTTATTCGTCTTCTTGTCTGTTCAATATTGGTTTTCTGTTTATGTTATGTGGAACATTGGGAGGCAAGTTTAATATAGATAACAGCATCTATTGTTTTCTGTTGATATACAGTCAGAGCAGATTAAAAAATAAATACAGATTACGTTATATTTTCTCTTAGATTCTAAGATACAAAGGACTAATTTGCATTGATTATGTTATACCATGAATAGATTAATGTAGATTAATGTTGCTTGTTGCTTTTTTTTTGGTTTAGGTCTGTTTCCAGTGGCTTTTGGCATTGCTGATTCTGAAAATGACGAGAATTGGCTTTGGTTTTTGAGAAAGTTGTCAACAATTCTGTCATCTCGTCCAATAACATTCATAACAGATCGTCATTCTAGGCTTTTGAAAGGCATTCCAGAGGTTTTTCCTAATGGATATCTTGCGTATTGTTTGCAGCATCTGAAGTGTAATTTGAGGGACAAGTATAAGGGCAGATTGTCTAATGGTTTTTGGGACAGAGTAGTCGAGTTGTTTTCTTATTGTGCATATGCACCATCGATTTCTGATTATGAGGAAGCTTTTAAAGAACTCTGCAATGTTGGTGGTGCGAAAGCTAAGGCTTTTGTTGAATCATTGCCACTTGACAAGTGGGCAAATGCATATTTTGAAGGTAGAAGATATGGGGACATGTGTTCAAATCCAGCTGAGTCTTTCAACAAATGGATTTTGAAAGCCCGTCATTTGCCAATTTTGAATGCGATTGACATGATAAGGATTAAACTGATGGAGCAAATGTGTGATAGGAGGGAACAGTCATGGAAGTGGAACGGCATCGTGTGTCCTGAAATGGATAAGAAGTTGGTCACAAGTTTCAACAAAGGTCGGTCGTGGACTGTGGCAAAGGCAAGTGAATATGTTTTTGAAGTGTTCTCCCTTCCAACAGTTGTGGTTGATGTTCAGAGACGGACGTGCACATGTTGTCGATGGCAGTTGAACGGTTTTCCTTGTGTGCATGCAGTGACGGCTATTCAAAAGGTTGGCCTACAAGTTTCAAACTACATAGATCCTTTTTACACCGTTGAAGCTTTCCGATTGTCGTATGAGAGCATGATAAATCCTATTCCCACTCTCGGAGCTCCCGAAGTGACAAAAGAGAACCGTGTTGTTCTTCCTCCTAAGACAAGAAGGCCGCGGGGCAGACCTAAGGTTCAAAGAATTCGCTCAAAGGGAGAAAAGGTGAGGCAGCTAAGGTGTGGGAGGTGTGAAAAGTTGGGAAACCACAATAGGAAGAGTTGTAAAGAGCCAATTGAGTGAACTTGTTCTTGGGATACTGCAGAGTATTGTTTGATTTCTTTGATTTGAACTTGTTCTTGGGATATTGCATAGTATTCTTTGATTTCTTTGATTTGAAATTGTTCTTGGGATATTGCAAGAGTATTATTAGCATGATAAATAAGATTTTGTTGGTTTAGTTGGTGTAATAAAGCGTATTAATTTTCATAGATTTTCAGTCCTGTATGTTTTGTTGGCAAAATACAGAGAACAGAATATGTCAGATTTCATCATCTGTTTGACAGATTTCATCATCTGTTTGCAAATCAGCCGTGTTTGTTGCCAAAATACAGAGAACAGAATACAACAGATTTCATCATCTGTTTGACAGATTTCATCATCTGTTTGCACATTCACATTAGTTTTTGAACACAAATGTACATATTTCAGTTTCCAAATCTGCAGCAGCATAGGTATCCAGCAAATGTACCAAGATTATTGTCATTTTTGGAAAGCATGGCAACTCAAAAAGCCAAGCCCAGAAAATGTGCAGCAAACAAGGAAAAAAATTGACAGGGTTTCCTTGCTTTATGGCCTAGCCTGACGGTTGCGTCTCAATCTAATATAAACAGCAACAAACAACAGTGTATATCAGCCCACTCCGGGCATTTCTCATCCTAAATTACCATTCACAATCGAAATTCACAAGTAAACCCACACCGGGCCTTTTATCATCATAGTGAACAATCATAGCCAACAATCATATCTAACTACCACAGTCAACAATCATAGCCAAAATACAAGTTTTATGTAACTATCAAAATTCAGATTGTCACCGGTTACAAACTGTCAAACGAACCATTTACAAACTGTCAAACCAACGACCTAGATACCGTTTTGCCATCTACAAAGTGTTCTGCCAAGTACAAACTATTAAACCAACGACCTAGAAACTGTTTTGCCATCTACAAAGTGTTCGGCAACTACAAACTGTTAAACCAACCACCATTTGTCTACTTGTCAGAATTCAAATCATGATCTAGTTGTTTGTCTTGCCACTTTTCTTTTGTCCATGATCTAGGCTCATCATGTAAAATCTTGTGGACCAAATACACTCTAAAAGCTGAAACTTCTTCTTTTTCAAGCTTTTGTGGTATTTCTTCAAGCTCTGCAATCTTCTTGATGATGTAACAAACAACGGGTCCACAATCAACCCTGCATATATTCAAGAGATAGAGTTTAGTAGATTGCAATAGATGTCATCATATGGTTAAACATGGAAAGTTTGATTGAAGCTTACGAAGCACTAATCTGTTGTGGTGCTTCTTGCACTGTTCTTAGTTGAGCACCATCTTTAAAGATTGACTCTATGGGAGTTAGCAACTTGAATTGTGGCTGATCATTCCTTTTTGCTTCCAATTCCTTCATGAATTTCTCAACAGCATCTTTCTATGTTTTCAAAGTAAATTTTTTATATTAGTTGCAGTCATTGATTATAAGCAATTAAATAAGCAACTAAGAGAGAGGTGAAGGTTTTTTACCACTATTGCAGCATCTTTAAGGTAAGGGTCGCCTGATTTCTCTTTCTTTCTTGGTTTCAATGAATTGTAATGCTTTCATTCCTGCTCTTGCATATCATAAACAAGCACAGTCCAATGATATGGACTGTTTTTGTTCGTCTTATTTCCTGAAGAGTTCATTGGGAAAATAAGGTACCGAAAGTAATCTAAGCCCTTATCATGTAATTCGCCGTAGAGTTGTTCAAGTTTGCTATCAAGGAGGTACTTTTTGGGGGACTGATTTGCCATTGTGATAATTGTCTGTGGGAATAAAATATCTTAGTTAGATAAACACAAACATATGTGAAAATTTGCATTTCTGGTATAGCACAGACATAAACAAATAATAACATCAAAACAGTGTGAACATAACAGTATTTTGTTATGGGAAAAAGGGCAAATACAGAAAACAAAATATGACAGATTTCATCATCTGTAGCATTTCTGGTATAGCACAGACATGAACAAATAATGACATCAAAACAGTGTGAACATAACAGTTTGTTGTGGGGAAAGGGCAATGTACTTACCCAGCAGCTGGATGTGAAGAATGCACTGTTTCCATGCATCAGTCGTTTAACTTGCTGCTCCTTTTTCAGCATTGATGTGTACCTGTCTATTACCTCGTTCCCCATGTCTAGGTCATCCAAAAGCTTTATTATTGACTTAAAAGTTATGGTATAATGTGTTTCAGCGTCCGTCCAGACTTCTTCACTGTGATGTCAAAAGGAAAGAATTAACATTCACAAATAAACCCACACCGGGCCTTTTATCATCACAGTAAACAATCATAGCCAACAATCATAGTCTTGTATGTTATGTTGCGAAAATACAGAGAACAGAATATGACAGATTTCATCATCTGTTAGAATGGAATTGGGAATTAATGAAATAAGTGTAGCTTTACTTACTTGACTTGCCTCTGGTTTAGGTCATAAAATAGATTCAGCAATGCTTTGTCTTCTTCTTCCAGCAATTTACCCAATTTTGTTTTTTCAACGTTCCATTTTGGTATGACATGATCCATCTCCACCTGTTTATTCTTCTTTACCTTCTTCAGGTCTTCATAGACGAAACATTCCTCCCTCTTCTCTATTCTTGTCTCATTTTTCACATTCTTTACAAGAGATGAAGGGTCCACCTGTTTCCTCTTTTTCTTGGTTGGTTTTGGACTGTTTTCAGCAAGTACACCCGTGAAAGTTTCAACAGTTGTCCTTTCTACTTCTTCATCCGGCACCATTTGATGCTCAAGACCACATTCTTCTTCTTCTTCTTCTTGTTTTTCTTCCTCCTCTTCAATAGTTGTCCTTTCTTCTTCTTGTTCTTCTTTTTCTTCCTCCTCTTCATCTTTAGCCTCTGCATCTTTCTCCACACTTTCACTTGTCTATTTTCCAAATAGACAAATAAGATTAGGTAATCTGTGTGGTTTATATGGAAAGATAAAGGGAAAAAAAAAACACAAACATTTAGTAAATTGTGTTTTAGATTACCTTTAATTGTTGGGTAATACAATGTGTCTCTATGTCGTCAATGGTTCCCTCCGCTCTTTCTAGCTTTTCAGCTATAACTTCGTTCTCTACGAGCACGTTGCATATCTCAATTTCCTTATGCACAACCTCTTTCACGAAAAAATTCCTCTCAACATGAGCAGTCTCCACTTCAAAATTGAGTTCATCAACTGCTTCCTCATATGTCTCGTCTTCAAGCTCTGAAATTCTTTTCCGAAGTTGGGCAATTGTAGCATCTTTTTCCTCATTCTCCTTGGTCAACCTTTTGATTTGCTCATTCTGCTCGGTCAACCTTTTGATTCTATCTCGGAGGATTTCATTTTCTTTTTGAAGCTTTGTATTTGCATCATCATGCTTTGGGTCATCACCATCTTTATCCTGCTCATCTTCTGGATTCACATGATCATCTTCCCGCACCTCAACAAATCTGAGCAACTCTTTCTCGAATTCCGTTACCTCCAACTCTGAGTCGTTCACGATTAACGGATCAAGAACATCCAACGGGCTATCTGCCAAACCAACACTAAGGTCGGTAAGCCTCCACTTGACGAACCTCGGGAAGTTTGCTGGATCTCCTTGGCTTACCAATTTTACGTGCTCACACAACCAATACTGTATTTCATGGAAAATACAAATTAGTTTAAATACAAAATAGGCAGAATACCAATGATGTTGACATCTATTAGCATACATGTAGGCAGATTATGAAAAGATAACGACATCTTATAACCATATCTTCCAGTATATATAGGCAGTTTATCACAGACAAAAAGTTGATATCATAAGAGGGTAGAATTTTACCAGGAGAAATGTTATGCAGCCCCCAGTTGATGTCGGTGTTTCAATATTGTCGTTCAATTGCCTTATGAGCTCGTCCGTAAAGAATGTTGCCCAGTCATAGGAGCTGATCTTATCCAAATCTTCAATGAACTCGATTAAATTCCAGCTCACCCTTGACGCTGTGCTTGGGAGAAACACTGTCGAGATAAGATACAGTGTTAGCACACGTGCTACGTCGTTTGCACTTTGTTCATCCTTTTTCTTCACAGCTATTTGGAAGAACTCTTTCAGACTTGTATTCGTCATTATCCTACCTCCCTGAACACAGACTTTATAAGCAAACCTTGATTCTGGCATCCTCGGTTTTGTTGTTGGTTTAATTCTGTTGGGCCCATACGGGATGCCGAATACAAGTGCAAACTCTTGTGCCATTATCTTGACTGATTTGGTTCCTAGGTTGAACCTCCCTCCTGATCCCTCATATCGTCTTATCAGTGAAAGAGCATGCAGGTCGCTTTTCCTCAGGTATGCCTCAGTCAAGCACTCATCAACCACAGCAAATATAAGATTAGCAAATGGCGTTTTTCTTATCTTCTCTTTCTGGAGCTTTGTGAAGTTTATGTCCTTCAAGAGTTTCACAATACTTTGAAAACTCGACCTGCGTGAAATTTGAACAAAATAATAGGAAGATGTTGGTATAGGACAGATATGAACAAATGATAACATGTTCCTCAATAAAACAGACAAATGTCGTTTTCTTATATAAATGTTGCCTAATAAAACAGAAAAATGTCGCAATTTTTAGATTACCTGAACTGAATTTGTTTAGGCTTAGGTTTAACCTCTTGCTTGACCTCTTTCTTGACTTTTTTCTGCACCTTTTGCTTTCGTTTCTTCACTGCTTTCCTTTTCGGCACTTGCTTCTGTTGCTTCTGTTTCTGAATACGCTTTCGTAGAATAGGACCACTCGTCTTCTGTTTCTGTTTCTGCTTGCGAAGATCTTCTTCTTCTTCTTCTTCTTCTTCTTCTTCTTCATCATCATCAGTATGTTCTTCTTCTTCTTCCTCATCCTCATCCCCATCCTCTTCTTCATCTGCTTCTTCTTCTTCTTGTCCTTCTTCTTCTTCTTCTTCTTCTTCTTCTTCTTCGTCTTCTTCTTCTTCTTCTTCTTGTATCTTCTTATTCTTGTTGTCCTTCTTCTTCACATTGTTCTTTTCTTTCTTCTTCTCCTTCTTCTGTTTAATAGGGTTAAGTCGCTTCGTCTTTGGACTAGACCTGCATGAGTTTCAAAGTTTTGGTCAGTATATGAATGCATACATATATGCAGATCATCACAAAGTAACCAATGATGTAGTATTGTTCGTATGATAGATAAGATTTCATCATCTGTATGTGTTGTTGTCAAAATACAGAGAACAGAATATGACAGATTTCATCATCTGTTTGAAATATTTCATCATCTGTAGTATTCTAGTCATAAACCATACCTAGATAAAGATTTCGCTGGTTTAGTTGGAGTAATAAAGTGTACTAATTTTCATAGATTTCTAGTCTTGTATGTTCTGTTGCCAAAATACAGATAACAGAATATGACAGATTTGATCATCTGTAGTATTCTAGTCAATAATCTACAAAATACAGATTTCGTCATCTGTTTGACAGATTTCATCATCTGTAGTATTCCAGTCACCTATTTCATCATCTGTAAGACTAAACCATACCTAGATTTTTGAGGGGATTCCTTTTTCGTTGGCTTCTGAACTTCTTCTTCTTGTTCTTCCTTTTCCTCATTCTCATCCTCTTCTTCTTCTTCTTCTTGTATTCTCTTGTTCTGTTTAACAGGGCTAAATCCCTTTTTCTTGTTGTTCTTCTTCTCCTTCTTGTCCATTTTATGAGGATCTCTATCTTGTTGCGTGGCAGATCTTGTCATTCGCTTTGCTGGACTCTATTTAACTTCATCTTCTTGATCTTCTATTGTTCTTGTTCTCTTTCGAGAGGAAGGCATTTTTTCTGCTATCTTTTTTGGACTTTGTACTGCTGTTTTTTTCCGTGGTGACTGCTTCTTTCTCATCCTCTCTTGAGGCATAATAACTGCTAATGGTTTCATAGGATCTACAAGTACCAATTCTTTATTAGACTTGTTCGGTGTCACCATTTTCTGTAACAAAACAGCAGAAAATGAGAACAAAATAACTGGATGATGTTGTTATATGTAAGAATTTTCAAATCTGGTATAGCACAGAGATGAACAAATAATGTCATCTGTCAGCTTGTGTTCTATGTAAGTTCCTCAATTAAACAAGAGAGACAACAAACGCAGAGTATGTAACAGATGTCAACATTTGTCATCTGATTTGTAAGAACAAAGAAGCCGGGCACACTTGTCAAAATGCAGAGTTCTGATATTACAAAATTACAAAGAAACTCTAACCAGATGGACTACAAACCCTAAATAAACCATAATCAGTAGCAAAGAAACCCTAACCAATGGACTACAAACACATAATATACAACAGATGACGACATTTGTTATGTGATTTGTAAGAACAAACAAAATGCAGAGAACTTATCTTGCAAAATTACAAATGCTAAACAAAGAAACC
Organism: Rhododendron molle; assembly: GCA_025413875.1. Lineage (NCBI taxonomy): Eukaryota > Viridiplantae > Streptophyta > Magnoliopsida > Ericales > Ericaceae > Rhododendron > Rhododendron molle. Next base: position 45,535,264 of record CM046393.1, read on the forward strand.
CTAATCAGTACCAACAGACTGCAAAATGAACTACAAATCCTAAACAAAGAAACCCTAATCAATACGAACATACTGGAAAATGGACTGCAAATCCATTGGAATACAAATCGTAATCAGTACCAACAGACTGCAAAATGGACTACAAACGAAGTATGTACAACAGATAACAACATGTGGAACGAAACAAAAAGCAAAGCAGAGAAGCAAAGAGAAGCAAAAAGCAGAGAAGCAAAGAGATATGGAAATGTGAAGAATGATTTACCAGTTGAAGGAACGACAACGACATTGTAGGGGACGACGACAATGGCGACGACAACGACGGCGACGGAAACTTTGGCGGGCGACGAAGGATGCGACTTTGGCAACTGTTCTCTCTCTCTCTCTCTTTCTCTCTGTCTCTCTTCTGGAAACCGTTTTGATCGAACAGAAAGTGGGGAAGAGAGTGGGGAAGTGTGCCCGGTTTTGATTCAAAACAAGGGCATATTTGGAAACGGGGTCTAATTGTCCTGGCGGCAGCAACGAACTTAATAATGTCCTTATTACATTAGTAGTCCCTATAGTATGGACCTATGGCCGAAGCTCTCATTTTACAATCCCCAGTTTCAATCGTAACAGGAATACGCCTGGTGGTGAAAGCATACATAGATAGTGACGCTTCCATCACTTAGATTTACAAGCGTTTTTAAATATAATTCTTTTCTTGTGCTGATAAGGGCAAGGTGATAAAGAAATAAGTCGAAATTCTCTGGCTTTCATTTTTGTGATATATGTTCCACATTCCTTCATTTTACTTTCACGGGCGACTTTCTTCGTGTAGTATTGTTGTCTTTTTCCTTCCTGTGGATAAGTATCAGTGCCCTTGTATAATTTGTAATTTTTTGTCAGGCGAAAGGTTATAGTTCCTCGTTTCTGGTGCAGACTCTCTCTTACCTTCTCTATTGGGTTCTTGTCGGTGAATACCAACCCTCAACAGGAGCTTCGCATACAATTTCTTCAATGAGGGTAAAGGCCTAATACATCAAGATGAGTAGGAGGAGAGCCTTGCATTAGGAGAATTGGATAATTTGGAGTGAAATCATCACCAATGCATAATCGTAATTACCATCATTATATTCCATATTCTGCATTAGTAATTACGTAGTTAGTATTGTAGTAGAACTACTGTAATTGTCCCAAATTTCACTTTAGATTTGCTTAATTTTACCACGCAAATCCAACCAAAACAATACAAAACTATAAGTAGATAAAACATAAGTGTTTCTATTAGTATCTATAATTCTTATGTCAATTTGGCTATCTAACATGAATATTATTGATCAATCAATACATTGATCCATAATGAACCGACGCGCGTAGCGTAATTAACGTTCTTTTTGGAATTAACTTTTTTCAGTTTTGGTTCAGTTATCTACTGAATTAAAATTAAACCAAATGTTGTTAATAAAGTGTGTTCTTCTCTTGTTGTGGATTGCGCAACAATAAATCAAAAGCTTCAATTAATGGCTATTAAAAAGGCTTATTTGAGAACCTGAAAAAACAAGTGGTTGATCTTATATGTTTACTCTCACTTAAATTTCATTACTGAGTATAATAAAATAGTCCACTTCAATCTTTGGACAAATAAAACTATCAAGGTTTAATTTATACGCATAACATAAATCTTTCAATATACTTAAAAAAAATATGTTTGAAATTTCATGACAACTAATTTTCCCTCTGCCATTGGGTTTAATTGTTGGGTGGTACTAAATGTTACTCCCTTGCTTAAACAATTGAGAAAGTTAAAGGGTTAAAAATTTGGTCAAATCTCATTTTCTTGAGAAAAATAATGTCGCAAATATAAATGTCACATAACCCCACATGAAAACTTTTAAAAGATGAAAATCTCACTTGTGTTTATATGAAGATTTGAATTACATATTAGAACGCACTTTGGTTAGCACCTACTTTGGGTAAGATTAAACATTTTATTTGGAAATATTTTCAAAATATTGTACCATTATAAGAGGTGTTGTTTCGGAAACAAGTGGTTGCCGATCCACTGTAGAGTCGTATGCGAGTAAATAATCTCTATGAAAAGAATAAAAGTGATACGTTTGAATAGAGTTGATCTGAGTCAGTTTGGCTAGATAATATGAGTAATATTTTTCAATCAATATAATGAGCAACAAGAACTAACCCGGCGCGCTTTGCGCGCCGGCATCTGACTAGTATGTATAGAAGATTATTTCTTTATTAATAGGTTAACCCATAACTATGTTTTGTCACTTCCATCCAACCCATACCCTTGTACTTTTATTTCTAAGTCTAAATACCAATATACTACATGTGTGTGTATATATATATGATAGTACTATCTCGATTGGGAGAAGACGGTCGATCGAGAAGAAGAACACGAGACGGGGGTTAGGGTTTTGAATCGTTGAACACCAGCAAGCTCAAGGAAGAGACCCTCTCCTTTACACCCCGTCTCCGATTCCACTGGAGAGAGTTTCGTCTTAAGGGGATTCGTGAATTTGAAGCAAAATCCAAATGGGTTTGTGAATTTGGAGCCAATATCCAATGGGACTGGAAAAATACCCCTGTCATGGCGAACAAATTAATCGTAACTCGAGCAGTGGGATCCCAGAAGTTGGAACCTCGTATTTCTTCAGCCCACATTCATTACAATTGCTGATTCATCATGGTGGTAAAATTGGTGTACAAGTTTGTGCTTACTAGTTCATTTTTTGTTATATATATATATATATATATATGTGGTATAAACCAGTAGAAAAGGGGATTGTAACAGGGAAGATGTATCCAAGTTTTGTGGTATTGTGTATATGAAACCTTGAGAGGAATTTCAAAGGCTATTTGGGTGGTGCAAATGCCAAAACAATTTTTGTTAATGCCAAAATTGTTGTGCATAAAAAAAGCTTGTACCATGTGCAAAGTACAAGACTTTTATGCACAAGTGTTTTGGCGTTAACAAAAACTGTTTTGACATTAACAATTCCCTTTTCATAAATGTTGCTAAGTATCGGAAATGGGAACAATAAGAATTGGGGGGCGTGCTGCGCACATCTTGGTTTTCCGTCGCTCAGATGGGCGGCTCAGATTTCATCCGACACCTTCGCATCCGAGCAGTTGATTTTCGAGTGATACCGAGATAAAATCTGGGCCGTCCATCCAAGCGACAGACTGCCAGGATTGTGCGCAGCACTGGCTACGCAGCACGTCCCTCGGGTCCGAACAATAAAGACTTGCATTAATTAACCCTCTTTATTTATTTTTGTTTACTAGCTCTTCCTATGTGACGAATCTTATAGTATTTTAGCTCTGTTAGTCGTGTAGTTCCCTTTGAGAGTGAGAAGTCATGGGTTCGATTCCTATGGTGAGGATATCAACTCTTTGTTGTACTAATTACTAATTAATCTAACTTCCCTTTCCCGCTGATGTATACCGAGTGAAAAAAAAAAAACCCTCACTTTTTAGATTAGTTATTAGAATTAGTTTGGGGGTCGTACAGTTTATCTTTGTAGTTAGAGGGGTTATGTAGTTTACCCTACTATTTACGTTCGGTTGTCATCTTTGTAGAGTTTAAATTCTTCCCGCCTCATGAGATTTTCACCACCTATTATGGGTTCCACCGTGCATTTTTTACCATAATTGAAATCGTTCAACTTGTAGAACCCGCATAGTAGCACAGTCACGCAAAAAATTACTCCCTCCGTCCGGAAGCTTGCACTTTTGCACTTTTTGCCATCCCAAAAAAATTGTACCACTTCAAAACTAAATGGGTAATGATGAACATAATTTTCACTTTTACCCTTCCAATTTTGTACAATATGTTTATCGAACATCGATAGATACATAAAAAAATGAAAAAATCTCTCCTCTCCTTATGTTATGAAAAAGTTCACATCGCCTTAACACGGACAGAGCTGTATCAAAAGCAACAACTCAAATTAACAATTGAAGTTACTCGGCATGACAAAAGCAACAACGAACACAAATACAATTGAGATTACTCGGCAAGACAAATCCATATCATATCCAAATTGAAAGCCAGAAAGAAAATGGATCTCGTGTGTTTGAGCAATTGAACAAGAAAGACCAGTAACATGCCACACTTATCCGTTTGGCCATTATCATAAATGGACAGATTCAAAGTTCAAACAGTTACTTTAATAGAACTCAACACAGCCCTCTGCTAAGAATTATAAAATCCAGTCATTTACTGATTATTGGATTTATAGGCCAAAAAACAGTAATTCAGGCCGAGGAACAAGTGCTCCCTCTCTCCCGTACTTGAAACTAAAACAACTAAATTTGCAGCAATTGAATCCTGGCAAAATCTCTGTTCTGCACTATTCCTCAGTTAAGACAATTCTACACCAGCCCTGAATTTCATGAACAATTGACATTAGGCCATAAACGAAGTGTTTAGAAATCTACAACTTACAGATAAAAACGACCAAAGAAAGGAAACCACTCGAGCTTTTGCCCTCACAAGGAAACAAATTGCCCCATTCGCATGTCAGATGTTGGAAACTCCCATGTCATTTTTGCTTCTCTGCAGCCGGCTCAGAATAAAGGATAAAAGTAAGATAGATAATACACCAAACTAACCATATTTGCCCATTACCTAGAACAACATGAAAACTTGGCAAGAAAAAAGAAATATGTTCTCTGACTGGGAACATTTGACATGCAGTGAGCCACCATAGGCCAAAATGAAGCCAAATAAGGAACTACGATACATATATAATTGTGACAATCTTCACATAACAATGCAACATCCAAATGAAAACCATGTGATGCAAATCCCCAGCTCTTTTATTTTACCCAAATGTGCAGAACAATAGCAGAAGCACTGACAACAAGCATCCTTATCTCATCTTCATGTTCTCCTAAGTCCTAACATACGAACATCACATACCTATACTGACTAAACGTACTTCCAGTCGCAAGAGGTCAAGGATAAGACAGACCCCTTCCCGATCTCGATCATGCCTAGAGAGACCCAATCTCCATTTCTACCTCACTTGTACCCTTAGTTGCACAAAGTGGGGACGGGAGAGGGAGCCAGGCCGGGAGAGCGAAGATTGTTAAAGCTCCTTGTTTGAGAGCTCTCGTGAGAGTGTTTAGGAACAATCTACGGAACTGCAAATATACATACATAATCTACAAAAGTACAATTATATTTCAAAAACCGAATAACGAAAAAAATAAAATCAGCACTTCAAAATTAAATGTAGTACAGTGAACTGAAATATACATCGAAGGATTTTGAACGAAATCTTTACTTCCGACTAGAGGAGTGTTTCTATATAATTGAAATAGGCATTGAAGTAGTTTGTACAAAACACAAACCACTAAAGATGGTTTTATTCAATATAAGCAAATAAAATGTTTACACTAAGTACTTGAGCAACTTTAAGTTATTATTGTATTTTCATTTCAGTGCTTGATATTATTGGTGGCCTTTTTGGTCCCGTGATGCGTTCTTTCTAATATAATTATTTATTTGTCAAAAAAGTAAATAAATAAATTTCTGTTAATATCTTTCTTTTGTTTCAGTGGGGATTTTCATGCTTCAGAGGTTCTACTCTAGTTGTGAGTGGGCTCCTTTTCAATGGGAGAGAGGTTCTTAAGAGGTTCTGACTCGGAAAGCGAGGGTCTAAGGTGGCGTCCAGCAACTAAGCATATCTATACCTGGGCCAGCCCAACCCTGATTAAGCATTACAAGTGATGTTAGGTCAATGAACAAACACAAAATGAAAACAAGAGAGTTGCAAATCTCACAGGCCATCTCAATAACATTATGACACTATTGTGGACCTTAATCTTTTGTCATAGACTCATACATATTCATGTCACCCACATATTCTTACATTCACGATAGCCTAATGGTAACAAACAAGCCAAATCAAATCTGAGATTGTTTAACACTATGTTTGGACGGGAGGATGGGAGGGAAAGTGAAGGTAAAATGTACTAACTCTCCTGATTCAGGTGTTCAATTGATAGAACAAGACAGGGTCAATCTGGTTCACCTCGGTGCAATGGTATCGTTTAGTCTATACACTACTACTCTTGGTGTCAAATTTTGCAGCTCAAAAAATGGGAAGGTGTAAGAAAAACAATATGTTTCGTTGTCAAGGAAGTTAAAGAGTGTACAAACATCAACAAAGCAATCAACAAAAGGTGACTGAAATTCAACGAGGTAAAAGAGGAAGCTGGAAATTATATTTAAACCTTTTGCATCATTTTCTTCAATACTGAATGGTGCCCAGCACCCACAAGATCACTCATCTTTGGACCCTCAGGTTCTGCATGTTTAAGGGGGCTTGAAAAAGCAGTAGTTTTGGCTGGATCAAGAGGCAGGACCAGTAAAGGATTTGAGAGATCATCACACACTACAGTCCCATGATGATGCATTAAGAACCACAATGCAATAGTTGAGAATCTTCAGATAATTCTTGTCAATCTCACCCAGCTGAATCTCACAGCACTAAGAATTCAACTTTCATATTTCTTTAATCATGTGAACAGCCAAAAGAAATGATATCTGACACACATATATATACAACATAACTTTTTTTTACAGTATTTATTTTAGTGTTACACGTTATACATCAGGGTTTAACGGGAAGTTAGTATGTTAGTCAAAAAGGATGCGAGATGCTATTCATAGACCTGAACACCACACGCCCACAGGGCTCGAACTCTGTGGGCTATAAGCCCATTGGCTACAACATAACAAATGGCATATGTAAATAAAAACAAACTTGGATAAAAAACAATCATGCAAAAAGAGTTTATACTTCTCCTCCTGACACCTTGCCCATGTTGAAGTCAGCGTTGGCAATTGTGCTCTCCTCCTAGTGGCAAAGATCTGAACCCGCCCAGATCGCCCTAACCAACCACTCGTCGTCAACATCTGCCAAATTACAATTTTTGATGGGAGAATGAAAATACGAGAAGAACTAAAATATGCATGCTCTGAAGGCGCTCTCGCCCACAAAAAGTCTTGACATAAGAGGCTCTTGTTCTCGATCCATGAATCTATTACTTCAGCTGAGCTCTAATGAATGGGTTCCGTAAGGAAAGAAGATTGGAGAAAATTATTGAGGCTTTGAAAGAGAAAAATATTTGTCTGATACTTGAATATATTAAACATCACACGATGCACAATACATGTCTGCACGATTTGGTTTGGCACACAAGCAATTGATTCATATCAGAGGAGAGGAGAGGAGTGAATAGATGAAAGCCAGAATCGTATGTAACATATCACACCACATGTTCCCAGATTGGTAGGTTTTGTAGGGGGCTGGAAACTAATGAAGCTATGTAGTTTCTTCAAGAGATGAAAGAAATGAAGCTATGCTTGCCGTAATTTTGTCCGTGTGACAGGTTCAAATATACTTCTGATTATTGCGTGACAGGTTCACAATATACTTCTGATCATTTTCATCATATCACACGTTTGGCACACATGTGGACCTCCCATAGGAGGTTCCCGCTATCCACATTGAATACTGTTGTTTTCAACATGGTACTTAGAGTGTGCAAAGAAGGTAGGTTCGAGGTGACACTCACCCTTTTGGCGCTTAAAAGCATGACGTATATCCATATTCCTATCCCTTTCCATTGTTTCAGGTTTTTGAACCGTCTCTTCAAAAATTCCCTGTACAGACAACAAACATGATGCAAGTACAAAAAGTTGCAAACAATTTCGTTCATAATGAATCAATCTTACACATAAACATACCATTGTGAAAAGGTAATACAACATAACTTCCTTGGGTGCACAACATATGACCTCCATATCAGTATGTGGGTTCCTACAAAGAACATCCTAGAGATTATTAGGAGACAACATTGCAAAAGATCTAAACAGGAAAAGAAAAAAAATACCCACCGAAATATTTTCGCTCTGGAAATGACCTATTCAAGGCTATAGTGGAATAGGGAACCACTCATGAAGTTGTTGATATGCTCAATTCAGTTAGTTTCTAATAAAATTTAGTTATATCTTTCTTTCTTCCTCTATATGTTCTTTCTTTCTTCTATAAATGCTGCCTAACGCCTCCATTTCACTTCTATTATAGGTGGTTGATATATTCAACGTTGATAATCAACGCATGCTGGAACATGTAGTGTATTGCACGGATCTTGGGGAGGGCATCTCGGTGTCCCAGAAGAAAATTATAAGGGAAATATAAAAAATGCCCCAGGATGCTACAAGAGAAGGTATTGATAGGGAACAAGCTCTAGACCAACTGCTTGCAATGGTGAAGTGTTGCAATCACTTGAGTCTTTCTAGAGGATTGGACTTGACTAGCTTCAACGAGGAAGATATTGAAAATACAGGTTTTCTTTCTTACCTTGATTAGTAGGTTTCACTAGCTTTTAGCATTGGGTTAATATAGTGAGGTTTCAATAAGCTTTTAGGTGAAAGAATATGATCTAGCTTGTCTTAATTCGGGAATTCATTTGCTCATGTCAGGAAAAATAGTTCTTCTCGATAGGTTGCTGAAGAAACTTGACGGGATCAAGGATTGTAATAGTGTCCTAGGTTCTTTTTAGCCCGGTTTGTTTGAAGACTTTGTTTAAATTCATTTCATTCAGGTTATTCACATGTTTGATTCTATTTAAACCAGATGACTAAGATGTTGGACGTTTTAGAACAATATCTAAAATTCAGGGGAAAAGAGGTTCTGCGTATTGATGAGACTTCAGCTTTAGAAGAATGCAAATCCTTTTGTGCACCTACGACAGATAATAAGATAGTCCGGTTACTATCCACCAGGGCTGGTTGCCTGGGCATTTCTCTTCTTCCAGTAGAGGCTCTCATTTTTTATGACACCAATTCTCATTTTTTACTATCCACCAACTCTCATTTTTGCCTCTACTGGAAGAAGAGAAATGCCCAGGCAACCAGCCCTGGTGGATGGTAACCGGACTATCTTACTATCTGTAGTAGGGGCACAAAAGGATTTGCATTCTTCTAAAGCTGAAGTCTCATCAATACGCAAAACCTCTTTTCCCCTGAATTTTAGATATTGTTCTAAAACGTCCAACATCCTAGTCATCTGGTTTAAATAAAATCAAACATGTGAATAACCCGTATGAAATGAATTTAAACAAAGTCTTCAAACAAGCCGGGCTAAAAAGAACCTGGGACACTATTACAATCCTTGATCCGTCAAGTTTCTTCAGCAACCTATCGAGAAGAACTATTTTTCCTGACATGAGCAAATGAATTCCCGAATTAAGACAAGCTAGATCATATTCTTTCACCTAAAAGTTTACTGAAACCTCACTATATTAACCCAATGCTAAAAGCTAGTGAAACCTACTAATCAACGAAGACAAGGTAAGAAAGAAAACCTGTATTTTCAATATCTTCCTCGTTGAAGCTGGTCAAGTCCAATCCTCTAGAAAGACTCAAGTGATTGCAACACTTCACCATTGCAAGCAGTTGGTCTAGAGCTTGTTCCCTATCAATACCTTCTCTTGTAGCATCCTGGGGCATTTTTTATATTTCCCTTATAATTTTCTGGTGGGACACCGAGATGCCCTCCCCAAGATCCGTGCAATACACTACATGTTCCAGCATGCGTTGATTATCAACGTTGAATATATCAACCACCTATAACAGAAGTGAAATGGAGGCGTTAGGCAGCATTTATAGAAGAAAAAAGAACATATAGAAGAAAGAAAGAAAGATATAACTAAATTTTATTAGAAACTAACTGAATTGAGCATATCAACAACTTCATGAGTGGTTCCCTTTTCCACTATAGCCTTGAATAGGTCATTCCCAGAGCGAAAATATTTCGGTAGGAGGAAGCAAATCATAGGCTAAGCTTTTTAACATCCTGCAAGGGTAGGGTAATATGAGATAAAATTAAACAAAAATCATTAACCAAATAAACAAACAAAATCTAAGAAAGAAAGAAAAAATAAACTTATGCAATTAAACCCGTAGTGGATTCTCTGGTGTAATAAGAAGCTTGTTCTTGCCTTTCAGTGGGATTTTACCATAAATAAAGTTATCACTGATTGACGTGTTCATTTTGCCCTGCACGAACACACAGCCCGACACTAGTATGCCTATTTTCAAGGTCTTGGGGGAAATTGTCCAACATTCGTTTGGTTAAATTGTTGCAATTGTATGAATTGGTACAATACGTAATTTACATAGGAACCAAACTATTGGAGAATTAGAAGGAGAAAGGAGAAGAGGAAACATGGCTCACTTGACACTTTATAAGTAGATGACACTTCCGAATGACAATGTACGGCAGAGAAGTGCCATGACCAAATTGTAAGCTAAGTTGGTCTTTTATTGTACTCCTTGTTAACATCCAAAAGCAGAGATAGCTACAATCCACTCTACATACTACCACTAATAAGCATTCAAAATCCATTAGTAAAAAGAAGTGATCCATTCCACACACATACCGTCCAAATGAACCAAACTGTAAGCTAAGTGGGTCTTTCATAGTAGTAGTTTGTTAACATCTGTTAACATCCAAAAGCAGACAGAGACAGATACAATCCACCCCACAAAGATACCACTTACAATGAACCATGCACTACATAGTAAACATACTACTGCTAATAAGCGTTCGAAATCCCATACATTAAGAAGTTGAGATCCACTCCACACAAATACCATAAAAATGGACCTTCCAGAGCATACTGCCATTGTTGTCAAATGTCACCAACCAACTGCAAATAGCACAATAGCAGGAAGGTTAATAAAGCCCGTAAAAATTTCAATGTAACCAATTGCCTCGCATAAACACTCCAATACCTCTGCATATAATTGCATTCAGTCCACTCTACGAATCAATTCCTACCACACAGTGCAATTGATTAAGGGAAGCAATTGCCTAGGTGTGAGTGAGTGGAATTACCCTGTTGCTTGTTGACAAGACTTCACAAATCGAAAGTGTTTGGATTCCTTCCGGTACACTCAATGGGATGGACAATCCCTTGGGTCCACCATATGGAAAATGCCTAAGAACGTTACATATACATTTTGGCACTCACATAGAAGATCCACGAAACAGAACAGTTACTCTTATTGTCAATAATACGTAATTTAATCGTACTATTACTTCATTCATAAAACCAATTATATGCATTTCAGTTAACAAATACAACCTCCAATGCAAACTGTTTAACCAATTTTTAATTTCTTTGATGTCCCAAAATGATTGTTCATTCTGAAAAGTCAATGTAAGAAAATCTAAAAAAATTTGAACAAACAATTTGGAACACGATGTGCATCTCTACAAAGATATAATCGTAATTGAATCAAAATAACTAATAACACCTTGACACATGAAATGTATGCCTTAACTACCATTAATATTAGGAAGTAATTTGAGTGCGAAAGGTAGTGGATCATCTGTGCAGAAATCCCAGAACTGTCTCATTGAACTCCTTAAACTGGAAGATATTTATGTTTGTTTCCGTATCACACGTCCTATGGCACTGTAAATCACATTTTGGCCTATCGATTATACTAATCAACTACACAACTTAAACCACACCGTCTGAACAATTAACTTGAATCATCCTCAAATCCAGTCTTCACAAGAATCCAAACACAAGATGAAATCCAGATTGATTTATCAAGTAACAAATGAGCCTCCCAAATTTAACTATCATTTCCATATATCCAACAGGGTTGCATGACTACAATCCGTCAATCAATGCCATTTATTCTAACCACCTCAACCAAGGTTTTAGATCCACCAATTATACGGCCAAACACATACAAATCATGGTGACCCATTCAAAATCAATATTTGCAATCTCAACCTATTGATGTTTGCTACTACATCTCAAAACCAGCACAATGCAGCAATTGTAGAAGTATAGGATAGCTCATAGGACCATACACAATCCAGTAATACCAATGTACAGGCAACACACAATAGAGCGAAACAAAGGGTACCTTTCAAGGGGCGGTAACCTTTCCTGGTGCCAGGGGGCATGTATTCAGGTCTGCACATCAGGACCTCGGGTTCCTTTCCAGGAGAGGTATACAGGATAGCTTGGAACATCTCATTGGCATGTCGACCTGATTTATGGGATTGGGTGTCTATGACAACGAAATCCAAATAACCACCACCAACCTCTCGCGTTGTCATCAGGAGGGGATTAAAAGGTTCGACGTAGTTTGAGTTCTACAATAGTCCAAAATCATGCACAAGGTAGTTACCAAAAACCAAGAACAAGACACGCATGCACACAGAGAAGAAGAAGAAACAATCAACCACTTACGAATTGACAAACCAAGAACAAGACACACACACAGGAGAAGAAAGAATCAACTACTTACAAATCGACTGTCGTAATAATCCATAGCCTTGGCCGAGTTTTTTATCTGACGGGAGAAATTAGCCGGTAAATCTGGATCGAATTCTGTAGCTAAAATAATGTGTATAGGTAGGTCGCTAGAAGGTCCACGATAAAACTCCTGTATCCATCACATCAACAGAAGCAAAAAAAAACAACAAAACATGCATAAATACACTGCAGCGTGAGGATGGCGAGGATGCAACGAGGGAGAGAGAGAGAGCGAAGTAGTACGTGTGAAGAATAAGAAATTGTAGTATTTGTGCACAATTAATACAGTTAGTTATACATACAGGGTAATCGAAATCCTTGCGGGAGTATTCCTGCCGCTGTTCTGATGTCAAGCCCACCGCCTCCTCCTCAGAATTTGTAGTGACACCCTATAGAGGGAGGAACACCCAACAATTTCTAAACCCCCGCAGCAATCACATCTGAGAAAGGTCTAAAAGAACAACGAGAGAGAGAGAGAGAGAGAGAGAGAGAGAGAGAGAAGCTACCTTTGCTTTCTCCAGAGCATACCTCCTCACGATTTTTACGTTTTTTCCCCACCAACGATGACAACACTTCTCCAGCTTTCGATCGTGAGCGGGTCACTGGGCCGACAACACCACATCCGAGCATCGGAGTTTCCATCACCTTCTTCTCCCGCGAAACCCTAGATAGAATTTCAAAACCCCTGCACCAATCAGATAAAGGGAGATCTCAGAAAGGTATACACAAAAACAAAAACATATGAGAGAGAGAGAGAGAGAAAGGTGGTACCTCGATGGCGTTCTTTTTCCGCAGGTCAGGAATAGGGCTGCAAATGAGCCGAGACGAGTCATACTCTGTTTGAGCTTGGCTCGCCTTAATTTATTTCAACTTGAGTTCGAATCGAGCTGAAATATACGAGCTCGGGCTCGGCTTGAATATGCGTTCAAAAGCTCAAGCTAGGCTCGCAAGGCTCTCTCAGAACTTGTCACAGACCCTTGCACTGCAAACGTAAAGTGAGGGAGCCGGATTATTTGTTTATACTGGTGCAGTGATTGTAAGTTCTCTTGACTGGGCGATGTGGTAATATTTTTCCTCTCAGCCTTCCTCAACACTTGTCCCACATCGGCAAAAGACATGCAAGGATTATCCACTCCTCCTCTATAAAAATATGCAGTGGGCCGCGCTTAGTGTGGCTCTCCACGCTACCGTGTGCAAACACGTGGTAAGTAGCTGTTCGGCCAATTGACTGTTCGGCCAATTGAGTTATTAAGCTTTTTTGTCAATTTTTTTTGTTTTTATTCAAATTTTTATTGTATTACGTGATTTATCATCATTTTTTTTTAGAGATTATTATATCCTTATGACGAGAAGTTTAAAAAATAAAAAATTGTGGTTGAAATTTAACTTTTTTTGAATAAAGATGAAATAAGTGACTTTCTGGCTAATTTTCGTCGAAATTGAAAAAAAATTGGATTTTGACCAAAATTTTTTATTTTTTAGATTCCTCTTAACATGATGAGAATACAATAATTTCCAAAAAAAAATGATGATTAGCCGTGATACGAAAAAATTTGATTAAGGACAAAAAAAATTTGGCGGGAAAGCCTAATAGCTTAATTGGCCGAACAGCCCCTAAGGCCCCGTTCCAGAACGCTTCTTAAAAAATAAGTACTTATTTTGCATCTTCTCATTCCAAAATAATCCACCCTTCTTATTTTTCTCAAATAAAAAGTTTCTTTCACATTTTCAAACTCAAATAAAACATAAATGAATTAAAAAATATATATTTTGCATCGTATTAAAGATCTCAATGATATCTATCAAATAAGATCCATAGTGGTAGGAAAATTTTTTGCGTAACCCTATTTTTTTTGACATGAAAGTTGCCCCATACAAAGAAAAAGACTGTTGGTGCAAAAAAAAAATTTCCCGACCAGCAGCGGCGCAGGGCCGTCTCCGGCCGCCGGACGGCCGATCCGAACCGTCCAAAAATTCTAAAAAACACGGGAATCAATGGCATCCGAGGTGTGTAAGGTGCTCAGATCGAGTAATCTTTTTCCATGTATATATGAGTAACAATATGTTTTGATACATACACGAATAAGGATTGCTCGGATCAAGCACCCTACACACCTCGGATGCCATTGATTCTCGCGCAAGCCCCCTTGTTTTTTTTTTTGTAAAATTTTTGGACGGTTCGGATCGGCCGTCCGGTAGTCGGAGACGGCCCGGCACAACCGCCGCCCTCCTCGGCCGTGGGGTGCTTGATCCATTGTTTTGGTCTTACTTGTTTCAAAAAATAAGAAGGGAGAAGTTGTAGAATGGGGCTTCTTATTCATCAAAAAATAAGAACTCAAATGAGTTCTGGAACACAGCCTAAGTCTAGTACAAAATTTGACTCTATCCATATGTACGGGTATGGGTATATATGTATACATATATATATGTATATTGTATATGATAGCTCGCGAGCTCAACGAGCCGAGCATTAAATGGCTTGAGCTCCGCTCGTTTACGAAATGAGTTGAGAATGATGGCTCGAGCTCGTTCGTTTGCTTGATGAACCGAGCTCGAACGAGCCGAGTCACGAGCCGCTCGGTTCGTTTGCAATCCTAGTTAGGAATACTATTTTGGTACAGAGAAAACAAAAAGAGAGAGAGAGAGAGAGAGAGATGGTTTATCGCGCAACCGGTGCCCTTGGGCATGGAAAATGAATATATATGATATGAAAAAGAAAAAAAAAACTTAAATAAAAGACACCCTAGACTTGTCTGCAACGGGTCGGTTGTTTTGCTTGTAGAAAACCAGTCCAGTTTCGACTTGGGCCTATTTCAGGTCGTCTTCAATTTTTTATACCTCGCTCCAACTAGGGTAGGTATCGAGTTGTGTCGTGTCGTATTCGTATCGTGTCAATTTGTGTTTGTGTCAGAATTTTCTCAAATATAATCCGACCTGTTTAACTTTTCGTATCGTGTAATATTCGTGTTTCATGTCAGAAATAGCCAACACTAACCCATTAGCTTTGTGTCGTGTTATCAGTGTTATCGTGCCCTTTCATAAATTCTCATGCCGTGTCGTGTCTTTTGTCGTGTTCATGTCGTGTCGTGTTCGTATCAGAATTCTCTCAACACTAACCTGACCTGTTTAACTTTTTGTGTTATCGTGTTGTGTCATATTCGTGTTTCGTGTCAGAAATAGCTGACCCTAACTTGTTAACTTCGTGTCGTGTTCTTGTGTCGGCTCAGGACGTGTTTTAATAATTAATACTCGTCAAGAATATGCTGAGAACGTTCTTTAATGCAAAAAATGTCCTTGACAGACATTAATTATCAAAACACGTCCTGCACCGTCATCTTTCCAAAAAAATATACTCCCCCTGTCCGGATTTGTTAGTCCGTTTTGAAAGTCCTTGTCACTTTTCAATTGATTATATCTTATAATTTATAATGTTTTATGCTATTTCGAAAACATTGTCTTATAGAATTTATCGAGATCTATCAAATAAGATCCATATTTGATATAAAATTCATTACCGATTGAAAAATATAACTAGGTTTTTATCCAGTTAGAATTGTACGAGGGACAAATAAATCCGGACGGAGGAGGCCATACCAAAAAAAAAAAAAAAAGAAGGTAAATTTCACTTACCTCTCCTGAGGTTTCTAACAATAATAAAAATACCTCCTCTCGTCTTTTAAAATTACACTTATCTCTCCTAACGTCTATTAACCCGAAAATAGAATTTATATTTTCACCGCTTCGTTGACCTCCCCTGGGATTTCTAATACTAGTAATAATAGATACCTCCCCTCGAGAAAAAAAAAGAAAAAAAAAAAGATACCTCCCCTCAATATTTAATGGAATATTTATGTTGTCTTTATTTTTGCTAATATACTCAGTACCCATAACACTAGTTTTTATTTTTTCAAATTGGGTTTGCTAAATTTTGGATATGTTGATTCAATCTGTGGATATCAGTTTAGGGTTTTCGAAGTATTGAAATAAATTTGTTTTTGGAAATGAGTTATACCATCTACTATTGACCCAATAAACTTTGTTGTAGACAAAAAACCGAATAAACCTAGTTAAGTAAATCGGACTAAACCAAATAACCCAAACCGAATCACGACCAATCCTGTTTGGTCGTGTGTGAGTTTTAAAGTCTCAAAACCGAATAATCCGGTTTGGTTGTGAAATTTGTCGAAAACCGGATCAAACCGAACTGATTTCACCCCTAGTAACAATGAAAAATCCGCATACCGAAGAAGTAATAATAAGTCATCGCATTTGGAAAATTAGGTAGCTAGAGTGCCAAAGTGGCTAATTAGGCTAGCTTAGGTTTTTCTTTTTTTGTCACATTGTATACATAGCGGGGAATAGAGAGTTAGCGGGGTTAGTAGTTAGTCCACGAGGGAGTCAGAGATAATCCATAGTCCTGAACTTCCAAAACCTGCCCCTTGGAGGGCTTGAATCTGAGACATCCTCAAAAAGGAAGACAATGCCTTACGAATTACACTAGGCAGTGGTAGGCTAGGCTAGCTTAGGTTGGTTAACGAAACTATGTTACCACATGAGTTTGGTAAAGAAATCCTTAAAATCCACAAACATGAACATTATACACACACATATAGTCCGTTTCCCATCCGCGTGTGTGGATGGATTAAAACACCCCCCCTCTCCCTTTTTTTTCCCGAATATTTTTCGACGGTCCAAGCCGCTCAATGTGTTCAGAACTTGTTTTTAAGGGTAATTGCGAGGAATCGTTTAAAAAAAAAACACCGGGAATGGCTTCGTTTTAACAGGTTTTGATTGAATGGCTCAAAAAATAGCTTTTTGAAAACTGCTCGGATCGAGCCCTTCCCGATATTTTTTATTAACGATTCCTCGCGGATATCTTTAAAACACATTTTGAACATATTGAGCGGCTTGGATCATCAAAAAATGATCGGGAAAGGGGAGTTGCAAATTAAGGAGGTGATTCTCCTGGTGTGTGTGTATACACTTTTTGCACTCTCCTTTTATCCTCTCTCTTACTAGTTCACTTACTTTTCACATATGAAAATGGATATATATATGATATGAGGAAAAAAAAAAGGGACACCCTAGATTTGTCTGCAACGGGGTCAGTTGTTTTGCCTATAGAAAACCAGTCCAGTTTTGACACCTCGCTCCAACTAGGGGTAGGTATCGAGTTGTATCGTGTCGTGTCATTTTGTGTTTGCATTAGAATTCTCTCAAACTATAATACGACGATATTTTTATTTGCGAAGAGTATCACATGACAATGCCCATCATACGTTGGGAGTATCCAATTATTGGCCTTTCCAATGGACCATCTCCCATTCTTTATTACTCGGATCGGAAAACCAATATTCGTGGCTGAAGAAATAACCCCAAATGGCACAATGTTTTTCCTATGTATTCTGCAGATATATTGTATGTGACTGAGATTTACTCTCAAGAAATTTCGGGTTTAAAATTTCTTATTATTATGTGGTCAAAACATCCGGAATTTTCGTCGTAATTTTAAAGGAGTCCTATGCTATTGAATAGTGATCGATTAATTCTTTAAAAACTTAATTAATATGCACATGAATTAACGGGAACTCGTTGGGTTAGTAAAGATTTTAGAATCATGATTTCGGTACTTTTTATTTTTTTCCTGAGTTTGACGGTTAAAAAATAGAAACGTTCGGACCACCTAACGTTCACCTCCATTAATATCTTTCTCAATCTGATAAGACAAGCCATTGACACCAAAAAACAATTCACAAAAAAATACTGAAATACTACTTTCTGGCGATCTTGCCACAAGTTTCAAGAATCGATCCAACAACCGCACTTTCCCTTGGGGCTAGAGGTGTCAAACGGGTCGTGTCGACCCACGACACGACCAGTTTGACACGGACACGGTGGGACACGGGACACGAAAAAGACACAGTATGGCCGGACACGACACGATACGGACACGGTATAGTTGGGCACGGACACGGCACGAACATGAAAGCGAGCGGACACGACACGGACACGACACGGTATTTGCTGACACGTGACACGGCACGGACACGAAAGTAAGGATACACGACACGGACTCGACACGGTTCGAGTATGATCTCGACACGGCACGACACGGCACGAGCCTGGCCGCCGCGACCACGGACACGATACGGTTGAGGGCACGGGCACGACACGGGCACGGTAATGAGCAGACACGACACGGGCACGGTAATGAGCAGACACGACACGGGCACGACACGATTGTGTTGCACGACACGACACGGGGCACGGGCACGACACGACACGGGCACAACACGGCACGGGACACGGGCACGGCACGGCACGGTTACAAGCCTTTATTAAATGAAATTTCAAGAAAAATGATGATGAAATTTAGTAATATTTTAAAAATAAATAGCAAGATATAGAAAATAAAAAATAATGTTATTAAAATAATTTCAAAAATAATGTTACTAAACAATTAATTTTAATAAGATATAAAAAATCAAATTATCAAAGCCGTCATTTGCAATATGCAAGTCATGTAAAAAATGGTTTGACGACGTCGATCACTCGATTATGTATTTAATAAATGAAGGAGTAGCTATTTATTCCTAAATCCTATTGAATTTCTCATCAAATTTTACCATAGATGATTTTAAAAAAACAAAATGGGTTCATTTTATTAATAAATTTTTGAAAATAATTTGATTAAACCAAATTTCCAAAAAATAGAAGGAAACATTCGCCACCAAACACATACTTATCAATGCACACATTAAACTGGATCAAGCACTTGTAACTTGTAAGAATGAATTGAACGATTACAACAAAAAATATTGTATTTTTTAAATACAGTCTCCCTCTTATTATTTTCAAAATAATTTGACAACGGAAAAAATAATTTGATTAAATGAAATTTCAAAAAAAAAGTGATAAAAAATATAATTTTAATTTTTGTTGAAGAAAATTTTGACTAATTAATTATAGAAGGAATTAAAAATAAATTTTAGTATTTAAAAATAAATAGTGACATATTAAAAAATAATAATTAATTTTATTAAAAATTAAACCATTGAATTTATTACAATAAATTTAAAATTTTGAAATAATTTTATTAAATGAGATTTTAATGTGTTTAAAATGTATTTAAAGTCAAACATATTGAAATTTTAAAGAGATCTCGCTCCGTGCATGATATTGATTCTCTAATTCTCATGGTTCGTGATTGAATTTTGATGATCGGGACCGTTGAAAGTTTTTAAAAGGTGCTTTCCAGGGGCTACATAAGAAATTGGGGAAAAAATTACTGAAAAGGGCTTGATTCAAGCAATTTTCAATAAAAAAAAACTATACTTTTCTAACTTTTTTGCAATTGCGAATTTGCGATAAAGGGGTTTCTTATAGCCGATCAAGCCAAAAATTTGTACAAATCATTTATTAAACAAGCACAACAACATCAACGATATGGATCGTCGTGATCTTTTATTGGTAGTTTAGTCACTATACATTGAATAAATGCACGAGATTCGGTTTAATATTAAATACATCCCGATGAAGGCACTAAGTAAAATCGATCGGCCCAATTTTTTACGTGAATAATGTAATCAATATCCATAATCAAATCAACGGTTCAGATTGATCGTTATTAAAAAAAATCAATAATAAGTATTAGAATCTACACGTTTAACTTATTCTAAATGAAACTATATCTTATGCTATAGTTGAATATACAGTAGCAATCAGACCGCGACAAAATTACGACGATCGAGACCGTTGATTTGATTACGCATGTTGATTACATCATTCGTGTAAAAAATTGTAGTGATTGAGTTTATTTAGTGCCCTCATCGGGATGCAAATTTTATAAACCAAACGTATTGCATTTATTCAATATAAAGTAACCATACTGCCGATACACAATAACAACGATCCATATCGTTGATGTTGTTGTGCTTGTATAATAAACAATACGTTCAAAATTTGGGCTCGATCGGGTATAAGAAACCCTTCCATCGCATTGCTACTTTATTACGAAAATGCTATTTCTCATCCAATCAACTCTTTAATGAACACATGATTAACATGTATGAATGATCTGAATCGTTCAAATGACAAAATTATTCAAATTCTTCTGATTTTATTAGGTATTTTCTCCGGAAATCATTTTTGTGCACTGTAATTTCGATAAGGCGAACATCCATAAATTGTTCGAAATAAACAATTTCAAACAAAAAAATAAAATAAAAAGGAAAAATAGAGGGCCGGTGAGATGTAATAAAGAAGGGCATGAGGGGTATTATTGTATTTGTGTGTAGCCGTTTGGGGGTATTTTGGTCTTTTCGGATTCTAGGGACCACCGCTGCACCGCACCACATATAATAGAGGTCGGTGACTATGTGTCTTCTTCACAATTCACAGATCTCAAAAATCAAAAGCTCAGTTGGAGCATCTCTCTCTCTCTCGCTCTCTCTGTCTCTCTCTCTCTCTCTCTCTCTCTCTCTCTCTCTCGCTCTCTCTGTCTCTCCGACTCTCTCATAGCTCAGTGAGAGCATCTCCAGCAAACTCGCTTGGAGCTCCGGCGAGATCTAACTGGCGAGAAAACGTCCACTTTTCCGTTCCCAGCAGCCTCGGCTGGGCCTCGCCAGTCAAGCCCCTCGCCCAACCCAGCGACTACGGAAGGCTCGCTTCAGCCCCCTCCCTGAAAACAGATCGGCGACGGCCTCCGACAAGTCAGATCTGCTTGTTCCGGCGAAGGTAAAAACAGTCGCCTTCCTCTCTCTCTCTCTCTCTCTCTCTCTGATATGGCTGTTGTTATGGTCGTCGCCGTCATCGGCTGTCGTCGCCGCTGTAGGCTGTGGCCAAATCCGAGCTAAACCCTTGCCCTTCTAGTTTTTAGTGTTCTCTCTGGGTTTGTTGATTTGTGAGCAGAGAGAGAGAGAGAGGTGGGTATGGCAGGTGGTGGTTGCTATGGAGGTGCCAGAGATGGCGGTGGCGGTGAAGAGGCGAAGAAGACGCCGTCGTCCGCCATCTCTCTTTTTTTTTTTTTGTATTAAAAAATTGTTTTTAATATTTGCTTAGCCCAATTGACTGGGCTGCTGAAGATATCAACCATTTGGTGGCTAGCTAAACCAGTTTTTGACGTAATTTCTTGCTTAAATGGCTAGAAATGGTTTGATATCAACCAGTTGTGTACGGCTGGACGTGGTCGTCGATTTGGTTTCAGTCCGCCTGTCTTCCTTAATTTTGTATATGTATGGTGTATATATGTTGTATATAAAGAATAGATATATTATGTAGTAAAGTTTTAGTGGGATTTGACTGGCCTAAGCTATATTGTCGATTTGGTTTCAGTCCGCCCGTCTTCCTTAATGCTCTTTATCTGAATACAGGAACAGGGTGTAAATGGACCCGGACAATATCCATATGGATTTTTCCAGAGCACAATCTTACTCTGAGTCTTCTGATGAGGGTCATGAAGCACATGCAAGTGGAAACAGTGTTGGTGAAGGTGCTTCCAACAGTGTTCCAGCGAATCCAGCCTCTACTTCTATAGGTAGTCGAGGTAAAAAAAGGGCAAAAAGGACTAACACATCTTGGGTGTGGAATCATATGTCTAAACGTAAAAATGTGATTGATGCTAAGGGTGTAAACATAGGAAATAGATCATGCTGCAATTATTGTGATAAGAAT
The DNA here is from genome assembly GCA_025413875.1 of Rhododendron molle. Lineage (NCBI taxonomy): Eukaryota > Viridiplantae > Streptophyta > Magnoliopsida > Ericales > Ericaceae > Rhododendron > Rhododendron molle. The sequence continues at coordinate 45,557,299 of CM046393.1, forward strand.
TATTCTCCTGATAGTAATTATGGCACTGGTAGTATGATAAAACACCTCACTAAACATCATCAAGATAAAATTGGAAACGAACACCGTAAAGATTTCTCTAATTTTATATACTCGAAAGCTGAAATGAGAAAGGGGTTAGCCCGTTATGTAGCTGCAGCAGAGCAACTCTTTACTTTTGGTGATGATGTTAGGTTTGAACATTTTGTCCAACAAAAACTTAATCCTGTTTTTAAAAAAGTTTCTAGAAATACAACTAGAGCTGATACACTTTCTGAATTTAAACTTGATAAAGAACAGTTTATAAATAAAGAAATTGCTGGATTTCCTCGTGGTACTTCTGTGTCTTTTACTTCTGATATGTGGAGTGGTGGAAATAATCGTGGTTACATGGCCTTGACTGCTCACTATATAGACTCTAGTTGGAAATTGAATAAAAGGATTATTGCTTTCCGTTTAGTGGAGTATCCTCATAATAGCACTACTATTTTTCAAACTGTGTACGGTGTTTTTACAGAGTACAATCTTGCTGATAAAGTTTTTAGCATTACTTTTGATAACCATTCTGCTAATACTACTTCTATTGATATGTTCTTGGCTAATTTAAGTCCTATTCATGGTGGTAAGTTATTCCATATGCGATGTGTGTCATATCATTAACTTGGTAGTGCAAGATGGTTTGAAAACAATTTCTCTAGAGTTGTCGAAAATTAAAGATGCTATTCATTTTATTACTACCTCCCCATCTAGGCAACAAGAGTTTGATGCGTTTTGTGCAAGTTTGAGTCTTAAACCAAAAATTTTTAATATTGATATTAGAACTCGTTGGAATTCGACATACATTATGTTAAAATCTTGTAAAAACTATTACAAGACAATATCTGATTTTGTTAATCCTAGGTACGGTGGTGACTTTTTGTTAAGTATAGCGGATTGGAACCTTGCATTTGAGTTTATGAAGTTTTTGAAAGTATTTTATACTGCTACGTGTGCTTGTTCGGGTGTTCGTTATCCTACTTTTTGTATTGTGCTTCACCAATTGTTTAATATCAGTGTCTTTTTCGTAGCTATAGATTGCGAGAAAATTTTGTAGGTCCTTTGGTGAATATAGAAGACAAATTCAAAAAATATTTTGAACCAATGCCAAAAATTTTTGTTTTTGCTGCTGTTATGGATCCAAGGATTAAATTGTGTGGTTTTGACAGGCTTTTGAAAGGGCTTTCTAATAATATGGGTGTTTTATTTTATTTGATCGCAACTGTGAAAAAGGATTTGATTGATTTATTTGATTTATATGAGTCTAAGTATGCATCCACTAATGTTGCAAGTACTTGTCCGGATCCATGTTTACCACGTCCAAGTGTTGATGACCCAGGTTGGAGTTTGATGTCAGATGATGCTTCTGATATTTTTGATTTTGATACTGCTGATACCTCTGCTCGGTCTGAACTTTCTATATATTTAGAGACAGAACGTATTAAGATAACCAACAACCAACAAAACTTTGATATATTAGGCTGGTGGCAACAACATGCTCCAACATTTCCTGTTCTTAGCATAATGGCACGTGATCTATTAACCCCTCCTGTTTCTTCAGTGCCATCCGAATCGGCTTTTAGTGCAGGTGAAAGAGTGTTGAATGATAAGCGCAGCAGACTAGCTCCAGATATTCTGGATTGTCTGATGTGCTTGAAAGATTGGGAGGATACACGTCTTGGAATTCATCCACGCGCAGCCAAAGATGAGTTACGAGACTATTTTGCAGACTCGGACATAGATGATGAGTAATATTGCTGGATTTGGTTTCAGTTTTCTGCATTTGGTTGGTAAATTTGATGCCAATTGTTGGGGTTGTGTTGGCACTTGGCTGCATTTGTGTTGGCTGCCTTTGGTTTCAGTTTTCTGCATTGGTTTCATTTGGAGATGCATTACTGCTGTATTGGTAGTGTGTTGGCTGCTGGGGTTTCGTTTTGCTTCATTTGGTTTCAGTTTTCTGCATTTGGTTTCCTTAAATAAACCTTGCATTTGAGTTTTTCGGGCTTTTTGTATGCAGTTTTAGGTAGTTTGAGTTGCCTTCTAGGGAATTTGAGAGGGGTGTGTGTGTGTGTGTTTGTGTGTGTGTGTTACCTTCCCAAAAAAGAGTAACCAAATAACCATTAAACTGTAAGCAAAAGCCCAATTTGAGCTGAAGTGTGATTGTGTTGCAACTTATGAAGACCTTAACGGCAACTTAATGTTGCCATGATCTATTTTAGTTTTTGGCTATGATGATAAAAAAAAAAAACCTAATATCTGAGCCGAGACTTGCCAAATGCAGCAGGAAACTGAAACCAAATGCAGCCAACCATGTCTCAAGGCTATGATGTTTTTCTGAGCCAAATCTTGTCCTAGGCTATGATGTTTTTCTGAGCCAAATTCTATCCAAGGCTATGAAGAAATTTTTCTGAGCCTCTATCCACTTTCTAGCATTAATAGGGCAATGATGAATGAATACATTAGTTGTCATTAACGTAAAAACATTGGCGGGGTAACAAAAGTTGCAGCCATGACTACCTTTGTGATTACAAATACATGATCTGAGCCATATCATAACTCCAATACAGTGCATGAAGTGCTGGAAATTCAGTTTAAATGGCAAATATGTTGTCTGCTCTGATCTGCCAGTATTGACCATGTTGTTTCTGTGTGTGATCTGTCCAGTTTTCACCCTGCTCTTACCATTCGGAACTGAGATTTTGAGTTTCCAAGCTATTTTGTGCAGTTTTTGGTACCCCTCTCTGCAGTTTTCAACTGTGTCCAATGCTGTGTCCAAACTGCAGTGTTTTGGGATTATTGATGTGTCTTGCCTATTTGTTGTTGGTATCTACAGTTCTGTTCAGTTCCTGTTGGTATCTGTTAAGTTATGTTCAGTTCCTATATGCAGTTTTATGTTCTGTTAAGTTCCTGTTCGTATCTGCAGTGCTAGTTAATGGCCTAGAATTGGGTTTTTTGGGCTATGATGATATGTTTCTGAGCCTCTGATGTGTGGTATGATGGTTTGTGGACCAGGCTCAGATTTTGTGGACCATAACTTGTGTGGGGAGCTGGATCAGTTTTTGTTTTGAGTTGGATTGTGTGTCAGGAGCAGGTTCAGTTGTGTACGTGCAGTTCTTGTGAGGTGTAGTACCCTAGTTGGGTTTGTAGTTTTGGTGTGTGTGTGTGTGGAGCAGGTTCAGTTTGTGTGCTGCTCAAATGGCAAGGGCGGCAGATCCCTTTTTTCCAGAACTACCATTGGTTTACTCCTCTCCTCAGTGTTACTAATTTTAAGCTATTGGGGTTTGCACTATATTTGTTCACAGTATAACTCATTGGCAATATGTTTGCTGAGACCCTGTTGCCTTTCTAGACAGTCAACAAGTTGAGCGGGAAATATAGTCAACCTTGCTCTTAGTTTATTTGATTGAAGGTATGCTTACAATCTTCAATTGTTGACTTCCTATTGGACAATGTAACTCTAGTCTGGCCTTCCAGCTATGATTGAACCAGCCTTAAAATGGTTCAACTTCATTACTACTCGATTGGAAATGTGTATGTATTACTTTTGGTGATTAAGGTACTTGGTGTTTGTCATGCCTGATGGTGCGCATGTATTACTTTTGGTGATTAAGGTACTTGGTGTTTGTCATGCCTGCTTGTGCGCACCATCTTCTTTGGGATATGAATGGACTTTTTTTAAACTTTTTGTCATAAAGATTTTACAATTGAGTTTGGTCATCTTTTGCCCATTTCCATAATGCTTTGTCCATGGTCCTGTCCTGATTCTCTACATCATTTCTGAGACAGACTTGGTTAGCTCTTGTATGGTTTATTTGCTAATCGAAACATAAAATTATTTTTTATTTATAAGATTACCATAGATGAAAATCACGGTCCTTTGGGGAGTTCTTGAGATTGAGACTCTTTAATGTTATAGGGATACTGAGGGCAAGCCATCACAATTGGAAGGAAGGAGTGGATAAGGAAAGATTCCTCCTCTTTATTGGAGCCCAATAGGAGTTTTCCATGTGAGAAAGTACATGCAGTTTGTATGTACTTACCATTTCGGCAGCAAAGTTTCCAGGATTGGTTTCTCCTCTCAGCTCCGCGTTAGTGTGTGTGTCCACATGTACAGATATTTTTGGGTGTAGATTTTGATGCCATATAACTGTAGGCATTGATAAGCCCATGTCAAGATATGGGGAAATTGGTTATGCTTCTTATGTTATGGCCGTTGCATCAAATAATATTTACTGTTCTTGTTAAAGCTTGCTGGATATGCTAGCATAATTTGCTTCTTGGCAAAAAATAAAAAATAAAAAAATTCTATTTTGCTTGTTTCGAGTACGGGTTTTTTTGATCTGCCTTTTACTTATTTATTTATTTCAACTTCTTGTACAGCTTGGGAAGCTTTACTTGAACCAAACTAATACCTCTGCAGAATGGTAAGTATATCTTTCTTGTGTAATTCTTACCCATGCAACTTTGATTTTGATCGTCTTTTGTTGAATCGTAACCTGTTCCGCAACGTCACGTTGTGAAGAAAGGGGCCAAATAATGCATACCAAGCCCCATGCCCTAGTTCCCATGCAACCCTCTTGTGGAGATGCAAAATCCATAGAGATCAGCATAATGCAAAAGAAGAACAAATGCAAATGGAGAGACTTGAACCTAAGACCTTCTGGCACTCGAGCTTTAATACCATGCTAGCTTACCACTTGTCTAAAGAACCTAAGTTGTTTGGAAATTGGCCTATGGCCAACCATGCATGGAAAACACTGAAACATCGTTCACTCACTATCTCGTTATTCCTGGTTAAATGGAAACATTGGTGTTTAAGCAGAACATAAAGAACTCATCTCAGGGTTAACTATGTCAATTGTGATTTTTGTTCTTTTCCTTTCTGTGGTTTTCTAATCAATGTAGGACCAGAACGCCTTTGGAGAGGATAGTGACAACATTGACTGGGATACTGAAGATGAACTAGAAATTCAAAGTTCTCCCTTACCTTCCAGTTCAAGGTTGACATATCCTGATGGAGAAGCTACTGTAGGTGACGCAGAGGTAAAGTATACTTACGGGTTTTTAGCTGAAATTGTGGTTGAATGTCGTGCTTAGTTGTAGTAGAGTTTCATATTTAGTTGTTGTGCCAAATTCTTCTTAAATGTTGAACTAGCAAATTGTTAGCGAAGAATAGAAAATTGTTCTTTTTAGTTATCTTCTGAATGAGTGAAAACTGCTGATGAATGAACCCATGTGGGAAATGATTGGAGTGGTTGTACAAGACTCCCAAGTGTCTCTCAAAATTCCCATGGTCAAGAAGCCTTGCAATGGAGGTTGATCCTTAAAAAATTTTATGCAGTGGTTAAGCTATAGTGGTCAGAATTTGAATCAAGCTCTTTGTTACTCAACTTTCTCATGGGTATGTTAGATATAATACCAAAACTGACATGGAATAGTATGAAAATCAACTGGGAACCTTGTCTGGAGAACCTTCCAGACTTGGATTTTATTCTATTGTTTACATGTTTCTGTGGTAACACCTCTGCGAAGGTAAAACTGAAGAGAAAAATGCACGTAGTAGATTGGGTGACAATTTTTGTAGTATTAAGACCCATAGATTGAGATAAACCTTATTAGGATCAATTCTCATTCCAATTCCTTAAGTCAGCTCATCGTTTATGTTGACTGTGAATCAAATCTTCACACTATTTTCCTTATGAACGTGGGTGAGCACTGCATTAAGCCGTGTCACACAGTTCTAAACAATCGTTGAAGCAGAACTTCTTTCCTTTGTACTTGTATAGACTGCAGTCTTCCATTACATTGTTTTGATTTGGTTTATAAATGGGCGTGCTTCTATTTTGTTTTTGTCTTCACTTTCAACTTTTTTTGACCTATTTTCGTAAAAGGAAACTGCTCTATGATTTGGAACATTTTTGTTGATTCCTTTTTGTTGTTTTAAGGCGATCACAACGACTGATCTTTCGCACTCCAAGTTGATTCATCATTTCGTCGGAATAGGGTTTCCTGAGGAACTGGTTGCAAAAGCTATTGAGGAAAATGGTAACTGCACTGTCACTTTACTGGTACTTTTGAGTGTGAAGACAATGTTAATGACTATTGGAAAAATGCGCAGGAGGGGGAAATTCAGAATCTATACTTGAAACTTTGCTTACACATTCAGTGAGTAATACGCGCTTCATTCTCCAATATTGTTGCTACTTTTGTCTTGATCCTAGATTTCAACAGGATCTCTCACACCCCTACACACAGAAATTCCTGAAGAATATTAAAAGAGAAGCTGCTAAGGGAGCAGAAAAATGAACTTCATCAAATTGGAAGCCATCTTATGTTTTTGCTGAAGCCTTTTGAGGACTCTTATACTAGTGTAGTAGTGGTTTCCTTATATATCATCATGTACTCGATAAAATTAAGTCTTTATAATTCATTCATGACATCAGTTAGGATAGTTTCTTCACCTTTTTTAGTTGAATCATTGATCCAAAAAATTGATTGTATTTCTCATATGGAAGTGCTCACCTAGTTCCTTCTGTTTCAATGACACATTGGGAACAAGGTTCCATTTATTGCAAGAATTGCTCTTGTGCTTTGAGGATAATGCAAATGTGTAGGCAACCAAATGCCGTTTGAATGTGAACAGCGTTGTTCAAGTTCAAGGACCAGTATATATTTCTTTTAGTTGGCTGCAAGAGGTCGAAATGCTTACATACATTTACTAACAAATGTCGGGAATACTATTACCGGCATTAATTTGGTCTTTACTGACTGGCATTTATAAAATGCCGCAAAAAGCCTAATTTGGCGTAGTGCCGTTTGATACCTCTACACCCGCTTTAATTAAGGCACGACCCGACCCGACTCCCGACGCGAATTATAAAGGCACGGCACGATAGCACGACACGATCCGTTTTAAATAAGGCATGACCCAATCCGACACGAATTCTATCGGCAAGTCACGAAAGCACGGAACGACCCGATTTCAATAAGGCACGACCATGATCCGACACGATCAAATTAAGAAAATGGGCCGGCACGGCACGACCCGATTGCAATCGGCACGACACGAACACGACCCGATTTAGTAAATGGACACGACACGGCACGACCCGATAAAGAAAACGACACGGTTGACACGGCACGGTATGACACGGACACGGAAGTGGACACGGTCCGACCCGACCCGACCCGGAAATTTTTTGACACGACACGACCCACCCGTTTGACACCTCTACTTGGGGCATTCCAATAATATAAATTTGCATTCCCATCTCGTACTCTGCTGCTGCTAAAGATCCCCTTTTGACTCGACAAGCAATCCACATCTTTCTCTCTCTCTCTCTCTCTCTGTAACACACGTTTCGAGATAGCACGAGGAGGTGTCAGTTGGACCTAATCTTTAATGCTTTGACTTCATTCTTGTCTCTCTCTCTCTCTCTCCACTAGACAAAACCAGAAGTTTGATTCTTTGAAGCTACAGCCCATTAGGGGTGTCAAACGTGCCTGTCGTGCCGTGCCGTGCCGTGCCATTTTCTTCCGTGCTCAACCGTGCTTCGTGTCGTGCCGTGCCGTGCCCGTTTACTTCATCGTGCCATGGCGTGTCGTGCCCGTGCCGTGCCATGGCGGGCCATTTTGCTTTGTCGGGCCGAGTCGGGCCGTGCCTTTTTTAAATCGTGTCGTGCCGTGTCGTGCCCGATTAATTAATCGTGCCGCGTCGTGCCGTGCCCTTTTTTGTCGGGTCGTGCCGTGCCCTTTTTGTCGGGTTGTGTCGTGCCGTGCCTTTTTTTGTCGTGCCATGCCTTTTTTTGTCGGGTAGTGCCGTGCCTTTTTTTGTAGGTTCGTGTCGTGCTGGCCCTTAATCGTGTGTCGTGCCGTGCCATATTGTGCCATCGATTTTCGTATACACATCACCAACCGGCAACCGATTTTCTACTAAAAAAATCTTCCCAAAAAACACACATTCCGGTGCGTCAGTGCCTCTAATGTTCTTAAGTTTGTATATCGTAGTATTCAATATTTCAATCCTAATGAGTAATGATTAACAGACTAACAAACTAACAGACTGGAGGGGCTAGGCCGCCACCTCAACTCAGCAAACAGAATATGCGAGGGGTTATGCCACCACCTCGGCTAAGCAATGCAATCAAATAAAACTAACTATACTAACTAAAAACAAACTCAATATTTAGCGTGGCTTCGTTACACCTCAGGTTTGGCATAAAACCAGGTTAGAGGTATCCACCAAGCTAAATATGAGCTACTAACACATAAACTACTAGTTTTGTTGTGAAACTGAATGCTCCATTCCTTACTATGTCACGTATTTACTTTTGGTATTCAAACATAAGTGAGAAAATCCACCTTCTACATTTTGCTGGCATTAATTTGCTTCAGCCTTCACGTGGTTTGGTCCTTGGCGTCTACAATGTCCTACAAAACAAGAACCAACAGCAGCAGAAAATAGAACAGGTATATGAAAGCCAAATGAACAAGAAAAATGAATAAGAAAATTGAAATTAGCCAAAATTAAAATTATCAGCATCCATCTACAAAAAAAAACACCATAACAGGGGTTATTAAAGGGGAAACACGAAAGCCCTAATTTTGTAACCCTAAATATAAGCAATATTCAGGTAGATTTTTCTCTAAACTTTCTGCAAACTTTCAATTGCCAAATCCTATAGAATGCCCACCCTAAATACAAGCAATATTCAGGTATATTCAGGTAGAAATGTAGTAATTAATTATCATATAACTACTATAAATGCAAGATTAAATATATCAGCTTTACCACCTATTTCATAAACAATGGAACCCTTTTTCCCACTACAGTTGTGTAGCCACAAGAAATGTAACATCAATTGTTCAAATGACTAAGGGGATCATAAGAAATAAAATAGATAGGATACCCCAACTAAAAAGCCAACAACATCAATAGAATAACCCAGCTTACAAGATTAAGGTCTTCTTTCTCTACAATTTCTATATCAGCAATCTGACTCTCATACCGTCTTCTCAAGTAGGCCTCAACATCCATTTCCATTTTATCCTACAAAATCAACAGCGTCATGAAAGCTGCAATCACACGAAATTAACTCGGCAAGTTATACTTTGCCACACTTCACATACCTTCGTAGCCGCATAAAAATATGGACGGAACTTGTACTTCGTCTTAAAAGTAGAGCCGTCCTAAACCCAAATTCGAACAAGTAATTAGCAAAATGAGTATAATCTTCTAAATTGTGATTTTCCAAATTGAAACTCATATAAAAAAAGAACACAACTAATTCATTCACCTGACAAACAAAGTATAGATCAACACAACTATAGACCTTGTGGGTATCCTGATACTCCCAAGATGACTGCAAATAGAGCAGAAAACTCTGAATTTAACTTGCAGTTAATGCCAAAACAATACAAATCCCTAATGTCAATTGCACGCGTTCTGATGCTGTTTCACTAATAGGTATAGACCTTTTCTAGGTATAGACCTTTTCTAGTAACAGAATATAAGCAAAGTGTAAAATAAGGGATTGTTGGTTTAGAAATTGAAATGGTGACTCACGGATGAGAAGGTGAGAAGCTAGCCGAGGCGCCTGTCGCCTTCGGAGAAGAGATCAAAACCGAGCTTGGACTCGAGTTGCTCTTCGGCGGTGAGGATGAGCTTCTGCTGCTTCGAGAGTCTTAGATCTCGTTGGTCTCCTCCTCCTCCTCCTCTCCTTCGACCTTCGCCGTTCATCGTTTCGGAGAGAGAGAGAGAGCGCGCGCGAGAGAGAGAGTGAGTTGTGGGCTAGGGCTGCCGATTCTCATCTCTCTTTCTATATATACCAACCAAGTTTTGATCATGTGCATAAGTCACACCATGATCCATGCACCAAATAACGAAAAAATCTCGTAAAGTCCTATAATGCATCACTCGAGGGCCACCCGAGCTGTTTTTTGAAAATCCGAACCGTCTACCTTTTATGTGGGAGTGATTATATCATTCGTGCAAAAAATTAAATAAATTGGTTATCGTTATATACTCGATCGCACATAACAAAAAATTCATATTAATGAATCTACGTCCCGATGAAAGGGCTTCCAAAACCCAATAGACCCGAATTTTTGTGAGAGTGATTAAAACACCCAAAAAAAACAAAATGAACGGTATGGATCGTCATAGTTGTGTCGCAATCGTGTGGCTATCGTACTTTGGCCTATAGCGACATACATTAGTTTAGAACCAAATAAGTTAGATGTATAAATTTGAAAGGTAGCTGCAGACTCATTTTTTCTAATGTTCGATCTAAACCATTACAATTTAAGATCTTATCAAATTTATCATTCTCCCCTAAATAGGTGATAATCGGATGTCGGAAACCACGTGATCAGAAAACATTTGGTGCTTTCAAAGGCGTTAAAGTCCTATAATGCATCACTCGAGGCCCGACCGAGATATTTTTTGAAAATCGGAACCATCTACCTTTTATGTGAGAGTGATTATATCATTCGTGCAAAAAATTTGTTATCGTTATATACTCGATCGCACATAACAAAAAAATTCATATTAATGAATCTACGTCCCGATGAAAGGGCTTCCAAAACCCGATAGACCCAAAAATTTGCGAGAGTGATTAAAACTCCAAGAACAACAAAATGAACGGTATGGATCGTCATAGTTGTGTCGCAATTGTGTGGCTACCGTACAAGAGGCCCGTTTTTATACAATAGAATTATATAATATATATTACTTGTTCCAATTATAAGCACAAAATGATTATTGGCCTTGGTGGTTTGAGATGGGGGCGGACCCACCATGGGGCACGTGGGGTCACGTGCCCCCACGCCTTTTTTTTTTAAAAAAATTCCCCGATTTTGTGTATATATAAATTATATATGCTAATATGTATAAGAATTTGAAGTTTGGTGCAATGGTAAGCCACCTTCTTTAAGGAACAAGAGGTGAGAGTTCGATTCCCTTGCTCCCCCAATGTCATTTTTTATTGCCCCTGCATAGTGCGCAAATTAAATGTTGTGTTCTCTTTCCTTCTCAAAAAGAAATTTTCAAAAAATTCCCCATACATTCCCTATACTTCTAACATTTTTCTCTCCATCTTTCACCACTTATTACCTCTATTATTTTTCGAAAAAAAAATTCAAAACGCAATCCAAACACAGCATTTGTTTTTTAAGTTGGGTGCGTAGCACGTAGTGCCTTTTTTTTTTTTCTTCAAAATCCACTAAAACTATTTCACAACCAAGGTTTTCCCTACTTTCCAATGTCTCCAATTATTTGTGTAGTACTCAATATGTACCCGCACATTGTATTTTTATATTTTTGGTTCCCGAAACTTGTACTTGTAGAGTTAATAATTGGAAAATAGATGATGACCATGTAATAATTTTGTTTTAAAACCAATTTTTTTCTTATTTATTATTAGTTGTTCCTAGTAAAAACATATCATAATTAATGGCCTTGGTGGTTTGTGATGTGTGACAAGTTCCATAGGACATTAGGACTTGGATTCGAATTCGAATCACAAGTAATTTTTTCTTTTAAATTTGTTTTTATTTATTTATTTTCTATGCAATTTTTTTAAAAATCTTTATTGGATAAAATGCAATGTAATATCAATATATGTGTGGTAATAGGTATATTATCATGTTTGAATTTTGATTCAAATTTTCTTAATCATATAAAATATTTTAAAAGCTTATTTTACTTAAATAAAAAGAAAAGATTAATAAATTATTGAATTATCAAAAAATACACAGTAATAAAGTAAACTATAATATGAAATCCCTTATTTATTTAATAACATTTTTTTTTTTGGTTTTTCCATGCCTCGTGTCGTGTTCGTGCCGTGCCGTGCCTGTGCCGTGCCGCGTGCCGTGCCGTGCCGCGTGCCGTGCTGTGCCGCGTGCCGTGCCATGCCGTGCCGTGCCGTGCCGTGCCAGGCCAACTTCCGTGCCGTGCCGTGCCGTGTTGTTCTAGCTTACTTCCGTGCCCGTGCCGTGCCGCGTGCCCACTAAGACCGTGCCGTGCCAGGATCCGTGCCCGTGCCATGCCGTGCCGCCTTCAAACGTGCCGTGCTCGTGCCGTGCCCGTGCCGGCCCGGCCCGTTTTACACCTCTACAGCCCATGCCGCTCCATTTATCCCCAACACAGAAGTTTTGGTCTTCAATTCAATGCAAAAGACAAATTATTCAGTGCCCTTTTCCGCTAACAGGCCTACATCACATTTGTGTAGAAGTGTGCACAAATCAAATTATTCAGTGCTCTTTTCCACTAACGGGCCTACATCACATTTGTGTAGAAGTGTGCACATTTGTGTAGTAAAAGGGTCTACAAGAATTTGCAGCTCATAAAAGACCTCTAGGCAAATATCTCACGAGGATTCGATCCATTTACTAATGCACACACGCACAATCACATGTACACCTAGTATTTCGTCAATAGCATAGAAAAATGAGCTCTTTCTTCTTGGAATCATCTGCCTTAATTTGATCGAGTAGAAAGTTTGTCAATTTTTTTTTCCCCTTTAATGCACTTTTGTTTGCCTAAGGAAAAAGAAGAAGAAATTATTACTATCACATATGCTAATAATGTTGATAGTGACATAAGCACTCACTTAGTTAAAAAATGCTTTTCGACAAAAATTTACCGCGATGCACGTACATAATATAATCGTGTTTATGAGTGTTTGTGTAGTATGTACACAATTTATTGAAAATTTCCTGGGACGAAACAAGAGGAAAGTCCACTTTCACCCCCTGTGGTTATCGACATGTGCGGATACACCCCATGTGGTTTAAAAGTGTGCACATAACCCCCTGTGGTTTTCAAATTGTGCGGATAGACCCCCTGCCGTCGTATTTTCAATCCATTTTAACGGAAACAACATTAAAAGACCGTTATACCCCCCATCACGTCTCTTGATTCTTCTTCTTGTTTAAATCTAACCACACCATCCCGTATACCAAAAATTGAATCCAAACCGTTGATATTATAAATTTTGACGAGTACTGCGCCTATGCCAAAATTCAAGTCAATCAAAAAATGAAAAGCTTATGGTCAAATCGATTTTGTTATAAAATTAAAATTTCAAATTTGAATTTACTACAAGTTAGATCACTGGGTTATTGATGCCTGATCGAGATGATTTTTTTACAGAGATACTCTATTCTTTATTTAATACAGTATGAACGACTCAGATTACATTCTAGAGGTGTGTGAGATACACCTCCGTTAAAATGAATGGAAAATATGACGGCAGGGGGTCTATCAGCACAATTTGAAAATCACAGGGGGTTATGTGCACACTTTTAAACCACATGGGGTGTATCCGCACATGGCGATAACCACAGAGGGTGAAAATGGACTTTCCTCACAAAACAATTTCCCTGTTACTCTCACAAATATTCGATACGTAGGGAACCACTAGATACCGACGAGGCTTCCTAGGAATTAAACCATGTAACTTGCGAGATCTTCTCCTCGACTACTATCCCAGTAAGGAAAAAATATCACATTCTATGCAGATAAAAAGTATAGCAGAAGAGCAAAGATTCCATTATTTTCTATTAGGGCTGCTAAATCAGGTGAAATTATTTCCTAAATCCGCCCAATTCACATGCATTGCGTACATCTACATATTGCACCGTGTAGTGTGTGTCAAGTCCTCATCATCATAATAAGATTGACTTTCAAAAAATTGCCCAATATATAAAATCACAGTTTAGTGATATAGACATTACTGGAACTACCTAATCGATACGCGCGTACCGGTACAAAAGGGATGGTGGGAGATTCATAACCAAGTAAAAACTAGCGATTTGGGGCCTATCGCCGATTGCATAAGTTTCAAGAAAGCCATTCAAAATTCGAAGGGTCCTAAAATTCTTAATTCCAGACCACCGAATAATTTCGCTATTAATTTCTAAGAGGTCCCTTGTGATACGGTAAAAATAGAGGTGTCAAACGTGCCGTGCCGACACGGCACGACACGGGCACGACACGGTTAAATGTGGGCGGCACGCGAAACGCGAGCACGGTCGTTCTGGCACGCAGCTGCAACGGCGCGATCTTAGTGAGCACCGGGCATGGAGCGCGATCTTGGCCGGGCACGCCGCGACACAACACGCGGTTTTAGTAGGCACGCTGGGGTCGCACAGGGCCGCAGTGGGCGGGCCAGCAGACGCGGCACGGACTAAGTTGGCCTGGCACGGCGACGCGACCGCGACCGCGGTTTTAACGGGCGCGAACGCGAGCGACACGATACGATAGTTGAACGGGCGAGACGCGGCGCGCATGACACGGGTTTAATCGAGCACGACCGCGACGCGACCACGGGTTTGATGGGCACGGAGCGCACGGCACGCGAAAGTTGGCCAGACGCGCACGAATTGGCTAGCGGCACAACCACGACCGCACGTGAAATGTGGGACGGAAACGGCCGCGACACGAACGCGGAAAAACAAAAAAATAAATAAATAAGCCAAATTTTTTAGTTTATAAAAAAAAACTAAACAATTTCTATTCGGTAAAAAATATTTGATTACCTTTACAACTAAGATATTTAGTTTTAAAAAACTATCTCTTAAAAAAATGATGTTTTTAAAAGATCATTTTTTTTACCTTTAAAAAATTATCAATTTGTACTCGGTAAAAAATATTTGTTTTGTTTTTGTTAGTGAATAGGCTTTGGACAATTGGTTTGTAAATTTAACATTACAAGATAACAAGTAAAATTAAAAAACTTATGAAAATATTTATGGTGCAAAAGTAATTTAATACGAAAGAAAATGTGCAAGAGTCGTATATCCCTAGATCTAACGAGACATAAGAAAAAAAAAATCTCAAACTAAAAATAAGAAAGAAATACATAGTAAAAATAAGGGGAAAAAAAACTAAAAAAAAAAAACAAAAAGAAATTGGCTATACTAGGACTTGAACCCAAGTCCCTTAGTTCTATTATACACAATCAAATCACTATGCCACCAATTAACTTGTGTTATGAATTTGAAACATTAATATATAATATATAGCTCTATTATATAAAAACAAGACCATCAAGCAGTAGCCACACAATCGCAATGCAATCACGATGATCAATACTATTCAATGCGTTCATTTTATTGTGCTTAGTGTTTTAATCATGAGATCTAATTTTTCCTGCGTTGGATTATGAAATCTCTTTCATCGGCACGTTTCATTGTTTGATTGAATTCTTTTTACGTCCAATCAAGTATGTAACGATAAGCATTTTACTTGATTATTGGCATGAATGATCTAATCCTCCCACATAAAAGTTAGATGGTTCCGATTTTTAAAAAATAGCTTAGGCGGCCCTTAAGTAGTGTTTTATAGGACTTTAATGCCTGTAGAAGTACCGAATGTGTTCCGATCATGTGGTTTCCGACATTCGATTATCATCTATTCAGGTGAGAATGATAAATTTGATAAGACGTTAAATCGTAACGGTTTAGATCGAACATTCGGAAAAAAGAGTATGCAGCTACCTTTCAAATCTATACATTGAATTTAGTTGGTTATGAACTAAGGTATTCTGCTATAGTCTAATGTGCGTTAGCCACACGATTACAAAACAAATATGACGATCCATTCCGTTCATTTTGTTATTCTCTATGTTTTAATGACTCTCACCAATTTTGGGTCTATCGGGTTTTAAAAACTCTTTCATCGGGACGTATATTCATTAATAGAAAAATGAACGTTATGAATAATCAAGTATATAACGATAACCAAATTACTTCATTTTTTGTAAGAATGATATAATCGCTCCCATATAAAAGATAGACGGTTCCGATTTTCAAAAAATAGCTCGGGCGGCCCTCGAGTGATGCATTATAGGACTTTACGAGAATTTTCCGCTATTTGGTGGCATGGTGCACATAGATTGTGGTGTGACATATGCACACAATCACACCCACATTTGGTATATATAGAAAGCGACCGGCTGCCCTAGCAGCCCCCCACCACAACTCTCTCGTCTTTCTCACTCTGACTCTCTCATTCTCTCTCTCTCTCTCTCTCTCTCACAACGTCTCTCTGAGAGACTGAGACTGAGTCTCTCTCACTCTTTCTCAAGTCTCAATGGCTCTCTCTCTCTCTCTCTCTTATTTGTGTTATTACCTGTGACTGATTTCTGCTTCTGGGTTTATTTTTTTCGAACCCATAGATTAGTATATATGTGCACGTATAAACATGGGTGTCTGCTCGATATAGTTGTTACACAGTTCTGTGGACTTTTTGTGTTGGTTTTAATTATGGGTTCGATGTCTGGCTCTGTTTGAACTCAGTGGTATTAGTTCTTGAAAAGACTTCTATAATTATAGAAATTGGTTAGCCA
This sequence comes from Rhododendron molle, assembly GCA_025413875.1. Classification (NCBI taxonomy): domain Eukaryota; kingdom Viridiplantae; phylum Streptophyta; class Magnoliopsida; order Ericales; family Ericaceae; genus Rhododendron; species Rhododendron molle. The sequence goes on from CM046393.1 coordinate 45,573,687, forward strand.
ATTAGGTTGTTCCGAGAAAAAATTCCGATTGCTGAATGGATTATGTATTGGACCTAATGGATTATGTATTGAATCTGCCATCGGTGCCATGTGTGTGTGTGTTTTCTAGGTTGGTTACAGTTTTTTGGGCATTTGTTTACAGTTTTCTGGGCATCGTGGTTGTTTTCATGGCTCATGTTGTTGTTGGGCATTTGGTCATTTACTGAGCCTAAGGACAGAATTCTTTGACATATATTGGTGGATATGGTTTGTTTCGTATTGAAATATGTGATAGTGGTCTGTTTGTTATTGAAATATCTGTTAATGGCCTTGGCGGGGTAACTTTTGTTGCAGCCAGCCATGAGTACTTTTGGCTATGATGTGTGATAAAGCTGACCCAAAATATATGAGTTACTTCCAGTTTTCGGTGATTTCTTTGGTGCAGAATCTCAGCGATTTCACATTAAGGGTTTCCACCGCATGTAGGATTTCTTACAAAGAAGCAATTAGGAGAACTAAAAGTAAGAAAAATCTTTTTTGCTATCAATTGCTTAATCTGATTGTTAGTTTTCTTTAATAAGCAGTTAAGCAAATCAGCCCCCCAAACAAGCTTATTTGCTCTTTGCCAAAACTACTAAGTAAAACGGGCACGGCACAAACCAGATGCGTATTCATCCTTTCTTTAACAGTCAACAATTATTGTCTTATTTATCCATTCAAATGCTACTACACAATCCTCTGACCCACATTTCTCACTTTCACTACCATTAGCCGTAGTCCAGACCCAAAAATGCTGGTATAATAGGATAACCATTACAACTATGCTGCAATTCCTAGTGAGACGTAGTGTTATGCCCTTGTTTAACCAGGTGGCAAAGATGGTTTGGTGAATTGACACAAGCTTACCTTTTCCTCAACAGCTGGACTTACGCTGGCATTGTTTGGAGGGGTGCGAAAGCATTCAATGGATCAGAACAAGGTCCCTGTTAGAGGAGACATCCATGTCATAATTGTTGGTATGCTAAGCACTGTTGCCTTAAACATACATGTTTTGAGTTTAAAGTCTTGATTCACTCAGAAGTTAAATGTAGACAGCACAATCATGATCAAATGCTAAAATTGTTTATGGTAGGTGATCCTGGATTGGGTAAGAGCCAACTGCTGCAAGCAGCAGCAACTGTTTCTCCACGTGGCATTTATGTATGTGGCAATGCCACTACAAATGCTGGCCTCACTGTGGCGGTGGTGAAGGATACTATGACAAGTGACTACGCTTTTGAGGCTGGTAATTGTTCCCCTTCTTTATTTTCTTTGTTGATTACCTTATGCTGTTATGACCATCGTAGTTGTAGCTTCAGCATATGCAATTTTGATGTGCGTACCATACAAAACGGGCATGATACGATACGATCAAGTAAACAGACCGACACGGCACGACACGATTAAAAAACGGGCCAACATGGCACGACACAATTTAAGTAAATGGGCCCAGCCCGGCATGACACTATTGAAAAATGGTATGACAAGACACGATTAAAAAATGGGCCGGCACGGCACGACACAATTTAAGTAAATGGGCCTGACCCGGCCCGACACGATTGAAAAATGGCACGGCACGACACGACACGACACGATTTTAAGTAAATGGGCACGGCACGACACGACACGATTGGCTATGGCACGACACGGCACGACACGATTTAAGTAAATAGGCACAGCACGGCACGGTACGAAGCACGGTTGACACGGAAGTTGAATGGCACGGCACGGCACGACACGACACGTTTGACACCTCTAGGTAAACAAGAAAGGTTGGGAATTAAAGGGGGAATATTTCCACTCAGTTGTGATTATTTTTGTTTGCATGTGGGAGCTAGGCTCTTTGTGTGTGTTTTTTGCACATATTTAGAATGATTACTTTGTCGAGTGTAGTGAAACTTAGTTATTTCGGATGTCTTCCAAGTGTTTGACACATTAGGTAAAAAAATAATTATATTATTATGGCTTAGTCTTGCCTGAAAAGGATTAAAATCCAATTGGGAAGCCACCATTGAGATTAAAATTCAATATAAACACAAAATTCATGTGAAATGTTTAGTTTATAAAAAAAAATCTAAAGTTTGTCCATAATGTTACAATCTACACGTTGTAATAATTTTCATAAAAATACAAAGCTTACACTATAACAAAAAATACTATTGTCTACTAAATTTACTAGCTAAAACAAAAATTTTTGCCCCAAGAAAATCCTTTAGTGGCCAACAACTAATTTTGATTGGCAAAAGATATGTTGTCATATTTTTAAAAAAATTTAAACAATGTTTATATATGTATTTTTATATTATGTTAATTGCATTTCAAACGATTCAGCAAATTTAAGGAAAAAAAAAGTTTTCTGACTTTAGGAAGTAAGTATAAATATTTTTGTTTTCCTAATGTAACAGAAGTTCTTGGTTAGCTTAGCGGTAAAGGTTTGGGAAGCCAACCAAGGGTGTGTCGATTCGAAACTTGGCAATGACAAGAAAAGATGGTCTAATAGATAAAAGAAAAGATCACGCCCAATTATTTTCCATCTCAGTTTATGGTGTGATTATTTTGAATTTTTAATCACGATTATAGACCGTGATATAAAGTAACATACAATCACACTCAAAAAAGAGAAATGGTCACGCTCAAGAGAAATAATCACGGCTTATAACCGTGATAAAAGAAAAACGATCACACTTTTTGACAGTGATTGTTTCTCTCTTTCAATCACGGTTTATAACCGTAATAAAAGAAAGTGACTTACAATCACCCCAGATCCATCACGGTAGCAGGAGCGTGATAGAAAACTTACAATCACGACCAATAGCTATGATCTTTATGATTTATTGTAGTAGTGATATAATGTTATATAAGTACAATAATGTTATATACAGTGTACCTGAAAGAAGAATATAGGAAGTTATATAACGTTATATAACTTTAATATGTCACACTATATACAACTGATGTCTATAAAACAACAGTGTACCTGAAAATGAGAATATAGAACGTTATATAACGTTAATATGTCAAACTGTACACACCTGATGTCCACAAAACAACAAAACTCTTTATTTATCCATAATCCAAAAGAAACAATTTCAATATTTTAAGCATGAATAAGGAAAAACAAAACAACCCCCTAACTTTATTCTATTCTTCATTCTAATCTCTCCTTTATTCTCATATTTGACCTTCTTGCCTCATATATCGCTTGACTCTTTGCGAATGCTGCTTAAGACATCATTCAACCTACCACCACCCGATAACCTCACCGGAAGAATCTGCAACCCATACTTACAAAGAAACATGATTGTCGAATCCATGACAACTGCACAAATAACAGCACACAACAAAAATCAGAATATATAATGTTATATAATATTATATAATATTATATGAGTACAATAACGTTATATACAACGTAACTCTAAACAGAGAATATATAATGTTATATAACGTTATATAAGTATAATAACGTTAGAGCACGAATCTGATCCAATTTTAACATGGAACTCTCATATGTACAATGACAACTTCAAAAAAACCAACAACAACAACAAATTGAAAATCAGATTTGATATCAACATCAGCAAATCAATGAGAGAGACGAGAGAGAGAGAGATATATCTTTCGTTCTTCATATTCGGAACGAACTGTACCTTGGGCTAGGTGGACGATCGACGACGAAGAAAGTCTGGGACGTGGGTTGATCTCTGCTGTTCGTCGGTAGATCTCGATGTTGGAGTGACGGCGGCAATCGTGGGCTTGACGAGGGCGACGAAGACAACACCGGTATTTGAGCTCTCGAGGACGGCGATCCAGTGCTCTTCAAGAACAGTCTAGGGCTTGGAGATTTTTTCCGGAATCGTCCAGTATCGTTCCTTTTGAATAGTGGGGGAGGGGTCTTGTAGCGTATCTGGAGTTTTTTTCGGAATTGAAAGAATTTTGAACCGGATGTTTATGAATTGGATGAAAAAACAAGACAAAATGTTTTTTAAAAAAAGGGGTATATTAGACTAATCAGGGTTATTATATCCTTACTAATATGTTAGTGGACCTAAGGGGTTAAAGAATTTAGGAGTGGACTTATGGGGTTTGGAAAGTGATATAATGGACCTGGGAAAAATTCACCCTATTAAATACTTATTAATCTCCCCACGTTAAGATTACAGATACCCGTTGATTAAAATAAATTACGAACATCAACCACCAATTTGTTCTTTGTGATAAACAGAGGACAGAAACGTACACAAGGATAGTACTAGCTTGCACATCTCGATCATCATACCCACATATGATCAGTTCATCACCACACAGGAATGCGCCCTCCCCTATAAATTGGCCACTTCGCAAGGCAAAGCCAACACGAGGAGTCATCTGACAGAAACTAATCATGAGTTCTGTCTCTCTTCAATCCCTCCTCTTTGTCCTCCTGTGTTTACTTGCTTTTGATCAGTGTTCAGAAGCCCGATTTGTACAAACCAGTAAGGGGCTCTTCCGGTCCCTGTACACTTTCGGGGATTCGTACGTCGATCCAGGCAACAATGATTTCATAACCACTCCTTTCAGGAGTAACTTCCCACCTTATGGCAGAGACTTTCCCGGCAAAGTCTCAACGGGGAGGTTTTCGAACGGCCTACTGTTCCCGGACCTCCTTGGTGGGTTTTTGAAATGCGTTTTTTTTTCTCTATTCATGAGTGCATATCAGTAGATTTCTTTTGTTGGGAAAAACTACTACTACGTTAAAAAAGAATGGGATGTTTATTTGTTGCGCTAATTTGTTGTGTTGTTTTGGAAGTGCAGCTTACTACGTGGGCGTGGGAAAATACACGCGGCCGTACTTGGACCCACGACTTGATCTGAAAGAGTCCCCCACGGCCATTAGTTTCGCCTCTGCCACCAGTGGATACGACCCCGACACGTCTCTCTCTCTGAACTCATTGGTTTTTGTTTTGAATTTATCACCCGCCCAAACCGTGGTTCGAAACCGCTGAATAACCCAAACTGACCTAGTTTCGAGGTTGTGCGGATTGGTTATGGATGGAAAGTAACCAGCCCGCCAATTGCAATTTGGTTTAAGAACAAATTGCACAATGATGATGATAAACAATACAATTACGTGTTAGACTGTTAGTATACAATTATGATCAGATGTCTAATTTGGAGCTAAATTTTTCTGTACTTCAGAACGCCATCCAGTTGTTCGATCAGATGGAAAACTTCAAACAGTACAAAGAAAGACTCGTGAAAACAATCGGCACGAAAAAGGCCAAAAGAAAAATTGAGAAAGCATTATTTTATGTCAACGCGGGGTCCGATGACTTCGCCTTCACGTACTTCCAGGACGGCAAAGATCAGGAAAACCGAAGGACTCCCCAGCAATACGAGCAGGTCCTGCTGTATTTTGTTCGGCAATTTTTACAGGTTTGGATCCGCAACAGAAAAACACCATTCATCTCTGCCTGATTCTGTTACATCTTATCAAATTGAAGAAGCCGTTCTTAACTTATCTTTGCCTCTTATTAACTTTACAAACCTGAGCAATTTTCACTTGTTTGATTCCTCTCATCAAGATGAATACAATAGTAAAAAACTTTGAATAGAATTTTAAAAAGTTCCCTAACAGTGAATATAATACAAACCATAAGATAGGACAACCCAAACTAACAATAAGCATGTGTGCCAACTAGCTTGACTGTACATCCTATCCTTCTACAAGAGCTCATAATGTCTCCAATATGCGGCTGAGCAAATGCTAGGATCTCAAGCTATATCGCATGCATATTTATTTGTCCCCAGAAATAAATACGGAGTTTATGCTAATTTTCTTTCAAAGCTTACAGCGGTTATTGGACCAAGGGGCTCGAAAAATCGCAGTAAATGGTCTACCACCTTTGGGTTGCATCCCTGTTGGTATCACTCTGCTTCCTGCAACTCCAAGAAACACACAGGCTGTCACTCGAAGCCAACGCAAGTGTCTTGATTATGTCAATGTCATATCATCGGACTTCAACTCTATGCTCCAGGAAGAGTTGGATGATCTGCAGAGCGAGCACCCAGAAATAAAGATCGCTTACATTTACTTTGAAGAACCCCTACTGGATGTTATACAAAACCCAGATGATTACGGTTAGTACAAAAGGCATAATATTTCTTAAGGAATGTGGAAATCCGATATTAAATCTGTTAAAATGGTTTTTACAGGTTATACCGAGGTGAACAAGGGTTGTTGTGGGATTGGGGTTTCTGAAATTGGCACACAATGCAACAGTACAACTTCGCTTTGTTCTGATGCCGAGAAGTATGTATTCTGGGATGCAGCACACCCAACTCAGAAGACAAATGAAATCATTTTCAAAAGCAATCTTTTTTTTGGGTAACTTAGCTTGAAATAGAAAAAAGGCTAACCGAATATACAGCCTACAAGGGGCATACCCCAGGAGGAAAAGAAAGAAAAAAGAAAAAGAAAAGGAGAAAATCTAAGACCTAGATAAAACATAGCATATATCCAAAAACGCTCAAAACACACTTCAAGAAAGCAACACAGATGACATGCAAGCCTTAACTCCTTGAAGCCTTCAACATCTTTATTTTCTCTCGAAACTTCTTCCTAGTTTCACCTCTAGCGGGTGTAGGTGATGTGGAATCACCCACCACCTGATTCGAGCTCTGATGAGGTCTAATGAAATCGCCTTCCAAAGGGATCCTTGGAGGCTCTCGAAAACGTGTTGATCGACGGAGTGCCACGGCAGGAAGCTCAGGTTGATTGCTACCTCGACCATGGACAACCGGATCCTCAAATCTCTCTAGATCACCAACTTCATTAGCTGTAGAAGAAACACATAAAGAAGAAGAGATGGCCAAAGGAGTTCTTTTGGCTTTCTTCCTCTTCACCTCAACCCATTCATCCTTATCTCCATCGACTCTCTCCTTAGCATCTCGCTCTTGAACAACCGAGACTACTTGTCCTACTGGCTCCTTGGCAATTCGCTCTTTAGCAACTGGGACTTCCTGTCCTACCGTCTCTTTGGCTTTCCACACTTGAGAAGGAGGAGCTAGTGGCTTGACTATGCAATCATTAGTAGTATGGCCAAAAATTTTGCAAACGTGGCAAGCTTGAGGTTTCCAAGGAACCTCTACTCTGATTTCATATGGCTCACCGTAACCCAAATTTACAACAAAGGACTTGGGAATCTCCTTTGCCGCTTCCACTTCAATACAGACACGAGCAAACATCAACCGGTTATCATCTGGTGTGAACTCATCAAGGTGTAAGGGGTTACCAATATAACTCAAAACCATCTTCGGTCCATGATTCAAGGGGAACATTGTAGAGTTTAACCCATACCGGAACACTAGAGAAGGCGCCTTTAGTAAGATGCATTCCAGGATGCCACTTTTTAATCACTATATGTTTGCCCCCACAGAAATATGGACCATTCTCAAGAATGTAGTCCAAAGCTGCTGCGTCCCTAAAGTTGAATACGAAAAATCCATTGTCTAGAGTGACGACATCCTCAGCGTCGATTTTCCATACCCGTTGAGCCCATGATCTAACTTGGAAGTAGGATAAGCGTTTGTCAACAAAGCAGCCCACAATTGCATTTTTCCATTTCAAAGCTCCATTTTCGGAAATTTTAGTTGGAATCATGACTTGACCATTCTCATACACAATTGGAAACTTCTTAAGGTGTTTATTTAGCTTTCCGTTTTTTACTAAAATCTTCCGGTTTGTCCAAGCATTAGCTTGACATCCCGAATTGTCTCCTTGAACAAGAGGAGTCTGAGCAACCACACTCAAAGTTCGAGCAGTCGGACCTTGAGGAGGCGTCTTAATCTCTCCTCCACCATACTCAGTTGCCTTGGCCGAGGAATTCAATCCCGGACTAGGGTCAACTATGCCGAGTTTCGGCCATACATCAATGGTAACCATCGACGCAATAGCCGCTTCCTGGACAATATTATCAGTGGCCACCACTAAAAAATCATCATCTTCCTCATCAATAGAGACAATTTCGACATCAGAAAAATCATACGCATTATCAATTTGGTCGTGAAAGTCCCATAGAGTTAATTTCTGTGCCGATTTTTGTTTACCCATGATTTGCAAAGACCCTAATGTTAAGCCCTAACAAGAGCAGGGAGGGGTACTTACCGGTCTGATGAAGAAGAACGGAGGAGCCTAGGTGAGGCCCCTGGAGTGACTGAGTGACCGACTGACCTATGGAGTGACTGGAGTCGACGGTTGTTCCACTACTACGCACACATCCCTCACTCCCCCTCCTTCCCTCCGCCGTACGCCCCGCTAATCTTCCAATCGTTCCGCTGCTGAAGAAGAGGAAGAGAGGAGAGAAGAGGCGGGTGAGGTGGGGAGGCACGGCCGGCGAGGAGCGCCGGTGGTCGGTGCGGCGGCTAGGGTTTGGGGAGAACTCGCCTCATATCGCCCACTGTTTTCTTTCTCTTTTATCGGTACATGAACTTTAATTTTCAAAAGCAATCTTGCAGCCATTGATGACCTCATTGGGAGCTAGCTTCTGATCATCCTTGTAATGCACCTGTTAAGAATGTTAAATATTATGGATAATTTTAATAATTTCCAATTCTGCAATAGCAGTGGAATGATATAATATGTCATGTATGAAAATCATGAAATATCAGGTTGATTAAGCGTTAAGAAAATGCATTAAATTTGTCTTGAATCTCTTGATTCTTGATAAAGCAATTATCGATTATGAGCTCTTTCTTTCCAAGAGGTTCTCATAACACCCAGTTGCAGAATCAAAACATATTAGCAGCGGTGAGAAAGCTTAGCGAGAAGAGGAAAGCCTAAATTCAGTTACAGCAAGATAAAATACAAATCATGTAATCTGGAAAAGTGAGGTGGCCACAACAACACTAGGGGTGCTCGCGGTCCGGTTCGGTTCGAATTTCTAGGAATTCGAGGACCGAACCGCTAGTCACGGTTTTTATAAAATGAAATCCGTGTCCGGACCAAAAGTCCTACGGTTCGGTTCCAATCTGATCCAATCCAATCCGTGACTCGCGGATCAGTTACGATTTTGTCTACGGATTTTAGCAAAAATAAAGTTTAACATATATCCCACACTAAAATGGAAAAAGGTTACATTCAGAAGTAAGTTTAATACCAGTCACCAGAAAGTATTTGTTACTTTGAAGAAACGGAGAGAGAGAGGAGGAGGAGGAAGAGGCGAAGAAGGAAGAACAGTGCGGCAGCGATTTGAACAAGGAATGGAAATTATGAAAACCGGAAAAAAAAACGAACTAGTGAAACTAAACTAGGGTTACCCGTAACTTATATAAAAAGGTACTATTTACCCCCTATATTTTATGTACATCTCCACTATATCCTATTATTAAGATAAAATATTAAAATTGGTAGGAAAAGGTTTTAATATTACTAACAATTAATTATATAAATACACATATATTTATATATTTATTTGTTATTTATATAAAATAAATATCTCACGGTTCGGTTTGGTTAATCCACGGTTTCGTAATGAAAATCCGTGGACCGAACCACGAGTCACGGTTTTCTAATTTTTCAATCCGTGTCCGGACCATTAATCCACTGACAAAATCCAAAATGTACGGATCGGTTCGGTCCGGACCGGTTTCACGGTTCACCGGATTTTTTGAGCAGCCCTAAACAACAGGCAATGGACTCCATAGTCCCACACTGATTGATACTGAAACTGACTTCAGGGCTAATCAGAACCCTGAAAACTGCCCCAAATTCCATCTACAAGCTGAGCTATCGTCGTATCATCTAGCTCAAATACCCTAGCAAAAAATATTAGTTGTAATTGGACGAATCAGCTGCTATATCATGTACGTTGGATCATTGCCCATAGTTAGAAAGGCTTCCACCGCCATGTTCGGATGAACCCAGGTCATAACTTCATCTCAGACATCACAAAGAAAAAGTTCCTTCTGAATTCATAGCTAAGAAATTCAATTCAGACATTGCACATGCTTTCTTTTGTCATTCTAATGAAATAGTCAATACAAGTTCAATAACCACAACATTGCCAACTAATTCTCGGAGAGCACCTAATTCTCCAAATATTCGATTTTGGTAAAAGCCATTGGGCAAGAGTTTAGCGCATGCAACCTTACCCGACACCTTGGCCCACCCGTCAAGTCCTGGGCCGAGCAACCCAACCGGTTGCCAATGGGCTCTGGTCGTATGCAGTGGCGGAGACAGAAGCAAATGTATGAGAGAGAGAGAGAGAGAGAGAGAGAGAGAGAGAGAGAGAGAGAGTGGAATTACTGAAGATGATCATATAAGAGGAATTATGTATGTAGATAAATAAGTGGCTAATTTTTTTGACGAGAGGGGTGATCAAGAAAATTGAAGGTGGTGGGGATAGGCTATTTGTTTCTAGAGCAGATGCTAAAGGGATTTTGAGGCGTGGGTGGGAAAGTTCAAGTGTCTATGGTGACAGTTTCAGTTTCCTGACCCTGAAAACGAAATGGGTTTTTGCAAAACCTTAGTATTAATTAAGTTAGGAGTTCATTGTGTGCTTGTTAAAGTACGACCGGGATTGTTGGTGCTGGGTATTAAGGTGAGGCATTGTGCCCAATTCGTGATCAGAGCTTCCATGTCGTTGTCAAGAAGGATTTTTACTGATTCTGGATACCGGTGGATTATAGGCTCACGAGCCATGATGGCTATGAAACCGGTGATTATATCCTTCTTGACGATAGGATGGGAGCTTGGATCACAAATTTGAGCATTTCTTGAAGATCAGAATATAATGCAAGTGCAAGAATATTTGTTTTGTGCATTTGATTTGATACGTGTTTTGTGATTTTTGAACAAATTTGGATTAATCTTATGAAATTTGTAGTTGGCCGGATTATGGGTCAACCCTTTATGCCAGGCCATGAGACCCAGTTCAACACAGGCCCAATGGACCATACGAAGAGAGCCCATAATGGACCATACTACCGGAGCCCATTGGCAACATCAGGCCCAATGAACCATACGACCAGAGCCCATTGGCAACCGGTTGGGTTGCTCGGCCCAGGACTTGACTGGTGGGCCAAGGTGTCGGGTAAGGTTGCATGCACTAAACTCTTGCCTAGAGGTGTCAAATGGCCCGTGCCGGCACGGCACGGCACGGGCACGGCGCGGCACGGCACGTCACAGGCACGGTCTTAGCCTGGCACGGCACGGTTTTAGTGGGCACGAGGCACGGCACGGGCACGTAAGTGGGTGGCACAGCACGGGCACGGCACGAAAGTTGGCCTGGCACGGCACGGCACGGCACGAAAGTTGGCCTGGCGCACGCACGGCACTACGACGGTATGAGCCGCACGGGCGAACGCGAACGCGGAATGTGAGCGAAGCGACGCGGCGCGATTTTAGCAAGGCACGGCACTGCACGACCCGACAAATCAACCTATGAAACGGAAAAAAAAATAAATAAATAAGCCAAATGAATTTTTTTTAATTTAAAAAAAATTAAACAATTTCTATTCGGTAAAAAATAAAAAGAGGTAAACAATAAAACAACTAAGATATTTAATTTAAAAACAACAATTTTTTAAAAAAATCAAATTTTTTACTTTTAAAAAGTTATTAATTTTGATTCGATAAAAAATATTTGTTTTGTTTTTAACTTTTTGTTACTAAAATAGGTTTTGGATATTTGGTTTGTAAATTTAATATTACAAGATAAAAAGTAAAATTTTAAAAACTTATCAAAATATTTATGGTGCAAGAGTAATTTAATATGAAAGGAAATGAGCAAGAGTCATATATTATTTATCCCAAATCTATTAACAAATAAGGAAAAAAAGTGCAAACAAAAAAGGAAAAAAAACATAGTAGAAAATAGAAATAAGGAAAAAAAAATAAAAAGAAGAGTGACTAGACTAGGACTCGAACTCAAGTCCTTAGGTTCTTTCATACACAAACAAACCACTATGCCACCAATTAACTTGTGTTATAGATTTGAAAAATTAGTATATAGTATGTAGCTCTATTATATAAAAACGAAGCCATCAAGCAGTAGCCACACAATCGCAACGCAATCACGATGATCGATACCATTCAATGCGTTCATTTTGTTGTGCTTAGTGTTTTAATCATGGGATCCTGTTTTTTCGTGCGTCGGATTTTGAAAGCTCTTTCATCGGCATGTTAATTCATTATTTGATTGAATTTTGTTTACGTCCGATCAAGTATGTAGTGATAAGCATTGTACTTGATTATTGGCATGAATGATCTAATCCCTCCCACATAAAAGTTAGATGGCTCCGATTTTAAAAAAATTTCTTGGGCGGCCCTCAAGTAATGCATTATAGGACTTTAATGCCCCTGGAAGCACCAAATGTGTTCCGATGTTGTGATTTTAGACATTCAATTATCACCTATTCAGGTGAGAATGATAAATTTGATAAGACGTTAAATCGTAACGGTTTAGATCGAACATTCGGGGAAAAAAATCTGTAGCTACCTTTCAAATCTATACATTGAATTTGATTGGTTATGAACCAAGGTATTCTGCTATAGTATAATGTACATTAGCCACACGATCACAAAACAAATATGACGATCCATACCGTTCATTTTGTTATTCTCTGTGTTTTAATGACTCTCACTAATTTTTGGGTCTATCGGGTTTTTAAAGCTCCTCCATCGACACGTAGATTTATTAATAGGAAAATGAACGTTATAAACAATCAGGTATATAACGCTAACCAATATACGTCATTTTTGGCAGGAATGTTATAATCCCTCCCACATAAAAGATAGACGGTTCCGATTTTCAAAAAACAACTCGGGCGGCCCTCGAGTGATCCATTATAGGACTCTACGGGAATTTTCGATAAGTTGGTGCATATGGATTATGGTGTCTCACATGCACATGATCACACAGATCATATAAAAGAAATGAGATGCTGCCTTAGCAGACATCTCATTCTCTTCTCCCTTCGATCTCTCTCGAACAGTCGACCTCTCAGACTCTCTCTCTCTCAAGGTCTCTCTGTCCTCTCACCTCTGGTCCTCTGACGAGCCCAACGTTCGGATTCTGAACTATATATCGATTCCTTCACCTCTCTCACCGATTGATTCACCTCACTCACCTCTCTCACTCTCTCTCTCTGACTCGCTGGTCAGTGGTCACACGACTCACACCTCTGTGTGTGACTGTGTCTCGCTGCTCTCTCTCTCTACTCTTAAACGGCGAGTCGGTGACTCGGTGTGACGGACGGTGTCACGGTGACCATAACAAGCGAAGAGTTCAGATCTGAACTCAGTGACCATCATCTCATTCTCTTAACGTCTCTGTCTCTCCGACAGTTCGACTCTCTCATCACCACAGGTCATCACTCCTCCGCCGTCCTTAGCTCACCGACTTACTCACCAGTCACCGTATCTCTCTCTTTCACAGGTTCACGAATTAGGGGTTTTGTTAATTTGTACGAAATTTTAAATTAGTAACAAGAAATTAGGGCTTTTCATTGAAATTAGGATTACAAATTAGGGCTTTTGTTAATTTTACTAATTTCAAATTAGGGTTACGAAATTAGAGTTTGTTAATTTGTACTAATTTCTGAAATTAGTAACAAGAAATTAGGGCTTTTCACTTTTGTTACTAATTTATGAAATTAGGGTTACGAAATTATAGACGAAATTAGGGCTTTTGTTAATTTGTACTAATTTCTGAAATTAGTAACAAGAAATTAGGGTTTTTCACTTTTGTTATTAATTTCTGAAATTAGGGTTACGAAATTAGGGGTTTTGTTAATTTTAAATTAGTTACAAGAAATTAGGGCTTTTGTTAATTTGTCACTAATTTCTGAAATTAGGAGATGGATCCTGTCACTTTTGTTCACCCTTTTCTACTGTACTAATTTTCTCTGTTTTGTTTTCAGTTTTTTGTAGGAGATGGATCCTGATGATATTCATTTTGACAATGAGCGTTTAAACCCTGACTTGGATGATAATGACTTGGATGATGATGGGCCAACTCCACGACCAGGAAGGGAGTCTGTAGGTGAAGCTGCTTCAAACATTGCAGCAGCTTCAAACATTGCAGCAGCTTCTAGTCCTACAGGTGGTAGCCAATCGGCCGACTCAGGTGATAAAAGGCGCCGCTCTTGGGTATGGAACCATTTAACTATTAAGAAATTAAAAAATGCAGAAGGAGTTATTATAGGACGTAGAGCTGTATGTAATTATTGTCCAAAAAATTATACATGTGCTAGTGGTGGTGGTGTAGGGCATCTTCAACGACATTTAAATTTCAAACATAAAAAATTTAAACATTCCATAGTTGGCCAAGGTAGTGGTGAAACTGGTAGTATTGATTCTGTAGGTGGTATGTCGAATTTCGTATATTCTCAATCTAGTATGAGGGAGGGATTGGCCCGTTACGTAATTGCAGCTGAACAACCATTTACTTTTGGTGATGATATTAGATTTGAATATTTTGTCAAACATTATCTTCAACCTCTTTTTTCGAAAGTTTCTAGAAATACAACCAGAAGTGATTCTTTGAAAGCTTTTATTGAAGTTGGAAAACAATTGATAAGTGAAATTGCAAAACTTGGTAGTTTAATCTCTTTTACTTCTGATATGTGGAGTGGTCGAAATAATCTTGGTTACATTTCTGTGACAGCTCATTATATAGACTCCAATTGGATTTGAATAAAAAATTATTGCTTTTCGTTTAATAGAGCATCCTCATAATGCTATGAACATTTTTCAATGTATAATGGGTGTTTTTAGGGAGTTTGAAATTGTTGATAAAGTTTTCAGTATTACTTTTGATAACCTTTCTGCTAATACCAGTTCAATTGAGTTGTTCAAACAGAATATGACTATTTCTCATGCTGGACAATTTTTTCATGTACGATGTGTATGCCATATCATTAACTTAGTTGTGCAAGATGGTTTGAAACCTATAGGACCACAAATAGAAAAAATTAGAGATGCTATTCTTTTTATTGCTACTTCCCCAGGTAGGCAGCAAGAATTTGAAGGATTGTGCGTGAGTTACAATGTTAAACCAAAAAAAATGAAAGCTGATGTGAGAACTCGTTGGAATTCAACATTTATTATGTTAAAATCTTGTAGGAGTCACACTGATGTAATTTCTGCTTATGTTAATTCCAAGTATGTGGGTCCTGATGGTGGTTTAACTCGAGCTGATTGGAATATTGCTTTTGAGTTTATGAACTTTTTGAAAAAATTTTATGCTGCTACCTTAGCTTGCTCAGGTGTTCGTTATCCTACTACTTGTCTTGTGCTTAGTCAATTGTATAATATGAGTCACACTCTTAAAAGTCATAGAACAAAACCAAATTTTGTAGCTACTTGTAAGTCTATGGAAGATAAATTCAACAAATATTTCGAGGACATGCCAACAATATTTATTGTAGCTTCTGCAATGGACCCAAGGATTAAGGTAAAGGGTGTTGAAAAGCTCTTAAAAGGAATTGGTGAGAGTTTAGGGATTAGATTACGTTATACTTCTTCTGTCACTGCACTGTTGACTTCTATATATGCTTCATATGAGTCTAAATTTGCATGCACTTCTACTACTGCTGATGCTCCATGTTCTTCAAGTATTAATGACCCATGTTCTACAAGTAACAATGACAATGACCCATCTTGGTTTCTGATTTCAGGGCAAGGTAGTAGTGAAACTTGTTCACGATCTGAACTTACTCAATATTTAGAGATAAATTTAGTTACCGCTGAGGACTTAAAATCATTTGATATCTTAGCTTGGTGGAAAAAAACTGAAAAGACATTTCCCATTCTTTCTATTATGGCACGTGATTTGCTAACACCACCTGTGTCTTCAGTGGCTTCCGAATCTTTTAGTGCAGGTAATAAAGTGTTGGATGAGAGGAGGAGCAGACTAGCTCCGACATTTTGGACTGTCTTATATGCTTAAAAGATTGGGAGGATGCACATCTTGGAATTCAAAAAAAATCAGCCAAAGATGAATTAAGAGATTATTTTTCAGACTCTGATATAGATTGTTGATTAGGGGTGCTGGTGCTGGCAACTTATGAAGGCCTTAAATGGCAACTTAATGTTGCCGCATCCAGGTGCTTTTCTTTCTATATCCAACTGTGTGCTATGATGATATAATCTCAGCCTAATGGGTGTTTAGTGTGGCTATGATGATTCATGATATAATCTGAGCCTAAACTGCAGAAAACAGCATGCCAAACAACAAGCAGGTTTTGGTGTTTGGTGGTATGAAAAAGTATGAACATGTGTGTTATCTTATTTGTGGGCAATGATGAATTAAAATTCAATTCACAATTAAGGTGGATACCTTGGCACCTTGGCAGGTATCATTTGATGCAGCCATGAGTACCCTTCTAATTCCCAAAGTATATTTTTTCTGAGCCCAATCATGTTTTCATTACTACCTTGATGCCATGCCTATGTTTGGTTTCGTTTAGCATGCTGTTTTGATGCAGTTTTATGGGTTTGGCACTTTGGCTGTGATGATATTTGATCTGAGCCTAAGGACAGGTTGCTGTGACCTATATTTGTTGACTTGTACCACATCGAACTTGGGCAGATGCATGCTTAGGGGTTTAGCATGTTGTTCAGTCCAATAATGTGTATGAGTGTGTGCAGCATATATTTGTGAAACTGTTGTTGCTGCATGCTCCTCTGTGGCTATGATGATATAATCTTGAGCCAAATTGGTCTTATACTTCAAGTTTTCATTTGTTATTGGACTGAGCACAAACTGAGCAAAAATTGAGCAGAAATGACTTTGTGTGCTGCTGCTGTTTGAACAACTGTGTGTCACAGTGTCAGTGTGTGTGTGGGTGTGGGTGTCCTTCAAAGTTTAGAGGGTTTTGGCAGGTTTTTGGTTCAAAAAAGTGCAGGTGTGTTTCTGGGTTTGCATGCTGCTCAGTCCAATAATTTGCGATGTGTATGCCCACTGGCATATATGTGTGAAACTGTTGCTGCATGCTGCTCTGTGGCTATGATGATATTTTCTGAGCCAAATCGGTTATACTTAAAGTTTTCATTTGTTATTGGACTGAGCAGAAACTGAGCAAAAATTGAGCAGAAATAACTTTGTGTGCTGCTGCTGTTTGAACAACTGTGTCTGTGTGTCACAGTGTCAGTGTGTGCCTGTGTGGGTGTGGGTGTCTTTCAAAGTTTGGAGGGTTTTGGCAGGTTTTTGGTTTAAAAAAGTGCAAGTGTGTCATGTGTGTTAGTTCCAGCAGGGGGTGTTTGTGTGTGTGTGTGTTTGGATTTTGGTTTAAACAATTGAACCAAAGCTCAGCCCAAATGAACGAAACGGAGCGCAAATTGCAGAAAACAGGATGCCAAACAGTAAGTTTCATAGGTTTTGGTGTTTGGTGGTATGAAAAAAGTATGAACATGGGTGTTATCTTATTTGTGGGCAATGATGTACTAAAATTCAATTCATAATTAAGGTGGATACCTTGGCGGGGTATCATTAGATGCAGCCATGAGTACCATTCTAATTCCCAAAATATATTTTTTCTGAGCCCACTCATGTTTTCATTACTACCTTGATGCCATGCCTATATTTGGTGTAGCATGTAGTTTTTCTGCAGTTTTGGGCAGTTTTCAACTGGTTTGGCAGGTTTGGTTTGTGTTTTTGGGGCTGCTGCTGTGTGTGAAAAGGGCTATGCTGTGTGTAGCAGGTTTTACTTACAGTTTTCACATGTCATTTGGAGTTTGGGTTGTGTGTGACTGTGTGCAGCAGCAGTAGCAGTGTGCAAGTGTGTGTGTGTGTGTGTGTTCATTTTGGCATAAATATTATACCTTCTATTTATAACTGCATTCAACTGTTGGTTATGATTAGAATTTTATATATTGTTGGCCATGATGTTTAAAATTCTGAGCCAAACTGAGTCCAACCTCTGGGTTAGGTGTGTTAAGTGTAACCTGATGTTCACCTATTTGGGGCTGCTGCTGTGTGTGAAAAGGGCTGGGCCTTTGGCTATGATGTTATTCTAAGCCCAAGTGTGTGAATATTATTGTAAGCAGGCTATGGCATGGCTAGTTGGTGCAATTTGAAACATGACTGAAGTTGAACCAAGTGTGTGTGTGTGTGATAAGCTCAACCAGTCCAGACAAAGTCCCAGTTAAGTTGTTTTGGTCTTTGTCTCTGCAGAGGAAGCGAGCTAAGATTGCAGAGAAGAAGAAGAGAATTGCAAAAGCCAAGACTGAGGCAGCAAGCAGAGTACCAGAAGCTCGTCGCTAGCAGGTTGAAGGAACAAAGGGAAAGGGGAAGTGAGAGCTTAGCCAAGAAAAGGTCGAGGCTCTCTGTTACTTTTAATTGAAGAAAACTGGATAATTGTTAGTTTGGATAATTGTAGACAACTTCATTTAATTTTGAAGTCTGGATATTTGTTAGTTACTATGAGATGGTTTTCCTTGATGTCCATTTTGATTTTTGAGACTTAATGGTTCCTTTGAGGAACTTTGGTAATTCTGAGTTTGTAGTTTGGAGCACTCGACTTTGAACCAAGTGTGAACAATGTTTTGCAGTTCTGAATTAGGTTGGTTGCAATATTATGACTTATAAGTTTATTCGTACACTTCTATTCGTAACTTTAGAGAAGAAACGAGCAACTAATACGATAATGCCAAAAAAATCCATTATCATTGAGTTAAAAAGTATGCATACAATGCACCAAAAATGTGTACCATCCTCCAAAACTGTATAACATACACCAAAAATGGTTACCCGTGCGTGAGTAACAATGGATGCTGTTATTCATTTGTTTGTTTTGGTATTTTGCCAAGAAAACTGACAATCCTTTAAGCTCTATTCCAGAGTGATGTTACTGGTCTAGTATCTCAGCTGAAAGACCAGCATAGAAAGAATCAAAGAATATGGAATTGTTTAAACAGCTCAAGAAGAGTCGCTTCCGTTTGAACACTCTCTCCAATCTCGGCTCGCTCCCATTTTTCAATTACACTTTCATGATCGGACAGTTCATAGTAATTTTAAATTTCCTTAGAGAGGGAAAGCATGCCAAAAATCAATTTGATCAATTATTACAAATAATATTTCAATACAAATACAAACAATGCAATAATATTTCCAAATGAAAATTGGTTGGCGATGTCTTGTACGAGCACGACACGACTTAAATGGCAACGCGGTCCGACCGGCCGATTAAGTAAGCGGGCGGCACGACACGACACGATTGAAAACGGCACGCGACCGACACGATTTCAAATGGGCCGCACAACACGACATTTATTGAAAAGCGGGCGGCACGCGACCGACACGATTTAAGAAAATGGGCCGGCGACACGACACGATTGGCAAAGCGGGCGGCCGCGACACCGCACGACGGCACGACGATTGGCTATGGCACACGGCACGACACGATTAAGAAAAGCGGCGCGACGCGGCACGCGACACGATTGACAAGCGGCCGCGGCACGGCGACGGCGACCGCATTTGACTAAATACAGATGTGGTACGGCACGCGGCACGCAACGAAAGCACGGAGTTAAACGGGCCGTGCCGTGCCGTGCCGGCCCATTTGACACCTCTACTCTTGCCCAATGGCTTTTACCAAAATCGAATATTTGGAGAATTAGGTGCTCTCCGAGAATTAGTTGGCAATGTTGTGGTTATTGAACTTGTATTGACTATTTCATTAGAATGACAAAAGAAAGCATGTGCAATGTCTGAATTGAATTTCTTAGCTATGAATTCAGAAGGAACTTTTTCTTTGTGATGTCTGAGATGAAGTTATGACCTGGGTTCATCCGAACATGGCGGTGGAACCCTTTCTAACTATGGGCAATGATCCAACGTACATGATATAGCAGCTGATTCGTCCAATTACAATTAATATTTTTTGCTAGAGTATTTGAGCTAGATGATACGAAGATAGCTCAGCTTGTAGATGGAATTTGGGGCAGTTTTCAGGGTTCTGATTAGCCCTGAAGTCAGTTTCAGTATCAATCAGTGTGGGACTATGGAGTCCATTGCCTGTTGTTGTGGCCACCTCACTTTTCCAGATTACATGATTTGTATTTTATCTTGCTGTAACTGAATTTAGGCTTTCCTCTTCTCGCTAAGCTTTCTCACCGCTGCTAATATGTTCTGATTCTGCAACTGGGTGTTATGAGAACCTCTTGGAAAGAAAGAGCTCATAATCGATAATTGCTTTATCAAGAATCAAGAGATTCAAGACAAATCTAATGCATTTTCTTAACGCTTAATCAACCTGATATTTCATGATTTTCATACATGACATATTATATCATTCCACTGCTATTGCAGAATTGGAAATTATTAAAATTATCCATAATATTTGACATTCTTAACAGGTGCATTACAAGGATGATCAGAAGCTAGCTCCCAATGAGGTCATCAATGGCTGCAAGATTGCTTTTGAAAATGATTTCATTTGTCTTCTGAGTTGGGTGGGCTGCATGCCTGCATCCCAGAATACATACTTGTTGGCATCAGAACAAAGCGAAGTTGTACTGTTGCATTGTGTGCCAATTTCAGAAACCCCAGTCCCACAACAACCCTTGTTCACCTCGGTATAAGCTGTAAAAACCATTTTAACAGATTTAATATCGGATTTCCACATTCCTTAAGATCACACCTCCAACTCACCCTTTCACCCCTCTAACAATGTACTACTATAGCCACCTCCGCTTATGGTGATTTGCATACTAGGGTTCTTATCTACCATATACACCCATGGATCGTGCCCTAATTTATGCAAATCTGCCATTGCTAAATCACCATATTTGAACAACACCAAAACAAAAACAAAGCAAAAACAAAAAAAAATTCACAAGATTTGGAACAGACCTCGGATATAATGGACTCGTCCATGTCAGAGAGCAAGTCACCGAACCTACTGTTGTGGCCCGAACCAGGCTCGTTTTTAGTCTCCTAAATTGAAATTGAAATGGTTGGGAAAGGCCATAGTCCCTGACGCCTTGTCTCCAAATTGAACCAAGGAGTCAAACTCAGTCGGGCACAAATGAACCGAACCAAGTTTTACAGTGTTTGAGCTCAACTTATTTACTAAACTTGTTCAAAACTCGATATTGTAAACTAGTCGAACTTGACTAGTTTAGTTAATGAGCCTCATTAAACAAGTCGAGCCTATTAAACAAGCCGAAGTTTTTAAATGTTAAGATCAACTCATTTGGTAAATCATAAAAATGAGCCTAAAAATCGAACGGATTGAACCAATAGACCTCAAGGCACAAGCTGCTCGCAAACCTGACATGTGGTTACCACATGTACATTTGCACACATATTGGTTTGCTAGCGTGAATCCATGCCCCTGGCATAATAAGAAGATAGTGTGTCTTATAATTGAAAAGTTCGGTCCTGGGGTAAGCCCAACAAATCCTCGGGCTGGGGCAACCCCACCACGGGCAACCAAAAGGAAAAAAAATGCTATCGGTACCAATAGCATTAATGTTAATATTTCCGGCCCTTAACGCGCATGTAATGCACCATGTTTGTTTGTAGCTTTTCTCAAAGGGAGGAAGATGAGTCACCAGTTGGCAAATTGAGTTTTAAGGGCAAAACGGACATTCCACATACCTAGGAAATGAGTAGTACGGGAACGTAAATAGTATAGATAGACCAAGGGCTTGGCTTAGTGATTGTGGCAATCCCTTACCAGGAAAAATACTTGGATTCAAGTTTTATTGCTGCGAATTGCAACACCCCCCCCCTATCCCGTCCTATTGATTGATAAAACAAAGATTGTTTTCTACAGATGCACGGTACCTACCATTTTGAGAGAGAGAGAGGGAGAGAGAGAGAGAGTTTATTTTCAAATGTAGAGGTCAAAACTGCAAAAATACATTTTTACAAATTAGTCCCGATATTATTTATAATCATTTACAGTAACACACAATACACATAGAAAAAGAAACAGCACGTGCATGTATACACTTTATTGTGTTAATGATGCACCCATTTGGTAGTCGTTGAAGTTTACCAAACGGCCGTCAAATTCAATTATTTATTTTTATTAATCCGACTACAATTAAAGATTTGCATAGTATAGCGAGAAAGTCTGAGTCGATCCACAGGGAGCCCGAATATAGCTTAATCAGATTGTAGGTGTAAGGGTTTCCTTTGGCTTGTAGGATTCTTTCTCTTGCAATGGTTAAAAACCGAATTAACTAAATTGAAGACGGTTAGGTCTAAGGAATTGATTTACCCACGACTTAGCCGCTCAATGGTTCCTTCATCTAACTCAAGCGAGAGCCGAAACCGTCTGAACTCCACCGAAAGAATATATGAACACTAAAGACTACTAATAACTTAAATCAAGACTTTAATTCAAACTGAACTCATTTAATGCAAGTGAGATACGAGAAAACATGGATCGACAAAGTTCTAAGCACGACGCATGCCAAGACCGCTTGGCTACACGACTACAAAGACGTTATCAAAGCCATGATCAACACCGGACATCATGGGTTTAATTCATTCAAAACCTTAAAATTAAGTTAAATTAAGGCTGTGAGAAACCATTTAAACAACTAAACGATGGAGCAAACCTCACCCCATAACCAAACCTATAAACTACTCACACATATTGAAAAGACTAGAAATCATGCTAAAAACTAAATACATGTTTAACCAATAGAAACGGAAATAAACTTGATTTATACAAAGATCCAAACCATAACAAGCAAGAAAATAACATATGATAATTACCTTAAGGAGTTCTTAAAGGAAATAGCTAATAAAGCTTGAAGATGACAATGGAGTTCCTAGAAAGCAAGAAAGATTTAGGCCTAAATCTAACTAATGGCCCATATCCCTCCATAAATGACATACAAGCTTATTTATAGGGCTTGCAAAATATTCCTTACAAAAGACCAAAAGGTCCCTAAAATATTCCATAAGTGGAACTTTTCAGAAATAGAAGGTTGAAAAAGTTAACAAAAATCTGTAGATTTTTCCATGTAGTACTAGTACTGGAAATGTCTCAGTACTGGTACAAGGCTTCAACGGGCTAGAAAAACTAATCTCTAGACACCTAGTACCGGTACTGGCAGTTGGCCAGTACCGGTACCCGCTTGACAGATTTTTGGACAAATTTCGCGGGCTCGCTCCGGACACTCCCGAACATCTAATAGATCTAATAGCGTGGAGTCGTATGATGATTCGAGCTATTTATTTTGGGGCAATTTACCTCTAGGTCCAGAAAATAGAAAGTAATTCCCACCAAGTCTCCTCTAATTAACGAAACACTAAAACCCTATGAAAGTGCCTAAAACCCCAAATATTGAAAGTGCCTAACTCCTAGGGCACCCTATGAAAGTGCCTAAACCTCAGAGTACCCTATAAAAGTGCCTAAAACTCTAGGGTACCCAATAAAAGTGCCTAAATCGCTAAAACCCTATAATAGGAAAGTGCACCCTAAAACTCCTATGAAAGTGCCTAAACCTAAGTCCTAGGGCTCTATGAAAGCACCTAAACCTAAACTTTAGGGTACCTTAAACCCTAGGGTATCCTAAAATCTAAAATCTTAAAGTACCCTAAAACCCTAGGGTACCCTAAAACCCTAAAATCCTAGGGTACCCTAAGATTTTAGGGTACCCAAGGGTACTAGGGTACCCATTAGGGTACCCTAAAACCCTAGCATACCCTAAAACCCTAGGGTGACACTTCTATTAATGATAAATGTATTTTTGTAAAAGTGGACTTAGTGGTAATTAAGTACTTCATCTCTCCTTAATGGGAATTAGGTGTCACTTTTCTGTACTTAGAGGTAATTAACTCTTTATTTTGTAGGTCCTAACATGCATGCACAGTGGCGGAGCCAGGAATTGGCCGCGGGGGTGGCACCGTTCAATGAATTTTTAATTACTTGTTGCGCGAAAAAATATGATAAAGAAAATTATGTAGAAAATCATATAATTAGATTTTGTCGTACATTTTTTTTTTTTGTGAAATCTGGGCTTGCTCCAACTCTCTTATGGTGTTCGAATGGAAGACATTATGGTACTGATTTTTCTTGATCTAAACTGACTATTCTCTAAATTGCGGCTTTTGCAGTATTAGTACAAAGTTTTTTTTTTTTTTTGCATGCCCGTAAATACCTAGTCCAACCATTTTAGTCTACAGAAAAAAATTATGTGTTTGAAAGTGCACGTGACATATACCCCATTCCCCTCTATGTGAGCACCGTCACAAAAATAAAATTTAGGATAAGTAGTTCCAACAACAGGTTCTTTCTACCGTAACAAGCATCGCAAAAAATAACTAAACTGACAAGCTTCAAGAATGCCAAATGTAATCAGAAATCCCTCTTTCACTCTTAAGTGTCAAAAAAGAGCAATCCGTAACTTATTTATATAAATGTAAAAATTGACATATTTGTAAATTAATTTTATATGTCCATTCACACACAATAATTTGTAAAGAAACATACAATAAAAATTGTGCTAATTAAATTTAAGGAAAAAAATTTAATGTACAAATGCTCACGTGCCTCTCTAATTAGTAAAAATTAAATAGTTACAAAACATGAGAGAGAGAGAGAGAGAGAGAGAGAGAGAGAAGTTCCCAAAATACAAAAGGGAAAGTGCCACTGAGAGACTTGAACTCCTGTGGTCAAGGTCAACAAGCAAGGCCTTTAGCCAACTGCACTAGCGTAGTTTTCAAGAAATCATCTCAGTTGTTTCATATTTAACAATATGTTTTGCAATATTTTTTTTTTTGGCGATATTTTTGAAACCGGGGGTGCACGTGCCCCTCCCCACCAGGTGGCTCCGCCACTGTGCATGTAAAGCATTTGTGCAAAAAACAAACAAGTTAATCGGATTTCAATCAGTTCCTGATTCAAATCGTTGATGAATAGTACAAATTATAAAGTCCATTCCTCACAATACAAATGTAAAATCTTCAGATTGCTACAAATATCTGATATTATTCGTAATTATTTAACAAGTTAATCGGATTTCAATCAATGCCTGATTTAAAAATGGGTTTTCACAGCCATAAGCATTTTGGAATAACAAATTAGTCCTTATATTTTTCATAATTATTTTAACACCCAATATTCATAGAAAAAGAAACAGCACATGCATGATTCAAATCATTGATGAAAAGGACAAATTATTAAGGGGTGTTTCACTTTTATAAAAAGTTTTTTTTTTCTCTTCAAACGAAGGTAATTTCAAACTCAAATATAATAAAAATAAAAAATAATTTTTTAATTTATTTTGCACCGTTTAAAAGATCTCAATGAGATCTATCAAATAAGATCCATATTGGTAGAAAAATTATTTGCATAAAGACATGATTTTTGAGTTTGAAATTATCTTCTTTTTCTAAAAGTTCTTTTTTTCCAAAACTGGAAAGGCACCTAAGTTCATTTCCTCGTAATACAAATGTAAAATCTTTAGATTGCTACAAATATCCGGGTAACCTAACTTTTTGCATGAATATTTTCACTTTCAGACCTACAAAATAAACAGTTTGAACCGCGATAATAGGTTGTGAGATTGTGTGTTTGAGAGGAGCGTTTGAAAGGTACTGTGGAGTAACTTCTTACCAAAATCCATACTACAAATATTAGCAATTGAAATAAATGAAAAACAAAATCTTATGTGGAGTTAACTTAATTCTTACCAAAATCCTTAAGATTTTATTACCAATATTAGCAATGCGCAATAAATGAAAACAAAATCCTTTGACTGTATCCATTTTCCATAGTATCTTGCTTTTGTAGTTGTCTTCTGAAAGCTATATAAGAGGACACACACCATCTCCAGAGAAAAAGACAGACAGAAATATAGTTTTCAAATTGAATAGGGAGTATTTAGCAATGGATGGATCTTTCCTGCAGTAGCTCTTCTTCCTTGTTGGTTTCTCTTTTGGTGGTGCTTCTACTCTCTGCAGGCTCATCTTCTCAAAGCCCCAGTGTGAAAAAACCAAGTGATTTGGTTAGAAAAATCTGCCCGCGAACTGCCAACCGTGATCTGTGCCTAAAGATTTTCAAAGCCGATCCTCGTTCGGAAACCGCAGACGTTAAAGGCCTCGTACTGATTGCAATCGACGCGCTTGAAGCCTCGGCTAACCAGACCCTCGATACTCTTGGCTCTCTAGTCAATAGCACACCGGCTAGCCCTCTCAAAGATCGATATCAGACATGTGTAGGAAACTACAATGCAGTCATTTCCAACCTCGAGACGGCAAAGAAAGTTTTATTGTCCCCCAACTATAAATCTGCAGTCACTCCTGCTGACAATGCACAGTTTAACATCCAGAATTGTGAAACTATTTTCCTATATTACCACCAGAGCTGACCATATCGCCAAAACTCGATGTTTTGGCTCATAAGTCACTAGACCTTGCCCGTATCGCTGGAATTATTTTTCAGGATTTTCTTGTGTAAACGTAAGTTGAATCATCATTTTCTACATGTAGACCCTCGCTTTGCGGCTGTGCAATGAATAAAAGAATCTAAAAGATGAGCTATAAAATTAATTTTTTAATGACTACTACTTTGTGTGCACATTTGTTTCCTTCCCCGTCATTGCAACTTTATTTTGGTTGGTACACAAGATTTACAACCACCAAAAAAAGGAAGAAATTAAGAAATGGTATAGGTTCTTCTCGAAACACAAATATATTTTGTATCACTAATCGCTAGTCTTCGCACATGTTTTAAGTAATGACGCTTTCATAATCCAGTTTATCTATCATATCTTTTTCAATGCATAACATAGCTAATCCATCCAATCTTCTTTCTCGCACCGAATATTAGATTCATCAAAACCCATGGCCACGAATTTTGGACGTTAAAAGACAATTTTGGAGGGCCAGGGCATGGAAATTAATGGTTGCTAGGGGTGTTTTTTATTTGATTCCAATGATTTCCTAGGACTTTTGATTCTTCAAACAAGTTAATATACCATTTCTGATTATATAATTTAATTCACAAACTTTTAAAATTCTTTCTTTACCACCATTTTTTGGGCCTTTAATTTTGCAATTTCATTTAATTGGGCCCAAGTCTTGTTGGACGTTTTCCCACCATACCTATATATAAGTGAATAAATAAATTAGGGGCCCTGAAAAATAGACAAAATTGAGTCTGATGCGGCGCATTCTAGGCGTATGTCCAAAGCAAAGCATCGTCGAACGGATTGAAGAGCAAAGGAACTTATATTTGTATGGAATTATCAAACCCAATTATACCCAAAGCAATTTTAATCCACTGTCTCATTATCCTCAAAGGCTCAAACAAACTCTAGTAGTTGGTGTAAATCCATTATCAAATAGAAGGTGTCGTACTGTACCATCTAAATCTAATTGGTGTTAGGGTCGGAGGGTTGTGTTATTGTGTAACTAAATCCATTAAGACACTCCGGACCAAATAGAAGGAAACCAATGAAAAAAAAAACACCAGAAAAGAGAACACCGCTAATTATATTTGTTTTATGTATACGCGTGCAAAAGATGAAGGCACGCATAGCAACAACACAACCATCACCAATTCTCCCTTGCAGCCGCTATCGCTAGCCAAGAAAGAGGGAGAGGGATTGGGTGAGAACCAATTTTAGTTTCAAATGTAGAGCAGTGTTAATAGTCCCGCAGGTACTGAAGCCATGTACGTGCCTCCATAATTATATTAAGTTAAGTAGGATTCGACAATGGGTTTGAGTCGGTGCTTGAAAAATTTAAGATTCTATGAGACCATTTGGAATTCACCTCTCCTTTCCTAATAGGATCCTAATTCCGGGAAAAAATTACTCAAAAGCAAAACAAAAAATGACTGCAGAAAAATTATAGAAACAAGAGAGTAATTAGTAGATTTATTAGTGGACAAGAAAAAATATTATCTAGACGAGTGAATTGATTGACCTTGAAACAACAACGATTACTATTGCTTGGAATTGTTTTTCATTCTGAGGCATAACCTGTGTAAAAATTCTTAGCTATAAATAAATAAATAAGTACTTTCCAGAAACATTGCTGGATAGTATTAACCTATTTGACCGATTAGATGAAACTTTTGTCTTATTGGTTAAATATGTTGGGATTTTTTTTCCATGGAAATATGCACAAAATTAATAATAAAGTGTTGGTGAGAGGGCAGCCCCTTGAGGAGTTGCCGAGGTACACAGGTCGTGAGGCAAGACCGCGAGAGGAGAGTAGATGTGAGGAAAAAATAGTATGGGTAAGTGAAAAATATTGTGTATAGCCACAGTGTCAGGAGGTCTATGGTAGTTTTTCATCTCACATTATAATATTCTAATTTTTCATATGATGAAATCTCTCTCTCCTGTGAAGGTTCGGTGTGTACTTATTCTTTTTTGGTTGTATGCGAGACTTAGCTTATAAAAAAAAACAGTTGGAGAATTATTATTTTTTTGTCAAAAGTGAGTAGATTGTATTAATAGACGTCCAGCAGCACTTATAAAATGGAGATCATTACAAAAGAATTGGATAAAGCCAAACTAATCGTCTAACAAATACAAAACGACACTTTTAAACTGCCTAACATTTAATTAGAAGTCTCAAACGAGAAAAAGTGCAAAGTTAAGGACAACAAACACCAAATACCCCGACGATCAGATGCACTTCAACCAAGTATAAATGCACCAATGAACTCCCATGAACTATAGGTCTATCAAGCCACCACGAGTTACTCCGCCAAAGACATCGTGTATGAATAGAACGTTGAAGCATAGATATCGTTGTGAAGCAACCTCGATTAAGAGAACCCAATCTGTAGACAAAATTCGTCCAAAGACGAAACTAACAACTCTCATAAAACGACAGACAAAACTTTCACAGATCAGTCAACAAGTCGTTAATCTGGAGAGACGGAAGAAGAAAAGGAAAAAACAAAGAAAGAAAGTCGGAATAGTATCATGGCCTTCCTCTCTTGCTACCACACACGGGTATAGAACCCACGAGGGGAGGAGAAGGGAAAAGAGGAGTTGTGGTGGCTAGAGTTGATAAGGAGGCTGGGGGCTGCTGTGCCCCCTAGCACAGCAGCGCTCCAAATGGGGTCTACTCCGATGATCGAAAACGCTCACTTTGTAGAGCTCGTTGATTAGATCAAGTGTATCAAAAATTAGCTCGTTCAGATATTATTAAGTGTCTCATTCGAATATTGTTATCTTCAAAATAATGGATCCGAAACACTAGATAAAACTCATTGATTTTTGGTACATCAAGATAATAGTATTCGAATAAGGCACCTAATAATATCCGATCGAGCTAATTTTTGGTACACTTATTATACTCGATGAGATCTATAAAGTGAATATTTTCGATCATCGGAGCGAAACCAGAGCGGGCCCCGTTTGGGGTCTGCTCTTGAGGGCACAGTAGCCCCCCGACTCCGGTTGAGAAAGAGGGAGAGAGAGACAGGGTAGGCTCCGCGCAAAAGGATTTTTGTATACTGGAAGCCCCAAAATCTTTAATTCCCGTTAGTTTAGTCAATGATTGGATGACAAATTCCTTTTCAATTATATATTCGTTCTTTGAATACCATTTCGATCCATTTGATTGATGGGCTACCCTCTGCCCACTAAACATTGTGTCGAAAAAAAGGGCTCATCTATGGGTTGGGCTTACAAATGAGGCCCATTTATTTAAAAAAAAAAAATGACTTATTTACTTTTTTGATCACCACCGAATTGAGCAAATGTCTCTTTGGTCCTTAATATACCAATTGCATACATTCAGTCCCTGATGTTCAGAACTTGTGTTTAACTGGTCCTCAACACAGACGATGTTAGCTTTGTCCGTCAAAGTAGGGGCATCTTAGGTATTTTATAATAAAATTAATTTGATTAGATGTCTTCTTGTGATCCACGAACAGGTGATTTTGGATAATAAAGTTAAGTAGTAACGTTTTTTTTTGTCTTTATATATATAATTTTTTAATGCATTTGTCTGCTTTTTGTCAAACTTTTGCAACTTATTGATTCGTCTTAACGAGAAGAATCGGAAAAGTAAAATATTTTGATCAAAACTCATAATTTTTTGAATAAAGACAAAAATAAATCAAAAAGACAAGTCTTTTATTTTACTTATTTTTTTCTTTTTAAAAAAAACACGAGTTTAGATAAAAAAAATTTCACTTTTTCGATTCCTATCGACAAGATGAATCAATGAATCACAAAAGTTTTACGCAAAATTAACAAATACGAAAAAAATTTGAATAAACACAAAAAAAATATAAATCATTTTAACTTATTAAACCAAAACTACCCAACATCATAAACTAGTCTTGTGATAAAGAAGGAGCGAAGTCATGGCAAAAGATGGCAAACACTCACTTTTCTTTGGGTTAGTGGGGATTAATTTTAGAAAGTGCTTCATTTTAACATAAATAAGTGCTTTTGTTTGGGCAAACTTGGACTACCACTGAGATACATAGTCAAGGGTCGTTAGTACACACATATGTATGTGTGCATTGAATTTTCAATTATATTGTCGGCCGGATAAACTAGCTCCATGTATAAGGTTGCTTCATCACTAGGACTCAAATATGATGGGCACGTTTGATTGTCGAATTATTTTTAGAAAAGATTGAATAAGATGAGATTAAAATTGAGGATAGAAGAGACAAGTAGGGCCCAAAAGATAATAGATTGGATTATATGTATTGAAATTAGTCATACTGTATTTTGTTCGAGATAAAGATAATTGAGAATGTTGTGATTGTTGAATAAGAAAGGAGATAATCCGGGGAAGGGGGACTAAATAATAAAACCTCTCCCCTTGGTATTAGTTTATTTTTTTTATGGCAATTTTTTTTTATTAATCTCCTCAAAATTACAAAGATTAAAAGGACAAGAGAAAATGGAAATTAAAATTACTTAATCACGAAAAATACATGGACATGAAAAATAAATTTCACCTTGTCCAATTGAGTAGTTAATCAAAGATATACATGGGACTAAAAAATAGTAATGAAAAACATGTGAACCCTTAGATTCCCTCGGATTCTAATCCCACGTACCTTCCTAATTCTGCAATCAAACAAACTCAGTAGGCATGATGGAAAATGATTTTGTTTGCCCTCATTTAACGAGGGTCCCCCATTTCCCAAGTGATCAGGGAATGCAGAGAGTACAAAGCAAGCAAGTAAAAAAAAAAAAAAAAATCAACAAAAAGAGAAGAATCGGCCAAAGGAAAATTCTACAGCCATTTCCAATACGCAAATACACAACTCACGTACATGGGTGTATGAGCACCATGCACTCACATGAGTGTGTGAGATCTACACACAAAGCGTGTGGGAAATATTCACTTTTCAGCAAAAAAAAAAAAAAATCAATATTTGGGTGAAATTAAAAAAAAAATTTTGTCCGATTCCTCTCGTCGAAACGAATTAATAATCCACAATAGTTTAGCGAAAAACTAAAGAACGCGAAAAAAAATTAAATAAGGACCAAACTTTCAGAAAAGTCTTTTTTAGCTTAGTGGAACTCCACATAGTTAAAAGGACACGGGAGGTTCAAAAAATACGTAAAAACCGCTCAGCTGAGTTTAGTTATGCAGAAGAGGTTAAAACCTGTACAAGACCATACGAAATCACCATCTATTCCCAATAGAATACTTGCCCACTCACATCTAGGAATACCATTGCTTAGTTAATTATGGGTACCAAAGTGTAAACCAAGTCTGTGGAACCCTCAAATGTCAACACAAAATCCATCCAAGGATGCTTGCACATCTCATACCCACGTACCGGTACCAAAGGGACAGTGGGAGATTCGTAACCAAGTAGAAACTAGCGATTTGGGACCTATCACCAATTGCATAAGTTTCAAAAAGCCATTCAATTCAAAGGGTTCTAAAATTCTTAATTCCAGACCACCGAATAATTTCACTATTTCTGAGAGGTCCCTTGTGATATGGTAAAAAGGAAAGGTTGGAAATTAAAGGGAGAATATTTCCACTCAATTGTGATGATTTTTGAATGCATGTGGGAGCTAAGACTTTGTGTGTGTGTTTTTTTGCATATTTAGAATGATTACTTTGTCGAGTGTTTTCCCCATCTTGTGGTACGTGGAGTTGTTTCTTTGAGATTTTATTTGTACCTACTTCATGATTTTACCATTTCTTTAACTGGCCTATGTCCAACCTCTACCAGCACATTCACCCGTGTCTAGATTTTGAATTTTGGTAATTTTGGGTCTCTAGATTCTTCCCCTCAAACTAGTTTTCTAAAAACGTAAAAAGATATAGAAATTATGGAAAACATTTAATGCTATAGTCATTTTCATCCTTGTAACAGCCATGCTAGACTTGGATTAGGATCGATCAATTTGTTCTAAGTCCACTTCATTTTCTTGCAACTAGCCGGCAAGGTCAAGTTTTATAGTATCTATTAATGATAGTATAGATTCAGCGCATCTGCACTCATTCTTGGGGTTCAGGAGGGGGCGCCCATGGCGGGGGCTCAGGGTTTTAGGGACAAAGCCCACGGCAGCGCTCGAGGGGAGTGTTCAGAACCTAGACAGGAGTATTACGATAATTGATGATATAAACCTTACGTAGCCGATGTAATTTTTATTCCGTTCTTCATACGATACCCTTGTCTAGATAAAAACTTGTGCCTTTTTCAGTGTGTATTTATTCTTTTTCGGTCGCGTCCGAGGCTTAAAAAAGAAGTAAACAGTTTAAATTCGTTCTCTGAATATAATTTCGATCCATTTGATTGATGGGCTACCCTCGGCCACTAAATATTGTGTCAAAAGAAAAGGGGTTCACCTGTGGGCTGGGCACAAAATAAGGCCCAGTTGTCTCCAAACCTCAAAACTATTAGATTTTTTTTTGGAAAAATGACGGCCCAAAACGTTTTTTGATAATTAATACCCGTCAAGAACAAATTAAGAATATTTGTTAATACTGAAAATGTCCTATAGACCATCATGTTTTCCGAAATCTGTTATTTGGGGGGTAAAAAACTTATTTACCATTTTGGTCCCCACCAAATTGAGCAAATGTCTTTTGGTCCTCACTATGACGATTGCATACATTCAGTCCCCGATGTTTGGAATTTGTGTTTCTTTGGTTCAAGTTTTGAACATTTTGAACTAAGTCCCTGAAATTTGAAATTACGTACTCCCTCCGTCCCAAAAAGAATGATAATTTTTGAAATCCGTGTCATTTTTCATCACTTATATCTTTCAATCTATAATGTTTTTCATGAGTTTGAAAATTTTGTATAATAGAATTAATCGAGAACTATCAAACAAGATCCATATTGCATATTTTTTGAGATCCGTATTAAAATATATAAGGAGTTGAAATTAGTACGGATATCAAAAATTGACATCCATTATGGGACGGAGGGAGTATTATCCAAGCGTGTAGGAAATATTCTCTTTTTAGCAACAACAAAAAAAAAAAGTCAATATTTGGGTAAAAGTAAAAAAAAAAAAATTTACTTGTCCAATTCTTCACGTCGAGACGAATCGATAATTCACAATAATTTGGAGAAAAACTAACGAACGCAAAAATGAAAAATTAAATAAGGACAAACTATCAAAAATTATTTTTAGCTTAGTGGAAACGTACACAAGGATACTAGCTTGCACATCTCAACCATACTCACATATGAACACCATACAGGAATGTGCCCCCCTATAAATTGGCCACTTCGCAAGGCAAAACCAACACAAGGAGTCATTGACAGAAACTAATCATGAGTTCTTTCTCTCATCAATCTCTCCTCTTTGTCCTCCTGTGTTTACTTGCTTCTCATCAGTGTGCCGAAGCCCGATATTTAAAAACCAGTAAGGAGCTCTTCAGGTGCGTCTATACCTTTGGGGACTCCTATGTGGACCCCGGCAACAACGATTTCATAAACACACCGTTCAGGAGTAACTTTCCGCCGTATGGCAGAGACTTCCCTGGCAAAGTCGCGACAGGGAGGTTTTCAAATGGACTTCTGTTCCCGGACATCCTTGGTGGGTTTTTGAAATGAGTTTGTTCTATTCGTGAATGAATTCGTAGTAGATTTCTTTCGCTGGGAATTAAGTACTTTAAAAAATAATGGGATGTTTATTTGTTGTGATACTAATTTGTTCTGTGTTCTTTTGGAACTGCAGCGCACTACGTGGGTGTTCCCAATTACACACGGCCATACTTGGACCCACGACTTGATCTGAAAGAGTTCCCCACTGGAGAAATTATTCGGTGCCTTTGGGGCAACACGTGGCGCTGCCCCAGCACATCCGAGCCGTCCATTCAGTCCTTGGACGGCTCGGATTTTGTGAGAGAAGCAGAGAGAAAAAGGGGAGAGAGAAAGGAGGAGAGAGGGTGTTTTAATCTCGTCCGTTCGGTACCCGAACGGACGGCTCGGATCGTGCCGAGGGGCACCACGTGTCCCTGCCCTTGGGGCAAGGAATAATTTCTCTCCCCACTGCCATCAGTTTCGCCTCTGCCACCAGTGGATACGACCCCTACACTGCCAACAAAACCGTCTCTCTCTCTCTCTCTCTCTCTCTCTCTCTCTCTCTCATACGCCTTAAACAACACAAGGAGTATTTTTTAAAACGATTTGCAAATTCAAAGCGTTTAGTATTGGTTGAATCTTGTTTACGCGCCATGACTCCTAAGATCTCACCCCTTCATTTTTGTGGTCTGTTTCATCTTCTTAGTTTGGATCCGTCTTATCAGATTGAATATTCAATTTTCAAATATTTAAAATGTTGTCTATTGATCGCTTTAAATTAACAGCTGTTAATCTTGTGCTATTGGATATCGTTTCACTCTCTTATTCTAAGTGAAATTTCTGTATCTCTGCAGAATGCATTGCAGTTATTCAAGCAGATCGATATTTTCAAGGAATACAAATTGAGGCTGGAAAACGCAATTGGAAAGAAGAAAGCCGATAGTCAGATTGAGCAAGCCATCTTCTATGTGAATGCGGGGTCTGACAACTTCGCATTCACCTATTTCCACGACGGCATCGGCCAACCAAACAAAAACCCCCGTGATTATGAGCGGTTCCTGCTGTCATTTATAAGGCGATTTTTCAAGGTTTGGATCCTACAGACTTTCAATTCAAATGCATAAAAACCTAGTAATTAACCCCACTACGTACCACACCACCGGACTGCTCACCTGAATGCCTTTCTCCACCGCCAGCTCCACATCATCGTCGCCTGCACAATAAAATTTACTTTAGAATTGGTCTTCATCTGACGCAATAGCAAGTGCAACCTGTCCTAATGTTGTGCACAAGGAAATAGTCTCCCCACCAAAAATATATTCAGACATATTGGAGTAGTACTTATGGTTGAGGAAGCCTAACTACTTTTCTCTGAGGTCGTGTCCGAGGCGAGACTTCTGCACACAACGAACCTTGAAAATTAGACAGACAAACGTACATACTAGATAACAAATCATAACTTTCGCACTCGACAAACCTAATAAAAGACTTACAAAGGTACATACTAGGTACCGAATCATTTGCAAACGGGAAACTTTTGCACCGGACGAACATTAAAAATCGATTTATAACAGTACATACGTAGGTACCATATTGATTTCATAAGCGAGACTTCTGCACTAGATGAACCTCAAAAACAGACTTATAAAACTAGCCCGCAACAGCAAAACACCAGTCTGCCTGATTCTGTTACATGTTAAATGGGAGAGCCGCCTTGAACTTAGCTTTGTCTTTTATGAACTTTTCAAACTTGGTCCATGCTTTTTAACTTGTTTGATTCCTCTCATCAACACAAATAGAAAAGTAAAAAATTCAGAATCAAAATTTTAGAAGTTCCCTAACGGTGAATATAATACCAGATACGCGAACGATAAGTTATGACAACCCAAACTCACACTAAGCATATCTGCCAATTAGCTTGACTGTATGAATCTAAGAATATGCTAGCATCTCAAGCAATATCGCATACATATTTCTTAGTCCGCTCTAGCAAAAATACAAGGATATATATATATATATATATATATATATATGCTAATTTTCTTTCAAAGCTTACAGGACTTATTGGAACAAGGGGCTCAAAAAATCGCAGTAAATGGTCTACCACCCTTGGGTTGCATTCCTGTTGGTATCACTCTGCTTCCTCAGCCTGCCAAGAATATAGAAGATAAAGCTCGGACTTGTATTGGTTACGTGAATGCCATATCACAAGATTTCAACTCTATGCTCCAGGAAGAGTTGGAGGATCTGCAGAGTCAACATCTCAAAACCAAGATCGTTTACATTGACTTTGTAGAACCCCTACTCGATGTTATACAGAACCCACATGAATACGGTTAGTACAAAAGGCATAGTATTTCTTTAGGAATGTGGAAATCCAGAATTTAATCTGTTAAAATGGTTTTGACAGGTTATACCGAGGTGAACAAGGGTTGCTGTGGGACTGGGCTTTCTGAAATTGGCACACAATGCAACGCAACAACTTCGCTTTGTTCTGATTCCGACAAGTATGTATTCTGGGATGCAGCACACCCAACTGAGAAGACATACCATCTCATTTTCAGAAGCAATCTTGCAGCCATTGATGACCTCATTGGGAGCTAATTTCTGATCATCCTTGTCCAGTTATGGATAATTTTAATAATTTCCAATTCTGCAATAGCAGTGGAATGATATAATATGTCATGTATGAAAATCATGAAATATCAAGTTGATTAAGCGTTAAAAAAATGAATTAGATTTGTCTTGATTCATAAGAGAATATACAAAATTATGTAATCTAGAAAAGTGAGGTGGCCACAACAACAGGCAATGGACTCCAAAGTCCCACACTGATTGATACTGAACCTGACTTCGGGGCAAATCAGAACCCTAAAAACTGCCCCAAATTCCATCTACAAGTTGAGCTATCTTCCTATCATCTAACTTAAATTCTCTAACAAAAAATATTGTACTTGAACGAATCAACTGCTATATCATGTAGGTTGGATCATTGCCCATAGTTAGAAAGGGTTCCACCGCCATGTTCAGATGAACCCAGGTCATAACTTCATCTCAGATACCACAAAGAAAAAGTCCCTTCCGAATTCATAGCTATGTAAATCAAATCAGACATTGCACATGCTTTCTTTTGTCATTCTAATAGTCAATAGAAGTTCAATAACCACAACATTGCCAACTAATTCTCAGGGAGCACCTAATTCTCCAAATATTCGATTCACCCTCTTTAAAAGGTATCAAAATTGCTGAACAAAAGTATCATGCATTCCCATATTCATTCCCAGGGAATATACTTAAGTAAATAAACTAACTTCTGGAAGCAGAAACAAATATGCATAAAATGGCATAATTCAATAAATGAAAAGACCTGGTAACTTGCTTTGCTGAACTAAAACATGCATGAAGCATATCTCCTCACAAAAAGCTAATCAACATGGATGCACTTCATATACAAGAGGATTTACCAATTGGCACTTGACAACACTTCTTAAGATTGCTTAGCAAGTAAGAAGGTTAGTTTCTGTATTCTCAATCTGATTTTATTTAGCAAACACCAAACAACTGTAAAATAACAAATTCTCAAAACTTTGTCCCTTTTCACAAACCTAAGGGAGCCTGCAGATTCACATGTACCTTGTCTCATTAAGCCTCTTCTTCAATTACATCTTTTTCTTGCTAGGCAATAAAAGACCGTTTGAACGATTGACATACAAGGTTGGAAGACCAACCACAGACCACTTGACAGACTGGTATGGCAGTCCCATTTTTTCGTTTCTTGCTGCATCACTTATTACAGACAAATTT
The DNA here is from genome assembly GCA_025413875.1 of Rhododendron molle. Classification (NCBI taxonomy): domain Eukaryota; kingdom Viridiplantae; phylum Streptophyta; class Magnoliopsida; order Ericales; family Ericaceae; genus Rhododendron; species Rhododendron molle. The sequence goes on from CM046393.1 coordinate 45,611,454, forward strand.
ATCAGGTTCATAGAGGCTAAAGGGGGTGACCTCGCATGATGGTAAATCTATTCGCACAAGTATTGTGGAAAGGGTCCAAGTTACAGCAAGAGTTTCCAACAAAACAAGTGAGGTAGTGCTACCGCACCCAGACCACCCTACTTTGAGCAAAATCCATAAGCACTAACTACGACTCTATTATTTCAGAAGATTCCATAGTTTTCTCTCATTGTACTAATTGGAAATGTGAAGTAGTTCCTTAATCTCTTACTATCTATTAACCCAAAGGAGCTTTTAACATCCAGTAGACCACCTATTTAAGATAGCCACCACACAATCTGAAGCTTAATCTCTCTCTCTCCCCCTCCCGGCTCCCACTTCTCCATTTTTCTCCACTACACTCCTGGACTTTGTGCGGTATACTTTTCTAGAACCACCCTCTCTCTCAAAATGGTCCCAATAAGTTTTTTCTTTAATTATTACCCTCACTTATCTATCTCTCCCCGCTTATTACCCCAAAAACCTCCCTCAAAACCTAAACCGAACAAAGTCTTACGATTACAACAAAACTAGTACAATCGATCATGGAAGCAAACTATGTGAATAATAGAACTTTTGTTACAGATTGTCAATCGGAGGGTTTTATTGCATCGTTCAGACATACCTATTCTCAATTCGCGACCCAAGAAACCGAATCCTCTCCAACGGCAAGCCTCACGTTTTATTTGAACTTTTCGACATGGATTCTAAAGTTTCATCATCAATCTTCTCAGCTGACCATAAAACAAGCAAATCCTGGATATATAAGCATCTTTGAGCCACAACTGGAAACTCCAATGTATCCGCACAACAATCTACGAGAACAATTTCACGATTTGAACATCATATGTGGAATCTTGAAGCATAATTAAACTAATCCTACAACAATATTTCAAGATTTGAACATCGCAGATAGGAATCTTGAAGCATAACAAAACTACCCTACAACAAAAGCCCCAATTTCAAAATCAATCCTCACAATCTGTATCTAGAAACCCTAAGCACGCAATACGTCTCCTCAAGAAACTCTTCAAACCACGCAAATTACCCACTACCCATTACCTCACTATCCCAAATAACGGAGAATACAAAAACCTGATCCAATTCATACCTAATCAGGTTCTTGATCTTTAAAAACTGTATCCAGAAACCCTAACCAGACAATAAGCCTCCTCAAGAAACTCTCCAAACAACGAAAAACAATTCACGACCCTTTTCTCATCTCAGCATTTTAAAAAACGGGTCATACTCAGAAATTTTGGGAAAAAAAATACTTGATCCAATCCTTACCTCATCAGGTGTGCTCCGGCTGTTGTTGTGGTGGTTTGAGAGTTTGGGTTTTGGGACGGTGGAAGAGAGAGAACCAGATCTGTTGAAGCTTCAATGGGTCGGATGTCAGACGGTAGCACTCGCGGCCGGGGACGATGGCGACGGGTAGCACTCGCTGCCAAGGAGAAGAGGCCTCAGCAACCTTTCGACCTCTGCCCCCCTCAACAGCCCTTATCCAGTTCGAAACCCCAAAACCCAACCCACCCCGTGTTCGTCCGACCTCGAAAACTCAACCCCGGTACTTGTCTCCCTCCTGAAACCCTAACCGACCTCTGAAATCCCTGAATCGTCCCTCCTCTCTCACAAAATTTAAAGCTCCATACCTAGACCGTTTAAGAAAAATGGCAAAAATCCGACCTTAATGCGCTCTCTCTCTCTCTCGATCTCTCTCTCCGGTCGAAAATGATGAAACCCAACCTAGATAAGAACACATGCATAAATCAATAGATCGATAAAAATAAATAAAAATAAAAAAACCCTTCATACACGAATTTGTGAAGAAAAATGGTAAAAATCAAACCTTTAGGCAATCTTTGGAGAAAAAGAACAAAATTCCTCTCTCTCCCTCTCTGGATGAAAGCGATGAGAACCCCAGTCCAATCGACGATCTGATTCGTCATCTTTATTGCCGTGACCGCACGCCATGGCCACTGGAATCGCAGAATTCAAATGTAGGGAAAAGAATCGGTGATTTCGTTTGAGAATTGAGAGAGATGAAGAGGGAGGCACTGTTTATTTTTGGATGAGAAAAGGGCGCTAAAATCCCCGCCATTTTTTCAGCGGAAACTGTGGATTGGGTAGGCAATTTGACCGAAAAGCCCTCACCCAATTGCACTATTGCAGTAAAAGGGGAAATAATGCGTAAAAAAGAGAACTCAAGGGGAAAACATCGAAAATCCGAAAATGTGTTAAAGTGATCTATCAATAGATTAAGGAGGTGTTTGGGAGGCCTGGTTTCACATTTTTCACTTCCTATTTTTGGATTTTGGGTGTTTGATAGGAAGAGAGAAAATGGATTGTGGCTAAAATGGATTTTCCAATTCTCACTTTCTAAAACAAAACGGTGAATCTGCAAATAGGAGCTTTTTGCATTCCCATTATTGGATTTTGGAATCCAGCCTTGACAAAATGACAAGACTACCCTTTCTCTTTTCGGATAATTCCCATTTTGCCTTCGTTTGTTCAATTCTGTAATTTTGGTTAAATCCGGACATTGTTTTAGATTTGTTGTAATGGTTACTGCTATTGTTTTCCATCACTTCTTTACTGTTTGGTTAATGGGGTGGTTTAAAGTTCATTGTTAATTTAATTTCTAATTCAAAAACATTTTGTAGGGAAAAGTATAACAGCACCAGCAACCAATTATTGAAAATAAAAAAATATAATTACAAAAAAAAAAAAACAGCGGACACCAGTTTTCATGTGCATAGCAGAATTTCGGAATTCAATTTTAAATAAATTGACCCCAAACATTATTTATATACATTATACACCATTATTAATAATCGGGGGCAATATAGTAAAAAATCATTCCATAATTCATTTTCATTCCATATCTTCCAAACACTACTCCTACTGCAAAATGCATTCTGCACATATCATCCAAACACTCTACCAAATACAAAATACATTCTCATCATAATCCCAAAAGCCAAAAAGCCAAAAAGTGAAAAATGAAAAGCCAAAAAGTTGCCTCCCAAACACCCCCTAATTAGTCGCTACGGCCCACCACCCTAAAGCGTAAAATTACTCGAATGCTAAAAACAAGAAGAGTTGAATTGAACCCCTAGTTTCCAAACTAAGGGGCTCAATTCAACTCTTCACGTATCCAATTTGGCCTAAACTAATTGATTTTTTTTTTCCAGCGGAAAATCAACCTAAACTAATTGATAACTCATGTGTAATATATAGTTTCCAAACTAGGGGTATCTACGGCTTTTGATAACTCATGTGTCCAGCCAATTTACGTTAGAGGTGTTAAATGAGCGTACTTGGGCCAAATTGAGTTCTAAAAAATTAATTAGTCAAATCATATTACTCATAATCATTTAAGCCGTACCAAATAAACACATAAAAGGAAACAACACATGGATACACGTTACATTGTTGAAATATTTTCTATAAAAATCTTATTATCCTCATAACTATTTAAAAAACTAGTCATGATTATTAATTATGATCATTTAACACCCAATAAGCATAAACAATGGAAGCTACCAACATTAGCTTCTTCTTTTTTTTTTTTGGGAAGTTAAGTTGTTATAACCACCAAAAAGGAGAAAATAGAGCAAGGGCATACCCTTGAACTCCAAACAATCAAAGAATAACAGGAATGACAAACATATCTACTGGTTTACATGAAAACAACAGAGGGGACACGCCAACCTTCTAAAATCCTGACATTCTCCCTGGTCTGCTCAACGTTCCGCCAACCACAAAGGCAAGCTCGCACATGCTCTACAATCAGTTCGAAGACACCCTGCCAGGGCATCCCTTTAGCTTTGAAAATTCTATTATTCCTTTCACCCCAGAGAAAATAGATGGAAGCTGCAAAGATCAACTTGAAAATCAAGCCATGCACAGACTTACTTCTACCATTAGCAAGGCCTCAAGAGATTTCATCCCTAAGAGGTAACGGAGGTCTAGAAATGCTGCACTTTAGCAGACAAAGATTCCACACAACAGCTGAGAAAGGGCAGACAAAAAAGATATGGTCATGGGACTCCTCCGACCCATCGCAAAGGACACAGCTTTTATCAGCAATAATCCCCCAAGAAAACAATCTATCCAAAGTCAATAATTTCCCATGAAAAGCAATCCACTGAATCATAGCCCAACGAGGGATGTAATGCTTGAACCACACCAGATAATGCCACTTAACTTCTTCACTAGGAACTCTCAACGCCCCCCCAGCAGATTTCGATGTATACTCTCCAGTAACAGTAATGTTCCACACCACCTTATCCTCTCGATCAAGATGAGGGAGTAAGTTATCTGGAGTATGCCTTATAATCTCCTATACAATGGCATTTCGAGCTCGAGGCCATCTCCAATAGCCATCTGCGATAATCGAACTTACCCTCGCATCCAAGGACCTGCCTAGATTGAAGACTATTCCATTCCCAAACTTAGAAAAAGAGATCCCAAGGGATGGCAATTATCCAACCAAAGAAAGGTGGACTCACCATTGCCAATGATATTAATTTGTGATGAAAGGAAAAGCAACTTTCCAAAGGCCAAGAGTTTACGAAATGTCCAAGAACAATCAGTTGGAATTTTCATATGCCAGAAACAATGTCGTTTGATAACATACTTGTGCACCCATCTAACCCACAACGTATCTACTTTCTTGCTCAGGGCCCACAAATGTTGGAGCATAGAAGCCCTATTTCAATCTTTAAGGAGCTTCAGCCCAAGACCTCCTTCAGATTTAAGTGAGCAAACTGTGGCCCAACTAATCTTGGCATCGTACTCTTCAAATCAACTCCCTTCCAAAAAAAGACCGAAAAATTGATTCAATCTCGTTAAGAAGTTGCTGAGGGAGAATAAAGGTGGAACACCAATAATGCTGAATACCATATAGAACAGAATTGATCAACTGAAATCTGCCTCTATAGGATAATAACTTGTTCGCCCAAGAGGGTAATTCTGGCCAACATCTTCTCTTTGAGTACAACACAGTCAGAATACTTTAAGCCTAGCTGTAATCAAAGGCACTCCTAAGTACTTAACTGGGAGAGAGGCTTCAGGAATAGTAGGAATGTGACTCAAAATCAAATTTTTATCCTTTGTAACAGCAACGAAAAAGACTGCAGCCTTCTGTAAATTTGGCTGAAGGTTGGAATATTTGTGAAACTCAATAAAAAGACCAATAACCACCTTGAAAGATAAGGTGGGAGAGGTTGAGGCCACTACACTTAGGGTGAAAACCAAAACCCTCATCCATAATCTTTTTCTGGAATATAGTAGTGAAGGCCTCCATAACAAGCGAAAATAGGTAGGGCGATAAGGGATCCGGTCTAGAGAGAGTGGCTGCCCTTGTAAAAGATCTAGAGATAGTGTCTGCCCTCAAGTCAATTAAGAGTGATAAGGCTCCGAGACCCGATGGTTTCAATTTAGCTTTTTTCAAAGAAAATTGGGATATTGTTGGGCCAGACTTTATGGCTGCCATCAAATATTTCTTCAGTGGTGGTCAAATGCCTAGGGCTTAGAATGCTACGGCCATCACTTTAGTTCCAAAAAAAGCCTCTCCGGTCTCTGTTAAGGACTATAGGCCTATCTTGTGTTGTAATATAGTTTACAAATGTGTTACAAAGGTGCTGGCCAATAGACTTTAGGCTGTCTTCCCTATGATCATCAGTTTTAGTCAGTCCGCATTTGTCAAAAGTAGATCGATTAAAGACAACATTCTCCTTATGCAAGAATTGGTGTGGGGTTATCATAGATAACAATGGATTGCTTAGGTGTAGACACCCCAATCTGGGCTTCCAGATTAGTTTACTTACGGTATTTGATTCCCCGATGATGAATTGGATCAAGAACACCTTGGGAATGTCGAGTGTTTGAGTTTTGAGTGTTTGCAAAACCCTTGAACCTAACCTAGCCAAATCCACTTCAAAAAGCCCAAAACCCAACTGGAACTGCTTGTCTGAACAAAGGATATGATGGTCTGAACATAGGGGCCAAAAACTTGACCGTTGACCCACGCGCACTAGGGCGCAACTCGCGCATGCCAGAGCCCAACCAGCGTGCGCCGGTCCAACATGTCCCCATCACATTTATCAGCTGGGCAGCTTAATCACCAAGTAACCCTCAGCCAGCCTCGTGACTGGCTGAGCTCCTCTCTTTCCCACCAACCTTTTCAAAAGAGGGCATTTAGCCATCAAGGCCAACTTTTGCTTGGTTGGTTGCAACCCCCCCCCCCCCCCATTTAAAGGGTTAAGAAAAATTCATACACCTTGGGTTGGAGAAAATGTTACAAAATCTTACACCCAATTTTCATACTTCAATCAATCTCAACCACAACTCAAAACTCAAACACCTTTCAAATCTCAAATACTAAAGGTATAACTTACCTTTGTTCTGCTATTTGTTCTGATCCCTGAGGGGGGTTGGCAGGATCAAGACTGGTAATCAATACCAGTCCTAGTCTTAAAGCTAGCAAGGTTTCAAAAACTGTCGTGGTAAGAACCAGCGTGCGTCCGTCCCATTCTTGCGCGCGCCACTATGTGGCTGCGAGCACAGGACCGCGTGGGGATTGGTTTCCTACAGTTTTATGTCTTTTATTTATATAGATCACTATAAGTATGCTAAAAACCAATTTACTATTTTCCTTAGTTCAATTTGCTAGCTTTAGCTTCAATATGCATACCTGCTGCAATGGAGTACCACTGGGATCTTTCTGGATATGTCCCATAACCCAGATCATGTAAAACCAAGCACTGGTTTGCAGGCTCAGACACGCGCGCGCTAGAGCGCAATCTGCGCGCGCGGGTTCTGTCTTGACCAGTGGCTGGCTTTGCAAGGGTAACTTGGCCTTTGGCCATTATTTTGTCCCCACACTGTTTATGGGTATTTTATTAATTTGTTGGGATTTTTAGCTTTTAAAACTGTATATTTAGCTGCCTATAAATTGCTTGGTTTGTCCTGAGTGTGCACTGATCCTTCTAGAGCCTAAAGGGTTTGAGAATAAGAGCTGTGGGCTTAGGCTCAATGTGCGCGCAGGTCTGGTAGTAGCGCACGCAAGTGTGATCAATATGCAGTGACTTTATCAGTGCATATTGGTTTGTTCCTACGCACGTCACTCCAAGACAGGGGCCTTCCAGTCTTTTTAAACCCCCACAGCAGTCTGTTTTTATCATATACTAACTGTTTCAATAGAGCAAGCATGCTTCAATCACATCTTGCAAATATGTTACTGTTTAATCCCCCATTAAACTGTTCTCCCGCCCTAATTGGCTAAAAATTGATTAATAAAAGATCGCAATATTTTCACAAAATGCCTAAGTAGAGACTGATCTTCGGATTGGGCGAGAGGGGTGCCTTAAAACCCTTTCCTTCTCGTAACCTAGCTCTCGAACCCAGATATAGTTATGACGAACTGGTTTCCTTCACTTTTTTTAAATCAAAAAGCGCGACAAGTGCTTCGAAGTACGGTTCCTTGGGTGTCGGACCTTTAAAATCAGAATGGCGACTCTGTATTCCGAGCGCTTGCTTCCCCGCTCGCGCTCCCTCGATCCGGGCCCTTACATTTTGGAATTCGGAAATTCTAAGGGCATGCTGCCCTTAGACATCTCTTTCTATAAAAATCTAACATTATCCATCATTTCCCTTATTCATTTTAATACAAATGAAAATTTGTCTTTCTATTGGGGATTATTTTATCAATAATAGAGAATAGAACGGGCGTTTGAGTTTTCTTACCACCGTAGCAACTTTTAATTCCTTTCAACAAAAAAGAGCCCTACCTATGCACATCTCAAACGCAACATCTAATAACTTAGAGTCTTATGATGATCCGAGCTGTAAGTCCTAACATCTAAATCATTCATACACAATTTTAGGTTGATTAGATTTTGATTATTTCATGATTCAAATCAATTGAGGAAAATTGAAGTTATAAAGTCCATTAATAGCAATGCAGGTGTGAAATTTTCAGATTGCTACAAATATTTGATTAACTGGATTTTTTGCATGAATATTTTCACTTTGAGACCTACAAATGAACTGTTTGGACCGTCAAAAAAGGGTTGAGTTTTGTTCACCCTCCACTTAAGATGGTGAACATTACCATCTTTCTTATTGGTTGAAATGATATGGACTCCACCATAAAGTGATGTCATGCTTACCAAAGATTTTCAAATCCGATCCTCGTTGGGCAACCGCAGACGTTAAAGACCTCGTACTGATTGCAATCGACGTGCTTTAAGCCTCGGCTAACCAGATCCTCGATACTATTGGCTCTCTGGTCAATAGCACACCGGCTAGCCCTCTCAAAGATCGATATTAGACATGTGTAGAAAACTACAATGTAGTCATTTCCAACCTCGAGACAGCGAAGAAAGTTTTAGGGCGCGGCTATTTGCAGTCACGTATTTTCTTTCATAGCCCGTTAAAAATTTTTAACTGTACTCGGCAGTCAGTTACCGAAATTGAGATACATTTTTAGCACCCAATTACCGAAATATAATCTTTTTTTCAACAGCTATTTACCGAAATGTATGTATTAGCAGTTGTTTACCGAAAGTTGAACATATTTTCGACATGCAGTTACCGAAATATAATTTTGTTTTCAACAGCTATTTTCCGAAATGTTATTTATGATTTTCAACAACTACTTACCGAAATATAGTAGGCTAAGGGAAAAAATACGTGGCTACGAATAGCCGCACCCAAGTTTTATTGTTCCCAAACTATAAATTTGCAATCACTCCCGCTGACAATGCACAGAAGAACATCCTGAGTTGTGAGACTATTTTTCTATTATCACCAGACCTTGCCCGTATCACTGGGATTATTTTAGAGGATTTTCTTGTGTAAACGCAAGTTTTTTTTTTTGATCCGCTGTGTAAACGTAAGTTGAATCATCGTTTTATATATGTAAACCCTCTTAGCGGCTGCGCAATCAATCAAAGGATCTAAAAGATGAGCTATAAAATTAATTTTTTCAATGACTAGTAGCTACTATACTTTGTGTGCTTATTTGTTTCCTTCCCTGTCATTGCAACTTTATTTTTGTTGGTACAAAGAGATTTAACAACCACCGAAAAAAGGAAGAAATTAAGAAATGGTAGGTTCTTCTCTAAACATAAATATATTTTGCAATTATATTTTGTATCACTAATCGCTATAGTCTTCACGCGTGTTTTGCACAAATTTAGAAAGGATTACTTGAATGAGCAAGCAGAGAAATTGATTGACCTTGAAACAACAACGATTAATTACTATTGCTATAAAACAAGGATTGCTGTAAAACAAGGATTTGGAATTGTTTTTCATTATGAGGCATAACCTGTGTAATAATTCTTAGCAGAAAATAAATAAGTACATTCCGAAAACATTGCTTGAGAGTATCGACCAATTTGACCGATTAGATGAAACATTTGTCTTATTGGTTAAACATGTTGGGATGTTTTTCCAGGGAAATATGCACAAAATAATAGGTGAGAAGGCAACCCCCATGGGGAGTTGCTGGGTACACCGGTCGTGAGGCGAGACTGCAAGAGGAGAGTAGATGTGAGGAAAAAATAGTACGGTAAGTGAAAAGCATATTGTGTATAGCCACGGTGTTAGAGGTTTATGGTGGTTTTTCATTTCACATTATAATATCCTAATTTTCATATGATGAAATCTCCCTCTCGTGAAGTAGGCATTGAGGCTAAACTGTGTAAAAGCTTGTGGTTTTTTCGGTGTGTATTTTTTTGGTTGCATGCGAGGCTTATAAAAAAAAAAAAAAAACTAAAAAAGAAAAAAAACAGTTGGAGATAATTTAGTCAATGTTTGGATGACAAATTCCTTTTTAGTAATTAAATTCGTTGTTTGAATATCATTTCGATCCATTTGATTGATGGGCTACCCTCTGCCCACTAAACATTGTGTAAAAAAAAAGGGCTTATCTATGGGTTGGGCTCACAAATAAGGCCCAGTTAACAAATTAAAAAAAAATACTTAATTACCTTTTTGGTCCCCACTGAATTGAGCAAATGTCTTTTTGGTCCTTAATATACCAATTGTATACATTCAGTCCCTAATGTTTGGAATTTGTGTTTAAATGGTCCCTAACACAGACGGTGTGTTCCACTAAGGAGTAAGGCCCCTTAAAAAATAAGTATTTATTTACAATTTTCAAATTTAAAAATAATGAACTTACTAAAATCTAAAAATATACAATATGAATCTTGTTTGATAAATCTCGATAGATCTTTTGAACGATACAAAAAAAAAAAAAATCAAAAGATATTTTTGTAAGCCCATTATTTTTTAGCTTGAAAATAGATACTTATATTTTAAGTCCGTCAAACTAGCAGCATCTTGGGTATTTTATTATAGAGTCCTGCTATGAGCAGAGACAATTTGCAGGGATCCATGCAGAGACAATCGCATTTGGCCCCATTCCGGGTCCCGAAAAAATCTAGAAAAATATCCATAAATTGTTGGATATTATTTTATAGGGTCCTGTAAAAAATCAGCTCCTGCGGATATCGGTAAGTATTACTTTTGGATTCGTAGGGGCAAACTGAGCAGTTCGCCCTTACGAATCCAAAAGTAATACTTACCTATATTCGCAGGAGCTGATTTTTTACAAAGCCCTATAAAATAATATTCAAAAATTTATGGATATTTTTCTAGATTTTTTTGGGACCCAGAATGGACATAATCCAATTAGAATGGGGCCTAACGCGATTGTCTCTGCATGGATCCCTGCAAGTTGTCCCTGCTCTTAGTATTTTTGTTTATTATATAAGTAATTTGATTAGATATCTTCTTGAGATCCACCAATGGGTGATTTTGGATAAAGAAGTAAAGTAGTAACTTCCCTTCTTTATTATTATTTTTTTTTGCATTTGTTAGTTTTGCGTTAAATTTTTGTGACTTATTGATTCGTCTCAACGAGAGGAATCAAAAAGGTAAAAAGCTATGATCAAAACTTAATAGTGGGTGGAGAGAGAAATAGGGTAATGATTGGAGAGAGAGGTAATGAGTAGAGAGAGATAGAGAGGGATAACAAAGTAATAATTGGAGAAATAGGGTAATGATTGGAGAAAGAAATAGGGTAATGATTGGAAAACAAAACTGAAATGGCAAACAAACACAACCGGTCTTTTTTTAAACTTATTTTTGTCTTTTTAAAAAAATCATGAGTTTCAATCAAAATATTTCTACTTTTTCGATTTCTTTTGACGAGATCACGAGACGAATCAATAAGTCATAAAAGTTTGACGTAAAATTAACAAATACAAAAAAAAAAAAAGAATAAAAACAAAAAAAAAAATCATTTTAACTTATTAAGCCAAAACTACCCAACATGATAAACTAGTCTTACGATAAAGAAGGAGCGAAGTCATGGCAAAAGATGGCAACTACTCACTTTTCTTGTTTGTGGGCGGGCACAGAAAGGAAAGAAGTGATAATACACCATGCATGCACTACAGAGAGATTAAAAATAAGGATATAGACAGACACTAATGAACGTAGGCACAATCACGTACATGTACACCTAGTATTTCGTCGATACCATAAAAAATTGAGGTCTTTCTTCTCGGAACCATCTGCCTTAATTTGATCGAGTAGAAATTTTGTCAATTTTTTTTCCTTTAATGCACTTCCGTTTGCCAGAGGAAAAAGAAGAAATTATTATTAATGTTTGTAGTGACAAAAGCACTTGCCAAAAATACTCACACATTGAATAAGATGAGGATCGGCACACACTACACGACACAATATGTAGAATTAATTATGCAATGCATGTGAATTTGGCAGATTTAGGAAATAATTTCACTAGATTTAGCAGCCCTACTAGAAAATAATGGAACCCTTTGAAGCAAGTTTTGAACATTTTTTTTACCCAAAAAAAAAAGTTTTGAACATTTTGAACTGAGTCCCCGAAATTTGAAATTACGTATATATTATCCAATGAAAACTCAAAATAAGCAAAATCTCCGACTCACTTAGTTAAAAATATGCTTTTCGATAAGAATTTATCACGATACACGTACAAAATGAAAACGTGTTTATGAGTGTTTGTGTAGTATGTACATATATTTCGTTGACAGGACAGAAAATGAGCTCTTTCTTCTTCGAATCATCTGCCTTAATTTGATCGAGTAGAAATTTTGTCAATTTTTTTCCCTTTAATGCACTTCCGTTTTCCAAAGGAAAAAGAAGAAGAAAAGCATGAGCACGAAAAAAGCACGGGCACGAAAAAAGCACGGGTACAGAACGACATGAGTAAATATAATGGGACAAGCTATCATATTTGTGTTGGGGCCCTAAAAATTTGTCATTTTAGAGGGACTAAAGCCATGGCACCTTGGGCTTCCCTAATCACAGCTGTTGTTGAGTAATAGCCCTAATGAAGGTTGTTGAACCATTATTCGAGTATTGGAGTAGATTGATGAGTTTTAGCCGTAGTAGAAAAGTTTTCCCTAGTTTTTGTGCCAAATGATGCACAGTTCAATATAACTAGAAGTTTAGAACTATCATCGACACTCATTTTATGAATTTCTAGGCATGGTAATTTCACATATTTGGTACGTAGTATTACCAAACAATCTAACCATATAGGCATTTTCTACTCCAATAGCAAATTTAGTTCACGACTTGGGAAACACACCAGTGAATATCCAACATTACCTCATCCCAATGAGTATTATAGAATTAGCATTTGAGTGATGTTTGAAATAGAGATAAAACTCACATGACGACTCTTCTTTGTTTGACATAAAATTCTGATAATGGTATGGAAATATTCGTTGTTCAAATTTATTTTAAGACAACCTTATAATTACTCAAGAGGAACAGATTAGTCTATGTTGTATCCTCTCCAATGAAAATATATACTTCATGGGGAGCAAAGTTATTTGATTCCAAATTTCCAATGATTGCCGGGGACTTTTGATTCTTTAAACAAGTTAGCATAAATATAATTTTACTCACAAACTTTTAAAATTATTTCTTTGGGAAAATGAGGCCCAGGACGTGTTTTGATAATTAATACCCGCCAAGGACAAGTTAAGAACATTTGTTAATACTGAAAATGTTTTTGGCGGGTATTAATTATCCAAACACGTCCTTGGCACCACCATTTTTTTGGGCCTTAATTTGATTTTGGACTTTCATTTAATTGGGCCTACGTTTTGTTGGACAATTTCCTATTATATAACCTATAAAAAAAGTGCATAAATAAATTAGAGGCCCTTTAACATAGACAAAAACTGAATCCGATTTTTGATGCAACGCACTCTAAGCATATGCCCAAAGCAAATCATCGTCAAACGGATTGAAGAACAAGGAACATCTAGGTCGACTTATATTTGTATGGAATTATATGTCAAACCCAATTATACCCAAAGCAATTAATTTTAATCCAGTACTGCATGTCTCATTATCCTCTCAAAGGCTCAACCTCGCTCTAGTAGGTTATGTAAACGTAGTGCTTAAATCCATTATCAAATAGAAGGAAATTACTAATCTAAAAAAAAAAAACACCAGACAAGAGGACACCTCTTACTATATATCTTTGTGTATATGCGTGCTAAGGATGAAAGCACTCATTTCAACAACAAAACCATCACCACTTCTCCCTTGCTGCCACTATCGCTAGCCGGCCGAGAGAGAGGGAGAGGGATTGAGAACCAGTTTTAGTTTCAAATGTAGACTACTGTTAATAATCCCGCAGGTACTGAAGCAATGTAAAATTATATTCTGTTGAGTAGGATTCGATAATGAGTTTGAGTCAATGATTGAAAAACTTAAGATTCTATGAGACCCATTGGAATTCACCTCTCCTTTCCTACTAGGATCCTATTTATGGGAAAAAAAAATTACTCAAAAGCGAAACAAAAAATTACTGCACAAAAATTATAGAAACATGAGAGTAATTAGTCGATTTATTAGTGAACAGAACCATCGCTATCCAACTCTAACTATAACCATCGCTATCCAACTCCAATTGAAATCATCCCTCCAAACGGTCGGAGCACTGTAGAAAATAACTACAAACACCCACACAGGGGTGATAGAAGCCCCACAAACGGGACACCAAAGAAGATAACAAAAAAGAGAAAAACCGATAACGGAACCGAACGGAGCTCGCCGTACCGGAGCATATTTCATCCACCAACCTAGATCTCCTACTTCCGCAGGGGAGGACACCTCTGGTGACCACGATTTGCAAGGCACTACCTCCGAAAGCAGTTGGACTACATGGCGGAAGAGGTGGAGGAGGGGCGGCGGATGGTGGTTTGGGGAGGAGGAGGATGGGTGAAGGGGGAAGGAGAGAAAACCTCCGAGATCTAAGATCGGGAGATGAAAAAACCCTACGAGGGGGAGAAATCCCTCCCCTCCCGTCACCCATTGGGGTGTAAAACCTTGGAGAGGAGGGGAAGGAAGAGATGCGGGGCGGTAGCTTCTTTAGGGAGAGAGAGAGAGAGAGAGAGAGAGAGAGAGAGAGAGAGAGAGAGAGAGAGAGAGAGAGAGAATTAATTACTATTGCTATAAAACAAGGATTGCTGTAAGACAAGGATTTGCAATTGTTAGTTACCAGAAAAGAAAAAAAAAGGATTTGGAATTGTTTTTCATTCCGAGGCAAACCTGTGTAATAATTCTTAGCAGAAAATAATAAGTATTTTCTAAAACATTGGTCTAGAGTATTGACCAATTTAAAGATCATTTAATGTAGTTGAAATAACAAAATTTTGGGTTTGCAAAATCTCTTTTTTTATGGTATTTATTTATATATTGGTATAAATACATTTCCAAATAAATATAGGAAAAGAAACAGCACATGGATACACGTTACACAGTGTTGAAATATTTTCTATAAAAATCTTTTTATCCTCATAACTATTTAACAAATTAGTCCTGATTATTAATTATGATCATTTAACACCCAATAAGCATAAAAAAGGAAGCTACCAACATAAGCATTTTAAGATACCATAGATCAAATCTCTTTCTATAACAAGCTTGTTATCCAACATAAGCATTTAAAGATACCATCTTAACACTCAATAAACGTAGGGCTGTGTTGACATCTCTTTCTATAAAAATCTAACATTATCCATCATTTTCCTTATCCATTTTAATACAAATGAAAATTTGTCATTCTATTGGGAATTTTTTTTTTATCAATAATAGAAATAGAACGGGCGTTTGAGTTTTCTTACCGCGGTAGCAAGTTTTAATTCCTTTCAACAAAAAAGAGCCCTACCTACGCAGGTCTCAAACGCAACATCTAATTGTAACGCCCCGACTTTTCGGGTGCAAAATAAAATAATTTCTAAAGAAAATATTGCTAAATACATATAATTTTTCAAAATAAAGATTTTGCTAATACAATCTCAAGATAGATTTACGAAATCCAAATACACTAACTTCGGAGCTGACTCTAATCTTGATACGAATCTTAAGCATCCTCGATCTTCGTTACTGATATTCTTTCCGTGTCGAACTGCATCATCGTTGAATCTCCTCCATTGAATCCTGGGCCCTCTAGCAAATTGATCGCCGAAGCAATCGATTTGCCAGGAACCGAGCGTATCCGTGAGTGATAAATCACTCGGTAAAATAATCCAACCCAACCACTCCTCTTACTTTAACTAGCAAGCAAACAAGATAATCATGATGCGAATAAGTAAAGCAGAGTTTTCACGTCAACCAATTCATTACTATCCATTAGCCTAACGTGTGATCCGAAATCTCCCCTCGAGATCTTTCCTCCCCAACAGCTAGCCATGCTCGGTCCCATGAGATCTCCCTTTGCTGTCGTAGATAACCTAAGTTACAATACTACAACAAGGCTAGCTTATCATGCCTGAATCACAACTAAGGTTTCGCCTATCTTATATATCACATCACAATCATCCTTTGGACACACGGTCTATCAATTCACCATGGGCTACGCGGGACATCAATTTATTCTTTGGACTCTCGCCAGGACATCATCACAAAATATCACTGGACCGCCAGGTTTTATCAGCAGAAAACATCTCTGACTATCGCCAGGTTTTATCAACATAAAGCGTCACTGGACCCGCCAGGTTTTATCAGCAGAAAACATCTTTGGACTCACTTTACCAAGTTTTATATCATCACGGGGCTTACTCTGCCAGTCTTAAATCATCTCAGGGCTTACTCTGCCGGTTTTAAATCATCACGAGACATCACTAGACTACACTGGTTTCAAATCATATCCTTTGGACTACCCGCTTGATTTCAAATCACAATCCAGGTCCATCAGTGCCCCGAGTCCTGCTCAGGCTACCCCAGATCACACGAGGTCCTGTCCCCTAAGGTCCTGCTTAGCCATTCTCACAATTCTAGGTCCATCGAGGCTGCCCTCAAGGTCACACTCAGGCTACCCCCGATCTGCGAGTCTGTCGAGGCCACCCCGAGAGTCTGCTTGGCCACCACTAAGGACAGAGTGCTTTTGCCTCGAGTCTACTCAGGCTACCCCGATCCTGCGAGGTCTGTTAGAGCCACTCAGGAGTCTGCTTAGCCCACGACTTTCATTTGTTTCCTTTTTCACTTAACAATAACAACGTCCGTATACTTTCTCACCACAAATCTCATCATATCTCAGAATCACGCCTATAAACAATCCTCTAAAAGAAAGAAACTTCACAATTTATCCATTACTTAGCATCGTCTAAGTGATTTCTAT
Organism: Rhododendron molle; assembly: GCA_025413875.1. Lineage (NCBI taxonomy): Eukaryota > Viridiplantae > Streptophyta > Magnoliopsida > Ericales > Ericaceae > Rhododendron > Rhododendron molle. The sequence continues at coordinate 45,628,183 of CM046393.1, forward strand.
TTCGTATACCACCCCATGTCTCTAGGGTCCAATCTAACATTCAGATTAAGCATCAACACAATATCATCCCCAATAATAATGAAAACGAATGCTAGACGGATCGAAATAATTATTAGGCAATGCAATCACATAACTTTTTATGACTGGGCCATTGCCCTTAATCTTGTATGATCACAAAGTCATTAAGAATGTAAGAATTATTTAATTAAGATTTAAAAATAATTTTCTAGACTTTCGTTAATTAATTAAAAGTAATTAAGCTAATTAAACACTAATTAAATACACTAATTAGTTAAAATATTAGAATAATTATCGTAACCTTAATAAAGGTCCTAACAGTCCCCTATAATAAGTTCGAGTGCTAAAAGTTGGGTTTGAACGCTCACGGAATTATTTTGAATATAAAGATTTAAATTAACAGACAAAATAAGAATAAATAGACAATAAATAATTAAATAATTAAAAATACATTTTTATTTACAGAATAACATTATAGGACTGTAAATAGTCTAAATAAAATTATTCATAATTATTACTGTCTTTTATAATATTTTAAAGTGTTTTTATTAAGAAATAATACGTAAATAATAATAAATAGTTAATTAAGTAAATAAAATATTATTTTAATAACATATCATCCTTGAGATGTAAGAAGTCTAGGAAAAATAGTTTAGATGTTAAAATCATTGTTTGTAAGGTCGAAATTATTTTTTTGTTTGTATCTTTAATTAAAAATAAAATAAATAACTAATAACATTAAAAAGATATGAAATCAGCAACTTATGATCTTTAATAAGTTAGGAATCTAAGAAAAATAGTTTGGGAATTTATAGAGTAGTTTAAAAGGTCGTAACAAATTTTAGTTTACAAACGATCACACGATTACGAATAAAAATTAATTTAACAGAAGATTAAATAAAAAAAATATGAAGCTAACAAGTTATGAACTTTAGAATATGAGAAACCTAGGATAAAAATTTGAGTCCAAATCGATGTTTAGAATGTCTAAATTCGAACCGAACCACAAAAAGGCGCGCGGCTGGTCCCATTGGAGTTCGCGACGCGAACTCCATTCTACCGGTTCTGGCGGCTTGAACCTTCTTTGACGCCGTCGTAGTGTCATATCGTTTTCTCGTGCGTTTTAGCTCACGTTTGATGCATGGGGGAGCGGGGGCGTTGGGTTATGTCTATAAACACTTAATATACTTAGAGGAAGGTCTCGGATCGAATTATAGTACCTCGGTTCGGATTAAATTCGTTTCGATCGAAAACTTGAATTTTGGAGAAGACGATTTCAATTCAATCGATCGGCAGGGGACTTGGGGCGAATTGGTTGATCTCACTGATCCTTGGGGTAGGAAAATACTTCAAGCGATCAATTTGGATCTCGGACGGGACGTAACCTCGAAACCCACTTTTCTCTCTCTCTTTTCTCTCTAAAATTCTATGGATTAAAGCTCGGTTCTCTCGGGTTTTTCTTCTCTCTCTGGCTCCGTGGAACGTGGTGGGGTGATGTGCGTGCCCTAGGGTCGGAGTAGTGTATATATATAGGAGAATTGGATGAGTTTCGAATTAAAACGAGTCCTAACGGTATCGGGTTTTTACATGGACGAATTACGCACGAATTTTGGGTCATGGAGGAGGTAGAGATTGAGTAGGAGAGTGAGGGAGAATATAGGCATGCATGCATGCATTTATATGTATTTATATAATGACAAAATAATTTTTAAGAGGTAATTAGATAGAATACTTATTTTTTTTTGTAATTATCTACAAATTAATAAATAAGGAAAGTATTATTTTCAGAATCAATTGATACCTTTTAATATTTTTATATTAAAAAAAAATTGGGTCGAAAATCCGAGTCGTTACACTAATAACTTAGAGTCTTATGATGATCCGAGCCGTAAGTCCTAACATGTAAATCATTCATACAAAAACATAGGTTGATTAGATTTTGATTATTTCATAATTCAAATCAATTGATGAAAATTGAAGTTATAAACTGCATTAATTGCAATACAGGTGTGAAATTTTCATATTGCTACAAATATTTGATGAACTGGATTTTTTGCATGAATATTTTCACTTTAAGACCTACAAATGAACCGTTTGAACCGTCAAAATAGGGTGTGAGATTCCACAAGATTGTGGGGTTTGTTGAGAGGCGCATTTGGAAGATATTATGCATGTGGAATAATTAACTTCTTACCAATATAATTAAGATATTATTACCAATATTAGCAATAAGGCATTAATGAAAAAAAAAAAAAAACACACCACCTTTTGACTGCATTCATTTTCTGTAGTACCTTGCTTTTGTCGCTGCCTTCTAAAAGCATATAAGAGGACATCATCTCCAGACACAACCACAGACAGAGAATAGTTTTCAAGTTGAATTGGGAATAGCTAGCAATGGATTTTTCATGCAGTAGGTCTTCTTCCTTGATGGTTTCTCTTTTGCTGGTGCTTTTACTCAATGGCTCATCATCTCAACCAAGTGATTTGGTTAGAACAATCTGCCTCAGAACTATCAGCAATGATCTGTGCCTACAGACTTTCAAATCCGATCCTCGTTCAGCAACTGCAGATGTTAAAGGCCTCGCACGGATCGCAATCGATGCGGTTGAAGCCTCGGCTAACCAGACCCTCAATACTCTTGGCTCTCTCTTTAATAGCACGCCCGCCGCAAGCCTTCTAAAAGATGTATATCAGACATGCGTAAGAAACTATGAGACAGCCATTTCCAAGCTCGAGACAGCAAAGAATCTTCTGTCGTCCCCCAATTATAAATCTGCATCCGCTGTTGCTACAGATGCAACGACTAATGTCTTGAGTTGTGACACTACTTTCATACTACCACCAGAACCGGACGGATCAGCCATACTTTCTTTTTTAGACTTGACTGAAAAGTCTGAATACCTTGCCCGAATCATTGAAATCATTTTAGTGGATTTTCTCGTGTAAACGTGTTTTGAGTCGTTATTTTCGGCATGTAGACCCTCTTTGCTCAGTTGCAATGGATAATAAAATCTAAAGGATGATCGAGCGATAAAACTAGTTTACTTTTTTGGTCCCCAAAATATTAAGCAAGAAAGGTTCATCTATGGGTTGATTTTGAGATCATCTGTGCGGGGTCCGGAGTAGGCACAAAAAATTTACGGCTTTCATTGAACTTTCAATTATATTGTCGGCTGGATAGCCTTGTTTCATCACTAAGACTCAAATATGATGGCACATTTGATTGTCGAATTAATTTTAGAAAAGATTGAATAAGATGAGATAAAAATCGAGGATGGAAGAGACAAGTAGGGCCCAAGAGATAATAGATTGGTTTATATGAATATTAAAATGTCATACTATGTTTTGTTCAAATGAGATAAAGATAATTGAGAATATTTTGACCGTTGAACAAGGAGGGAGATAATCCGGAGAAGGAGAATAAATAATACCGCATCTTCCCTTGTTTCCGGAACAGAGAGACGGTTTAACTAGGTCCCCCGTTTCCCAATTGATCAAGGAATGCACCAAGCACAAAGCAAGCAAGAAATGCACCAATTGATCAAGCACTTTGGATGCTAAGTAAAATGAGCCAAAAGTCCAAGAGCATTGAAAAGGAAATGACATTTATAAAAAGAAAATGCAGCAGGAAAAAAAAAGACCAACAAAAAGAGAAGAATTAGCTTAAAGGAAAATTAATTTTACAGCCCTACCCAACTTATGTACGCAAATACACAAAACATTTACATGGGTGTATGAGCTTCACATAGTAAACACCACACATTCAAAGCGTGTGGGAAATATCCATTTTTAGCCAAAAAAATAATATTTGGGTAGAAGTAATTTTTTTTTTCCTGATTACTCTCGTCGAGACGAATCAATAATCTACAATAATTTGTAAAACTAACGAACGCAGATAAAATTAAATAGAGACAAAACTTTCAAAATCTTTTTAACTAAGTGGAACTCTACCTAATTAAAAGGACACGGGAAGTTCAAAAGTATGTAAGAACCACTCAACTCGGTCCAATTATGCGAAAGAGGTTAAAACCTGTACAAGATGAAACCATATGAAATCACCATGTATTCCGAATACAATACTTGCCTACGTACTCACATCTAGGAATACTATTGCTTAGTTAATTATGGGAACCTAAGTGTCAACCAAGTCTGTGGAACCTCAAATGTCAACCCAAAATCCATCCATCAACCAAACCTCTCAATAACAACGACGTAGCAAAAGTAGAAAATGTTAGACCTCGAAGCTCACTGATATTATGCCCATCTTTTTGCATGTTTTTTTTTTTTCTTTTTTTCCCGGCAAAAGTAAAAAATGCTAAAATAGTTCAATTAACATGTTTGACAAAAGAGTTGAAATCATGACCTCTTTACTCGGACACATAAGTGCAAAATTGTTGCCAATTGGCCAAAAGCCTCTTGGCTAAACAAGAAATGGCTAAACAAGATAGATTGTCATCCTATAACATAATTAGTACTCTTAACAGAAATGGCTAAACTAGATAGATTCTAGAGTCTAATTTAGAGGTGTTAAACAGGCCGGCATGACACGTTTTAAAGTGGCACAGCACGGGCACACACGTTTAAATGTGGCACGAGCACAGCACGGGCACGACACAAGCACAAAACGGCATGCACACCAAAACTAATTTAAATATCAAAAATAAATTAATTTCTTATTTTATACTGTAAAATAATATTTTATACTTTTTGTGTTGATAAATATTTTACACTTTTCGGAGTTTTTTTTTTCTATCTTTTCAACAAAACTCGGTTGGAGATGTGCCGACATGGGCACAGCATGACACGATACGATTAAAAAACGGCACGACACGACACGGCATGATTAAGTAAATGGGCCAGCACGACATGACACAACACGATAAAGTAAATGCACCGAAACGACACGAATTAAGCACGATTGACACGGAGCTAAACAAGCCGGGCCGGCATAGCACGGCCCGTTTAACACCACTGTAATTCATACCTACAGGGTGGGAGCACTTCAGCTCCAGTATTTCCTCGCTCCAGTCCGGTCCAGTTTGGACCCGTTGTGGGCCCCTCTCGGGTCCACAACAATGATCGGAATCGTTTATTTTGTAGAGCTCGACGAATATGTCATCCACGCCAAAAATTAGCTTCACCGAACATCAATAGATACATGGATGAAACAGATTTGTACATGAAAAAAATGGACAATTATTAATTTTAGCTTAATTTTTGTCATCGTTTTTTTCATGTATAAATCTGTTTCATCCATATACCTATTGATGTTCGGTGAAGCTAATTTTTGGCGTGGATGACATATTCGACGAGCTCTACAAAATGAACGATTTCGATTATTGTTGTGGACCCAGGAGGGGCCCACAACGGATCCAAACTGGACCGGACTGGAGCGAGGAAATACTGGAGCTGAAGTGCTCTTGACGTCCCTAGCAAGTGACGCAGAGTACCTACCATATTCCAAAAATATTAGTAAGTAACAGAGTAGTGGGTAAAATGATGCGATTTCACCTCATTGAACAAGATGGTTCTAAAAAGAAAGAAAAAAAAAGTTGGTTCATTTCTATGGGCCAAGGCATAATATGCGATCCGATCCGCCAAACACCGTTGGTTCATTTAGTAACAAAGTCTGGAGATTGCCAGACCCAATCTATTTCAAAGTTTTCTTTGTTATCTTTCTGCACTTCTTGAGAACCATATGATTATTGGTTGAATATATATATATATATTATCGTTTTTGAGATGGTGTAGGTATTCAGTCTTTCATGCCTCTGTCGTGCGAGGAAAACCTAGAGATCGAATTCATTTCTTGAAACATTTGATCTCATTGGTTAAATATTCTGTATCGTTTTAGAAATCATATTCACACTAAGTTTTCGTCTTTCAAGCTTCTATTGTGCGACGCTAAAAAATACACTAAATCATATTCTGCTTCGTTTTAGAAATCATCTAACTTTTTTTATTTTAGATGATCAAATTGAGCACCTATAGATATCGGATTGAGTTGATTTTCTGCGGAAGCCCTTGAAAAAATGTTTTATATTTAATGAACGGCTCAGATTGTTTGTGTGAAACCTGGAGTGGGCCCTACACACGGATCTGTGCACGATCTACGTGAGAAAAATATGTGTGAACAGACTTACTGAATTGTCAAATAGCCATTCAAGTATAATTGTCATGACATCCCTGGTCTCCCCCTTCATACTTCGGAACGAACCGTTTTTATAGAGAAAAACGTGCTTTCACATATTCCTAACCCGAAATGGGTGAGAATAGGTGCAACTCATTTTGTAAGCTTAATTCTTTGACCACTCCTAAGAACAATAAGCTCAATTAAATATCATTAAATACTTAGACAATCATCCAATTCTTGGTCAAAAATTCTTTATTCGATTAACTTTAGGTTCGAGATTGAGGTTGTCTTTTGCAAGAATCATGTAAAAATCAAGCTCTACAAAATGAACGGCTCTGATAATTAAAATAGAACCATGTGCGTGCCTCACATAAGCTTGAGTAATGTCATCCACTTTCTGACTGGTTGAACAGAATTTAGCAACACTATTGTCTTCTTCCCTACAGAAGTGGTACTTTTTGCCCACAAGCCTAGCAAATTATGGCCCAGTTCGTGCTCTGCTGACAATTGCAAATGGAGTGATGAGCACCGTGTACTCTCATGTATCAGGTTGGGTTAAAAACCTCACTAACTACAACTAACAATACTGACTTTCGCCGAAAAAAAAAAAAAAGAAAAAAGAACAGCCAACACAATTCTCTCGTACAAAGGGTCGTTACATATTACTATGATGCAGTCATTATCTGCATGTGTAGCCGATAATTACAACTATACATATTCAGATTGTAACCCAAGTAGGCTCTAAAGTGTTGTCCTCAGAAACTGTACAACGAAATATAGAACTGCCAAGAATAGTGCAATTTGGTAGGCATCTCTTTGGAAACTGTCGTCCCTTTGAAAGAACTGTAAATCACCAAGAAGAGAACACAACCCCATCAGTCAATGGTACAATTTACGAACTCCTCAGCCCAAGATCACCCATACCCAAAATCTCCTTCACCTCCCTTCCGGTGCTTCCACAACCGTTGGATCATGTAAGAATTTCGTTAAAAAATAAGAGTTACTACTATGGATACACCGGAATAAGGGGGTGTGGGAATTTTGGGTACATCAGTACATGTGACCTTGTGCCACAGATGCGTAAGAATTACTGCATGAAGGGTAGAGTGGGAAATAAATTAACCGATAACTAAAGAGAGCTTCTAAAGAAGAACTCACCTTCGTTGGATCACCAGAAGGGTCTGGGTAAATCTCTAAGTTCTCTTTTGGTGCTGAAAACTGGCTGGTAATGTCCTTAACAAAGTCGGACACATCTTTCCCAGACTCGATCGTTGCGAAAAGACGGCGCGACGTCCAGAAATAAGCCTGAGCAATGGGTGATGAAGCTGATAAATCCCAAAACTCCTCGTGCTCAATCACTTGTCCACTGATCTGGTTCAGAGTAAACTGAGAAGCAACTTTAATAATCAAGTCTCCTCCTATACCAGCAAGTAAAGATTTAGGCTTCCCTTTTATCGTCCACTTAATACTCAGCACACTGGTTGACAACATCACCATTTCTTGCACAGTCTACAACAAAGAAAATGGGATAAAGATCCACAAGGGAAAAAAACAACCGAAAATTTGAAGATAGGCGCACAGACAATGTATATGTTGCTATCACTTGAAAAGAAGACTTCAAATACAGCTTGAAGGTTTCCTACAGGGGCTAGTTACCAGGACAACTAGCAAATTTCTCTATGCCAGCTTTTCATCAGCATTTTTTTCTAGGTGTCCACGAATCAATACAAAATCCTTAATATAGTGGTTATATCTCTCAGTGGACTGGCCCAGGGCAGTTGTGCAATGATGGCACAACCCCAAGCATCTGCTTCCTCTCTCGGCACCAAGCCACAAGACCTCAGACTCCCGTGGTACTGTATGGAATTCCTAAGCCCAGCCTTATGTTTTTCTAATGTCACAGTACAGGATTACATTGTGGTGTCATTCCCATTCCTTCTTAGAATCAGCTTGTCTCTATGGTGCTTGGTACACGCAGAGCTCAATAGATGCCTCCTATCGAATGTGTAGTCTACGTTAGGGTGATGTGTCAAGGACACATGGCAGCATTGATGAGGTACCTCCAACGAGTAAGCCACTTCTAAGTATTCATGTCACCACTTCTAAGTATTCATGTCAAAGGCAAGCTTCACGAACCTCTTCCTTGAGCAGTCATCGTGATGAAAGTTCTGAGGTTCACAAGGGCATCACCATCTTCAAGGGTGTGGTTAACTCAACCAACTGGCTTCACCATATGAGACATACTTCAACATATGGGACATACTTCAATTGTTACCCACGGTAGAACAGAGCAAAGCAGTCATAACTTATAACTTCAAGCTGATATGTTCAAATTGAAGCATGATGGAATGTGCAGCCGCGAGAGAGAGAGAGGCGTAAAATAAAAGCATTTTCTTTTGTAACATTTGGATAAAGGGATGGAAGTGAGAGAAAGAACGACCAAAACAGATAAAAAGGTAAATAAACCACTACAGGATAGAATCCTCACCACAGTTGGGCTTTCTAGGGCATCGGTTATCCAAAGTGGTCTCTTGTACTTCTCACGTCCAGTAAAACTTCTGACAGGATCCTGAAATTGGTGGTGAGGAAAATTTCAACGTTCATGAATGACGGATATCAATTACACCACGGGTAAACAAAGAAATTATTTTTGCCGATAAAAATAATTACACCTAGAATAAACAAAGACAGCGGCAATTGTAATAATAAAATAAGTGAATCTGTCAAACCATTTTCATGTCACTGCTGTTCCTAGTGAGGGAATTTTATCATCAATACTCAATACAAAGTTCCCTGTGAAAACTGGATGATAGAGGGATCAAACAGGACCAGAGCAATTACCAGAAGAAGTCAAAATGCTGCTACGAATACAAGTTAGAAATACCAAAGCTTTAAATCAATAAGAAGCTTCATTCCGCATATTCTCAGAGTACCTGTGAGACGGTAGAGGCCCACCCGTGCTCTCAGAGAATAGAGAGCCCCTAGAGTGTCTGCTTATGAGCAGTTGAGAGATTTTGATATTGATTCTTTAAATTATCGTGTCATGCTATTGTTTTCTGTTCACACCTCAATTGATTCAGGTAGTTAGGCACTTGTTCTAGTCGCTTAATCACTGGCATGTTTGGCTTAAAAATCCTATTGTACCCTCACCGCAGGTTGTTAGTGAAGTGAATTGAAGATTTAGGGAATTCAGGAACTTTGCAGATTTTGCTGCAATAGTTGACAAGGGACAGTTGTAACTCTGAGATTTTTAAGAAATATTAACCTATATATTAATGTTTTTCATATCGTAAAATCCAGGTCCTTGGAAGAATAATCGTTAAACAAACAAGCAATTCTAAGGAACTGCAAAACAAATAAACAGAATAGAATATCTAAAAGACAAAAAGCGTATACACCTTGTACTTGACAGCAACAGCATAGGTTCCAAGGGCACGATTGCCTTCACGAAGCTCTAAGATATCACGCGCAAGTTGTCTTGCTGTAGCTTCCACGGAGGGGCTGCTAATGCACTCGAACTCATTACAAAGCTCACCAAAGTCCAAACCATCAACAATCTTATCAGCTTCTGATCTTTCAACGGTATCACCAGGAGGTACCTCAGTCCTATTAGAGTCATTAGTAACTGCAAGATGTACGTAGCAACTTATCATAGTTGTTCTGATTAGGACAGTTAAAAATTGATAACCAACCTATACTTAGAAAAACTTCATACGGTGCGTTTGTTTGACCTGATATCAACATCGAATTGAATTATATATCCAAGAAAACCACACAATTTTGGTTAACATTTTCACAGCCCTACCTAATTAAATATACATAATTATGCAAAGTGTGAGTGTTGTAGCGGTGTACACCGATTCTCAACCCAAGGGTCTATGCATGATATTTAGAGGTGGGGAAATATAAATGGGAAGTGTCATTACTAATACTACCGCTGATAATGATTCCAAAAGGGTTAACATATCCAGGGGAATCGAATATCTCTTCACTATTAGTCCCGTGAAAAACCGACCTTTTTCAACTTTACCAACAAGAACTTCCAATTAACCCCAGACCCACTGCATTTCTCACAGAAGGGCAGCACAATTGTGAAAGCTTTAATTGGGTTTTCAGCAAGTGGGCGGTGGGATTAGCTAGTTGGTTGAAAATATCTTCACCGATACAACATTTTTCCGTCACTGTGAATGTAATCGACGAAGGGAGGGAAACAGACAAACTTGGGAAGGGGGAAACCTCGCAGTGGTAATCGGCGTCGGCGGCGACCGGAGGGGCAGTGGAGACGGTCGGAGCGGAGAAAGATGCCGGTGGTGGTGCTTCTGGGGCGGAGGCGGACGGCTGTGACGGCTGAAATGGTAGCGGCGAAGGCAACAGCAGAAGCAGTCATCTCTGACATACCCCATTATGCGGGAGGGAGATTCGGGGGATTGAGATTCTTTCGGGGTCCCTACGAACGTTTCGTGCGGAGGATAAGGTGGGTGATGTGTCATGCGTTGGCGCCTTTGGTTCCTAAAAGGCTCTCAAACAGTTATAAGGGGTTGTTTGTTGCATGCGATTAACCAGGGGCCTGCTGTGCCCTCTGTTTGCTTGCATATTATTCCGAGCTCAAAAACATAATCCGAACCGTTCACATTGCAGATATTGATGCAAATGATAGTTCGGAAAAAATAAACAAGTGAATCGTATATAGAAAACTCAGTAAGATAATCACGTTTTGTAGGGTACATGAATAGCATAAACACTTTAAAAGAGTGCACGACAAAATAAGATGCTTCGATTAGTAATCCACCGAATTGATCTTCGATGAGGTTCTTGTTTGCATTTAGCTCTATAAACATGAATGATTCGGATTATGTTTTCAAGCCCAAGACATGACGCAAACTTTTTTAAAGGGAGGGCACAGTGGCCTATTGTGTCCCCTTGTCACAGCAGGCTCCCTTGGTCCGGGATTAAGGCATGGGATAGGATTTTTTTTTTTTTAAATTACAACAGCCATATATTGATACCAAATTAAACAAAATATCAAAAAAGATGATTATTTCGCCCTAAAAGTGCAATAACCACGAAAGAGGCCTAACATTCCAAGTTTTGGAACCAGAACCTCGCACACCATGACTTGTCAATGTATCAGCCACTATATTAGCTGATCTTCTCACAAACCGGAACAAGCAACTCACAAATTGTCTTACCAATTCACAGATATCTTTGATTATCACTTCCACATCAGTCGGGCATAGTATAACCCTGTTCAAAATCCGAACAACCTGTTGCGAATCTCTCTCAACCACGATGGTACCTATGCCCAAGGCGCGCGCAAATTCCATAGCTGCTCGCCAAGCCCCGGCCTCCGTGCACAAAACAAGGCCCATCATCCCCAAATTAACTGCTCGAGTAATAACAAATCTGCCAGATGCAATATGCACCACGATTCTTGCACCAGCTGGACCTTCTGCTGACGAATTCTTTAGCCATGCTCCATCCACATTGATCTTGACACACCCATGATCTGGCCGTTCCCAATAGCCTCTACTTTGCTCCGAACTCGTAGCTTGATGTCGAATATCCACCTGTTCCCCTGATTCAGTTGCCTGACAATACTCCACCGCATCATGACAGCCTTATAAATGGCAGATTGAAGTTCATACATGCATCTGCCCCTTATGCATCTTTTCGTTACGACACTTCCAAGTTCTCCATAAAATAAAAATTGCCAAAGTAATCATCTGCTTCCAGTTTTCCTCACCTTTCCATCTTTCGATCAGTTTATCAAACCACACCAAAATTGATTCTTGATCCGGCATTACCGGAACACAACCAATTGGCGATGTTCGGCACATAATCTGAGCAAACCGGCATTCAACAAGAATATGGGGAAAAGTTTCACAATCACCCTCACAGTTAACGCATAACAATTCCTCCGTAACTCTCCTCCGAAACAAGTTATCCTTCATTGGCCATGGAAGAACTCCATGAACACATTTCCACACTAAATACTTCATTTCATTGGGGATTGGAAGAGCCCATACCTTATTCCACACCTTTTTGTTCGCCTATCTCGTGCTAGATTCCCCTCCGCCGGCTCTTCTCTGTTTAAGCATTAATGCAGATTCATACCCCGAACTCACTGTATACAACCCATTACTCATGTAGTGCCATACCAGTTTGTCCCCCATATCCGATCTCGGCAATGGAATTGCCTCAATCGCAGTTGCATCCTCGTCTGCAAAAACTGCCCTCACCACATCCATCTTCTATTTGTGAGTCGCTGGGTTGATAAGTTCACTCAACTTCATATTCATCCCCATTGCATTAATTCCTCTGAGCCGAAAATCACTAGTTTTTGGCAGCCACGAATCCTGTCCCGCCTTCACCCTCCTTCCATTCCCAATCCTCCAACGCATGCCTTCCATTAGCACTTTCCTCCCTTCCAAAATATTGCGCCACTTCCACGAGGGATTCGACCTAGTCTTCGCTTCAAAGAACAAAGAGTTCGGAAAATATTTGGCTCTATGTACCTGTGAAAGTAGAGAGTTCTCATCCAATAATAGTCTCCAACCTTGTTTAGCCAAAAGTGCAAGATTAAAGTACGATAGGTCCCGAAAACCCAATCCCCCTCCTGACTTCTTCTCGCAAAGTTTATTCCACGTCATCCAATGCATCTTCCTTTTTCCCGCACCCCCCCACCCCCCACCAAAATGGCGCCATAATTGCGGACATCTCTAAACAAAGACTCTCTGGAATTTTACTACTAGACATCACATACGTCGGAAGAGCCATTGCCACCGATTTGAGTTTTACCTCACGACCCGCCTCATTAAGGATAATACCACTCCAATCATCAATTATAGTTATCATTTTATCCTTTACAAATGCCAACACCGCGCGTTTAGACCAACCGATATCAGCCGGTAGCCCCAAATAATTTCCCAGTGTAGCATCTCTCCTGACCTCCATAACATGACACAGATTATCCCGAATCTAATGCGGTGTGTTTGTACTAAAAAACATTGTTGATTTGGAGTAATTGATCAACTGACCCGACGCCCGACCATATGAATTCAGAATACCCTTAATAGTAGCAGTTTCTGCACCATCAGCCCTTGCAAAAATTAGTGTCATCCGCGAAAAATAAGTGGCTAACAGATGGGCCCCCCTGCAGACTCTAATCCCATGAATTGATCCCCTTCTCTCACCCTCATGTAGCATATCAGATAAGCCCTCTGCACAAAGCACAAATAGATACGGGAAAGAGGGTCTCCCTGTCGAATACCTCTCGACGGAAGAACATACCCATGGGATTGGGTTAGTTACCTTTAGTTGAGTTCAATTCCTTGTATGGGTTTGCATTTTGAAGCAAGGTTACTTTAGTAATTTTATTTTTTTTGATCCTAGGTAACTTTAGTAATTGACAAGGATCAATTATCTCTCGTATTAGGTATTAGTATAGAGAGAGTGGGAGTTTAATCCGAGAATGAGAGAGTGGATGGGATAAACATGTACTAGTAAATTACTAGTATCATCCAAAACACAGCAGAATGTTATTGGGTCGAAAGTCAGAAACAAATTTTTATCCCGAGCTCAAAACTTTAACTTAAAACGTTTTTGTGTAAAGCTAAACAACCAAATATATATATATATTTTAAAGTAAAACCGATTGTATGCTATTTTTTTTATCCATCGGTACATATTATTGTGAAAAATTGAGAGGTCAATATGATTTTGGGATTGCACTACAAAGTAAATTCGATTCGATCATGTAGTTATCGTTATTCGATCGACTTGATTTTCTTACACAAATATTGTACTCGTCGAGCCCTACAACGTGAATATTTGCGATCGAATTATTGAATGCAAGATGAATCCTATTTTGATGGGACCAGAGCTTAGAGGCACACGTGGGGCCAAGTCCCTCTCCATGTTAACATCCAAAGAAAAAGACCCAAGTTGTTAGTTTGGGCGGATCTTATTTCGGATGGTATCTATGGTTCTATCTTTTCCCTCAGCAATTGGCTTTCATGGTTTTCATGTGACAATAGGTAATCTTTTCTTGATCATATGTGGTATTCGCAAATATCTTAGATTCTTGGTCATCTGACCAATGAGTTAGGCTAATCTTTGAGAATTTTGATGGATGCATAGACTTTTTCTGATCTTTCTAAAGTGACAATGTCCTCTCTTACTTTTGAAGCCATGTTTGACAATTCAGGGTTGTAGGGTGGTGGACTAGACTGGTAGGCCATGTTTGACAAGGCTTTTTTGTACTACAATTGAAGTACTATATGTCGAAAGTAAAAAATGGAAAGCAAGAACATCACGAGTGAACTGCACTTCACTCTATAGCATAATGTATACTAGTACAATATATCACATCATTTTACATCTAAAGAGCTTAAAACACACAATAAAGGAGGAGAAATTCTAGCATCTGATACGTAGAAAATGCAGAACAAGGACACTATACTCGTGAACTCTAGCAGTGGATATATATCAAAGAGCATGGCCTATAGTAACCACGTGGAACTGATTTTGCTGGGGTGTCATAGGATACGACAGCTTCGTAGCAACTTGCTGCATGGTTGGTCGAGACGGCGGACGGGCATTCAAACATGCAAATGCTAGCTTTGCAACAACGACTAGTTGCTCTGCCACTTCATTCTGAGGAGATGGAAGGCGTTGGTCCAACAAGTCCTCCAACGATATCCCACGCACGTTTGATGTTAATGATGCTGATGCAGGTGACGGTGACGAAGATGATAGTAGAGAGGAGATGAGATCGCCGGGATGCTTCCCCATAACAATTTCCAGTGTTAGCACCCCAAAACTATAAACATCGACCTTCTCATTCATTTCCATTGTATAAGCAAGTTCTGCCGCGAAAAAAAAGAAGAGAGAGAGAGAGAGAGAGAGAGAAATTAGAGCATCCGAAAATAAATAAAGAAAAGCCCAATATGTCTCAAATGTCCACACATAAACTGAAAAAAAAATCCCAGTTATTTCTCAGTTTCTTAATTAGTTTCTAAACTGAGAAATTCTCCTAGATTTAAAGCGGGACGTATTGGAATGCAAACAAATCGTGGGACTAATGTGCTTGCAAGGGCACTGAATAAGACGTATTGGTAATTTTCACCTTTCAAAAATGTTAAAGCTTCATAAATTTGAGCTAACATATTTGAAAAAACTATTTTGTTTGCTCAGGATATGTAGTGAAAAATTATTTTGGAACAACGGACTATGTGCAGTGGCTTCGAAGACTACCAAATAATGTACCTCTATGCACCATGTTGATGGGGCCAAAATTTCAATCAAAGCCGAAAACTATAAGTTAATCGGAACAAAATACGAGCGTGTTAGAAAATGCATACCTGGAGGAAAATAACCAGAAGTCCCTACCAGTGAAGTCCAGCTGGACGAGTCTGGTTTCATGAATCTAGCTGCGCCGAAATCAGAGACGTGAGCCACGTACTCTGAATCAAACAAGACATTCTTGCTTGATATGTCCCGATGGATGATTGGAGGCGAACAATCGTGGTGCATATAAGAGAGGGCATCTGCCACCACTTTAACGACATTCACTCGCTTAATCCAATCAAACTCCACTGCTTGTTCCTCTGAGGACAGTACCTTTCCCAAGCTTCCCCCTTGCAAAAATTCATAAACCAAAAATGAGTGCCTTGGATGTGAGCAATACCCGTAAAGCTTCACGATGTTGCGGTGTCGTATTTTGGTCAATGCATTGATCTCACTTGTGAAGCTTTTGGGATCAACCAATTCACCATCGAATGAGGCATGAAGTTTCTTCACAGCAACTACTTGACCATTGGGCAAAGAAGCTCTATAAACAGAACCACATCCTCCTTCACCAACACAGTGTTTGGCACTGAAGTCCTCAGTAACTTCAATGATGTTTTCGTACACCATTTTTCCATCGTAGCTCCATATCGCAAACAAATTCTCATTATTTACTTGTCTTGGCTCATTTGTTGTGTTCTTTACTTTCTTAGATAAAGCCATACAAAATCCGAGAACCATGAGTGATAAAAGCAGAACTCCTAAAACAGGAAGTGCATCCAGTAGCACCAATTTCTTGGCCTTTTTTCTAGCAACCTTATCAGGCATGCAAGCCTCCAAACCACTGGCATTGCCGCATAAACCTTTATTACCTTGGAGTGCCTCAAATGGAGCCTCTCGGAAAGCTTTGATGTTAGGAAGAGGACCCTCCAATAGATTGTAGGATACATCAACCGTCGTCAAACTTGACATACCATCAAAAGCCATCATGGTACCGGAGAGCTTATTGTGGGAGAGATTCAATGTTTCTAACTTTCCTAGTGCTCCAATCTGTGGTGGAATCTTGCCTAATAGCACATTATAACAGAGATCAAGACTTTGAAGGCTACGGAGTTGGCATAGTTCTGCAGGAATGCTATCCCCAAGTCTGTTATTGCTCAAATTCAAGAACAATAGCTTCGAGCAATTCCCTAATCCTCTAGGAATTGAGCCACTTAGATTATTTGTTGACAAGTTCAGTTTTTCAAGGTTGGTAAGGCGTCCGAGTTCTTGAGGAATGTGGCCAGATAGTTGGTTATCATACAGATTAAGCTCGAACAGTGAAACAAAAGTTCCAAATTTCGCTGGAATCTCTCCAACTAGATGGTTCGAAGAGAGGTCAATTCTTGATAGTCGAGTTGCCTCTACCAATCCAGGTGGTATCTCTCCAGAAATATTATTGATTGACATTCTGAGACTAGTTAGTTTATGACACTTCCCCCATTGTTGAGAGAGCTCACCATAGAAATTGTTACGACTCAAATCAATGTAAACCAAGTTTGGATACACGCCAAATTCTTCTGATATATTTCCAAAAAATTGGTTTCCATCAAGCCTGATTCTGGATAAGCTACTACAAGTTTTTATGCTTTTTGGGATGTTTCCTGTGAGATTGTTGTTGTCTACAACTAACCATTCAAGTACTCCACTAAAGCATAGGTTTTCTGGTAAATGACCGGTTAACTTGTTTTGACCTATCGATAACAAAGTCAAACGTGTAAGATTGCACAATGTTGGGGGAATAGATCCGGTAAGTTGGGTCTCACGAATAATCAAACGGCGGAGGTAAACCAAATTTCCTATCTCCATGGGAATTGAGCCATACAATGGATTTGGAGATAATGCTAACATCTCGAGCTTGGTCAAGTTCCCAATAGTTGAAGGAATGTGTCCAGAGAGCATATTTTCGTGTAGCCACATAATGTTTAAACTACTCAATTTTCCAATGGAAGGAGGGATCAAACCAGTGAGATTGTTAGTATGCAAACTCAGCACATTGAGAGAGCTGAGCGATTCTATTTCTTGGGGGATAGAGCCAGCTATTTGATTTCTTGCCATGCCAAAGGTTCTGAGGTTAATCAGTTGGCCTATTTGAGAAGGAATAGATCCCGAGAAATGGTTGGCGGACAATCTAAGATATGTAAGTCTCCAAAGACTTCCAATGTCGGAGGGGATGGTACCATACAGGGAGTTGTTAAAAAGATCAAGGCCGAGAAGATAAGGGAAGGCTGAGAACTTAAGATTTGAAAGCGTACCTCTCAAACCGTAACTTGTCAAGTTTATATGGGAGACTCTATAAGCATTGTTGCAACCAATTCCCATCCAGCCGCAGTGGTTGCTTCCTACCACCCAGGATGACAGGAGAGATTGGCTTTGGTTGTCAAGGCTAGCTTTCCACTTCAAGAGAGCTGCGGCTTCAGGTACTTCTTTTGTAGTTGCAGAAGAAGCAAAAGTAGTAGATGTAAAAGGGAAGACCGCTGCAAGGCCGATGATGATGAGGGAAAAAGAGAGGATTTGGAACGAAACGAACTGGTTGGGAAGTGACTTTGTTGCTAAGGATGTCATTGTTGGTTTGATACTAGTAGAAGCTAAGAAAGGCATGCAGTTGTCGGGTGGAGGGATGAGGAGTCTGTTGAGTGCATGGAGAGGTATTTATAGATAAAACTAAATGTGGAACATTTTTTGCCATCTATCAAGAGGAATGAAATCTTCACTATCAAACATTTTTTCGACAAACTCGCTGTACAAGCTGTACTGAAGGTAGTTGGGAAGCACCGGATTTTTCAACAGGTATCAATGTCAGATTAAATGAACAATAGACAATTTAGCTCCTTTGATGCGCGCCTTTGGACCTTTCAATCACCTTTTAACATCAACACAGCATTCATTTGATTTGAGGACCACTAATGTCACATGTTGGTGCTTCATAGGCGCAGCCTCAAGCCGTCAACTATTCCGGCCAGTTGGTGAAGAGCTGGAATTTCCAACATATATTAATGTAAGATGCATAAGTGATGAGCAATGGACCAAGTCTTGATGCCGCACTGAAGCTTTCATTATCCCGCGCAAATAATTAAATTTTGTTTGGGTTCTAGCCATGGCGTGACTACATGAGTTATGGTTAGGTTAGTCTCAAGTCAATTGGACTAGGTTCGGACATTGGCTCCATGTATAGCCATGGTCACAAGGCTAAATGGTTACGGTCAAAGTCTATGCACTGAATGTACAAGTTTAATGCATGTCTTCACAGAAGAAGAACCCAACAAAATCAGTTTGGAGCCTCCAATGCTCTTGTAGTCAATGGCCTATTTCTAGTTCTCTTGTATGGGAAAAAAACAAAATGATTGTGCCGCTGCCATGGGAAGTCAAAATATATACTAGTAGTAAAATTTAGCTTAAAAAAACAAAAAAAATATAAAATCACAATGTGAAGTCCCAACTTAACCAAGTTATGCTGGTTTGACCTTATCGAGATAGATAAAGATTAACTTCTAAATCACCAAGTAACAATGTTTGAGAGCATATCACAAGCGATCGAGCCCAAAAGGAATAAAAGTACACTACATTAAACACGTGTCCAACAAGACATAAAAAAAGAGCTCAAGATAAGTTTTAAGACTTTAATTATAAACTTCTAAACAAACAAAAGACATGCCTGAAATGCTAAGTTCCTCGATAGCTAGCTAGGAGTCTCAACACATGACGCGGTTGGTCATCCTTCCGGAATATGAAGAGTAAATTTGTAGTTAATTGCACCCTTCGGAAGACATGAGAATTCATCGCTCAAGCAGAAGAAAATGTGGCCAATTCTTGAGTAGTGACCAAAAATTGTCATCTTAAATACCATTGCATTTTCCAACAAGTACTTCACAAGGTTCCGCTCTTCTTCTTCATTGCCTCAGAATTCGTGAATTTCAATCGTCTTGAGGCTAAGAAGTAAACATTCATGCACTGGCATCCAAGGGTACTTGGAGCTTGGTTCCTTGTAAAGGTGCTGCAGTTCCTCAGGGCGAACGATTCCCTAATTAAAGTGAGGGAATACCCAAGATAAACTTTTTTAGTTTTAGTTTTTTCCTTATTTAATTTTTTTGGCATCTTTTAGTTTTGGCTAAACTTTTTTGAATTATTGATTTGTCTTGATGAGTGAAATCCAAGAAGTTTAAAAAAAATTCTTTCACCCTAACATTTGTGTAAATACCCAAGATAAAACTCGAAAAAATCGTGGCTTTGTTCGGTTTACCATTTTAGTTTTGTTTTTCAATCATTACCCTATATTTTTCTCCAATCATTACCCCATATCTCCAACTATTGATTTCATTTCTCTCTCTATCTCTCTCCAATCATTACCCCTCTCTCCAATCATTACTCTATTTCTCTCTCCACCCATTTCATTTCGACAAGATGAAACAATAATCCACAAAAGATTGATGCAAAATTAACCAATGCAAATTTTTTTTGAATATAAACGACATTCACAAAGTCCAAAAAGACCCTAAAGCTCTTAGGGGAACAAGCCGTCACTATTAGCTTTTCGTAGTAATTGTTGGGATACATTGTTCGTCCTGATAGGAGAAATCGAAAAAATAAAAAAATATGGGCCAAAGTTGAAAAAATACATATAAAACTGTATTGTAGAGAAAAAAAATATCAATTGTTTGGTGTTTTTTCGTCTTTAGTCAAATTATTTCTTAGTTTTTATCAAAAAAATTTTTACTTTTAAACTTTTCTAATATAGCGAGACGGATGATCAATCCGAAAAATAAAATTTAAATGTAAGAAAAAAATATCAAAATGAAAAATAAACATAAACTCGACCAAAATGTCCAAGACATTGGGAGAAAAATATTTTGGGCCAGTTGGAAGATTTCTAAAAGTATTTTTTCAGATTTTATTTGAATGGTAATATTGGTAGGCCGAGCCCAATTCATTCCAATAAGCCCAAGTGGCCCGCTTGAAAACCTAATTGCGAAAACCATAGTGTATAGTGATCACACTTTCAAAATTTAGCGGCTAAAAGTAATTTGTTGCAGCCAGAGTAATTCTTTGACTGTCGTATATAGTAATCATGTGCAGTAAGGAGTAATTCTTCGTGACCAAGAATAATTCTGCGTGGCCACGAGTAATTCTTTGCAGCCACGAGTAATTCAATGCGTCCAAGAGTAATTTTTTGCGACAAGAAGAACAATTTTGTCCAGCTAAGTGCAATTTTCGAAGGCCAACAGCAATTTTACGCGGCCAAGTGCAATTCTTCGCGACCAAGTGCAATTTTCTGCGGCCAAGTGCAAATTTCCATGGCCAAATGCAATTTTAAGCGGCCAAGTGCAATTATCCGCGGCCAACTGCAATTTTCCGCGGCCAACTGCAATTTTAAGCGGCCAACTGCAATTTTTGGCGGCCAAAAGCAATTTTCCGCGGCCAACTACAATTTTTCGCTGCCAATTGCAATTTTCCGCGGCCAAGTGCCATTTTAAGTTGCCAAGTGCATTTATCCGCGGCCAACTGCAATGTTCCGCTGCCAACAGCAATTTTCCGCGGCCAACAGCAATTTTCAACGGCCAACTACAATTCGGCGCGACCAAGTGCAATTCTATGCGGCCAGGTACAATTCTTTGTGGGAAGAAGTAATTCTATGCAGCCACTAGAAATTCTTTGCAGCCACGAATAATTTTTCACAGTAAGGAGTAATTTTTTGCGGAAATAATAATTCCTTAAGGCCAGGAGTTTGTGGGCAAGAGTAATTCTTCGCGGTCAGAATTCTTCAACCGCCATACATTGTAATTACGCTTTCAAAACTTTACGGCCTGGAATAATTTGATAACATCACACGAATAGTTTTCCTATGGCTATATTCTTTTCTTTGATAATCCAACTTTTTTATCGGATTCGTTAAATAGTATGTCCATGCAAAAGTTCAAATTGATCGAATAAACCATCAAATAGCGCACAAGGTCTCATAACCTACTTTGATGATTCGAGATGTCCATTCAATAATTCCTGACATGTAAATCATTCATCAAAAAATCATATATATTATGGCATTTCAAATAGATGAAACTTGAGAAAAATTCAATTAGAAAAACTATGATAATCTATGCATATTTATATACTCCACCTTTTTGTCATGAAACATAGCACTACACTGAAAGGGTATGCCACACTAAGTTTTAATATTTTTTACAATATCTTTAATTGCATAGTGAACTTTCACATAGTCCAACTAAAAGGAATAGCAAAGTCGATCATCTGTATTAATAAGTAGGAAACACTAACAAAAAAGTTAATGGGTGATCAAGAGAGCGATGGTGACAAGATAAATTTACCAATACATTTTAGGTTATGTGTAAAAGACAACAATATTTAGGACGTGCTATTTTTTTTGGTCAATAGACGTACTACTAGTGTTTTGTGAATTAGTGCAAGCATCCGAATTACAAATAACTAATACTCATATTTGATAATGTAATCGATTACAAGTGTTATCAATACCAATCAATCACGTAATTGAAACTGCAGAGAAATATAATCTATCATGTAATCAATTATTTGTGTTATTCAGAACAATTGATTTTTAAATCTATTGCAGTGTTGTTCTTAACTTATTTCGCAATTGATTAGAGGACTTACCGAGGCCCATCAATTAGCAAATCGATTGAGTAATTGACTTCACATTGCTACCCAATTGTACTCAATTCAATTACAAAATCGATTATATTTTCTAATCGATTACATAATTGAACATAATAGAATTGATTACATATTCAATTATGATGTCTAATCGATTATAATTTCTATTTTTAAAATTGCAAAATCAATTACTATATATTTGATTATAATGTCTAATCAATTGAAAAATCAATTATAAAGTCTAATCGATTATGAAATTGAACATTCACATAATAGATTACATATTTGATTAAAAAATAAGTAATCGATTGCACAATTGATTATAGAAAAGTTATGAAATGAACTAAAATGTTACGATTCCGTAGTGAAAATATTACGAACTGAAAATGTTATGAATTTTTTTATAAAGTTATGAAATACATCAAAATGTTATGATTCTAAAAATGTTATGAATCTGTTGCTAAAAAATTACGATATTAGCGTAAAAGTTACGATATGTGCTAAAAGGTTATGATTTGTAAGAAAAAAGTTATAAATCAAAAGTTAAGAATTTTGGGTATAAAAGTTACGATAGACCTAAAATGTTATGAATGACCGGTTCAACGGGTAATTTTTTATGAGGTGGCACAATATGGACCACACAATAGGTGCATATGATATGCACTTTAAAGAGGTGTGTATTGAAGATTTCTCCCTTAACAATATTTGACACGATGGTATGTAGCAGGGCCTACTCCCATAAAAGAAATACGAAGATCAAGTAGATGGAGCAAACTTTTAAACTGTTGCTAAAAATCTTAGTAGTACTTATTACAAACGCTACCTAGGCTATGGAAACAAAAACCATTGTGGCCTGTGGGAAACATATGGGTTGTCACGAGTCACAACTCCCAATCAGGCAATCACCCTAACCCCTAGCCTTGTGATGCAACGTTGTTGTTGCCCTGGCCGAGCAATATCTTTCCGATCGGCCATGGTGTGATACTTAGCTATGTATCACCATGCTCATACTAGAGCCTGGAGGTGATTCATACCATGAAGGTCAAGATTGTGCTCTGATACCACATTTCGCGATCAGGGAGAGGACATATGACTCACCCTCATTCAGTCTCTCAAGTGATAAAAAATGCAGAGTAAGACTTTTCATGTTTCTATTTGATGATTCAAGCCGTTTATTTTGTAAACATTGATCCATTTTCATCAATGCAAAAAATAAGGTTGATCAAACATTATAGTATCCATTTGAACGTACTCCTAGTACATTTGTCACACGAGAAATGAATGTCTAGACTATGACCGGCCACTCCTTTCTTCACAAATTTAAGAGATACTAATAATTCGACCAAGCCTTAAATCGATGGCCGATCGGCTTGATTTTTTGCATAAATGATAAGCACATCGAGACCTGCAAAATGAACCATTCGAATTGAAACATTCCAAGATTTTGAATAAATAAAACAAGTATTTGTATTCAATTACACAAGTACATAATTATTTGAATTATCATATAGTTAGATTACCAATGTGAATGAAATGTAATGATTATTGTGATCACAAAACTTAGTGTGGCATGGACCTCGACCCTAACCATTTAGCCTTGTGACCACGGCTATAGTAGACATGAGCCAAAGTCCCAACATAATCCAATTGACTTGAGACTAACCTAACCACAACTCATGTAGTCACACCATGGCTACAACCCAAAAAAAATTACAAGTATTTGCACCATTAGAGACACAATGCGCACATAAAACAATTTTTGACAATGTTTGAAGCAAAATTGTAGCTTTACCTAGCCAATTAATTAGAAATCCCATCAGTCAACTTTTGGCTAGTAGGCTTGACTTGTAGAGGGAAAAGATTAACCCCTGAGTGAAGTCTATGTTTAGAAAAGTATTACTCCCATTAGTGCATTAATTGGTGAAAGCAATTGAATTGAAGAAAAAAGGACCCCCAACTGCTCTCCTCATCCGTGGTCTCATATTTGAACAACATTATCGGTTGGATGAACAGAAAGTCTGCGGGGGCGGCTGTAGTTACCATTTTTCTTCTCCTCAAATGCTTGGGATAGTAATGTGGAGAGAGGCGACTGAAAGCTCAATTCAGTGGCATCAAGACTTCGTCCATTGCTCATCAGTCATCACTTATGCATCTAGCATTAATGTAATGTTGGAAAATTCCACTTCTTCACCAACTGGAACGGTTGACGGCTTGACGCGGTGCCTATGAAGAAGCACTGACATGTGACATAAGTGGTCCTCAATCCGTCTCGAACGCATATGAGAATTATGGATACGCCCGTTGATGGACATGAAGGGATACATACGCGCGTGCCCTATTCCTGGGACGTCGTGTGATCTTCCCTCTATCGTTGTATTTCCGTTTAAAGAATGGATCATATATCTGTTTTTATTTATTTATTTATTTATTTATTTATTTATTTTTATTGAAGTTTTTGAAATGTCCTATAGTTTGTCAATTTTAATGAATCATCTGCCAGTTTTTGTTGCTTCGGTTGGGCTTTGGCAAAGCCTGCCCGTAGGAGTGATCCTACATGAATCGATAGAACGGTACGTACGTAGTGGGGGTTTCGAATCCCAGACCAAGAGCATCATTAGGCCAGCATCCTGGCTAGGTGATTGCCACAGCACCAACTCCTCGGGTTCATGGTTATGTACTCCACTTATCAAGTTCAAAAATGTGTGCAAATGGACCGGAGATGAGTGATGACAACGATGGGATGCCGAAGAAATTCAAGGAGTGAGGCCCATAGTGGTACTCACTCCTTGAAGAAATTCAAGAAGGAAAATAAAAAATAAAAAGGAAGTAACGGACAATTGTGAAAAAACTAGCTGCTGCAAAGAGAAGGAAAGCCAAATACACCCCCAAGGACAGATCAATAGAATTATCAAGTCTAATTGTAATTTGGGCCATAAAACAGTTGTATGAATTTCTTCTCCTCATTCTCTCTATGATATCCAACAAAACGTTAGGATTTTAGGGCTCGTTTGGATGAGGTATTAGGTTTGGAGGTATTATGTAAGAAGGGGGGATTGCGTAGTAGGGGATATTATGTAAGAAGGGTGAGTCCACATTGATGTAACGAGAGGATTAAATAATAATTGGTTTGGATGAGGTATAAAATGGAGGGATAAGATTTTTTGTAGTTGAATGGAATAGGAAGGGGGTATTATAAGGGGTGATTACACATAGGCGGCTCCCACCCTAGTCATATGTTAGCCCCCCTTAGGGGGTATTAGGGGGATTAAGCATGGACCGTGTAAAGATATACACCCTAGTTTTGGACTTCCCAAACCATTCCATAAGCACGGGCCCACGTATTAGGAGGGGGATATCATAATCCCCCTTACATTGCTGCTTCCAAGCAGGGCCTTAACAAATTGGAAAGGTGTACGTAGCATTGGTTTTAACTTTTAAGAAACTACCTTATCTATTTATGAATCGCTTTGTTAGAATAAATGGATATAATAAATAATATCGCGATCATATCGTGATATTAAGATTGAGATTTGATTGTACTTTATTATAATTTTCTTTCATAGTTAATTGGTATGATTTCTTTCTCCCTCTCCTCTATAAATAGAAGAGCTCAATGTATAGTGTTATCGAATTCAATAAAATATCTCTTCTCTCATATTTAACGCGATATCTCAGTAAGCATAAGCATTTCCAGTCCGAATAACATAATTGAACGATTTCAATAGTCAGTGAGTTTAATCCGGCCTCGTTTTGTTGGGCAGAGCCCAAAGACAAGTCTATTGGCAGATCATTCTCTTAAATACTTTTCTTCCCCTCGATGAATGCTGTGTTGATGTTAAAAGGTGATTGAAAGGTCCAGAGGCATCAAAGGGGCTAAATTGTCAATAGTTCATTTAGTCTGACATCGATACCTGTTGAAAATTCCAGTTCTTCCCAACTACCCGTACTAAGAGTTCGTCGAAAAATTGTTTGATAGTGAAGATTTCATTCCTCTTGATAGATGGCAAAAAAAGTTCCACTACATTTAGTTTTAGCTATAAATACCTCTCCATGCACTCAACAGGCTCCTCATCCCTCCATCCGACAATGACATCCTTAGCAACAAAGTCACTTCCCAACCAGTTCGTTTCGTTCCAAATCCTCTCTTTTTCCCTCATCATCATCGGCCTTGCAGCGGTCTTCCCTTTTACATCTACTACTTTTGCTTCTTCTGCAACTACAAAAGAAGAAGTACCTGAAGCCGCGGCTCTCTTGAAGTGGAAAGCTAGCCTTGACAACCAAAGCCAATCTGTCTTGTCATCCTGGGTGGTAGGTAGCAACCACTGCGGTTGGACTGGAATTGGTTGCAACAAAGCTTATAGAGTCTCCCGTATAAACTTGACGAATTATGGTTTGAGAGGTACGCTTTCAAATTTTAAGTTCTCAGCCTTTCCTTATCTTAATGGCCTTGATCTTTTAAACAACTCACTATATGGTACCATCCCCTCCAACATTGGAAGTCTATGGAGACTTAGGTATCATAGATTGTCCGCCAACCATTTCTCTGGATCTTTTACTTCTGAAATATGCCAACTGATTAACCTCAGAACCTTATACATGAGCAGAACCCAAATAGCTGGCTCTATTCCCCAAGAAATAGGATTGTTCAGCTCTCTCAATGAGCTGAGTTTGTATACTAACAATCTCACTGGTTCGATCCCTCCTTCTATTGGAAACTTGAGTAGTTTAAACATTTTGTGGCTACACGAAAATATGCTCTCTGGACACATTCCTTCCGCTATTGGGAACTTGACCAAGCTCAAGATGTTAGTGTTATCTCAAAATCCATTGTACGGCTCAATTCCTACGGAGATAGGAAATTTGGTTAACCTCTGGGTTTTGACTATTCGTGAAACCCAACTTACTGGATCTATTCCCCCAAGGTTGAACAATCTTACACGTATGACTTTGTTATCGATAGGTGAAAACAAGTTAACCGGTCATTTACCAGAAAACCTATGCTTTAGTGGAGTACTTGAATGGTTAGTTGTAGACAACAACAATCTCACAGGAAACATCCCAAAAAGCATAAAAACTTGTAGTAGCTTATCCAGAATCAGGCTTGATGGAAACCAACTTTTTGGAAATATATCAGAAGAATTTGGCGTGTATCCAAACTTGGTTTACATTGATTTGAGTCGTAACAATTTCTATGGTGAGCTCTCTCAACAATGGGGGAAGTGTCATAAACTAACTAGTCTCAGAATGTCAATCAATAATATTTCTGGAGAGATACCACCTGGACTAGTAGAGGCAACTCGACTATCAAGAATTGACCTCTCTTCGAACCATCTAGTCGGAGAGATTCCAGTGAAATTTGGAACTTTTGTTTCACTGTTCGAGCTTAATCTGTATGATAACCAACTATCTGGCCACATTCCTCAAGAACTCGGACGCCTTACCAACCTTGAAAAACTGAACTTGTCAACAAATAATCTAAGTGGCTCAATTCCTAGAGGATTAGGGAATTGCTCGAAGCTATTGTTCTTGAATTTGAGCAATAACAGACTTGGGGATAGCATTCCTGCAGAACTATGCCAACTCCGTAGCCTTCAAAGTCTTGATCTCTGTTATAATGTGCTATTAGGCAAGATTCCACCACAGATTGGAGCACTAGGAAAGTTAGAAACATTGAATCTCTCCCACAATAAGCTCTCCGGTACCATGATGGCTTTTGATGGTATGTCAAGTTTGACGACGGTTGATGTATCCTACAATCTATTGGAGGGTCCTCTTCCTAACATCAAAGCTTTCCGAGAGGCTCCATTTGAGGCACTCCAAGGTAATAAAGGTTTATGCGGCAATGCCAGTGGTTTGGAGGCTTGCATGCCTGATAAGGTTGCTAGAAAAAAGGCCAAGAAATTGGTGCTACTGGATGCACTTCCTGTTTTAGGAGTTCTGCTTTTATCACTCATGGTTCTCGGATTTTGTATGGCTTTATCTAAGAAAGTAAAGAACACAACAAATGAGCCAAGACAAGTAAATAATGAGAATTTGTTTGCGATATGGAGCTACGATGGAAAAATGGTGTACGAAAACATCATTGAAGTTACTGAGGACTTCAGTGCCAAACACTGTGTTGGTGAAGGAGGATGTGGTTCTGTTTATAGAGCTTCTTTGCCCAATGGTCAAGTAGTTGCTGTGAAGAAACTTCATGCCTCATTCGATGGTGAATTGGTTGATCCCAAAAGCTTCACAAGTGAGATCAATGCATTGACCAAAATACGACACCGCAACATCGTGAAGCTTTACGGGTATTGCTCACATCCAAGGCACTCATTTTTGGTTTATGAATTTTTGCAAGGGGGAAGCTTGGGAAAGGTACTGTCCTCAGAGGAACAAGCAGTGGAGTTTGATTGGATTAAGCGAGTGAATGTCGTTAAAGTGGTGGCAGATGCCCTCTCTTATATGCACCACGATTGTTTGCCTCCAATCATCCATCGGGACATATCAAGCAAGAATGTCTTGTTTGATTCAGAGTACGTGGCTCACGTCTCTGATTTCGGCGCAGCTAGATTCATGAAACCAGACTCGTCCAGCTGGACTTCACTGGTAGGGACTTTTGGTTATTTTCCTCCAGGTATGCATTTTCTAACACGCTCGTATTTTGTTCCGATTAACTTATAGTTTTCGGCTTTGATTGAAATTTTGGCCCCATCAACATGCTGCATAGAAGTACATTATTTGGTAGTCTTATAAACTAAGAAACTGAGAAAGAACTGGGAATTTTTTTTAGATTATGTGTGGACATTTGAGACATATTGGGATGCTCTATTTCTAGGTCTATGCCCAAGTTCCCCCTTCTTCATTTTTGGATGCTCTAATCTCTCTCTCTCTCTCTTCTTTTTTTCGGGGCAGAACTTGCTTATACAATGGAAATGAATGAGAAGGTCAATGTTTATAGTTTTGGGGTGCTAACACTGGAAATCATTACGGGGAAACATCCCGGCGATCTCATCTCCTCTCTGCTATCATCTTCGTCACCGTCACCTTCGTCAGCACCATTAACATCAAACATGAGTGGGATATCGTTGGAGGACTTGTTGGACCGACGCCTTCCATCTCCTCGGAATGAAGTGGCAGAGCAACTAGTCGTTGTTGCAAAGTTAGCATTTGAATGTTTGAATGCCAGCCCGCCGTTTCGACCAACCATGCAGCAAGTTACTAGGAAGCTATCATATCCGGTCCAGTGATCACATCTCAGCAATATCAGTTCCACATGGTTACTAATGGCCATGCTCTTTGATACCCACTGCCAGAGTTTACGAGTATTTGACTCATACATTGGAATGTGTAGTGTCCATTGTTCTCCTCCTTTATTGTGTGTTTTAAGCTCTTTTTGTACTCTTTATTTATGATCGTAGGGCTCGTCGAGTACAATATTTGTGTAAAATAATAAAGTCGATCGAATAACGATAACTACATGATCGAATCGAATTTGTAATGCAATCCCACAATTATATTGACGGTTAAATTTTTCTCAATTGTTTGTACCGATCAATTAGAGTTGGTTCGATGGATTGTATTTTTTTTTTTTTTAACAATAAAATTAAATATTTTTCTGGTTGAGCTTTACACAAAAACATTTTAGGTTGAAGTTTAGAGCTCTAGATGAAACCCGTTTCGACTTTCGACCCAATAACATTATGCTGTGTTTTGGATCGTACTAGTAATTCTAGCTCTCATAAATTTAGCACTTAAGGATATTTTAAAAGACGTTTTATCGTTCACGCTTGCTCGCCTGTTCACAGATGCGATGCGGATTATGTGACTTGGGGAGGGGTCGCCCAAGGATAATCATTTGTACCCAAATTCTCTTTACCTTCGACTTTCGACCCAATAACATTCTGTAGTGTTTTGGGTCGTACTATTAATTCAAGCTCTCGTAAATTTAGCGCTTAAGGATATTTTTAAAGACGCTTTCTCGTTCATGCTTGTGCTCTCATTTACAGATGTGATGCACATTATGTGACTTGGGAGGGGTCGCCAAAGGATCAAATCCTTTGTACCCAAATTCTTTTTATCAGTACATTTTCGGCCATTGAATCGCATAAAATTTTTAAATCAG
This sequence comes from Rhododendron molle, assembly GCA_025413875.1. Lineage (NCBI taxonomy): Eukaryota > Viridiplantae > Streptophyta > Magnoliopsida > Ericales > Ericaceae > Rhododendron > Rhododendron molle. Next base: position 45,658,395 of record CM046393.1, read on the forward strand.
AAGAGTAAAAACAAACTCACACAATCTAATGATCCAAAAAATCTCCGTAGAGAGAATCTCCGGTAAGCAAAGAAAAGAAACGAACGCCTTTCGTAGTTGGACGTTCTTGAAACACCGACAACTCAGCACAGTACAGTTACGAACCGACGACAGCCTGTGGTAACAAAATTCCAGCCTGTGGGTCCTCTCTCTCTCTCTTCCCCTCTCTCTCTCTCTCTCTCTCTCTAAAGAAGTTTCGAAGGGGGAAAGGAAAAGGGGAGAGGGGACGACGACTAGCCTTCGGAATTACGAAAGCTTTTCGTCAAACCTATCCCTCTCTCTGTCCTCTTCCTCTTTAACCCTCATTAATACACCATACGTATCCGCCTACATAACCCAGATCCAGATTATAGTAATAATAACAATCCCAATTGCTTTCACACAAGATAAATCCTTCGTTCTTGTCTGGTTTAGATCTAGATCCCTTTCTCCAAAAGCCTTGCTTGTTGTGCCCTATTCAAGTTTTACGTACGATTCACGTATCCAGTTCCGGTTCGAATTCAAGGATCTGAGCAGCCATGTCGTACGCCTACCTCTTCAAGTACATCATCATAGGAGACACCGGTAAAAAATCTCTTTCAATTTCCGCTCATTCTTGTCCGTGTGTATGTAGATGAGCATGTGTGTTGCGTACGTTGATCAGGATCCTGTAGTTTTATGAATTGGGGCATCAGATGTATTGTGCATGATCTACGCCGTAATTTTTTTTTATTTTTTTTGGATAAGTATGAACTACTCCGTATTTACGCGTGTTAATTTTGTTTTTTTATGACCGGATATCCGGGCCGTTCGGGGGCCTGAAGTTAACCACCGGGCATACCTCTGGCTTTGTCATGACTACTTGGCCGAATCCCTCGGTGTTTTTTTGTGCGTTGATTGTTGCTGTGGATGTGGAATTTCAAGAGAACCGATGTGCCTTTTGCCAATTTTCTTTTTTTCTTGTTGAAGACCTGGCATTTGAATTGATTTTTAGTACCAGGAATTGATTTTTGGCAAGGTGTAGATTTTGGAAGTGCCGAATGTCGGTTCCAGTTAGATTGTATGGAGTCCGTTTAATTCATTGTCATGTCTCTGCAGATGATCAGCGTATGCATATGCACGTAAGTCGTAACATGTATCGCCGTTTTCCTAAACCCGGGGAAAGCTTTAACCTATTTGAATAGAGCAGTCAGGACTGGAATTAGGAATAAAAGAAATTTTTTGCTGAAGGAGCATTCATTTGAATGGACTCATGGAGTGTTGGGCAAACTTGTGGCATAAGGATTTTTAATTTATACAAGTCAATACAGAAATTTCCCATTGACAGTAGTAAATACTTATTTTACGGAGTTACTATAATATTCTGATAGACTGTAGAGAAGTTGTACGAGTTGAAGTAGTTTTTTCACATGGATTGATTAGTTTGGTGTAGATGCAGTCAGATTACCATAGAGTGCTCAACAACTTTGCGGCCCGGTCAAGCAAGTTAATGGCTCCCCCAAGATAGTGGGGTATGAGGCTACATTGCTTATATGAATGGAATGTAAAGGCCATAGGTGGAAGCAAAGCTCCTTGTCTAAGCTGAGACAAAGAAAAACATGAGATTTTACTCAAGTTGAGGGTATAAAAATTGAGGATTTGAGGATGTTGGTGAGGGATGAGGTTATGAAGGAGACTTGTGCCTTGTTTGGATGAGTTTTTGAAAATTTTTGGGTTTGGTTTTTAGGTAATGAGTGGAGAGAGAAAATATGGTAATGATTGGAGAGAGATAGAGAAAGAAATGAGAATAATGATTGGAGAGAGGAGAGTTGGGGTAATGAGTATTTTTTGAGTTGAATTTTTTTTTTTTTCAAGTTTGAATCCAAACAAGGCATTGGATATCCTACTATGACATACTGTTAATGCAAATATTTGGAAAGCTTAGGAAGAGATGAGCATGGTATGCTTGGTGAAGTTCTTTTAGACCCAAATTGACGTGGGATGTTGTGGAAAAAGTGTAGAATTGTCTAAATTTAACTCAATACATAGTTCGTAATTGAGCAGAATGAGATAACAAAATTCGTGTAGCTGACTCCAGATAATTGTGACACCAAGCTTGGTTTTGTCAGATGGAATGCAAAGCTTCTTGTCCTTGATGAAGTGGGGTCACTTATAAGTCTTCTAACTGTTTACATTATCATATGCCTTTCTTCTTCTTTCGTATGGAATTGTACGAACAAAATTTGTTACTCCCCTGGCCCTGCTTGGCACCCCATGGAGGTGTAGTGAGGGAAGGTGGAGTTTTTGAACTTGAAATCAAATAGTGCCTAGCGTGCCATATCACATATGAGTCATGACATGTTTTGGATTGTATGGATCTTTGTGTTCAGAGTTGGGATTTATCTATTTGTTTTAGTCACCACTTGTGAACGCAATATTGCAACTCATGTAAGTTTGATGCCTTCCATACAGGAGTTGGGAAATCATGTCTTCTTCTCCAGTTTACGGACAAGAGGTTTCAACCTGTTCATGACCTAACCATTGGTGTTGAATTTGGGGCCAGAATGGTCACAATCGATAGCAAGCCAATAAAGCTACAGATCTGGGACACGGTTTCTTGCTTATGCCTTACCTTTTTTAGCTTTTATTGCCCTCTAAGTTCCCTAGTTTGAGTTTCTTCCATAGCTGCTTGGTGTAAATAATGAGAATATCTTCTCTGCAAGCACATGCCAACAAAAAAAAAGTGAATACCCTGCGTTGCAAGGAACCATAATTTTGTTATTGAGGTTTCATCTTTCTATTTTTTCTCCCCTTCGACGTGATTTCAATGTAAAGCTCCTGCTCGTTTACCTTCGACAAATGATTTATTTTTAAACGAAGCATCATCCTTGCTTTCAGGCGGGTCAAGAATCATTCAGATCTATTACAAGATCATACTACAGAGGGGCAGCTGGTGCACTGCTTGTTTATGACATAACTAGGTAACATTATTTCATTTGAATCTTCCCAAGTTACATACGAAAAATGCCTCTGTTATGTTTGAAGATTCGCTGTTAATATGTGTGAAACCGGGATCCAAGTTTTGGGCATTGCATGGTTATATGCGTCTGCATTTATAGTTGTTCCTTGCGATTGTATTTTGTGAGAGAAGGGAAGTGATCTTCTAGATACTATTCTTGCTGGATCTATATCTTTGGAAAGTTTTGTTAGGATATTCATTCGCAAGGCATTTTTTTTTTGCTATTATTGTAAAACATTAGTGCCTCACATGAAGATTATACCCTTTTCTGAAATACCAACTGAGTCAGGGACTCAGGATACTCTATCCCTTCTGATGTTCAAGAAAAAGAACTGGTTTAATGCAGTTTCTATCTGATAATGTTTGTATGATTAATATGTCGGACTTTTTTTTTTTTTTGATCGGAAAAAACACAGTCAAAACTGACCCTGGTTCAAGAGGCAGAACCCCAGTGCTTGAAACTCTTCCCTTGTTTTTGGCCCCGCAAAAGGTGTCTGGCACATTATCGTGAATTCCTGGTGCACGTGGATGATATTTTTATCATTGTTTTCTTTCTTTCCTATACTATTTATGTTTTTCTGTCTTAATCAGATTGAAATACTAAGTCCAGTCCATAGTGTGTAAAGCTGGAAGCTTTAACTGATGGATAATCTCTACTGTGTGGGACTTGGATATCCTATTGGTAGTATTACCTTTTGATTATGGAGTCTGGGCCTATCAAATCCCTTGCAAAGTTGTCATGGTGCTATCTGCAAAGTTTCAGCAAATCTCTTAACTCCACTTAATCTTTCACCAAGAAGTCCGAGCAGAAATGTTTTTGTTTCAGTTATGTTTATACATCCTTTATACCAAATACAGCCAGAACAGGGTCCCGAGTTCGGAAATCTCGCAGAGTGATAGAAGTATGAGCAAATACCATTTGTTTGGATGATTATAGAGGGAGGACGCTGAACACGATCTGGAGATATACTGAGGAGATCCTAGACTTCCCAGTTATCAATTATCTGTTGAAGTGCCTTCTTTGTATGATGATTTTTCTTGTCAAGAAAAATGCAGAATATGCACATACTTGTACATGGTAGTCAAATTCATTTTGATTCAACTTCCAAGATTGATCGCATGGACTGAACTTTGCAGCCATTACAGCATTACTATTCTTCTTGCCCTGGTAGAGTGATCTCAATTGCTTTGCTATTCAGGAGGGAAACTTTCAATCACCTTGCGAGCTGGTTGGAGGATGCAAGGCAGCATGCCAATGCAAACATGACTATCATGCTCATTGGAAACAAGTGTGATCTTGCTCATAGAAGGGCTGTAAGCACGGAGGAAGGCGAGCAGTTTGCGAAGGAAAATGGCTTGATCTTCATGGAGGCTTCGGCAAAAACTGCTCAGAATGTTGAGGAGGTGATGAATCTTCCTTCTTTTTTTAAAGGACGTTTCCTTGCACGAACAGGGTTTAAACCAGTTCTAAAATGATCCTTGGTTTCCAGTCATATTCCTGTTGTTGTGGTTCTGATGGAGAAGCTTTATACAGGCATTTATAAGCACAGCCTCAACAATCTATAAGAAGATTCAGGATGGAGTGTTTGATGTATCAAACGAGGTTCTCTCTCTCTCTCTCTCTCTCTCTCTCTCTCTCTCGTGTTTTGTTCATTCCTGGTGGAAGAATCTAGTGCTAATCTTTTCGTAAAATCTGCTTGGAATTATTTTCATAATGTTATTTGCCCACTTGAATACAACATGGGGTAGGGAAAAAATGTTATGAGGCATGTAAATGGTTTTAAACAATTAGTTGTCTGAGATGCAATCATTTTTCTCTGGGATGACCTGAAACTCACATTCATGTTCACGAGACGCGTTCTACCATGATAGAGATTAGCATGGGATTAGGTTGATTGGGTTTAGGTTTTTGCAGATGGAATATATATATATATATATATATATATATATATATATATAGATATATTGTGTTTGCTTTTGGCTTTCGTCCCCTTGTTATCTCCATGTCAAAATTTTGTTTTGCCATTGTGAAAATTAAGCCATGCTTATTGTTTATAAATGGGAAAATTCTGAGTGCTGACGAAGTTTTTTTTATTTGGCAGTCTTATGGAATAAAAGTCGGATACGGTGGCATTCCAGGGCCATCAGGAGGTAGAGATGCTTCTACTTCTCAAGGAGGAGGCTGCTGCAGTTGAAAATCAAGCTTCTCAGAAATGACTCACATTCCTTTGTTTGTTCACTTGTGTCTTTATAGGATTTGATGTTGTTTTACCTGTGGAACGTGTCACCTGTCTACTAATTCGTGAAAAATATCGACAATAATAACCTGAATTCTAGTAAATATCAGATGTGTTTATACCTGAATTTTTTTTCCAATTGCGTAAATTAACAGCTAGTGATGAAGTTTTTCTTTCCCAGAAAATGGATAACAGGTTCATATGGTCGTCTTTACTTGGAATTCATACAGTTGATCCTCCGACCCACCCGTCTTACTTCTACCTTCTGCCATTGTGGTATAATGGTTTGTTTGAAACTCGACCTTTGGTTTGAGCTCTATCTTTCTTGATGTTATAGGTTTAAAACTTCATCGGTTCGGTACAACAGAGTTTAAGCTTATCTACTTGCAAAACCAACAAACAAATACATGGATATGGAATTGAAACTTTTGACACGAGTTGAGAACTGAAAGCAGCCTCGTGAATAACCTTTATTTGGAGACAACTAGACTAGCTTTCATTGTGATCATTGGAAGAGCGTCACAGGATCTTCCAATGGGGAAAAGTAATTGTAGTTTTTGTGGAAATTGGATGTACAAATGTAGTATTCTGGACAAAACAAGGCAGCCAATTTTGGGAGCGCTCGTGACTAATGTTCACTGTATCAAAATGTGCCACGTAAGTTTGGTAGTAAATCGAAATCACAGTTAAAGGCGGTTAATATTTAAAAGGAAAATTTCTTTTTTAAGGCCTCATTTTGCTAAGGTTTCTTATTTTTTAAAAAATTATTTCTCGCTTAAGGGAATGGTCATTATCTCACAATACCTCACTTTTAATTCAAAATTTAAGTATTTATTTTTACTTATTTCAAATAAGTAGTACTTATTTTAGTTAGTAGAACACACCTTGGTTCTTTTTTGTTTTTCCATTTTAATTAAGGACTGATCTCTTGTCCAGTCTTCGCTCTGTCTTCCTATCCTCTAGAACCGTTCAATTTGGGCCATTTGTGGGCCCTTCTCGGGCTCAAAACACTGATTTGAACCGTTCATTGTTTACAACTTACCTAGAAATTCTACCACGTCGAAAATCACAATGCCATTTGATATGACTTGATCTTGAAATGCATTAAGCTTGCAAAATAAAGGGTGCAACACTGCTTGCAAAAAAAAGGGTGCAATATTGTATTGTAACTCATTTGATATAATTATCTGAAACTTAATGCATGCTGGAAATCATATCCAATGTTATTTGATCAATGTTATTTTTGACGCGGTCGATGTCCCGATAAACCCGAAAAAGTGAACAGTTCCAATCATCGTATTAGGCCCAGAAAAAACCCAGAAATGGTCCAAACTGAACTGAACTAATGGGTAGGAAGACTGCACGGGAGATCGGTCATTATATTAAGGCCTTCAATATGATCACTTCAGTGACATTTTGGAGGTTGCCAAATCATATTGTCTATGGGTTATCGATAATTATACTCTAATTTATAAGGTGTTGCTTTCTAGGATTTGTCCTATTAGGTATTTTTCCGTCTAAGTAAAATGTTGCTGTTGCCGATGACAAAAGAAAGGAGATGAAAGTAACGGTCTTAAGTCGTCTGTCACAATTTCATTCACAAGTTCTCTGTGACGTTAACAATCCCGTGAAGTCACATCCGCTTGTAACCACCATTTCAGAGGGTCCCCACGGATCTCTCCTAAATCCTAATCATTAAACCCCGTAATTATTATTCCCAATAAGGAAAAAACATAATTTCCAAAAATACCCTCCTCATAATCTAATTTCCCCCGCCCATCCGCCTTCCACATGAGCCCAGCGACGTAATTTCGCACAAAACCAGTAGCAACCATCCCGTCGAAATAATATCTGGATCTACTGCCGTCACACTCTCCCACTCCAAACTCGATCATTAACATTTCACTCTCACTCTTCTCTCTCTCTCTCTCTCTCTCCCAATCAAAGTCTCTCTCTGGGTTGATCATGGCGGTGATCGGAGCGCTGCAGGTGCCTCACAGCAGCACGTCGAGCCACGCCGCCGACCTCCACGCGGCGTCGTACCGGCGGCTGTTCTTCGCCTCGTCTCAACAACGAATGATCTCGACGAAATTGGCCTCCCCACGGCGCCGTTTTAAGTCCTCTCCGCTGATTGTCAAGGGCGTGTCCGATTCGCAGAACTCGCAGACTTGCCTCGATCCTGATGCCAGCAGAGTATGCTCCTAATTCTCCTCGTGAATTGTGATTATTAAATATGTGCATTAACGAATGGTTACGTGCGCGCGCGTTGGGATTTGTTTGTGTGATCAGATTGATTTGGTAAAGTATATGGATGATGCGAGTTTAGTTAACTTGACGAACGCGCAAAGAACTTGTCAACTTGATGATAACGGTTTAGGATGGAGCACGATTTAGAAAAGGAATTTTACTGCCGTGTTCTACTGTTGTTGACTGGACCTAATTTTATTGTTGAAATTGGAATTGGTCTGACTGTGTCATCATTGATCCATAATCGGATCTCTGTCTCTATTTATTTATTTATTACGGTGCGTTTGTCTATATAAAAAATACTATAATATATAAATGCAAGGACGGATCGTGGTAACAGCCCTACCCACGTTTCAGATTTTTCTTAGAATTATAGGAGATTTTTCTCAAAAACTTTTGAGATTATACTTTTTTCCGCCCAAAAATTTGTTCCATCCGCAAAACAAAACATAAAAGTACTAATACGTTTTGTCGGGAAAAAATTAAACTTTTTGCCGCTAGTTACTAAATATCAATGCGATCTTTTAATCCATCAAAAAAGTTTGATTTTGTCTTGATAAAAAAAATGTTTCTTATATTCATGTGGATCAGAACGTAAACCTCAGAACAGAACTAGCCCTGCATAGCAAAATTTAAACTTTTTGCCGCTGGTTACGAAATTTTAATGTTGTGTTTCCTGTTTCATTGCATTTATGCTATTTATGTTTTCCAAGAAGGCATAGCAGAAGGTATACGAGGTTGGATGAAATTCTGCGTGTAGAAAAATGTTACGTTTTCTTTCTTTTCCTGTGAACGTTTAGCCATCAGATGTAGATCTCTAGTGACAGCTGATAAGTCATGGAGAGTAAAAAAGCACATGGGATCTTACGAAATGAAAATACAAATTTTGATTCTTCTTTCACTTTGTGGCCAGTACTAGTATCTTGAGAACCACTCAACATGTGCTCATTTTATTGGTTATTGAAATTTGAAGGCATTAAGTTGTGGGATTTGCTTACTTTCTTTGGCACATTCTTTTGACAATAAACCAAGGGAACCTTGATGGCTGTCATTATGATGCAGAGGAGTATGCTTTCGATGGTTATGTGAAATCTGATCATTGTTTACCAGAATATCCATGGCATTTGGTTTCTTGAGTCATAGGGAAAGAGCTTATGATATGGGCGCTTTATTGCTTTCTTTTTGAACTTATGGGGTCGAATGTGATGTCTATGGGTATCTTTAATTATTGAGCAAAGACTGAGTTAAAATGGGGAATAGAATGATGAAAAATGTTAACTGTAATTTTTTACAGAGTGTTCTAGGAATTATACTTGGAGGGGGAGCCGGGACTCGCCTTTACCCTCTTACAAAGAAGAGAGCAAAGCCAGCTGTTCCTTTAGGGGCAAATTATCGCCTAATTGACATTCCTGTCAGCAATTGCCTGAACAGCAACATATCAAAGATCTATGTTCTCACACAATTCAATTCTGCATCGCTCAATCGCCACCTTTCAAGGGCATACGCAAGTAATCTTGGTGGCTACAAGAATGAAGGGTTTGTTGAAGTTCTTGCTGCTCAGCAAAGTCCAGAGAACCCCAACTGGTTCCAGGTAGTTTACATTCTGGACTCAAAATATTCTAGTCTTTCACATGGGTGTCATTTTCTTTAATATATGTGAGACTACACTCCAACAAACTTGTTGAAACTTGAAACCTTTAGTTCCTCTGAGTGGTTTCAATTTCTCCATTCATAATAGTAGATTCGAATGACCCCGAGTTTTTTATTTGGGGTATCTCAACCAAGTTTTACTTTCCGCCTACACAAGCTCCATGCCTAATTGAGGAGTGTTGTACCTTTCATTTATTTAATTAATGACATCCTCCAAACACAAGGTTTTCCATTGCACATATAATCCCTCGATGCTTTCTATGTAAGGTTTTTCATTTAGAATTATATCCTTTGCGTAAGTATTAATAGGAAGTACGGTATCATCGTCAGGCACAGATCTTCTAATACTTTGTTTCCCTATTCGAGGAGTTGCTCGATACCTGTCCTGAATGATTGAATTCATTTTTATTGCTCTGCTTAGGGTACAGCTGATGCTGTGCGACAGTATCTGTGGCTGTTTGAGGAACACAATGTTCTTGAATTCTTGGTTCTTGCTGGGGACCATTTGTACCGTATGGATTATGAGAAATTTATTCAAGCCCATAGAGAGACAGATGCTGATATCACCGTAGCTGCACTGCCAATGGACGAAAAACGTGCCACTGCATTTGGTCTAATGAAGATTGATGAAGAAGGACGTATTATTGAATTTGCAGAGAAGCCAAAAGGAGAGCAGTTGAAAGCTATGAAGGTAAGAACTTTCTGTTTTAATTTTCATGAGCAGTTGTGGTTTGTGACTATTTATAAGACTGCTCTACGATCCAAAATTATGATTGATTTTCTCTACTTGTCATGGTTTAGGTTGATACTACGATTTTAGGTCTGGATGATGAGAGAGCCAAAGAGATGCCTTACATTGCGAGCATGGGTATATATGTTGTAAGCAAAGATGTCATGATGGACCTGCTTCGTGATAAGTTTCCTGGAGCCAATGATTTTGGAAGTGAAGTTATTCCTGGTGCAACTTCCATTGGGATGAGAGTATGTGGTCCCGTATTTTCTTTTTTCTTCATCGGTCCTCTCCTTGTGTCTCATCGGTAACATAAACAATATGATGCAAGTTCTTAAGTTTACCGGCCATGATGAGGATTGGAAGTAAGTGTGGTCTGGTTGTCTAATACTCTGCAATCTCAAAGCCAATCGGAGACTTGGAGTATACTGATTCATACTGATTATATCATTGTACTGAGATATATGACTCCAGGCTTTACCATAGGTTGTTATTTATATACTCGTTAGTCCACTGATGTCAACCTTGGTAGTTTATTGGATTGACACTTATTACTGTAACACATGAGAAAACACCAGTTTTTGTGGAACTCCAGCCTTCGAAGTGATCTTTACTGCTTCATGCATACAGGTGCAAGCTTACTTGTATGATGGATACTGGGAAGACATTGGTACCATTGAAGCCTTTTATAACGCCAATTTAGGGATCACCAAAAAGCCCATACCAGATTTTAGGTACTCCTCACTCTTTGATTACATTTGGCACCTTTCTCCACCTTTTATGTGTTGTAAATTTGTAATACTTGTGGTTCTATGTAGAATGACAACTTTGACTTGATATTTGTCTTCTGCTGCAGCTTCTATGATCGTTCAGCTCCAATTTATACCCAGCCTCGATATTTGCCTCCTTCCAAGATGCTTGATGCCGACGTCACAGATAGTGTTATTGGTGAAGGTTGTGTAATTAAGGTAAGTTAATTAACTTCATGTTTGTTGATACGATCGTTATGCAACTGATGTTAGGTTTGCGTTTTCACCAATATGCCACAACAAACCAGTAGCATAGAGACGTACAGCCGGTCAAGCCCCTACACTACAATTGCCTTAGTTACTCAGTTGTCAGTACTTGTAGGAAGGTGCTGTGGGTTTTGAACAAGGAGAGTCTCACTGATGACGAGCCACTGTGATTCTGAAATTGCAATGTGGGATGTGTTACACCTTCAAATTGTTCAGAAAGGGCACCCTTAACCCATTTTATGCTTTGCAGTTTTGCACAACTTATGTAAATAACCATACCCTGCTGTGCCATCTTCCAGGGAAGATGGCAAGTGGGTGTCATGTAGGACAGTAGGAGTATTTTTTACCTTCTGTGTAATGTAGCTATCCGTGACTGTGATAGAGAATTAATTACTTGTGAAAAGATAACACTTTGTTCCCTGCGCAGAACTGTAAAATTCACCATTCCGTGGTTGGGCTTCGATCTTGCATCTCAGAGGGCGCAATCATAGAAGATACCTTGTTGATGGGAGCAGATTATTATGAGGTAAAAACAGACAACTTAATGGCTTATTGCATTCTGTTGCAGGTGTACTGTGCTTTACAGATCATTTATCATGGATTAATTGGCTCAAATAGTAAGTATATTTATTTGATCTTGTCATCTTTGTTCCAGACGGATGCTGACAGAAGATTTCTGGCTGCAAAGGGAAGCGTTCCAATTGGTATTGGCAAGAACTCTCACATCAAAAGAGCAATTATTGACAAGAATGCTCGCATCGGAGACAATGTGAAGGTATTTATGTTTATTGCTCGACTTATCAGAACTACTTTTTTCTCAATTTTGCAACCCAAAGTAGATTTTTTTTTTTAATTTCGACATTGAGTGAATCTACTCTGCCTAGTCCGAAGTGAAAGGGAAGTGGGATCACCCCCATTTGGGCCTCGTACCCTTCAACCTCCACATGGAACGATTGGGGCAATGCCACTTTGGTAACAAAGGCCTTGCCACAGAAAGCATGTTGAATGGGTGATAAAGTCCGTCAAAAGAGTCTAGTTTACCAACTAACAGATGCTAATTCCCAAGGATACTCATGAATGAGTACAACACCTTAGCACAAAAAGGAAAGGCACAATTTACCCGAATTTCTCACAATTTCCTGTATGTGCTGCGATGCTCATAAAAGTAGAGAAACCATTGTAGGTCAGTGCAATTTTTGTGTCCTGATGAAAGTTTGTCTCCTTTATCTCTCAAAACTCATTTATGAACTGGAAGGCTGAAGTTCTAATGAGGATCTTTGTTATTCCAGATCATTAACAGCGACGATGTTCAAGAAGCGGCCCGGGAAACAGATGGATACTTTATAAAGAGTGGGATCGTTACCATAATCAAAGATGCCTTGATTCCGAGTGGAACTGTCATCTAGAGACTTTCACAACCAGTTCTGCTGCAACACTACTACGTGCACACCTTGCGGACACAGCTCCAGACTCACCTCTCGCTCTATAGGGTGGGACCCCATAAAGTCTGCCGTACCATTTCTCTTGTCGAGGCCATGTAGAGGGAGTCCTTTCCTCTACCTTCGGGCCAGACAAGAGATGCAACAGAGTGTACGTCCTTCACCGATTACGTACGATATGATGTATTCTCATCTGACTTTACTGAGGCATTCAATAAGAAACGGTCTTTTTTTTGGGTACCAGTATGAGCAACTTGAATACACACTGGTAAAAAAGAGAATAATCATAATTCTTTTTTTTTTGGTAGCTCAGGGTGTTCGGGCCCGTTTACGCACACCTCGACTGATACTAGATGATCAATCGCACCGCCCACTTATGGGGGGTCCAATTAGAGTCAGAACTTGGTCAGTAAAAGTTATTGTTTGACAGAATGAGAAGTATAAATACTCTCTCCGTCCAGTACTACCCCACCTCCACCAAGCGCCTAGCAATATCAATCTCTACTCTAGTCGGCCGACGCTATCTTTGTTGAGCTCAACTCCGGCTGACGATCATTCCGGTGGGGCTGAGGTTCCCCTGAACCTCCATTTTGTCATCCCATCCGAACCTCTAACAATGAACCAAATCGCTTATCTGAAGTCCCAGGGTAAGGACACATATGCCAAAAAAAAAAAAAAAGAACTTCATCCGACAACAACAATGTGAACAAGTTATATATATTTCATTCACCACCCCTAACATGCATATATAGCAAAGCAATTACTCCATCCGTCCATAAATAAATATCCAGACCGCAAACCTAGGTCTCTAAAAAGATGCATTTTATTTGTTGAAAATTTTAATTTTTTTTTCATAAATCAATAGATGTCCATGAGTTCTTTCAAGTTATGAAAAAATTTTGAATTTTTTAACCAAAAAATACATTTTTTTAAAGGTCTAAATTTATGGGCCGGACATTTATTTAGGGGTGGTGGGAGTATGATTTTTCAATTGTCTATCCTATGAAAACATGCTACTAGCATGTTCACGTGATTATTGTTGTCTAATAGTAAAACGTATTTTTAATAAAACATGTTCCTGCGAGAAAACAATTTTGATCATTATTAGGATCCTGTGTAGTGGGTCACAAAATGAAGTTTGGAAGGTATGAAGCGGAGTTGACACCCTTCTTCCAAAGGTCCCCTAGCTCATGGCCAGATGGTTTAGCTTTACAAATAAGAAAACCTTGCAATATTCTAGTTCCACCATTCCAACATGCACATAAAATTTTACCAATAGTAGAATTGCTAAACGAACCAAGTTATTTGAATTTGAGCTCGCATTCGTCCGTTTAATAAAAATCTGTTTAAGATCGGCTTGTTACATATATAATCAAACCAAGCTTGAACATGCTTTTGAAACTCGTTAAGATTACAAACAAAACTTGAACTACTCAGCTCGTTCGGGTAATTATGTATAAAAAAAAAAATCAAGCTACTTGAGATCAGCTAGTGTTTGGTTTGATCATTTAAGATCGGCTCATTTCATAAACAAGCTAACGGCAAGCGGATGCTCTACCGCTAGCATTTCGGTTCGATCGTTGACTTGGGCAGCAGACCTGCTTGTGTTTCGGTGGGTGATGATGAAGCGGTGTCGCAGCGTGGTTGTCAGCAGCTTTGGCTGCTTGTGAGGGCTGAAATGGCAGCTGCTCGGTGACCGTAATGGAGGTTTGGCAATGGGTGAGGCTCACGGCGGCACTGCCTTTATTGTCCGGTGGATCTGGTTTTGATCATGGGGGTTTTTGGAGGAGGCTGGGCTGCCAGAGGAGGGCTCTCGGTTCCAGGGTGGTCGATGGCGGCAACTTGCATAGGGTTAGGTTTTTTTATGGGTGTTGGGCCAGGCTAGGCTTGTTCTCAGGCCGGGCTTGGCCTGTCTTTGAGCTTGAATGTATAATCTGAGTTTTTAGACTCACAGGGTGTTGGGCTTCGGCTTTTTTAGGTGAGCTTTATCTCAATGGGTGTCCTACATTGGCATGTTGCCAATTTTAGGTTTGGGTCTCGGATTGAGCAAAAGATTGCTCTTTGAGTATGATGCGATTTCCTTGCTCTTATTAGTCTTGTGACAATTTCAAGATTAATGAAATTTTTTTGCCGTTCAAAAAAAAAAAAAAACTTGATCATATTTTTGAAACTCGTTAAGTTTTCAAACCAAGCTTGATTAACTATCTGCTCGGCTCTTTTGGCTCGTTTATCACCCATACTACCTACATTGCAAAAATAACCAAACAAATTACCCAAACTCAGTAGAAAAACAACCATGAAACAATGGAACTATACAGTTCTTAAAAAAAACAAAAACAAAGAGAAAAGAATTATTTGAATTTTTTTTAAAAAGTGGTTATTTCTCAAAATATTTGGATAAAAGTAAAAAAATACTATATACTTTTCCGATTCCTTTTGTTGAGACGAATCAATAACTCACAAAAATTTGGTATAGAACTAACTAATGCAAAAAAAAATTCAAATAAAGACAACTTTCAGATTTAAGTTAAGTTCATAAGAGACCTTTACTATTTATTTTGGATAACTTACCCGGCCCAACTTACACTCATTTCGTCTTGCAGGGTTCCGATTTAAGTAGTTTAAGCAAAATTATGTATGGGCTTAGTACTCCATAGAAATTTATAGCATCTAAGAGGTTTTAAATATGAGAATTTAAGAATGAACAAATTCCTAAGTCAAAGGGCTTGGCCACCCAACCCCTTGGGACTTTTAAGTAGGGCTTGATTCACTTAATAGCTTGTTGGCATATTAATTTTTTGTTTTTACTTAAATATTTCAGCTATTGTTATAAATTATCAGTTCGTCTCTACGAGAAATCAAAAAAAAAAATTAACGCCCCCCAAGCAGCACCCTCCACTGCAACTAGCGCCACCGCCGCAAGCTCCGCCAGCACCATCACAACCACTGCAGTCACCGAAACAACAACTACAATTCACCGCAATCTGGTGGAGACCCTCCTCCGCCATCGCGTTTCCTACGGCTAGCTAGAGGAGCAGGCAAAGATGACCGTAGAAATATGGATGGAAACGTACAGAGACAAGACAGTTATAATTTTATAACAGAATGGAACGTGCCAATTATACTTTAGCTATTACGACAAAAGAAAGTGAGATGGGAACCTTCAGAGTCCGTTTCAAAAGTCTTCTTAAAAAATAAACAACTTATTTTATATTTTCAAACTCAAAAATAATGTAAATGAATAATAAATTTTCAATTTTTTTTTGTTGCATCGTATAAAAGATCTCGATGAGATCTTTCAAACAAGAACTATATTGCATATTTTCATATTTCAATACACCAATAATTTTTAAGTTTGAAATTGCCTTCTTAAAAAATGAGAATTTTTTTTCCGTTCTGGAACGGGCCCTAAAATTTTCAAATTCAAGTTAAATTTAAGTTATCATAAGCCGTAACGGATAGCCAGTATCGGAGGAGAGGGGATAAAAAGGGAAATATGTGGGTATATATACCCATTACATGCACACACACAAAAAAATACAAATCCTTCAGTTCTTGACCCATTTACGGTTACCCACTCAACTACCTTAAACAACGGAAAAGTACAAGCAAACAACTACCACCAAACAAATGAACCTTTTCATCGCTCTCTTTCTCTCTCCTCTCACAAGGTTAGCAGAAATTGTTTGGGAAATAATTTTCGCACCCCCCTTTTCCTAATAAATGCACTTCACTGGTTGTATTTTAGTTAAAAAATACACGTAAAAGTTTCAATAAATGACGAGAAATGAGGTACATTTATCAAAAAAGAAGTGGGAAAATCACTACCAAAAATGATTTCTCTCTCTAAAATCCTTTGAGATGACCCTTTTTATGCGGTTTTGAGCATATCTATTCTAATATATAAATGGAGGGAAGCATTTGATGTGATATGTTTTTGAAGCCGTGTCACAAAAGTAATTTTCATCGTTATCCCTATCACAAAAAGTTTTTACTGCGTGTCAGAAGATAATTGCCAGGGTTAAAGTGTAAAATCACTCCCCCGTTTGATCACCAAGGCTGAAATGGATAGAATTTCTTTGTATAATTTTGGTATCTTAATTCGTAGTGCGTTTTTTAATACGGGAGATGCTAGAGGCACATCAATTTGTTACACCTCAATCACACCCTTCTTACATACATGTGGGTCTCTAGCGGGTCTCTAGCATTTATTGTAGAATTCTCGCACATGTATGTGAGAGAGGTGTGGTTAGAGTGTGACACATTGATGTGTCCGTAGCATTTCCCTTTTTAATATTACAATCAATAAATAAGCAGAGGCAGCACGTTGTGCAAGTCCAATTTTGATCTGCACACATATCGTGTGTGCCCCGACTTCTAATATTTTATTAATGGCGTACGTATGTTCCAGTTTTATAAGGTTTTTTTTTTTTTTTTTCCCACTTTGACCTTGGAATCTCATGTAGAAATTAATGTTCTAAAAATCGCTAGGGGGTTAGTCGGGGGCCTAATAATCTGCAATTAATTAATCAGCCATAGCAATTATAGTAATCGGCGCATAATAATAATTAGTCGGATCTCGGCTCCGCTGGAGATTAATTCCGTTCTTTAGAACACTGGTAGAAAGCTCGTACTAATATCTTTCGTAATTCTTGTTCACCCACATCTTTCCCTGCTTTCCCGACATATTCTCTGCAAATTCTCATCACTCTGATGACGCCTCTATTCCATGAAACATGGCTGAGAGTCATATAACTTATACCCATGTTTTTTAGATGTAAATTTTGTTGATTTTCTTGGCCTACCGGAGCACAAGTAGATACCCAAGCCAACAATTATTCGTAAATGGCTGGAATTCAACCCCATATTGAGGTGAGCTAATTGCTTCCTCCTCCTCCTCTTTTTTTTTTTTTGTTTTCCTTTTTCACATTCATGTATGTAACTCATCTCATATTGACATGTTACGCACAACGTCTTTCGATTCGATTGATCTTGTTTTCTGCGCTGTAAGTAAAACTTCATGCCTTGGAATCGGACACCCTTTCGAATTTTACATCCATTCAGGTTTATGGATGACGATCCTATGGCAATTTGCATCGACCACTTCGATCACAACATAGGTCCACTCCTAAAATCCATGTCTTGCATGGTCGTAGGCGAAGATCATCTATACAAAATTCGCATTGTACGGAAAATATGGCCACGTGATTTTTATCTTGCTTGACTTTGTAAAGTGGACGAGAAACAGGATTTTGATTGTACACCGTCTAGTGTCTTTCAAGACGAATGTGGCTATTTACGTGGCTACAAGAATCAAGTCAATCTATTCTTTTATTTTTTTTGGGGAAGTTGTATTCTTATTAGGTCAATCTAATCCTATTCATGGCCAATCTACACAGGACCGATAGAATAAATAGCTCAGATAATCGAGATGGGACCTGTAGTGAGCCCACGGGAGTGGACTGCGCATTGCAGTCCGCTTTGGTGAACTTTCGACAAGCTAGATTCGCTATACAAGGTGGCGAGAACACATTTACCCGCTTAGTGCATCTGAGAACTGGTATAGTTCGTAAACATGAAGTTACGAACCTATGTACTGACTACATCCATTAGTATGTTTACGAGATTATCCATGTAGTATGAAATACCCGTCGTTGATGATAATGACATGGTTTTACAGATGGGGTCATTAGAGGAACAGTATGTAATTGAAGAGGATGAGGGCCTGCTCAACCGTGGGCCTACTGATAGGAAGGTGCTATACCTGGGAGCAGCTCCAAACAGATATTACCCTTTTTCTTTATTTTCAGAGGACTGCGGTTGGAAAGAAATAGGGAATATTGTGCTAAGCAGAACCAAGGTAGTATTCTTCTCAAACAAAATCAACTTACTGGTGCCTTGCGGGCCTCTAGCTGTACTGGTAGATTTGGTGACCGGCCATCAGGTGAATTGTAACCTTTGTTTACACTACAACCTGTTCTTGGTACCTATGTAACTATATGGTTGTTTTCATCTATGTCTTGAATTTGATTTCAGGGTTCCGTCTTCTTGTTAAGCTTGTTAGGCACCATCCCCTTAGCGGAGCGCTTGGGTTGGGTAACAGAGTAATATATATACCTTGTGCATTTATTGTATTCCAATGTTGTAAATGGATACCGAGTTGTGATTTTTTTTACATGAAATCACATGAACCAATTACGTAGAACGGACTCACAATTGACGTCGGTCCTACTAGTGCATGTAACATAACTTCATTTTATTCTTCCAGTAATGAAGATGATGGGATCTAATATAGTTTGGCTTCCTTTGAGTGCAGGCAGCTGGCTTTCTACACCGGACCTACAGGTATTTTGCCTTTTCTAATTTTGATGAATAGTCCTCTGTATGTATTCTCTCCGTCAAGTTTTCTATAAAATTAATACTGTCTGTTAATATCAATCTGCATGTTAAAAACGTTCGATTCCAGAACATTGCGTAATGAATATACTGCATATTGAACCATTGCTTTGTAATATCATTAATATATAGTATATAGTGCCAAAATTTGTAAGCCCTATAATTGCCTTCCACCTTTCCATATTCATCATTCAGGGGACTATGAAACTGTTGGCTTATATGCATGGCTTAAGTTTAGTGGTCAGACACCGTTGATTGGTATCAGTACCAAGCCAAACTTTGTGTCCGAAATCAACAGGGTGTTGGTGTCAATATTAGTAGAAACAATCACACTTCAGAATAACGATGAATTCCTTTACAGGGAAACAAAAATATGTTGTACAGATGGATTTGAGGTTTTACCGCTTGTGACAATCATTAATTTATTCCACAGTTTTGCGACTTTGGCCATTTTGCTCCTAGGGTAATTTGTAACGACCTTGGTTTGAACTTACAGTTGGAGGCCTTTTGAATGCAACTTTTGGAAATGCAACAGAACTGATAATATCAATTCATGCAATGAAAAGCGGCATGATACGTGTTGTTCAACAGTCACTTTTGGGCTCAATACTGTCAAACATGTTGCTGGTGCTTGGATCTGCATTTTTTAGTGGTGGAATCGTTCATTCAAATAAGGAACAAGTGTTTAACAAGGTAGGTTTATTTCCATTGCCATTGTCATCGTCTTTTCTCTTTTGTGTCTGTGCAACAGGGCTGGTGTATAGCCGAGCAAAAAAAAAAAAAAACAGGGCTGGTGTATAGCTTCGTTGCGTCCTCCCATAAGTATTCAGAAATGAGAAAATTACCTCTAAGTATAGAAAAGTGACACTTAATTCCCATTAAGGAGAGATGAAATACTTAATTACCACTAAGTCCACTTTTACAAAAATACATTTACCATTAATAGAAATGTCACCCTAGGGTTTTAGGGTATGCTAGGGTTTTATGGTACCATAATGGGTACCCTAGTACCCTTGGGTACCCTAAAATCTTAGGGTACCCTAGGATTTTAGGATTTTAGGGTACCCTAGAGTTTTAGGGTACCTTAAGATTTTAGATTTTAGGATACCCTAGGATTTAACGTACCCTAGAGTTTAGGTTTAGGTGATTTCATAGAGCCATAGGGTTTAGGTTTAGGCACTTTCATAGGAGTTTTAGGGTGCACTTTCCTATTATAGGGTTTTAGCGATTTAGGCACTTTTATTGGGTACCCTAGAGTTTTAGGCACTTTTATAGGGTACCCTGAGGTTTAGGCACTTTCATAGGGTGCCCTAAGAGTTAAGCACTTTCAGTATTGGGGGTTTTAGGCACTTTCATAGGGTTTTAGTGTTTCGTTAATTAGAGGAAACTTAGTGGGAATTACTTTCTATTTTCTAGACCTAGAGGTAAATTGCCCTTCAGAAATTTGATTTACTAAACAGTAGGATCTGTTCAAATCCTTTTGCCAGGCAAATGCTGAGATTAATACGGGGTTGCTCTTGGTGGCAGTTATGGGCCTGTTATTCCCAGCTGTGCTACACTTCACACGCACTGAATTGCATGTTGGGAGGTCTGAGTTAGCCCTTTCAAGGTTCAGCAGCTGTGTTATGCTTGTGGGATATGTTGCCTTTATATGTTTCCAACTAATTGGCCAGAGGAATGTTTCTGTCCCCATTAATGAGGTCGGACTTTTTTTTATGCTTTCCTGAATACAAAGTGCTATTCTTCTCCATAAGATGTGCTTCCCATACATGAATTTGGTTTTAGACATAAAGTATGTTACAATAGTTTCCTTTGGCGTCATATATTTGTCGTTCTCCTGAAGGTTGAGAATAGAATTTTGTCAGACTATTGAACTATTAGATGTTTTGTTCAAAATTTTGTTTTACCTTATGTTTTTATGAAGATATAGAGCATGATTATTAATGTGTAGAGGCAGGAAAAGGTTAGCAACAGGTTGTTTGTCCCAGATCAATGAGTGTTACTCATTGTGACCTGGACTACTCCTTTTCTCTATACATCTCAGAAGGGAATGATTTAGGCTGACAAATGGCTTCTAACCAGGACGAGAGTGAGGCTGATGGCAGCTCAGATGATAAAGAAGCTCCTAAGATCACCAATTGGGAATCAATAATCTGGCTTTTTATCTTGACTGCATCAATTTCGTTCCTCTCAGAGTACTTAGTTAATGCCATAGAGGTACGCTTGCTTTCTTGATCCTAGTATACAAGTATTTGTACCGATTCCGTAAGGCTTTACTTTTCCAAGAAAAGGCATGCTCTGAAGCGATGCTAACTTCCTTGTCCTCTGCATTGTCAAAACCATTCTATGGCATGGCATCCACATCTTGTTTGTTGCACATATCATTGTCATGAAGGTTGGTAGTGTCGTAAGCCTAGCCCACTCTAAGTAGCTCCAACTAAGATATCTTGTTGCTGTATTTATATTTTTTTTTTCCGACAAAAGTAACATTTTATTAGGGATATGGAGAGAGGTTCCAACCAAAAGTTGGAAACATATTGCCAAAGGGACAAAACTCAATACAACACCTGAGGGCCTAAAGTGCTCAGATAAAACAAATGAAGCACAAACCACCCTAAAGGCCTAAAAAGCCCAAAATAATACATTGAAGCCCAGCCCAAAGAAAATCCGAAACCTAGCCCTAGACCTGACAGAACATCCACCAGCACCGGTTAACACACCCTGACTTCCACCTGGCCACCCACAGAAACGGAACCCGAAACCCAGACAACACCAAAACTGTCGCGGACGCTCACCAAGCCGTTAGGCGAGAACCGGGTCGTTCATCGACGGCCATGGCGGGAGCCAATGTCGACCGCTCCGTCAAGACCCGAAATAACCCCCGTTAAGCGAAATCGGAGACCCAACAATAACACTGACCGGGAAACAAAGGGCAGACTAACAGTCGAGAAAACAGGGCATCTGTATTTATGTTCATGTGAGCCTTCTTTTTTCCAGGGGGCATCTGTTGCATTGGATATTCCAGTAGCATTTATAAGCGTCATCTTACTCCCAATTGTGGGGAATGCCGCAGAGCATGCAAGTGCAGTTATGTTTGCGATCAAAGACGAGCTTGTGAGTGTTTTTCTGTTGGGGTTTACATGTAAGCGTCATCTTGTTTAGTAATAATCATCGTACTGAGTCTCCCTATTGTGTAGGACATGTCTTTGGGAGTGGCAGTAGGATCCTCAACACAGATATCCATGTTTGGGGTAAGCACTGAAACTCTTATGGCTTCATAGGAAACTCTAGCTCTTATTGAAATATACATCCCTGATTAAGTACTTAGTAATGTCTAATTGAGATAGTATATTTTTATTAAACGATTAAAAGGTTTTTTTTTTTTTTTTTGCCACAGCGATATACATCAGTGGGGATTAGTGGGGGTGTTAGAGTTAGCACGGAAAGACTAGAAGCTATCCATAGCCCTGGCCCCCTATAGGGCCTGCCCCTGTGGGGCTCGAACCCAAGACCTTCCACAAATGGGAGACAATAACTTACCAACTAAACTAAGCAGTGGTTGTCAAATGATTAAAGGTTAAAATGTTAAAAAATGGTTTTGACTATTAAAGTGGGACCTAGTATGGATTCTAAATAAAACAGATAACGTTCACCCTATTTTCAATTATTGACAAAAAAATTTAATATGTACGTAATCGTGTTAGCTAGTTGGCTCAACTGTATAAAAGAAATATTGTTTGATTAAAGCAAAACTTAAACTATCATTGAAAAAAAAAAACTAAGACTTAAACAAACAAAAGAAAAATACAGTTCAGGCCTGTGCCCCTAACGGACCTAGGATGGCTCCGCCACTGATTTAAGGTGATAGTTAGATGTGGTTTTTTGCTAAGGGTGCAGAGACCTGAAAAACTTGAACTTATTCTTCTCAAACTGTATTTTCTTGATTTTCATTCTTTTACTTGATCTTTTCCAATTGTGGAAACACTTACAGCAATGAAGAATTGTGGTGCTTGGCACTGCTTGTGTTGTTCGTTATTTGCTTGCAGTGTGGCTCATAATAATTTAGTTGAGTTCTTACAGCATCCAGTGCTTCACCTGGTTGCATAACCTCTTAAACTCATTGCTCCGTGATTTACCTCATTAACTTATTGTTTTCTCGCGCGCGCTTTGGACACAGATCCCATTTTGTGTGGTTTATGGATGGGTCTTAGGGCATCCAATGGACTTAAATTTTCAGCTTTTCGAGACAGCCACTCTTTTCATGACAGTTCTAGTTGTAGCCTTCATGCTGCAGGTTCGTCCATTGAGAAAGATGTATTTTCATAACTTCTCTTTCTTCTGTTTCTTGTTCGTTTGCATTTCTTTTGGGGGATGCCTTCTCCACTCGTTTGTCGTGGTGAAGGTTTCATCTCATCTTTTTAACGGTTCATTTTAATAGCACTCTCTTCCTTGTGCTTACAGGAGGGGACTTCTAACTACTTTAAAGGACTGATGCTCCTCTTCTGCTATCTTATAGTTGCTGCGAGTTATTTTGTGCATATAGATCCTGAATCAATACGTGAGTCGCTACCCCTTTCCCCATATACTGGAAGAATAATTGCTTGTGAACTTTTTTGGAAGTGGAGTATACTGACTGGCGTATATTTCCTTACACGAGTCCGTATAATTGGGCTTGGACCTATAGTTTTCACCTGTAATCCAATTTGTAACAAGATGCTTAGTACCAACATCATCAAGCATCCTCTTTACGCCACTGAATTAAAAAATTAAGACTATGTTGTGTTTGAGATTCTTCCTCTCTCTTTTTCTTGTTCTATACTTTCGATGTTTGATTCTTTGACATGACATGCGGGACATGTAATTTTTCAGGGGATAAGCCCGAGACGTAGATGAGGAAGTGCAGAAACTTTATCAAGTTGACTAGGCAAAGCTCAAGGGATCGTCCTGTGAGACCGAGAGATGAACCCTCCGGAAAAAAAGTGGCTCCTGGGTGTATATAGATTCCAGTGTCTGTATAAGATTTAGGAGTTAATAGCAGCAGTAGATGATAATGTAGAAACTGCAGGCAAATATTTGCTTCTCTTGTCAACTCTAGTTTTACACCATGGGTGGTTTTGCTATATATAGTAGTATAGTACCCCTGCGACCATAACCCTTTTGAACAAGTCAAGCTTAAGTCTTTAATGTTAAATTGGCAGGTGGTTGCGAAAATCAGATGTTATAGAGTAATTATTCGACTACTTGGAAATGCCAGAAATTAAAAAAGAAAAAGAAAAACTAGTATGGTGTGTAGGGACCTTCAAATATATTATTGTTGCCACATCTTTTCATGACCATTCTGCTACTTAATTTGTAAAGTTCCAGAGGGTACAAATTGTTGGTGTAAAACATCAAAAATCTGGAAGCTGGGTATAAATTTTGGCGATGCTCAATCTAATAGATACAGCTTCTGAGGCAGATTACAGAGTCAATGTATCAGAGCAAGAGCCAGGTTGAAAACAAATTTGCTTTTAAGGAACAAAGAATAACAATCGATCGATGATGATCGTTTGTTTTGCATTTGCTCGCACAAATGAAGAAGAAACCGAACGTCTTTGTAAAAATGTATCAGAAGAGCAAAGTGACTAGTACTCTGTTTGGCAGCATTAAAAGAGGATTAAGAGAGCAATGTTCCACAGATATATTCCACCCAAAAGAGTGGATCATATTTGTAAAGGTTGGCCTAACTTATTTACTTCGACTTCTCTTTTTTTTTTTTTCCTTTAATTTTGCGTCAAGTTTTTCTAATTATCTACCTGTCTTGACAAGCAAAATAAAAAAGAATGTAAAGAAAGTATGAACTAAGTTTCAGAAAAGTTTGAAAAATGACAAAAGAAAATTCCAGATAACTGATTGATTTCAATCTCAATCGAAGGGTTGTCATGCACCATATCATGTCAAGATCGGGTCTAGACATCATTGCCAGTAAAAAAAATTAGCTGACTTCGCCCTTTATTTTAAACATCCCAGAACAAATCATAGTAACGGAAGAGTTGGCCTGCTGCTCAAAACTTAAATATTTGCGGTTGCTATCCCAAATAGTACTAGTCAATGTAAGAAAATTGGCCAAATGTTGATTAAATATTTGTGGAACACATCATACCATGTACTTTCTGATCAGTTTCTCTCCCTCTCTCTATACTATAAATTGGATTTCAAGCAAGTAAGGCAGATACATCCTTGTTTCTTCTTCACAAGGGGTCCTCTCTTACTCTGCTATTGGTCTATGTGGATGATATCATATTCACAGGCAGTGATTCTTCATATCTCACTCATCTGGTTCACTTGCTTAGCTCCCGATTTGTCATGAAAGATCTAGGATCATTACATTACTTTCTTCGGATTGAGGTCACTTCTACACCGAATGGGTTGTTTTTTATCTCAGGCCAAAGATGCTCAGGAAATTTTGACTAAGGCTGGTATGCAGGAATGCAAACCGAGTGCATCACCAACATCTTCCAAAGGTCCTTATGATCCCTCTGATCCTTTGTATAATGACATTACGTTGTTCAGAACCTTGGTGGGCTCATTACAATACCTTACTCTCACTAGACCTGAGATTGCATTCTCTGTTAATACTATATGCCAACATATGCATCAGCCTAAAGTCAGTCATTTTGTTGCTGTTAAACGTCTTCTTCGATATGTGAAAGGTACTCTCAATCATGGTCTGCATATTACTTCGGGATCTCTTTCTTTAACTGCATTTGCAGATGCTGACTGGGTAGGAGATCCAGTGGACCGACGTTCTACCTCTGGTTTTGTTGTTTTTCTAGGATCAACACCAATCTCTTGGTGTGCCAAAAAGCAGCCCACCGTCGCTCGATCTTTAACGGAGGCTGAGTATAGGACAATGGCTCAAACAGCAGCTGATCTGGTATGGATACAGCAGCTTTTATCTGAGCTGCACATTCCATTTCTCCTCCCCATATTCTTTGGTGTGACAATCGCTCTGCTATGGCCATAGCATCTAACCCAGTTTTCCATGCTCGAACTAAGCATATAGAAATTGATGCGATTATCACTTCATCAGAGGGCAGGTTTTGGCTAAAAAATTGGTTCTTTGTTTCATTGGTTCTACTGCTCAGATTGCTGATATTTTTACCAAAGGGTTGGGTGTATCTCGTTTTCTCTTCTTGAAGTCCAAACTCATGGGGGGTGGGGAAGTATAAAGGAAAGCACAGTAGTGCAACACAGTTAGAAGTTAGTTTGGTAGTTTGTTCAAATTCATTTGAAATTCAGTTTGATTGTATTTCATTTGTGCTTTCTCAGTGAGTTAGTTGAGATATAAGTTTGGATTGTCAGCTCATCAATCCGAGCAGTGTACGTGTGGTCCAATAGGAGCTGTTTCATCACAAGAGATAAATAGGGGTTTCTTTTCTATGTAAACACAGGAAAAACAGTTGAGGAAATAATGAAACGAGATTTTCTCTCTCTCTCTCTCTCTCTCTCTCTCTCTCTCTCTCTCTCTCACTTCTATTTCGATTTACTGATTTTGTCATCACCTGTGGAGAGAACTTCTATTTCGATTTACTGATTTTGTCTATTTCGATTTACTGATTTTGTCATCACCTGTGGAGAGAACTTCTATTTCGATTTACTGATTTTGTCATCACCTGTGGAGAGAGAGAGAGAGAGAGAGAGATGGCAAGGTACTCGATGCTAATTCCAGGTGGTGGCTCTGGAGCAGGTCTGGATCACGGGTCTGGGGTCGTCTTCTTCTATTTTTCCATGATTGTTTTGTCGGTCTCCATCGTTTCTATGGTTATCTTCGCGTGTGGTAAGTCCTCCTCTAGCGCCAAAACACGCAAGACACGTCGTGGTTATCTAGGAGCAGTGTCTGAGGGGGCCGTAGCGGCAAACACGGCGCACTCGATGGCAGCCGCGACGGCAGCATCCACGGCGGCTGCAGCCGCGATGGCAGCATCCATGGCGGCTGCGGCGGCGGCATCCCAGCCCCCGCCCCCGTCCTGTTAGTTATGCTTTGTATATTTTTTTTTTCTTGGTCAACGATTATGCTTTGTATTGAACCGTCATTAATTATGGAGAGCCGTCATTTTCCCTTTTGTGTTTTTGTCTAGTGAAGGCCAAGGTTGTTTGTATAAGCATCGATGTAAACAAAACTCCTGAACTATTGAGAAAGAAAACAAGTCAGTGCTTCCCCTGTTTTCCACGTCCGGCGTTTTGGGCAAAGATTAAGTAAGCAAACTGAGAAGCCATTTGAAAGTGCTTTTTTAAAGTTTATACTCCTAAAACTCAAGGAATTTTTTTGAATTTCAATTTATCTTAGGGTGGAAAAGAAAAAAAAAAAGTGATAATGGCAACGGTGAAGGAAATTAAAGAATAATTTTTAAGAAGAGAAAATAAAGAGCCCACTTAACAAAAGCGTAGAATTTGCAATCGGAAGTAGCCATGTTGGTTTTGGGGAAAACCACAATGTTATAGTTGCAAGAAATTTGGGCATGTCAAGTAAGATTGTAGAGTTACAACAAACAACAAGTTTTTTCCGAAAAGAAAGAAGGTGATGGGAACTTGATTTATGCATGTCACGATGCATGCATTAGAGAAAAATGATGATCGTTCGTTTATTATAGTAGTGGGTGTAGTAATCACATGACTGGTGATAAGAGCATTTTTGCTAAGCTTGATGCTTCCTCGAAATCTCAAGTCTAATGGTGCCTTCATCCAAGCGAAGGCACCAATATTATTAAAGCTTGCAAAGCTTTAATAAAAATGTTTTCTTTGCTGATTAAAAAAAAAAAAAAATTCATGTCTTTGTCCAAGCAAAGGGAAAGGGTACTATTGTCATAGAGACTTTGATGTTTTATTAGTTCTGGACTTGGAGCAAAATTTATTAAGTGTTAGCTAAATGGTGGAGCGTGGGTATGTCTATCACTTTGAGAATGATACCTGCAAGATTTTTGACAAAGGGGGAGCAATCAAATTGAGGCAAACATTAAGATGGAGAAGAATCTAAACTTTCCACTCACTTTGCGCTATGCCAAAAATGTTGACTTGAAGATCTTGGCTTTGGCATAAGAGAATGAAGCACTTGGATTTCCGAAGTTTGAAGTATCTACAGCCAAAGGTTATTGTGCATGGTTCGCCGATGATTCAAGAGGCAAAATTAACAAGTGTGTGAACGTTGCGCTCTTGGGAATCAACACCGGAGGCATTTCTAAAGGACAAGGCATGTAGAACTAAAGCACCATTGGAGGTTGTTCATACGAATCATACTGATGTGTGCGCGCATACGGACACAGTAACCCATGCAGATAACAAGTAGTTTATAAATTTCATTGATGATTTTTTTAGAGTGACCTGGGTTTATTTTACGAGACAAAAATCCATTGTACATTAATGTTTTTAGAAAACTTCAAAGTCTTGTAGAAAAGACAAAGGGAAAATGACGGCCAATGACATGTTTTGATAATTAATATCCGCCAAAGACACACTGAGAATATTTTTTAATGCTGAAAATGTTGAGAAGTGATAGAGGAGGGGAATATAACTCCAATGAATTTATGACTTTTTTTGTTGAAGATATTAGTATAAAAAAGACAATTGAAGATATTGGTTCGGTTTTTCATTCTAAACTATGTTAGCATCCAAAAATTACCAAAAAAATAAAAACACGAGTAACATACCCCTAGTTCTTTAAAATAGCTAACAAAATAGGCTGCAAAATAATTGCAACAGCTTCATTAATTTTGAAAACAGAATTTGTCCACAAAATAATTAGAGAAGATTGTGATGGGAAAGTGGAAGAATTTTGTGGGAAACAAAGGGTTCAGTGGGTGGTGGGATGTGTTCATGTATACTCTAACAACTTTTTTCACTTTTTTACAGCGCATCCCTTCCTCTAACAACTTTTTTCACTTTTTTTAGTTTAGTTTTTATTCATTTTTTTTTTTTGCGTTTGTTAGTTTTGCACCAATTGTTTTTTGATTTATTGATTCGTCTCGACAAGAGGAATCGGAATTTTACTTTTACCCAAATATTTTGAATAAGGATCACTTTTTAGCAAAACAGCCAACAGAAAAGACTTTTTTTTACTTAAAAGTAGTCCTTATTCAAAATGTTTTGGTAAAAATTAAAAAAAAAAAACATTACTTTTTTGATTCCTCTCGTCGAAACGAATCAATAAGTCAAAAAAGTTGGACGAAAAACTAACAAATGCAAAAAAAATTCAAATAAGAACAAAACCAACTTTTTTTTTCAAAAAGAGAACGGCCCGCTCCATTCCTAAATGGAGAGTCCACTTTAACTATTACGAAGCTTTAAAAAAATGTCTTCATTTTTTAATTTATAATATTTAATACATACAATATAGATCTGGTTTGATAAATCTCAATTAATTATACTGGCCAAAATTTTTAAAACTGTTTAAAGTAACCATAAATTGTAAGATATAGACGATCTTATAAGCGACACGAATGTCAAAAAAGAACTCTTATTTAACATCAGAGGGAGTATATGTGTTGATAACAATAATTCTATGGACACACCCAAACACACACCCACTACTCACATGAGTGGTGGGTTCCACACGTGTGGTTGAGACGTTATTATGTGTTTCCGGTAGTGAAAATGTAAAGACCCGTTATTTTTAATAAGTATTAATAGATATCAAAACCAAAAAATATATATATATATATTATTTTACTCGTTAGTTTATTTAATGCGAAAAATTATTTTCAACGTCACACCAAAATTTTATTCCATAATCGAGTGTGTGCGCGCGTGTTCGACGAGTTAATTCTTTATTGTGTACATGTTTATACACTTGCATTATACTAAATCATTTTACCTTAACCCTATTCCCATTTTCCAGTCAACTAAAACCTATCCCTATGACCATCACCACCTGGAAACCCATGGGTAATCACCTCCCCCATCATCTAGCCATCCATCCATCATCCATCCCTCCATCAACAAAAGTTGCCTCTACATTTTCGGCACTCCCTTTTCTTCAACCAATGGGAGCACAACACACCACCTAAACCCATTCCTTTAACCACTAAACTAATACTAAACCCACACATTGCATTACCCATGAGACTTCTTCCTAATACTAATTACACCTCTATATTACTCTCCATTTTTCCACCTCTTTTTTTTCGGCAACAGAGAGAGTGAGAGAAAGGAGTGTTCAGTCCTCTTTTCTTCTTGAATTCTTTCGAGAGACAGAGAGAGCAAAGTAGTGATCACTTCTTCTTTTTCCCAACACTTCCTACCATCTACAAACTCCAACATCCCTTCCTTTCAATTTCTGCAGTTTGAACCATCCAATTTCAGTCCAAAACAACCCGAACACCACTCCAATTTCAGCTCTAAAACGGTGCAGAAACCAACTCCAAATATCAGCCATTTGGGTCCCGAGTTGCCGCAGTCGAGTCACCACCGAACCGCCGTTTCGCTCCATTTTCTTTTCTTCAAACCACCACTTAGTCTTCGGGAAGAAAGGTAGTTAGAACTTATCTCCCTAAGTATAACTAATTGTACGTATAGTGGGTTAATGTAGAGATTGAATATTGTGTGTTGAGTTTGTTGGAATATATGGTGTGAGACGGAAATACAGAGAAATGCGAGCGCACGTCGTTAAAATGAAAAGAAGAACGGAATGGATTAATCTAGACATATTTCGGAGTACATGTAATTACTATTTTAGTGTTTGTGTTATAGATAATTTCCCTTACGTAACTGGGAGTAGTTATAAAATGAGATAAACATGTTTAATGACTAGTTTTACTTGTAACATGATTATCTTTAGGCTCATGCAATCAATGTTTATATGAATACTAACATTATTCTTTTTATGTATGATCGGCTACTGGAAGAAAAAAAAAAAAAGAAACCAAATGGTGAAGAGTTCTCCTTTAAAGTCTGTCATCATTCTTGTAAATATGAGGCATTACTGTTATCATTACTTGTCTTCATATGTTGCGGCTTGCGAGAACTTAGAATGGACTTAGGATCACAAGGTGGTATGCGATTAGAGGATCATGTAGACGTTGATAGGTAAAGGATGAATCGGAAAGTGATTGAGTTGTGGTTTCAAGATGGGTGCTAACAGGGGCCCAGTCTTGTGTTAAGATGGGTGCTAACAGGGGCCCAGTCTTATGTTAATGGGTGCTAACAGGGGCCCAAGTTGTTGAGAAACGTAACCCTAGGTAGGGCACAGTGGTGATTGACTGCGAGAACAGGTTTGGTTCCTTCCTTGCGTGGTTGCGTCGACTGTAGATCTGAATAAATAATTTGGTAGCTATCAGCAGAACACAACAAGGAGCTATCTGAATCACACTGGGTTGCCTTACGCTGGAGGTTAAGGGTAGGACGGATCTCAAGGTGAGATCCTATATTTCACATAAGTTAAGAAGTAGTAATTGAAATCATGCGCCGTTAATTATATGCATTGCTTTCCTTATCTTGTTATGTGTAAGTTATGGGTTTCGGGTAGGTTTTGGCTACTGAGCGTCATCGCTCACGGTACTATGTTGCCCTGGTAACTCGAACGCCAGGTACCGAAGACGGAACTGAAGTGTCGTACAATCCAACTGAAGTCAACGCTGCTGAGGAGAGAGCCGAAGAACCTTGGTTTCCGTATGCGTAGTTGCTCTGACTAATTAAAGTTAATTTTTTTTTTGGGAGCTTCAAAGATTATTTGGGAATTGTAATATTTGTCAAACTTGGCTACTTAAACATATTTCGAAATGGTTGTAATATGATGACATCTACTTTTGGAATGGTGATGCATTAAATCTATGAATTTTATTTGGAAAAATTGTCTTTTAAATATTTTTATTAACGTTCCGGAAATTCGGGGCGTTACAACATGGTATCAGAGCCTAGGTTTAACGATAATCGCGAGGACGTGAGTAATGGGTAGAAGTAGGCTCGGGGATAGTTAGTTTTATGGTAGTTAAGCGTATGATATATTCACTATCGCCTCGTTTCATTCAAATTAAAAATTTCTTAGAATATCTTACTAATAAAACTTAAATTTTAAAATGTAGTATGTCGAGCTCTTCTTCGTCAGGATCATATGGTTTGAGTTTCGACACTTATGGTCGCTATACTCAGCGAGGACGTCAGGGTCAGATCAAGGCCAAGGATGAACGCAAGCATAAAGGGAGACTCAAATGGCAGGCGGAAAAGAGTATCTTATGGGATATCAAGAAGGTACATGAGGACTCCCCGAACTGCCCTCCGGAGAAGCTGAAGAAGCTGGTGAATTACCGCATCCAGAACCATATTTTGAAGTATAAGGAAGCGCTGAAGATCCTTGCCAACAACGGGCAGTACGAGCGCCTGAGGGCAGAGGCTCTAGCCCAGCCCTACGTGTCCTACCGGCCACCATCACCAGAGAGCGCCAGTTCCCACTTCTCGGGCAGCCCGCACCGCCAGCCTACATAGAGATTTCGTCAGACTCTGAGGAGGATGAGGACCAGAGGAGCTGCCAATGGATGAGACTAGAGCACCGTAGTATTCGTCAGCGAACCCTAGATATAGTATTAGGAGGGGAAAGGTCGCTGTACTTTTAGTAGCACTCTTTTGTTTATGATGGCAGTGTTAGTGGTACGACTTTCATTATGTATTGATGTAATGAGACTGTGATGCTGAGATCTATGTTGACACTCTTTGACTATTAGTAGATGATATTTTCGTTTAGTATTGTGTATTTCTTGCTTTAATTGAAAATTTTATGCAAACGAACAACACAATTAGAAACCCCTTTTTAACTTTCGAATCCGACTAATGTAGATGGTAGGGACACGAAATGGTAACGGCAGTAACAACAACCATAATAACAACTCAGGCGGAAACAACAACAATGGGGACACCAATCAGAACGTCGCAGCCGCCTTAGAGAATGTGGCCCAGATACTCCAGAATCTTATCGCTAATCCACGAGGACCTCAGCCTCGTGCAGCCCCGGACCGTACTCATCTGTTTACCGAATTTAGGAAACAGAGACCTCCAATCTTTCAGGGGGCACCTGACCCTCATGTTGCCGATGGGTGGATCCGTCAGATCAAGAAGATGTTAGACACCGTGGGAGTTCGACAAGGTGCTGACCAGGTGGCCTTGGCCACGTATCAACTGGAAGGGGAAGCTGATTATTGGTGGGAGGCCACTAAGAATACCGTGAATCTTGCCACAATCACGTGGGCTCAATTCGAGGAGATCTTTTTGGAGAAGTATTTCCCTACACCGATTAAGGACCAAATGGCATAGGAATTTCTAGCACTTAAACAAGGAACAATGACGGTGACACAATACATGGCGCGGTTTGAGGAGTTATCACGTCATGCACTGACATATATCCCTACTGATGCTGCTAAGGCAAGAAGGTTTGAGTGGGGATTAGAGGACCCTCTTCGGGGAAAAGTTGTTGGGTTGGAGCTTCCAACCTTCTCTCAGGTGGTGAGGACCACTTTGATCAATGAAAGGGAACTCAATGACTCTCGTAGAATTTTGAATCAGA
Source organism: Rhododendron molle (assembly GCA_025413875.1). NCBI lineage: Eukaryota > Viridiplantae > Streptophyta > Magnoliopsida > Ericales > Ericaceae > Rhododendron > Rhododendron molle. The sequence continues at coordinate 45,691,653 of CM046393.1, forward strand.
AGAAGGCTGCTCAAGTGGGAGGACCAATCCGTAATAACAACCAGTGTTTCATTGCACCAAAACCGTACGCACAGAACAACCAACGCCCACAGCAATCCAATCAAACCTAGAAGAACTCGAACCATAATCAGCCTCAGGGTCAATACCAGAAACAGAGTCGAGATTCGGGTGCAATAACATGCTTCAACTGTGGCCAGGAAGGCCATATCAGACGCTTTTGTCCTCGTTTGGCCGGACCCGGAAACTCTGGATATGGAGGATCGCAACAAACTGTAGCCAAGGCAGATCATTGGAAAACTCAACAGGGAGGCCAGAATCAACCGCGTGTTGGTTGGAATCAATCACAGCAGCAACCTCGGTCATTTCAAAATGCTGGAGCTGGAAAAGGACCAGTTAGGCCAAAACAAGCTGCGGGAGGGAGAGTTTTTGCACTCCAGGGGGAAGATGAGGTGTATGATCCGGCGGTGATACAAGGTAACCTTATACTTTTCAGCACTTGCGTACTAGGATTATTTGATTCTGGAGCATCACATTCATTTATATCTGCTAAATGTGTACATGCATTGGGACTAGAAACTGAACACCTAGGATCAGCGATGCGTATCACCTCACCATTAGGAGGACACATTTCAGTGGGTCTAGTTTGTAGATCTTGTGAAATAGAAGTGTCGGGTTTGCGTATGACCTGTGACCTTCGAGTCCTTGATATGGTTGACTTTGATGTAATCTTAGGAATGGATTGGCTATCCGCCCATCACGCCGTGATCGATTGTCATCGAAAGATAGTGACAGCTTATTCTCTGGACGGGACGTGTTTCCGATTTAAGGGGGATAGACAAGATCCTGCCTCTGAGACGACCCCACAATCGAGGTGGAAGGACAAGCTATCAGGATGGCTAGCGAGCCTTATGCTTGAAGAAGAAGACCGCATGGAGTTGGGACTGCCGCGGATAGTTTGCGAGTACGCAGATGTATTTCCGGACGAGTTGCCTGGGTTGCCGCCGCAAAGAGAGTTGGATTTCATAATCGAGCTACAACCGGGGACTCCGCCTATCTCCATGGCACCGTATCGCATGGCACCAGCGGAACTTCGAGAATTGAAGGTTCAACTCCAAGAGTTACTAGAGAAGGGGTTTATTCGCCCGAGTACATCACCTTGGGGAGCACCAGCCCTATTCGTCAAGAAGAAAGAAGGAACTCTTCGACTTTGTATTGACTACTATCAACTCAACCGGGTCACGATCAAAAACCGCTACCCCCTTCCGAGGATAGACGACTTGTTCGATCAGTTGAGAGGATCAACCTATTTCTCAAAAATTGATTTACGCTCGGGATACCATCAACTGCGTGTCAGAGATAGTGACATTGACAAGACTGCGTTCAGAACTCGCTACGGACATTACGAGTTTGTTGTGATGCCATTTGGACTAACCAATTGGCCTGCTGTATTTATGTGCTTGATGAATAAGATCTTCACGCCGTACCTTGACCGATTTGTGGTGGTGTTCATCAATAACATATTGGTATATTCGCCGTCAGAGCAAGACCACGAAGAACATTTAAGGATAGTTCTGCAAGTGTTAAGGGAGAACCAGTTGTATGCTAAGGCAAGTAAATGTGAATTTTGGATGAAAGAGGTGAAATTCCTTGGTCATGTTGTGTCGGAAAAAGGAATTTCGGTGGACAAAAGTAAGGTGGAAGCAGTCATGGATTGGAAGCGACCGAAAACGGTATTCGAGATTCGAAGCTTTCTTGGGTTAGCCGGATACTACAGGAGGTTCATTCAGGACTTTTCCATGCTAGCCAAGCCAATGACTAGATTGACGCAGAAGGGTGTCAAGTTTGACTGGAATGAGGCTTGCGAAAAGTCGTTTCAGGAGCTCAAAAGAAGATTGACTAGCGCGCCCATATTGATCGTACCAGAGAGGAACGTGGGTTATGCAGTGTATTGTGATGCTTCTAAAGAAGGTCTGGGCTGCGTACTGATGCAAAATGGGAAGGTTGTTGCCTATGGATCACGACAGCTAAAATCGCATGAGAAGAACTACCCGACGCATGATTTGGAACTCGCTGCAGTTGTTTATGCTCTTAAGTCTTGGCGTCACTACCTCTATGGGGAGCAATTCGAGGTCTTCATAGATCATAAGAGCCTTAAGTACTTATTCACTCAGAAGGAGCTAAATCTGAGGCAGAGGAGATGGATGGAATATTTGGAAGATTATGATTTCACGTTGTCTTATCACCCAGGCACGGCCAATGTCGTGGCAGACGCTCTCAGTCGCAAGACGAGAGGACAGTTAGCTAGATTAGCTATGAAAGAATGGGAGATGATAACGACTCTCAATGAATTTCAATTACAACCAGCCAGTAGTGAAGGAGGAGCTTGCTTGTTTGCCATAGTCGCCATACCAGCATTGCACCGAGAGATTCTTATAGTCCAGACTTTCGATCAGGAATGCGATTTCATCAAGTATCAAATGGCAACAGGAAAAGCCGCAGCAGGATGGACGATCCATGCAGACAAGAGCCTTAGATTTCGAGGTCGGATTTTTGTACCTGATGTGAATACCCTACGGGAAGCCGTTCTGAGGGAGTTTCATCAATCAAACTTTGCTGTGCACCCTGGAGGGAACAAGATGTATCAGAACCTCCGTAGACTATATTGGTGGGGTGGAATCAAGAATGATGTAGCCAAGTACGTATCCACGTGTCTCACGTGCCAGCAAGTGAAGGCTGAACACCAGAAGCCAGGAGGGACCCTTCAACCTTTACTGATTCCAGGATGGAAGTGGGAGCACATCACTATGGATTTCGTGACAGGATTGCCTAGGTCAGTCAAGAAGAACACTGCTATTTGGGTAATTGTTGATCGACTGACCAAATCTGCTCATTTCTTACCTGTTCGTATGACGGATACCATGGAATCTTTCAGCAGACTCTACATCAACGAGATCATTCGATTGCACGGAGTGCCGGTATCTATAGTTTCTGACTGAGACCCCCGTTTCACCTCCAACTTTTGGGGAAGCTTGCAGAAAGCACTGGGGACAGATATCCGCCTGAGTACGGCTTTTCACCCTCAAACTGATGGACAGTCTGAAAGGACGATTCAAACCCTGGAAGACATGCTACGAGCTTGTGTGTTGGATTTTAAAGGAAGTTGGGAGAGACACCTACCGCTGGTGGAGTTTGCCTATAATAACAATTACCAAGCTAGCATCGAGATGGCCCCTTATGAAGCACTGTACGGACGACCTTGTCGATCACCCATCTGTTGGACAGAGGTCAGAAAAGACGCTCTACTTGGACCTGAGCTAGTCCGAGAAACTACTGAGAAGGTAAAGGTGATCAGAGAACGACTTTTGACCGCGCAGAACAGGCAAAAGAGTTATGCTGACAAGAGGACTAGGCCATTGACATTTAATGTGGGAGATCACGTATTCCTAAAAATTAAGCCACGAAGGGGAATCATCCGATTTGGCAAGAAGGGGAAGTTATCACCTCGCTACATTGGACCTTTCGAAATTTTGGAGCGAATTGGAGAGGTAGCCTATCGCCTAGCCTTACCGCCACAGATTGCCAAAGTTCACAACGTCTTCCACGTTTCTATGCTCCGGAAATACATGGCTCATCCCACTCATGTGCTCAATTAGGAGGAAGTCACACTAGATGAGAATACAACTTTTGAAGAGCAACCGGTGGAAATTCAAGATCATGGAGAAAAAGTTACCCGAGGACGGACAATCAAATTGGTCAGGGTCCTATGGAGACACCGAGGACTAGAAGAATCAACTTGGGAACGCGAGGACACAATGAAAGCCAACTACCCACAGCTCTTTCAAATCGAAGGTACATCTTAATTTCGAGGACGAAATTGTTTTAAGGGGGATAGGTTGTAAAGACCCGTTATTTTTAATAAGTATTAATAGATATCAAAACCAAAATATATATATATATATATTATTTTGCTCGTTAGTTTATTTAATGCGAAAAATTATTTTCAACGTCACACCAAGATTTTATTCCATAATCGATTGTGTGCGCGCGTGTTCGACGAGTTAATTCTTTATTGTGTACATGTTTGTACACTTGCGTTATACTAAATCATTTTACCTTAACCCTATTCCCATTTTCCAGTCAACTAAAACCCATCCCTATGACCATCACCACCTGGAAACCCATGGGTAATCACCTCCACCATCATCTAGCCATCCATCCATCATCCATCCCTCCATCAAAAAAGTTGCCTCTACATTTTCGGCAGTCCCTTTTCTTCAACCAATGGGAGCCCAACACACCACCTAAACCCATTCCTTTAACCACTAAACTAATGCTAAACTCACACATTACATTACCCATGAGACTTCTTCCTAATACTAATTACACCTCTATATTACTCTCCATTTTTCCACCTCTTTCTTTTCGGCAACAGAGAGAGTGAGAGAAAGGAGTGTTCAGTCCCCTTTTCTTCTTGAATTCTTTCGAGAGACAGAGAGAGCAAAGTAGTGATCACTTCTTCTTTTTCCCAACACTTCCTACCATCTACAAACTCCAACATCCCTTCCTTTTAATTTCTGCAATTTGAACCATCCAATTTCAGTCCAAAACAACCCGCACACCACTCCAATTTCAGCTCTAAAACGGTGCAGAAACCAACTCCAAATATCAGCCATTTGGGTCCTGAGTTGCCGCAGTCGAGTCACCACCGAACCGCCGTTTCGCTCCATTTTCTTTTCTTCAAACCACCGCTTAGTTTTCGGGAAGAAAGGTAGTTAGAACTTATCTCCCTAAGTATAACTAATTGTACGTATAGTGGGTTAATGTAGAGATTGAATATTGTGTGTTGAGTTTGTTGGAATATATGGTGTGAGACGGAAATACAGAGAAATGCGAGCGCACGTCGTTAAAATGAAAAGAAGAACGGAATGGATTAATCTGGACATATTTCGGAGTACATGTAATTACTATTTTAGTGTTTGTGTTATAGATAATTTCCTTTACGTAACTGGGAGTAGTTATAAAATGAGATAAACATGTTTAATGACTAGTTTTACTTGTAACATGATTATCTTTAGGCTCATGCAATCAATGTTTATATGAATACTAACATTATTCTTTTTATGTATGATCGGCTACTGGAAGAAAAAAAAAAAAGAAACCAAATGGTGAAGAGTTCTCCTTTAAAGTCTGTCATCATTCTTGTAAATATGAGGCATTACTGTTATCATTACTTGTCTTCATATGTTGCGGCTTGCGAGAACTTAGAATGGACTTAGGATCACGAGGTGGTATGCGATTAGAGGATCACGTAGACGTTGATAGGTAAAGGATGAATCGGAAAGTGATTGAGTTGTGGTTTCAAGATGGGTGCTAACAGGGGCCCAGTCTTATGTTAATGGGTGCTAACAGGGGCCCAAGTTGTTGAGAAACGTAACCCTAGGTAGGGCACAGTGGTGATTGACTGCGAGAACAGGTTTGGTTCCTTCCTTGCGTGGTTGCGTCGACTGTAGATCTGAATAAATAATTTGGTAGCTATCAGCGGGACACAGCAAGGAGCAGTCTGAATCACACTGGGTTGCCTTACGCTGGAGGTTAAGGGTAGGACGGATCTCAAGGTGAGATCCTAGATTTCACATAAGTTAAGAAGTAGTAATTGAAATCATGCGTCGTTAATTATATGCATTGCTTTCTTTATCTTGTTATGTGTAAGTTATGGGTTTCGGGTAGGTTTTGGCTACTGATCTGAACCCCGGGGCGGCATCTCTTGGCTGAGTCCAAACTAGCGCAGAATGCAGAAAGGCGGATAGAAGGTGAAGCCAGCCAACTGAAGTCAACGCTGCTGAGGAGAGAGCCGAAGAACCTTGGTTTCCGTATGCGTAGTTGCTCTGACTAATTAAAGTTAATTTTTTTTTGGGAGCTTCAAAGATTATTTGGGAATTGTAATATTTGTCAAACTTGGCTACTTAAACTTATTTCGAAATGGTTGTAATATGATGACATCTACTTTTGGAATGGTGATGCATTAAATCTATGAATTTTATTTGGAAAAATTGTCTTTTAAATATTTTTATTAACGTTCCGGAAATTCGGGGCGTTACAGAAAAATTTGTAGACTTTTATTTGTGGTTGAGACATTGTTATGTGTTTCCGGTAATGAATAAGTTGTTGATGGGTTTGTGAGTAGAGTTACTGTAAAAAAAAAAAATTTTTGACAAATTTTTTGTTAATGGAAGCAAGATGGTTATAAAAAGAAAAAAAAAACCCACACAAATCATAGTTCGTGGGAAAAAAAATTTTCCTAGTAAATGAAGGAAGATCTAGACAAAATTAATAATTTGCCAAGTCTTAGATTCCAACAAAAGAAATGAACAGTCACAGAAAACCCATACCAATTTCTGATTAGTTTTGGAGTTAAATTTTAAGCTAAAAAACTACATTCTGAGGTTGCTATCAAATACTAGTCTGTAAGAAAACTGGCCAAATGTTGATTAAATATTTGTGGAACACATCATTCCATGTACTTTCCCTCTCTATAAATTGTGTTGAATCATCTGTGGAGAGAGAGAGATGGCAAGGTACTCTATAATTCCAGGTGGTGGCTCTGGAGAAGGTCTGGATCTTGGGTCTGGGGCCTCCTTCTATTTTTTGATGATTGTTTTGTCAGTCTCCATCATTTCTATGGTTATCTTCGCTTGTGAAGACTCCTCTAGCTCACCCAAACGTCGTGGTGGTGGTGTTGTGTTCAGCAGGGGAGGAGGTGGAGGCTGCGGAGGCGGCGGTGGTGGAGGCTGCGGAGGCGGAGGTGGTGGAGGCGGCGGTGGTGGAGGCTGCGGAGGCGGAGGTGGTGGAGGCAGCGGCGGTGGAGGCTGCAGCGGCGGTGGAGGCTGCGGATGTTGATGTATGAGCAAGCTTGTGTTATTTAGGAAGGACCGCGAAGAACTGACGAGGTGGCGACAGGGCCGGCCCAACCCCAAGGCCCAAGAGGCCTGGGCCTTGGGCATCCCAAAAAGGGCAAATTTTAGGGGCACTCCACTAATATTTGTATTTGGGCTTGACTAGAACTCTTTTGGGCCCTAGAGAAGGAAAAAAAAGGCCCATTTCAATTAAAATCCGGCTGTGGCCCATGAATCCAGTCAAAGCCCAAAAAATGCTCGGTGGCATTTTTGTAAATAAGTGTTCTAAATGGTCTTTACTCTTTAATTGAAACCCTTCTTTAATTGTTCACCACCGGCTCACTCTCACCCAAAACAAAACAAAAAAAAAACTCCATTAACGAAGAAAAAACGAATGGGAAGCTGAAATTGAAACCCATCTCCAATCCTTCTCGAATTCAAACTCTTCGGCCTTCTGGAACGGACGATCGAGACTTCTCTGTGTTCGAGACTTTCACCAAACGAAGGGGAGCTGGCGAACTGGGATTTTGGGCCGGCCTTGATTGCGTCTGTGTTCGAGACTTCGAGAATCGAGCTCGAGGTAATTTTTTTTTTCGATCTGTGCTTTCAGTTTCAATGGTAGTGAATAGACAAAATAATAGGTCTCTTTTTGAAGTTTGTAATGTAATATTAATCAATAATCAGGAAGGGCCGAAGGGTATTTCAACAAGTAATGAAAACAAGGGAAATGACAGGAATGAAGAGAGAGAAGCTCTCGTTGGCGATTTGGCGGGTTGATTTCTCGGAGTTCTCACGCTGATCTCTACTGCTTCTCCCTTTGATTTTCTACTGATGGCTTCTTCATCTGTTGGTAAGGATATTTCTTTGCATTGTGGTTCTGTCCCAATTTTGTGACATGTGTCTAGCTCTGAGATTAAGGGAGGCACTGATTCCTTGGCTCCTGTTGTAAGCAAATCTTCGGGTCGTATGAATTTGTTTGATTTTTTGGAGTCTGTTATGGTTTCTAACAATGAACATCTAGAAATTCAGGAGAATGATTCGCCTACGGTTAAGCAGATTAAGGGACTTAATAAAGAGGTTAGGGCTCTACGTTCTGAGCTTGATGAAAAGGATAATCTGATAGAATCGTTGAAGGTTAAGGGTCCTACCTTGGGGGTTCTGGATACAGGTTCTTCTTGGAAGGTCAAAGTCTCTCCTCCTAGTGTGAGTCATACTAGAATGAATCTACAATTTTTTCCACCTGTGGTTGAGGGCAAGAGGATTAGGATTTCTCTTCCTAAGGTGGTGGAATTACAAGGGGCTGTGAAATGGAAGGACTGTCTTGTTGGTCACTTTGTTGATAAAAAACTTCCTTCCTTGTCTGTGAAGTCTATAGCTACCAATATCTGGGAAAAATATGGACTGACTGAGGTTTTGTCCAATGAAAAAGGATTTTTCTTTTTTCAATTTGGTTCAGAGAGTGCTTGTAGACAGATTGTGGAATTTGGCCCATGGCACTTTGGTGGTCAATTGATGGTTCTACAGGTGTGGCACCCTGATATTGTGTATGAAAAAGAGGGTATGCCCAGGTTACCAATATGGATACAGCTATACAATGTTCCCCTCCAATTTTGGACAGCAGCAGGTTTAAGCTATATTGCAAGTGCCATAGGCAAACCTCTCTATGCTGATGAGATGACTGAGTCCACAAGGAGAATTAGTTATGCGAAGTTTTGTGTTGAAGTGGCTGCTTTAGATCCCTTGCCTCATTCTGTTGATCTTCTTACAGCTTCTGGGAAAATATTTTCAATTGATGTGAAATACCCTTGGAGACCTACTACATGTTCTACTTGTAAAGTCTTTGGTCACTCAAATTGTAGCCAGTAGACTGTTGTCCCTGATGCTCTTCCTTATAAGGCTCCAGTAGTCCCTAAAAATAAAGTATGGGTTATGAAATCTGGTATGGAGACTGTTGTAGGTCCTGAGCTCCCAAATGCCACTCTGAAGGTGTTGCCTTGTTCCAACCCCTTTTCTATTCTGCAGCCCCAAGATACTCCTGTAGCTGCTTTGGATCCCCATACAGAGGTGTTGGCTACTGAGATTACTGAGCTGAATATTGGCCTAGAAGATGTTGATAAGGGGAAAAACATGAATGCAACTGCTGTCTCCCCTCTTTAAGGGCACACTTTTTTTTATTGGCCTTGGACACCTAAAACCTTTGGGCCGGCCCTGGGTGGCGATTGCATGCTTCTATTCTCCAAAACTTCTAATCAAAGTCTTCTATTGTAAAATTAAACTTTGATAAAGTGTTTTGATTTACATAGGTTCCATAATTACGGTAAATTATTTTGAAAAATGTATTCTCCGTCACCATATATAATATTAATCGGAATGTATGCTTCGTCAATAAGTAAGAATGGTTTTTTTTTTTTTAAATCAGCATTGAATATGGTTGGTTGATTTTTAAATTTGTGTTGGCTTTAATTTAAAATTTTGACCCCTTTGGCTACCTTAAATACACAAGGAAGGTTGCCAAATTATACAATAGTCCAGGACCGGAAGTACCAACATATGGTGCGACTTTATAACCACACATTGTTGTGGATTCTACCATTAAATGTATAGACTCCATATGAACGTGTGCTTGTAAAGTGATTTAGAGTACCACGTGGCAGTACAATTCGACTATTGAATAATTACTCTTCGTATAGTAATGGTTACCAAGCATTGGCAGGGAGGTGCAGGTGTGTGTAAATGGGTGCGAACACCCCTAACCATTGAAACAAACCAAAAAAAAGTTTCACCATTTCAACATGTCCAAAATCCTACTCCTACTTGCATTGTCACAGTAACCAAACAAAATATTACCCAAGCAGGCGTGGCTCTTAGCTTATCTCGTAGTGTACCCAGCCATATACTGGCTTCCAAGACAGAAGTTTGGGTCGGTTCGAGTCTATGGAGAGACGTCACCAAACCATCTTTGATTGCTAACCTCTAATTCCCCTCTAAGGCTTTAACCCTCTACTGATAAATACAATGTCGAAAGAAAAAGAAAACCACTAGAAAAGTTTTATAATTAATTTTTATTAAAATCTAATTATCCAAACAGGGTAGAAAATTGAAGAAGTTGGACAAAGTCTACATTCCGATTGATCAATTTTAAAAAGAAAGAACTGAACAACATGCACGTGAAACTCAAATCTGGCTTCAGGTTTGCGGTCAACACAGATCGAAGACAGAACGAAATATCCATGAAAGAGCACAATGGTAATACCATACAGTAGAAGAAAATCAAGGGAAAAAATAAAATACCAAAATAATTAGGGAATTGATGTTCACACTCTTTTTTTTGTTTTTTAGTATTGAAAGTGTGTGTATTTTTTTGCTAAAAGACAAAAAAGAGAGGAAACTGATATTCACACTCCTTTTTTTTTGTTATTAACATTTTTTTTATTAGTTTGTTAGGAATGAAGGTGTATTTTTTTTTTTTGTGGATAACAAAAAAAAAAGTGTGAATATCAATTTCAAAAAGAGAGTGTGGATATCAATTTTCAATAATTAACAAAAAATATGTCCGATATATCCCATGTCTAGTGAAAATACTTAAAAATTAAAATCAACACCTTAGAAAAATCATACGTAAATTTTTTGTCCTATGCTTGATATAAATCCAAATTAAGAAGGAAAAAATTATAGAAGTATCCCACCTATGGTTCCTTTCTTGATAGCCAAGTCTTCGATTCTTTCGCTAAGCAAATGGGGACCAAAAACTATAGGGAAAATGACGGCCAATGACGTGTTTTGATAATTAATATCCGTTAAGAATATGCTAAGAACATTTGTTAATGTTGAAAATGTCTTTGGTGGGTATTAATTGTAACAATCCTAATTTTTGTTTAATAACTTCTCTTTATGGGATTATCATTCTATTAAAACTAATTAGATTGTTTAATTATAATTAAATCCTAATCTCACTTTACCTAATTACCTAAATTACAAAAATCTCTCTCTCTCTCTCTCTCTCTCTCTCTCTCTCTCTCTCTCTATATATATATATATATATATATATATATATATGGTGTTTGGGAGTCTACTTTTTGGCTTTTCATTTTCAGTGTTTGGTTACTTCATTTTCTACTTCTCATTATTGCATTTTCTCATTTTCAATGTTTGGCATCCTCATTCTAAAATGCATTCTCACAGAATATGTTTGCTGTTTTTGGGTTTAGAGGCCAAAGTGAGAAAGAGCTCAAGAGGTCCTTTTTGCATTATTGGGTTTTCCCATTTTAGGACCAATTACCAAAATACCCTAACTCAAGTTAGTTAATTATCAGTTTCACCCTCACATTACTCTTATATATGAAATGGGTTTATGAATTTCTGAAATTGCTGGAAAATATTGGAATGGAAATGGGTTTCTGAGAGAGATGCAGAATAGGAACGGAAGGGCAAACTAGATGTGTCTTGAAAAAAACCCACCCATAATTAAATTTTATCATTATTCATACATCTTTTAATACAATACTAATAAAGAAATAAGGGTAACATGGTAAAAATTAACCCATAATTCATTTTTATCATTCATCTACCAAACACTACTCCTGTTCCAAAATGCATTTTACACATATCATCTAATAAACACTCTACTCAAATTAAAAATACATTCTAAACATAATTCAAAAAGCCAAAAAGTTGAAAATGAAAAGTCAAAAAGTAGGCTCCCAAACACCCCCTTAGCTTTTTGGTTTTTTAGTTTATGGTCAGAATGCGTTTTTGAGTATGGTAGGAGTGTTTGGGAGATATGTGCAAAATATGTTTTTGAATAGTAATCGTGTTTGGTAAATGAATGATTAAAATGAATTATGGATTGATTTTTTAGCAAATTGCCCTTGGTCTTTATTATTTAGAAAAATACGAACCAATGCAAAAAAAAAACAACAAACAAACAAAGTACTTACGAACTGAAGGAAAATAAATGGGAGGGCAGATCTGTGTGTTGTGTATCTCTGGTGGTGTTAACAATAGGTGAGGAGCAGAAAAGGGAAAATAAATGGGAGGGCAAACTGGTAAAAAGGTAAGAATGCTTAGGGTATTTTGGTACTTTAACGTAAAATGGAAAAATGGGAAACTGGGAAAAGTACCTCTGCACCTCATTTTCGGTTCTGTTTTCTTTTGTGCAAATTAGTAAATGCATTGTGTGAGAGCATCTCCAACCCATGCTCTATTCCTCCATTTGATAGTATGGAACTTCTCCAACCCATCCTCTCAAGCCTCCTCTATTTGAGAAGATGGGATTTTAATCTTCCATATTTAAAAGATGGGAGAAAATATGGAGAATCCCATCTATAATACTATTCACCTTTTAAAATGGCATTTGTATTCTTAAAGCATCTCCAACCAATGCTCTGTTCCTCCATTTGAGAGTATGGAACTCCTCCAACCCATCCTCTCAAGCCTCCTATATTTTAGAGGGAAAAATAGAGGGTTTGTGGTTGGAGTAAATAAGAATAGTGATTTCTTCTAAAATCACTTTATGAATAAAATAGAGTATTTTGATACTCTTAAATAGAGTATTGAATTGGAGATGCTCTGATAATGAGTTTGGCACTTGGGCTCTCAAACAGCCAAAATGGAAAAATGACAATTGAAAAATGCAAAAATGCACCTCCCAAACACCCCCTATGGAGAGAAAAAGAGAGAAAGAGGATAAAATGGAAATAAATAAGGGAGAGAGAGAGAGAGAGAGAGAGAGAGAGAGATTTTTACTTGGAGAGAAAGAAAGAGAGAGAAATAGGATAGGATAGTAATAAATGAGAGAGAGAGACGTATCGGGAGAGAGAAAAGAGATTGGGTTTGGTCTTATCACTAACTACACTATCTTATCTTATAGCCTTAAATGCCTGTGAGAGAGAGGAGTGGTGGCCCATATATAGGGGCCGTTCAGCTAAATAAGATAAATGTCTTATTTTTTTGTTTTTATTCAAAAATTTTCGTATCACTTGACTTATCATCATTTTTTTGGGATTATTGCATCCTCATGACGGGAAATCCAAAAAGTAAAAAATTTTGATTAAAATCTATTTTTTTTGAATAAAGATGAAAAAATTGACTTATTTACTTATTTTTGTCTTTATTTGGCTCATTTTTGGCAGAAAAGCCAGTAACTTATTTTGTCTAAACAACTCCATACTCCCATTTCCCTTCCCAGTTTCGGCACCCACGCCACTGGCTTTCCCGTCCGAACAACCCCATACTCCCATTTCCCTTCCCAGTTCCCACACCCTGACACCCATTAACAATTCCCCACATTTCTTTCCTCCTTTGAAAACTCTGTCTGAGAGAAATAGAAAGAGGGAGAGAGGGAGAGAGGCCGAGAGACAGTAAGAGTGGGAGGGGGAGAAAAGTTAGCTACTCACCCACCATCTTTTAGCACATCACCATAAAACACCGCCCACCAATCCATATTACACAAATCCCATATTATTTTTAGATTTGTAAAAGAGAAAAAAAATATATATTACTCGTAGGGTTTTCGATCAATTCGAAATCGAAAGAGACGTGCCGCCCATCACTCGACACGACGCCCTTAGAATCAACCCACTATCACCTCGAAGCAAGGTAGAAACCTCCTATCTACTCACTTAAATATAGTAGTGTTACGTGATCTTTTGATTTTTTTAAAGAAAGTATTGTTATATTATGTAGAGTTTTATATTACAGTTAAATTTAATTGGAATGTTGGCTAGAAAAGTTAAAAATGTGGCTTTCTAAGTACTAAGTGAAAGCGTGACTGGGAATTTCTAGCTGTGCCGTTACAGATGTTAAAAGGAAATAGAAAAGCATGTGTTATTATTAAAATCAAGAAACTCTAGAATCAACTGTTACTACATGGTGAAACCCATAATGTTTAAAGTGGAAATGTTCGATTGAATTAATAGGTGATGTTGCTGAAATTTTTTTTCTTGAGATGCATCAGATTAGGGGGTGTTCCACTTTTATGAAAAGTTTTTTTTTTTTTAAATGAAGGTAATTTTCAACTCAAATATAATGAAAATGAAAAATATTTTTTTAATTTTTTTTGCACCGTTTAAAAGATCTCAATGAGATCTATCAAACAAGATCCATATTGATAGGAAAATTATTTACGTAAACACATGATTTTTGAGCTTGAAATTACCTTCTTTTTCTACAAAACTGGAACGACACTTTAGATATTTGATGTTTTATCGCATGATTTTTAGCAAGTATTGAAAGAATAATGTAAACGCAAGAAAATAATGCATGTTTAAGAGACACGAGGAACGAGAAGCGAAATACAAAAAAAAAAATAAAAATGATTTGATAATTGTGTGAGCATGGGAGCCCGGTAGGTCCTGAAAGAATGGTCGGCGGAACCATGGCTCGGGTGTGCATGCGTGGCCTAGGAGCCCGGTAGGTCCTGAAAGAATGGTTAGCGAAACTAGTGTCGTATGTGTTGAGAAATGTGAAATGATTAAAGACCGAGAGCCCGGTAGGTCCTGAAAGAGACGGTCAGCGGAATCAGTGTTTTTGGGTGGCAAAATCTGAATTTAGCCTGGGAACCCGACAGGTCCTGAAAGACGGTAAAGACGGTTAGCGGAACCAATGCTCGAGAAAATAAGTTAGAAAGTCGAATCAATACTTGAAAAATGAGTACACGGATTATGATACGCTGCGACGATGATAAACTCAACAAGAGACTGACACTTTTTCTGTTGATTTGATTTTTATGAGATGAACTGTTGACTCCTGAAATTTACTATTCAAAGTTATATACTATTTTTGTTAGTGCGAGGGACATAGGGGTATGAGTTAGCTATTAAGCTTAATTGCTCATCAGATCTACTTTTTGTAGACCTGGCATCTTATGTTAGATAATAGAGACGGACAGGAAGGGTACTACAGTCTGGAGGAGTTTGGTGCAGGGCAGATGGTTGCAGAAGAAGACGGATTCTCTGAGGAGTAGAAATTATCTTAGTACCCTTTTCGAAATTTGAAATAATGTAATTTGAAATTATAAGACTATTAGGATTTGTAATGACTTAATTATCCTCTTTATTTAAATAAATGACAAACTATGTTTTAAAATTTATTTATTCAATGTTCCCAAAAATCGGGCGTTACATTAATTATCAAAACACGTGCCAAGCCGTCATTTTTCCAAACTATAGTTTTGAAGCACTCTCGACGCCAGGAAATGGAAGAAAAGGAAAGATAAAAACTATGAATATTGTGATTTTCTATGAATATTGAGAGAGGAAGGAAAAATAGCATATGGAGTCTATATAAAGCTTTACTCTGTCTTTTGAATGAAGCCCCCACCGGTGCATGGTAGAATTAGTATTGTATGATTAGTCGAGATGTGCGTAAGTGAGTCCGAACACCTTGGTTATAAACAAACAACAAAATCATAGTTCGTGAAAATAATTTTGTCCTAGTAACATAAGGAAGAAGGAACTGAGAGAAAATTAATACGAGTAATTTGACAAGTCAAGATTCCAACAAAAGAAATGAACAGTCACCGAAACCCAATATCAATTTCTTACGTAATTTGAAGTTAAAAAAAAAGAAGTAATTTTGAAGTTGATTTATTAAGCTAAAAACCCCACTGCATTCTTATGAACTTAACTTAAATATGAAAATTTTATCTTTATTTGAATTTTTTTTTGCATTTATTAGTTTTACGTCAAATTTTTATAAGTTATTGATTCGTCTCGATGAGAGGAATCGGAAAAGTAAATTTTTTTTTACTTTTATCCTATTATTTTGAGAAATAACCATTTCTTAGCGCAAAAAGTGACTTTTATGCTAAAAAAGGGAAATTTATAGAAATCGTCTCTCAAGTTTCAATCGAGTCTCATTTTCGTTCTTCAAGTATCAATTGCTACTATTTTGACCTTGAAGTTTGTTTTTTGCACCAATTTGGTCCAATCGCAAATGTCTGTCAACAAAGATGACGGAAATTGGCAGATTGAGGATAGCGTGGACATTTTCCTCTCTTTTCCTTGGACAAAATGGGCATTTTGCCCAAATTCCCGCCCAAATCAGGGCAAGGTATGATAAAACCCTAAAACTGGTGCCCTAGCCCCATTGAAAGACATCAAAGGGTAGCGTGGACATTTCCCTCTCTTTTCCTTGGACAAAATGGACATTTTGCCCAATTTCCCGCCCAAATCAAGGCAAGGTATGATAAAACCCAAAATAGGGCACCGGTTTTAGGGTTTTATCATACCTTGCCTTGATTTGGGCGGGAAATTGGGCAAAATGTCCATTTTGTCCAAGGAAAAGACAGGGAAATGTCCACGCTACCCTCAATCTGCCAATTTTCGTCATCTTTGTTGACAGACATTTACGATTGGACCAAATTGGCGCAAAAAACAAACTTCAAAGTCAAAATAGTAGCAATTGATACTTGGATGACGAAAATGAGACTCGGTTGAAACTTGGGGGACGATTTCTATAAATTTCCCGCTAAAAAATGATTATTTCTCAAAATACTTGGGTAATAGTAAAAAAAATTTACTTTTCCGATCTCTCTCTTCGTGACGAAACAATAACCTACAAAAGTTTGATGCAAAACTAACGAATGCGAAAAAATTCAAATAAGGAAAAAATTCGTCCATAAGGAAGGTTACCAAACAGGATTCGTAGGGAGGGTTACCAAACATTGGTAGTGCGCGTACGGGATTGGGCCCGGAAACTCCTGACTTTCAAACCAAAAAAAAAAAAGTTCCACCATTTCAACATGTTTAAAATCCTATTACTTACATTGTCATAGTACCTCTTTTCAAAAAAAAAAAAAAACATTGTCATGGTACCCAAACAAACGTAGCCCTTAGCTCATCTCGTAGTACCCGTTGGTTTCCACGAAAAAAGTCTGGACCGGGTTCGGGTCTATGAAGAAACGTTAAACCTTCCTCGGTTGTTAACCCTCTAATTCCCGTAGCTCTAAGGCTCTATTTTTTGTTTGAACGGCCCCCTCTTAAGGCTCTAACCCTCCAAATGCAATGTCGGAAAAAAAATAAATAAATAACCACCCAAACCCACTAGAAAAGTTTTATAATTGATTTTTCTATAATCTTTTGTAATTAGATCCCCTTCAAAAGTTTTATCCAAGAAACCTCCAGGTAAGCAGAAACCGGGGAGAAAACAAAAGGAAGTTGACAAAGTCAAAGGTTCACATAAAAGAAATCCTACTTTTTCCCAGCATGTAGAACATCCCGATTGATCAATTTTACTTGTCAACTGAAATAAGAACTAAACAACACGTGAAACACAAATCTGGCTTCAGGTTGGCGGTCATGTACAATATCAACTAGTATACGATGGAATTAATCTTGCATGATTAATCGAGGGGTGTGCATATGTGGGCTCAAACACCTGGTTATGAGAGAAAAAAAACACAAATCATACTTCGTGGAAAAACCTAGTAACTTAAGGAAGAAGGAACAGAGACAGAAATTTTAATTTGACAAGTATAACATTCCACAAGTGATATGAACAGTCACCGAAAACCAATATCCGTTTCTTAATATCAATTTGAGGTTGCTGTCAAATAGTCAATGTAAGAAAACTGGCCAAATGTTGATTAAATATTTGTGGAGCACATCATATATACCATGTTCAGTATTGAATCACCGAGAGAGAGAGAGAGAGAGATGGCAAGGTACTCGATAATTCCAGGTGGTGGCTCTGGAGCATAGTTTTAAATCTCGGTATCGGTCGCCGTATCGGTATCGGTCGCGGTGTATCGGTATCGGGACGTATCGGTGATACGTCGCGGGAATCGGGTGTCGCGGTCGTGAATTTTTAAAAATCATCAGCAACATGTATAAAACTTGAAAAATTTACTTTTGCCCCCAACATTGGTTTAAGTTATCACATTTTAATTAATTTAAAACTTTAATTAGTACTAATTACCAAAAAAAATATAAAACTAACAAAATCTTAATAATGAGAAGAAAACAAAGAATGTTTGGTTCTCATTCCTTTTTTCCAACATGAAGCCTATTCAATTGCATGTGGTTGTCGTCTGATTCATACAGTGTACTCTTGGGAGTCTCTGTGGTTTCTAAGTCAATTCATAGTTGCACATTGTGCTACGAAGCTTCTGTGCATCCAAATAATTCATTGTAGACAAAGTTCCCTTTTCTCTTCAAAAAAAGAGAGAGGCATAGTTGCCATTCAAATAAATTTATTGTAGATAAAAGCACTGTTTAGGACACTACCTACACATAACACATTTGCTTCTTTCTTTCTTTTTGTCGTTAGGTGGGCACAAGAGTAGTGTTTACTTTTTAAAAAACAAAATTGTTAGGAACAACATCACAAAATTTCAGTATCACCTAATGCTACTGATTTATAAATCCCCCGTTGTTCGAGCAGGAGAATAGTGGAAGATGGCCAGACAAGATGCTCTGGTTTTTTTTTTTTTTTTTGACGAACCGATACGTATCGGCGGCGTATCGGTTACGGACCGATACGTATCGGGTATCGGCCGATACACCTGCGATTCTCTAGTCTTCCCGTCGTATCGGCCCGTATCCGTATCGGAGGGCTCAAATACCGGTACGTATCGGCCGATTTTTAAAACTATGCTCTGGAGCAGGTCTGGATCTTGGGTCTGGGGCCTTCTTCTATTTTTCCATGATTGTTTTGTCAGTCTCCATCATTTCTATGGTTATCTTCGCTTGTGGTGACTCCTCTAGCTCCGAAACACCCAAGAAACGTCGTGGCGGTTTTTCTAATGGTTGGATCAGCGGCGTGAGTACTGGTGGTGGAGGCGGTGGAGGTGGTTGTGGAGGCGGCGGAGAGGGATGTTGATGTATCAGCAAGCTTGTGTTATTCAGGAAGGACCGCAGAGAACTGGCGATGGAGTGACTGCATGCTTCTCCAAAACTTCTAAAAAGTCTTCTATTGACTATTGTAATCGTAATCTTGATATATAAAGTGTTCGATTTACATAGGTTCCTTAGTTACGCCAAATTATTTTGGAAAATGTATTCTCCGTCGCCATAATATTAATCACAATGTATGCTTCGTCATTGAATAAAACGATGTTTTTTTTTTAATCAGCATTGAATAAGGTCGGTTAATTTTAAATTTGTGTTGGCTTTAATCAGGCTCAAATTTTCGAGACCCTAGGTGAGGTTTTAAAATGATGCCTCTCAATATTTTATATATTAACTAGTTTTTCAATATGTAAGAGAAAGACGGTATTGTGTTGCAGTGGCTAATTGCATGTTATAATAACGCTTACCCTGTGGTTGCGATATTGATTCTCACTGGTAGTAAAAAGAATTCCTTTTTTGTACAAGCGGAGAAAAATATTTGCGTTAAAAATGAAGTAGTGAAGACGCAAACACGCAACCTAACCGACTAGAAAAGTTTTGTAATTTATTTTTCTAAAATCGTTGTAATTAGATCCTTCAAAAGTTTTATCCAAGAAACAACCAGGTAAGCAGAAACAGGCTAGGGGAGAAAATTAAAAGAAGTTGACAAAGTCTAAGCTTTTTTGAAAAAGAAATCTTAATTTTCCCAGCATGTACATCATTCCCATTGATCAATTTTACTTGTCAACTGAAAGAACTAAACAACACGTACGTGAAATTCAAATCTGGCGAATCAGGTTTGCGGTCAACGCAAGAAAAACAGAGGAAATATCCATGAAAACATGCTCACCAAAAATAGCATGGTGACTTGGTGTGTATATATACTAATAATAAGGTATCGAAATTAAATCATAGTATATCTGATCAGCTGAAATATAGCAAGCTAGAGAGAGAAAAACATGGCAAGGTACTTGGATATTGTTGTGGGTAGTAGTGATTCCGCAATAAAAGGTACTAATGATCTTCTGCTTCACGGCTCCGGGGCTACGACCTTCTACCTCCTCTGCATGATTGTCATATCTGTTTCCATCATTTCTATGGTCATCTTTGCCTGCTCCCGTAGCCCTGAAGAAAAACGAAGGAAACGTAAGGACAGTTCAGGAGATTGTGGTGATTGTAGCTGTTTCGGTGACTGCAGTGGTGATGCTGGTGGTGGTGATGGCGGCGCTGATGGCGGTGGAAATTGCGGTGGTGGCGGCTGTGGCGGCGGTGGAGGAGGCTGTGGCGGCGGTGGAGGAGGTTGTTGATTATTGGGTTGGTGTTACCAGTCAGCTTGGTGTTGGTGCATGTTTGGAAAAAAAAAATGATTTACTGTCAACCATATAGCTTCCCCAAATAGGTGTTTGCTTTGAATTGGAAGGGAGAAAGCTATTGTACACACCCGTTATATAGTTTTTTTCTTTTCTTTTCTTTTCTTTTCTTGGTGTTATGTACCCGCTAGTTTCTGCTAATGAATGAAAATCTTACAAGGGGAAAATTTTTCAATGTCGAGTGTGTATCACATGGTGCTCGCTCAGCGCATCCAAATCGTCCATTGCGTTTTTGAACAGCTCGTATTTAGAGAGAGAGAAAAAAGAGAGAGAAAGGGTTGGAGTGAAAGGAGAGAGAGGGGGGGTTTCAATCTGAGCCGTCTAAAAGTGGTTAAAGACTTAAAAGTCCGAAATTTAAGGGTTTACTACCTCTTAGATTTTAGGTTTGAATTAAACATTTCAGGAGCTATCAAACTTCTTTGGGGTCAATTCATATGTACTATTTGGTCTAACTTTAAGTGAGACTAGTTCCACTAGTGGACGACGGGTTTTTGGTCCCCAAAGACTAGTCGAGGTCAGCGTAAGCTAGACTGGACACCTGATTATAAAAAACACTGCTTTGGTATTTATATTTTTGTTCTTTGCTTTTTTTTCTTATGTTACGAGATATCAATGAATTTTTTTAACTTATAATAAAAAGAGTTTGAATTATTTTTGACAAAAATATCAGCTCACACACAACGCATACATGCGTGCAACCACTAGTCTTCCATCTTAGAGACCAAAGATACACCCACACTGATCATCTAGACGACTATTTTGAGCAATGCAAATTATCAAAACTAGGCTTCGCAACAAGATTCTCTGTTTGGAACTTGTGGAAAATAAAATGAGAGGAAAAAGGAAAAGAAAATTTACTATTCACAAAACTGAAAATTGTTATTTTCTTCTTTCTTTTTCTTCAAACCAAACAATAGAAGGGAAATTTTTTTAGTTTCTCTTTCTTTTCTTTTCCTTTCCTTAAATTCCAAATAGAGCCTAAAGATGATTTTCTCTCGGGCACTTCGCTTCATTGGAAGGGAATTGTTTTAAAATTTGATCTAGAATTAATTAACATAGACGATTTTTGAGATTTGAAAGAATGTCGAGTTGCACTTTGATAAATTGTTTAAAACTATTATCTAAATGTTAATAACTAATTAGAATATGTGTGCCTATTTATAGGCGTTACATATAATTGATCTTAAAACATGTGTACTTTTTAAGTGTATATTATGTTTGATTAAATTTAAAATATGGTATCAGAGTTATGTCTTGAGTGGTTTTACATCTCGTGGGAAAGTCTCTGTCATTTTTGTCATCCAAGTTAGTCAGTCGGCTCTTTGTCTCTTGGTCTGTCACCTCCACGTGCATCCGGGCTACATGTGAGGGGGAGTGTTAGACTTATCCTACATCGCTCATCTAAGCCATCCAAGCTTGGTTAATAAATTCTAGAGGCTACTTCACATATAGTCAATTGGTTTTAGGTTGGAACCCTCTAAGAAATTTAACACTGTGTAATTCCCATCGCTCGCTGAATCTCACTATCCGTCTCGACAATTAATGGTCCAGATTTTAAACAAACATTTTCAGAGAAGAATTTAATTACTTTTTAAAATCCAAACCGTCCGGACAGTGAGATTGAGTGCGGTGGAAGGAGTGAGCGTAGACTTTTTTGGTTAAAACATGCATACTTTTTTTGTACGTACTAAAAAAAAGAATTTATATTACAGATTGAGTTCTTTTAGTACTTTCGCCACTCACAAATTCCTGACGTACTCCGCTTAAATACCGGATCTTTTCATCACCAAAAGATTTGCCGCAAATCCAAAAATTGACCTTAAGCTAATTGAAAACCAGTACTCTCAGGTTGCTGTAAAATTGTCAATGCAAGAAAATCAAAAATGACAACATACATTAATACCATCTGTGGAACCATTTATGAACAATCTCTTCCTCTCTAGATTTTATAGTTCAGAAGATTCAATACAGTTCAGAACAGGGGGGGGATGGCAAGATACTTGAAAAATGCTCTTGATCTTAGTTTGGTTTGGGGCCACGTTCTATTTTTCCATGATTGTTTTCTCAGTCTTCATGATTTCTATGGCTATCTTCGCTTGTGCTAAGTCTTCTAGCGCCAAAAGAACCAAGAAACACGGTGGTGGTAGTTGTTGCAGTGGTCATGCTGGTTGTGCTACTACATGCTAGTTATAGAGATTATGGTGGCGGCAAGGGTGGCAGACACTACAAACATAGTGGTGGTTATGGTAGTGGCAGTGGATGTGGAGGCGGCGACGGAGTCACGGAGGTGGAAGTTGATGTATGACTGTTGTTCAACAAGGACCGCGATCGAAGAACTGGTGGTGAGGGTTACTGCCTTTCCAAAACTTCAAAAAGTCTTCTAGTTAATGTAATTTGATCTCGTGTTTCGATTTATGTAGGCTCCGTCACCGTAACATTAATCTTAGATATGCAATTCGTCATTCAATAATTAAGGTTGGTTAGTTGATTTGTAAATTCGTGTTGGCTCTACATAAAAATTTCAGGCCTATTTGTGTCTTGCATAAATAAGCAAGGTTCCGTAGAGAAAGGTCACGGTATGTATAGTTTATTCTTCCAATTTTGAGTTTAGGTTTGACTCTTAACTCAAATTTTCAATACAAAAGTTATTGTAACAACTCTTTTGCATGGCGTGGGATCTATACATACATGTGGGGAGGCATTACAAATAACCATTACGTTGAAAAAAAAATTTGTACAGATCCTTGCAGAATAATATATTTTCCATCCTTGACTTTCAAATCGCGTAGTGGGCCGCCATTAACAGGGCCATGGACTCGGAACTTAAAAAATATTGTAACCTATCCGTGTTACAAATCTTGCAAACCAGCAATGTAAGAGTCGGATCTCAACAAAGCAGGGTTGGATACGGAACGCCAAGACCCATATGTATCACATCTGAACCCGACTTGAACCGGCCAATTTTTTTCCTGAACCAGACGACAAATGTTCTGTACTGCCTGAGTCGGTGCCTGTCGTAATCAGCACCTCCTGCTGACATGGTAGGGGTGACATGGCACTGCGAGACCTCCTGCTGGCGTGGTCTCCAGGTCAGCGCTAACATGACTCCACTTGGATCCCCGTTGGTGTTGATATATCGCCTGTGTGGCCAACTTGACACTGGCGTGTTGGCCACATCTTCGTCTTCTTCCTCCAACTTGCATGTGCACCTCATGCTGCGCATGAGGGATGCTCTGAACTCTTCTGACAATTGGTCGGTCACGTCTG
This sequence comes from Rhododendron molle, assembly GCA_025413875.1. Classification (NCBI taxonomy): domain Eukaryota; kingdom Viridiplantae; phylum Streptophyta; class Magnoliopsida; order Ericales; family Ericaceae; genus Rhododendron; species Rhododendron molle. The sequence continues at coordinate 45,715,011 of CM046393.1, forward strand.
TGATAGACGAATCTAACCAAGTGGTTCAAAAGTAATTTCGACCACTTTTGTACTCTAGTAATCTTGAACATAGAACAAAAACTTGATTCTTGTGACTCCTTGCCTAACTTGTGCTCTGATACCAATTGTTTGAAATTAGAGAAGTCACACGCTGTCCACTCACGGAAAAAACACAATATTTACTAACAATGGAGGCGTTACACAAACTCAACTCTCTTTTCTCTCCCTTGCTCTGGTTCTAACTCACTGTTCCTAACCTCGCCTCACTCTCATCTCACCACTCAGATACAAAACAAAGGAGTCTGCACCTTTCGCGAGGTGGGATATCCTCGTGGGTTGCAAGGCACAACCTTGAGGAGCTTCAAGAGGAGCCTTGCAAGTCAAAAGGGTGGGCCTCAACAATCTTTGCCTGCTCCTATAGCCCTGATGAAAAATGTAGGAGACGCGAGGGCGTATAGGTGGGCCTCCACCAAATTTGGGTGATCGTAGCTGTTGTTTTGGTGACTGTAGCTGTGGCAGTGGTGGTGATGGTGGCGGCGTTGGTTGTGGTGGAGGTGGAGACTGTGGAGATTGCTTATTGGTTTGGTGTTGCCGTTGGTGTCACCATGTTTGGTGTTGGTGCATCCCTTCCTGTCTCCCTAAAGGAGGATTGACAGATTCAAGAAACCATTTTCTTGAAATACCAAAATACCCTGCTATGGTCCTTTGGTTGGAAAATCTGGTCGTTTGGTTTGGGAAATAAAGTGTAATGGTTGGGGGCATTATCGACTTTTTACCCGTTTTGTGGTGGGGACACGGTACTGTTTGGCTATTTTCCAAAAGACTAAAACGGGTTTTCTGACTTTTCCACAATTCCGGTTGTGTCCCCAAAAAAGACATTCTATATTGTCTTCTAGCGTCTGGTATTTTGAGTTTTGTTCAGGGGTATTTTCGTCTTCCCAAGTTTTCGTCCCTGACAGGTTCACGCGTATTCTGCAAAAGTTCACGCGTGGAGGAAACGGCTGTCTCTCTCTCTCTCTCTCTCTCTCGACCTCCACTGGCTTCGCTCTCTCTCTCCCTCTCTCGACCAATCTCCAGCCGAAGGCACTTGATCTCCACCGACTTCCTATTCATCATCCTCACCGTCATCGTCTTTACTTTGTCACGCCTCTCTCCTCGCTCTTTCTTCGTTCGTTCTCCGTTGAAGATTTGGCGTGAATCGATCCGTTTGGCTCTTCTGGTTTGTTCGAATCAATCCGGTAGCCAGGTATTGCTTTCTATTAGGGTTTTTCCCTATTTTGAGTTTGATTTAAGCGAAAACACAGCGTTTCGTTTGGATCTAGGTTCACGCACAGTTTTCTCTTTGTCTGGGTTTGAGGCTGTTTTCAATGGATTGTTTCATTTTATATGACTGAGCTTATTGTCTGTGATTATTTCTTCTTGTGTGTGTTGATTAATTTAGGTATTTGGTATGGTATTCAGAGGTTTTATTTTAGTTCTCATCAATAAATATGGTATTTTTTTTCCTGGCCAAAACTGGGGAAGACGTGTCCCACCACTTGATATGGTTAGCGTATTTTTAAGTTTCACTTGCGTATGCTTTTTGGTTTGGAGAATAAAAAGTACAGAAGCAGGCTATTTGGTTATGAAAATAATCTTGGACAAAATGAAGCTCCACATACCTCGGGTCAACAAAAAGGAAAAAAGTAATGATCTATATATTGAAAATCAAATGAACAAAAGCGAAGCACGTGTCGGTGATCAATGAAACTTCCAAGCACATAAGGTGTTTGGTTGGATGTCTTAATGAAGATGTAATTTTTAAGAGGCTTGAAGATTAAAACAAAATTGTATACTGCCAGTTTTCCTGTTGAACAGTGAACTTCAAAAAAATCCCTAGCCTCTACGAACCTCCGTTTTAACTGATTCTTCTGCGAAAAGTTTTGTTATTGTTTTATCTATCAAGGAAAAATAGGGAACAAAAATAACCGATCTAAATATATCTCAAAAATCTCGTTCTCTTCAACTGGTCCTGTTTTGTATCAGTTCTGGTGTATCTCAAAGATACCCCGGTTTTGAGCCTTTTTAGGCAACATGTTCTTCACATCTTATCTTCCTACCATTCGTGGCTACGTCTATGTGAAAGATCTTGAAGTTCCGATACCATTTGCTTCAATTTTTGGGGCCAGAATAGATGGCTTGTTTTGCTGAAAAATCTATTCACGTGTGTAGAGTTTTAATCTTGAGCTTGATTCTTGTATTTAAAGATATAGCCTGATATTTTGATGCATTATTGATTTATTGAGACCGTTCATGTTGTGTATAATTGTTCATGTCGTGGATTGAAACGGGGTTGGGAACTTGTGTTGTTGACAATTAGTTACTCGCAAGAATGAATTGGAAATGTCCATTTTCAACCTTGTGAATAAGATGATGGTAATGATATAATGGCAATAGAGAGGGGATCACACTTTTAAATTATATGACGTCATAAACCCTGAGATGGCACGAATATGATTGGCCCTTAATCATTTATGGTTTTGGCATAAGGGTGGCCTGCATTTTACCGTTTTCTTGATGGTTTGAGGATGCATTGTACTAAGTAAATCACTTATGGCCTTAGGCGTACCCATCCTGCCAGCGGTGCTGCGGTACAGAAACTCCATGGGAGCAAAAAACCTAGAACTCAGTCTCCACTTTATGGTACTTATTAGTTTTCCTTTTTGGTTTCCCTAGATGCTATGAATAAAAGTAGACCTGAGTTGTTTGGCGAAGTCCACAGCCAATATTTGTACATGTCTTTTTGGTTTTCATAAATCATGAATACGTTTCCCAATGGGAAAAAGTTGCGAAGGGAAAAAAGGAATATGAAAAAAGTGTAAATAATCACTAGGATTCTCAATTGGGTTTGAAAAAAAAACTTGAACATTGTATGAAGCTCAATGTATAGATGCGAGCTTGTGTCTGTATTAGATTCGTGGTTTTATTTTGTTGAGCAAAAGCACATATAGATATCGTAGTGAAAAAAAGAGAGATAATATACATGGATAGCAATTGGCATTGCAGATTAGAGTATGTTTTTTGTTTTATACATGTTGTAAATGAACATATATATATACATGACACATAATGCATTCAATGTCGATTTACTGGAGTGGTGCAATGATATGTAGGGGGCGAGTATGATATTTATAGATTTGCCAGTTGGTACTGGATTCTCCTACCCAAGAACATCTGCAGCTGCTCACTCTACAGACTTGCGAGCATGTGCCCAAGCCTATGAATTTATGAGAAAGTTATAATGTTCAATACCTAATTACAGTAAAAACGTCGCTGCATTTAGCTTTCCCTGCATTTATAGCAATGAACCCTGCAAATTAACTCCTTCAATAAGAGAACTATTGTGTGGGACTGGATAACCCTTTTTGATCCTTTTATAGCTTACGATTAGAGAACACGGATACAGATACATGACATGATACATACACGTCCACGTTCATTTCACTCTTCTTTGTCCTTGTTAATTGAGTTCCAATATAAGCCTAGAATAACGATGAAAAACCCCTCCGCACTAGCTGGTTCCAAGTTACTGTATTGCAACAGTCTCTTATCGTACCCAAGTTGAATATTGGCGCCTCAAGCATATTTTAGACTGCCAAGTTTATTTCTCCTTATTTATTTGAGTTGTCATATTGCAGTGGTTGATTGATCATCACCCGTTTTACGTAGCTGGAGGCTCGTACTCAGGCATTACCGTTCCAACCGGTGCTCATCTAATTTCAGATGGTAAGAAATTCTCAAATTTAGCACCCGTTTTTCTGAACCCCTAATCTTGGTGGACTAAAACATTTAAGTCTTCCATGTGTCAATGCAGGAAATGAAGTATGGAACAAGCCATTTATAAATCTCAAGGTCTCGAACTTTTTCTAAATGGACTGCACTGTTAAAGACAGATTTTCAATAACTAGACCTGTTCATGGGATTTTGAAAGCAAATTCCTTCTAGGCGTGTCAATGTCTTTCTTGTTGCTCCCACCAAGTCTGTGCCTTGTTGAGTTGTGACAAATTTCGATAGGATGAAGTCATTTTTTGCCTTGAGTTAGTCTGCATCTGCACAAATGAAGACCAACTACTGACCAGTTTCTCAGTTTTGATGTACAAGTTCGAACAAGTTATGGACTTGTATTTCTGCAGAAAATTAAAATTGAAAATAAAAATAGTAGTGCCTTGATTAGAGAACTTAGAGAGAAGACAGAACTACAATGCTGATTCTATGCTTTTTTAACTGCCCAAAATTGGTTTTTAAATACACCTATTTGTGACTTTTTCAGGCATTCATGTCACTAATGGTTCGAACTTGGAGTGACTAAACTGTATACTATATCTTACAGTCGCATTATAACCGCCTATAACTGCCATCATGATCCATTGCTGCTTAAGTTCTTGCTATTTATGAGCCATTTACCGCGCCTTTACGATCTGGTGTGATTTCCAGTACGCGGTCGTACTGTAAAAAGTCAGATAGAAGATAACAGAAAACTTGTTTTTAAGCCCCTAAAGTCCCACATCTCTAGAACTCCTACCCCATACCAATTCACTCGTGGTAGTTGTCACTAGCAGGGCTCTTCACACGAATGACTTGCAATACTAATATGTATAAGGATGTTTAAGATGACATTAAACAAGATCTTTTGGTTTAAAATTTGAAACAATCTATCCCTGGGCCTTGGATTGGGGTAGGAAACATAGTTTTGATCCCCCACTCCGTACGGGATTGGAAGCTGCATGTTGTCCATCTAACCATTTGCATACCTCTTCACTTCATGGGACAGAGGTAAAGTTTGTTGACGTAGATAAGTTTGTCTATTGATGTGATGATGTTGAGAACCAGCCTGTAATTAACCAGTAGAGCTGTTTGTGATTGCTTGAGAACTTCAAGACCAATTGGCTCAAATTTTTATTTGGAACATATAGCATACACGGAACTAATGTCCACAAAAGCTGTTTGTGGTTCAATTTTTTTTTTTTTTGGACTCAAATTTGCAGGCTTCGCAACCAATTATAGTTATTAATGTTTTTGAATATGCCGTTGTTGATTGCTTGAGGACTTCAAGACCAATTGGCTCAAACTTACCAGATAAGCTCATATTAGCTTCTCCGTTGGACCATTGGAATTGATTCTAAGTCAATATGGCTTATAAGTTAAACCTTGATCGTGAGATCTATCTATGTTTAAAACTCTATTTTCTGGGTCTGATAGTTAAACTTTTGGGGGTTTGGAAAATAAGGCTAGACCCAAACATGGATAGCTAGCTGCTTTATGTTGTTTTCCAATGGCTATATTTAATCTGGAGCACTGGTAAACCTGATAAATTGAAAACCTTGTTAAGCTTTCGATGTTAGGAGGTGAAAAATAAAATCACTCTGAGGTTGTTCTTCGTATAGGGTTAATGTGGCCTGCAGTAAGATGAGGTGGGAAGTGGTACTGTGCTTTTCGATTTTCATTTCTAAGTCGGTCGTAGGTTTCAATCTAGAGATGGGGTTCATTAAAGTTGCAGTTGGTGTCGAGTTTCTACTTTGGGCTAACAATGTTTACTAATCCCTCATAATTTGCTAATTATGTAGCATAATTCACTTCTATACATAGGAGATGGTGATTATTAGCACTCAAGAGTCAGTACACTTTATTCCACCAATTTAGAACAGCTATGGACGACAATCTTGCTACAAGTGTTTTTTTTTTATAATGCATCTAGCATTATCCATTGATGGTTGCCTTTTTCTGTCTTTGCTTGATCCAGATCTTTAAGATGAATAGCTACATCGATCCTTTTTTTGGGGCAAGCCACAGAGGTGGGAATGGTTGACATCTTCAAAAGGCAAATGAAAGTTTCACATTGGATTTTGTTATCTACTTCGATTACAAGGTATGCTATGATAAATATGCTAACTGTTGTGTGGAAACCAACTTGCTTCTATGCCTCAAAGCATTTTCTATCTTTATCTGGTTGTCTGGTTTCGGGTGAATGCCTGAAGGCTTTGCAGCAAAGAGAGACGTTTATGAGAAAATCTAGGGCGAGCTGCTCTTTGGGAGAGACTTCACGAGCGTATTGCTAGGCATGTCCTCAGGTTGATGATAGAGCTGGAAGGTTTACGGGTGAAACTTGGGCAGTACTTGTCTACACGTGCAGATGTAACAGCTTCCTTATGAAGCATGGATCAAGAAAGGTGATCCAAAGGAAGTAATCTGCCATGAGTTCAACTGAGTCCAGCCGATTTGCTGGTTGTGGGAAGCTGGGGTCTTGGCCCTTTCCAAAGGTATAGTCAAATTTTCTTATGAATCTAATGTAGATGCTTGATGTTTTCCTGGACATTAATTCCTAACTTCTCACGTACATGAATTAACTGAGGAAGACGGACTTGATGACCTCTCTCTCTCTCTCTCTGGACCTGATGACTAATTGTACTGGATGTGCTTGAATACATTTAGTTCTTTCAATAGAACTGGAGCTTTTTGCCTGTAAATAAATTACATATGAACTTCTTCCCTTCTTGTTCATCCATGTCTCTCTGTCGCTTTGAGCATTGTTGACTTAGTTTCCATCATTTTGTGCACCAGGTTTGGAGGTACATTTGGAGTTTGTTTTAGCACTAAAAAAAGGAAAAATATAGCTGATTATGCATTCTTTAGCCTTTATTTCTAACTAGCCAATGTGTTGAAAATTTGACCTGGCCCTGTAGGGATGTTAGTTTTGCTTTGGAAATGAAATGTGGTTCAACTATTTCTCACGTTATGCCAGTTTCTTGCATTTGTCAGAACGTGGAATATTCTGATTTGCTTATCCTTATGTTTTTTGGTAAGTCACATTTCCTTGTGCTCATACTGGCACATGCTTATCTAATGCTCAAGCATTTAGCTGATTCACAAAACCCCATCATATTTCCTCCAACTGGAGTGTGAGATCACGTGGGATATAGATTCAGTCTGGGTTAGCTGTGTTTAGATGTTATATTTGTGCAGGAATTATGTGAGAGCAAAAGAAAATAAGGTAGATTTCAGTCTACAAATCCAAGCTGAGTCTCCCTTCCCTTTCTCTTCCTTCCAAAAATCTTACACAAATTCAGAACCCAAATACAGTTTATCAAAATTGAATGCCTAGGCCCTAGACATGCTTAGTGTGGACCATGATATCTGCTGCTCAACCTATCTCAACTCAATACTGGACTTAATTCTTCATTTACTGAGGGTTTTTTCTGACTAACGCCACAAGTTTCACCATACATAACAATTGATGAAAATCCACCAAGTTTCACGCGAAACACATCCCAAATCTGGCTGAATTAAGAGACTAATAAATAAAGACACAACCAACAATTCAATTGAGAGACAGAGAGGGAGAGAGAGACACTGCTATTGATTACCATCATAGGCAAGTAAAAGCAGCTTGCTTTCTAAACAACACCACAAGAAACGGACCAAAAGGCTATGATATACCCAAGTAACTCCAAAGAGAGAGTTTTCTTCCCCATTGGCTTGGTCTTTGTTTGTGGCTGGGATGTTTTGGTAATTTTAGTTCTTGCAAGTGGTTGTCTCATAGTATACTTCTTGCTTGTGAAAGAAGAATAGTGTACCTCTGTTGTAGTTTCAATTCTGAAATAAGTATAGACAAATTCATGTTCTCTTCTTCAACTACTATTATTATGATCAGTCATATCTTGGTTCCATTACCTTCTATTGAGGCCCATGCCCTTTGTTCTGCTCTCATGTTAAGTCTTTGTTCTTCAGCTGTTAATCATTCCATTTGGATATGAGAAAGTGACTTCATTTTGTTTATACTTTTGTTTTGTTCTATCTAAAATTGCATGTTTTTCCCTTAAACCTTATTTAGAATGTTGTTAGTTTTCGTGCTTCCTTTCACTCACACACACTAGGATTTGGAATAGTGCTCAACCAATTGGGTTGGCTGTTCCTGATATCTATCCTGTTACATCAACTGCAGATGTCTTGTATTGATAAGCATTGGACTAATGAATAGAGCTGTAGGTGCTACTGCTCTAAACAAAAGAAGCAGTAGATTCCACAGGTTCTTTTCGTGTACTTTTTCCTTTTTATCCCCAATTTTATAGACAGATTTGTTAGGGTTGTTTCTTGCTATGTATACAACTTTTTAGTGGTTGGTGATGGAAGAAAAGCAGTCTTTGTGATGAAGATGCATATGATTTGATACTAAAAGCTTCTTACTTACAACTTATCTTTCCGCCGCCGCTTCAAACTAAACTACTGGAATGGAATTTGAATCAGAGGAAGATATGCATGTGATTTCTAATTGTGTAAAGATATTTGCTAGAATGATCAATCGGGGGTCTAATTTTTAATCAACAGATCTAGAAACTGAAACATCCTACTGCTGAGCAAACAAAAAAACATTAAAAAAAAAACTGACCATCATACTATCAGTATACTTGTAAGATGTGTGAAATAGTTATTGCAGTGCACTTTGGTTATGGAACAAACCGTACAATTTCATTCCAATCTCTTTGCACATGGTCATTCAAATGCGGGGCTTCTCAAATATCATGGCATGATTATTATAGAGTTAGTGGCATTGCTTGCTGTAAACAACATACAATTGGCACTGTATTATAGTCAATCAAACCTGACCCATTCAAAGTCCTCAGAATTTTTTTTTGGATAGGCAATGGGGGCTTTTTCCAATATATGGAAATTCTTTAGAGTAAAGTGGAATGCCTTTATTTTTATCAAGTTGTATGAGACTTTCTTATGTTTTTAAATGTTATCAGGCACATTGTGTGCCTTTGTAGTTCTTAGTGATGAGGAGCAATGAAAAATTGGCAGAATAACTGATTGAAGATTTGACATTAAGTTCTGGAAATGCGTAGTAAAATCTGTGGAATTTGAACATTGAATTGCTTGGTCTCTATGGCAGGATTGGTTTGAATGCCGAAATTGTGTTCTTGGCAGTACTTTTTGTGAACTGCTTGCTTGTTTGGTATGCCAAGATTGTGTTCTTCGTAGCTTACATGTTGAGGGCCAAGAGGTATATTTCTTCGTATGAAACAAGTCAGAGAACGGGTGGTGACAGAATAGTTGGAAAAAGTTTCCAAAGCGCTTGAGCTGGGGATATTTATTGAATGATATTTTTCCAATTCTAATTTTCATTCGGATTTTGATGCTGAGGTTTTACCCTCTTGTTGGCAGGTGTGAATTGTTTGTTTCCAGCAATGGAAACATTTAAAAGCTTGCATCAGGATTTGTGAAGCCATTTGTGACTCATTTGAAGGTTGCAGAAGAATAAGTGGCACTAACACAGTAAAAATGTTGAAATGTGGTTCAAAAAAGGGAGACTTGATTTACCTCCCCAAAAAAGGGACACTTGAGAGGTTAGTCACATTGCCAACTAAAAAGCCTGAACTCTCATTTAGTTGTGAATTTGAACTTAGATGTAAATTGAAAATTGTTATCTTTAGGTTTGTACGCTTTGTTAGTACACCAGAGGTTCTGGAATTGGTCGATACATTTGAATGTTTTTGGGGTTGATAATGGCTTTACTATGTTTGTGGTTACTGGTAATAGCTATTTGTGCTGAGCCTTTGTGTTGAGATCAAAAGAGTGGCGTGTGTCATATCAATTTTCAAGATTTCATAGAATTACTCAATGAATTAATGAGCTGGACTATTTGGAAAGGTCCAAATAATGCTCTCCAACAAATTCTTCTAGCCTCCAGTCCGATGTGGCTATTCAAATTCTTAACTTCGGGGAACTAGGAGTTATTATTTGTTAGATAATTCAAGGTTGTGTGTCCTTGTCAACCATTGTTAAATTAATGTATTGTCCTTGGGTGCTTTGTTTGGCCCTTGTCATATAATCCTCAACCCACTGCCTTTCATAACCCCTTTTTTTGTAACAAGGTTTTTGTTTCCAATCTTTGCATTATGTCGTTCCCATTGTTTCTAATTTGACCACTAGGTTTATCTCCTTCAGTGTCTCAGAAGGTCGAGAAGGCTTTGGTTGGAGGAAGTCCCATTTTTTATTTTGTTTTGGTGGCTAATGAATCTGTGAATTTTATGCGAAAGAGCATTGCGCCAGAGATTATTGTGCGGTAGATATGGAGACGTTTATGATTACATTCATTGTGATTCCTTGCTCCATGTTTAGCTTGATTGACGATGAGAGTAGGGGGACGTGATTTGGATGTAATAGGTGTTATTGCAGTGGTTTGTAATTTGGTGTTTGGTAGTTTGTGGGATATTTTGAATGGAGGATCTTTGTGGCTGATTGTCTACCTATCCCAAAGAATTTCTCTTTACTGGTAGGTCGACCAAGTTGCCAAAATACCTCTTGTCCCTTAAAACAAGTTTGTTAATGCCCTCACATCGTAGCCAGGTGTTGAAGAGAAGAGATCTAAATCTTTGTAAAATTTTGGAGTGCATAGAAAGCCAAGGAGTAGGAAGATCTCTTTATTTGTTTCAAAGAAAACGGAATAATCAGACTATCCTGTCTTTGTAAGTCTTCTCATGTGCGTGAAATGACAATTTCTTTTGCTAGGTTTTGATTTCTCAAATTTTCTTAAGAGTCATGAGTTAGAAGTAGGGATGAAAGCTTTAGGCCATCTTTATTACCAGTCGACCCAAAAATAGTATTTTTGAACATGGTGTTACGTTTTAGTTGAACAAAAATATATGTTGTAGATGTAAATATTCGGACCACAATTGAAGAAGAGAAGGACAAACTTCAGAAGCTGCAACAAGAGTAAGTACATAACATAGGACATTTGTCGACTTGAGATACAAAATGTTCATCTGTACTCTCCTATGCGTTATTTTGGTTTTTCAAATTGCTTTGGGTGTCGTCTTTTTGCTTAAGTAGGGAGAGAAACTTCTAGCACAAAAGAGATCACAACGGAAGATAAAGGGGAATCCATGACTATCTTTCTTCGTTGATATTGAAAATAGAAGTGAGGAGGAAGACGAGAAAATAGTAAGCATATATCTTGTACTCACTTGCCTCGAGCTAACAGTTTTTTAATATGTCAATGGTTAAAAATTATAAGGTATCGAGCTAACAGTTTTTTAATATGTCAATGGTTAAAAACTATAAGATAGCTCCTTGGGATCTTGGGGTGATCTGGTGTGGATGGCTGTTATATTTTTTAGCTGGGGTGTAAAGATGATGGGTTGGGATTGAGAGAGGATTAGGTGTAGTTGAGGTTAGGATTGGTGTCTCAGTCACATTGTTACATAACTGACAATGTAGATAAATAAGATTGGATTTTTAAAACTTCTTTCTTGTTGCAAGTGTTAGGTGACACTGGATGCATAAAGTATGTTACGATTGACGGTTGGCAAAGATGTTTCAAAGAACTTAGCTATCAATTCCCAGGTTTTTAGGGAGAAAGAGTGAGAAGATGAGCTCTTCAAGAAGAGTAAAGATCCTTTGATTTGAGGGAGAAAATGGAACAGGTAATCTCTCTCTCTCTCTCTCTCTGATATTTTTTCTTTCCGTTTAAAAAATTAGGGAAGTGACTTAAACTGAAACAGGGAAAAAAAAACCAACCTATAAAATTCTATGGCACTGGATTTTGTAAATGGGACGGAAGAAAAGGTAAAAATGATAAAAACGAAGGGACACAGATTTCACCTCCCACTGTTAAAACCGAAGAGATGCAGATTTCACCACCTAAGGATTAGCGGGAATACAGGGCATAAGGATCACTCACCACTCTAAAGAATCCACCCAAGAGATACAGAAACGGGGAACAAGAAGTAATGTACTCCTAACAAGCCAAAGGCTATGTTAATTTAACACTCAAAAACTCCTCATTCATTCGTAGCAACAGAATTTATAGACTACTTGGAACAATTCTCCAAAAATAGAAAAAAACACTTACTTTTTCAAGACACAAATTAAAAGACTTGACCATAGACCAATTGAAATATGTGTTTGACTCTTGAAATAGATAACTTGGAACAAGTAGATATATAACTTGACTTTCTACAAACTAGGAAGACTCTTGAGAACTTAAAAGACACCTAGGAGCTTAAATAGACTCTTCGCTCAATGCAATGACTTCTTGAATGACTTCGAGGACTTTTACCGGCATCATTCTATTGGGTGGATCTGTATTTAATTACCTCATATTATTGCAATTTTTGTTACCTTAGGCTTTGAACCTTATGAATTCATGTGCAGTGCCTGTGATGGAAGAGTTTCAAGATGTAGCCTTCTCATATGGTGTCAGGTGGTAAATATTGTGTTAGCATAGTTTTTCAATCTTAGCTTTTGATTCAGCACAATTGTGTTTTTAATTTAACATTCAGGTTTCTCGTCCAAAAGTGTTTTTGTCCAGCTTCTTTCCAATCAAATCATCACGTACCCAATACTTCAGTCTTAGCTTTTGATTCAGCACAATTGTGTTTTTAGTTTAACATTCAGGTTTCTCGTCCAAAAGTGTTTTTGTCCAGCTTCTTTCCAATCAAATCATCACTTACCCAATACTTGTAATTCAAAATTAGCAACAAAATCACAGGCAAAGAGTAGCCAATTGCTTTAACTGAGAACAACAATAACTACACGGTTAGCTTCATATATTAGAGTTATTTACCTAAAAAACCTTTGAAACAACATCATTTTGCAAAGAAACATGATTTTGAAGGAGACGTGCCTATTCTTAAATGTATGGAATTCTTTGGAAGCTTTTAATTTTCATGTTCAGAAGCTAACAGAATCTTCTATTGTGTAGATTTCATCTCTGGGCATTTCCTGAGCACTCAGTTGTTGGACGAAGCTGGGCAACCTATTTAAGGAAGGTGGTTGTTGCTGCTTTCATGTTTGTGCTCCTTTAATGCACTGGAAGAGATCTTATCTATGCTGCATTTATTGTTGTAGTCATGCCATCCAGCATGGTTATGTGCTGCATTTAATTTGTTAAGTCTCTTTGTCATTTCACGCTCTTACTGAAAAACCAACATTAAGCTCTCGTATCTTTGGAACCCGATTGCAAGATGCACGTTTCGGGTGAGGATGAGAGTCGAAAGATAGAGGGAAATGAACAGCGAGAGAGGGAGACACAAAGCAAAACCAGAGAGAGAGAGAGACATGAGATACCTCAAATCGCCGCCTGAAGTCTGGAACACGAGTGTAGAGTGGAAGTGTGGAGTGTGGAAAGCGGGACTTAAATGAGCCAAAGCAAACTCTAAGTAGTCGTACATACGTATAAATACGTAATGTTATGGAGTGTTTGGACAAAAAAGTCAAGTAGCTTATTTTTTTGTCCTTATTCAAATATTTTCTGTACCACTTGGCTTATCAATATTTGTTTTGAAATTATTTCATCCTCATGACGAGGAATCTAAAAAGTAAAATTTTTTGATCAAAATCCATTTTTTTTTAAATAAAGACGAAAATAAGCCAATTTTTCTCGTCTCTTTTAAAAAAAAAAACGATTTCGATCAAATCTTTTTACTTTTTAGATTCCTCTTATAATGACGATGTAATAATCCCCAACAAAATGATGATAAGCCAAGTGATACGGACAAAATTTGAATAAAGTCAAAAAAATAAGCCACTTGGCTTTTTTGTATAAACACCTAACTTTCCCGTTTCAGTTCAGTTATCTACTGAATTAAATCAAACAAAATGTTGTTAATAAAGTGTATTCTTCTCTTGGTTGTGGATTGGGTAACGATAAATCAAAGGCTTCATCTAATAGCTATTGAGAAAGCTTATTAGAGAAATTGAAAAAACAAGGGGTTGATTTTACATGTTTTGCTCTCACTTAAATTTCCTTACTGAGTATAACAAAATGGTCAGCTTCAACATCTGATCAAATGAAACCATAAAGGTTCATTTTATAAGAATAAGATAAACTTTTCAATACTTTATAAAAAAGTGTGTTGTAAATTTCATGTCGGCTAATTTTTCGTCTACCTCACATGAAGACTTTTAAAAGGTGGAAATCTCACTTGTATTTATATGAAAATTTGAATTACATAATAGAAGGCGCTAATCAGTAATTATTGGGTGCGGATTCAAGGAGAAATGGTGTGAATTGGAGATGTTTTGCAATAATGTACCAATATAAGAGGTGTTGTTTTGCAAACAGGTGGTTGCTGATCCAATATGTAAAGCCATATGCAAGCAAATAATCTCTATCAAAGGAATAAAAATACTGCATTTAAATAAAGTTGTTCTACATCAATTTAGCTATTTAATATGAGTATTATTTATCAATCAATATGCTGAACAATAACATCAACCCGGCGCGCGCTGCGCGCCGGCATCTCACTAGTGTTTAGAAAAAATGAGTTACTGTGAAGGTGCATGTCTTATTGTACAATCTGATTTTGCTCGCTAGGTTATTTTCTTTTAGCGGCCAAATTTAGGTGTCATGCAATGTTAGGTCCTATGTGACACTAATCATATAACATGATAGATCACACATATCATGTGATTGGTATCATATAAAGCGTCATATCTGATAGTAAATGAAGTGGAATATCTAATGACAGCCTAATGTTATCACCTTAATATTATTGTATTCGGATAATGTTATCCATAATATTATTGTATCTGTAAATTTAGGCAAAAATGGATTTCTTTTAATGAATGAGATAATCTTGTGAGTATGATCAATAACTAGAGACTTTGCCTATTCATTCTATATAGTAATTAGTAACAGATGATGTGCCCAGTACAAATCACAAGGAACTCTCTATCATGTTCTTGCCACAAACGCGCTACCAGTTTATTTACTAGTCTCCTTCCAAAGGAAAATGCAACACCTGGATGGGACAAAGATTTGACTATCTTTTATTGATATTGGAGCAGCAGTACATTGCGCAATGAATTAGCCATATGGGTGTTGCCAATGAATTGGCCATATGGGTGTTGCTAATGCCAAAACTTTTTTCGTTTGTATCAAAACTGTAGGGCATAAATTTTTTGTACCATTTGTAAGGTACAAGACTTTTATGCACAAACAAAAACAATTTTGGTATTATCATTTCCCTTGGCGTATTACATCAAAAAGAATGTACTAACTTAAAAAGATTACAATGGAAGGTCTGTTTGTCACATCTCTATACTCGTATGCTATTACAACAAAGAGGCAACAATGAGTAGAGCTCTAGATATACAAGTGGATGAATCTCTTGCATTCGTTCGTATCTCGACAAAGTATGGATCGAGCTTCTATAATTGAACGAGGGGGCTCCAAATCTTTGTCATGGAGTGAATTTCCTTGCAACCGTTGCATCTGGGAAGCAAAAATATCATCCAAGATCTGCAATGGAAAAGGTTAAAATGAATAATAATATAGGTTTTTATCCCCTTTTATCGTGGATAATTTTCTTCGCGTAGAGCCCCTTTTGTGCATAAGTAATTTCTAATCCCAACAACTAGGTACTTACCCCCAGAGCATAATAAGAGCCATTGTACCAGACTCGATTTTCTTTTCTACCCTCCAGAAACCTCAACACAACCTAGTAAGATGCGTATTGGATTAGGAAAAAGCACAACCTTAAGCAAATCAAACAAAAATAATTTCTTTACCTGTCCGATTTTGTCCCAAAAGCCACTGACAGGTTGCAATGAATATAGGGCAAAGTACAAATTACCTCCCTGTGGTTTCGACTTTTGGCAGATGACCTCCCTGAGATTTATTAATGACCAAATCGCCTCCCTATGATTTTGGAGTAAAGTGCAACCATAACTGTGTTAACGTTAAAGCTGAACTGACTATAATACCCTTGTAACTTTGTTCCTCTTTTTTTTCCGTCTTTTCTTGGCAAAAAAAATAAATTGAAAGTACAGGAAGAGGAGAACTCTTTTCTCGTTATGAGCAGGAACTTCAGCATCAATAGCTTATTTTGCCATCAGATTTTGTCAATTATACGTAATTACAATCACAATCATAATCAACATCCCAAAAACGTAACCAATTGCGAAGTATTTTCCGACTGCAAACACCTGACACCTGGTACATCACCGACCGACCCCATTCAACTCCGTCAGCAGCTAATTGCAGCTCCCATCACCACCAGTTATATACCCAGCCCTACTGAATCGAAAATGAAACAGAAAGCAATGCAAAAATCCCCAATTTAAAACCCCTAAATATTATAATTACTCAAAATTGCATTTTTTATACGAAACCCTCAAAATATTTAGGGGTTGGAAAACTACTGCACCATAGTTTGAGGGAGGAGAAGATGAAGTTAGGTGGGCTGACCATTAGAGATGAGGCGGTAGAGGGAGGACGGGAACGAGATTCGATTGCATCGTTGGAGTTGAGAAATTCCACCAGCGTCGTTGCAGTTGAGAATCGTCTGCGTCGGAGTAATCCACCGCTGGGAAAGCTTGAAAGGAAAGCTGGGTTCGGCGGTGCGTCAGCGTTCACGTAGGAGTCGTTGGGTAAACCATCGGCGACTCGGCGGGCAGAAAGAAAAGGAAAGCTATACGTTCCTTTTACAGTTGATTAATGGAGTTGATACAGTTCTGGCTATGGTTAAGGAAGTGGATAAACAAAAGGAAGCTGTCCGCGGTGGGTCGGAGTAAACCTGGATAGAGTTTTGGGTACGTTTAAGGAAGAAGATGAGAGAAGGATAATATAGTCCTTTTACAATTGATTTTGACCTTTCTTCTTATTATTTTTCCTTCCCACTTTCAAACCACGCGCGTGTAGTCCAGTTTCTGTTAATTTAGATGGAAAATGTAACGGTTGCAGTTTACTCCAAAACTACAGAGAGGCAATTTGGTCATTAATAAATCTCAAGGAGGTCATTTGCCAAAAGTCGAAACCACAAGGAGATAATCCGTACTTTGCCCATGAATATATGGCTACTAAAGACCTCATGCAAGTTGGATATGGAGTCGATGAGCTGTGAGCTTAGCATTTGCATTCTTTCGCGGACCTCAGCTTCTCCATCTGCTTCCTTTGTTTCCTCCAGAATCCTTTTGAGCCGGGTATTCCTATTAGCTTGCATCTGCAACAATCATAATCTGTATATTACAACCGCAGTACTGTATATCTATGGCAGGATTTTTGTGTAGCTATAGATATAAGTGAAAGAGATTTTGGCTTAGACTGGTTTTGTGACTAGTTTTGTCATATGAAGCTGGTTCCAATTCTCCTCAGACATTTCAAGTTATACACTTTTTCCACAATTATAGGATATCTAGCATATATTGAAGATGAAAGCATAGCATTTCAGCTTGAATTCAAATACTCCATACTTTCAAGAATCGCCTACTATTAAGCAGCAAACCAAAAAGCTGAAAGTATAGATCTCCTTAAATTTCTTCACCATTAAAGTGCGAGGACATTAGACTTCTAGTATGACACATCTAAATATTATCTCCACGCATTTAAGCTAATATTATCTCTTTCCCTTTGAAGTGGTAGCTGACAGAACTATGACCTGACCTGAGTTTAACGAACCTCAAGGTTATCACATACTGCTTTACAGAAAAGGAATTAAGGACGAAAATGAAAGTGGACGGGTTGTTGCTTACATTGTTGACTAGCTCCACTGCTGTTGCCTGCATGTAGTTTTTGTATTTTGTTCTCAACAGAACTGTTATTGCATTCATCTGCTCCCCAAAAAGGGACTTCTTGTCTCCGACGACAGGAAGATAGGATGCCCAAGACTTCAAAATGTCTTCAACCTTGCAATGTAAAACATCAAGAATTCTCTTGATGGTGTTCAAAAAAGTTCCGGCAAAGGACACAAAACACTAACCAATTAGAGAAATGACAAATTTTTACCGAAGAGAAGGATTTTTTGGTCCAGAGACTTTGCTGAACCCTAGTTGAACTCTGTTCAACTTAATTGGCTCTCATTTGATTTACTGGTGAAAAATGGTAGCCCTAAGTTAAGATAATTTTCTGACTTAATCATCTAAATTCCCCTGATGAATTGGTGAAAAATGCAATGAGTAGTTGTAATCCTACCCAATAAGAGATATGGTCAATGTTTACTGAAGAGAAGGATTTTTTTTTAGTCCAAAGACTTTGCTGATCCCTAGTTGAACTCTGTTTAACTTTAAATGGCAGAATCTAAATTCTTATTTGATTTACTGGCAAAAAATGGTAGCCCTATTTTATTTTATTTGTTATCCTCCATCTTTTCTAGTTGTGTACTCTCAGGCCAAAATGGAAATTTGTTCAGTTCAGGCACCTAGTTAACTGCTAAATCCTACAACCTCTACTAAGTATGTTTAGCATTGACAAGTTGCAAAATCACTGTACTTCTTTTTCAGTCAAAAACCATTACAGTACTCCATCAGAATTTACTTGACTAGGAATGGAGTAAAGAGCAGTTGACTGTCTTCCCGTTATTTTCTGAACTTGCATCCCAAGCCTTTTCGGAATGCTGTCTTTCAGAGGAGCCAAGATATCACTGTACTACTTTTCCAGTGCTTTTATAATGGCTCGTTCCACATTTGCAACAGCCTTATGAAAAGAAACATAACATGGTAGAAATGTGAGAGCTTAGCTGTATGAATATGTGCAAGTAAATACAGCCAGACATAAAACAAGCTTCTGAATTTATAAATGTGTCTCTGTGTGCATGAATGTGTGTGTGCTTAGTCGTATTCGAGGCTTGTGAAACAAATGGAAATCATAACTCACATTCTCCACTATTAATGAATATTGAGGCCATCGGTTCATCACAACTTCGTGCTCAATAAGCATTTCTTTGATTTTCTCATACATCTCCTCAGCAAATGGTGAGGTAGAATGATTAGTAAGAACTCCAGACCATGGAACCTGCAACGAGGATTTTAGTCAAATTATTCGGTTTGTTGTTGACTTGGGTCGACAAGTTTATCAGAACCAAGGAAACAATACTGCCTAATTCAATCGACTAGGATGACAAGAATCGATATGTAAGTAAATGGCTTGGATATTATTCTCAAAAGGAGGTACCTTCTCTGCTTTGCAAAGTTCGAGTAAGTTGAGCTGCATATCCTGTATCCAAACCATTATATAAATTTCTGGCCTCTACCCCACCATGCATTGGACTGAAGGACACAGGAGCTGTAGCATGAGAAAGAGAGCTTCAACTTTTACATGGAAATAAAGTAGGTGTGTCAAATAACAAAATTCCCACACCTGACATTCCATGATTCAAGAATCATTAGGAAATCAACAACACGTACGTGGATGTTTCCTCTATTGTGTTGTTTAGTTCTATTTTCTTACATTGACTATGTATACTATTTACTCAAATCTGGCTTCCCCAAAACTTCTAAAAAGTCTTCTATTGCATGTATTCGTAATCTTGATATATATATACACACACACACACACACACACATACATATATACATAGGTTTTTTTTTTCATTTGTTAATCCTAATTTACTCTCTATCCTAGGGGACTTAGGAATGGGTGATTACGGGAATCGAACCCTCCACATGTGCATCGGGATGGGGTACAAGGGAGGCACTAAATGCACTCCACTCCACTTGCATATATAGGTTCCTTGGCGTTAACAAAAAAGAGATTGCATTTCCCTTTTTTGTTGCTATCAGCATTGAACAAGGTTGGTTAATTAATTTTGAAATTTGTGTTGTCTTTAATTTAAAATTTCGACCCCTTTGGCTACTTATTTATTTTTTAGGAACACAAACATATCATATATAGAAGAAAATAGTACAAGGAGGCACACTACCGGTCCAAAAAACAAAATACAACCAAACATTGCTAGGGAGGTGCGGGTGTTTGTACGTACACGGGTTCAGACACTCGACCATCAACCAAAAAAAAGTTCCACCATTTCACTGTGTCCAAAATCCTACTGTACTACTTACATTGTCACAGTCGCCAAACAAACGTAGCTCTTAGCTCATCTCGTAGTACCCATTGGATTCCATGAGAGAGAAGTCTGGGCCGGATTCGAGTCTATGGAGAGATGTCAAACCCTCTTTGGTTGCTAACCCTCTGATTCACCTCTAGGGCTCTAACCTTCCACGGATGAATACAACGTTGGATAAAAAACAAAATACCAAACCCACTAGAAAATTTTGGTAATTAGTTTTTCTAAAATCTATGCAATTAGATCCTTCGAAAATTTTATCCAAGAAACTTCCAGGTAAGCAGAAATAGGGGAGAAAATTAAAAGAAGTTGACAAAGTCTAAGCTTCACCTAAAAGAAATCCCACTTCAATTCCCAGCATGTACGTAGAACATTCCGATTGATCAATTTTACTTGTCAACTGATCAAAGAACTAAACCACACATTAAACTCGAATCTGCCGAATCAGGTTTGCGGTCAACACAAGAAAAACAGAGGAAATATCCATGAAAACATGCTCACTAAAAATAGCATGGTGACATTGGGTGTATATAGAGTATAAAAAAATATCTATGTTAGGCCTGCTCCGGACCACACAAAAGTATAAAAAATATCTGTAAATTTAAAAATATCTATTTATGGAGCCTATAAAAAATCACCTCCAACGAATATCGATTGATATATTTCCTGAATTCGTAGGAGTGAAAGTGCGAAGCGGTGGTCTTATGCGACGGTTTGGTCCGTTGGCCTGTTTCCAGTGGTGAAAATTTTTTAAATTTTTATTTGTGGTTCAGAAGTTGTTAGGGGTTTCCGATAGTGAATAAGTTGTTAAGAAATGTCAAATTGTTTCCGGTAGTGAATAAGTTGTTAATGGGTGTTTACACCGTAATTTGGTCCGATACAATCGACTAGGCCATATGGTAACACGATTGTCCAATAGGATCGATTGGGTCATAAAGCGACACGTGGCAATAGTAAATGGACTGATCATTAATAAAACATTATGCAATGGTTATTGACAGATGTGTTGACGGTTAGAGAAATAGTGTCTAAAATGCAAGACACGTGTCCATCAAGGAAGTTACAAGCAAATCATGGACCAAGCAGTTGACAAAGACAGTTGAAAAGGACGACTACAAGCGAAGATTCAGGAAGAGTAACCGCCTGATTCAAATTTCTGGAGGGAATGCCGCCAAGTTTGAATCCCTGATCGAAGTGAAGCCTATAAATACAAGATGTGAAGACGAATTTCAGGCCCCACTCAAATCGCCCAAAGGCTTTTACTTTTATCTGTACTTTACTTTTACTGTACTAGGAGTAACTTGTAACTTGAACCGTCTACTCGACTATTTTTTTTTTTGTAGTCGACTGACTTCTACTTTGAAAAGTAATAAAGTCCATTTTGTTACTTTTCTTCCATCTCCGTTCACTTCACTAAGTTTGCTTCCAGAGAAGTCTGAAACACGGCAGGGAACCAAACTCCGCCACCGCAAACATCCATATTCCAGCACTCACCCAATTACCAGTCGATTCGTCGACTACGATCAAAATTTAGACAAACAGTTTTGGCGCTAGAAGGAGGGCTACTTACTAATTTGGAAGTAATGGCACCAACTACAAGAAAGCAAGGCGACCGTCCAACAGAGTCTCAAAACGAATGTATGGAGACTCAGAATGACAGCGGAACGCATCCTGAACAAAGGATGCCAGAGACTGGCCAAGGAAATGGCCCTAATCCACCGATCAACGTGCAAAGCCTCACTAGGCAGTTGGCACAAGTCTTGTCTAATCCAGAAGACGAGGCAGCACAAGAATTGATTACCTTATTGAGAAGGGTAGTTACTCCTCCGTCCACTGTGGACGTTGATGTAAACGGCGTGGTACATGAACAGATTACTTCTGTTGATCCGATCAGACGAACCCCTCCACAGGTATATTCAAATCCTACATTTGAAACAAATATTGGTATGCCTAATCAACCCATTGTTGGGTCGACTGCTGTTAGGGCTACTGTTAGACCGACTAGTTTCTATCAAAATATACCTTCCACATATGAAATGGGGAATGGGAGTGGTTATGGCCAGTATAATGGTCTCAATAATCTCAATCAGAATTCCCAGCAAGATTTTGTAGGGGCTAATATCATAAGTAATGGCCGATATGTGACTGTGCCAAACCATGGCAACAGTAACCGTCAGAATATGGGAAATGTTACTCAAACAGTGCCAAATTTTGGCAATGGTAACGGCCAGTATAATCAAACTTTGCCAAACAATGGCAATGGAAACGGGCAGTTACCAAATAATGGTAACAATAATGGTTTCTATGTACATACTTTGCCAAACAATGGCAATGGTAACATTCAGAATATACCAGCATACGTACAACAAACTGTTCCAAATGTTTGTAGAAACTTAGATCCCGTGAACGTAAACAGGGCACAAGATTTTGTGAATGTCAATAGGAATCAAATAATGGAAGTTATCCAAGACATGTATGGTCCAGGGTTACGAAGGGTTGAAAAGCCCATGTTTAGAAAACCCTATCCGTATTGGGTTGATAATATTCCTTTGCCAAGAAATTTTAAAATTCCTGAACTGTCACTCTTTAGTGGTACAGAAAATCAATCCACAATAGAGCACATAGGCAGATTTTGCCTTCAGTTAGGTGAATTTGGTATAGACGATGTCATGAAATTGAAGTTGTTCCCACATTCATTAACTAAAACAGCGTTTACATGGTTTATTAGTTTGCCTGCTAATTCTATTCACACGTGGCAAGATATGGAGGAGCAATTTCATGCCCAATACTTTAGATATGAACCGGAGGTTTCAATTGCTGACTTGGCTAAATTAAAACAAAAGCCAACCGAGACAGCAGAGCAGTTCTTGACCAGGTTTAAAAGGTTGAGAAATCAATGTCATTGTAATGTGCCCGAAACTGAAATAGTTAGAATAGCCCAAGATGGGCTTGAGTTTAACTTTAAGAAACAATTCAATGGATCTAATTTCAAAGATCTGTTTGAACTTTCTATGAGGGCTGCGCAGTTTGAAGCCATTCTCCAAGAGGAGGAGCAGTTAAAAAATACATCTCTGGGTACATACTATCAAGATGTTGAAGGAGACATCGAAATTGATGTAGCACAGGTTATTGGGAAAAACCCAATAATTTGTGACACGTTAATTAAAACAGAAAAACCAATGAACATGCCTTCTTCCCAACCAAACAGGCGTGGGGGGCAAGCAAATTATAGGCAGTACTCCTTTGACTTAACACAGGTTGATCAAATATTTGATGAATTATTGAAACAAAAGTTCATCACGTTAAGCCCTGGACATATCATTCCTTCTGACAAAGAGAAAAAAGGAAAAGAATACTGTAGGTGGCATAATTCGTTTAGACATAACACTAACAATTGTGTTACATTTCGTAATTGTGTGCAGGACCTGATCCAGAAAGGGTTGCTGCAATATGCTAAGGGCGACAAAGATGCAATGGGTATTGATGCGAATCCATTTCCCAAGGTTGAAGTTAATATGGTAACAGCCGGCCTGGCTAAAAGGCTGGGATCGACTGTTGAGAAGAAGAAACAAAGAGAAGAAGGTCAAATGGAGACCGATGAAGAGTCTCATTACCCAAGGTTCCCCAATGATTATCTGTGTCTCAGGTGTGGACGAGAAGTCCAACATGGGGAAGCAATCATAGCAGAGAAGGAGCATAGAAGCGCCTTTTCAAAATCTGGACTCAGATTCAACACTATGGGTGGCAATGATCTCCAGATCTATGTTGGTGCCAAGTTGATCTATGAAGGCATCGATCCAGGACTCTTTAATCGAATAGAGTCAGAGCATTGTTACGGACCGGATGACGGACCTTTCCTGTTTAGAGGTAATCCAGTTGTGCCTGCAAGGCCTGGAGTACCTTCCCGCCGTGATCTTGAAGCGGCTGGATATCAATTTCCCAGTCGAGGGAGATACCCAAACCACAGAGGCGCTGGCCCAAGGAGAGGCATCGGACCAAGAGGTGAAGGTCCCTACGGATATGGGGGGCACCAACCCAGAATGGTCGTGCCTCCTAATCATGATCATGAGGAGTGGAGTGAACTCAGCCATCCCAAGTTTCCAGCGGATGGATGGTATACTAAGGTGTCAACTTCACAAAAGAGAAGGCTTCAAAGGAAATTTGCAGCCAGAGCTTACAGTGATCCATGGGTGCATGTTTTGGAACCTAGAGAAAGACCAGAGCCTCCTAAGGCTTCAAATATGGTGTGGACACGAGATCAAGGAGAGACTAGTGCTCAGAAGCAATCAATTCCCAAGCATGGGGGGCAAGACAGCAATAATGAAGCTTCTTCCAAGTCAATTGCTCAGCCAAAAGGGAAAAAAGAATTGAAGCAGAGTTTGAAGAAAAAGATGGAGGAGTTCCAAAAATTGATGGAGGCAGACGATGATGATCTTATGGATGATGGTTCAGACCAAGATATAATCAAAGATGCTTCCCCATCCCCACAAAATTCTGCAACATTTGGAGAGAGTCTGGCCGCAATTCAATTCGGGTCAGTACCTACTAATCTCCAATGTAACATGATTGTAGTATTGCCTAAACATTTTAAGGCAAAACCGGATCAACCTATGGAATTGGTAGGAGATGTGGAGGATACAACACAGTTGACTGTAAAATTAGTAGAAAAAGAAGAATGTTCTAATTCACAGTTAATTGAACTAGATGTGGATAAGAAAGGAAACAAAGTGGTTGTCCTTAGATCTCCTGATGATGCCTCAATAAGGCATCTCAAACCATTGTACGTAAAAATTAATATGAACGGCCAGCCTGTTTCAAAAGTGCTAGTCGATAACGGGGCAGTAGTTAACATTTTGCCCTCACGAATGATGAAACTGTTAAACAAAACAAATGAAGATCTAATACCAACTGAGGTTACTGTTGGTAACTTCGCTGGAGGGTGTTCTCCTGCTAAAGGAGTTATATCCCTTCAATTACAAGTTGGAACAAGAAAAATGAATGCAACATTTTTTGTAATCGATTCATCATCCAATTACAATGCCTTGTTAGGCAGAGACTGGATACATATAAATGGTTGTGTACCATCTTCTTTGCACCAGGCTTTGATCTTTTTGAAGCAAGGAGGGTCAGCAGGAATGGAGGTCTTTTGGGCAGACCAGCAGCCATTCAAAGCAGAAACCAACAATGTGGAAGCAGACCTTTATAGGGAGCATCTCTGGCCTTTAAAGATAGAAGATGCAGAAGTTAAGTCTGCTGGAGTTGATGCTACTAAGAGTCAATTCCTCGCCTACATTAAGGAAGGGTTCCAGGAGTTAAGTAAGGATTGCATCAGGCCTAACATTATTACAAGGCTTGCCGGGAAGAAACCACAAGTTTTTGATGTTTAGAAACATGTTAAGTTCGGGAAATGAGCAGTTGGCTACTGTTAAAGCCACTTTTAAAAGACTATTTTCTTTTCTTGTTGATAAGAAGTTGCAGGCAGACGAGCCTATTTCTTGTAATTTGGCTGAATCTGTTTTTGATGATAGTCTGCTAACTATGAAAGAGTTAGGATTAGCAGATCTAAAGCCTGCACCGGCTAAGTTAGACGATGACAAAGCCCATGTTAAAGATCCTACGGAAGAGGTATACCTAGGGACTGTAGAAGACCCTAGAATTACTTATGTCAATGCTACTTTGCCTGATGAAATAAAGGAAAGGTTTAAGTATTTGTTGCTTGAATTTAAAGATTGTTTTGCTTGGAATTATGACGAAATGCCTGGGTTAGATAGAGCATTGGTAGAGCATAAAATTCCTATTAAAGAGAATTATGTACCTTTTAAGCAGGCACCTAGGAGAATGAAAGATGACGTCCTTCCTCAAGTCAAGAAGGAAATGGAACGTTTATTTGAAGCTAAATTTATCCGATCAGTAAAGTATGTTGAATGGCTATCGAATGTTGTTCCAGTTCTGAAAAAGAATGGAAAAGTCAGGGTTTGTGTGGACTTTAGAGATCTTAACACAGCATCACCCAAAGATGAGTACCCAATGCCTGTTGCTGACTTACTAGTCGATGCATCGGTAGGTTATCAAATGCTGTCCTTCATGGACGGCAATGCAGGTTATAACCAAATATACATAGCAAAAGAGGACACCCACAAAACAACATTTAGGTGTCCTGGGTATATAGGAACATTTGAATGGGTAGTTATGGCTTTTGGTTTGAAAAATGCAGGAGCAACCTATCAAAAGGTCATGAATTTAATTTTTCATGATTTTCTCCATAAGTTTTTAGAAGTTTATATTGATGATGTTGTGGTTAAATCTAACTCAGTCGATGAGCATTTACATCATCTTAGGCAAACCTTAGAACGAATGAGACATTATGGTTTGAAAATGAATCCCTTAAAATGTGCATTTGGTGTTACAGCAGGTAACTTCCTAGGGTTTTTGGTGCACCAAAAAGGGATTGAAATTGATAAAACCAAGACTGATGCTATTTTTAAAGCACAGCCTCCAACTAATAAAGAAGAACTCCAACAGTTCTTAGGGAAAATTAACCGTTTGAGGAGATTCATTGCCAACCTATCTGGAAAAACAATGGCATTCTCCCCGTTATTGAAATTAAAGTCAGAGAAAGATTTCAAATGGGAACAAGTACATCAAGAGGCTTTTGATAAGTTGAAACAAGCGTTGGTAACACCTCTTGTTTTGGTACCTCCAATAAATGGAAGACCATTGAAGTTATATATTTCAGCAACGCACAAATCGATTGCAAGTTTATTGGCACAAGATAATGATCAGGGCCGTGAACAGTCGATTTATTATTTGAGTAGAAGATTGAATGAATGTGAGACCAGATATTCGTCTGTTGAAAAGATTTGTCTGGCTCTATATTTTTCGGCGATTAAGTTAAGGCATTATTTGTTACCAGCAAAGGTACAAATCATTGCTCAAACGGATGTAATCAAGTACATTCTGTCTAGGCCCATAGGCAGGCAAGGAAAATGGATATTAGCTCTAGTCGAATATGATTTTGAATATGTGCCTCAAAAGGCAGTCAAAGGGCAAGCCTTGGCTGACTTCCTAGCCGAGCATCCAAATTTACCTCTAGAGGAAGATACTTTTGAGATACATGTAATTGAGTTGAAACCATGGGAATTGTCCTTTGATGGTTCAAAAACAGATATTGGGGTTGGAGCTGGTATAGTTCTAATATCACCAAAATGGGAGATGTTTCAATTTTCTTTCCAATTGGATGAAAGTAGAATATTGACCAATAATCAAGCAGAATATGAAGCCTTAATCATAGGTTTGGAAATAGCAAAAGAATTAAATATACGTTGCCTAAAAGTTTCTGGTGATTCACAATTGATTATTCGGCAGATTACAGGGCAATACAAGTGCAACCATCCTTTGTTAAACTTACAATTGGACAAAGTCAAATGCCTTGTGCAAAGTTTTGACGACATTTCTTTTCATCATATATTGAGAATTGAAAATGGTGAAGCCAATCAAATGGCTCAAACAGCCTCAGGAGTTAAAATTCCTGAAGGATTTAATGAAAAAGTAATTAGAGTTCAAAGACGATTTCTGCCTTTTTCAATGGAAAAGGAAGATAGTCGAGTAGACGCATTGGTCATTGATATATCTGAAGATTGGATGAGTCCAATAAAAAATTATTTAGACAATCCCAACATAAAAACAGAAAGGACAATTAGATGTAGATCAGTTAATTACGTCCTGTTGGGAGATGATTTGTACAGGAAGACATCTGATGGTCTACTGTTATTGTGTGTGAGCAAGGCTCAGTCGATGAGAGTTATGGGTGAAGTTCATGAAGGAACTTGTGGTTCTCATCAGGCTGGTGATAAGATGAGATGGTTAATTAAAAGACATGGGTACTATTGGCCAACCATCAGGGCTGATTGTATTCGATATGCTAAGGGATGTCAAGAATGTCAAAAACATGGGCCTATTCAAAGGATTCCTGCACATCAGTTGCAATCGATTATAAAGCCTTGGCCGTTCAGAGGTTGGGCTATCGACATGATTGGGGAGATTCACCCAGCATCTTCATTACAACATCAGTTCGTCGTAGTGGCAACTGATTATTTTACCAAATGGACTGAGGCAATACCTTTGAAAGGTGTTTCACAAAAACAAGTAATCGATTTCATTGAAGAACACATTTTGTGTAGATTTGGAATTCCTGAAACTATTACTGTTGATCAAGCTTCTGTGTTCAACGGTAGAGAAGTTATTCAGTATACACAGAAATATGGAATACAGATTGTAAATTCCACTCCGTACTATGCTCAAGCTAATGGGCAAGTTGAATCAACTAATAAGATAATTAAAAATACTTTCTAAAATGATTAATGACAATCCAAGAGAGTGGCATGATCTTTTGCCCAGGGTATTGTGGACATACAGAACATCACAGAGAACTAGTACCAAAGTTACTCCTTTTGAACTTGTTTATGGTCATGCAGCAGTTTTGCCAGTCGAGATTAATGTGCAATCGTTACGAGTGGCACGTCATTACGATTCAAGCCTACAATATGAAGAAGCTATGTATTTGGATATTGATAGCATAGAAGAAAGCAGATTGAATGCTTTAAATCATATGCAAGCTCAGAAGAAGAGGTTAGAGCGAACTTACAACAAAAAAGTTAGAGAGAAGTCATTCGCAGTCGGAGATTTAGTTTGGAAAACAATTCTTCCAATCGATGCAAAGAAAAAGAAAGGCGCATTTGGAAAATGGTCACCAAATTGGGAAGGTCCATTTCGTGTTGCTCGAGTTCTACAGCAGGTGCATATCATCTGGAGTCCATCGAGGGGATCTCACACGAAAGATCCATAAATGGTAAATATTTGAAACATTATTTTCCTTCTATGTGGGAGAATATGAATTAAAAACGCTTATATTAATAAAAGCTACCTATGGATGGTAGCAATACAGAAGACGAAACAAAAGATCCCAACTAGGATCTAACAGAAAAGTAAAACAAAAGATCCCAACTGGGATCTAACAGAAGGGAAAAGAAAAGGTCCCAAAAAGGACCTAAAAGAAAACGGAAAAGATCTCAAGGGAGATCTAAAAAAAAAAATACTAGTAAGCACCAGGAGAGCTCCAACGAGAAGGGGCCTATTTCTTAGGCCATTCCTTCCACTGACCAGAGGTGCCACACATGGAGGTCCTGATGTTGTCCAGATCGGCTGCAGCCGGACGGTAGTCGATGGTGTCCCAGTTGATCACCATCAGTTTAACAGCCGATTCCATTTTTTCCAAGCGAAGAGCCATCCCTTCCACTCTATCGTGGATGGCCTGGATCCTTCTCTTGCACTCGTTATGGTCCTCCATAAGGACCCACTTCAGTTCATCGGCTAGTTGCTTGATATGGTCAGGGGTGATTTGAGAAGAAAGTGGAGAAGGAAGGTTATGCTCGGGAAGTTTGCCCGCCATTGCTAAATTTGAAAGAATAGTGAGACTGCACTATCTCAGAATTCATATTTATAGACCAAAAGGAGGTTTAGAGATGTGCATTATTGACAGTTAATCCCGAGAAAATCTAGCAACGTGGCAGATAATGGGACATGTATCCAGTTGCCATTTTGAAAACCGAAGAGACAACGCCTGAAGAAGTAATGATTCACTTCTGAAACGGCGTCTAGTGCTGTACTTAAACCGTCATTAATTACTGTGCATGCTCCCCAAAGTAAAGGGGAAACGTCAGTACATGATGTAATGGTGCGTGCTGAAGGTACAGGGATGAGCATTGTGAGCCCATTCTTCTGTTAAAAACCCAATAAAAAGGGTATTGGGCCATAAGAGGTCCACTTGGTTTTTGGCCAATCAGAATTTTATCAATTGCAGCAAAATAGAATTAGGTATAATTTGAATGTTTTCGTAACATTAACCTAGTCAATATTCAAAGGTTAAAATATTGAAATATTGTCAGAAGTGCGACCAAAAAGAAGACGAAGGTAGTGATTATTTTCGAGCCAAGGAATCATTCATTTAAAGTTAGCCTTTTATAAAGGCCAAATGTGCATTGGCACAATACTTAGAGTTATATGTTGTTAACACAATCGACTACTTTAAAAGAAAGTCATAGTCGACTATCGCAAAAGAGATCAGTTACAAGCAAAAGAAACTTTAAAGTTTTATAGTCACAATTAATCATCACAAAAGAGAATCAAATACGGATAAAGAAGGACTTGAAAGTCTCCCATTTAGCCACAAGCTCGTCTCGTTTCAGGCTATTCCTCTGTAAATCTACTTGAGCAGCTGAAACATGAACTGAAACCCCTTTTCCTTCTTCTGCCAGATGTTTGAAGTCAGTGTCAAGTTGGCTGGCTGTCTGCAGAAGACCCTCTTTTTCAGTCTGTAGTTGAGCCAGACGACATAGCAACTCTTGCTCCTCTTGATCAATGACCACAAGTCTTGACTTTAAAGTCGAAGCCTGCTCGTGCATGGTTGATAGCTTGACCGACATGCCAGACAGATTGTTAATTAGCTCTTGTTTCTGCCTAATCTCCCCTTGATAGTATCGGAAAAGGGTAAAGTCATCATTTAGTAAGGAGGCAAAGTTCTCAAGAGCAACTTGTTCCCTGAGGGGAAACACATGCTTTTGAATCAAGAACTCAACACAGGCGGAGAATGCTGTAGATTTTGTAGTCGCCAGCTCTTCATAGGAAAATTTTAGGAAATCAAAAAAGCTTTGAATTTCCTTTTGCGTATTGTCATCATACTGAAGAAAAGAGAAAGGACTGTTAGATCCTGACACTTCGGTGAGAGATCGAAATGCCTGTGAGGTAGTCCTCATCGCCTCCATCAGTTGGTCTAGTGAATTACTGGACGACTTGGCTTGTTCTGAAGTGTCTGACTCAATTATAATGGGTCCAGCTTTGTTTACTGACCTAGGTGATGCCTCAACAGCAGGGGTTGTTGTAATAGCCAAAGGTACAGGAGCGTATGTGATTGGCACTGGAATGATTGGGGCAGCTTGATTGCCAGTGGGACTAGAGGCAACATCCTCCTCCTGGTTGAGAGCAGCAGGGGCTTCCTTCATATGAACAGGACCCTTCATGGGCTCAACTTGTAAATTCTTCTCAGCCAATTGGAGCTGAGTTGTATCATGTTGGCCTTCCAAAACAGGCACATTTATCAGTGGAATAATATCCAAGTTTTCCTTGATTATTTCCTGTCGCTTCATTTCGGCAGCTTGGGGTTGCTTAGGAATTTGAGGATCAATACTCATCGTGTCTGCATTTGGTGGAATGCTCTGGTCTGGTTCAGTATTATCAGGCTTTTGGCATGGTGGACCAACGTTGAGCTCAAAGACAAGCTCATTTGGTACTGAACTTGTACCCTCATTGACCTGCATGAAAGGATCATCATCTTGCAATAAAGGGTTCTCCTGACACAAAGGATTGCCCTGCAACTTCAGAGTCTCTTCAGTTTGGTTCAGGGGTCAGAAACAGCAGTATCACCAAAGACGAATTGATCAATTGCAAGTTCGGTATCTACTGTTTCCCCTACTGAATGAGACGACTTGGAGGATCTTCTTTCATCATCTTCATCTTCAAAGGCATCCACAATCTTGGTGCCTTTCCCTTTCTGCAATTGAGAAAAGGAAGATAAGAATGAAGATAATCGATTGCAAGGAATAATGAGTGACAAGTATACCTTTGGTTTGGTGGCTTGGTTCCTCTTCAAATGCCTCTTTGGAGTAGGAGCTTCATCAGGCACAACCTGTTTTTTAGATCCTTCAGTAATACAAAGACTTTTAGAAGTCTTTTGATCAGTTGATTTAGCTCTTAGAGACCTCTTCTTTGGAGTCAACTGTGAGATTTCGACTACTTTTGCTTTCCTTTTCTTGGAGCTCTCAATTGGCACCGAGGATATGGGAGAGATTGCTTCAGCCTGGGGAACAATGGCTTTGGAAGCCTCTTCAGGCAATCGAGCAGCTTCCTCTGATTTGAAAAACATGTCAGTAATGTGGTGAGTGGGACAAAATCTATTTAATAGTAAAATTAACTTACCAGCTTTGTCTTGAAGAGATTTATACTCTGGATCAAGCCTGTAAAGGCAATCTTTGAGTGGAGCTCCAAAATAGATGGCTTTCACGGTCGACCACCATTCATCAAAAGCAGCAGTAGTCCCATCACTGACTTTAAAATCTGAAAGCTTGAAAGCTTTCACACGGTGGTGAAAGTTGTTAACCATCATTGAAATCAGTTGAGCATCTTTCGTTTTTATCGATAGCCTGCTTGCAGACATCTCAGTGATATCTGGATGAACAAAAGGCATAGGCACACCTTGTACCAACCCAAATTGGCGAGCAAATTGACAAGGGGAGTAGTTCTCATAACTACAATTCCCATAAGGGGTACTATTCAGGGCAAAACCAACTGGGATGAATCGAGGTAGAAGGATGCTTGCCCAAAATAACCGTTTGGCATGTACCATTTTTTTTGTCAGTTGAGGAGATGCCATCGGAATATCCCCAAAACTTGGCCTTAGCCTTTCAGAGGCATATTCAAACTTGTCAAAAGGATAGAAGATGGGCCAATTGTCTTTCTTGTCTTCATAGAAGAAGGAAAAATACCTCTGAAAGGAAGATTCTTCTCTATGAACACTCAAACCCAGAAAGTATTCAGCGTAACTACGACAACGTTTGCATTTGTGGATCTTCATCAGCCCTAAGGCGATTGTTCATTTTGGGCCTAAGCTGAGGAAAATATGCATATAGCCAGGCCTGAAAAATCCAAAAAGGACCACCACAAGAGGTTGCAATTTTCTTTTCAACAAATGTAAACATCCCTTTATATAGGGATCCAAGCACAAATGGCGCTAAGGCCAATCTTTTCGCCTGTGCCATACAGATGGCCAAATTAACATATTCCTTAGTCACCTTAAGTCCAGGGACTGCCAAAAGGAATCTACAAATCCAAAAAAGGTAAAATGCTATTTTTTCATGGAAGGCAGGTGCAGACGCTTTTGCCTTAAAATAGGTCTGTAGCCATTTAGAGTAACTCACCCCTGTAGATGGAACCATAAATGGTGGATCATACGTATCAGGGGTAAGAAGGGCATTTACCTCACAACCCAAGGAAGAAAGGCCAGTCAAATGAGATATATCCAAAATAGTTGGAGACAACAAACCACAATGAAGGACTAGAGTGTTTGACGATTTGGACCAAAAGCAAGCGGCAGCAGCCAAAAGCTCAGAGTTCATCTCCAAGGGGAACTGAGAAAGTTCAATGGTTTCACGAATCCCCATTTTCTTCCAGTCCGCGAAGAGAAATTTCGTCATGCGTCTTACCCAGTCTACCCATCCCGATTCAACAGTATAGGGCCAGGAACGAAGACAAGCATTCTTACCCCAACCAGCCCACTCAAGGGATGAATGTTGCAATAAAAGAGGATCACGCTCTATTACGGGATAAACCTCTGGGAAACCGTCTGGCATGGCCGACGAAAAGACCGGACCCAGCATACAAAGAGAACTATTATTCTCATTGTGAATTAAGACCTGTGAGTTTTGACTAACGTCACCTCGGTACGACTCTGGGAAGCGTGGAACATCATCTATGGACGATTCTGAAGGAGAATTTTCGACGGGGGTGTTGAAAGTTTTCAACTTGTTCTTCGGAGCCATGAGAGATCGGACAGGTTTTGAGAAGTTTGTGATGAGAATTGCGTGCCCTAAAAATTCAAAGTGCTCCGCTTTATATAGGCGGTGATACTCAGGGATTATTTACCAAAGTTAATTCTTAACTCAGGTAATTAGGGGGGCATTGTTTACACCGTAATTTGGTCCGATACAATCGACTAGGCCATATGGTAACACGATTGTCCAATAGGATCGATTGGGTCATAAAGCGACACGTGGCAACAGTAAATGGACTGATCATTAATAAAACATTATGCAATGGTTATTGACAGATGTGTTGACGGTTAGAGAAATAGTGTCTAAAATGCAAGACACGTGTCCATCAAGGAAGTTACAAGCAAATCATGGACCAAGCAGTTGACAAAGGCAGTTGAAAAGGACGACTACAAGCGAAGATTCAGGAAGAGTAACCGCCTGATTCAAATTTCTGGAGGGAATGCCGCCAAGTTTGAATCCCTGATCGAAGTGAAGCCTATAAATACAAGATGTGAAGACGAATTTCGGCCCCCACTCAAATCGCCCAAAGGCTTTTACTTTTATCTGTACTTTACTTTTACTGTACTAGGAGTAGCTTGTAACTTGAACCGTCTACTCGACTATTTTTTTGTAGTCGACTGACTTCTACTTTGAAAAGTAATAAAGTCCATTTTGTTACTTTTCTTCCATCTCCGTTCACTTCACTAAGTTTGCTTCCAGAGAAGTCCTGAAACACGGCAGGGAACCAAACTCCGCCACCGCAAACATCCATATTCCAGCACTCACCCAATTACCAGTCGATTCGTCGACTACGATCAAAATTTAGACAAACAATGGGCTTGTGAGTAGAGTTACTGTGGCAAAAAAAAATTTGTTGACAAATTTTTTGTTAGTGAAAACGAGATGGTAAAATGCTGAAATTTTTTTGTTAATGAAAACGAAACGATAAAATGCGTTTAAGTTTTTTGTGATTTTTGTTAGTAGAAACATTTAGACTGGGAAAAATTTAGCTGCAAATCACAAAGTTGATTTTGTCCTTTATCTATATAATAAAACACAAGGGTGTGGAGATCACACAAACACAAGTTGAAAGAATGGCTGAGATTCATTTGATCCAATGGCTGATGTGTGTTTTTCAACTCTCTTAAGAAAACACCCACTCTTACAAATACATTACAAAAATGTCATCTGTTCTTTTTACCCACTGCTCGACTTTTGGTGTTGCCATAAAAAAACAAAAATATCTACATAATAAAACACAAGGGTGTGGGGACCACACAAACACAAGTTAAAAGAATGACGGAGATTCATTTGATCCAAGGGCTGATGTGTGTTTTCCAACTCTCTTAAGAAAACACCCACTCTTACAAATATATTACAAAAATATCATCAGTTCTTTTTATCCACTGTTCGACTTCTGATGTTGCCATAAAAAAACAAAAATATATTACAAAAACGTCTGTGCCTACGACACTGTCTAGTAGTGCCGTAAGCACGGCCAAGCACTAGTTTTTAATATGCCAACACACGTCATAGTAACCCAAGAGTTGGCGTCAAAACTTAGGAACTTAGCATCCCCGCTGGTAGACGATTGGAAGCCCGATTGGATGCTGTATCCATCGGGTGTATTGGCTTCTGATGGGACAGTTGCTCCACCGTTTGGGAACATTTTTCGCTCCTGTATTCGTTTCTCCCCTTCTTCGTTAATATAGGCCTTATGGTACTAATTTATTGCCACCTCCGGAGGTAGCCATAACTAATCCGGGGCAATACTGGTGAAATCTTGCCATTTCTGCCCTCCCTAATCCCCCGTCTTCATCACCTCTTCACACATGCACACAGAATGGAAAAAATGGAAAATAGAGAGAGGAAAAAATTATGGCCGGAGTTGTCATTTACAGTAGAGAGAGAAAGAGAGAGAGAGGGAGAAGTACCGAATGTCGACATTGCTGTTCGAAATTTGGCTGTTGACGGTGTGAATCTAACCATCCACCGTCTTCAAGTTGCCATTGTCGACTTCAACTGGAACAGAGGTGGCCGGGTGGGTTTGTAGAGAAAGAGAGAGAGCGAGAGAGGTGGATGGTTTAGAGTGTGTTCCACAAACGTAAAAAGCTCTTCTTTTTTGTTGGAAAAGAAGGGCCGTTCCAGAAAAGAAGCTCTTATTCTTAGTCAGTCTCTTGAATTTCCTTGGGTACCCCACGGCCGGAGAGGGCAGCGGCCGGGCCCGGCCGGATCCGGCCACCGGGCGGCCGATCCGAGCCGTCCAAAAATTCTAAAAAAAAAAAACAAGGGAGCTTATGCGAGAATCAATGGCATCCGAGGTGCATAGGGTGCTTGATCTGAGCAATCCTTATTCGTGTATGTATCAAAACATATTGTTACTCATATATACATGGAAAAAGATTGCTCGATCTGAGCACCTTACACACCTCGAATGCCATTGATTCTCGCAGAGCCCTTGTTTTTTTTTTTTAGAATTTTGGACCGCTTGATCGGCCGTCCCCGGCCGGAGAGACGGCCCGCGCTGCGACCGCCGGCCCCCTTGTAGTGTACCAATAGTGCTGTGTTTGTATGGGCAACTTCCAGGTCAAAAAAAATAGGGTTACGCAAAAAATTTTCCTACCACTATGGATCTTGTTTGATAGATCTCATTAAGATCTTTAATACGGTGCAAAAAAAAAAAAATTTTTACGTTATATTTGAGTTTGAAAATGTGAAAAAAACTTTTTGTTTGGAAAAAATAAGAAGGTGGAATAAGAAGTTTGAGAAATAAGTACTTATTTTTTAAGAAGGTTTCCGGAACGAGCCCTTAGTAGAAAACCGTGTAAAATAAAACCGTGGGTGGGTGGGTGGGTGGGTGGGTGATCTTTTCAAAAAAGAAAATTGTGGGTGGGTTTTTTAAATTATTAAAATAATTAAATTATTAGTCAACTAAATTAGTATTGCTTAATTGTGATAAAGTAATTAATTTTATTGGATTGTGTAATAATATATTTAATCTAATAAATTATTTATTTTAATATTGCGCAAGGGCAAAAGAGTCATTTGCTAGCTTTCTACATCATACACCATTTTTTACGCGCCTAATTTATTCTTCATCCAAACCAAATATTATTTTTACCCTCCTTCTCTAATATATCATCAAAACCATCTATTTTTTAATACACCCTCTATAAATGTCACATCAATGTGGGTTCTCCCTCCTTAACTAATATCCCTTATTATTTTATCCTCATTTCATAAATAATGCACCCAAAACACATACGGCATCCAATCGGGTCTCACAGGATTAATCAAGCTACGCATAAGCGGGCCTGAACACATGGTTATAAAAAATAAAAATAAATAAATAAAACACAAATTATAGTTCGTGGAAAAAAATTGTCCTAGTAAATGAAGGAACAGATCTAGACAAAACTAATAATTTGCCAAGTCTAAGATTCCAACAAAAGAAATGAAAAGTCACTGAAAACGGCCATACCAATTTCTGTGTAGTTTCGAAGTTGAATTTTTTAGCTAAAAAGCCACATTCTGAGGTTGCTATCAAATACTAGTCAATGTAAGAAAACTGGCCAAATGTTGATTAAATATTTGTGGAACACATCATACCATGTACTACTTTCCTGTTTCTCTCCCTCTCTATAAATTGTATTGAATCATTTGGAGAGAGAGAGCGAGAGAGATGGCAAGGTACTCGATAATTCCAGGTGGTGACTCTGGAGCAGATTTGGATTATGGGTCTGGGGTCTTCTTCTATTTTTCCATGCTTGTTTTGTCAGTCTCCATCATTTCTATGGTTATCTTCGCTTGTGGTGACTCCTCTAGCTCCGAAACACCCAAGAAACGTCGTCGTGGTGATGGAGGTGGTGATGGTGGTGATGGAGGTGGTGATGGTGGTGATGGAGGCGGTGATGACGGTGGTGGCCACGTGCACGGCCACGGCCATCACCATGGCGGTGGCCACGACGGCCACGGTCATGGCCATGGCGGGGGAGGTTGTGGTGGTGGTGGCCACAGCCACGGCGGAGGTGGTTGTGGAGGCGGCGGCGGAGGTGGTGGGGGAGGGGGATGTTAATGTATGAGCAAGCTTGTGTTATGTAGGAAGGACCGCGGAGAA
Source organism: Rhododendron molle (assembly GCA_025413875.1). Taxonomy (NCBI): domain Eukaryota; kingdom Viridiplantae; phylum Streptophyta; class Magnoliopsida; order Ericales; family Ericaceae; genus Rhododendron; species Rhododendron molle. The sequence goes on from CM046393.1 coordinate 45,752,588, forward strand.
CTGGCGAGGTGGTGACTGTACGCTTCTCCGAAACTTCTAAAAGTCTTCTATTGTAAACATAATCTTTGATAAAGTGTTTTGATTTACATGGGTTCCTTAATTACGGTAAATTATTTTGGAAAATGTATTCTCCATCACCATACATAATATTAATCGGAATGTATACTTCGTCAATAAATAAGAATGGTTTTTTTTTTTTAATCAGCATTGAATATGGTTGGTTGATTTTTAAATTTGTGTTGGCTTTAATTTAAAATTTTGATCCTTTTGTCTACCTTAAATACATGAGGAAGGTTGCCGAATTATACAATAGTCTAGGATTGGAAGTACCGCCATATGGTTCCACTTTATAACCACACATTGTTGTGGATTCTACCACTCAGTGTATGGACTCTACATTAACGTGTGGTTGTAAAGTGATCTAGAGTACCACGTGGCAGCACAACTCGACTATTGAATAATTACTCTTCGTATAGGAATGGTTACCAAGCATTGGTAGGGAGGTGCGGGTGTGCGTAAATAGGTGCAAACACCCCTAACCATCGAAACAAAAAAAAAAAAAAAAAAGTTTCACCATTTCAACATGTCCAAAATCCTACTCCTACTTACATTGTCACAGAAACCAAACAAAATAATTACCCAAGCAGACGTGGCTCTTAACTTATCTCGTAGTGTACCCATATACTGGCTTCCAAGAAAGAAGTTTGGGTCGATCGGTTCAAGTCTATGAAGAGACGTCGCCAAACCATCTTTGGTTGCTAACCCTCTAATTCCCCTCTAAGGCTTTAACCCTTGAAAGGAAAAAAAAAAACCCACTAGAAAAGTTTTGTAATTAATTTTTATTAAAATCTAATTATCCAAACAGGGTAGAAAATTGAAGAAGTTGACAAAGTCGACATTCCGATTGATCAATTTTAAAAAGAAAGAACTAAACAACACGTACGTGAAAGTACTCAAATCTGGCTTCACGTTTGCGGTCAACACAAGAAAACAGAGGAAATATCCATGAAAGAGCACAATGTTAATACCATACAGTAGAAGAAAATAAAGGGAAAAAATAAAATACCAAAATAATTAGGGAATTGATATTCACACTCCCTTTTCTTTTTTTTAGTGTTGAAAGTGTATGTATTTTTTTTGCTAAAAGACAAAAAAGAGAGGAAACTGATATTCACACTCCCTTTTTTGTTATTCGCACTTCTTTTTTATTTATTTGTTAGTAATGAAAGTGTTTTTTTTTTTTTTTTTGCTAAAAGACAAAAAAATGTGTGGATAACAAAAAAGAGAGTGTGAATATCAATTTTCAAAAGAAAGTGTGGATAACGAAAAAGATAGTGTAGATATCAATTTTCAATAATTAAGGAAAAGACAAGTCCGATATATCCCATGTCTAGTCAAAATACTTAAAATCAACACCTTAGAAAAATCATACGTAAATTTTTTGTCCTATGCTTGATATAAATCCAAATTAAGAAGGAAAAAATTATAGAAGTATCCACCTATGGTTCCTTTCTTGATAGCCAAGTCTTCGATTCTTTCACAAAGCAAATGGGGACCAAAAACTATAGTTTCGAAGCACTCTCGACGCCAGGAAAAGGAAAGATATAAGAACTATGAATATTGTGTATAACTTGAGAGAGGAAGGTAAAATAGCTTACGGAGTCTATACAAAGCTTTACTCTACCTTTGAATGAATTAGCCAGTGGATGGTAGAATTAGTCGTGTATGATTAATTGAGATGTGCGTAAGTGGGTCCGAACACCCGGGTTATAAACAATTAAACAAAAAAATCATAGTTCATGGAAAAAAATTTGTCCTAGTAACACAAGGAAGAAGGAACAGAGAGAACATTACTCCATCCGCCCCGATTTGTTTGTCCCCTTTTTGACTTATACATGTCCCAAATTGACTGTCCAATTTCAAAATTAATGGCTCAAATTATGTAGATTTTCAAATCAATGGATTAGATTTGGTATCCTTAATAAGTTGGAAACACAAGATTGAACAAATAAAACTTGTCTCTTGTTCCATTCTAACCAAATAAAAAATTAGTTATATTTTTGAATCAGTAATAAATTTTATATCTAATTTGTATCTTGTTTAATAGATTTCGATTAATTCTATAATACAATGTTTTCTAATCATATAAAATATTTTAAATTATAAGATATAGTCAATTAAAAGTAATACGAACTCAAAAAAGGACAACTAAATTAGGAAGGGGAGTAATAATTTGACAAGTCAAGATTCAAACAAAAGAAATGAACAGTCACCGAAACCCAATATCAATTTCTTACGTAATTTGCAGTTTAAAAAAAAAGTAATTTTGAAGTTGATTTTATTAAGCTAAAAACCCACATTCAGGTTGCTGTCAAATAGTCAATTCAAGAAAACTGGCCAAATGTTTATAAAATATTTGTGGATCATACCATGTAGGAGTACGTACTTTCTCAGTTTCTCTCCCTCACTCTAAATTGCATTGAATCATCTGTGGAGAGAGAGATGGCATGGTACATGATAATTAATTCCGGGTGGTGGTTCTGGAGCAGGTCTGGATAATGGGTCTGGGGCCTTCTTCTAATTTTCCATGAATGTTTTGTCGGTCTCCATCATTTCTATGGTTATTTTCGCTTGTGGTGAGTCCTCCTCTAGCGCCAAAACGCACAAAAAACGTCATGGTGGCCATGACAGTGGCGGCCACGTGCACGTCCATGACCACGGTGGCCGCGGTCATGGCCATTGCGGCGGAGGTTGTGGTGGTTGTGGCCACGGCCACGGTGGAGGTGGTTGTGGAGGCGTCAGTGGAGGCTGCGGAGGCAGATGTTGATTGCATGCTTCTCCAAAACTTCTAATTAAACTCTTCTGTTGTAATCGTCAAGGATGGAGACAGAGGGGGGCTAGTAGGGGCGGTCGCCCCCCTACGATTCTAAAAAAATACTACTATTACATTGAAAAAAAAACTTATTATTAAAATGTATAGTCTTGCCCCTCTCCAGAAATATAGCTTGCCTCCCCTGCACGCCATGTCAGTAGTAGTGAATAAATACTCATTGCAAGATTTTTCAATGAGCCAAGTTCAACATTATACACTAAAATTGATGGAGACGGATACGAAATCACCAATAAATATCTACTACAAAGAGACGTTACCAAGTCTGGGCTGCTTTATGCATGGAGTCTGATTGCAAGATTTTTCCAACGAGTTCTATTCTATGATAATGACACTGAATTGGCTTTGAAAAGTATTTGCATGCTAGCTATTGTATAGAGTGGTAAGGACATGGCCATCAATCCCTAATGATAAAACATGTGGTTCTCAATCAATGGTTGCAAGATTTTTTTAAAACAAAACATAGATGGAAAGATAAGGAGATGTTATTCTTGTCTATTCTTTGAAAATTACATATGTATTTTTCAAGTCTTTGCGACTCTATAGAATCCAAAGAAATATGCCATGAGTGATCCTAAGATTTTTTGCACGAGTCAAGATCACATTGTTATACAAACGGAACCAACACGGAAAGATAAGGAAAGGCTCTTCTCATCAGTTCTATAATATAATGACATGTGACTTTGCCAAGTTTTTGTTGCTTTATAGAGTTCTAGAAATGTGGCCGTTAGTAATTGAAAGATTTTTATAGCAGAGTCAAGACTCAAGACCCATCTAACAAACATGGACAGAGAAGGGAAGATTTCTATCGAAATTGATAACTCTGGCATGCTACCTTGCTAAGTTATTGTCACGTCGTATTTGGTCCACAAAAAATATATTAGTCAAGGTGCATACACAAGGATGGAGCTAGGGGGGTCTAGTAGGGGCGGCCACCACAACAAGAATTTTAGAAAATGCAATTATTATATGTAAAAAAAAGTTATCCCCAACTTATATAGACTCGCCACCGCTAGATTTTTTGAAGAAATGAGATCCAAAATAGTATTCCAAAACTATATTAGTTTTTTTCGTACTCCATGTGCAAACGACAAACATCATTTACTATAGTTTTTATTATGTTATTTTAATTTTTTCTAGATCCGATGACTATTCAAATTGCAATACATGTTTTTTTTAGTATACATTTAATTTGTGAACTCGGGGATACTACCAACCGGGGGTGCTTGGCAACGGTGTCGAGCGGTTAATCCGGTCGTTTATGTAGTTGGATTAGATCCGAGCCGTCCGTGCCGAGATGAATGGCTAGATCGGCCGCTCGGCACCGCTGCCAAGCACCCTCGCTTGGCAGCATCCCCCAATCCTTCTCATTTTGTCACTGCTAAGGTAAAATCCTGGCTCCGTCCCTGGTAATCGTAATCTTGATAAAGTGTTTTGATTTACATGGGTTCTTTAATTACACTGAATTATTTTGAAAAATGTATTCTCCGTCGCCATAATATTAGTCGGAATGTATACTTCGTCAATAAGTGAGAATGGTTTTTTTAAATCAGCACTGAATAAGGTTGGTTGATTTTTAAATTTGTGTTGGCTTTAATTTAAAATTTCGACCACTTTGGCTACCTTAAATACATAAGGAAGGTTACCAAACAGGTTTTGTAGGGAGGGTTACCAAACATTGGTAGCGCGCGTACGTAAATTGACCTGGACACTCTTGAGTCCTGACTGTCGAACCAAAAAAAAAAAAAAAAAATTCCACCATTTCAACATGTTTAAAATCCTATTACTTAAATTGTCACAGTAACCAAACAAATTACCCAAATAAACGCAGCCTTTAGCTCATCTCGTAGTACCCATTGGCTTCCACGAGAAAAGTCTGGGCCGGGCCGGTTCAAGTCTATGGAGATATGTCAAACACTAACCCTCTAATTCCCCTCTAAGGCTCTATTATTTGTTTGAACGGCCCCCTCTAAGACTCTAACCCTCCACCGATGAATACAATGTCAGAAATAAAAACAAACACCCAAATCCGGCCACTAGAAAAGTTTTGTAATTAATTTTTCTAAAATCTTTGTAATTAGATCCCCTTCAAAAGTTATCCAAGAAACCTCCAGGTAAGCAGGAAACAGGGGAGAACATTAAAAGAAGTCTAAGCTTCACATAGAAGAAATCCTAAACAACGCGTGCATGAAATTGAAATCTGGCGAATCAGGTTTAATTTGCGGTCAACACAAGAAAAACAGGGGAAATATCCATGAAAACATGCTCACCAAAAATAGCATGGTGACTTGGTGTGTATATATAATAATAATAATAATAATAATAATAATATGGTATCGAAATTAAATCATACATCAGATCAGCTGAAATATAGCAAGCTAGAGAGAGAAACATGGCAAGGTACTTGGATATTGTTGTGGGTAGTAGTGATTCAGCAATAGTAAAAGGTAGTAATGATCTTCTGCTTCACGGCTCCGGGGCTACGACCTTCTACCTCCTCTGCATGACTGTCGTATCTGTTTCCATCATTTCTATGGTCATCTTTGCCTGCTCCCCTAGCCCCGAAGAAAAACGAAGAAGACGTGAGGGCGGAGCCCGAAGGAAATCTTTGCATATGCATCTTACCATACATACTTATAGTAGCTGGTGATGTGCCCAGGACAAATCTTTGCATAACATCACTATTGTTTTGCTTGACAAGGCTTTGGTAACCCAAGGGAATGGCCTAGTGGTTATCGAAAACACTACTTCGGTATTTATTTTTTTGCTCCTCTTTTCTCTTATGTTACTATACTAGGCTCCGTTTGTTTGGGCTTGGGCGTAAAATGCTTTTCGCGGTAAAATATTTTACCTATATTTCGGTGTTTGGTTGTGTAAAAAATTAGGAAAACATTTTACATATAAAATATTTTCCATCAATTGAATAAAGATGACTTACCTTTGAATATTTCGTAAGTTATTTGCCGAAATGAACCTGTTGCCTTCTACTGCAATTCTCACTACTCAGTTTCCTCGATCGTCAGTCCTAACACACGTTCAATTCCAATATTCTCAGATCTCTCCACCGTTTAAGCCCCCCATCTCTCTACACTATTTTGTTAAAATTTGAAAATATTTTCAAGTGCCAACCAAACACCGGAAAATAAAAGTTTGAAGTTTATTTTCTGAAAAAATATTTTACATCGAAATAAACTGAGCCTAGATATCGATGAGTTTTCTTAACTTATAAGAAAAAGTTTGAATTATTTTTGACAGAAATATTTTCTTTTCAAGTTATCGTTTTGCGGTCCGAAAAATTCTATTTGGGAAGAAGGAAATATTTTTTAGAATCGGCTCACACACACTAGTCTTCCATCTTAAGAGACCAAAGATACACCCACACTCAATCTATACGACTATTTTGAGTAATGAAAACTATCAAAATTAGGCTTCGCAACAAGATCAAAGATGGTTTTCTCTCGGGCACTACTACAAGAAATTAAGGTATTTGAGACAAAAATTTAAGGACCAAATTAAAGATCTCATTTCATTTTGATGAGAAGCTATTGAGGGAAAATGGCACATTGAGGGACCAAAAGTTGGAGTACGCCTTTCTTTACCAAACTAAAATTTGTCTCCAAAACTAAAGCATCTCCGGTCTTTACCCTTTTTCTTCCTCAAATTTGGGTCAAATTTTGAGAAAAACCCATTTTGGGTAGGAGCATCTCCAATGGCAAAATCCAATTTTGACCCAATTTTACAACATTCCTTTAGAACACATCTCTCGTCGTCAAAAAGTATTTTCAACGGTTTGGATTTTAAATGAACTTTTCCCAGTAATAGTTAACTTTTACAGGTAAAATTTTTTTCTAAAATTCAAACCGTTGATTACTGAGACGGACGGTGAGAGCTGCGTGTTGTAAGGGAATGATTTTTTTTCTTGATCGGCAAATGAAATTTTTAATAATCTCCGCAGGATTACAAATATTAAAAGGACAAGGGCAATTGAAAATTTTATTAAGGGAAATGTTTTGGGTGTAACACGATTTAATTTTAAGTTTGTGCTGGCTTTACTAAACAGGATTTGTAGGGAGGGTTACCAACCATTGGTAGGGAGGTGCGGGTGCGCATAAATAGGCCCAGACACCCCCTAATCGTGAACCAAAAAATAGTTCTACCATTTCGAAGTGTTTAAAATCCTACTACTTACATTGTCACAGTAACCAAACAAATTACCCGAACAAACATTGCTCTTAGCTCATCTCGTAGTACCCATTGGCATCCAAGAGAACTAATTACCCAAACAAACATAGCTCTTAGCTCATCTCATAGTACCCATAGGCTTCCAAGAGAGAAGTCTGGACCGGGTTCGATTCTATAGAGAAACGTCAAACCTTCTTTGGTTGCTAACCCTTTAATTCCCAACAACACGTAAAAGTTTTGTAATTAGATCCTTCAAAAGTATTATCCAAGAAACCTCCAGGCAAGCAGAAACAGGGGAGAAAACAAAAAGAAGTTGACAAAGTCAAAGGTTCACATAAAAGAAATCCTACTTTTTCCCAGCATGTAGAACATCCCGATTGATCAATTTTACTTGTCAACTGAAATAAGAACTAAGCAACACGTGAAACACAAAGCTGGCTTTAGGTTTGCGGTCATGCACCATATCAACTAGTGTACGGTAGAATTAGTCTCGCATGATTGGTTAGGGTGTACGTATGTGGGCTCAAACACCTGGTTATAAGAAGAAAGAAAAAAACACAAATCATACTTCGTGGAAAAACCTAGTAACTTAAGGAAGAAGGAACAGAGACAGAAATTTTAATTTGACAAGTCTAAGATTCCAACAAGTGACATGAACAGTCACCGAAAACCAATATCAATTTCTCAAGTTACTTTGAAGTTGATTTATCCATTTCTTAATATCAATTTGAGGTTGCTGTCAAATAGTCAATGTAAGAAAACTGGCCAAATGTTGATTAAATATTTGTGGAGCACATCATATATACCATGTTCAGTATTGAATCACCGAGAGAGAGAGAGAGAGAGAGATGGCAAGGTACTCGATATAATTCTAGGTGGTGGCTCTGGAGCAGGTTTGGATCTTGGGTCTGGGGCCTTCTTCTATTTTTCCATGATTGTTTTATCAGTCTCCATCATTTCTATGGGTATCTTCACTTGTGGTGATTAGTCCTCTAGCACCAAAACACGCAAGAAACATTGTCGTGGTGATGGAGGCGGTGATGACGGCGGTGGCCACATGCACGTCCATGGCCACGGCAGCGGAGGTTGTGGTGGTGGTGGCCACGGCCACGGCGGAGGTGGTTGTGGAGGCGGCGGTGGAGGAGGCTGCGGAAGGGGATGTTAATGTATGAGCAAGGTTGTGTTATATAGGAAGGTCCGTGGAGAACTGGCGAGGGGGTGACTGCCTGCTTCTCCAAAACTTCTAAAAATCTTCTATTGTAATTTGTAAACATAATCTTTCATAAAGTGTTTTTATTTACATGGGCTCCTTAGTTACGCCAAATTATTTTGGAAAATGTATTCTCCATCGCCATAATATTAAGGATGAATGAAATATCCATCTCAATCAGCCATACACGTAAGTACTCATCCCGCCCACTTTTCGTGGTTATGTTTTCATCCAAACCTTGATTACCCTTTTATGATTACGTCTACATATATACTCCGCAGTCTGCATAAGGAATTAACCACCGCTCACCATGTAAGGCCTACTCCAGACCCCACAAAAATATAGAAAAATATTCATAAATTTTAAAATATTTATTAATGGGACTGTAAAAAATCAACTCTAACGAAAATCGATTAGTATATTTTCTGAAATCATAGAAGCGAAACTACAAAGCGGTGGCCTTATCCGGCAGTTTGGTCCATTGGCCTAGACTGGTGAAAATTTATCTGAAAATCAAAAAGTTGATTTTGTCCTTTATTTTTAATATGCCAACACATGTACGTCATAGTAACCCAAGAGTTGGCGTCAAAACTTGGAACTTAAAGCATTCCCGCTGGTAAACGGTAGAATTAGTCTTACAGGATTAATCGAACTACGCGTAAGCGGGCCCGAACGCATGGTTATAAAAAAAAAAAAACACAAATCATAGTTCGTGGGAAAAAAAATTGTCCTAGTAAATGAAGGAACAGATCTAGACAAAACTAATAATTTGCCAAGTCTAAGATTCCAACAAAAGAAAAGAAAAGTCACTGAAAACGGCCATAGCAATTTCTAAGTATTTTCGAAGTTGAATTTTAAGCTAAAAAGCCACATTCTGAGGTTGCTATCAAATACTAGTCAATGTAAGAAAACTGGCCAAATGTTGATTAAATATTTGTGGAACACATCATTCCATGTACTACTTTCCTGTTTCTCTCGCTCTCTATAAATTGTATTGAATCATCTGGAGAGAGCGAGAGAGAGAGATGGCAAGGTACTCGATAATTGCAGGTGGTGGCTCTGGAGCAGGTCTGGATCTTGGGTCTGGGGCTTTTTTCTATTTTTCCATGATTGTTTTGTCAGTCTCCATCATTTCTATGGTTATCTTCGCTTGTGGTGACTCCTCTAACTCCACAACTCCCAAGAAAAGTCGTGGTGGTGGTGTGTTTGGCGGCGGAGGTTGTGGTGCAACTGCTGGCCAGGGCGGAGGTGGTTGTGGAGGTGGCGGCGGCGGTGGAGGCGGCGGCGGTTGCGGAGGTGGAGGTGGATGTTGATGTATGAGCAAGCTTGTGAAGGACCGCGGAGAACTGGCGAGGTGGTGATTACATGTGTTAGAATATACATAATATCATAATCATGTACTGTTATGATTACGATATTATATAATTGTCTTGATTTTATTTTGATTATAATTGATTACGATTTCATTATAATTGGAATGATTATCTTTCATAGTTAGGCTCATTCCTCTTGTATAAATAAAGGCCTCATTGTACGATTTCATTATCGAAATCAATAAAATATCTCTTCTGTCATATTTAACAGCATGCTTCTCAAAAACTTCTAATAAAAGTCTTCTCTATTGTAATCTTGATAAAGTGTTTTGATTTGCATAGGTTCCTTAATTACGCTAAATTATTTTGGAAAATGTATTCTCCATCACCATAATATTAATCGCAGTGTATGCTTCGTCATTGAATAAAATGATGTTTTTTTTTTAATCAGCATTGAATAAGATTGGTTGATTTTAAATTTGTGTTGACTTTAATCAGGCTCGACCCTGAAATTTTCGAGATCTTAGGTGAGGTTTTAAAATTATGCCTCTCAATATTTTATATACTAACTAGTTTTTCAATATGTAAGAGTTCAAAAGACGGTATTGTGTTGCAGTGGCTAATTGTTATAATAACGCTTACCCTGTGGTTGCGATATCGATTCTCACTAGTAGTAAAAAGAATTCCTTCTTTGTACAAGCGGGGAAAAATGTTTGCGTTATAAACGAAGTAGTGAAGACGCAAACACGCAACCTAACCGACTAGAAAAATTTTGTAATTATTTTTTCTAAAATCTTTGTAATTAAATCCTTCAAAAGTTTGTTTTATCCAAGAAACCTCCAGGCAAGCAGAAACAGGGGAGAAAATTAAAAGAAGTTGACAAAGTCTAAGCTTTTTCTAAATGGTCTTGCTATTGTCGGTCCATTGAGTCGACGATAAACATACTAAAAGATAAGAAAAATACGTATTTCTTCTTAGAATTTTCCTTTTTTTAAAAGAAATCCTACTTTTCCCAGCATGTACATCATTCCCGTTGATCAATTTTACTTGTCAACTGAAAGAACTAAACAACGCGTGCATGAAACTCAAATCTGGCGAATCAGGTATGTGTATATATATATATAGTAATATAAGGCATCGAGATTCAATCATAGATCTGATCAGCTGAAATATAGCAAGCTAGAGAGAGAAACATGGCAAGGTACTTGGATATTGTTGTGGGTAGTAGTGATTCAGCAATAGTAGAAGGTAGTAATGATCTTCTGCTTCACGGCTCCGGGGCTACGACCTTCTACCTCCTCTGCATGATTGTCGTATCTGTTTCCATCATTTCTATGGTCATCTTTGCCTGCTCCCCTAGCCCCGAAGAAAAACGAAGGAGATGTGAGAGCGGAGCCTGAAGGAAACGTAAGGGCAGAGGAGGAGGAGATTGTGGTGATTGTAGCTGTTTCGGTGACTGCAGCGGTGATGCTGGTCGTGGCGATGGCAGTGGTAATTGCGGTGGAAATTGCGGTGGTGGTGGTTGTGGTGGTGGCGGCGGCGGAGGAGGTTGTTGATTATTGGGTTGGTGTTACCAGTCAGCTTGGTGTTGGTGCATGTTTAGAAAGGAAAAAAATGATTTACTGTCAACCATATAGCTTCCCCAAATAGGTGTTTGCTTTGAATTGGAAGGGAAAAAGCTATTGTACACACCCGTTATAGTAGTTTTTTTTTTTCCTTGGTGTTATGTACCCGCTAGTTTCTGCTAATGAATGAAAATCTTACTGAGTGGAAAATTTTTCAGTGTCGGGTGTGTATCACATGGTGCTTGCCTTCGGCTCATCCGAGCCATTCATTGCTTTTTTGAACAGCTCAGATTTGGAGAGAGAGAAAAAAGAGAGAAAGGGTTGGAGTGAAAGGAGAGAGAGAGTTTCAATCTGAGTCGTTCAAAAGTGGTTAAAGACTTAAAAGTCCGGAATTAATTTAACGGTTTGTTACCTCTTAGATTTTAGGTTTGAATTAAACATATCAGGAGCTATCAAACTTTTTTGGGGTCAATCCATACGGATTATTTGTTCTAACTTTAAGTGAGACTAGTTCCACTAGTGGACAATGGGTTTTTGGTCCCCCAAGACTAGTCGAGGTGCACATAAGCTAAATCGGACACCTGGTTATCAAAAACACTGCTTTGGTATTTATATTTTTGTTCTTTGCTTTTTTTCTTATGTTATTAGATATCAATGAGTATTTTTAACTTATAAAAAAAGTTTGAATTATTTTTAGACAACTATTTTGAGCAATGCAAATTATCAAAACTAGGTTTCACAACAAGATTAAAGGTGATTTTCTCTCGGGCACTTCGCTTCATTGGAAGGGAATTGTTTTAAAATTTGATCTAGAATTAATTAACATAGACGATTTTTGAGATTTGAAAGAATGTCGAGTTGCTCTTTGATAAATTGTTTAAAACGATTATCTAAATGTTAATTAATAATTAGAATATGTGTGCCTATTTATGGGCGCGCGTTACATATAATTGAACTTAAAACATGTGTACTTTTTAAGTGTATTATGGTTGATTAAATTTAAAACATAGTATCAGATCTAGGTCTTGGGTGGTCTCATATCTCGTGGGAAAGTCTCTGTCATCTCTATCGTTCTAGTCAGCTCAGTCTCCTGATCTGTCACCTCCACGTGCATCCGGGCTGCAAGTGAGGGGGACTGTTAGACTTGTATCACATCGCTAATTTAAACCACCCAAGCTTGCTTAATAAATTCTAGAGGTTACTCCACCTATAGCCAATTGGTTTTAGGTTGGAACTCTCTAAAAAATTTAACACTGTGTATATCCCCACCGCTTTCTTTCATCGCTTACTCAATCTCACTATCCGTCTCGGCAATTAATGGTCCAGATTTTAAACAAACATTTTCAGAGACGAATTTAATAACTTCTTAAAAATCCAAACTGTCCAAACAGTGAGATTAAGTGCGGTGAAAGAAGCGACGAAAGAGAGGGGTCAGCGTAGACTTTTGGTTAAAACATGCATACTTTTTTTGTACATACTAAAAATAAGAATTTTATATTACAGATTGAGTTCTTTTAGTACTTTCGCCACTCACAAATTCCTGACGTACTCCGCTTAAATACCAGATCTTTTCATCACGAAAATATTTGCCGCAAATCCAAAAATTGACCTTAAGCTAATTGAAAACCAGCACTCTCAGGTTTGCTGTAAAATTATCAATGCAAGAAAATCAAAAATGACAACATACATTAATCACTCTGTTTGGTTCACAATTTTGAGTGTAAAATTTTGAGTTAAAATGTAAAAATATGTGATTGGATGAGTTATTTGAAAAATAAGTGGGACCCCTGACTAAAATTTTAACAGTAAAATAATAAAAAGGGACGGATAAAAAAAGTGGGTCAGTCTGTCCCAACATTACAGACTCTCTCTTCAATCGGATTATTTTAATAAAAAAAACTCTCTCCCCAATTCATCCCCACTCTCTCCTCAATCGGATTATTTTAATAAAAAGTGGGTCAGCTTGTCCCAACGTTCTAGACTAAGATTCCTTTTTTTTACACGTATGAGGGCAAGGACACAGGAGGGTGGGAGGTGGGGGTCCATTTACTGTTCATCAAGTGGTTGAATTGTCAGATTTTACGGTCAAAGGGGTCGTCTTTGCTGCCCTTGGAATCTGACTTTTGGGCCCCACATATTTTTTACATTCAAAGACAACTTTGTGAAAGAAATCTCTAAAAGCCGTTCCAAACACAGTGAATACCATCTGTGGAACCATTTATGGAACAATCTCTTCCTCTCTAGATTTTATGGTTCAGAAGATTCAATACATTTCGCAGAGAGAGAGAGAGCGGGGGGCGGGGTGTGATTTCAAAATACTTGAAAAATGCTCTTGATCATAGTTTGGTTCATGGGTCTGGGGCCACGTTCTATTTTTCCATGATTGCTTTCTCAGTCTTCATGATTTCTACGGTTATCTTCGCTTGTGGTAAGTCTTTTAGCGCCAAAAGAACCAAGAAACACGGTGGTAGTGGTTGCAGTGATCATGCTGGTTGTGCTACTACATGCTAGTTATAGAGATTATGGTGGCGGTGAGGATGGCGGACACTACAAACATAGTGGTGGTTATGGCGGTGGCAGTTGTAGTGGGCCGAAATATCCGAAGGAGCGAAAAGGGTTCAGAAGGGTCAGACCTGTAGGAGTTATCATTCAGTTGTCTCAGTTCGTGTAAATCTTTGGAGCTTATTCGTTCTGACGGTCGAACGATGGGATCACACAGCTGGCTCAACCGAAGGACAAAAGCCAATACTGGGGACGGAGTGTCCACATTGGTCCCTTCCTTCGGACCACTTACCTTGTTCGGTTGCTCTTGACTCGTTCGGACGATCGTGCCAGCGCCCGGTGAAAAGAACAAAGTTCTTTTGTGCAGCCTTCCTTCGGGGTGTTGTTCGGATAACCGCCTCTGTAAAACATTCTAGAAGCTTTCTACTTATGGTCAAATCTAGAAGCTTCTGATAATACGCGAGTTGTCTTCCCTGATACGTGAAGTGACATCTCTGGCCGATGGGGACTGGTCCGACATTAACCACCGTCACATGGCAAGATCTTCTGAAGGCGGCCTTCATTAAATGCCCCTGACACATGACGTCAGCCGAGCGTAGGAAGGCGCGTGTGGCCTACGCTCGGCTAATTCACCGCTCCAACCCTCGCCTATAAATAGAGGAATGCCTCACCTAGGACAAGGATCTGTTCTTACCCAAAATTATTACTCAGAAATATCCTCACTTCTCTCCCCTCATTTTTTCTTACTAAACTTCTTCCTTCATATACTAACTTGATCGTCGGAGCTTCTACCCGGAGGAACACCCCCCTCCGGTTTGCAGATACACGGCGTTACACGTCACTCTTACACGACTCAACAACAAGCAAGAAGGGATCAAGAGGTTCAAGGTTAAAACAGCCCCCCCACAATTGGCGACTCTGCAGGGGACGTATCTTCAAGCTGTTCTTCCTAGCAAACTGTGGACCTGTTCTTAACTCCAATCTCGCCCTCCTTGCTTCGTTTCTTTGTTCTGCCTTTTCTCCACCGAATATGGCACAACGCATACCACCGCCCAGTCCGGAAAACTTCACCCTTGGCTTGGCTGGGTACGGCTCCATGAACGTTGATCCCAGTCAACCTGCAAGGACAACGGCACCAGTTGCTCGTCAACTCGCCTTCCCTCAAACTGAGCTTGAGATCACTCTGGCGGAACAAAAGCGCCAAGTGGCCGTCATAGCTCTCTTACAGCAACGGCTAGAAGAACGAGATGGTGGCGTGGTCGTCACGCCTGCAACAGGCCATCAGGCCGAACCAAGTCGACCGAAGAAAGCCCATAAGCGAAGCCGAAAGTCGCGGAAAGCTTTAACTTCTGAACTAGTTCCATCCGAACGAAGAACCATTTTTGATAGACTTGAACATCCTCCTCAGATTCAGCCCAATTCATCTCGACCACGCGTGGCAAGCGTCATTCGGTCCGAGAGTTCACGTTCTTCGGCAACCAACTCCACGGCACATTCTCACCGAACAAATGCTTCGGGATGGCCACATCACATTTCGAGACAACGGGATCGCACAGATGGCAAGAGGCCTATGGACCTTAACGCCCTCCCAGAGCGCCAACTGGAGGGTCGTACCGAGCGTACCGAGCGATCCAGGTCTACGACCGAGCCTCGCCACAACAGACAACATTCGACCGGCATACATGGCCACCACCGAACGATAAGTAAGGGTGAACGCTCAGAACCCGGGAATACTATCATCCTTTACGATCAGTTTACTGGGGCCATGTATGCCGGAACCCGGGAATACTTGAAAAATGCTTTTGATCATAGTTTGGTTCATGGGTCTGGGGCCACGTTCTATTTTTCCATGATTGCTTTCTCAGTCTTCATGATTTCTACGGTTATCTTCGCTTGTGGTAAGTCTTCTAGCGCCAAAAGAACCAAGAAACACGGTGGTAGTGGTTGCAGTGATCATGCTGGTTGTGCTACTACAGGCTAGTTATAGAGATTATGGTGGCGGTGAGGATGGCGGACACTACAAACATAGTGGTGGTTATGGCGGTGGCAGTTGTAGTGGGCCGAAATATCCGAAGGAGCGAAAAGGGTTCAGAAGGGTCAGACCTGTAGGAGTTATCATTCAGTTGTCTCAGTTCGTGTAAATCTTTGGAGCTTATTCGTTCTGACGGCCGAACGATGGGATCACACAGCTGGCTCAGCCGAAGGACAAAAGCCAATACTGGGGACGGAGTGTCCACATTGGTCCCTTCCTTCAGACCACTTACCTTGTTCGGTTGCTCTTGACTCGTTCGAACGATCGTGCCAGCGCCCGGTGAAAAGAACAAAGTTCTTTTGTGCAGCCTTCTTTCGGGGTGTTATTCGGATAACCGCCTCTGTAAAACATTCTAGAAGCTTTCTACTTATGGTCGAATCTAGAAGCTTCTGATAATACGCGAGTTGTCTTCCCTGATACGTGAAGTGACATCTCTGGCCGATGGGGACTGGTCCGACATTAACCACTGTCACATGGCAAGATCTTCTGAAGGCGGCCTTCATTAAATGCCCCTGACACATGACGTCAGCCGAGCGTAGGAAGGCGCGTGTGGCCTACGCTCGGCTAATTCACCGCTCCAACCCTCGCCTATAAATAGAGGAATGCCTCACCTAGGACAAGGATCTGTTCTTACCCAAAATTATTACTCAGAAATATCCTCACTTCTCTCCCCTCATTTTTTCTTACTAAACTTCTTCCTTCATATACTAACTTGATCGTCGGAGCTTCTACCCGGAGGAACACCCCCCTCCGGTTTGGAGGTACACGGCGTTACACGTCACTCTTACACTACTCAACAACAAGCGAGAAGGGATCAAGAGGTTCATGGTTAAAACAGGCCCCCCACAATTGGCGACTCTGCTAGGGACGTATCTTCAAGCTGTTCTTCCTAGCAAATTGTGGACCTGTTCTTAACTCCAATCTCGCCCTCCTTGCTTCGTTTCTTTGTTCTGCCTTTTCTCCACCGAATATGGCACAACGCATACCACCGCCCGGTCCGAAAAACTTCACCCTTGGCTTGGCTGGGTACGGCTCCATGAACGTTGATCCCAGTCAACCTGCAAGGACAACGGCACCAATTGCTCGTCAACTCGCCTTCCCTCAAACTGAGCTTGAGATCGCTCTGGCGGAACAAAAGCGCCAAGCGGCCGTCATAGCTCTCTTACAGCAACGGCTAGAAGAACGAGATGGTGGCGTGGTCGTCATGCCTGCGACAGGCCATCAGGCCGAACCAAGTCGACCGAAGAAAGCCCATAAGCGAAGCCGAAAGTCTCGGAAAGCTTTAACTTCTGAACTGGTTCCATCCGAACGAAGAACCATTTTTGATAGACTTGAACATCCTCCTCAGATTCAGCCCAATTCATCTCGACCACGCGTGGCAAGCGTCATTCGGTCCGAGAGTTCACGTTCTTCGGCAACCAACTCCACGGCACATTCTCACCGAACAAATGCTTCGGGATGGCCACATCACGTTTCGAGACAACGGGATCGCACAGATGGCAAGAGGCCTA
Source organism: Rhododendron molle (assembly GCA_025413875.1). Lineage (NCBI taxonomy): Eukaryota > Viridiplantae > Streptophyta > Magnoliopsida > Ericales > Ericaceae > Rhododendron > Rhododendron molle. The sequence goes on from CM046393.1 coordinate 45,769,793, forward strand.
TGGACCTTAACGCCCTCCCAGAGCGCCAACTGGAGGGTCGTACCGAGCGTACCGAGCGATCCAGGTCTACGACCGAGCCTCACCACAACAGACAACATTCGACCGGCATACATGGCCACCACCGAACGATAAGTAAGGGTGAACGCTCGGAACCCGGGAATACTATCATCCTTTACGATCAGTTTACTGGGGCCCCGATCGTATATCAACAAGGTGGCTCAAGAGGGGAACAGCCGGAGCAATCAGGAGGAACCGGAATTCGTCACCAAGAAGGAAATGACCAGCCAAGACGCCGCCAGAGGGAGCCCAAAGCGAATCCAACAGCGTTCATTCCACTCCCCACGGTTCCACTAATCCCATTACCGGTGGACAACTCCAAGCTCGGTAAAGCCAAGGCATCTCCGTTCATTGACCCCATTCAGCAGGAACGTCCACCGGAGCGCTTCACCATGCCAAAGCTCAAGCGTTACAAAGCCAAGGAAGACGTTGTGGCGTTCGTTTGTCGATTCAGACAGACTATGAGCCTCCACAATTTCTCTGATGCGCTCATGTGTAAAATCTTTCCCCTTACATTGAGTGAACCCATTATGCTGTGGTACAACCAACTCAAACCAAAGTCCATCAAAAGCTTCAACGAGCTGGAGTTGGAGTTCACAAAAAGATTCGTAACAAGCAACATCCAACCAAAGACACTTTCAATGCTGGTGAACATGAGAAGGACCGCTGGGGAAACTCTTCGGTCGTACATTGAACGTTATTGGGAAGTGTACAACCTCATCCCCGACTGTGACCAAGGCGTGGCTGCCGAATCATTCATGAATAGGTTGGATCCCACCTCGGCAATGTTCAGGGATCTATCCAGAAACCCACCGAAGACCATGGGGGACCTAATGGCTATCATCGAGAAGGATTGTGTGCACGAAGAGGCCGTTGCCGAACGTAACGCTCCGAGGGGTACAGAAACGACAAAGACTCAGGCTTCGGCCAAGAGGCAAGTGGCCACCGTTCAGCAAGGACAAAACGGGCAAGGCAACAGTGGCCCCGGAACCAGCAAACCGAACAACAAGAATAAACCGCCGCAACATCTGCAGCAACAGCCATGGCAACAAGAGAAGAGGGAGCCTAGGCCAGACGAGTATGTGGCCGAACATACGACCTTCACGGAACCAATTTATAAACTATTCCGCATCATCGGCCAGATGCCATTCTTCGTTTGGCCCACGGGATTCCTTGGAATGGCGAGTACTGGAGCTGGATTGTGCTCGTTTCACAAGGAGCGTGGCCATTACACCACCCAATGCCAACCATACAAAAGGTATCTAGAAGAACTTGCTGTAGCCGGGCATCTCAACCAGTGGATTGACCTTCGACGGAACCCACTTCCCCCTCCTCCACCTCCTCCTGCAGGGAACATCGTTGGAGTAATCCAAGGCCTCGTCACCGAAGGAAAATCTGCCGAGCTCCGTGCAGAAATTGACAGAGCCGAGGCTGCTTTATCCGTTTGCAACGTGGGCGCCTCCCCGAAGAGAAAGTGGATGGATCCAAGCCTTGATGGCACAATAACCTTTTCAGCCGAAGATTTGTGAGGGTTGCAGGTGCCACATGTCGATGCCCTTGTTGTCACCGTAACCGTTAACACATCCAAAGTTCAACGCGTGCTGATTGACCAAGGAAGCTCGGCGGAGGTAATGTTTTACTCCACATTTAAAAGCCTTGGGCTGCCTTTGGACCGGCTTCGGAAAGCAAGCACCCCGCTCGTCAGCTTCACAGGCGCTCCAGTATGGCCCCTCGGCTTAACAACTTTACCCGTGCAAGTCGGCTCCCGAGTGATTGATGTTGAATTTGTAGTGGTTAATTCACCTAGCCCCAATAACATTATCCTCGGTCGAACCTGGCTACATGGGATGAAGGCAGTCGCTTCGACCCTTCATCAAGTCTTGAAGTTCACAGGCTGGAACGGAAGGCAAGAAAGCCTTTGGGGAGATCAGATACAATCAAAGAAATGTTACATCAGCACTGTGACTAACAAACAGTGCCTACAGGAGGTACAATGCATTGACGCGGCCGACATACCCGTCCTTGAAGACGTGGGACTACCAGCTGAGCAACGTTCCGCCGAGAAACTCATCAAGATGCCTATAACGGAGGATGGAAGCTGGTATTTCCTCGTTGGCAATTCTATGGTTAAAACCGAGCGTATGGAGATGTTCAATTTCCTCAAAAAGAACATCGAAGTGTTCGCTTGGACTCCCGAAGAAATGCCTGGAGTGGATCCAGCTTTTGCCGCCCATCACCTAAATGTTGATCCGAATAGACGTCCTGTTATTAAAAAGGTATGTCGTTTGGCACTATCACACGTGGACGCAGTGATGTCCGAAGTAGACCAGCTATTAAAAGCTGGGGCTATCCGAGAAATTCTGTACCCAACGTGGCTGGCAAATCCGGTAGGTGTTCCGAAGAAGAATGGGAAACTCCGAGTCTGTGTTGATTACACCAACCTCAATGATGCCTATCTGATGGATCGTTTCCCCCTTCCACAGATTGAGCAAATGATGGATGCAACGGCGGGACACGAGCGGTTGTGCTTCATGGATGCCTACCGAGGGTATCATCAAATCGCTTTGGCGAAGGACGATCAAGAGAAGACGGCGTTCATCTCTGCTCGGGGGATTTACTGCTATAACGTTGTGTCGTTCGGATTGAAGAACGCCGGAGCGAGTTTTCAACGAGCAATCACCAAGATGTTCCTCCTCAAACTCGGCAAGACGTTGGAGGCTTACATTGACGATCTGGTGTGTAAGAGCAAACTCAGTCACGATCACCTTCGGGATATGGGCGAGATCTTTGCTATCCTAAAAGAATACAGGCTCCGTCTGAACGCTGAAAAGTGTGCGTTTGGAGTTGGCTCGGGTAAGTTTCTCGGATATATGGTCAACCACCGAGGAATAAAGGCCGACCCAACTCAACTCACCGCCGTTCAGAATCTCTGAGCTCCAACCACAATCAAGGAGGTGCAGCGGCTCACGGGCATGATAGCAGCTCTGAATCGATTTATTCGGCGATCCGGAGATCTTTGCAGACCTTTCTTCTAGGCGATAAAGACCAATCGGCGTAGGTTTGTGTGGACTAAGGAATGTGATGTGACTTTGCAGTCTTTAAAAGAATACCTTGCACAAGCTCCACTCCTCGTCACACCCCTACCCGAAGAGGATCTTTACCTGTACCTGGCGATCTCGGATCATGCAACAAGTTCTGTTCTTGTTCAGAAGGAAGGTATGGAGCACCTACCCATCTTCTTTTCCAGCAAAACGATGACGGACTCTCAAACGAGGTATCTGCCTATGGAGAAGTTGGCTTTAGCACTTGTCTCAGCTAAAACGAGCCTATTGCCATACTTTCAATGCCATAGGATCGTGGTTCTCACTGAGTTTCCTCTCAAAGTTGTGCTTCGAAAGACTGACTCCTCAAGTCGTGTTCTAAAGTTCTCTCAAGACCTTGCGAATTATGATATTCAATTTGAGCCAAGGACCGCCATTAAGGGGCAGGCGCTGGCTGGCTTTTTTGCCGAACTCACACCCGGATTGCGCGACGAAGAGAATGGGCTGGCTATGGCCACCGAAGTGGCGAAACGCTCCGAGACCGAGGAGCTCGTCGAGTGGAATAACCCTCGTCCAGACTCTCGTCGTACTCGGTTCACATTGGGAATGAAGAAGCCGAAGAAGGAGTGGAAGCTCTTTTCGGGTGATGAATGGAAAATGACAGTGGACGGTGCCTCCAACGTTCATGGGGCTGGAGCTGGGATTCTACTTGTTTCTCCGGCTGGTACGGTTCACGAAAGTGCAGTTTCCCTCGGTTACCCAGCAACGAACAAAGAAGCCGAGTACGAAGCTCTCATCGCTGCCTTACGACTCGCTTTCGAATGGGAGCAGATTCGGTTCATATCTTCTGCGACTCGCAGCTGATTGTGGGACACCTCAATGATGACTACCAGGCCAAGGACGAGCGTATGAATGCCTATGTTAGCCACATCCTAGCCCTCCTGAAACAATTCGGACGTGTCGAAATAGAGTGGATTGCACGGGAACACAACGCTCACACTGACGCCTTTGCAAGTCTCGCCTCGGTGTACAAAACCTCGGGAAGTCGCACCATTGTATTCGACGAAGTAGATACACCAAGCTTCGAATCCGCCGTTTGCTCGGTCAACGTTGCCAATCTCGGCCCAAGCCAGATGGATCCAATCCTTGCCTTCTTGAGGGACCAGATTTTGCCGACGGACAGGCGTGAAGCACACAAGATCCATTGCCGAGCAGCCAATTACTTTCTAGATCCGAACAACAACTTGTACAGGAGAACGTTCACCGGACCGGACTTAAAGGTTGTTCATGAGGATCAGGTCGAGAGTATCTTAGAAGAGCTACATTCGGGTAGTTGTGGGGTTCACTCGGGCGGTCGAACAATGGCCCAACGCGCCCTGACGCAAGGGTATTGGTGGGTTAAGATGGTGAAACAGTCCGAGGATTACGTAAAGCGATGTGTTCGGTGCCAGTTGCAAGCTCCGCTCATTCACCAACCTACCTTCCCCCTCAAGATGATTACTAGTCCATGGCCGTTTGCTGTTTGGGCTTTTGACATCGTTGGCAAGCTCCCCAAGTCATCGGGGGATTTGAGTATTTGCTCACGGCTACTGATTTGTTCACCAAATGGGTGGAGGCTTCACCGTTGGTAAAGACAACTGCGGGGGATGTGGAACGTTTCATTTGGAAGCACATCATCTCCAGGTTTGGCATCCCATATGCAATTATCTCGGACAACGGCTCCCAATTCGTTGCAGCAGCTATTAAGAATTTTTACAAGGACCGACACATCACGATCCATAATTCTTCGGTGGCGTACCCCCAGGGCAATGGACAGGTCGAGGCGTCCAACAAAGCTATTACTCGGGGGCTTAAGCGATGCTTGACAAGGAAGCTCGGCAAATGGGTTGACGAGCTTCTGCAAGTTTTATGGAGCTATCGTACTACTCCTCGGCATTCCACTGGCCGAACACCGTTTTCTATGGCTTATGGCATGGAAGCTGTTCTCCCGTTGGCAGCCTTGGTACCTACGGCTCGGTCCGAAACTTTCAATCCCGTGGATAACAATGCTTTGGTGGGCGCTGAATTAGATTTCGCCGAGGAGCTTCGGGATACTGCTAACCTCCATCATCAAGCATATCAGCAAGAGGTTGCTCGGGGCTACAATAAGAGCGTCCGAGCCCGACCTTTTAACGTCGGCGATCTAGTTCTTCGGATGGTCGTGGAGGCCAGCAAACTGACCAAGTTCAAGGATCCCTATGAAGGCCCATACAGGGTAATACAAAAGATTGGTCATGGCGTCTACAAGCTAGCTGAGATGGATGGAACACCAATTGCTAACCCTTGGAACGCCCAAAAACTTCGGAAGTTCCATGGCTAGGATTGGAATTCTCCAGTTCTCGCTTTTGCTCTTTATTTTGTTTCTCTTTTGTTATTCGGTTTGTAAGCCTTTGGGCGTTTTGATGATCAAACTCTTTCAACAATATCTTCGAATTCGTGTTTGATTTCATGGGTATCTCACCTAGCCCGAGTTCTAATCGCTGTATTCAGGCACTTTCACCCCGTCCCCTTACGCTCGGCGTATTGGGTCAACCTATGGGCTTCGGTTCTATCATGATTTTTGTTCTACGACATGTCACTTACTCGGTTGATTCGACAAAATTCTCGTAGCCTGTTTACTCGCTTCAGTCCGATAGGGGATGGTCTTCTTCTATGTTTGTGTTTCCCCACTTTTTTTTCTGCCTTTGTGCCTGCTTCTGTTTTACTCCGAGCAGTTCACTAAGGCGGGGGGCTACTGTATGGGCAAACCAAACTTACGGTGACTTTCTCCGAACGTGAGACTAAGTGCAACATTGCCTTTGGCCGAACATGGCTTATTCGAAATCGGATTTGCAAAACATTGATAAGGCTTGAGCTTGTAAGGCTTTCTCAAAACCAAACAAGTTAAATACACAAGTCATAATATTTGTTCGGTGCAAGACTCTACGTAGACACTTTCAAAACTCTAAGCTAAACACTTGAAACATTTTCAAATCTAAACACATTCCAACAAAATTAATACCGAGGCATGGTTATGGTGAATCGTTCATTGCCATCCTCACCTGTATTAGTTACAACCTACGGTACAACAAAAGCCTGATGTTCGGCGTCGTCCGTCCCAACAAATTGTCTGAAAAGAAAGGAAATAAAATAAACAAAGTACTACGCTTCGGGAGTGGTGGTATCCGAGGGAATGGGGATGTTGGACTCTGGGATTGAAGCCTCGACGTTTTCAGCGGTAGTCTCTTTGCTAACTGGCTGCTCTTCGTCCTTGTTAGCAGGAAGGGGTGGCACTTCAATCATACCCGCCTGATGTCATCTGGATCGAGGCCAGCCTCGTCAAAGCCTCTATGTACGCCGAGCGTGAAGCTCTTCTGGTGCTGCTCCTCTCTGATCTCATTTTGTAGGGCCAAAATTTCTTCGGCAGCATCCTCCTCAGCTTGCTTGTATCCCCGATTGTACTCCTCTTAGAGTCGCATCTCCTCATCTCCTTTTCCATCACCTTCCTTCCTTCGGTGTAGCCCTCGTCCTTCCCTTCGGCCCTGGTGCGCTCAGCTGCATCTTGCAGCCCCTTGATCAAGTCATTCTGGTTGGCAATTTGCAACTCCTGCGGCTGGGGCACGGCCTCGGACTGTTCGAAGCTCTTTTTAAAGGCTTCAGCAGCATTCTGGTAATGCACCGCCTTTTGCTTCAGGAGCCTCATTTGCTTGTCATTATCAAGCAAATGGAATTGCGCGGACATGATGGACTGCGTGGCCTGCAAAATACGAACAAAAACTCAACAAAGAACGAAAAAAGCAACACAAAGGACTTTAAGGCCGAAGAAAAACACTTACCCTGCCTGCATGATAGAAGTAGTCATTGAGCGTAGTTTTTAACTTTGGCGCACAAGGGATATCCTTCGGAAGTGCAAGACCAGCGTGAAGAGCGAAGGCTATCGAAGAGTCCTCTTGGAGGCTGTCAGTTTCAAGGACCTGCTTCTTAGCCTGGGTAACGAAGCTCTGTGCCCAGACAAGACCAACTTCCCGAGCACCCTCCCTCTCGCCCCCTTCGGCTCTCTCATCGCCCTCAGCACCGTCCTTCGGTAAGCCGAAGGCCCCTGATGAATCCCTCCGCACAGTAACTTTGAAGTTTTTGGCTGGGACTTTCTGTGAGGATGTGGGGGCGGCAGGCGGACGCTTGTGGGAGAGAGAGGAAGGTGGGACATCCTTCGGTGGGGATTTAGGGCTCGGTGCTGAGCTCGACCCACCAGCAGCTGCGGCAGCCTTCTTCTTTTCAGCCTCGTCCCTCTTCTTCTTCTCCTGCTTCTCAAGAAAGACGGCCCTTACTCCACGAGGTGCCATTTCTTCTTGTTCACCTTCTGGTTCCTCGGAGACTAGTTGGCGAATTGTCCCTCGCAGCAGCTTGTCACTACTCGGACGAAGTTCCTCGGGTAGGTCTTCTGAATCGGATCCCACTTGTGAACCTTCTTCGGATAAGCCTCCTCGGATTCGACCTTCGTACGTTGGATCGTAGCCTAAGATTGTGGGGGTGTCTCTTTCAGCTCTTGGGATTGTGAGGAGTGATGTTGCAAGCCCACAACCCTGCGCTGCTCTGAGGAGTTGTTTGTTGAGTCTGGGAACGTCTGCCGAACAAAATAAGATAACCAGTCAACAAACAGAGAGGCATAGATGTGAACCGACCGAACAAAGGAATAATGATTATGCCAAACATAATGATACTTACTCGGATTTCCCCTTTGGGTACGATGGATGCCGAACTGACCGTACTCACCGGCTGAGAATTCAAAATTACCCCGAACTACGACATAGTCCGAGGCCCACTTCTCGGAGTCATACATTCCCTCGGGTATAATTTTTACCATGTTTCTTCGGGAGCACAAAAAGTATCGAGAATATCTGACGTTTCGAGACATCAAATAATTCTCGAAAATGTGATGGGATTCGAGGTGAAACATCTTAACCTCGGCGAGTTTAATGATGGAGTGGATGATGCGGTATGAGTTCACACTCAATTGGCAGGGGGCGAGCTCAAATCAGGATAGGATCTCCCTTGTGATCCTATGTATGGGGAATCGAAGCCCGCCCTCGGCGATGGCCATGAGGGGAACAGTAATCAAATCGTCCCCGAACAAAATACGGTTGCCCTCGAGCGGCATTATCTCGACGTCATCTGGAACGTCGTATGTCTCTCGGAATAGGGCTAAACCCTCTGGATCTTTGAAACAGTCCCAGTATGGGCAAGGGTCCTTCCACCTTCGTTCGGGAATCTTGTCCGGGTCTAGCTAGACGATTTTCTTCTTTATCTTTGGCGGCTGCATGGAAGATTCACCGAAGACCCCAGTCTCATCTAAGTCCCCTGCCCGACCCGAGGACTCGGCTACCGCGTCTCGTGAGTGGAATGGCGTTCAGAGTCTGCTTCCACACCCTCCTCTTCCTCGCCGTGTAGGTCTTCGGCTTCATTCTCCACGGACTCCTCAATATCTATTATGGGAGGTGGACTCATCGTTCTAATAGGAGGTGGGCTCATTGTTCGGAGAGGAGTTACTTGAACGGGAAAATCGACCCCGGGGACCCCCTGTGGCACCTGGTCCCCTTCCCGAACGCGGTAGCCTCGGGCGGAAGATCTGATGACCTCAACTATCATGGGATCAATTGTCCTTCGGCCGAAGGCTCGAGGCGGCAACTCCATACCTAAACACAAGTGCCTGGGATACGACCGTTAGCTAATAGCAAGGTCTGGGCTCCTAGGGTGCCTACATCCGGTGATTCTATGCTAACGAACGATTCTTTGAACGTGGGTTGAGTGCCCCCGAGCAACTGTGTCAATGAGAATTTTTACGGATCTAAGTGAGCTTCAGAAGTAAACGGTGGCATGGCCTATAACTTTTGTTCGGAGCTGTCACTCGGATTTTTGTTCCTATAGAATATTCCGAGGGAAAACGGAGGTTGGATTTTTCTTAGTGCTCGAAAGAACACGGGTTGAAGATGCACGTGCGTTCAGAAGAACACAAGAACATCTTCAACCATTTCTAGAATGCCAGAAAGCGTTACAGTTGAAACAAAAGGCAAAAACCCATGTTTTGGGTCCAAAACGCGTTCAAAAACAACCAAAATGCAGAGAAAAGAGTGGAGAAACAACAAATACCTGAAAATCAAGCGAAATCTGTGATCAAAACCTTCAAATTTTCGATTCCTGGTGGTTTTTGGATGAAGAGACTCACTCTGGCAGATGAACGATCGAGAACGGAGGGAGAAAAAGTGATTTTCTCTCTCCGTCCGTTGCCTTTTATACCTAGGGCAGCACCCCAACCGGCGCCGAGCCCCAACCGTACGATTTTTGGCAGGAGATTGATGTGCCGTTGGATGGTCAACACGTGGACCCCAGTGGCACCCGCCGTACCTTCACACAATGATATTGCGACGCGTGGCAGATTTGAAATTGGCGGTTGCTGGAGCATTAAATGCTAATTCAGAGATTGTCAGTTCCTGAGCTCCGGACATGTCTTAACTCAGATCTTGTTTTTGTTCGGACTCCTTCATCTTGAAGCGTTTCGTTCGGCCACTATGATTCAACTCCTCCTTTGCCGAGCATGCAAAGCAAGAGTTGAGGGGCTATTGTAGTGGGCCGAAATATCCGAAGAGGCGAAAGGGGTTCAGAAGGGTCAGACCTGTAAGAGTTATCATTCAGTTGTCTCAATTCGTGTAAATCTTTAGAGCTTATTCGTTCTGACGGCCGAACGATGGGATCACACAGTTGGCTCAGCCGAAGGACAAAAGTCAATACTGGGGACGGAGTGTCCACATTGGTCCCCTCCTTCGGACCACTTACCTTGTTCAGTTGCTCTTCACTCGTTCGAACGATCGTGCCAGCGCCCGGTGAAAGGAACAAAGTTCTTTTGTGCAGCCTTCCTTCAGGGTGTTGTTCGGATAACCGCCTCTGTAAAACATTCTAGAAGCTTTCTACTTATGGCCGAATCTAGAAGCCTCTGATGGTACGCAAGTTGTCTTCTCTGATCTACGAAGTGACATCTCTGGCCGATAGTGACTGATCTGACATTAACCACTGTCACACGGCAAGATCTTCTGAAGGCGGCCTTCATTAAATGTCCCTGACACATGACGTCAGCAGAGCGTAGGAAGGCGCGTGTGGCCTACGCTCAGCTAATTCACCGCTCCAACCCTCGCCTATAAATAGAGGAATGCCTCACCTAGGACAAGGATCTGTTCTGACCCAAAATTATTACTCAGAAATATCCTCACTTCTCTCTCCTCATTTTTTCTTACTAAACTTCTTCCTTCATATACTAACTTGATCGTCGGAGCTTCTACCCGGAAGAACACCCCCCTCCAGTTTGCAGGTACACGGCGTTACACGTCACTCTTACACGACTCAACAACAAGCAAGAAGGGATCAAGAGGTTCAAGGTTAAAACAGCCCCCCCACAGCAGTGGATGTGGAGGTGGCGATGGAGTCACGGAGGTGGAAGTTGATGTATGACTGCTGTTCAACAAGGACCGCGAAGAACTGGCGGTGAGGGTTACTGCCTTTCCAAAACCTCAAACAGTCTTCTGGTTAATGTAATTTTGATCAAGTGTTTCGATTTATGTAGGCTCCGTCACCGTAACATTAATCTTAGATATGCAATTCGTCATTCAATAATTAAGGTTGGTTAGTTAATTTGTAAATTCGTGTTTGCTCTACATAAAAATTTCAGGCCTATTTGTGTCTTGAATAAATAAGCAAGGTTCCATAGATCGAGAAAGGTCATGGTACGTATAGTTTATTTTTCCAATTTTGAGTTTAGGTTTGACACTCAAACTTAAATTTTTTATGCAATAGTTATTTGTAACGACTCTTTTACATGGTGTGGGACCTACACATACATGGGATCCACGTCATGTGAAGAGACATTACAAATAACCGTTACATTGAAGTTTTTTTTTCGTACAGATCCTTTCAAAATAATATATTTTCCATCCTTGACTTTCAAATTGCGTAGTTGGCCGCCAAGGGCCATGGACTTTAAACTTAAAAAATATATTGTAACTTATCCGTGTTACAAACCAGCAATGTAAGAGCCGGATCTCAACAAAGCAGAGCACGGGGTTGGATACCGAACGCCAAGACCCATCTGTATCACGTCTGAACCCAACTTGAACCGGCTGATTTTTTCCTGAACCGGAGACAAATGTTCTGTACTGCCTGAGTCGGTGCCTGTCGTAATCAGCACCTCCTGCTAACGTGGTAGGGGTGACATGGCACTGCGAGACCTCCTGCTGGCATGGTGTCCAGGTCAGCGCTGACATGACTCCACTTGGATCCCCATTGGTGTTGATATATCGCCTGAGTGGCCTGCAAATTTTGACATGGAAACGTGACACTGGCGTGTTGGCCACGTCTTCGTCTTCTTCCTCCAACTTGCATGTGCACCTCATGTTCAATGCTCTAACCTCTTCCGACAATTGGTCAATCACGTCTGTGATGGATGAATCTAACCAGGTGGTTCAAAAGTAATTTCGACCACATTTGTACTCCAGCAATCTTGAACATAGAACAAAAACTTGATTCTTGTGACTCCTTGCCTAACTTGTGCTCTGATACCAATTGTTTGAAATTAGAGAAGTCACGCACTATCCACTCATGGGAAAAACACAATATTTACTAACAATGGAGGCGTTACACAAACTCAACTCTGTTTTCTCTCCCTTGCTCTGGTTCTAACTCACTGTTCCTAACCTCGCCTCACTCTCATCTCACCACTCAGATACAAAACAAAGGGATCTGCACCTTTCACGAGGTGGGATATCCTCTTGGGTTGCAAGGCACAACCTTGAGGAGCTTCAAGAGGAGCCTTGCAAGTCAAAAGGGTGGGCCTCAACAATCTTTGCCTGCCCCTGTAGCCCAGATGAAAAATGTAGGAGGCGCGAGGGCGTAGGTGGGCCTCCACCAGATTTGGGTGATCGTAGCTGTTGTTTTGGTGACTGTAGTTGTGGTGGAGGGGGAGACCGTGGAAATTGCTGATTGGGTTGGTGTTGCTGTTGGTGTTACCATGTTTGGTGCTGGTCCATGTTTAGAAAAAATGAGTTACTGGGAACTTTAGATGGTGTTGGTGCATGTCTTATCGTGATTGTACAATCCGATTTTGCTTGCTAGGTTATTTTGTTTTAGTGGCCAAATTTAGGAGTTATGCAATGTTAGGTCCTACGTGACATTAACCATATAATGTGATAGATCACACATAACATGTAATTGGTATTATATAAAGCGTCATATCTAACAGTAAATGAAGTGGAGTATCTAATGACAGTCTAATGTTATCACCTTAATATTATTGTATTCGGATAATGTTATCCATAATATTATTGTATCTGTAAATTTTTACAAAAATGGATTTCTTCTAATGAATGAGATAATCTTGTGAGTATGATCAATAACTAGAGACTTTGCTTATTCATTCTATATAGTAATTAGTAACAGCTGATGTGCCCAGTACAAATCACAAGGAACTCTCTATCATGTTCTTGCCACAAACGCTATACCAGTTTATTTACTAGTCTCCTTTCAAAGGAAAATGCAACACCTGGATGGGACAAAGATTTGACCATCTTTTATTGATATTGGAGCAGCAGTACATTGCACAATGAATTAGCCATATGGGTGTTGCCAATGAATTGGCCATATGAGTGTTGCTAACGCCAAAACTATTTTCGTTTGTATCAAAACTGTAGGGCATAAATTTTTTGTACCATGTGTAAGGTACAAGACTTTTATGCACAAACAAAAACAATTTTGGCATTATCATTTCCCTTGGCATATTACATCAAAAAGAATATACTAACTTAAAAAGATTACAATGGAAGGTCTGTTTGTCACATCTCTATACTCGTATGCTATCACAACAAAGAGGCAACAATGAGTAGCTCTAGATATACAAGTAAGTGGATGAATATCTTGCATTCGTTGTATCTCGACAAAGTATGGATCGAGCTTCTATAATTGAACGAGGGGGCTCCAAATCTTTGTCTTGGAGTGCATTTCCTTGCAACCGTTGCATCTGGGAAGCAAAAGTATCATCCAAGATCTGCAATGAAAAGTTGAAGTGAAAAAACGTACTTTTTTTTTTTATCATGGATAGTTTTCTTTGTGTAGAAGGGGTGCATAAGTAAATTCTAATCCCAACAAATAGGTACTTACCCCCAGAGCATAATAAGAGCCATTGTACCATACTCGATTTTCTTTTCTGCCCTCCAGAAACTTCAACACAACCTACTAAGATGTGTATTGGATTAGGATAAAGCACAACCTTAAGCAAATCAAACAAAAATAATTTCTTTACCTGTCCCATTTTGTCCCAAAAGCCACGACAGGTTGCAATGAATATATGGCTACTAAAGACCTCATGCAAGTTGGATATGGAGTCGATGAGCTGTGAGCTTAGTATTTGCATTCTTTCGCGGACCTCAGCTTCTCCATCTGCTTCCTTTGTTTCCTCCAGAATCCTTTTGAGCCGTGTATTCCTATTAGCTTGCATCTGCAACAATCATAATCTGTATATTACAACTGCAGTACTTCATATCTATGGCAGGATTTTTGTGTAGCCATAGATACAAGTGAAAGAGATTTTGGCTTAGACTGGTTTTGTTATATGAAGCTGGTTCCAATTCTCCTCAAACATTTCAAGTTATACACTTTTTCCACAATTATAGGATATCTAGCATATATTGAAGATGAAAGCATACGATTACTCCATACTTGCAAGAATCACCTACTATTAAGCAGCAAACCAAAAAGCTGAAGTATAGATCTCCTTAAATTTCTTCACCATTAAAGTGTGAGGACTAGTATGACACATGTAAATATTATCTCCAGGCATTTAAGCTAATATTGTCTCTTTCCTTTTAAAGTGGTAGCTGACAGAACTATGACGTGACCTGAGTTTAATGAACCTCAAGGTTATCACATACTGCTGAAAAGGAAAAAAGGATGAAATGAAAGTGGACACGTTGTTGCTTACGTTGTTGACTAGCTCCACTACTGTTGCCTGCATGTAGTTTTTGTACTTTGTTCTCAACAGAACTGTTATTGCATTCATCTGCTCCCCAAAAAGGGACTTCTTGTCTCCGATGACAGGAAGATAGGATGCCCAAGACTTCAAAATGTCTTCAACCTTGCAGTGTAAAACATCAAGAATTCTCTTGATGGTGTTCAAAAAAGTTCCCAGCTGCAAAGAAGGACACAAAACACTAATCAGTTAGAGAAATGACAAGTTTTTGCTGAAGAGAAGGATTTTTTGGTCCAGAGACTTTGCTGATCCCTAGTTGAATTGTTCAACTTAAAATGGCTCTTATTTGATTTACTGGCAAAAAATGGTAGCCCTAATTTAAGATAATTTTCTGACTTAATCATCTAAATTCCCCTGATGAATTGGTGAAAAATGCAATGAGTAGTTGTAATCCTAACCAACAAGAGATATGGCCAATTTTTTACTGAAGAGAAGGATTTTTTTTTTTTTTTAGTACAAAGACTTTGCTGATCCCTAGTTGAACTCTGTTTAACTTAAAATGGCAGAATCTAAATTCTTATTTGATTTTCTGGCAAAAAATGGTAGCCCTACTTTAATATAATTTTCCGACTTAATCATCTAAATTCCCCTGATGAATTGGTGAAAAATGCAATGAGTAGTTGTTATCCTCCTTTCTGGTTGTGTACTCTCAGGCCAAATTGGAAATTTGTTCAGTTCAGGCACCTGGTTAACTGCTAAATCCTACAACCTCTACCAAGTATGTTTAGCATTGACAAGTTGCAAAATCACTGTACTGCTTTTCCAGTCAATAACCAATATAGTACTCCATCAGAACTTACTTGACTAGGAACGGAGTAAAGAGCAGTTGATTGTCTTCCCGTTATTTTCTGAACTTGCATCCCAAGCCTTTTCGGAATGCTATCTTTCAGAGGAGCCAAGATATCACTGTACTGCTTTTCTAGTGCTTTTATAATGGCTCGTTCCACATTTGCAACAGCCTTATGAAAAGAAACATAACATTGTAGAAATATGAGAGCTTAGCTGTATGAATATGTGCAAGTAAATCCAGCCAGACATAAAACAAGCTTCTGGAATTTATAAATGTGTCTCTGTGTGCATGAATGCGAGTGTGCTTAGTCGTACTCGGGGCTTGTGAAACAAATGGAAATCAGAACTCACATTCTCCAATATCAATGAATATTGAGGCCATCGGTTCATCACAACTTCGTACTCAATAAGCATTTCTTTGATTTTCTCATACATGTCCTCAGCAAATGGTGAGGTAGAATGATTAGTAAGAACTCCAGACCATGGAACCTGCAACGAGGATTTTAGTCAAATTATTTGGTTTGTTGTTGACTTGGGTCGATAAGTTTATCTAGACCAAGGAAGCAATACTGCCTAATTCAATTGACTAGGATGACAAGAATCGATCTCTAAGTAAATGACTTGGATATTATTCTTAAAAGGAGGTACCTTCTCTGCTTTGCAAAGTTCGAGTAAGTTGAGCTGCATATCCTGTATCCAAACCATTATATAATCGTGGAACAAATTTCTGGCCTCTACCCCACCATGCATTGGACTGAAGGATACAGGAGGTATAGCATGAGAAAGAGAGATTCAACTTTTACATGGAAATAAAGTACGGGTCGATAACAAAATTCCCACACCTGACATTCCACGATTCAAGATTCCTTTGGAAATCAGCAGTCGCTATCAAAAGTCCATTAACATGTGACTGAGGGCTAGACGGAGGCCATGTAGCAAGAAAACCTCTAAGCCTCTTGCACAACTCAGTGCTGTAGACAGCTGCGGTGATACTTGAAAGGTCAATGGAACTGAAAAGGGCGAATACATGTTATAAGATAGAACTTCATCATCAGATTGAATGTGTTAAATGATAGTTTTCATTATCCATGCCTATCTACAATCAAGCAGTCCAAGGATAAATTTTGGAGCTAAGAGCAGTTTTCCTTTAAAAAAAAATAAAATAAAATTGTCCAACTTAGCAAAAAAGCTTAGTGAAGTTAACCAATCGATAATGAGTGTCTCTTACCTGGGGAGTATGTGCTGATTGTTGATCTTAATATCTGCCTGAATTTCATTGACTAAGTTTGTGCAAAGGTTCTTCATCTTTGAATATGCTGTGGTGATTGTAATGGAATCAATAAGAAAACTGTCAGAATTATTTGACACAAATTCATCAGTCTCTAACATGTGCTTCCGGCACCTCTTTGCCGCTGCTGCCTGCAAACATATGAAATATTATGAAGAATTAGATGTGAACTGTGGATATCAGGTTCATATTGCATGTTTATAAACATTCAAAATGTGGTCCTCTGATGTGGGACTATTAATGGGAATTTGTCTCACCTGTAGATAGTTTCTCAACATTGACTGTGCATCTTGAGAAAGTATATCATGAAGAAGGATGAATACTTTCACAGCAGGTGCTAAAGCTGATGCAGCAACCTCTGGTGTGGAACCAAAAGTATCAGCTAAACCAGTTGGAGAGTTTTCATCCAATGATTTGTAGTTCTCAAAGACTGTTTCCAAGAGACTCTCAACTTGGGTTTCACAATCCAGCAATATACTTTTCTGTGGGAGTCAAGAGTCAAGACAAAGAAGTGTGTTATGTTAATGAGGAAGAACAAGGGGAATGGAAAAGGTAGCGCAGAAAATTGGTTATATAAAGGGTTTACAAGCCATGCACTCCAGCCTAACAATTTTTAGGAGTTCGCCAACCTTGTCACTGTTAGTAATATGAAAAATATGTGTATTTTAATTTCACAATAGTGGTTCAATGACGTGTAGAGCATTTCATGTTATATCTCACAGTTTATGTTCAAGATTTAACTACCTGTTTACTTTTTTTCCATTGGCTACTATGAAGCAAAGAATCCCACTTGGGAGCATGTAACTGTAAAAAGTTTCTTGGCTTAACATGTCATCATAAGGAGTTTCACTCCTAGAAAATGTTGGCTAAATAATATCTACATGTACAAAGTGTGTAGTGATTACAGAAATCGAGTATGTGTGGTGTGTCGTTTGAAAGGGCTTACTTCTTGTCTAGTTAGGCTCTTTCCAGTCCTGGCCTCTATAACGGGCTCAAGCAACTCGTACACAAGCTCCAAGCAATCTTCTGTAGGAGTTGCCACATTCATGACATATGAAAGATATCTGCAACGTTCAAAAGTTGAGTGAAATTAGCAAGGAAACACATGAAGCAGTGAAGCATGAACCAAAATATTTGTAAACATGGTGGGAAATGGAAATTGATCTTTGAAGTACCTTAGCTTGCTGTAAGAATCAGAAACTCCATAGTAGTTAGCAAACTCGAGCAACAACCATTTCCAAGAACCTTCTGTTCTCAAGTTTCGTGCATTAAAATGTTGTGCACGCATGGCAGCCTCCAGCAACAGATCATATGCTAGGGTTTCCACAATAGGTCCACTCTGTAATTGTGTTTGAATTACAAAGAATAGGAACCTCTTAGGACCAACAAGAAACAAATCATGTGCATGGACATGCTAATTCTCCATTTATCTTTAGTAGCACCAGATGAAACTATGACTGGAGAAGAAAATGTTTTTCGTAGGAGGCTACCAATAGTAAGTCATATTCCAATCTATGCATACATGATATTCACCTCGATGCTGATCAAGGTCGATTCAAAGAAACCCATGTATACATGTACACGTGACAAAACCCACGTGACTATCCAGAAAGCAATGATTTCACATTTCTAGAAATCAGCTAACATCTTCAAGTGAATTAAGTTACTGCCTGATTTTTTTGATTGAGTTTATGATTGGTTTGCACCCATGGGGGAAAAAATAAGATGCAAAAAAATGACACAAAACTAGTTGAGCCAGACGGTTGTGCTGACAATTGAGCTCATTAGGAAAATCCAAACCTTGATGTGGGCAGTCTCGTCACTTCTAATTGTACTACCAATGGAGAGCTGGACCTTTCCAACACATTCCTGATCGTCATAGTAAAGTGGCCACCACCGAATTCTGTCATTCTGCATGATTTGGATAACAGATAAGTTTAACAAGCAATATATCATATGTTTAGAACCTCCATTTATTAGATTGTATAGTATTGGAACATACAAGATTGTCAGTCAAGGATGCAATTGGTATCACAGCTCGACCTTTGATAGTTTTCTTTGTATCCTGGACTTCCAGAAAAAGAGCATCACCTTGGTTATCTGGAAAACTGAAATTCATGCACATAGTAAGATATTCCCTTCAGTTAAACATTTGTCAAAACCAAGTGCAATGCTAAATCCTTTAAGCATGAGACTGCCTAAAAGGGAGTCTTGGACCCAAGGATTTGTAAAGGGTTAAAAAGAAAACATTTAAGAGGATGCATAGACCTAGTACATTTTAGGTCAGAGATCCTTACAAAGTTAAAATGTAGGACTACCAAACAAAAGAATCATACACGATTTTACTATCTTCCTTTTAATCCATCAGTCAGACGAACTTCTCTGCCAAGTTTGGAAACCTTCCTCCAGCAGATTATAAGCTGTTGCTTCAGAAAATACAAAAATATCCATCTGAAATTTAAATAAGCTACTTACAATTCATGGTAATCTCCAGTTCCAGGCCTCAAGCAGATAGAAGATCCTGGTTCCACTTGACTATCTTCGGCAGAACTCTTCAGGTGAAATAGGCATGACAATCGCTCTGCAAACATGCAATGGATAGTCAATAAGCTAATTGAAAAGCAATTCAGTTGTGACATTAATAGTCAATGAACATTCAGTTCAAATTTCAAAAAAAATCAGATGCCATTGTGCCATTGTGCAATTGAGAAGTGAAGAGACGTTACACACCCAACTTCAAAGACTCCTTCCGAAAGACATATTTTTCTCCACCTATGGACTCTTGGACATAGAAAAGGTGTATACTAGTAGATATCTTGGTATCTAGTACTTAAATTGGATATCTACCCGGAAACGTCCGCAGAGTATTATTTTCTGTTTTCCTATCTAGGTTCATGACTATGTAATCCTTTCAAAGACTTACTTTTCACTGCTTATCAGAGTACTTCTTATTCGGATAAAAAAGAAGTTTGATTGATTATACATTGCCACTAGAAGGTAGAGATGAATAGCATATCGAAACAAAAAGACAAAAAAAAAAAAAAAAAATGTCTCAAGAAACACAAACCTTCCGATGCCACTGAAAGGGAGGCAATTCCAAGAGAATTGATGCTAGTTTTCACAAGTGATGAAACATGACGGACATATTCTGTGCCGACTTGCATATAGATTGCACTTGAGTAGGTGCTTTTAAGCTTCCTCCGTGGTATTATACGCAGCTTTTTCACTGCCAACAATTATGTAGCAAATTTAGATTGCTTCAAGTTAATAGTCGACCAAAAGAAGACTGTTTTCCTTAATTGTCACTGCAATAGAGGTACGAGAACCATAACATGTGCATAAAACCTTCAACAAATTGAGAACTGAAATCATCACAACTACCTACTAGGTACCACAAAATGCAACTCAAAAGTATGAAAAAAGTTGGTTCCGCAAATGAAAAACACAATAGACAAATGTGAAACTCACTTTGATATGGCTTCAAGATAGTATATCAATGCATAACAACTGAGTTTAACAATAGAATCTGTGCAGAAGCATACCTTCAACTCTGACCTTTCCAACTATTTTCTTTACTTTCAAAGGGCATGCTTGTTCTGTATTTGCAGTTTCCTTCCTTCCCAATGATTGAACACCTCGAGGTTGCAATAAGAGTTTGTGGAGCCTGTTTTATCATTAACATGCAAACATCCCCATTTAGACTTAAGAATTACTAGCATTCGAAAAAGACGACCACCAAAAGGAAATTGTGCTGATAGACTTCACTTGTACATTAGAAAGGTAACTTACCCAAACGCACTTCGGAGAACCAAGCACTCATCGTGCAGGAACTCAGGTGCCTCCATGCAGCCTCTTGCCCAGGCATTTAGGCAAAGGCGAATGCATCCATCATAAGCTATTAGAGTTTGCCATGCATTTTGACCACTGCCAGAGAGAAGAAGAGCAACTTCAGATGTCAAGAGTCTCAAAATGGTTATATTAAAAGATCCCGTTCAGATTATAGAATGGGAATTGTTTTGACTTTGGAAAATTGATCGAGCGCAGCCTCACACAACGCTGAGAGTACACTTCTATAATTTGACCCTCAAGATTCCGTGGGCTCAACCACTGCTTGGAGGGTCAATACCAAAACTATATTCACTGACTATACAAGGCTATAGTAACCATATATTTTCACAACATCTTAGTTACCGTCTCACATGGCATATCCCCAATGTATGGACATTGAATACTTTTATGTCCCCAAAAGTGGTAATTGGGACACCTTATGCTTAGCGTTGTTGATGTGACATATCAGATGATAAACAAGATTTGGTAAATGTATGGACATTGAATAGTTTTGCATCCCAAAAGTAGTATTTGGGAACCCCTCATACTTAGCGTTGTTGATGTGACACTGACATATCAGACGATATACAAGATGTGGTACGAAAATGAGGTCACTATGATGTTGATGATTCAGTATATTCCAGCTATTAATCAAACAGGTTCTCCCAACCGTAGAGAATACTCAGTTTCTGCAGAAAAACTGATAAAAGCATTAATCCCCTTTGCTTAACGATGACTGAATAGACCCATTTGCCACTCTGGGCTGGGCTATATGCATATATGCCCCTACTAACCTCAGCAGTTGTATGATCATAACTATCTAGAGTGCAGTTGATGCAGAAGTCAGGCAACAAACTAAAGTAACTATTCTGACAGTTACTAGAGCCTAAGAACACCCACCCCACCCCCCCCCCCCCCCCCAAGTTAAGTGAATACAATCTCCAGATAAAGTGAACCATAAGAAAAAGAGAAAAAACTTGGATCATACCTGGTGTCATAATAGGGTGAATTATCACACAAGTTGGTTTGCCCATAAGAGGCAAGTGCTTCCTTATCTCCAGCTACTTTTTGGTTTTCCCTGTAAAATAGAAACAGTGTGAACAAAATATAGGCAGAAAACAACAACTCAAGACAGTTATACATGCAATTGATGCAAAAATATCACGACCGGTCATTTCCTATACCTCTGAACATGTTCTTCTTTCGTAGATTTTACTCTCCAGTCAGAGGAGACCTCTCTATTACTGTGGAAACGATCTGCTGATTCATTAGATACGGGCATCCCATCACCAAAACTTCTCTCCCTTCCATTCAAGCCTCCAGAATCTTCTCTTGGTTCACTTTCAGCTGCAGACTTGTTTTCCTCTCTCCCAATATCAACAATTGGAGGTGCACTTGGCGTTCCCAAGTCAACCACATTATTCTGCATACTGTCACTAATGGGAGTACCCTGCAATTACAATCAAATCAATTAGACAACAGACTAGAAATCCTTTTCGTCTTCAATCTCTCAATTTCTAGTTTATTGGGGGGATGGAAATCAAAATCTTACATATGCATTGCGCAACTGAACTTTTCCGCGCAGTTGACAGCTGCCATCTCCTACTGTATTCAGATATGCACCTCCTCCAAAACTCAACACACCATCTGTAAATCTCCTGTAATTTCCCGGCACTTCAACCCGAAGATCCTCCTTCAAAGCCCCTTTATTCAAGCTAGACACTTTATGGTTCAACTTTTTGTTCAACTTTGAACCAAACATTTCTTCATCGTACCGTTTCTCAACCGGCTTTTCCAGATACTCAACATCACTATATCTCAAACTCTCTTCCTCCGAATAATTCCAGCCGGAATCAGCCCCACCAGAATCATCTGGGCCCGAGGCCACACTCTCATCATCATCATCATCATCATCATCATCTTCCCCTTCTTCCTCATTGCTATCCAGACTAAGAGTGGCCGGATTACGAGGTCCAAGTAGGCCAGAGTGGAATTTCAATGGGGGCAAAACATGGGTAGACTTGTAAGTTGGACTATTGAAAGCAAGGGGTGATCTGGGTAAGGGGAATGGAAGACCGATTTTTTCGGTTAATGGCGATCGAGCATGGTTCTGTTCAACCTCAGATCCCTGCATGTAAAGTTTCCCTACTTAAGTTATGATTCAAACCCTTATGAAACAGAAACAACTATGATTCAATGCCATGGTATTTGTGTATTTGAATGTGTGTGCGTGTGATGAATAATTTCGAAAGAAAAGCGAAGAGTTTGTGTATTTTGGTACCTGTTTGATCCAGTTGATTGCGCTTTGGTCTAGACCCTCGGTGAACATCGTTTCAGGGTTTTGGGAGGGAGAGAGAGAGAGAGAGGGGTTAAGGAGCTGGGTTGAGGTTTCTGGAGAAGTGAGACAAGAAGAGCGCGTTGAGGCCAGTGGGTGCCACCTAATGGTAACGGCTAGTTTTGACAAGAGTGATGATACAGACACCGAGACACGAGAAACGACCCCATAACGTTAATTACAACTTGCCCCCTTAAAGTATCATACTTTTCATTTCACCCCTTCATCATACTATCATTTGGTATCACTTTAGCCCATTCTATCATTGTTCTATCCTGATTTGAGTGTTAGTATCCCTTGTTTCACAATGGTTACGAACAAAAAGATTTTGCTAAAGTACTGGAAGCCCCCTAAAAAAGAACTATTGAAAGCATGAATTCGATAAGGGTATGGTTCACCTAATTTAACTTTATTGAAAACAATAGCTATTAGTGATGTTTAATAATTTTTTGTTGGTATTTTGTTAATTTATTCCAAATTGATTGTTCATTTCATGAGAAGAACTAAAAAAAAGTGTAACCATACGGACTTGGTCCAGAAATGGACATGATGTTTTTACCATGGGAATTGGCCATACCCCAAGTCCAATTCGGCCTGAATCTTCATGAAAAAAGGAGAAGTTGTTCACAAGCCACTATCTATGAAGAAGTTTTAACTTTCCACGAGTCCGTAAATTGACTAGAGGCCAACTCCATTTTCAAAAGAAAGGAGTCAAAGGACAAAGTGAGAGACACTCGAGATATGGGCTGCTTAGGTTTGATTCATCGGAAGGGCTACGAACAATTCGAGCTACTTGCAAGTAGCTCATGGCTTGGCTCCTTAAGACTCTACTCAATTATTAAACAAGCTAGAGTTTTAGGTTCGTTCAGTAAACAGGTCGAACTCAACACTCAAAAGCTCAACTCGTTTAAAGAAACTCGTTAAGTAAATTAACTTGGATGAGCTGAGCTCGATTTTTTGGCTCGTTTAGTAAATGAGTCTAGCTCAATGTTTCAGCATATTCTTGATGGGAGTATTAATTATCAAAAATACGTCTTTAGCCATTATTTTTCCTAGCTCAAATACTATAAAGCTCATCTCGACTCATTTTCACCCCTATTCTGAATCATCGGCAGGCTGGACCGGGTCTCTTTTTGGGCCCAAAGTGAAAAACCCAAACCCATTATGTGGAAAATGGACTCAATTGACAGTAGATGGATCCGATCATAACGGCACATGGAGGAGTAAAAGCCGTTGATTTTGATTTTCCGCTTGACCAAAAAAAAAGCCGTTGATTTTCGGAGATGCTGCGATTTCTGAAGCGGTTGAACCCCGCGCGAAGTGCTTCCGCCGTAACCGGCGGTTGTAGTAGCAGATGGATCAGAAGAAGCAAGCACACGGCGGTGATGAGCTTTGGGGACGGAAGCCAAGGGGCGCTGGGACTGGCCACCTCCGCCGTAGGAATGGGCGGCGACGCCTATGAACCCACCCCTGTGCCTGGACTACCCACTGACGTTTCCAATATCAGTGCGGGTCACTACCACTCCCTCGCCGTCACCAGTCAGGGTGAGGTCTGGGCTTGGGGCCGCAACATCGAAGGTCAGCTCGGCCGCGGCCTTCTCTCTCCTAGGTCCTCTCTCTCTCTCTCTCTAAAGACACATACATAGATACGTGGGAAATGCTATAATACACACCTTTATTAGGGCATGTAGCTACGCATTCTTTTGAATTGCTTTGAGTTCATAACATTTTGTACCGTTCATAACGTTTCTGATTTAATTCATAGCATTGGCGTACAAATTTATAACATTTGTGTAAAAATTCATGACATTTATATGCTATGAAATTACCTTCGTTAATAATTTCAAAACATTTTTTAGCCTTTTTTAAGAAAGTTACTCATAAATTTTTACATTATGTGTTACGAATTTAAGGCAACTTAAGGGTGCATATCGGGATGCATTATCGCATGTTTGGTTCTTTTTACTGTGCTGTAACCTATTTTGCTTTTTTAGCTTAGTTGCACCACTGTTGTTAGATACACCTATTGACTAGGTTGAGTTGGGCATTGCATTTGTACGATTTACTGAGAAAAATTGTGACATTCGTAAGATGATCATCATGGGATGTATTCTGAAGTTTAGGAAAGTCTTTTTTAACAATATAAACAAATACAGACAATATAGTTTCATTGTGATGTCCAGTTTAGCTTAGTGAATGCTCACATTATTTTCGGATTCCTAGTTTAGCAACGGTAATGATCAACTTGATGGAGTAAGGAATCTGACCAAAATAGAATCTGAAGCTGAGCTTGCTGTTACTGAAAAGGGATGTTAGGAGTTGTATTAACTGTTGGAGAAACATTAAGAAATCTGACCTAAATAGAATTTTGGGCATGAATGGAACATCTCGTCGAGGTGTTTTCCTCTGTGTAATGTGGGGATTTGGATGTAGGCATGTAGCTTTGCCCTTCCGATTGTGTTGTGTTCTGGTAGCCTTGCTGTAGTTAAGGTTTCGTTGGATGCTTTGTTGGTTGTTTTGTGGTTCTTTTAGTTTGTCTTTGTTGTTCTTTGTGGGGGTATGCCCCTTAGCATCTGTAATTGGTTTTGATCAATAATTTAATTTACCTTAAAAAAAACTTAATGGAGTAATGTGAATTGGCAAGTTTGACATATATTTGCAGATGAGCTTTGAGGTGGTTAAGTGTTTTGACTTTTGAGTACTTCCAAAGTATGTAACATTCTTGCAATTTCCCTGCCACGACTTGAGTTCCGTGTATGTCCATCTTTCATGCACATGCATGGCTACTTCATGATGTCCTCTTAGCTAGATCTTGTCTAGTTTCTTTAGTAGTTTTCTAGAAGGATCCTTCATTTTCTTGGCGTTGGAAATCTTATTGAGCAGCTTTTGTATGAAGACAAGCTATCACTACCGTTCAGTTTAGACTTCACTCGTTAAACCACTTGATCAAAAAGGCCTTTCCCAATTAGGCTGTTGAATATTCACTACTGTATTGGGAACAGCTTTTTCCCATGTTGGTGTGACCTCTTCTTTTTTGGTAAGTAATTGGTTTGATAAATTTTCCCTCCAATGATGATCTCAAATCTCTTCTTTTTTCCCATGCTTCTGCTATTTGTTGCAATATTTTTTCTGCCATAATAAGTCACTTTAGTTTTTTGTATTATCGGCAATGACCATAAAAAATGCTTTCTTCTGGTTCCTGAATGGAAAAGCTGTGACATTGTTGTGGGTGATAGAGATGAAGACAAATTGATGGGCTCGTGGAGTTTGCTGCAGGAAAGATTCCATCTTCAGAGTTAATTTTCTGACTTCTTTTATTCGGCTTTTTTGTGGCAGAGAATCGTGGAATGAACCCAAGAGAGTGGAAGGGTTCGACCAAGTAAGAGTTCGAGCTGCATTTGCATCTGGTGTCATCTCTACGGCAATTGGAGATGATGGCTCTTTGTGGGTCTGGGGGAAGTCCAAGCGTGGACAGCTTGGTCTTGGAGAAGGAATCACAGAATGTGCTTCACCTTCCAAAGTTGAAGCACTTTCGGGAGAAGAGATAGTTAAGGTGGTCCTTTAATAATGCTTAAGGTAGAAAAATGTACTGATGTCGCAATTGATATCTGATTAGCCAATTTAACCTTAGATTTGGATGGGTCCGTCTAGCACATGTGGAGTCATTTGTTTGAGGATGGATGTAAATTGTAACCTATGTTCATCTTTGTCTAACAGGTATCTCTTGGTTGGGGACACGCTCTCGCACTGACCAAGGATGGAAAGCTGTTTGGCTGGGGTTATTCAGCAGATGGTAGATTAGGACAGATGGGAAAGCCATTGGAGCCCTCTCCATTGGATTCAAGTAGTGATCTATCTAAAGCAACACAAGTCCCAAGTTCAGTTCTAGACGCTGCTGAAAAGTTGGTATTGGAAGGAATGGAGAAGGAGAAAGATATGCCTATTGTCTGGGAGCCATGTTTACTTCAAGAACTACAAGATTTTGAAGTTGTAGACGTGGCGTGTGGGTTTGACCATTCACTAGTCCTTTGCCGTAAGTACTAACTATCAAAACACGCTAAAAGGCAGTGATTGGTTCTCTGGAATGAGATCGCAATGGAATGTCTATTCCCTTGAAATGATGCTCATCCCTACGTTTGGAATCTTTGGATCGCTAACAAATACTAACAGAATGTACCATTCCAAATAAAATCATAACTCATTAAATGGATGGCCATCCTATTCAGAGGCCAACATTCTACATCTCAAATCATTCCCGTGAACCAAGCACACCTTAAGCATGTTACATTTATATACAGTTGCATTAGTGTGAATTTTATTGTCTTGTTTCAGGTGATGGAACCCTATTGAGCGGTGGAAGCAATGTATATGGCCAGTTGGGCAGAGTGATTCAAGACTTGGGAATGCTTCCAGTTGACATAAAATTCCGTCCTACTTCTATTGCATCAGGACTTGGGCATTGCTTGGCGATATGCCAAATCAAAAGGTCAGAGGGAACAGGAGAAAGTGCAGGCATTGTTTCATGGGGATGGAACCAGAGTTCTCAGCTAGGGAGGGAAGGCCCTGAGAACCTCCCGCTGGAGGTTAACGAGCTGGCGGCGGAAACCCCTGTTTCAGTCTCAGGAGGGCGTGCACATTCCGTTGCTTTGACATCTAAAGGGGAGGTATGGGTTTGGGGGAGCGGTAGAAATGGGAGGCTAGGATTAGGTAGCTCTATGGATGAAGCTGAACCACAGTTGGTTGATTATTTGGAAGGTTCTGAGGTTTTGCAAGCTGCGTCAGGGTTTGATCATAATCTCGTCCTAGTTGCTGAATGATGTAATCAGTGATATAATGAAGCTAATTGAATCCTCTCTGTATGTGGATATAATGATTGTTTGAGATTTTATACTCATAATTTATCAAAAATAGACTTCTGATGCAGCTTTTGGTTATGTCGACGGACTGACAAAAGGAATCCAGTTAAAGGTTGAGAATCACTTCAGCAGGCAAACGATATAGATCGACCCCAAATAGGTGAAATTGACTAAAATGTTCTCTGGTAATTCATAAATGGTAACTGCATCAGGCAAACGGAACCCCGTTCAAAACACACATGAAAGTATATGTATCACTGGATATGTAACTTCTGATGCAACTCGTGCTCCAGTTCTTGTTCCTACCCCAGTTATTGCAAAGCCAATACACCAAAAGTCTATTGCAGTTGTGCTCCTTCCGAAATCCAACTGAGCTAATGTGCAAGTTGGAACCAGTGAAGATGAGTGCCAAGCACTCTCAAAACACCCTTTGAAAACATCAGCTGAAACCAAGCAGAGAGAAACAACATTATGACAAGGAATGCCATGATAACAGATTAGTGGATACCAACATTACCCATTCAAGTTACTGTAGGAAAACGAATGTGTATTCAAGATCCAAATGCAGTGCTCAAGTACCTCAGAAGTTTTCAGGACTATCATCCAATTGTTTCTCATCTTCTATATCTACTTCCAAGATTTCCTGAGAGAAAAGAAACAGCATTGATCACCATAGAGTGATCCAGAAACTCTCTAATGGGTCAGTCTAGTGGTAAATCACGCCGTGATAAACGTCTCATGAAGCCTAAGGCCATGCTTTCAAATGTCATGAAATGCTCCACCCATGACAAGAAGTTGGAATTTTCCATAAGATATGCGTAGAGATATAAGATCAAAATCAGTGGGCTTACAGGGATCCTTTGCTTCAAGTAATTAGCAAGTCTGTCCAAAACAGTTGATCTTTTGTGCCAAAACCGACCTTTGAGACTAATCTTCACAAAGGGTCCATCCAATTCAACAAGCTCTGCTACTCCTACATTTTTTCGCCTACGCATTTGCGCCACATTACACCACAAGAAATGCAGAAAGTAAAAAAGGCTAAATGTACCTAAAGGAGATTAGTCACCTGTCATGCCAGCCGATAAGTCAAATATCTGCCCAAACTGCCAAAACACAAGAATCCATCACATTTCAATCAGCAAATAGAAAAATGGATAAATGACAGACAGATAGAAACAATCTAGATAGAATAATAACGTGGTGGACTAGGGTATTATCTCTCACAAGACATCTATCCAAATGGCCTGTTACTCCAGAAATTGCAACTACTCCAACATTCTGGTGAAGAATTCTTCAAAACAATATCATAATCCGATCTTACATCCACTTCCCTATGGATTTTGAATACTATGTATTGTAACTTTTATACTACAGAATATTTGGCAAATGTGGAGGAATTGAGTAGAAAAATTGGAGATTATGTAGCAATGGTAAATGCCAAAAAAATCTCTAGAAGAATGGGGTCTTATGATCATTTTGACACACACACACACACAAAATCTATCATCTAAATACTTCCCAAATGTAATTGCACATTGTCAGGTTTATTTCGATAACTCAAGTAGTCTAGACCAACTTACACGGCCATAAAAAGCAGAGATGTTGCCCATATATACTGGCCACACATGGGTTGATAGCACAAGTTTCGAACTTGATACCTTGTCTATAAGGCCACCTTGGGGTTTCACATTATTCAGGTTTGAATGTTTTGTGCTTTCAAAAAAGAAAGTTCAGAGAATTTACTACACACGCGCGCACACACACACGCACACATATAGGATGGTTCATATCACTTCATAACTTGCCTCGGCTCGAGCATCAACCAAGACCCGTTTAACGTTGTCCTCCGTCAAATCCAGTGGCTGTAATGACGCTGAAATTACTCGGTACCGAAGTGGAGTGAGAGCTTGTGAGGATCCTCGCATTGCCCATCTCAGCCGCCTGAAACAACTCATCTCATTCTTTCGTCCCGCCACCTTCACGGCTGGAAAATTCGAAGAAAGAAAGGGAAGAGAGCAGCGGAGCACTGGTGGTTTTGGCAATTGGTGGTGGTGGACATGGTGAAGAAGTTCCGGTGACATTTTCCTCTGTTTTCTTCTGGTTATTGTTATCTTCTCTCTTTTTCCTGAAGAGGTGAATGGATGGCTAGACTTAAGCCAGACAGGTCGATTCTGTGTCATCTTGGTATGGGTTTGAGATGGGGATAATGCCACTATGCCCACAGTCCAAACAAGCCCTTTTAAGGCCCAAAGGCTTCTGGATCCCACACCCACAAAAATCAGTGCATGCACAAGGACGAATCGGGGGGCATCAAGAGCCCGGACGACCAACCTACCCATGTTTTAAATTTTTGTTAAAACTGAAAGTATTTTTTTTTTTTCTCGGAAAGTAGAAAACTATATACGTTTGTCTGCCCAACATCGTTTCGAACAATCCAACACTCGCCCAACCAAGAGTTCTTGAGAAAAGGAGTACTTTTATTTTTGAGCTATTATTATTTTTTTAATGAAAAGAGATGCACAAAATAGTGTGCGATTATTATTATAGATGACCATATCTTTAGTAGTTGAATAGATTGATCCAAAACGACAATCGTTTGACGTTATTTTCCAATTTGTATTATAAAAAAAAATTTAATATATACCGCCTTTTATGTGTTTACCTTAAGTATTTTAAACTTTCTTCCACCCAATTAACTTTCAAATTATGGGCCTGTCCTTAATTGTGCATGCATAGACGAAGACCCAACTGGGGTTAGAGATTGTTCTTTTCTAAAAAGAAAAAGGAAACAGGTGACAACTACCGGTCTTTTTGTTTTTTCTCTTCCCGGCCGGATAGTATGTCGAACCGAGATCTCACATCACAAAGTGTTATGACACGCTCAATAGGGCCGGCCAACTCCATTTTAATACATATGATTTTTACATGAACGGAGTTAGTGTGAAATTTCACCAAATAATTTTATGTTAGATGATTAGTATATAGGAGGTAGCTTTGGAAACAATTGTAAAAGGTGAATCCCATGATAAAAGAGATCTGTAATTTACTAGTATTGAAATTTCCTCATAACTATATACCATCCTTATCATTAGTTTTGACTGCGATCAAATCATCCATTCCTAGCCTCATCGTAAAACATTATTGAAACTCCCAGATTTGATTTCAAAATCCGTCATAATAAATTAAAAGAAATTAAGTTATTTTGTCCTTATTTGAAATTTTTTTGGCATTTATTAGTTTTGTGGATTATTGATTTGTCTCGATGAGAGAAATCAGATCGAAAAGTTTAAAAAAAAAATTACTTTTACCCAAGTATTTTGAAAAATAACCACTTTTTAGCAAAATAAGTGAAATAAGTTGATTTATTTTGTTAAAAAGTGGTTATTTCCCAAAATACTTGGGTAAAAGTAAAAAAAAAAATATTTTTTCGATTCCTTTTGTCAAAACGAATCAATAATCTACAAAAATTTGTCACAAAAGCAATAAATGCAAAAAAAAAAAAAATCAAATAAGGACAGAACCAGTCATTCCTAGTATCACCATAAAACATTAGGACAATGATACATGTAATGTCAATACTTATCTCAGAATATTATTTACTTAATTTCATATGCTCGTTTATTGAAGTCCTTGTTGGAAAAAAATTAATGCGATAGGAATTTTCCGGTAGAATAACAATTCTAAATAATATTCAGCGATCAAATTCAGCAATATAAATAAATAGAGAAAGGAATAGAATACCCTGTGGGGTAGTCGAGGCACGTAATAGCCCTCTCCTAAGGAACGATATACCCCCTCTTGCACAGGGTTGAATGGTACTCCTTCCCTAAGATAAGATACATCGACCTTCAAGTTCTCTTCTGTGCAGTGAATTGAACTCACGAACCATGTAATTTCCCGACACTCGAAATCCAAATAAATTGTTGTTTCAAATATAATCTAGATCGAAAAAGGATGGCTGAATGTATTTAATCGGAACAAAGACCAGTGGGTAGGAAATATGTGATAATCACCGTCTATGGTTTTTCAGAACCAGAGGGAAGGGTTTTGAGAGTTTTTGTACTTACGTATTTCAGCCCAAAATAGGATTAGATTTTATAGGCAATATATATAAGCAACCAACTAGCCAGTAGTGCTGTATATTGGAGAAGAAAATAGGAGACTTTTGGTCAAAGTAGTTTTACAAATAATTACCCAACGTGTTTTCTCTTTTCTTGGGGATTACTCTTATCAATCAAGAGCACCCCTAGAAAAACAAGCAGGTGACAAAACTCATCTCAATGACCAATCAAATTAATATATATGTAAAATAGTATTAAATTAGGAACAACAGTCCTATCAAGAGATGGGCTTCAATGGGCATATATACCCTATTGACCCAGCCCTATGCAATGCCCTAAATAATCTTGGCAATCGCAAGCTCTTGCTCTCTAGTTAGTGATTAGGCGACAAACGTTCCGATGAATCAGGAGGGCTTCTCTGAAGGCAACGAAGAGGGAAAAGTTCGCCAACACGAACCCCAAACCATGAACTACGACGACAGAGAGAAGAAGAAGAAGAAGAAGATTGTGGCACCGCCAGATGAAACTACTTTTCTGCGCGAAGCCCCGATTGGGAAAGGGTTGGCGGCGACGCTTAAGTTGCTCGAAGAGAGGGGAGCGCTGAGAACACAAGAAACTGATCATGGTGTCGTTGGTGAACAGGAGACAGTAGGCAGCAGCCTTGAGAGGAGAGACGAGTTCGGGAGGATCATGACTCCCAAGGAAGCATTCCGGGTTGACTGTCACAAGTTTCACGGCAAGGGTTTCGGCAAGCGGAAGCAAGAAAAGCGCAGGAAGCGTTATCTGGCAGAGCTGCGTTCGAACCGATTGCTTTCGTAGACATTCTTCGGGTGCCTGTGATCCGATTGAATACGGATCCACGTTGATTCTTCGCAGCGCGGGGCCAAGTCCCGTTAATTCTTTTTCTTCTTCTTTTTTAATTAATCGTATGTCTAGACTAGTATCGTTATTCTGTACCGAGATAAAATCCACCACAGCCCGTAACGGGCTCCATAATGCATCTTTTGTTATAATCTGAATCGTCCATTTTGTAAGGTCCGTTGAATAGTATATCCACGCAAAAAATGAGATTTATTGGACGTCAATAGGTCTATTAAAAATCTACTTTCGATTTATGAAATGGACAGTCATGGATAATTTAATTTCAAAATCTATAATCGTCCATTTTGTAAACTAAAATTTAAATTTTGATATAGCTATCGGTATCCAATCTAAGATGATTTTTTTCATGGGTATACTACTCTATGTACCCTACAAAATGAACGGTTCAGATTAGAACAAAAAAAATCTTATGGGGTCCACACACGGTGGTGAAAACCCTATAATTTCCACCTCAGGCGGAGGGAACATACTCTCATTCTGTACCATATCTCTATGCAACCAAAAAGGGGGGGTTGAATCATAGTGTGTAGTTTTCGCAAGGAATATTATTTGATGAGTGTAAATTCTATCCGCCATAGGTGGAAATTCCATGATTTCCACCACTGCATGCGGATCCTACAAGATTTTTTTTGTTACAATCTGAATCGTCCCTCTTGTAGAACACGTAGAGTAGTATACCCATTAAAAAAATCAGATTGATTGGATATTGATAGGTATATCAAAACTTGAATTTTGGTTTATAGAATGGAGGGTCATAGATTTTGAAGTTAAATTGTTTATGACAGTCCATTTCCTAAACCGAAATTCAATTTTTAATATACCTACTGATATCCGATTAAGCTCATTTTTTGCGTGCAGATACTATCATACGGACTCTACAAGATGAACGGTTCAGATTATAACAAAAAATATTTAGTGGAACCCGTAACGGACTGTGATGGAAAACCAAAGGTTTCCACCACAGGTGGAAAGAATTTTAACTCCTATTTGATTTACTGATTATTCGTTGGATATGTGTGTTGGCTCCGTGAAGAAGGTTTTTACGGAGGTGAACAATCTCACCTGTTCAAAAGTGTTTTGGTGGTTCAGATTTCAAATAAATTATTCGCGCGAATAATTTATAGTTTATTTAAAATCCGAACTGTCAATTACTGAGACAAACAGTGAGATTGGGCGGCACAATAAAGCCTCTGTAAAAAAGGCAATCTATTTGGTATATTTATGCTTTTAACATGCGTTAAATTATATGCCCTTATTATTGTCCTGTCCTGCCTTGCTTACACAGAAGGGAGGCATAATCCTTCCTATTTATGTTGCCCTATTTGGCAAATTCTATGATCAAAAAACAAAAAAGAAAATGATGGCAAATTGTCAAAAAATAATACTTCGTAGAAATAAAACAAAAATCGGGCTTATTCAATTGTGCCAAAGTCTGCTCTCCCTCATCGATCTCTCTTCCCCTCGCCCTACCAGTCACACATAATTTTCTTCTTCCTTCTCCTCCCCTTTAGAGTTTCTATCCTGTAACGGGCCGTTTGGATGGAGGATTTGTTTTAGTGGGATTTGTAATGAGGGGGGATTTGAAGGTAGATATGTAGTAAGGGGGGATTTGTTAAAGAGGGTGGCCCCACCTCTTAAGAAGGGTGGATTTGTAATGAGGTGTTTGGAAGGTTTTTTGAGAAGGGGGATTTGGAAGGTGGATATGATGGGATAAAATATAAAATGACTTTATTGCCCCCATATTTTTAATTTAATGGGTAATATAGGTTAATTTAATAATAAATAAATAAATAAATTTTTTTTTAAAAAAAACTGGTTAAAATTAAACAAAGTTCAGTTTGAAATGTGTAAACCTTAATTTTTTTTTTTTACAAAAACGAATTAAATGATAGATTAATTGTAATTGTAAAATAATTCAGTTATTATGAAATTATATAGGAAAACAAATTTCGTTTTTTGGTAAATTAGTTGGGTAGTTGATAAATTAATTGGAAATTTCCTTTTTTGGTAAAATAATTTGTAAATTTTAATTTTTGGTAAATTCCGGTTTTTGGTAAATTAATTGTAATTGTAAATTCCTTTTTTTGGTAAATTATTAATTCAATTAGTTGGATAGTTGGAAGCACATGGTCAACAAATTTGTTGGGTGTGTGGTAATTGAAAACACATGTTCACCAACTTTTTTTGGTAAATTTTTCTATAAAAGGCATATATTTGTACAATTTCCTTCATCCCATTCCATATCTCTAGTCCATTACAAGTAATTTTCAATTATTTTGGTAATTTGTCTCACAATGGCACGCGCCGCACGTCGAGCTTGGAGTGATGAGGAGGAGGAGTCGTTATTAGAAAAACTTACGACTCTTGTAGATCAAGGTGTTTGGCAAGCTGAGCACGGGTTTCATCCCGGGTACTTGGAAGTCTTGGAAAATCAAATGAGATCTTCTTTTCCCCAAGGAGGTATTGCCCAAAATCATATTGAGGCAAAGATTAAGAATTGGAAACAAACTTGTTTCCAATTACAACACATGCTTCAAATACCCGGGTTTGGTTGGAATGCAACTGAAAATAGACTGTTGGTAGAAGATGCTGTTTGGAATGAATATGTCCAAGTAAGTAATGAATATTCTTGCAATTTATATAAACTCATGTTTACAATAAATTTTAAACAATTTTGCTAATATTTGAGTAGGTCAATCGACGAGCTAGGCAAATGAAGGAAATGCAATTTCCGAATTATAATCGATGGTGTCACGAATTATAATCGATGGTGCCATTGCTTTGGACATGAGTACTGATGTGGAGAAGCCGGAAGCTTAAGACAGATGTTGGACAATAAATTTGTACCCTTCGTAATGTACCTCAACTAAATGTTTGAATTTAATTGAGATGATTACTTTGTGTTCATATTACAGTCTTAATTTCGCTAATGTTTGAAAAACACGTACAAGTTCAATCAGAATCAAATAGATGTGCCAAGATTATACAACATAAGAAACCTAAGGAAAAAACTACAACGAAGTATGTGATTAGACTAGATCGATGTTGAACTTCCAAACCATTTCCGGATGTGGAACCATTGTGACTTGATTGTTGTTGGCTTCGAACTGCATTTGAAGGAGCCGGTATCTTTCCTCATGGAACTGTAACAATGCTCCTTCCGCTTCGTCGTACGTGGTGTATCTTTTGAACAAGTTCCCCGGGTATCCATTAATCTGCAGTCCCGCGGTCTCCCAACTAGTATAGATGCCTGGACGACGGCCAACGAAAACCACCCAATAGTGTTGTTTTCCTTCCCTTGACATTGTAAAATCTACGAGAACAAAACCAATTATCACGTTTATAACATAATGAATAGAAAGAATTTTTGAAATGTAGTTGGCTCAGATTTTTTCCCCACCAGCATCAAGTTGGCTACAACTTATGTTACCAAATGGTTAGTAAACCATTGACCCTCATAAGTTGTCCTGCCAAGACAAGTGTCTCGCCGTGAAATGTGTTAAAAATATCCTCATAGCCTAAGCAAAACAGTCTGACAAAGTGGCAAAAATGCAGCCCCAAATCAGTCCAAAAACCAGGTTTAAAACTGTCCAGAAATCAGCCACACCCAGCCACAAAACTGTCCAAAGACCAGCCACTAAAATGCCCAAAAAAACAGACACAAAACAAGCCAAAGTGGCAAAATTGGGCAGAACGAGAACAGCAAGTGGAGGAAAGAGCAGCAGTAGCAAACAGCAACAAAAGAAACCACAAACAGACACAAAGCAAGCCAGAAACAGCTTCCATATTTGGGCTCAGAGAATTCAAACGTAATCAAAGTAGCACTACCATTTGCAACTAAGTTGCCTTTAAGGCCGTCATAATTGGCAAAGGCAATACCAACTAATCCATTACTAGTAAACATGGCATCATTGCCCAAGAAAACAGCCTGACAAAGTGGAATAAATGGCATCATTAGATCAGTTCAAAATTGTACACAAAGTGTCCACAAAACAGTCCAAAAACTGTCAAACAAGACCAGCCCCAAATCTGCACAGAAACTGTCCACAAAACTGTCTTCAAAACCAGCTTTAGAACTGTCCAAAAACCAGCCACACCCAGCCATTTAACTGTCCAACAACCAGCCACCAATTTGCCCAACAAAACAGCCAACGAACTGCACAAACTGTCCAAAAAAGCAGCCACCAATTTGCAAAAACAGGCATGCTAACAGGTAAAAAACAGGCATGCATACACACACACACAGAAATGGAGCCCTGCACACACACACACACACACACACACACACACACTGAAATAGCCCTGCATGCTAACAGGTAACAGGTACCAAAATTGAATGTCAAACAGCCCCAAAACTGAAGGAACTGGAGGAATAACCACCAACAAAACAGCCCAACTTAACTGTACCAAACCTGTCCAACAAAAGGATATAATGCAGTACGTAAAACAATTATAAAATAAGCCAAACATTGGCCAGATTGCAGAATCAAAACAGGCCTGCACACACACACATACACATAGTCCTGCAGGAAGAAAACTGTCCAAAAAGGAGCCAGAAACTGTACCCAAATCAGCCCAAAAACCTGTAACAATACAGCCCAAAGAAGGGGCACAAAAACCTGCATGAATACAGCCCAAAAAAAGCCATGCAAGGCTTGCCAAAGTAAAAAAAAAACAGCCATAAACCATCAATAAAACTGCTCAGAATACATAACCTAATGCTCCCATCATCAACCAAAGCTATAGCAACCTAACTGGCCAAAAACCAGCAACAAAATAGCCCAACAATTTGGCATAACACCTTGCCAACAAACAGAACCTAATGCAGGCAGAATCAGCCAACAAACAGGCCTGCCAATAGGTAACAGGTACCACACACACACACATATAGCCCTGCACACACACACACACACACACACACACACATTTAGCCCTGCATGCTAACAGGTAACAGGTACCATAATATGATCATTTGGGCTCAGGTATAATAACCATAATCAAAGTAGCACTAACCAGTAACTAAGTTGCCATTAAAGTCATCATAGTTGCCAAGATCAGTACCAACTAATACACATCGTCATAAATTTAAAATGCATCATCATTGCCCATCTCATACAATTGATCATCATCGTTGCCCTAACATTTCACCTACCAAATGATCATCATCGTTGCCATAACGAGTACAAAATATACATTATAAAAAGTTTAACATGTTATAAGGTTCGTCATTACAAAAAGGAGGCATCACATCCTCGAATAAAGGGCCAAACGTACTAATATAGTTAATTACCAAAACAAGGAATCAGATCCTTGAACAAAGGGCCAAACGTACTAATATACTTAATTACAAAAACAAGGATGGACAAATCCTATGTGGTCTTCAATTTGATTTTGCCCGATAAAACGGCTTCCACCCATGCTTGTCTGTAGTTCTCGGGTATGCCGTAAAACGTGTCGACATTTTCTTCCGCCGATACAATAATGGCGTGTGCCGCAAACATATCAAGCAACTAAAGGTCGAGTTTCTCAAGCTCGGCAAACACCTTCTCTTTCTTGGCAGCAAGTCGATCATCAAAACCAACGGATTCGGCGATCTTATTCAACGCCGTACTGCTTTGAGCCATGTAATTCCCTATTGCGTCATGAAGGGATGGCTCATTTGCGTCCACCTTTGCCTTCTTCTTTGGCCTTTCCGGCCCAACATTGATCGCCGGGGTGTTCGCATTACTTCTTGGAGTGGTGGGATTGGCATAGCTTGTTGGAGTCCCGGAAGAAGTTGTTATGTCAACAAAAGCCGGGTCACCATTTGCAAAGGAAGGAGTATAACAATCATTGAACAAGTCAACGGGGTTAATGGTTTCAACGGGGTCACCCGGAATATCGTCAAGTTCCGCCGCATCCTCGGCACCTTCA
Organism: Rhododendron molle; assembly: GCA_025413875.1. Classification (NCBI taxonomy): domain Eukaryota; kingdom Viridiplantae; phylum Streptophyta; class Magnoliopsida; order Ericales; family Ericaceae; genus Rhododendron; species Rhododendron molle. The sequence continues at coordinate 45,807,926 of CM046393.1, forward strand.
CCGGTGGCCCTATCCCTCCCAAAAAGAAATTGCCAACTCTCGTACATGGGAAAAGCCTTCCCATTCATCCCTTTTGCCTTCGTATTAGACTACACATATTGAATGACATACATTATGTGGCATAGTTCCAATTTATGGGAGGTCAGAACAATTTATGTAAGTGTAAAAGGAAGAGTAGAGAAGTTACCTTCTCATATTCTTTCCACACGTCCTCCGAATCCACTTGAATTGAATTAGTGGCATAGTTCCAACCGAACCCACTAATACGTGTTATGTCGAGAATGAGAGCATACATCTTCTTCCAAGTTTTCACCTTGGACTCGATGTTGGGTACCGCTTTAAGCGTCGTTCCGGGCAATTTCTTTTTCAACTCCTTCTCAACCTCATTGAAATAGCCCGGTTTGAAACCATTATGGGCTCTATACTTTTCGGAGATACACTCCATCATAGCAGCAAGTAGGCATTCCTCTTCCTTATGGGTCCACAACCTACGAGCTTGTTTGTCCTTAGCACTTGATGTTTGGGATTGTGCAGTTCCTTCACTTTCCATTTTGGTTCGTACCCTGATTTTAATAACGATGACAACATGACATATGTAATGCACTCACTAAATACCTAAATATGACATTGAAATAGTTAACACAATTCAAGTTCCAATGTTTTAAGAATTGTACAAGCAAATATAATCGCAATTATTACATAATCAAAACAGTTAGACATATCCTATTGGCCACCGCCATGATGAGCTAACCAATCGTTGTACATTTGGGTTGCCAAGTTATCCCTCATTTGGGTCCATTGGTTTGTACTCTCGAGAGTTCTAATGTACTCATCAGGTGGTATGTTATGTAGGTTGGCCTGCTCCCACGCCGTGTATTGACCCTCTACGGGATCCACCGCCAATGTACGCTTAATGAGATTGTGGAGAAGGCAACAGGCAGTGACGATGCGACATTGAGTCCTAATGGGATAGAAAGAGTAAGATCTCAAAATCCCCCATCTCATCTTAAGCACTCCAAAGCATCTCTCTACGACATTTCGTGCTTTGGAGTGCTTCATGTTGAAGAACTCCTCCCGGCTCTGGGGCATGTGTCCTTGCCTCCAAATATTTATGTGGTATCGTTGACCCCTGTAAGGTGCTAATATTCCCGGCCCATTAGTGTAACCGGCATCGGCGAGGTAGTAACGACCTACACATGAGATTAGTAGCCTTAAATGAGTACGTTCACACAAAGGAGGAAGGACGTTCACTAATGGAAAGGTTTTCAAGGCACATACCGTGTGGAATTTTCAACCCGTGAGGCCTTACCAAGGCGTTTTCAAGCACTCTTGAGTCTGTGGCGGAGCCTTCCCAACCAGACAACGCGTATACAAATTGGAGATTACGACTACAAACTCCTAACACATTTGTCGCGTAGTCACCCTTCCTTGACCTATACCGTGCCTTGAGTTCTGTTGGGGGGAGGACTGGTATGAAAGTACCATCTAAAGCCCCTAGACAATTCTACGAGAAAGAAGAGAATTTTTATTATGGTTGATCATTTATAATCAAATAAATGCATTAATGTAAGTTAAGAATTAACATTTATGTACCTCAAACCACTTCCACCTAGCATCCGGCTCATTGCCAGGAATAGGCTGAGGATGATACCACAAGTACTTGTTAAGCCGCAATACCGCAATCAAAACTGTGTGGAAATGCCTACTGATTGTTTCCCCCGATCTCCAAAATTGTAAAATGGTTCGCTTATTCTTCGTATGGTGCGAAAGGATCCACAAAAATATTGCAACCTTCTCTACAACAGTGACATTTCTAGATGGCTCTAGCCCATTTTCAGTAAGTAAATGGCATAACGTCATAAATGTATGCCTATTTACCCTCAATTGGTTGTGACAAGTCGTGTCACTTTGGTGTACCAACCTATTCAGTGCGTCTATTTGGTGTTGGTAATAATTAGGATTGGCACGAAGATGAGGCTTCTGTCGAATCCTTCGTCGATCCCTTTCGGCAATCAAGTCCATAATTAACAAGTACAATTGAAGAACACTATTGACTATTGTCATCATACATAACATTGCTAACAATGCCTTACGGTTTCTCTTCTTTCTTCGTTCACGGTTCGTTAATCTTGCCATCTGTTTTGGGGCAGAAGTTAATTTAGTGTAAACACGATAATAGGAGAAATCATAATTTAAGGCAGCTTATAATATATTCTTACAGTAAATTGTATAGTCTCAAGTTTGTCTCTATACTACACCTACAAAAACTTCTTTATTCAACGTTATATATTAACAGCAGGTTGCATATCAAATCTTGATCAACAATCAGTTCAAACAAGGTACAAAAACAATACTGTGGCCTGTCGGATCTATATTGTATAGTTGCTTGTCTATTAATATTCAACCAATTACTTCTAGTAGAGTAGCGGAAGATTCTTACTTTTTGTAATAGTTTTCAGGCTAGGAAAACATGATATAGCAGTCTCATTTTTGTGGTCATACAAAGAAAACCACTTTGGTCTAAGCAATATTCTATGTTCTTTCAACTAAAAGGAATTAAACTGTCCTTACATGACCTATTTATACACTAAACGCCAGTAAACAGCCCCTCAATATATAAACCTGCCCACTAACAGGCCACTTAACAGCAAACAAGCAGCCATTTGTTGTCCAAACCATAATATTACTATATTACATTCATCTTTGTTAAGGAGAATGTACATCTGTCTAATTCAATTGTCCGCTTCTGAGTTACGTTCAAGTAAGTCAGGACTCAGCTCAATCACCTGTTTTGAGTGAAACGGAACTTAAATGTACCATAGGAAGAAGGCAGCAGCAAGAGCACAAGACTCGCCAATATTTATAGTGAAAGACCCACTACTTGGCTTTTCAAAACCTCAGTGCATGGTTCATATTGCAAAAATGAAACTAGAACCGGAGAATCTCAAGTAAATGAAATTGGATGATACTTATGCTTGGCTTGTTGATTAACTAGATACAGTGACAAAATGCAGTGCTTCTGGTTTTCCTGACCAGCCAACAAGTGAACTTTTCTTCATATGCTTTCACATTATTTACCCTCCACAAATTTAACTTCCGAAAACAGTGTTAAGCAAAAGAAAACATTCCTAATGTAATGAGAGTACATTCAGTTTATAAATGTCCATCTTTGTCGAAACTTGATGGCTAAAAAACAGTCTACTGCTCAAAGAGATTAATTTCGCGGTTGAATCTATGCTTTAAGCTGCTACCAAAAAGAATTTGTTCGCTAAGCGTTTTAAGTAAGTCTATAAAGGAAGTCAGAGAGCTTGTAGCACAACACACATCTCTCTATCTCTCTGTCAAGAGTTCGAATCCAGTATGATCTCTCAAGACAGTTCTGATTCTTAAGTAATAGAAGACTTCGTGAGTCAGTAAATGAATTTCATTTATTGATATAGTATATTCAAACCATTTCAACTTGATATCATCAGCTAGTTGCCTAATTACTGACTCGAGGCAAGAAGGGGGCAATATTTAGCATTTCAGGGAATGTGAACATGGAGGAGGTATATGAGCACATATACTAGATATTCTATACGGCAACTCAAAATCATAAATTAGGGCAAAATGAAAAAACGAAAAATATTCATCAATACGGCAACTCAGATCTCAGATCGAACTCACTCATCACTGACATTCGATTCTGTAAAAAAAATTGTACATCTACGGCAACTCAGATCTGTCGACAGTACCAAAATGAACTCCAAATCGCAACAGCATAGTCCAAAAACCAGATCGCAAAACCATAGTCGAACAACCAGATCACAACAAACCAGATCGAAAACCAGATCAAGACCAAAAATGGAGTCCAGAACCATACCTCAGCCCTTTCAAAAAAGGAAAACAAGGTCAGGACGTAGAGGAAGACGAGGTGGAGAGTAGAACCCGTCGGTGTACGGCGGTGGAGTCGCCAGAGAGTAGATCGGCGACCTCCTTCTTCTCTCTCTCTCTCTCTTCTCTCTTTCTCAGTCTAGTTGTAAAATGAACGACAACAAGCCACAAAAGTGAAAAGCCAAGGGCAACACAGTCAAAAACGCACCCGGATTAACTAGCGACAGGGGTACCCCCTGTCGTTAACTAAACCTAGAAGAGGGGGAGATGGAATCCGGCTAGGGGCTCAAATCCCCCTTCGATTCTGCACATCCAAAGACCGGAGATGAGGGAGAGGGGGAGAACAAGTGAGGGGTGTTGCCAAATCCGGGTTCAAGTCCCCCATCCAAACAGGCTCTAATATTTGGTGTGCTTTTCTCTTGTCCCTTCAGCTCAATGTCTTGTCTTCTGATCTGCAAGAGTTATATCAATCTTGCTAGAATTGTTTGTTTCATCTTTGAATGTCTAGAATTGTTTGTTTCATCTTTGAACATTTACGGATTAGATTCTTACAGATGGTGTTGCTTGACAATGATATCCATGCCAACACCAGCGCTTTAATCCTACATGATGTCTTTGGCGAGACAACTCGTTGCGGCTTGTCAGATCTGTAGCTTTGGGAGTTATTGGTGCGTTCATACTTGGTTGAAGTCTGCTTGATCCTTCTTGTGTCTTTCGTCTTCGGTATTATGTTATGTCTTTTGAAACGGCTAATTCGAGATATGAATTTTCGACAGGATATACACCCACTTTAATGCTTGAGTTGGGTTAAAAGACATCGATTCTTGTTTTAATTAGTATTTAACTGTTATAACTTTAGCTTTGTCCAAATTAAATATTTATAATAAACTCTATTATGTAACTATCATTGGGATTTTATCGATATAATATTGCTTGTTGGAAACTAAAATGGTAGCACATAATTATATACAAGAATATACGCCTTCTTTTGGTAGCTACCACCAACCCTTGGCATGTTGTGGTGCCAGAACACTTTTTTTAAAAATAAATATTTATTTTATATTTTTAAACTAAAAAATAATGCAAATAAAATATAATTTTTTGATTTTTTTGCACCGTATAAAAGATCTCATCGAGATCTTTCAAATAAGATTCTTATTGCATATTTTTAGATTTTAGTAAACCCATTATTTTTGAACTTGAAATTACCTTCTTAAAAAATAAGGACTTATTTATCGTTCTGGAACGGGGCCTTGAGTGATTACGCCTGTATCAATGGTAGAGGAACTCCACCCAAAAAATAAATAAATAACCAAAATAAACCGAGCCTTAAGTCCCAATCACTTGGAGTCGGCTACAAGAATCATTTTCCTTCATTAAGCTCTGTCAATGGCCACTTATTCACACAAACCTACTATATTTGTATCTTTGCACACCACAGCATCTAAGGCTCAGTTTGGATGGTAGGAATTTTAAGGAGGAGTGAAAATGTGATACTATACTTCTATGATTCCGACGTTTGAAAGGAACATAAATAGGAATGTGATGCCGCACTCTCAGGATTCCCATGTTTGGAAGAGATAGGAATAGGATTGTGATTTCGGACGACACATCCGACCAGAAATCACATTATCAGATAGAGTGGGAATTTGATTCCTCCCTTACCCCATGGAAATCTTAGATTCCTGACTCAATCAATAAAAAAATGGAAATATTGACTTTGATAATTTCCAAAAAAATTGATTCATGCAAAAGATTACTGAACTAATCCAAACACTGGAATGAAATTACTTCAGGTATCGTATTCCTAGGAATTTCATTCCTAGCAATCAAATTCCTATTCCCACTCAATAAAATTTCTAGGAATTTGATTCCTAGTAATCACATTCCTATTCCTATTGAAAATTCTAGTCATCCAAACTGAGCTCAATTTAGGTCTACCCATCCACGTAGCATTACTATCCAAAGCTATCATATCCGCTCTCTTAACTACTGCATCTCCTGGTCTACGATAAACATGCTCAAACCACCTTAGCTTATTTTTCCTCAACTTCTCTTCTATAGATGTTACACCTACCATCTCACGAACCGCTTCATTTTTAATTATGTCTCGTCTAGTCTTACTACACATCTACCTCAACATTCTCATTTCTGCTACACTCATCTTGTTAAATTCCCAAACATTTAGTTATTTCCAAATGGAATTAACCGTCTTTTTACTCTAACCATATGTTCTGATTTTAACTCTCTTGTTCGAATGTCCAAAAGGGCTAATGATTTTTCAAGGATCCGCACTCACATACGTATCTACTTCATTTAGTGCATGTGCTCTTACCTTCAACATACTACTAATACACTTCTAGTTGCTTAACATAGGGAGGAATTCACGGTATATATAAGAGTTGATAGTACGTGAAAGGTTGTATATCTAAAACATCATAGAAAGCAATTTTCAAAATATCTGATTAAGATTAGTCGACGTGCGCATAAAATGATAAAAACTTGATCATTAGTGAGAAGAAAAAAAAAAAGTGTCTGACCACAAGGCCAAGATGAGAGACCCGTAATAATGGAGAGCGTTGCCGTGTAAAGAGAGGAGAGATGGCCATAATAATTGGGCGAGGGAAGGGAGGTTTATCCATGCACTTTGAAAAGCGTGGTGGCCACTGGCCAGCCTTGATGGAGCATTCAATGCCTCACCACCCACCTCACCTAATCGTCCATTAATAAGTACTCCTACTCCGACCACTTCTTTTTCATCACTGTACCATACTCCCAACAGTACCAGAAATCTAGAGAGAGAGAGAGAGAGAGAGAGAGGTGTAAAATGATGGCGGACAAGAGAGGCTCTCCGATGGATATGGGGTCGGCTATGAGGGACGACGGGGGCGGAGATGAGACGGGCAGCGGCGGAAGCACTGGCGTGAGGACGGCGGAGACGCTGCTGCGCCTACTGCCGATGGGCCTGTGCATAGTAGCACTTGTGGTGATGCTCAAGAACTCTCAGACTAATGACTTTGGTTCTCTTTCTTACTCTAATCTTGGGGCTTTTAGGTAAATTATTCTTCTCATCTTGTAAAAATTTATTTTTTAAGATCTTATTTACTACTTTACGATTATTCTCTCATAATACATCACTTTTAATTCAAAAAATAAATACTTATAACAGAACGGGGACTAATAGCCTGTCGAAATCATTCCTATCTTTGTAATGTTTTTTGTTCGTCAGTTTCATGCACTAAAACATGATTAGGAGCAGGACCCACTTTTTGTTTTGGAGCATAAACAAGGAAATCAAATGAAGAATCCTTGTCTGATCATTTTTTTCCTATTTTGGTGGTGAAATTACTTTCATCGATCCAAAGTCCAAACCTACAGATTTATACGGTACATTTGTCATCGAAAAATGCTATGAATGCTATGTACAAAAAAAATATACCCGAAAATCATCTAAAATAGGTTTTTTTTTACCGCTAATAAATATATCTCTAAAAATGGATTCTGAATAATTTTCAGATACACTATTATTTGTACCTAGTACTTTGGAATCTCAAATGCCTTTGGCATCGGTAATGAGTTGACCTTGCTAATAAATGAAAAGCCCAAAAAAGGTTTGGCGGGCGTACTCCTTAAAGTCTCTCTCCACTTGGAAGTTCCCAACTTAGAATTCATAGCTTTTTTTAGCTCCATTTTCCCTCTAATAGAACAAAAAAACATTTGAGACTTTGTCGACACCCCAAACACAACCGAAAGAGATAGGTCTCTTGTGAATCCCCAATTCGGGCGTTGTAGCTTGTTTTTGACCGAACTAGAGGGGAGAGGGGAATAGTCGTGATATGCTTAAACTGATCCGGACATCTCTGACCACCGAACCAATTAAAAAGAAGTAACCAAAACTTTCATATCGTGCTAGAACAGAAAGTGTTTATAACTTGATGACGTTTACCTAGAATTAATTAATCCTCTTTTAAATTAAATTCTTGGAAGGAAGAAACATAAGAAACATGCAAACGGTTTACTAAAGTCTTAAAACCGTATTGAAAATCTCTTTTATTTGGAGGTAATTAATTAAGAGCATATATAGTTCAATTGCAATTAATCTAATCTAATTGATGCTAAAAATGTTATGCCCAGGTACCTGGTGCACGCCAACGGAATATGCGCAGGATATTCTCTACTCACAGCAGTGGTTGCAGCCATGCCTCGTCCCTCAACCATGTCCCGAGCCTGGACTTTCTTCCTCCTTGACCAGGTCCAGTACTCTATTCTCATCCATACGATGCATGTACAAATCGTATCATATTATGAAAACTGCGGAAATTAAGAGGAAAATCTTTAATTGTGATTAATCTGTAAAAAAAAAATTTGGGATGTGAAAGTGGAAAAGAGGAGTTGAAGTCGATGATATATCTAAAAGTTTGAGCCAGCTTCAAAACTGACGTTCACACCAAAAGGGGCGTTCCGTTTATAACAATAATAATAGATTACCTCTATAAGACTAGTTGGTTACCCTTGTAGAATACATATATTGCTCATCTTTCCCTCGACCTATGAACACTATTGAACCACGCATTTTATTTCTTCTCTGATTATTTCGTTTTCTATACGTTCATGTGAATCAATTGGTCTTGTTCTTGCATAGTGATAAGCCCTAATTTGTTCGCAGTTCCTGACATACATAATACTGGCCGCGGGGGCTGTATCAATGGAGGTGGTGTACTTGGCGTACAACGGAGACGAAGCTATTACATGGAGTGAAGCTTGTGGGTCCTTTGGCGGGTTCTGTCGCCGGACCGTCGCGTCTGTTGCCATCACCTTTGCCGTGGTGCTTTGCTACGCAGTGCTCTCTCTCATCTCCTCCTACAGACTCTTCAGCAAATACGACGCACCACCAGTTCACGGCCGTAGCATCACCAAGGGAATCGAGATCGGTGCCACCTTCCACGGCTGATCAGCCACCGTGTTCCTCTAGCCCAGTCTGTTGGGCTACGTTTGGATATTGGATTTGCAGGAGATTTTCGGAGACGTAAAGAAAAGCAGAGGAAATTTTCTTTTCCCCATCCGCTAATCGCTTTAGAAATGCAGGACCCAAACGAATCAAAGCTGTGTTTTAACTAGTTGTGTACAATGTTCTCTCAATAACATAATGCCAGTATGCTTTGCAGACATGGTTGACTCCATCTCATGTATTCATTTCAATTGATAAAGTTACAAATTGCAAGATGCCATCGAACCGAAAATGAATGGTCTATAGATGGTGGTTGGGCAACTACAAGCCTTGCTATACGTGCTGTAAAATCCAAATGAAAGGTAGATAGATACAAGAGAACCACCAATAGTTTTCCTACTCAATGGCAATAGAACGAAACCCTCAATTTTCTTCCCAAACGGCACAACTTATTCAAATGGACCGGGACATCCCAACTCCAACTTGAGTTGACTTGAGTAGAAGGAAAAGATCGAAAAACAAAATGATACCCCTTAACATTGGCTTGCTTATCAAAAAACAAAAAACGAAACATAATGCATTGGCCTTGTCGAAATCATGCCCTTTATCTTGCACAAAATAGTCTCCCACATGCGCAATAGTCACTAAAGTCGAGATCATGGGTCTTCTCTTTTCTCAGTCTTCACAAGATAATGACAATAAAACCATAGGAAGTAGTAGTCCAAAATCCTAAGGGAACTAACTACTAGTTACTACATATCATGTCTTTTTAATAGACCAAGTAAACTACCGGGTCTTCTGCACACTCATTCTCTCCCAATATCAACTCTATTTGGGAACCTAACTTCATTACATCTTCAGCATGCTTCATATTGAACAACTGCAGCAAATACACGAGTAATAATCGCTAAGCACCAGTCAAGAAAAATCAAGAACTATTATGGCTCCTATTAAAAGCACACACAGAAGGGAGTTTTGGTGAAAATAAACATGGCAAAGAAGAAGAAAACGAATTCATACGACTTTAACTTTTTAAGCTTTAAAATGACCCAGTGGACAGTGCAGAAATTGTGTGCACAAACAGAGTAGATGGCCAGGAGGTAGAACTTAGGAGTGATCTGAAACAGGACATGATACTACCAAGGACCATCTTGTTTTACCTTTCATGGTGTTCCTTGAAATGCATCTAGAAATCCTGAACACCAGTCATTGAGATGAGATTAGAGCTGTATGACTTCTTTCAAAAATCCTTTACTAAAAAAACTATAGTAGGTTTTTTTGGGAGAAATACAGTAGTTTACAAACTGAAGTTCCAGGTGCCCTTATTACTTAAAAATTGCCAAAAGTCCCTTACGAATGCAAAGTAACATTCATAAGCCTAACAAAGGTCATGTAGGCAAAAACCAGCCTATCATAATTACTAGCATTTCAGACTGCAACTAATTTTGAAGCTCGCTCAACTCTTTCTAGCACCTGACTGGCTTTGTAACACCTTTTAAGCAAGCCTAGGCAAACATGTTACCAAATTTCATAACAGATACAAATGAAGAAATCCATTGATCCAACCTCTATTAAAACAACAGGAGTCAAAACATTCATGATTAGCCGACTTACTAGCTTTTTTATATTGCATTCCATACCTAATCGCTACAGAATTAACAACTTCTGACAACGCCAGGCCCATCATCTTAAGAGAGCACCTTCAGACTGGCTGTGACCAAATATCTGCCAGAATGATCATTGATTACCTAGCAAATCAACATAGCCTAGCTACATAGCAACACATTATGTCATTATGCCCTAACCAAAACCTAGACAATCCAACACAATTAACTTGGTAAACAAACAAATGAAAGCTTCCAAAAAAAACTCCAGCCTACAATAAGACAATATGGATCTTAGCTTATGCCAGCAACTTCCTAGTATTGAAATAAAATCAGGACACGCATGATGAGGCCAGCCAAAACGCTAAATATCACTTCCAAGTGGAAAACAACTCTTGAGAAGCACTTTTTTCAACGAGCCAACAACACATGTAGTGCCATGAGAAATCCAGAACCAGAGAACAAAGAACATAATGCTACAAGCAACTTAAACTATCCGCTAATGGGAATAATGAGATGGTTACTCACAAGAACCGCAACTAGTTCGGAATTTGGAGAGCACTAATGTTACCGCATCATACTAAGACAAACAAAAGAGGCCATTGAGACAGACTTGCTTCAGCGTTTGTTCCTGCCCACAATCTACATCATAGATCAAGCTGATCAACTACAGGACCAAGATTTGAGGGGAGTACAAATACCCTTTTACGAATTGACCAGTCTATACATAGATGCATAAACACAAACATATGCCTGTATTACACTAGAATTGCATCTTGTAGTTCAATTTACTAACTGGTCATAATAACTGCAAGAAACTCGTTTTGAGTAGCACTAAATTCCTCTGTTCAAAGATCACTCAAACAGGTGCCCTACCCAGTTCCCACTTCATACAGGCAATCAAATGCCAAGTACGGCATCCAAGAAGACAAGTTTTCTTATCATCGTGTTTTTCCCAACAGGAGTTCTCAATCAATATCTATATGCTTAGTGCATCTCCAACCCTTACTCTGACACCCACTCAAATACAAATTGAGTTCAAAAACCCCCCATCAAACTCTCCCAACTCCTGGACTCCAGCCTATATCAAATTAAACTTTACTTAAACTTCTACAAAATCAAAATGAAATAAAAAGGCCATTTTGTGTCTTCCAAATTTGGAACTATACCAACAATACGCTTTTACTCCCAGTCTCACATTCATGCTTTAGATTGATGTTTTTCCATTCAAGTGATTCGATACTTTTACTCAAACTTGTACTAATATTTGAATGTACATTTTAGTAAGGGCTGGAGATGACACACACACAACTCATAACTAGACCAAATTCCACCGTGATATACCACATTACCAACCCGCGAGAGGGTGATGGTCTCGCACACAGGATGGCCAATTAGCGAATACTCAAGACACCCGTTGTTGCATGTCTGTCCATCGGAAGAGCCCGTTGCGGCGCACCTGTACTGTTTGGAGTTGCCACTCAGTTTTAGGAACCAAGAAACCCGACAGAGATTCTCTTTTCGGGAGCCAATGGTACAGTGAGGGGAAGGTGTTAGGCACACAAATCCCGGCCCAACCAGAAAGGTTGGCCCATACTCGTTCAATTATTTACATATATAAAGTGTCTGCAGATATAAGTATCTTGTCCAACTGAAGACCCAGCCTTTCGCCAAAATAGAAACACAGAGGTAGGGTATATAAACGTTATTGCATGTGTGTTTAATACACATAAGGAGACAGGGTGCGCAAAGTGCGAACCTCCGCATATGTAGCTCACTGGTTGTTCTTCAGATTGAGGATCCATAAACGATCAAATCCAGGGCTCTGTGAGAACAGCAAGAAGGAAACAAATCGGTGTCATCATTGCATAAATGTACTACCAACAGCACGACATCAGTATCCAGAAGTAATCCAAGAGACGTAAAGGCAACAGATTTTTGAAAATCCGATGGAATTGCTGAACTTAAGGTGAGAGCGAAAACTCGAATCACGGCTTAGGGTTTGGTCCGTTTGGAGAAGACGTAGAGGGAAGAGCGAGAGAGTGGCGGGAGGAGCGTTGTTAAGCGGAGGAAAGAACTCCCCGCGGGCTCCCTTTAATATTTTGGTGGGCTAACGGTCTGGGCTTGAATAGAGGTGTTAAACAGGCCAAATTGGTATACGCAAGGCACGGCACGATTTTAAACGGACCGAGCCTGGCAAATCACGGTCTTAGATAGGCGCGACACGAAAGTGGGTTGGGAACGGCACGATTCTAAACAGACACGATAGGGCATGGGACATGGCACATCAAGTACCAAGTTAGTTACTCAAAAACTTTTTCTGACGAAACTCAATTGGAGATGGGCTAGCACGGGCATCTCATGACATGATACGAAACATGGTTGGCACAGAATTAAATGGGCCGGTAGGCTTGAACACGTACCATCGAGTATAGGCTATGTTCTATTTGGGCTAGACAAACTGAAGCCCGACGGGCTGAGAAGACCTTGGGCAAAGCCGCGGGATAAAATGATGGCCCTTTCATGTAGGGATGGAATGAAACCGAACCGTTCGTCGCGATTTGTCATTTTTTCCTTTTGCATCCGTCTGTGAGGGATGTCATGTTAATTTGGATCCTGTTTGGGTGCTTTTGGTTATTCATATATTAGAAGGCCGCCCAAACTGAACCGAATTCAATCAACCAAATTTTTTGTATGAGGATATATCTATTCGTGCCATATGTCGGGTGGGTTCACAAACGGTCTGGTTTGGTGAATTTGGGGGACCTGGTTGACCCATTGGGCACCTTACTTTTATGACACATGCTTTTATGACAAGTGTTTAAGGGGAGTGATTTTTACACTTCAGTTTTTACAATCTACACTTCATTTTTTGTCTTTATCTACTTTTTTTTTTGTGGCATTTTGCCTTTTTTTCAATACACTTTTTCCCGTAAGTATCCATTCCTTCCTCAAGTCCCCTAAATAGAGCAAATTAGGTTTAACGAATGGTAGAAAAAAGATTATATTGTAAATTTACATGAATAAATACAAAATCGGGAGCGTATGGATTATAAAAAAAAAAAAAGGTGTAATAAATATCATTTCCCTTCAAAAGAATCCTCACTATTCTAAACCTACCTAATCGTCAAGCATTTGAATCTGCACTTAAATGCAATTTTTTTCCAATCGGTAGAAGTGATCATTTTTACATTAGATCTGTGAGAGTCCACGAGACAACCAAACCCAACAACTCAACCAAGATAAGAAACTTTATTCAAAAAAAAAAAAAACCAAGATAAGAAACAAGCCATTATAGGGTAAAAATAAAGAAAGAAAGGAAAATCCTCTAAGGACGGAACACTCACACTCAAGTAGGAAGACTCAAACTTCTAACCTCCTAGATGTAAGAGTCTTAGCTAACTGAGCTGACCCAAATTGATTCTATCCCGGTTAATTGATCACCCTTGTCAAGTATTTTCCCTCGTTTTAGCTGTTGAGCTTTATACAGAGCCTCAACTCCTTTTTCACCTCATTTTTGTTAAACTGGCGGACAGAGAGTCAGGACACACCAATGAATAATGATAGATAGCGAAGATGTCCAAAAAATCCAACAGAGAAATAGGAAGGTTGTCAAAATTCCATGAGGAAACCTTACCCAAAAGCCTTATCACGCACAATATGACAGGCAGAGAAATAGCCACACAAGCCCCCCAGAGAGAGAATTTTCAGAAGAAAAAAAAGAAAGAAAGAAAAAAAACTGTCACCACCCATCCCCACAGTCTCCCTCTCCCTCCACAACCACACGGTGCCTTAACTTCCATTTCTTCTCTACTCAGAACTGATATCAACTAACAGTATCAAATCCCAAATGATTCAGCCCATCCAATCCGCACACTTATATAGAATGAGCGAATTGGCATATACCCAGAGGTAAGATTTCTCCATAGGGAGTTATTTGTCACATTCATATACAGATATTCATATCCAATTCTGTATTGGAGATTTTGGGATTTCTAAAACCCATTACTTTTGTAGCTGTGTCCATTTCTTGAGAATTCTGTTGTGGGTTTTTGCCTGTTAAACATCCATATTAGAATAAAGGTCCATAAGAAACTTGTGAGAGAAAGAGATAGAGTTGAGGTGGTTGTTATATTTGCAAGACTATACATTTGTTCCTACATTACAGTTTAGGTTGTGAAAAAAGTCTTGTTGGGGTAAATTCTGATGGTTTTGGACATATAATCGTGACAATGGCTACTGTGGCTTCCCTGGTGAGTTTGGGAAGCACAAGTGTGAGTCAATCCGGGTATTCAGAAGGATCTCTTTCGCTAGTTCATGGCTTTTCTCTTTCTAGAAGTGCCGCTAGTTTTCGCCCAATTTGGGTTGGGAAGAGATGGAGGTATGTGGGTGTATGTAGATATTCGGTAACAACAACTGATTACATAGATGAGCAAGGGACTTCAGTTTCCCTTGATAGAGGAAGTAAAGACAAAAATGATGTTGATCTTGTTCTTAAGGCGGCCCCAAAGCCACTGTTGAAGTCTCCGCCCAAAATTCAACCACCTTTAAATAATAATGCAAGAAACTCGATGGGTTGGGACCCATCGAAACTTGGTGGGGATTCTGAGGATGGGAAGTCAAAGGATGATGAAGGAGAAAGGAATAAAGTGATGGAGTCATTGGGAGAGGTATTGGAGAAGGCAGAGAAGTTAGAAACTAGTAGCACTAAAAGAGTTAGCATATCAGTAAATAAAACACCCACAAATGCAACTGCTGACCAAAGAAATGTCAAACCAATTAATTCAGTGGATGGTTTGAAGTCTACAGCTTCAAAGAGTGTTTGGCGGAAGGGAAACCCCGTGGCTAGTGTACCAAAATTTGTCAATGAGCCTCCTAAGGTTGAGAAGATTCGGAAACATGAACCATGGGTAAAGGAAGTGGATAAGGTGGACTCTCAGCTTGTTGGGAACCTAAGACCAGTGGATAAGGAGGAGTCTCAGCCTGTTGGGAAC
Source organism: Rhododendron molle (assembly GCA_025413875.1). NCBI lineage: Eukaryota > Viridiplantae > Streptophyta > Magnoliopsida > Ericales > Ericaceae > Rhododendron > Rhododendron molle. Next base: position 45,823,345 of record CM046393.1, read on the forward strand.
CTAAGACCACTGGATAAGGTAGAGTCTCAGCCTGTTGCGAACCTAAGACCACCTCAGCCACCTCTAAGAGTTCAACCGACATTACAAGCAAAGCCAGCTGTAGCTCCACCGCCTGCTCCTCCACCTTTGGTCAAGAAACCTACTATCTTGAAGGATGTGGGTGCTGCTCCAAAGACCCCAACTATAGATGGAATTGATCTAGCTTCAAAAACGAAGCAGCACAAAACAATATTGGTCGACAAATTTGCATCAAAGAAGCTGCTGATTGATCCTTTGATTGCTGAAGCAGAATTAGCACCTCCAAGACCTGGAAAGGGTCCCGCCGCTGGAAAACTTAGAGATGATTTTCGAAAGAAAAGTGGAGGTGGAAGATTGCGGAGGCGTAAGGGTGATGAGGATGAGATTGCTGATGAGGAGGCCGCGCTACTTGATGTTTCAATTCCAGGTGTTAATAAGAGAAGGAAGGGAAGGAAATGGAGCAAGGCAAGTCGGAAGGCAGCTAGACTGCAGGCGGCTAGAGAGGCGGCGCCCGTCAAAGTAGAAATTTTGGAGGTTGGTGAAGAAGGTATGATGGCTGACGAGTTAGCCTACAACTTGGCTATCAGTGAAGGAGAGATTTTTGGTTATCTGTTTTCTAGGGGGATGGGAATGCAGGGGGTGCAAAGTATTGACAGAGACGTGGTGAAGATGATTTGTAGAGAGTACGATGTGGAAGTGATAGATGCTGACCCTACCAGAGTGGAGGATATGGCAAGGAAGAAAGAAATTCTTGATGAAGAGGACCTGGACAGTTTAGAAGACAGGCCTCCTGTCCTTACTATAATGGGTCATGTGGACCATGGGAAGGTAAGAGAAACTGTTTATCTGTTCTTTTCTTTTGTAGTGTATCTTTCTTCTTTAGATAATGTACTTCTCACATTTGCATTGGAGTTGTTATTTGAGTTTCTGATAGCAAGATTTGACTTATTTGTTTTTGGTGTTGTCAACTTGGCAGACAACTCTCCTGGACTACATACGGACGAGCAAGGTATCCAGAAGCTTAATCATATTGTGCTTTGTTTGATATGTTAGCAACTGGACTACATACGGTTTGTATAAGTGTTGGAACCGGGACACACCAAAGTATTCTCTTTTTTTATGTTTCTTTTACTTTCTAGGATGAATGGTGTTTACGAGATGTTGTTTCATGGATAGTGTAAGTTAGTAATCTCCATGATTCTATAGTTTTAGTTTTAGTCGTCGTTATACATTGTAGCACGAGTATCTCAAGAGCATACCATGTTTTGCTACAAGATGGTGTATTCTGAGTTTGATTTATATATATATATATTCATCCGGAAATTACAGTCTGACTTCTAGACAGTACAGGTAGTTGCTTCTGAAGCCGGTGGGATTACACAAGGAATTGGGGCATATGTGGTACCCGTACCTATTGACGGAAAGTTGCAAACATGTGTATTTCTTGATACTCCCGGACATGAGGTCAGCTCTCGGGCATTTTTTTTCTCTAACTTTGAGTTTCTTTGCCAGAAATGTGTTGTTCAGTAGCTCTCAAATGTCCCCCTCCTATTGTCAATTTACTTATTGATTTGTTGTGCATCTGATTACCTTTTGTTTGTTGGGTGTTCTGCCCATCTGTGACAATAACTTGCTAATTTTTCTGTAAATGGTATCTGTTTATCCACTGCTGTAGGCTTTTGGGGCAATGAGAGCTCGTGGAGCGAGGGTGACAGACATTGCTATCATTGTAGTGGCTGCTGATGATGGTATCCGTCCTCAAACAAATGAGGCCATAGCTCATGCCAAAGCAGCTGGTGTACCCATCGTGATTGCAATAAATAAGGTATCTTAGGCGTACTAGCACCTTTCTAAGCTCAAACATAACTCAACTTGCCGTTCATTAAGTTTCGCTTCTAGAGTAGAAGACACTCAGTTTTCTATATTCAATAATGCAGATAGATAGAGATGGAGCTAATCCAGATCGGGTGATGGAAGAGCTTGCTTCAATTGGTTTAATGCCAGAAAATTGGGGTGGCGATGTCCCCATGGTTCAGGTGTTTATGCTATAGCGACTGTGAAACTTTTGTTTCCTAATCTAGCAGTGATGCTTTATATTTCTTTCTATGACGCTTATTGTTTTCCTGCTTGTTTAAAAGGTCAGTGCCCTTAAAGGGGATAATGTGGACGAGTTGTTGGAAACTGTTATGCTGGTTGCAGAGGTACGTTCTTGATATAATACTTTGGCTTTCTAGCTTTGACACTCTTCAAGGTTATTAAATTGGTCATGTTTTGATAGATTTTCTAGCTTTCAGAATTACTTGAGTTCATTCTAGTTTTGTAGTTGTAAATGCGTGTATTTTGTTCCCTTTTTTCTTTTGCAATTTGTAGTTGGAAATGCTTGCTATGCTGGGTATGTAGATTATCTTGGAACATATTTAGTAGTGTAGTGTTTTGGTTTGTGTTGCTAATGTGGACTCTGGGACATTAACTCAATAAAATACTTCTCGCAATGTAATTTGGGCTTGTGTTCATTTATTTCAGTGTTTCAAATGTTCTATCAGCAAAGTCTTTTTTGTTGATCGATGATGATTCATGTATGGAATCTTGCAAAATTAATGATAACTAGCCTATTGTTTCTTGCTCTTGTTGGTATCTGCTTTGTTTGTCTTACTCTCCGTGTTTTTTGTATTTCAGTTGCAAGACTTGAAGGCTAATCCTCATAGAAGTGCAAAGGGAACTGTAATTGAGGCAGGTCTTGATAAATTTAAAGGACCGGTGGCCACATTCATTGTGCAGAATGGGACTCTTAAGAAAGGGGATATAATTGTTTCTGGTGCAGCCTTTGGAAAGGTTTGTAAACTAGTTCTAACTTTAGGAAACTAGTTTTATGTGGAAGGAACTTGCCAACTGTAAAATGAAACATCACAAACCGGTATGGTTACATTTGTTTTGTTTTCAAATTTGTAATAAGCTTTCCCATTTTCTCACTGTCAGGTCCGGGCTTTATTTGATGAAAAGGGAAATCGTGTGGATCAAGCTGGACCATCAATTCCTGTACAGGTCGTAGTTCTATAACTGTTTTTGCTAGTTGGCATAGTTTTTTTTTTTCTTTTGGACATCACTAGTATGCATAGTTAATTTACTGATTTTAAGTAGTATTAGGTTTTCATGCTGTGTTTCATTACGAAGGGATGACATGGTTGAAAATGGCGATTCTTGCTGTATTCCTTATGGGACAAGAGTATCAGATAATACCCAATCTGATTTTGAAATGTTGCTCTTTGAGTTGGAAAGTGCTACACACTATTAGGATTGAGGGGAGGGTAGACCACTTGATTTTCACTGATATGTTTTCTGAATTTCCCATAATAGATAGTCATAATCCTTGCCGCTTAATTGATATGCGAACTACTTTGACTTTTCTGTGCAATTGTGTTCTTCTGACTTCTGTACAGAATCTCTCTGTTCAGTCATTGTTTAGTTGAGGACGGTTATAGAACAAAATGAAGGGCATGGAGATGCAACATTGTGCCAGTCCATGAGCCTTGCATACCTTATGACATGGACAAAGTCACCTGGATGATAACGTAGCAAGTTTAATCTTGCATTGGAAGTTGTTTTATAGGGGTTTAAGTTATAGACCTATATCTAACTTCCCATTGTACACCCATCAGTATATAGTCCATACATGATATTCCAATCGAGTAACTGTTGTCCATAGTGTCGTATGACTCATATATGATGTGAAAACCTTCTATCATAAGCACTTCTTTGTGTACCCGTTGTTGTCAAAGTTCATGATTATTGTGGTATGGCCAAAACTATGGCATTCTTTGGGTTGATAAGAGCAAGTGCACCTGTTTGCTAAGCCATTTTATGGCTTGCTACAGCGTCAAAAAGTCAAACAATAACAATGTTGTTGAACTGGTTTGGTGCCATTTTGACACAATCTCAAATCCAAACCATTGGATTAAAATCATCTCATATTTGGATGCAAATCTACTGACCTGAGTGATGTGGAAGATTTGTCAAAGCCAAAGTTGCTGCCAAAAATGACAGCCAGCTTCGGTGTCATTTTTTGCAGCAACTTTGGCTCACGGTTGGAGCACCACTTTTTCGTATGTTTTGTCAAATTTTGGCTTTGGCTGCCTAATGGCTCCTGAGTGACTTGCTCTGATGGCTTAAAGGATCAAGAAGTGATAACAGCAGGGACATATGCTTTAAGTTTTCCCAGTAAAACCGGCCTAGTGGCCTTTGGACCCATTCCTAGATGATGTTGCTTTCTCAATTACCACAAAGTTGTCCAAATAATCTCTTTTTTTAGTTTCTTTTTCTGGTGTTGCATGTTATTGCTTCTGGTTTGAAGCTTTACTGATGAAAATATCAGCTGCACAATTCTATAGGTCATCGGATTGGATAATGTTCCAATTGCTGGTGATGAGTTCGAGGTTGTTAGCTCACTCGATGCTGCACGTGAAAAAGCAGAGGCACGTGCAGAGTCATTGCGAAAAGATCATATTGCAGCCCAGGCTGGGTATGGGAAGGTTACACTTGCTTCATTAGCTTCTGCTGTTTCAAAGGGGAAATCTGGATTAGACGTGCACCAGTTGAATATAGTTCTCAAGGTTGATGTTCAGGTATACATTTTTTCCTCTTTCTGTTATTCTTATTCTTTGTTTGGCTCTTGATGTTCGTGTCTCCATACCTGTTGTAGTTAAGGAATAATCTGTATCAATGTGCAGATAGTTACGGGCTGCCTAATATAGAGTTTGAATGAACCTTGGACAACTATGGCTGTCTGTTCTCACTGGAATGATCCAATTGATAATGCCCATTTCGGAAAAGAAATCCCCAAGAAGGGCATAGTGCCCATGCAACAACATATTCACCGCATAAACCCGTAAAATGCATGGATAGACTCATACTGAAACTGTACATTTGTCCCACTTGCAAAAAATGTTGAAAACTAGGAAAGCTGGAATGTACTGTCTTTCAAATAGAAGTTTTTAACTGTTGAATGCGTTTAAATTACTTATAGCATCTAGTTCTTTGGAAGAATATACCATTAAAACATGATCACACTTACTGATAAACATTTCATGTATCTAGAATGCCTCAAGATTATTTAATTAGTTCTTTGTGATTGGATTTTTGTTCCTGCAATTGAGTTTAAATTTTCTTAATTGTGTCTAGGGATCGATAGAAGCTATAACACAAGCCCTGCGGGTGCTCCCACAAGATAATGTATCTTTGAAGTTCCTTTTGCAATCACCCGGGGATGTCAGCACCAGCGATATTGACCTTGCAGTTGTCAGTGAAGCAATTATTCTGGGATTTAATGTCAAAGCGCCTGGTCCTGTTAAGACCTATGCGGACAACAAAGGAATAGAGATTCGTCTGTATAAAGTTATCTATGACCTTATTGATGATGTGCGAAACGCTATGGAGGGACTTCTGGAGCCTGTTGAGGTTTACCATATTCACATCTCTTGTTGGATTTTTCCTCCCATTTAATCTGAAACATCATTGCGGGAATACCCTGTTGTAGAGAATATGTATGTCGCTTGGTACACTTTTGTGTAGGTCAGTGCAGCCATGTTCGCTTTGGGTCTCTAGACTCAAACTTTTCTCTCTACGCACTATCCCCAATAAATTTCTCTCCGATTATTATTCTCATTTCTCTATCTAGCTCTCTTCACTCATTACCTCAAAAAACTTCCGCAAAACCCAAAACGAACATGGTCTAGGTGTCTTTTATGGCATCAAATCCTACTAGAGGGCACGGACACGAGTCGCGCGACTAAGATTTAATGTACCTGCATCATGTGATGGTTAATGATCTGAAGGTTGACGTGTTCAGATCATTACCAACCTCCCAGGAATGGAGGGCTAGTAGGTAGGCAGCCTTCCACCAAAAGGCGGATGCTCCAAAGAAATTGGAGAGATTTTGTTCCTATGTCAATTTTGCGTGATTGATATGTCGACGCAGAAATGCGTACAATTTTCATGTTTACTCATGTTGGCCATGGGCAGTTGCACTCATTTTGCAAGTTTCCATACAACAAATGTGATGACCTGGTGCACAAAAGTAAAGTACTTCTGTCAAGGATACTTACTGAGAACTCCCTCGTGGAAATTTGACCAACCAGAGGGTGTTTGATTCAATGGATCAATTGATTGTGCACGTTAATTAGAAAGTGATTCGTTTTTGAACACTTTTATCCTCGCCGGATTTTTGCATTTGTTATGGTCACTGTATATTTGAAGCTGAAAGCTACTGTTTTCTCTTGACAGGAACAAGTAACAATTGGCGCAGCAGAAGTCCGGGCCATATTTACCAGTGGTAGTGGTCGTGTTGCTGGCTGCATGGTAACAGAAGGAAAAGTTGTGAAAGATAGTGGCATTAGGGTTCTGAGAAATGGAAAGACAGTATATGTTGGTGTCCTCAATTCTTTGAGACGGGTTAAGGAGATGGCGAAAGAGGTATGTATATCTAGCTCTTTCCTACCCATGTTTTACTTTCCTGGGTTATGATATTGCTATTCCATGCCTCTACAACTTTTAAGTAATTGAGCAACCTAGTATATACATTTGACCTATGCTTATAGTACACGGAATATTCTACGAGACGAATTTTCCAAGTGTGCTGTGATGTATTTTCAAGGAATAATCTTTAGTGTTTGGACTGCAGCGTTAAGGATCTTTTCTATTATTAGAAGTACAGAGACTAGAGAAGCAATTATCCAACGACTATCGTCACTATCCCTTCACCTATAAAAAAAAACGACTATCCCTTCCCCCAACTCCGCCCTTGCCTTTGTCTGCTGGCTGAGATAATGCCTTGTAAAGAGAATTACTAGTTTGCTTTGTATCTTATGGCACTAAATCTTCTTCTTTTTTTTTTTTTTGAACTGGGACTAAATCTTGTTAGAATGGGCAATTTTGAGGCCTGACTCATGAAATTGCCATACCGAACTCTTCTGGTAACCTTAGAAAACTGAATGGTGTAGGTTGTGCGTACGATTATGGAGCAACGGTGCAGAAATTTTGATCACAGTAGGGAATAGAAGCTGTAGGTAACCATACATGTAGGTTTACATCCTGCAGCTTTTTTACTTGGTATGGAAGTGCGCGGAAGTTTGAATGCAGGAATGGAGATATAGCTATGTGTGTTTGTCATTTTATTTTCTGTATTTCTACCTAGTGATTTTTTCAGTGGGAAATGAAACCCTACTGCTGCTTGTCAGTTTCATTTATCCCGACCTAAGCTGGTTTGGCCTCTCATATCCAAAAAGTATACTTGGCCTCTCAGTGTCTAGCCCAAATAGCCTTTTCCCAAAGAGTTCCCACATGTCAGATCGAGTTAAGTTAATCATGGAACTACTTTCGGTAATCGGTCAAGATGTATTAACAGGACACGTCACAGGTTAGAAAAGAGATCAGGAAAGTTCTGGTGCTTCAAGGATGTAGATTATGCCATACCATTATTGTCGAGTATGGTATTATTAGTGTGTTGACGTCATAGCGCATGGTAGGAAAGCAAATTTTCAATTTTTTTCCACCCGTTACATTAACAAATACGGTGAAACATAAGATTTCGAAATCGCTTTTGGACCTTCAAGTGATGGATATTTAGTGCATTGGAGTCTTGTCCTAATATCCAGCGGGATGTAGACCTAGTCGGTTATATGAGGTTGTAAATTGGCTTGTGCTTTTATAGGAGGGTGGAATCTTTCTCTGAGACTGCCATAATGGTGGTTTCAGTGGCAGTTCATGGCCATGTCATTTTTATGTTGTGGTGCCAATGTTCAGGACTCAGGAGAAGAAAATACAGTAAATGGTTTCTCCGGTCATCTTTTTCATGTCAGTGCAAGGGATAATAATTAATAATTTTTCGTCTGTGTATCTAGGTCTCCTGAATATATGGCAATGTCAAGTTTTTTTTGTACTCCATTCTAATCACATTTTTATCGTTTTCAACTTCGTAAATACTGGAAATGCTTCCATGTCGGCCACAGATAATTTATCACTTGTTTAGCTTGCTTATACTGGAAACCACACTGATAATAATCACTGTATGTTACAAGTATAGACTTACATATCCTCTTCTAAATGAATGAAATAACTGTGTCAGACAGTTGGATAAGGCATAGGATCCATGTTCGGCATTTTTAATTGCATTCACCTTGCAAGCAGATTTTTTTTTTCCTGATTTTATTGTGAATTATGCCTGGAACTTCTATGTCATGCCTAGAATTCCCTAGGACGCACAAAACACCATTAATACAGAGAGGAAACAAGAAATATATTCCAAAACAGATATTTTGGCATTTCCGTGCTTTTGATATGGAAACTATATTGAACCCAACTCCTCGGCATTCGGCACATACTGCTCCTAACACTGATACCTGAGTCCATGTAAGATAGATAAGCAGCCTTGACAAGTGGCACAAACGCATTGTCCCCTGACTTTTGTTCTCATGTTAGTAATGGTCAACATTTTATACTTTTCTCGCGTTACAAGAGTTTTCCTCTGGACAGGTGAATGCAGGACTGGAGTGTGGCATTGCGACTGATGATTTCAATGATTGGGCGGTGGGAGATATTATTGAGGCTTTCAAGAGTGTGAAAAAGAAACGGACACTTGAAGAGGCTTCAGCCACAATGGCAGCTGCAATTGAAAGAACTCAGCAATGACCATATGTACTTCCTCATCTGTCGACTTGTGTTTTACCTTGAGCAGATTTGAGGTACAATCCGTCCCTGGGATTGACGACACTCGGGTGGACGTGATATGGATGAGCACTCACTGAGTTTAACCCGTCCCTGATACTTGGCTCGGTGGATATTAGCTAACAGGGTTTTGGTCCTTTGTTGAAAGTTATTATGATGTAGAATGTAAATAGAGAATATATCAGATTCAGCTTCTTGTTGTAAAGAGGAACAAAGGGATCATTCATTCAAACGCAAAAGATTCAGTGATGTACCAGTTACAATTACACGTGCAGAAATATTCAAAAAAAAAAAAGATGCTCTGAGTTAGATGCATCATCCCGTAACCTGAAATCTGTCTTCCTTGTGTATGTATCAACTGATACAGATTTTGCTATTGGAATTAGCTTATCTTGTGAATGAGGTCAATTCTTTACGAATGTTTCATTTTAGCTCTCTCTCTCTCATCCATGTTTCAGTGACATTCTCAATATTTGTTTCTCCGGTGAACAACGGAGTATTTGACATTCTCAACATGTGTTTTTCCAGTGAATCATCCCATCTGAACGAGCTTTGGCCAACTTACACTGTGGGTTAAATTACTTACTAGTTTCTTTCCTGATGCAGTGACTGGGTTAATCTGTTAAGCTTTACTTTACTTCCATCAGAGTCGAGGGTTTCTTTCGGCTGTATGCTTGATCCATCCATTGCACTCCGATCTTTCTTACTTCTTGTTCTCCTTCTGCTTGTTCTTATTTCCACAAGACCTATATTCCTTTTGACAAGAACGTTTGAAATACTATTTTTACTGGTTTATTCCGGTAATACATGATTGGAAAAGAGAGAATTGGCCACATTAAAATCACCGCAATCTCTTTGATTTCCGAAAATGCTTAACAGTAATTCTTTAGTTTACAATCTTCATGGTGATGCATGCTAACTGCAGTAGATAACTCCGAAGCTTTTTATTTCACTGCATAAAAGGCAAATGCCTTGTTCTACGAAAACAGATACGATTCGCCTTATTTCAAGAAAACTTACTCACAGCCTCTCAGTCACCTTTTTCAAAAATGGTGGTGAAGAGGGGGTTGAACATGAGGCATTTTCCTCCAAAAAAAAATGCCAACCATCACTGCCTCCTAAAATGCAGGCTGTGGTGATTCATTCACCTTGACAAAAAGAAACCATTAATTTATTTAATTAGACATATTAGTCTAATACTACCACTCTGTTGTTGCTGCTCAACACTTATTCATCTTCTGCAGCTTGTGAGACTGAAACCAGCACAAAAAGCCTATGCAGCAAGTGAGACTTCACGGTATGATGGTTCTCGATCTGATGAGCTGCCAAAAGGAGTTGAAAGGCTCCCATTGGCATCAAAATCTCTTTCTTCTTCATAGATGGTGTCTAGCTTTTTCCTCAACGGCCGCTTTGTTCTAGAGATTAGTTTTGATGGAGCAACTTCTGTCACGAACCTTGTTTTCGCCATTGTTCAGGCAATGAGAACAACCAAGAATTTTCCTGATCAACAGGAGGAGAGGGAGAGAGAGTCGCTGAAATTTGGGGAGATGGGTTGCTGAGAAGAGCAATATTGAGCCAAATTTATAGACCAGCTTTGAAACTAAGAAGTGAAATTTCTGTCGCCAACCCCTACTTTTTGCATTAATCACATAAAGTTGCTTCTTGACCCAAGAAAAAGACCTCACTATGTGAACCACGAGCGATATGTCTCGTGTGGCTTTCCTAGAAGAAAGGGGCCGGGGACCAGAGATCTTGATAAGATTTCCCTCTTATATATGGCTCTTCTCTCTTATGATTCGCATGACGTGTCAACATGAAAATCATTTCACCGTACACAAAGGGAGTCGGGACCTCTACGTGGCTCGAGTTAAAACCGCACATTCATGTAACGCGGTAAATTACATAAGTTAGGAGCTGCTTGCGCGCATTTGGTTGACATCGCATGGGGTAAGAAATTAACCACTAGTGGTTTCGGTCCGTAAATTTTTGTCATCCTTTCTCCTTTAATTCCATTGTTAATGCATGGCACATTGATTTCCAACACGAACCGATTCTCATGCCAATTGATAAAGCAATGAACAATTGAATTAAAAAAAAAAAACTAGATTCACTATATGTCGAGCTTGCCAAATATCTTGTGTCTTCATAATTTCTATGTTCCAGTGCAATAAGTTAATAGGTGGGTCTTGGGGCATCCACAATGTGCCCATCGGTCACATCGTTGTCAAAACGCGCCTCTATGCATTAAGATAGCGGTCCGCAGGGTTGAAGTATTTTGCATAGCGTTTTAGAAATTTCAATCGGACGCGGCGAAACTCTCATGATACACGAATTTCAAGGAGGACAGCAATTTTGGGGATAGAGAATCACATGCTTTGTACTTGAATGCCGTATGCCATCCGTAGAGCTAGTAATGTCCTTAGCAGGTACATAAAAACTTGTGACCACAGCTTCCGTTTAAAGCCACGTACAAGGGGGACCAAACCGTCCTAGCTGTTGTAACGTAATTTTCATTCAAAAGTGTACACATATATATGTTTTTTGGATAAACAGTACATATATATGTTACTGTCATTCTTTCGCCAAAAAGTTTGAAATTTCGAAGTTACTGGATAAAGAAGGAGAATTACATGTTCAATTAATCATGTGATGTACTGATTTTTCACAAAGGGCAACAAAAATCTCGATGAGATTTCCTCCTCACGTATGGTTCGGACAGGGAATACTTATCACTTATCAGTCAGTCATTCAGACATATCCCTCTTAAAATATACTACAGTAGCATTTTGCATCTGGACAAACTTTTTCCTGAACAAAGATGTATCCGTAGCCATCCGACACTTACGCATCTACGTGCATCGTGCGAGACCTGTGACCGGACATTCGAGTGACTGTGTTCGGACGTCTGGGCATTTTTTTCAGAAGGAAAAATCTAGAAATATATGCCCCGTAAATTTTCCTTAGCCGATCGAACTCCATTTCCGCACATGGTTAATGACGGGTGTAATTCAATGAAATTCAACAACTATAGCTAATTAACCACATTTACTTACCGTACGGCATTGGTAATTAAATGAGAAATTTCCTTGCAAGGAAAATTTTGTCATCAGAGATTTTGTAGAGACCCGTAAATTTCTTTATTTTATATTAATGTTTGTAATTGAGAAAAAAAGGGTGAAAATGACGTAATATGAATGTGGAGGTTAAATGTGCAAAAGTTTGGAAAATGTGGGTGTTGGTGTAATATGGTGCATGTGTGTATATGTGTGTGTGGCAGGGAAAAACATTTCCCATTTCCTTCTCTCTTCATCTCTCTCTCGGTCTCTCACGCTCCCTCTCGGCTCTCTCTATCTCTCACATTCTCTCACCCAAAACTTATCTCCAAATTCAAAACCCGCAACAATCAACCTCCACTCCATCTTCTACTTGCGTATTGGAGCTCGTATCTCGTTAGATAGAGCTCGGTTCGGAGTATTTTGTTCGGTTTGGATTCCGGAAATTGGGCTTGCTCAATCTGTTCGGTTTCGGCTTGGATACTCGAGGTAGGGAATTCTACCCCTCTTTATATGTTATTTGAGTATTATTATGCCTTATTCGAGTTTGTATTGGTTGTTATTGAGATTGGATTGAAACCTGGAAATTCTTTGTCGAAATCGTCTATAAGTTACTCTCCCTACCGGTAGGAACTTTTCTTCTACCGGTAGGACGATTGAGAAATTTCTTCATAACCAGCTCAAACTATAGCAGCAGCTCAAAAGCTGCTCAACGTATTCATCTTCTACCCGTAGGAACTTTTTACCTACCGGTAACTCAAGTGCTAAGCTGCTCAACGTATTCGTCTTCTACCGGTAGGTCAGGTGCAAAATTGTTTCATTCAATTCAAATGTTGGCATCTTCTACTGGTAGGAACTTTTTACCTACCGGTAGGTTAAGTGCTAAGCTGCTTAATGTATTCGTCTTCCACCGGAAGGTCAGGTGCAAAATTGTTTCATTCAAATGTTGGCATCTCTGTTTCCAGTTTCTAGCAGTAGAAGCTTCCACCTACGGTAGGTCTTCTACCGGTAGGACTCGTTCACCTACCAGTAGGAGATTGAGCTGCTGCAGTATTTTTCAGTTGCTTTCCTATATCTTCCAATTTACATTTAGAAGCCTTTCATCGACTCTAATGGGTTTGTTTGCACATTCTTTCAAGTGTCTTAGAGAGTTTTACTTGTCTCACACTTAGAGTGATATCCGATGGACTTAAATGAGCTTGTTAAGTTAATTGTTAGGAAAACTTGAATTAATGGAATGACGTGAATAAACTACGGATACAAATGCGATACATTACCGCCTAAAATGAATCGAAGACCGCGGTGAGCAGTTGATGCATGGGGTATGGGTTTAACTTGAAGTGAGAGGTTAGTAGATTGCTTAAGGGGAATTAATGACGGTTTATATATGGATAAAGATCAAGACAAGAATCGTGAGCTCTTTAGTACTTGATTGAAGCATGGTGACACGATGTGTAAATGCAAGGTGACGTCTAATGACAAATTATTAACACAAATGACATAATGGGTACCCATTCGTTGAAATGAGAAACATGTGGGGTAAAAGTTGATATCATCTGAACTTGAAGTTGGAAACCAAATGTATGAGTCGGATATACGGGGTCCTGTGTACCCGAAATATGAGTTGGATATACGGGGTCCCGAGTACCCGGAACATCAGTCGGAGATACAGGGTCTCAAGAACCCGGAATGATATTGGATATACGTGGTCCTAGCTGAGAACCCGGAATGAGAATTAGATATACAGGGTCATGATCACCCGGAACGTAAACTAGGTATACGGGGTCCTAATGCCCGGAATGTCTCTAGGTCTATCAGGCGGTGTGACGTGGGTGACAAGTTTCTAATGTGCCTATCTAAGGTCCATGGGAAACTTATGGGATACTAAGCTGTTGGATTGTAAACCGCTTATGGTGGATGTGAGCAGATCGGGATTTAAGTGAAGAAGAATTCAAAAGACAATAATAGGTCAACTGGCAAGAGTGAAGTGTTTGTTTAAGCTCTTAAATTCTGATATAGTGCTTGTGTTTTATCTATGCTCCTTTGTTATCCGAAAGTTGGTGTTTCCTCGGCATCTCTCCTGGCCTTCAGTTGCATATAGAGTTTGCGTAGACTTTTCTACTGGGCTAGTGTAGCTCAAGTCTTATATTATTTTCAGGTGCTATTCCAGAACCATAGCTTGCATGCCTGGAGTCCTTGAAGTGTGGACATTACATTTAAATAGATTATGTTTTGTTGAACTGAAATAGATAGTTGGTACATATAAAATTAAATCTTGATTAATAAAAGACATACAATAATCGGTGGAATCAACATCACATTTTTTAATTTTGGTACTTTATTTTCCACAATTCAATTGGGAGGAAAAGTTAACGTAGATAATTATGACCTTCCAACTACCACCAAAATATATTCATTTTGTTTTTTTCCTTTGTCTCTCCCTCTTTTTCATTTTAAGAAAATGGAAAAATATTCTCAAAACCACCCAAAGAAATAAAAAATACAATTGGGCTCATTTTTCAACATTGAGGCTCGTTCCACAACACTTTCTTATAAAATAAGTACTTATTTTACATTTTCAAACTCAAAAAATTTCTATTGCCGAAATGATTTTTTGTACCATATTAAAAGTTTCAATGGGATCTATCAATATTCATATTGCTATAAAAAATTATTTGCTTAAACACATTATTTTTGAGTTTAATTTTTTTTAAATAAGTATTTATTTTGAAAGTTGAAACAGTCATTAAGTGCTACACATATCTATACATTGGGGGAATATGAACACTCTCATTTTAATTCTTCAGTTGAGAAAATGAAAAGCCTTTACTCTTTTTTTTAGGAGTTTTTAAATATTAATCCCAATAACTCATCCCATGTAAATATTCATCCCGCCCACTTTTATTGGTTATTTTTTCATCCTTCCAATGGGTGAATTACCCTTTTTGCCCTTTTTAATGATATATGTATGTATAGTTATATATTTGTTTCCTATCTTGGTGGGATTTGATTTTTAATGATTCTTAATGGGTGATTTCAAAATGGAAAGACCACAATATTTGGGAATTCAAAAAAAAGGAATAATTGGGGAAGAAAAAAAGAGATAAACTTCCAAAATAATCATAATTTCATGATACAACATGATTATAAAAATACAAATTTGAGTCATGATTTAATGAACCAAGAGGAATACACCATGATTCCAGGAATACATCATTATCAAGTCGCAACCGCTCCTCCTCTGCCATCACCTCCACCTCCATCTCTTCCCGTCGCATCCGCTCTACTCTTCCACCTCCTCTTCCACCATGAGCGATGAAATACATCATGAAATATGCTTGATAGAATACACCACGACGAAATACACCATGAAATCTACTTTATATAATACACCATGAAATCTGTTTGATAAATAAAAGACACCATGAAAAAAAAATACACCATGAAATCTGCTTGATAGAACGAACATGACTTATTTAACTTTGACATCCAGTCTATGTAAATACAAAGAAAAACAAACCAAGATCCGCTCCAACCTCATTTGAATAGCATGAAAAAAATGTAGAAATTGTTTGAAAAATAAACCGTTACAAGTCGTTGAGAAGATCTCAAACTGACTCATCTCCGACTTACAAGGCTTTGAGCACCCGTTCAAAAATGGAGACGTCGCAGGAGATGTGGAGCACGCCTTTTTGCTCGTGACCGTACTCTTGAGCCGATCTTGTGAATGCTCTTCCTGTAAACTTTTTGTAGAGAATGCTTTAACGAGCCGATCTATAAACTTCTGTAAATGCTCTTCCGTTGGACCGGGGAAAAAAAGTAATTCCTGTAAATTGATTGGAAGGTGGGCTTTGGATCATGGGTGAAAGACGGGTTGGATGGTCAAATAGATAGAAACGATTTGCTTGGTGATGGTGGCTGGACCATGGAAGGAATATAAGATGTGGATGGAACAAATGTCCATGGGTGATAGTATCTATTTGAAGAAGTTTTGAAATAGGTATGGAATGTAGATAAACATAAATTAAGGCACGGAACCTTCGAAGTTATTTTTCAATCCCAAAAATCATTGCTTATATAGGCTTCTAAAAAACAAAATATAAATCTCACAAATATAGTCCTATAAGGGTAAGATGGAGTTTTTTTTACTCTTATTAACTGTGAACTGAACACGTATGCTAGCGTTGTAGCAGATAAAAACCCTTAACAAATCAATACACACTCCTCGCTCGCTCTCGCTCTCGCTCTCTCTCTCGCTCTTCGTTTAGGGTTATGACCAGCACCAGCAGCCATGGCTGTTTGTCTTCCACGATAAGGTGCTTCGTCTTCTCGTCCTTCTCTCTTCATCTTCGATCACAGTCTGGCGACCATCTTCTCGTCCTTCTCTCCTCATCTTCGATCACAGTCTGGCGACCATCTCCGATTTGCCTCGCCCTTCTTCTCAAAGCCCAGGTAATCTTCCATTCTCTCCTCCTTCTCTCTTCATCTTCTTCTTCTTTCTTCCTGCAAAGCAAGCGTACTGAGATTTAGACCGCCGGATCCGAATTTAGACCGCCGTACGGGGTACGAATTCCGCACCCGTACCGTGTCGACGCGACACGGGTACTCCGCCAAAAATGGCGAGTCCGCGTAACATAGGAAAAGAGTTTTTTGGTGTGTGGTGAATGCAAACGTAACTTTGCCATCTTTATTTTGCGCTTATATACCTAATCTACCTAATCGATTAATTAGAATGAAAATGTGATTTCCTAATTAAACCTGTATTTATGGTTACATGTGCAGAAATTAGCGCAAATATACACAACTTGACGAGTCTACTGCTGTATGCAACGCCAATATGACTCTCAGCTCGTCAAAGGGAAGAGCACTTAGACAATTCATTTTGAGTTCATCCAAGTCAGCTGGTAGGAATTCCTCAGGGCATATTACGGTTTTCCACCGAGGGGGTGGAGCGAAGCGATTGCAGCGAAGCATTGATCTGAAACGAAGCACTTCGTCTATAGGCGTTGTAGAAAGGATAGAATATGACCCTAATCGTTCTTCTCGAATTGCTCTGGTACGATGGATCGAGGGGGTACAGCAAGGCCGCCAGAGGAAATGCAACATGATAGAAGAGTTCGCTCCACCAGCACCGCGTAAGATCCTCGAACCTACCACGACCACCATCCGCGGTCCATTTTCGTTCTCTTCCCTGCCCGGGAAGGTGGATCAAAGAAAGGTAGCTTCCTTCTCTCCTGGACTGATGGCGGGTTATGCAGTGGTTGGCCTTCCCTCCGGAATGCCTCCTTGGTCGAAAGGCCCCTTTACTAGTAAGGGCGCAGGAAGCCAAAAAACTTGCGCGAAGGACGTTTTCTTCTCTGCCCTCTCCTCTCCAAAGGCCATGGGAGAGACTGCACCCCTTTCCTTCAGTAGCTCGTTTGGTTTCCCAAGGATAGCGGTAGCTGGGGCAAAGCCCACTTTCTTCGCTCCGCGAATGAGAGAGAAAGTCAGAGGGAAAAACACGTTCTCTCTTAGCGAGATCCGAAAGTGGACAACGCATAGCATTCAATGGGCACATAGGATCAAACGTAAAGCAGCGCTTTCTTGGCAGAGTTTTAGGTGGCAAGAGACTGACGGGCTTATTGGAGCTGCTGAGCATAACAAATCGAAGCCGAAGACGGATCAAAGTAGCTTGCCTGCCAAGCCCATAGGCAATTATGGGCTTGGCACGAAGGATGGAAGGTGCAAAGTCGATCGTGCACCTGCCACTTATATAATAGCCAGTCATCAATTGGAAGCGGGCAAGATGGTGATGAATTGCGATTGGTCTAAACCTTCGACCAGCAACTAATTGGAAAATTACAAGACTAATAGTCAATGATTCCATATAATAATCAGTTGGTAATGGCAAAGAACTCAACGATTGCTGGATGGAGTTGTTATTGCCAAGGAATTTCTAGGGAGTGTTCTTTCTGACAACTTCTTTTAGTAGTTTGAATTCTTCTTTGTTTGAAACTGTTTTTGTTTTTCCCGTTTCTCCTATGAAATTATGGACGACTTCATCGGTGGCCATTTTGGCCATGTCTCTCACCATGCCTATTCTTGGTTCTGTTCCGGTGACTACAATTTCTGGAAATGCAGAGACTTTCAAGCAATGGCAATTTTTATTACGAAAGTTCAGACACCGTGGTTAGACTGATTGATGGCAACAACTTTTTTGCAGGAGAGGGAACCCTATGAGCAGAGACAAACCGAATATAGCTTCCTAATTCCTTATCCTGGTTCCAAGTGTTATAGCATCAAACTCCTTGAATGTTTATTATGTTTGTAATATGTCGTGCCCCATGCGCACTAAACTAACACGAAACTCCTTTAATGTTTATGTCTAATATTTCGTGCTTCCAGCGCGCTAAAACTTCTCAGTCAATGTAAATTGCAGGTCCCAAACCCACACATAGTCTCTCTTTAGATTGCATAAATTGTTTAGGCAACTACACAAGACAACATACGCAATATAATTGCTGTTTCCAAATCAACGGACATGACCGAGTGTAACTACGGTGTCTGAACTACACAAGACAACATACGCAATATAATTGCTGTTTAGTGAAAAAGTAATTTCCTCTCCTATAAAAGTGATAAACACAGAAACGAAGGCGTGATTTTCTCCCTCTCTTAACATTGTACAAATTATCTCACCTTCCTTGAGAGCTTGTGGAGCGAGGGTGACAGACATTGCTATCATCGTAGTGGCTGCTGATGATGGTATCCGTCCTCAAACACATGAGGCCATAGCTCATGCCAAAGCAGCTGGTGTACCCATCGTGGTTGCAATAAATAAGGTATCTTAGGTGTACTAGCACCTTTCTAAACTCAAACATAACTCAACTTGCCATTCATTAAGTTTCGCTTCTAGAGTAGAAGACACTCAGTTTTCTATGTTCAATAATGCAGATAGATAGAGATGGAGCTAATCCAGATCGGGTGATGGAAGAGCTTGCTTCAATTGGTTTAATGCCAGAAAATTGGGGTGGTGATGTCCCAGTGGTTCAGGTGTTTATATTATAGCGACTGTGAAACTTTTATTTCCTAATCTAGCAGTGATGCTTTATATTTCTTTCTATGACGCTTATTGTTTTCCTGCTTGGTTAAATGGTCAGTGCCCTTAAAGGGGATAATGTGGATGAGTTGTTGGAAACTGTTATGCTGGTTGCGGAGGTAAGTTCTTGATATAATATTGGCTTTCTAGCTTTGACACTCTTCAAGGTTATTAAATTGATCATGTTTTGATAGATTTTCTAGCTTTCAGAATTACTTGGGTTCATTCTCATTTTTTGTTGTAAATGCGTGTATTTTGTTCCCTTTTTTCTTTTGCAATTTGTAGTTGGAAATGCTTGCTATGCTGGGTATGTAGATATCTTGGAACATATTTAGTAGTGTTGTGTTTAGGCTTGTGTTGCGAATGTGGACTCTGGGACATCTGCGGAAGTCCATTAGTGCAATTCTACTGAAAGTATTTTCCTTCCTGTTTACTCTCCTACATTGGCGTAGTAATTTAAGGGCCTGTTCAGCCAAAGAATTCATTTGGCTTTCCCACCAAATTTTTTTTGTCCTTATTCAAATTTTTTTCGTATCACTTGGCTTATCATCATTTTTTTGGAGGTTATTGCATTCTCATGATAAGAGTAATCTAAAAAGTAAAAAATTTTGGTCGAATCCAAATTTTTTTGAATAAAGACGAAAAAAGTGGCTTTCCCGCCAATTTTCGTCAAAATTCAAAAAAAAATGGATTTCGATCAGAAGTTTTACTTTTTAGATTCCTCTTGTCATGAGGATGCAATAATCTCCAAAAAAAAATGATGATAAGCCAAGTGATACAAAAAAAATTTGAATAATGACAAAAAGAATTTGGCGGGAAAGCCGAATGGATTCTTTGGCCGAACAGGCCCTAAATCTTCCTAAAGTTGCCCTGTCAAAGGAAAAATTGCACCTGAATATACTCTATTTCATAGAAGTCACTATCTCTGGTTCGTGGGTAGTTCACCTTTGTATAAGAGTCATACTTGTAATTACAAAAGATACGTTACAAAAATTATGGGGATTCTCATTTCCCGTCAATAATAACCCTTCTAATTCCTTGATATTTATTACTAACTCAATAAAATACTTCTCTATGGCAATGTAATTTGGGCTTGTGTTCATTTATTTCAGTGTTACAAATGTTTTATCAGCAAAGTCTTTTTTGTTGATCGATGATGATTCATATTTCATGTATGGAATCTTGCAAAATTAATGATAACTAGCCTATTGTTTCTTGCTCTTGTTGGTATCGGATTTGTGTGTCTTACTCTCCGTGTTTTTTGTATTTCAGTTGCAAGACTTGAAGGCTAATCCTCATAGAAGTGCAAAGGGAACCGTAATTGAGGCAGGTCTTGATAAATTTAAAGGACCGGTGGCCACATTCATTGTGCAGAATGGGACTCTTAAGAAAGGGGATATAATTGTTTCTGGTGCAGCCTTTGGAAAGGTTTGTAAGCTAGTGCTAACTTTAGGAAACTAGTTTTATGTAGAAGGAACTTGGCAACAGTAAAATGAAACATCACCACGATGATGATTGATCACAAACCGGTATGGTTGGGTTTGTTTTGTTTCCAAATTTTTAATAAGCTTTCCCATTTTCTCACCATCAGGTCCGGGCTTTATTTGATGAAAAGGGAAATCGTGTGGATCAAGCTGGACCATCAATTCCTGTACAGGTCCGTAGTTCTATAACTGTTTTTGCTAGTTGGCATAGTTTTTTTTTTCTTTTGAACATCACTAGTATGCATAGTTAATTTACTGATTTTAAGTAGTATTAGGTTTTCATGCTGTGTTTCATTACGAAAGGGATGACATGGTTGAAAATGGCGATTCTTGCTGTATTCCTTATGGGACAAGAGTATCGGATAATACCCAATCTGATTTCGAAATGAGCTCTTTCAGTTGGAAAGTGCTACACGCTATTAGGATTTAGGGAGGGTAGACCACTTGATTTTTGCTGATGATGTTTTCTGAATTTCCCGTAATGGATAGTCATAATCCTTGCCGCTTAATTGATATGCGAACTCTTTTGACTTTTCTGTGCAATTGTGTTCTTCTTGTAGAAACTTTATGTCCAACTCAAAACCAATTGGCAATGAGTGGAGAGGTCCCAAATGTTATTAAATAATCACCCATTCCACTCCCAAGCTATGTGGGACTTTATATCTTAACATCCCCCTCACGTGCAACCGCTTTTGAGGTCTGTCACGTGTGGCCATTTTTGGGTTCTATCATCGCGCAGCTTTTTTGCTGGTCTGTCATTGCGGGGTGTGGATTGAGATTTTTATTAAAATGTGGGGTGGAACGGGCCCCCTCTGATACCATGTAGAAATTTTATGTCCAACTCAAAACCAATTGGCAATGAGTGGAGAGGTCCCAAATGTTATTAAGTGATCACCCATTCCACTCTCAAGTAATGTGGGACTTTATATCTTAACACTTCTGACTTCTGTACAGAATCTCTCTCTCCAGTCATTGTTTAGTTGAGGACGGTTATAGAACAAAATGAAGGGCACGGAGATGCAACATTGTGCCAGTCCATGAGCCTTGCATACCTTATGACATGGATAAAGTCACCTGGATGATAAAGGAGCGAGTTTAATCTCGCATTGGAAGTTGTTTTATAGGGGTTTAAGTTGTAGACCTATATCTAACTTCCCATTGTACAGCCATCAGTATATAGTCCATACATGATATTCCAATCGAGTAACTGTTGTCCATAGTGTCATATGACTCATATATGATGTGAAAACCTTCTATCATAAGCACTTCTTTGTGTACCCGTTGTTGTCAAAGTTCATGATTATTGTGGTATGGCCAAAACTATGGCATTCTTTGGGTTGATAAGAGCAAGTGCACCCGTTTGCTAAGCCATTTATGGCTTGCTACAGCGTCAAAAAGTCAAACAATAACAATGTTGTTGAACTGGTTTGGTGCCATTTTGACACAAGCTCAAATCCAAACCATTGGATTAAAATCATCTCATATTTGAATGCAAATCCACTGGCCTGAATGATGTGGAAGATTTGTCAAAGTCTCAAAGCCAAAGTTGCTGCCAAAAATAACAGCCATCTTCGGTGTCATTTTTTGCAGTAACTTTGGCTCACAGTTGGAGCACCACTTTTTCGTATGTTTTTTCAAATTTTGGCTTTGGCTGCCTAATGGCTCCTGAGTGACTTGCTCTAATGGCTTAAAGTATCAAGAAGTGATAACTGCAGGGACATATGCTTTAAGTTTTCCCAGTAAAACCAGCCTAGTGGCCTTTGAACCCATTCCTAGATGATGTTGCTTTCTCAAGTACCACAAAGGTGTCCAAATAATCTCCTTTTTTAAGTTTCTTTTTCTGGTGTTGCATGTTATTGCTTCTGGTTTGAAGCTTTACTGATGAAAATATCAGCTGCACAATTCTATAGGTCATCGGATTGGATAATGTTCCAATTGCTGGTGATGAGTTTGAGGTTGTTAGCTCACTCGATGCTGCACGTGAAAAAGCAGAGGCACATGCAGTGTCATTGAGAAAAGATCATATTGCAGCCCAGGCTGGGTATGGGAAGGTTACACTTGCTTCATTAGCTTCTGCTGTTTCAAAGGGGAAATCTGGACTAGACGTGCACCAGTTGAATATAGTTCTCAAGGTTGATGTTCAGGTATTCATTTTTTTTTCTCTTTCTGTTATTCTTATTTTTTGTTTGGCTCTTGATGTTCGTGTCTCCATACCTGTTGTAGTTAAGAAATTATCTGTATCAATGTGCAGATAGTTACAGGCTACCTAATATAGAGTTTGAATAAACCTTGAACAACTATGGCTGTCTGTTCTCACTGGAATGATCCAATTGATAATGCCCATTTTTGAAAAGAAATCCCCAAGAAGGGCATAGTGCCCATGCAACAACATATTCACCACATGGACACGTAAAATGCATGGATGCACTCATACTGAAACTGTACATTTGTCCCACTTGTACTTGCAAAAAATGTTGAAAAATAGGAAGGCTGGAATGTACTGTCTTTCAATATAAGTTTTTAACTGTTAAATGCGCTCAAATTACTTATAGCATCTAGTTCTTTGGAAGAATATCCCATTAAAACATGATCACACTTACTGATAAACATTTCATGTATCTAGAATGCCTCAAGATTATTTAATTAGTTCTTTGTGATTGGATTTTTGTTCCTGCAATTAAGTTTAAATTTTCTTAATCGTGTCTAGGGATCGATAGAGGCTATAACACAAGCCCTGCGGGTGCTCCCACAAGATAGTGTATCTTTGAAGTTCCTTTTGCAATCACCCGGGAATGTGAGCACCAGCGATATTGACCTTGCAGTGGTCAGTGAAGCAATTATTCTGGGATTTAATGTCAAAGCGCCTGGTCCTGTTAAGACCTATGCAGACAACAAAGGCATAGAGATTCGTCTGTATAAAGTTATCTATGACCTTATTGATGATGTGCAAAATGCTATGGAGGGACTTCTGGAGCCTGTTGAGGTTTACCATATTCACATCTCTTGTTGGATTTTTCCTCCCATTTAATCTGAAACATCATTGCGGGAATACCCTGTTGTAGAGAATATGTATGTCGCGTTGCATGGTACACTTTCGTGTAGGTCAGTGGGGCCATGTTCGTTTTGGGTCTCTAGACTCAAACTTTTCCCTCTACGCACGGTCCCCAATAAATTTCTCCAATTATTACTCTCATTTCTCTATCTCTCTCTACTCATTACCTCAAAAAACTTCATCAAAACCCAAAACGAACATGGTTTGGGTGTCTTTTATAGCATCAAATCTTACTAGAGGGCACGGACACGAGTCACACGACTAAGATTTAATGTACCTGCATCATGTGATGGTTAATGATCTGAATGTTGACGTGTTCAGATCATTACCATGCTCCCAGGACTGGAGGGCCAGTAGGTAGGCAGCCTTCCACCAAAAGGTGGATACTCCAAAGAAATTGGAGAGATTTTGTTCCTATGTCGATGTTGCTTGATTGATATGTCAACGAAAAAATGCGTGCAATTTTCATGTTTACTCATGTTGGCCATGGGCAGCTGCACTCATTTTGCAAGTTTCCATGCAACAAATGTGATGACCTGGTGCACAAAAGTAAAGTACTTCTGTCAAGGATACTTACTGAGAACTCCCTCGTGGAAATTTGACCAACCAGAGGGTGTTTGATTCAATGGATCAATTGATTGTGCACTTTAATTAGGAAGTGATTCATTTTTAAACACTTATATCCTCGTCTGATTTTTGCATTTGTTTATGGTCACTGTATATTTGAAGCTGAAAGCTACTGTTTTCTCGTGACAGGAACAAGTAACAATTGGCGCAGCAGAAGTTCGGGCTATATTTACCAGTGGTAGTGGTCGTGTTGCTGGCTGCATGGTAACAGAAGGAAAATATGTGAAAGATAGTGGCATTAGGGTTCTGAGAAATGGAAAGACAGTATATGTTGGTGTCCTCAATTCTTTGAGACGGGTTAAGGAGATGGCGAAAGAGGTATGTATATCTAGCTCTTTCCTACCTATGTTTTACTTTCCTGGGTTATGATATTGCTATTCCATGCCTCTACAACTTTTAAGTAATTGAGCAACCTAGTTTATACATTTGACCTTTGCCCTCGTTGCAGAATGTTTGAACTTTTGGACTTTCTGGTTTGCTTAGGACAATGGCGTCACGCATAATGCAAAAGTGCAGCATGTCAAACTTAGCCCAAATGTATATTTGGAGCCTCTATGCTTATAGTACACGGAATATTGTACTAGACGAATTTTCCGAGTGTGCTGTGATGTATTTTCGAGGAATAATCTTTAGTGTTTGGACTGCAGCGTTAAGGATCTTTTCTATTATTAGAAGTACAGAGACTAGAGAAGCAATTATCCAACGACTATCGGACTATCCCTTCACCTATTAAAAAAAACGACTATCCCTTCCCCCAACTTGGCCTTTGCCATTGTCTGCTGGCTGAGATAATGCCTTGTAAAGAGAATTACTAGTTTGCTTTGTATCTTATGGCACTAAATCTCTTTCTTTTTTTTTTGGAACTGGCACTAAATCTTGTTAGAATGGCAATTTTGAGGCCTGTCTCATGAAATTGCCATACCCAACTCTTCTGGTAACCTTAGAAAACTGAATGGTTTACTTGTTTGCAAGGTTGTGCGTACGATTATGGAGTAACGGTGCAGAAATTTTGATCACAGTAGGGAATAGAAGTTGTAGGTAACCATACATGTAGGTTTACATCCTGAAGCTTTTTTACTTGGTATGGAAGTGCACGGAAGTTTGAATGCAGGAATGGAGCTATAGCTATGTGTGTGTGTCATTTTATTTTTTGTATTTCTACCTAGTGATTTTATCTGAGGGAAATGAAACCCTGCTGCTGCTTGTCAGTTTCATTTATCCCGACCTAAGCTGGTTTGGCCTCTCATATCAAAAAAGGATACTTGGCCTGTTAGTGTCTAGCCAAAATAGCTTTTTCCCAAAGGGTTCCCACATGTCGATCTAGTTAAGTTAATCATGGAACTACTTTCGGTAATCAGTCAATAAGTATTAACAGGACACGTCACAGGTTAGAAAAGAGATCAGAAAAGTTCTGGTGCTTCAAGGATGTAGATTATGCCATACCATTATTGTCGAGTATGGTATTATTAGTGTGTTGACGTCATAGCGCATGGTAGGAAAGCAAATTTTCAATTTTTTTCCACCTGTTACATTAACAAATACGGTGAAACATAAGATTTCGAAATCACTTTTGGACCTTCAAGTGATGGATATTTAGTGCATTGGAGTCTTGTCCTAATATCCAGCGGGATGTAGACCTAGTCGGTTATATGAGGTTGTAAATTGGCTTGTGCTTTTATAGGAGGGTGGAATCTTGCTCTGAGACTGCCATAATGGTGGTTTCAGTGGCAGTTCATGGCCATGTCATTTTTATGTGGTGGTGCCAATGTTCAGGACTCAGGAGAAGAAAATACAGTAAATGGTTCGGTCATCTTTTTCATGTCAGTGCGAGGCATAATAATTAATAATTTTTTGTTTGTGTATCTAGGTCTCCTGAATATATGGCAATGTCAAGTTTTTATTGTACTCCATTCTAATCACATATTTATCGTATTCAACTTCGTAAATACTGGAAATGCTTCCATGTTGGCCACGGATAATTTTTCACTTGTTTGGCTTGCTTATACTGGAAACCACACTGATAATAATCACTGTATGTTACACATATAGACTTACATATCCTCTTCTAAATGAATGAAATCCATGTTCGGCATCTTTAATTGCATTCACCTAGCAAGCAGATTTTTTTTCCCTAATTATATTGTGAATTAGGCCTGGCACTTCTATGTCATACCTAGAATTCCCTAGGACACACAAAACACCATTAATATAGAGAAGAAACAAGAAATATATTCCGAAACAGATATTTTGGCATTTCCGTGCCTTTGATATGGAAACTATATTGAACCCAACTCCTTGGCAGTCGGCACATACTGCTCCTGACACTGATACCTGAGTCCATGTAAGATAGATAAGCAGCTTCGACAAGTGGCACAAACACTTTGTCCCCTGACTTTTGTTCTCGTGTTAGTAATGGTCAACATTTTATGCTTTTCTCGCGTTACAAGAGTTTTCCTCTGGACAGGTAAATGCAGGACTGGAGTGTGGCATTGCAACGGATGACTTCAATGATTGGGCGGTCGGAGATATTATTGAGGCTTTCAAGAGTGTGAAAAAAAAGCGGACGCTTGAAGTGGCTTCAGCCACAATGGCAGCTGCAATTGAAAGAACTCAGCAATGACCATATGTGCTTCCTCATCTGTTGACATGTGTTTTACCTTGAGCAGATTTGAGGTACGATCCGTCCCTGGGATTGACGTCGCTCGGGTGGACATGATATGGATGAGCACTCACTGAGTTTAACCCGTCCCTGATACTTGGCTCGGTGGATATTAGCTAACAGGGTTTTCGTCCTTTGTTGAAAGTTATTATGATGTAGAATGTAAATAGAGAATATATCAGATTCAGCTTCTTGTTGTAAAGAGGAACAAAGGGATCATTCATTCAAACGTGAAAGATTCAGTGATGTACCAGTTACAATTACGCGTGCAGAAATATTCAAAAAAAAAAAAAAGATGCTCTGAGTTAGATGCACCATCCCTTAACCTGAAATCTGTCTTCCTTGTGTATGTATCAACTGATACAGATTTTGCTATTGGAACTAGCTTATCTTGTGAATGAGGTAAATTCTTTACGAATGTTTCATTGTTGCTGGCCAGATTTCTCATGGGTTTCCAAATCTCTCTCTCTCTCATCCATGTTTCAGTGTAATTGACATTTTCAATATTTGTTTCTCCGGTGAACAACGGAGTATTTGACATTCTCAACATGTGTTTTTCCAGTGAATCATCCCATCTGAACGAGCTTTGGCCAACTTACAATGTGGGTTAAATTACTTACTACGGAGTAGTTTCCTTCCTGATGCAATGACTGGGTTAATCTGTTAAGCTTTGCTTTACTTCCGTCAGAGTCGAGGGTTTCTTTCTTACTTCTTGTTCTCCTTCTGATTGTTCTTATTTCCACAAGACCTATATTCAATCTGACAAGAACGTTTGAAATACTATTTTTACTGGTTTATTCCGGTAATACATGATTGGAAAAGAGAGAATTGGCCACATTAAAATCACCGCAATCCGTTTGATTGCCGAAAATGCTCAACAGTAATTGTAGTTTGCAATCTTCATGGTGATGCATGCTAACTGCAGTAGATAACTTCGAAGCTTTTATTTCACTGCATAAAAGGCAAATGCCTTGTTCTACGAAAACAGACACGATTCGCCTTATTTCAAGAAAAGCTTACTCACAGCCACTCAGTCACCTTTTTCAAAAATGGCGGTGAAGAGGGGGTTGAACATGAGGCATTTTCCTCCAAAAAAAAATGCCAACCATCACTGCCCCCTAAAATGCAGGCTGTGGTGATTCATTCACCTTGACAAAAATAAACCATTAATTTATTTAATTAGACATGTTAATCTAATACTACTACTACTCTGTTGTTGCTGCTCAACACTTATTCATCTTTTGCAGTTACTGAGACTGAAACCAGCACAAAATCCTTTGCAGCAAGTGAGACTTCACGGTATGATGGTTCTCGATCTGATGAGCTACCAAACGGAGTTGAAAGGCTCCCATTTGCATCGAAATCTCTTTCTTCTTCATCGATGGTGTCTAGCTTTTTAATCAACGGCCGCTTTGTCCTGGAGATTAGTTTTGATGGAGCAACTTCTGTCACGAACCTTGTTTTCGACTCCTTAGCCATTGTTCAGGCTAGGGCTGAAACCGGTTCGGTTCGGTTCGGTTCGGTTCTTGGACGTTTTTGTGCGAACCGGTTCTGTTCGGTTCGGGAGGTTCACTGAACCGAACCGGTTATATTGATCCCGGTTCGGTTCGGTTCGGTTCGGTGTCGGTTCGGTTCGGGACCGGTTCGGTTCGGTTCGGGAAAAAACAATTAATATATATATTTATTAAAATATATTAAAAAATATTTAATATATTTAAAAAATATTTAATATATATATATATATATTAAGAAATTTAAAAAATATTTAATATATATTAAAATATATTTAAAAATATTTAATATATATATATTAAACCGGTTCGGTTCGGTTCGGTTCGGCTCGGCTCGGTTCGCTGGAAATTTTCAAGAACCGAAAACCGAACCGGTTTCAGAAATTTTTAACATCTAAGAACCGAACCGGTTCGGTTCGGTTTGATTCGGTTCGGTTCGGGACCGGTTCGGTTCGGTTCGCAATTCGGTTCGGTTCGGTCGGTTTTTTGTACACCCCTAGTTCAGGCAATGAGAACAACCAAGAATTGTCCTGATCAACAAGAGGAGAGGGAGAGAGAGTCGCTGAAGTTTGGGGAGATGGGTTGCTGACAAGGACAGAACCAGGATTTTACCCTGGTAGTGATGAAATATATACTAAAAAAAATTTAGTGGTAGCGAGACTATATAAGTTGGGCATAATTTTTTTTACATATAATAATTGTATTTTCTAAAATTCTTGTCATGGCGTCGCCGCCACTAGACCCCTTGATTCCATCCTTGGTTGCTGAGAAGAGCAATATTGAGCCAAATTTATAGGCCAGCTTTGAAACTAAAAAGTGAAATTTCTGTCGCCAACCCCTACTTTTTGCATTTATCACATAAAGTTGCTTCTTGACCCAAGAAAAAGACTTCACTATGAGAACCACGAGGGATATGTCTCGTGTGGCTTTCCTAGAAGAAAGGGGCCGGCGACCAGTGATCTTGATAAGATTTCCCTCTTATATATGGCTCTTCTCTCTTATGATACTCATGACATGTCAACATGATCAATACCGTTGCGTTTTACTTTCACCGTACACAAAGGGAGTCGAGACCTCTACGTGGCTCGAGTCAAAATCACACATTCATGTAATGCAGTGAATTACATAAGTTAGGAGCTGCTTGCGCGCATTTGGTTGACAGCGCATGGGCTAAGAATTGAACCACTAGTGATTTCGGTCCATAAATTTTTATCATTCTTTCTCCTTAATTCCAATGTTAATGCATCGCACATTGGTTTCCAACACAAACCAATTCTCATGCCAATTGATAAAGCAATGAACAATTGAATTAAAAAAAAAAAAAAAACTAGACTCATTTGAGCTTCTCAAATATCTTGTGTCTCTTCATAATAAGAAGGAGAATTACATGTTCTGGTAATCATGCGACGTATTGATTTTTTACAAAGGGCAACAAAAATCTCGATGAGATTTCCTCCCCACACGTGGTTCAGACAGCGAATACTTATCACTTATCAGTCAGTCATTCAAACATATCCCTCTCAAAATATAGCATTTTGCATCTGGACATATTTTTTTCCGAACGAAGATGTATCCGTAGCCATCCGACACTTATGCATCTAAATGCATCGTGCGAGACCTGTGACTGGACATTCGAGTGACTGTGTTTGGCCATCTGGGCATTTTTTTCAGAAGGAAAAATCCAAGAGAATATGCCCCCGTAAATTTTCCTTAGGCGATCGAACTCCATTTGCGCACATGGCTAATGAAGTGCGTAGTTCAATGAAATTCACCATCTTCTACAGTACGTACCGTACGGCATTGGTAATTTAATGAGAAATTTCCATGACAGGAAATTCTAAATGTGATCAGAGATTTCATTTTATTTGGGGACCAAGCTTTTCACCGGGGGAGGGGTGCCCAACCAATATTGCCTCCGCCCTCCCCAAATGGGTCTCGTCCGGAACTCGAAAACGTGATTTTTGTTAGACGTTTTGATGAATCAGCTCCTGACTAGCACCACATAAATTATACTCAGTAACAAGAGAAGTTTTGGGACGAAAATAGGATATGGTACACGTGGTGCACGGCGTGTAGGGGCTGACTCTAATGTATAGGTAGTGGAGTGGTGTCAAGTGAACAGTGAACACCCTTAACCGAAAATGAACAGTGAACAGTGAACAGTGACTCTAATGTACGCGCTCATCATTGACAAGCGTGTACTTAACTATAGGAAAAAGTTTGAAAAGATCTGTACGTTGGAGGAGGTTTTGCAACACAGTGGCAAGACCCCCAACCCAGATCAATGTGCAAAACTGAGCTCCAAACCCCTTGTCAATGCCAAAAAAGATGAACTGGAAAGTCTCCGACCCAACCTTTCTGATGCCGCTGAGGCTGCAGTGATCCTTGCTGTCACAGAGGTAGTGACCCACTCGAGAAATGTTTCAAAAATTAAAGATCCAGTGCCGGTGTCTTTTGGCAGCTACGTTCTGACAATGCTGACTCAGGTAGTTGTTTGCAATTTGTTGTATTGGATTATGATGCATCCCAATACTAGTATTGCTTACATTTGATTTGATGGTGTCGTTATGTAAATTTATATATAACTGCCATTATAGTAATGAACAAGAGCAACTTCCTGGCCGGTCCTGTCTGGGTGAAGTATAGCCCACTAGGTCCTGTCCAAAGAGCCCATAGTCCAGTATGTCCTCTTTATTATTTTGTTGACAAAAATACCGCTCGCAAAAAAATGTGATTTGAGAAAGACATCTAGCTACCACCATGCTGCCGCCGGCACCATTACCACCACCACCACCACCACGTCGCCACCACCACCACCATCGCCACACCGCCTCCACCACCATCGTCACTCCACCACCACCACCACTTGCCACCACCACCACGCCGCCGCCATACCTCCACCTCCACCATGTCACCGCCACCACCACGCCGCCATACCACCACCACTCCGCCACCACTACCACATCATCGCCACCACCACACCGCCACCATCACCACCACAACGCCGCCACCATCATCGCCACCACCACTTCACCACGACAATTAACCGGTGTTAATTTTTGTCTAAATTCACATTTCAATTAATAGTGTTTTTACCGGGATTAACGGTGTTAATCCGCCACGATGCGATGTTAATCCGCCACGATGATGTTAATTTTTGTCTAAATTTACATCCCAATTAACAGTGTTAATATCAAGATTAACAATGTTAATACCGGAATTATGCTAATTGTGGTGGTGGTGGCGGCGATGGTGATGATGATGGTGGTCATTAGGCGGCGTTGTGATGATGGTGGTGTAAGAGGTTGGTGGTGGTGGTGGTTTTTCTCTAAATTCACACCTCAATTAATAGTGTTAATCCGTCACTATTAACAGCGTTAATTTTTGTCTAAATTCACATATCAATTAACAGTGTTAATACCAAGATTAATAATGTTAATACCCAGATTAACAATGTTAATACCCAGATTAACACTATTAATTGTGGTGGTGGCGGCGGTGGCGGTGGTGGTGATGGTGATGATGATGGTGGAGTGGTGGTGGTGGTCATTGTGGTGGCAGAGATGGTGGTGGCGGCATGACAGCGTGCTGGTTGTGGTGGTGGTGGCGGCGACGGCATGGTGGTGGCGGTGGTGGTGGTGATGATGATAGTGGAGTGGTGGTGGTCCTTGTGGTAGCGGTGATGGTGGTGGCGGAGTTGTGGTGGTGGTGGTGGTGGCAGTGGCGTGACGGCGGCGGTGGTGGTGGTGGTGGCGCTGGTTGTGGTGGAGTGGTGGGGGTTGTGGTAATTATGATGGTGGTGGCGTCGGCGGCATGGTGGTGGTGATGATGATGGTGGAGTGGTGGTGGTTGTCATTGTGGTGGCGGTGATGGTGGTGGGCCAGTGGCGGAGTTGTGGTGGTGGTGGTGGTGGCGGCGTGACGACGGCGGCGGTGGCGCTGGTTGTGGTGGTGGTGGAGTGGTGGTGGTGGTGGTGGTGGTGGTGTAGGAGGTTGTATGAGTTCGTTTGTTTCTAAACGGGGGCAAAAATGTAAAATACACTCCACAGGATCTATTAGGAATTGCACTCTATAGAAAAAGGATCTTGTGGGCTATGAAATTGAAAAATAGGACCGGCCCAGAATTAACTCAATGAACAAAGGTGAAGATTGAAATCTGGATGGGAGGGTTTGGATTAATGAGTTGGGGTTGTGCGTGTTGTGAATGGTAACCATGTGAATGGGAGTGATCGGGGAGCCCCTGAGGGGGTCTCCCCCCACCACCAGTGAGGTTGAAGTTGGGAGAGTGAGGGACGTGTGAGAAGTGAAAGTGTTTGTAATAATTTGTATGTTTGACTTAATAAAATTAGTGAGTTTGACTTGTGGGAATTCGAATGCCTCTCTATACCTACCAAGAGTGTGACACTCAAAGACAAATCTATGAACTTCTTTTCGGATTGTCGGCTATCTACTATCACCATTAAGCTAGTTTCTGAGCATTAGATTTTTGTTCTCATGGGTGTTCTGTTTTGCTTGAGTTGCTTTGCCATGCAGGATTTGGTTTTATGAGGCAGTAAGATGATTTTTTAGGTGGCATACTTGTTTATTGGAATACACTATCTTTGTTTTTATTAAGGCTTATTTCACTTATATAGTTATATGCGCTTTGTCAGTCATCTCATTCATTTTTCTCATCCTGCTTCAAGTAGTTGCTTGTGAATATAGTTTGTAATACTGTTTGTATTTATGGGACGTATATTGTGTTTCTTTTCTTCCAACTACCACCATCACTGTTCCTCCTTTTTAGACTGCAACTTGATGTTTAGTGGATTGGTTATGTACTCATGTGGGATGATTAAACTGTGTGTGGGTTCTATGAGATCCCTGGTTCTCATTAAACTCAATAGAACCCACGTAGGACCCACAAGTTGAATGGGCAAATGGTGTGGAAACCACCAGAATGGACCATAATAAGGATGTAAAACTAGCAAGACCCATCCAAAATATCATTTTTATAAAAGCAGAGCAGTGCATTGTTGATCTATGTGAGTGACCTGATCCTTTCTCTCCGAAATCCGCACACATTCATGCATTTCACTTTAGCTCATGTCATATAAACTGTAATTGTGCCTCTTTTCAGGTGCCTCCTATTCATGACGTCAGGGGGCCTGTCCATGTTAGACATTGTAAATAACATATTTAAGACAATTTGTCTACAATACAATATCAACTTGTGTTTTGATTCTTACCCGCGCTTCTCTGATTTCCCTTTTATCGTCAATATTAATGCCTCACAAAAAATGGGAAAGAGATCACGCCATAGGTACAATAACTCATCCAAGATCCCATCCTTCCCTAGTGTTGCCTAATAAAAAGTCATGAGTTAAAATCAGCGATAAGCACAAAATATATGCATCAAATTATAATCTATACATACTACGTGTTGGCGCTTTGCTACAATATTGTAGTGGTGAAGTGCATTCCTGCAAAATCGGAGGAATAAACTTTTACAAACCTTTTAAAATCCCTTTAATGCTCCAGCTCCAACATCCTTTTGCCACTCATCATCTTTCCCCTGGTCCTCCCCTACTCCCTTCTCCATCTCCCTCTTCTTCTCCAACTCCCACTTTTTCTCCTCCAATATCCTCTTGCTCCTCCTCTTTCCCCTAGTATTCTCCTGTCCCTTTGTCTCTCCCTTCTTTTCTTCTTCTCCATTTAAAGAGTGGGACATCATGCAAGACAGTGCCCTCTTCAAGTTGTTCTTCCCGTTGCAAATTACCTATAATGATGTCATCGAACTTGTATCTATTGATGTAGTTCTTGTCCCTGCATTCATCCAATTTTTCAATAAAAGCTACTTGTTCTTTTGTTGTCCAAAAAAACGAACAATCCATGGTAAATATTGGATCAAGGTTCATACATCTACAATAAGAAAGAAAACGTTACTCTTGGTGAAAAGTAAAGATAATGCATAAGGAAAATGAGCCGATTGACACAAAAGAAGTCTTACTTGATATTGCTATCTAGTATATAGGGTCAAAAATTTCGACATCTCCTCAGGCAGACAATTGTAGTCAAATTCGTTGATGGGCCATGAAAGAAACTCATGAATAATTTTTGTTAACCACTGAAAATTGTACATTGTTTTGTTAGTTGGAGAAGACCAACCAAATTCCCTCTTATTCGACGCAGCCAATAGTCTAGGTTTGTTATCGGTACCCAACATTATGTCGTCGGTGGACCATGCAATCGATACCCCCTTGTCACGTAAATCACATGTCGTTTTAATAATATCTCTGAAAATATGCCTGAAATCGAGCTTCACAAAACCCCACCAACTTGAGGATGAATCTTCTTGGTAATCGTTAGTGGCGGAAACACTCTATGGCCACTGGGGGCACCTGCCCCCACTGCAACCTTTTTTTTATTTTTAAAATTGGTAGTTTGAGTTTACCCAATATTTAAAGCAAGGCACATGTTAGTAGATTAAATACTTGTTAAAATACAAATGACTAGTTTGAATTGTTACACAAATAAGCTCCACAAAATCAATGTCTGCAATCATATCAAAGTAAAGATTCGGTGAATTTATTGAAGAGTGAGTAATTTTCATCCAATATGGGTAGTGAGTAATACGCACATGTTCACCTAGTGTTTAGGTATATGGGTGAACAAAATAGTACTCCAAAACTTGAAAACTCTCCTTTGTAACATGATTTAACAACTAACACAAAAATCACGCCGCATCACCAACAACCATCAAGTCATTGGCCGGTGGGATGTCGTCGGGATTTGGCTATCGTCAGAGATTTTGTTCTTATAATGCCCCCAGTGAAGTATATTTCTGGCTACGCCACTGGTAATCGTGGCTCGATCTCCATTCGTTAGCCTTCGTTTCTCTGAATAGTCGCATATTTTTAGGGATATTATTAAAACGACATGTGATTTACGTGACAAGGGGATATCGATTGCATGGTCCACAAACGACATAATGTTGGGTACCGATAACAAACCTAGACTGTTGGTTGCGTCGAATGAGAGGGAATTTGGTTGGTCTTCTCCAACTAGCAAAACATTGTACAATTTTCAGTTGTTAACAAAAATGATTCATGAGTTTCTTTCGTGGCCCGTCAACAAATTTGACTACAATTGTTTGTCTGAGGAGCTGTCGAAACTTTTGACCCTACTAGATAACGATATCGAGTAAGACTTCTTTTGTGTGTAAATCGGTTCATTTTCCTTATGCATTATCTTTTCACTGAGAGTAACATTTTCTTTCTCAATGTAGATGTGCGAACCTTATCCAAGATTATCATGGATCGTTCGTTTTTTTGGACAACAGAAGAACAAGTAGCTTTTATTGAAAAATTGGATGAATGACATCATTACAGGTAATTTGCAATGGGAGAATAACTTTAATTGCACGATGTCCTACTCTTTAAATGGAGAAGAAAAGAAGGGGGAGAAAGGGGCAGGAAAAGACCGGGGGAAAGAGGGGGGCAAGGGGATATTGGAGGGGAAGAAGAGGGAGATGGAGGAGTAGGGGAAAGATGTTGAGTGGCAAAAGGATGTTGGAGCTGGAGCAGAAAAGGGATTTGAAAAAGTTTGTAGAAGTTTATTCCTCCGATTTTGCAGGAATGCACTACAATACTGTAGCAAAGCACCAACGCGTAGTATGTATGGATTATAATTTGATGCATATATTTTGTGCTTATCGCTGATTTTAACACTTGACTTTTTATTAGGCGACACTAGAAAGGATGGGATCTTGGATGAGTTATTGTACCTATGGTGTGATCTCTTTTCCATTTTTCGTGAGGCATTAATATTGACGATAAAAGGGAAATCAGAGACGCGGGGGTAAGAATCAATACACAAGTTGGTATTGTATTGTAGATAAATTGTCTTAAATATGTTATTTACAATGTCTAATCTATTTCAGAAAATATTTGCAAGACAAATTGTTGATTATGACCAAAGACCATCAAATAAGGGGTAAGTATAGACAACTTATTGCAATCTCTGCAGTTAGCATACATTGTCTGAAAGATAACCTGGCTGTTCCTCACACCTGCGTTCCAACTTTTTGCTCCGTAGACATTATACAAGTGTTTGTTGAGGATGATCAGATTAATTGAAGCATCAAACCCTTGGCATCTACACCTCTTATATAGTAGTTATGTCTTGTTTCTACTCTACAACAACTTTAGACTTTGCCACTCATTGGGGCCTGGTATCTCCTTTATCAAGGGACCTGAGGTTTTCCTTCTGGTACAAAAATTGAAGAGTATATAGTAACTCTTGACTTGCCTCGTAGATCTGTAATCCAATCAGTTTCAATGTGACTTGCCTCGAAGGGAAACTTCCTTGGCTTCCTGCACCTGGCAAGAGATATCTTGCAAGCCAACTTTTTGTTCTGTAGTCATTATACAAGTGTTCATTGAGTATGATCTGATTGTAAACAAATTTGGATGGCGACCTTTAAAACTTTTGAGTAGTTTATGTGGTAGTTTGAGTTGGTTTTGATGTTGTTGGAAAGGTTGGGAGTGGATTTTAAAGTTCAAAATTGGGTAATGTTACAAGCTGGTTCTACAAATTCAATCGAAACGGCCTAGCCTGTAGGGATATGCTGCAGTTTCTCATCTTTTTATTAGCATATCTGTAAAGTACTTACCACATACCAGTTAAGGAGGCCTTGCAGTATCTCGTTTTTTCATTCGCATGTGCGTAGGTCATTTCAATTTTACTGGTAGGGATATGCCACAGTTTCTCGTCTTTTCATTAAATTACCTGTATATTTTTGTCATACCAGTAGGGAGGCCTTGCAGTATTGCGTGTTTTCATTAACGTACGCATAGGTCGTTTCAATTGTACCGGTAGGGATATGCTTCAGTTTCTCAGCTTTTCATTAGAGTATGTGTATAGCGTTTTTCTCTTACAGGCACGCTAAAATCCACAGTAGGGAACCTAGCCTACATCCTCTCTCACCCCTCTCTCAAATCTCACCCGAAAGGCCAAAATCACTCCTTTAACGGGCTTTCATTATTGCCTACAGTAATGTGTAACTTATCCATTAATGGATTTCCGAAAAAATAGACAGCTCTTGATTGAACTAGCCTTTGATTTGCATTGTTTCCTTCACAATTGACAACTGTAAGCATTGGGAAGTCAGCAGATACTCATGTACATTTGCTCGGCTTTCTTTCTGTGCACAAACGACTCCTTGGCCATTGTTCAGGCAATGAGAACCAAGAATTAGCCAACCAAGAATTAGCCTGCACTGGATACAGAGAGAGGAGGAGAGAGATAATGATTATGGTAGAGATTAGGGCGGTAAACGGGCCGAATCGAGCCAAATACTAGGATGTTCAGATTTGTTCATTCAGTTTTTTAGCAAACTCGAGTTCAAGCCGAACTCAATGAAAATTATGACGAGCTGAACTCGAACTGAACTCTAGGTTTGGGTCGAACTCGAGTTTGTTCACGAGCCTTAACGATCCAATAATATCATATATCCAATAATATCATATATTTATGCTCTCATATAGGTCTAAAGCTGCAAATAAAATTTTTAATTTGTACATAAATATGTTCATATACATCTAAAATGATAAAACATATAGACACAAGTAATGTTTTAGTAATTGTAAACGTTTAGATTTGTACATGTTTTAAAATTTTCACTATATAACTACATAAAATTTCCATGATATACATATACTCCAGGTCCGCGAGCCTAATTGAGCCGACTACTGCCACGTTCATGTTTGGCTCATTTATGAAACGAGCCTAAAATTGAGGTTTAGGTTCGGTTCATTTAGTAGACGAATCGAACTCTAACGAACCTTTACCAAATCGAGCCTCGAACTGTTCACGAACGGCTAAGTTCATTTACAATCCCAATCGAGATGGGTTGCTTGGGAATAGCAATATGGAGGGAAATTTATAGGCAGCTTTGAAACTAAAAAGTGAAATTTCTGCCGCCAACCCCGACTTTTTGCATTAATCACATAAAGTTGTTTCTTTACCTAAGAAAAAAGACCAGACTGTGAGTACCACGAGGGCTGTGTCTCCAGAGGTTTTCCTAGAAGACAGAAGGGGACCAAAAATCTTGATAAGATTACCCTCTTATATATGGCTATGTTTTGTTTTATGATACGCATGGGGGGTCAAACATGAATAACTCTACGTTTCACCTTCAACAGAAATGGCTTCATGATACGCATGGGGGGTCAACATGATTAACGCTACATTTCAACTTCAACAAAAGTGCTTCGGGAGCTGGGTGCTCTATGTGGCCCGAGTTGCAACAGCACAATCATATCACGCGAGGAATTCCATAGTTTGGAGCTGCTTGTCTGCTTTCATGACCATACAGCAGTCGATGGACATTGCATTGGGGAACAATTGAACCACTAGTGGTTTTGGTCTGTAAAACGTTTTCACCTTCTGATGTAAATGCATGGCATTGCTGTTTCCAACACAACGATTCTCATCATGCATTGTTGGCTTGTGCTACGCTCGCATCTAGTGCTCGTCCTCGATACCGTCTCGAATAGTACCTTTTGGTAATACGACATGCCCTTAGACATTGCTAACCAGTATGAGGTCAGGATATTTGCTTTACGGTTTGTCACGTTTGTGTCCTGTCTCCCTGTCTCTACGATTGTTTTTTGAAAATGGATTGTCTGAGCAACCAATCGTGCGAAAAGAATGATATGAGGGATACATACCTTTTCTTCTTCATTTTATGCAAAATTTGCTACTAGATATATATTGTCCTTAAAAATCACAGAAGCCTAATGCCCACTTTTATCATATCCTTGAGCTGCTAACAACTATTAAATCCTACGAGAGCGTACCCAGCTTTTTCGTCCCGGACATGTTCTTAGTAAAATCATATGCCAGCACTCTTCCAGCTTCACATTCATCTTGTCCTTGCGCTGGGAATTAGATCTCTTGGACTGTTATTTTCTTCTTTATTTGAACATCGAAATGTATCTTGAACAGGGCATTTGCTGACATATGTTGTTGGGTGCGATTGGCAGGCGAGATATGTTTTGTGATGAATCTGGATGACTTTACCGAGACATTACTCTCACGTTTCAAGCAACTCTTTTATCCTGGTCTACACCACTGTTGGTTTGATAGTAGGATTGAAGCTTTGAGTTGGCTAACCTTTGATATCGGAAGCTCTAATCATCGTATTTTTAAGATTTCGGTATTGCTGGCTGGGTGCAACATAACTCAATCAGATAGTACTATGGGTATTATTGCTTGATCGTAGGTGTTGAAGTTGTGAGTAAGCTAACCTTGATATTGTGAAGGTCTTTATCTCAACTGGTACGATTTTGATGCTGCTGGAAAAAAGAGTTGTTCATCACCTAGCGGAGACCGGGTGCTGGATTGTATTTTCTTTATCTTCTTGAACTTGTGATGCATTGTGGGATGTGGTATGGAGGCCATAATTTGAAAATCTGCGTGCTTACCACAACTTGGTTTTAATCCTACGTGCTCAACGATGAGTTGCAATGTGGAGTGCGGCGTTTGATTCTAATCCTATGATCTCTCGATTGGCAACTGTAATCAAGATTTTGCGCTTTTTGTGATTGAATCAAGATGCAATTCGGTAAGAGTTTGTATGTGAGGACGCAAGGAAAACTATTTCAACGGGCAATGAGGCAGTTGAATAGGTTGGGTTTATCGTATGTTTGAGTATTGGCAATGGGTACGTCGCCCTGTAAGTCATGGTTTGGATTCGGAAGAGGGTAATTTTTGACCCTTTGAGATTTAGGTTATTTCCGAAATTTAATACAAGTAAGATTGTTCCCTTTTGGAGTTGATGGGAATGGGGAAGATCAAAGTGAACGAACTAGAATTTTAGAAAGATAAGGAAAGAAGCCAAAAGAGTTCAAACTCGCATACTTTATTTTTTTGAACGGAAAAAAATATTTTATTAATCTTGAAATTGTTCTAAAGACTAAGGCTTCGTTCCGAAACCTTAAATAAGTCCTTATTTTTTAAGAAGGTAATTTCAAGCTCAAAAATAATGTGTTTACGCAAATAATTTTTCTACCAATATGGATCTAGTTTGATAGATCTCATCAAGATCTTTAATACGGTGCAAAAAAAAATTAAAAAATTATTTTTTATTTACATTATTTTTGAGTTTGAAAATGTGAAATAAGCTGCTTATTTTTTAAGAAGGTTTCTGGAACGGAGCCTAATAAGAATAAGAACACAACACCATTTTCAAACAACAATCTTTTGCTCATTCCGAGATCCAAACTTGCGATTGGCAAGAAATCAATCGAAGACACCTTTTGGGACGAAATCCACCTAAAAAGACCGAAGCTCGTACACCTATGGGTCTAAAAAAAACCCTAGATTTTACATTTAGCTCATAAAAACAAAGGCTCACCGCTGACCATTGGCCACCAACAACACGATACCCGCCGAACAGCAACCCCCAACCACCGGAGCACCATCGGAGAATTAGCGTAAAAATTGTTTGGGCCGAAACAATTTGCATCTTAAAATTCAATACTTCAATTCTTTATTATTAGGATACATGTCCCAGCTGAATTGTGGTGTTTGGCGAAATTGTTAACATTTCGTTAACAGAAAAGCTATTGGTACCGACGGGTACTATACTGAAAATGGACCGACAGTCGCATCGGGCCAACACTGGCCATCAAAAAATTCTATAAAAAAAAACGGGGGGGCCATCGGGAGAATCAATGACATCCGATGTCTGTAGATGCTCAATCCAAACACCCCTTTTTTGTATATACAAAAAAATGGGATATTTGGATTGAGCACCTACACACATCGGATTCAGTTGAATCTTTACTGGGCCCCATCATTTTTTAAAATAATTTTTGAACGACTCGGATCGGACATCCGGTGACTGGAGTTGACCCGATGCGGCTGTCGGTCCATTTTGAATGCGGTACTCATCAATACCAATAGCAGGACTCGTTGGTTAAATGTCTTAATGAACGAGTCAAAGCCTAATTACATCCAA
Source organism: Rhododendron molle (assembly GCA_025413875.1). Classification (NCBI taxonomy): domain Eukaryota; kingdom Viridiplantae; phylum Streptophyta; class Magnoliopsida; order Ericales; family Ericaceae; genus Rhododendron; species Rhododendron molle. The sequence goes on from CM046393.1 coordinate 45,864,547, forward strand.
AATGCCTTTGTCCTTGACTTTATTACTTCGCGGTTAAGAGAGTTCAAAATTCAAAAGACCAACGGTCATTTTTTAAAAACATAGTACTCCACAATGAACGTGAATGTTTCCCCCACACCGACGAAATCAACGCCTTCTCCAAAAAAAAAAAAAAAAAAAATCGTTTCTCAAAAGCATCTCTCTCTCTCTCTCTCTCTCTCTACAAAAGCATTCATTCCCTTTTCTCATCTTTTTTCTTTCTGAAAAAACGCAACAGTGGAGTATCATTTGATTAGGACTGTTTCAATTCAAACAGTTTTCGCTCCCTCTTTATCAATGGAAGATGATGGTCAATGGCATGACCCACTTCTTATAACCGACGTTTCTTGGCAACACGAGCAGAATTCCCACTCTCACTGTAAGATTATCAATAAACACCCCACCGTACACACTGTAATCCTTAATCAGTTTTTTATTTATTTATTTATTTCAATTCAATTGACCCCTTTGTATTTGCTTGGCAGACCCTTTAATTACAAGATTCCCAAGCTCGCAAACTCCGATAATGGAAGATCCCGATGATATTCATCCTCGTTCAAATGATGGTACTATCTAAAAACCCTAACTTTTGCTATTTTGATTCATCTATTGGTGAACCCTTCTCAATTACGGAAATGGTTGTAAATTCTTGCTATCAAGTGTGAATCTTTTTTGTCGGTGTAGATATTTATTGGAAAAATTCAAGCTTTGAGCTCAATAATACCCAAAAATCCACTGACCCGATACCGAACCTTGCTGTTGTTGATGGTAGGAATTTCAGAAAGTTTCCTATTTTGTGGGTTATCAAGATGTTGATTTGATCCAATAGGAATTTCAAGCTGTTAAAAAAAAAATAGGAATTTCAACAAGAAAGTTCCCTTGTGGGTTATCAAGATGTCAATTTGATCAATACCCTTTTTTGTATTGTTATTTTTTTAGGTCGGTCCATGTTGCAATTTTCCCTTACATCACCTGATTTGGTAATTTGTGCCGGTTCACCCGACATGCCCGTGAGGAGCTATGAGGAATCCCCTAGGTTTTTGAGGGGTGCCTCCATTGAGCTTTCTTTAGAAAATGGAATCAATGGGCCCGAAACGGTCGGTGACGAAGAAACTCCTGGTGCATCAAAATTTCCAGCATCTTGGCAATTGGGGGAGGAAGATTCCTTTACAGATGCTTCATTAGAGCTTCTTCCAATGCCAATCAGTGAAGACAATCTTTCCACCAAACCCGTTCCTGTTATTGGTATTAATGCTGGCTCCTTGGAGGGCACAACTACTTTGGATGGGGCTAATTTTGAAGAGGACATTTGTTTCACTGGTGGCGACACGCTAAGGACTGAAACAAAAATTGGGGATGGAGGAGGGCTTGTGGTTTACCAAACAGCAAGATTCGGTAACTTTTCGTATCAATTCAAGACATTGGAAAGAGGAAACTATATTGTTGATCTGCACCTCGCGGAGATTGTGTTCACGGATGGCCCACCTGGGATGAGAGTGTTTGACGTGTACATACAAGAGCATAAGGTAAGGAGCCACGAGTCATAAACAACATGAGCTTCTTACCATTTAATTTGTACTATGAGGTTTGTTGACTGCAACTTTCTGGTTGTAGGTTGTTTCTTGCATTGACATATATGCCCGTGTTGGTGCTAACAAACCTCTAGTTATCCCCAATTTGAAAGCTTCCGTAAATGGTGATGAGGGTTTATCAATAAGATTTGAAGGAGTGACTGGAAATCCTCTTGTCTGCGGCATTTCTGTGAGGAAACATCTCTCTGCAAGTAAGTTAATAAGTTGATAAGTTGAAGATATCCCTTGATAGTGTATTTTATATGCGATATTCAAGAAATGAAAATTTTGCACTTAGCGTTCCAGATTTTGAAAAGTATGTAATTTTCGATTGTTTCCAGGTTTTGGGGAAGTTGAATTGATCAAACAGATAACAGAAACTGAGCCACCAAAAGTAATATTTCTTTCCAAAGGTACTCATGATTTGTAGTAATTAATAGAACTCGTGAAAAAGGAATGACATTCTTTGCTCTGTGTGTTTAGGATACCGGGGAATATGAAGTTGGACAAATTGAAAAGCTTCAAGTAGAGTATGAGTGCCAGGAAAGGGAACTAACTGAAACAAGGAAAGCTTTAGAGAAGCTTAAGAGGGAGAATGAAAGTAAGAGCAGAGAATGCCAAGAAGCATGGAGATCTTTGAAGGATCTCCAAAATGAGCTCATGCGCAAGTCAATGCACGTTGGTTCACTAGGTATGGAACTTCCATTCTATTGACACCGTTTGTAGCACTTACTAATTTGTAGGGTTGATTAGTTTTTGCTTTTAAATAGCTTTTGCCATTGAGGGACAAGTGAAAGAGAAAAGCAGATGGTTTTCCTCCATGAGAGACTTGAAAAGAAAACTGAAGGTACTGAATCTATACTCTTAGCTACATTAACATTTGCTGTTTGCTCTCCATTCATTTCTAGAAATAATGGACTAGTTTTTTTTCCTAACATTTTTTTTGGCTGTTGTCGAGTGGTCTTACAGCTTTTGAAAATGGATCAAATCAAGCTATCAGAGGAGGCATTGTCATATAAGAAATGCTTGGTCGATATGAATGACATGAGCTCTATCATTCAGTCCAAATGTGAATTTACATTCCCTTTTGACTTTCGTATCCTATATCCATTTAGTTTGTTTTTCCCCTAACTCTTAGTTCTTTGCCTACAGTAAATGAGCAAGAAGAATTACATAGCGATATTAAAAACAAATTCATCAAAGGGGCCAAGGAACGGAAAGAACTTTACAACAAGATTTTGGAGTTGAAAGGTTAGAATTATGTATGATCTATTGTGGTGATTGAAGGGAGTTGAGAATTCCATATAACTGATTCTCTTGTGGTATTGGCTTCTTATTGCAGGAAACATTAGGGTCTTCTGCCGGTGTAGGCCTTTGAACACTGACGAGATTGCTGCAGGAGCTTCGATGGCCATGGATTTTGAAGCTGCTAAAGACGGTGAACTGACAGTAACATCAAACGGTGCACCAAAAAAGACCTTTAAGTTTGATGCTGTTTTTGGACCCCAGTCCAACCAAGGTAACTAGTGACTTAGAGCATGTCCAGTGGTTCAATTCTTTTCCTATTACATGCACATGTTTTCTCTTCTATGTTTTTTGTAAAATGCCAAATTGGATTGCTATAGGCCTATAAGTATGAGCCCCACAATCACGAACACGATGGGAGTAGAAACAGAAGGGCATTCTGAATTCTATAAATAGTTAAATCTTTCTCCAAATTTAATGTCAGATACAGCTATAGGTGTAGGACATGTGTTTATCTCATCATTGAAGGACGATATTTGAAACTTCATGCTAAAAACAGAGACAACAAAGCACATAGCATGCCATTTGAGAAGCTCTTAGTGACTAGAAAAGGATGTAAAGGCAGATTGCCCTATAATAATGCTCCTCAAACTTTTTGTCGCTGATAAATTTCTTCCACCTCTTTTTCTTTCTTGCAGTTGATGTTTTTGAGGATACAGCCCCATTTGCAACATCAGTCCTTGATGGATACAACGTGTGCATTTTTGCTTATGGGCAAACAGGAACTGGGAAAACTTTTACAATGGAGGGAACAAATGGAGCCCGAGGTGTAAACTTTAGGACTCTTGAGGAGTTGTTTCACATCATCAATGAGAGAAGGGGAGAGTTTCAATACGAACTATCTGTAAGCGTTCTAGAGGTATACAATGAGCAGATACGGGACTTGCTAGTGCCTGGAACTCAGACAGGAGGAACTACAAAGAGGTATGCTACATTGCTTGTCAGAGTAAGCAACAATTTCTTGTTATATCTCTATTATAAAACAGAAGGGTATGGGGACAAGTTGTTGGAACAGCTTAGATTCATTTGATCCAAAGGCTGTAATGCATCCTCCCGACCACTTCCCGGTTAAGTGCCCATGGTTTTTACATAAATCACACAACTGTCATCCCCTTCCCACCGGGATGCATAGTGCCTGGGTTAACACTAGTATATATATATATTTACTGGCCCCCCAAAAGAAAGAATTTCCTAAACGTGCTCCCCATAGTTGATCATGTACGTATATACATATATATATATAGTGGGAATGGTTCAATGAACACCCTAATAAAACACCCAACGGGGACACCCAAAATCTCAATCTGATAGTTCCCGATTGAATTTTTATGATCCGAACCGCTCAATGTGTGCAGAATGTGATTTTAAGGGTGTCCGCGAGAAATTAGCAAAAAAAATGACCGGGAAAGCCTTGATTTGAGTAGTGTTTATTTGAACCGTTCAATAAATAATTGTTCAAAACTGTTCAGATCAAGCCCTTTCCAGTCATTTTTTTTGCTGATTTTCAGCGTGTATCCTTAAAATCACATTCTGATCACATTGAGCGGCTCGGATCATCAAAATTTGATCGGGAACCATGGGGTGTTTTTTTAGGTGTCCCCGTTGGGTGTCCCCTATATATAGTATATATTAACTTTGTCATCATTCATAGTAATAGCGTTGTTCCTTCTTGTAACTAGTATATATATAAATCAGTTTTCTACTTTTAAACGAGGAATGCACATAGCATTCAAAGTGAAACATTGTTTATTACATACGTTTCAGTAGTGATTTATAAAGGTATTTTAATATGTACATTTGAGCTACAGTTTTCTGGATTGAAAATTAGTTTTCTGCTTTTGAGAGCATATATGTACTTGTTCAAGTCCCATACACAAAGGAATGCATATAATAAACTGCAACTTAATTCTATTGCATAAGTTCCAATAGAGACTTATCAAGAAATTTTAGCATTGCATTGCTTTGCAAGAGACTTTTAAGAAGGCTAACAATTTTTGCAAATATGATTTGGGTACTACTCAAGAAGTTTAATGGGTCAGATGGCTTACATCAATATGCTTGTAAGCCAATGGAAATTCTAACACAGAAAGAAATTTATTAGCGGGGATCAATTGGACTAAATGTTATCTTCTCTAATTTAAAGTCTAACATCATGCTTTCAGGCTAGAAGTAAGACAAGTGGGTGATGCAATACATCATGTTCCAGGACTGATTGAAGCTCATGTGAACAACATGAGTGAGGTTTGGGAAGTTCTACAGACAGGAAGTAATGCAAGGGCTGTTGGATCAACTAACGCTAATGAGCACAGTAGCCGCTCCCATTGGTTTGTTCCACATGTTACAACTCTTCTGTTTTAATCTGATTGTCACATGACAAAGAAGTTTACAAAAGACTGAAGTCTGCTACTTTTTGGTGCAGCATACACTGTGTGATGGTGAAGGGGGAGAATCTGTTGAATGGGGAATGTACAAGAAGCAAACTTTGGCTGGTCGATCTAGCAGGAAGTGAGAGAGTTGCTAAGACTGAAGTACAAGGTGAAAGACTAAAGGAAACCCAAAATATTAATCGATCTCTTTCTGCACTTGGTGATGTCATATCTGCTCTTGCAACTAAGAGCCCACACATCCCTTTCAGGTACTGAAGTAGACTTTATCGATCCCCTTTTTTGCAACTTGATGATGATTCTAAGCATTTTTTGGTACTAACTTTTTGCTCTTTCGGCATCATGTTTTGGTAGGAACTCCAAGCTTACTCATTTGCTTCAAGACTCCCTAGGTACTTTATTTGCAAGAATTTAGAGAGAAGAAAGCATGTTCTGACTACCGTAATGCAAGATCGGAAGTGATAACAACCTATGTGTATTTGTGTTTTTAGGGGGAGATTCGAAGACACTAATGTTTGTCCAGATAAGTCCTAATGAGAATGACTTGAGTGAGACTCTTTGCTCACTGAACTTTGCAAGTAGAGTGAGAGGAATAGAATTGGGTCCTGCAAAGAAGCAAGCAGACAGCACTGAGCTCTTAAAGTACAAGCAATTGGTAAGAGTAACCTTCGCTTACAGTTTTCATTTCTACTCATCAAAATCCCTTTCTATCTATTGTGTTTTGCTTGTGATAATTTCCTTTCTGTTCTTGATTAGGCCGAGAAGACGAAGCTAGATGGAAAAAGCAAAGATGTGCAAATTAAGAGAATGGAGGACACCATTTCTGGTTTGGATGTGAAGTTGAAAGAAAAAGACACCAAAAACAAATTGTTGCAGGACAAGGTAATATAACACGAAATCTAGCTCTTCCTAAGTCTGGCTTAAAGTAATTGCATTCCTCCGAAATTTGAGATCAAATTTTTGATTTATTTGGCAGATTAAGGAATTGGAATCGCAACTACTGATAGAGAGAAGGCTAGCACGACAGCACGTTGACTCAAAAATATTAGAACAGCAGCAACAGCAACAACAATTAATGAGACAACAACAAGAAGAAGAGCAGAATTCTGCACTTTCAAGGCCACCACTTGCAACTAGACCCCTCGGAGTTCTCAAGAATTTGAACGAAGGCAAAGAACTAACTCACAATCGACCATTTTCTGAGCTCAACAGCTACAAACTTCCGCCACCCCCTCCTCCAATAGAAGCCATTTGTAAACACGTTGATCCGATGGAGAAAGAAAACAACCCAAAGATTGCAGACCAACCACAAGTAGTGCCAAAGCGAACTGGAAGAGCTTCCCTATGCCCAATAGCACAAAGGGTTCTACCAGCCCCAGCTCCAAGGCGCGCTTCTCTGATTCCTTTACCGAGTGCCGTGGGCTCCACCAAATTCCCACAACCATTTCTACACTTGCCACCAATTCAAGCCAATAAGAAAGAAGAGACAGAGATTGAAGCGAAATGCTATCCCGAACCAATGAATTGGGGTGGTAATAGTCCTAAAGAACATAAAAGTGGAGGGAAGAAGCTTATAAACAGCATATTGAGACGAAGTGTTCAAAAGAGAATTCAAATAAGGTCCCCAATGCAGCAGCATATCAGAAGAGTTGGTGGCGTAAACGTGGGGATGGAAAAGGTTAGAGTCTCTATTGGAGGCCGAGGAAGGGTGGCTCATAGAGTGTTGCTTGGCAATGCTAGACGGGCAATGAGAGATGTTCAACAGCAAAAGGAAAGCCAAAGGGAAAAGGAGAGAGGATGGAATGGCAGAATCATATGAATGTTTAAGTTTTTATGTTTTTTTAAATGTGTTGTTCATATTAGGTTCGAACTAACAGTGCTGGGTTGCTTCCTTGCTTGCAACCATGGATCACTGCAGAGATGAAACAAAACAAGACAGTTGTGTTGATTTTATTTTCCTTCCGGGTTGATGCCCATCAATCATTAACTAATGGATTGGTATATAACATTCATCAATTAATTTGTGACTCACTTTTGGAAATGTTGTTTGAACAATGTTTTATTGATATTAGGTGGTTGGCTTGAGGAAATGTCAACCCTGCGTACCTGCCAAAAATCACGCTATTGATCTGTAAGAAATAGAAATACCCTTGAAAAAAAAGGTGACAAATTTTTCTTGATACAAATGTGTTTCAGTTACTATCTCTATTATAAAACAGAAGGGTGTGGGGACAAGTTGTTAGAATAGCTAGGATTCATTTGATCCAAGGGCTCATGTGTGCTTTCCAACTCTCTTACGAAAGCACTCACACTCTTACAAATATATTACAAAAACTCCATCAATTTATTTTTTTCCCCTTCCAATCAGCTTCTGTTTTGTTGTTAAAAAAAACCCAGTGGTCACCTCTCTCTCTCTCTGCGGATAAAAAAAAAAAAAACACCCTCTCTCCCTCTCATCAAAGCCTCTTCTCTGATTGTCCGGCCACAAACAGTTATCGCCCTTGCCGGTGAGTCACTCGGAATCCTCGGTAACATACTCTCTCGCTCTTTCTTTAATATGTAGGACTTTTTTGGTTTTGGTTATCATTTTCTCTATTTTTCTTTATCTTTTCTAAAAATTTTATAGCTACCTAAAAATTAAAATAATGTTTTGAGCCACTATTAAGATTCAAATGGTAATTTCAATTCAAATCGGGATGAGTAGTGCCGTAGGCACGGGTAAACACTAGTGTACTTAATGGTATGATTTTTCAAGAGTTGATCAACGAAATCTAAAAGATCCTCTCCCAAACATGCCATCCTGAAAGAAGTGCAAAGATAGTCTTATTATTAACAAACCCAGGCACAAATCATAAAAAATTATCTCGAATAACCGTTGCCACCCTTAACGAACATAACTCCATATAGTACCGTTCAAAAAACTTACACATAGAATGGCTGAAAATGGTTCTTAATAGACAGGACGAGCATATCCATTACTCAAACAGTTTGACAGATTAAAATGATCATTGGTTTATTCATACAATCGTTCAAATGCACAAAACAAAACCTTCTATCAGATGCTAATGTGAAATTCAAAATGATCTGATCCGTTACGTATTGATTTTAAATTCTATATTTACTCATCTCTGTCCTGTATATATATTTGCGTCTATATGCCTCTGACTTCCTCTTCTTAACCCTGCTCTATACTTTCTAAGGTCACTTTGTCCAAACATTGCCTTCAGAATTGATTCGTTAGAACAATACAAGATGTGTCACAATGGCGGCTTCCCCAGCCTGGAAAAAGAAAAAAATCATTTCAGAAGTCAGTCAGATTCTAGGAGACCAAAACTTTTACTGTTTTGACCAGAAAAAAAGGGGGGAAAATTATACCGCTTAATGATGTACTGAAGGTTGCGGATAGTAAGTAGCTAATACTGAAGCTCAATCACCGACTCCCAGATTCTTCGCCAAGAACTAATTTCTTTTGCAGTTGGCTCAAAGACCAGCCCTCCATTTACATTCTCAGCTTTAGTCCCCATATCATTTACGAGTTTGACAGATTCAGAAAGTCGATTGAGCAGGTTTATCAAGGCAATCACCTCATTTCTTTGCAAATGCAGCTGTAAAGACCGCCAAAAGTTTGAGAAACAGAGAGAGATGAACTTACTATTCCAAATAAAATGAAAAAACCATTATAGGGCCATAGAAGCTTACAATCTGATGAGGTTGGTTTTGACCATTGACAGAGAAGAGAATCTTTAGTGCAGTGCCGAGACCAAGAACCTGAAGCTTTCCCCAGAGGCGACACTTTTCACACCCCACACAATCCATTAGGGCACTGCAAAATGAAGACATACTCATGAGAAAAGCAACAAAAATATAATCCTAAAAATTAATTTGTAGATGGATAGAATATAACATAATCCCAATTAGTATAGCAGGTCAAGTAACACAAATATCAATAATCCGTTTGTTACTAGATATAAGCAGCAGATAATATAACTACGGCAGTGAAGAAGCACATAATCATCTGAATTTAGTACTTTGAGACGAAAGTATATTATATCAGAGAGAAACCTAATGTTTTTAAATTGCTTCTGAATCTCCTGCTTTAGTTCAGGTCCACTTTGGCCCTGCCACAGTTTAGCTTCATCAAATGGAAGTGGACATGCAGCTTGCAGTTTGGGGTTGTAAAGTAACTGACGCATCAAAGATTGTGCTTTCAGGTCCTCCGCAAGGTTACCAGTGTCATACTCAGCCTGCTCCAAGTAATCTGCTGCCTAACAAGCATTTTAAACAAAAAATATTCTTAAGAAAATGTCCTAAAACGTGATTAGATTTATCAAGATGAGGGCATGCAGTAGGTACTCACTTTTGTCACAGCTCGAAGAACAAAGAGGAAAGTGAAGTACAAGTTTCTAACACGATCAGGGTATCTAAGGACACGATCGTGCATCAACTCAAGATTTTTACCCCACTGCAATGGCAGAAAAGGACTGTTAGCTCACTGTCCATCTTTGAACAAATGATGCACTTTAAGGTTCTACAGAATGTATCTCATTATCCTCTCTAATTAATGACTTTTCACAAATGCAGAGTAATGCCTAGCAGAATGAGGCAATGAGCTATTCCTTTCCGTAACTTGACAGAAAAAAAGATCCTCCAGAAAGCAACAAGGTTCCAGCATAAATTGCTATTTAAACTTGATGGGTCAAAACAAGAAGAAAGGAGAGCCATATAACAGCTAGTTGTTTATGGAATTAATAGAATAAACAAAACTAATCATAAATGATTATACAGAAAATTAAAAGGTGATAACACAATGCAATGCGGGGAACGGGAAGGAGTGAGAACCAGGTTGGTGGATTCATCAAGAAGGTAATCAGCAGCTATGTGGGTTGAGATTGAGGAGTGAAGACCAGATATTAATTTGTACAAGGCTTTTTTCTCCTGGCAAATCTCTCCCGATGAATCTGCATCCAAGGAAGAAAAGCCAATAGCATCCCAAAATTCCATCAGAAACAAAAGACTATAAAGAAAGGATGCGCAAAACAGGTGATGACAATTACCAGAGTAAGGGAAAGAATAATTAATTAAAGCTGATAATAAGCAATTTTCAAATTGACCAATTAACCAAGAGGAACACTATTAGACAATAAAATCAATTTTTCTTTCCCGTGGCCAGTGCCAACAAAGGTACTATGAACTCAATATTGACTTCATTGTGGGGGGTGATTCCTTCTACTGTTGCATGGCCAATTTGACACAAGTGAACTGGCTAGTTAAAAATCCTGCAAGAAGGGTGGACTTGTTCTTCAACAGGGACCTAAACTTATTCTAATCTAAGAATACAAGTAATGTGACCCCTTCAGAACTAACGATTGCATAGATTGAAAAATAATTGCCAATGCAAAGCAGTTTAACATCCCTCATATTACATGGTGGTGTCACGGAGCATCTCCTGTAACTGAAAATATGAGTCTGATTTTCAGAAACTCACTTAACTAGCAAACTCACATTTTGGACAATTTTCTGAATATATAGCATCCCATATCCTTCCGGCAGACGGACCAACATAGCCTGTATAACGTTCCGGATTCAATTGAAGATTTACATATGTCATCTCGCCTGCAGAGAAAAACTCCTAGGTCAATCTCTGATAAGTTTTCCCAAAGCAATCAATCTGAAGGAAGGAACAAATTTACACCCTAGAACAAAAACAAGGCATTTTGGTAGACTGACAACCAACAGCAACAAAGAGAATTTAGACGACCTCTGCATAATATCTCATGACCAACCAACAAAGAGAAGACCTTAGGTCCAGATAAGTAATGAAAACATTCAGTATCATCAAAGATAGAGATATTTACTATTGTCTGTCTCATCATCATTGGTCCATGGGTTATCAACTTCCATCCAGCCCCTGAAAGCTCTACTGTCTAAGGTGCGGTCAACTGTAGCCTCTGGCTTTCCCTCTTGACACACCAAATTGTCAGATGGAAGACCACGATGTAATGGATTCTTGAAAATTTCTGGAAATTCATTTTCAGGACATTCACAAACGCTGCAATCTCGCAAGCGGCACATACCATCATCAGGCCAGAAAGGGCAATCGCACCACAGCTTTACCTGCCAAAGTGTCCAGACAAATCAGTTTCAAGACATCACAACAAAATAATGCACTATTCCAACATAACAACGTTTCCTAGAGAATAAATCTTTCATCATGAAAATTGTACAGGGGACATTATCCTGCTGGCAAAATATGGGATCTGAGTCATATGACACTCTCTCTAAGACTACAAAGGAAAGTAACCGGCTCATACGATTGGGAAGAAGTTGTGAACAACCTCCGATCCACTACCCGAGGTTGCCCCAACAAAACTAGCTGACCTAGCGAGCTGCAAAGGGAAGGAAGATTGATAACTGCTTTTAGCCAACTACGCTGAAGGCAGGCAAGAAAGCCAGTCCATGTTATTCAGTACCCCACTCCTATTTTACTTTTAGTTCAGAATCCACCAACATAATTTCTTTAATATGGAACATTGATGGTCCTGGACCCTGGTATTTCCACATCTCAACAACTACATGAAATTATCCATTTTTATTAGAATGACGTAAAGCATTGAACACTAAAAAAAGCCACACACGGGTTCAGAGGTAGAGGAGACTTGGGCACCAAATGAGAGCTTAACTTGCTCTCCAAGAATATCACGCTATTGTTACTTTACTAGTTTGTACGCCTGTCCTTCTTCTCTTACGTACTTAAGCAATTGGATTTTTCCCCAGACTCAAATGTATGCAACAGTTTAGTGATTGAAGTAGTTCAAGAACACGTCTATTGGCCGTTAAGTAGTGAAGTGCTCATACAAGATACAATTACAATACGTAGGGAACTTGTGGCTCTGACTTGACATACGAATTACAAATGGCTAATGGAACGATGATGCAATTGATAAAAACAGGTTATGGATTAGAATGTCAAAATCAGCAGAGTATCCCTAGGGCTATGTTACATGGATGGGCATGGGGACACGTCCTGAACACTTGCTTGTAGTATATATTGCACAATTTTTTCAGATTATGTACAGTTAATTATATTTATCAATGTATTTCAGCACGAAGGGGTTAAGAAAAGTACATTTTTGCTATTTCATGTCCATGTGAAATACTCAAAATATCGCTTTTCTACCTAATTTGATATTCCTAAATACTCAAAACATTGAACTCTTTTCAACAAAGTATCTAAAAGTAATAGTAATAAATAAACAAAGCTTGAATCATTGAGTAAAATTAGGAGTCCACATTGAGCCAATGTCAATCCCCTCCAGACCTTAAAATATCGGAAAAATGGAGTCATGACAAGCTCTTGGAGCAAAGGATGCAACACTTCTCCATTAATACTGTCTACCGTCTCGTAATCACAACAGCAGTCCTCCACTATGCCTGTATATTTCCGTGAATCCTGCACCAAAAGCCTAAAGTCATAACCAGAAATCAGCATAAAGTTCCATTCCTATATTCCTATCCTATATTCCTAAATTTTACTAGTTGCATCATTTTTTTGCTCTACGCTTAGAGCCTTTAGATTACACGCTTAAGATAACAAAACAACAATTCAACTCAGATCCTAAGAAATTTCAACCAAATACTCATTAACCCAATTCTGATTCACCCATTTCATGGACATTGAACCAATCCCTGTAATTCACCTACCAACTAAAAACCATCAATCAAAATTCAAAAGTCAAAGGTGAAGTCTTCAAACATTTCGTTAGAGGGTTCATCCTCATCCAATAAAGAGGACATGACTTTACTAAATTTTGAGCCAAAATCGACTTCATATGCGGTAGTTTGATAACAACTAGGTTTCTTCGATATCACGAAACACGATGCTCTCGACATAACTCAACAAAGACAACGGATTCACCAACCGACCCCAATTGATTGGGACTTAAAGCTTAGCCTGGTTTGGTTTATCTAGTCCTTGGCAAAACAAAAAACGATACAAGCAGAACCCAGTTGCTTGGGACACAAGATTTGGTTTACTCTGATTTTCAGTCATCTAATAACTCAACAATTCACAATCATTTAAAAAAAAAAAAACTTTATCAAATTCCACACATGCAAAATAGTTCTGATCAACGAACAAAATCAACATTTCTTGCAAGCCCATAACATAATCCCCTATCTGCATTCACTATTTTTCAATCATTATCCTACATCTTTCTCCAATCATTACCCTATTTTTTCAATTATTAATTTCATTTCTCTCTCTATCTCTCTCCACTCATTACCCCTCTCTCCAATCATTACCCTATTTCTCTCTCCACCCACTACCAAAACAAAAATACCCAAATAACCCAAACGAATTTCTTGCAAGCCCATAACATAATCCCCTATCTGCATTCACTATTCATAGTCTTTTTCAGTGCAACTCATGATGCTCCAATTTCAAAGAGAGAGAGAGAGAGAACCTCAGAACAGCTGCAGGACTTGTAATCGTTGACGAAAAGAGAGATCTTTTGCGAGTGTCTGGAGGCCACCGATACCGCAATTAAAATCGCGATCGCCGCCCCAATAAACCATATCCCCCACCTCTTACTACTACTCCGCTTCTTCTTCTCTCCAATCTCTGCTTCCACCATCACCATATGGATATATCTACTAGTAGTACATATATGTTCTGTATGTATCGATTACAAAACCCTAGAAAAAAACAGGCACAAAACCCACTAAAATCCTCTCACAATGTCATGTATATATATATAGATAGAAAGAATACACAAATCGAAACCACAGTCTACAACAATATTGTGGGCTATTAACAGCTTGTTTCCATTGTTTTCAAGATTTTTGTTTCTCAATTCAACGCCAAACCCACACGCAGATTGAGACAATCCCAAACGCGTCCAGAATGCTGGGGACCTAGGAACGGCAAACGGTTTTTTTGGTCGGGACGGGAGTGGAAGGGCGAGTGAGGTGACGCGCGGAAGGAGAGACGGACACGCGGTGTGTTTAGGCGGCTCGTGGTGGGGAGGCGTTATTTTGCGAGTAGGGGAGGCGTGCATTGAAGGGGTCCATTTAATGTGCCTGCTTTTTGGTGTGTAGGTGACGTTGGTCAACCAATGGGAGTTGAGGATAGAGTCCAGTTGGACTGTGGGTAATTAATAACCGATCGGAAGCACCAATGATGCATACCGACAGCTACGCAAAGTCCATTTGGATCTCGCTTGGCTCGCAAATATCAAAAATACTAAGAGCAGAGACAACTTGCAGAGATCTGTACAGAGATAATCGCGTTTGGCCCCATTTCGGATCCAAAAAAATTTAGAAAAATATCCATAAATTTTCGAATATTATTTTATAGGGTCCTGTAAAAAATCAGTTCTTGCGGATATCGGTAAGTATTACTTTTGGATTCGTAGGGTGAAATGAGCAGTTTGCCCCTACGAATCCAAAAGTAATACTTACCGATATCCGCAGGAGCTGATTTTTTACAGGGCCCCATAAAATAATATTCAAAAATTTATGAATATTTTTCTAGATTTTTTTGGGACTCGAAATGGGACCAAACGCGATTATCTCTGCACGGATTCCTGCAAGTTGTCCCTGCTGTTAGCAGGGCTGCGCAAATATCAAACGTGTCGTTCAATAATTTTAAAAAATGAATTTACCTGATTTTTTCATTTAGATTTTGGATTTGTGAAAAAATGATAGATTGGATCGAACGCCTACACATATCGGATTAAGCTAAATTTTAATAGACCCACTCAAATTTTTTAAAAATTATTGAACAACTAGGACAATCCGTGCAGTTCCCAAAAATGGGCCCTATAGCCGTCGGTTTGCACCGTCGGTCTCCCCGGTTGGTTTCTCTAGCTTTTCCGAAAATCATAGCCTTGGGGCTGTGTATGGTACCGGGCTGGTGGAAGGTTTGGGCTCCGGCCCAGCGACAGAGCTGGAGATAGATTAGTTGGTGGCCTCAGGCCTGTGGTGTGGGTTCAAGATAGGGATGGAAATGAAGCGGGTCGGAGTCGTATATATTGTCCCCGCTCCGTTCCTTATCAGGGCAGTGTTGGAGCGAGAATGATTGGGACTAGAGTTTTGAAATGCAAAAGATTAATCTACGTTGAAATGCAAAAGATTAATCTTTTCAAACTTTTGATATGAATGGCAGTCCAAACTTCAAAGTCAAGATTTATGAAAATAAAAATTTAATTCTGCCTTTGATATGGTCCAAAACAGGCGATTCACGTTGGGACTAGAGTTTAGGATAGAATTCAATTGGACCGTGGGTAATTTATAGGGTCCCAGCCCGATGGATAGATTGAGCGCAGGCCCAAAAATAGAGATTCAAACTGGGCTTAGAATAACGAGAGATTGGGCTGAGATGCACAAGATGGGACTAGAGTTTGATATGGTTAGCAGTCCCGAGTCAAGTCCATGCTTGTTAGGGTCCCTTCGTATTTTTTTTGACAAGATGGGTCCCTTCGTATTTAAATCTATTAGTTTCTTCATTATTTGTAACAGTTCTTTCTTATAAGTACGAGTGGCAAACGGACGGATCTGGGCGGATTTCGGCGGGTTGAAACGGTTCGTGGGTCAAATATGGGCGGATCGAATATGGGTCAAAAGTAAATATGTTAAAACGGGTCGGGTCAAATATGGGTCAAGTCAAACCCAAATCCGCCCGACCCGACCCGTTTCCTCTTTTTTTTTTTTTCTTTTCTTTTTTTAAATTTTTTTGGTTTCCCCTCCCCTCTCTGATTTGTCTCAAAAAGTTTTGGTTTCCCCTCCCCTCTCCGAAGCAATTAGAGGCCAATTTTTTTTTTAAAAATCAGGTTTTTACTTTTTTTTTTTTATTTCCAAACAATAACGTAACTTAGACGAGGAGTCAGAGGCCGCATTAGAGAATTGTCTGGAAGGCCATGATTGCACCGATTGTACAGTTTCGGTTTTCGTTGCGTTCGCCGAAGCCACTACTTAGGTTTGGATTAAAAAGTCAAGTGACTTTTTTTTTCTCTATTCAAATTTTTTGTATTTATTTGTTTTGCGATAAACTTTTTATCCCTATTAATTCGTCTTGATAAGAGAATCGAAAAAGTAATTTCTTTTTACTTTTACCCTAATTTTTTTTTGTAATATTCAAGATAAATCCCAACAACTGGCTTTTTGGGCTTTATTTTAAATGTTTTCAAAAATATTTGGACAAAAAGTTGAATAAGAACAAAATGGAAAAAAGCCCGAAAGAGGGAGAGGAGCTCAAGGGATGAGAGGGAGAGGAGCTCAAGGGATGAGAGAGAGAGAGAGGGTCTTGCTCATTAACGTACGTGTTGGCTTGTTCTCAACCGTCAGATCACCTCATTAATGAGGTGGCTGTCTGTGATTCAAAGCTCTACACGATCCCAATCCAAAAAATGTGCAGCTATCCGTACAAAATTGTAGGCTCGGAGATATTCAAGCAGCGCGGACGCAAAAACTAGCAGCAAAAAGAAAAGTCTGGCTGTTTTAATTCCAACCCATATTGAACCCATTTTTAATACATCCAAACCCATGTAAATATGGGTTGATATGGGTTCAATCCATATCAACCTATTATACAATATGGGCGGATTGGGTTGAGTTAAAAGTGGATGGATATGGGCGGATTAAAAAATATGAGTTGAGATTGCCACCTCTAAGTATGAGCGAAATAAAAAAGTGATGCAATGAGTAAATTTTCTATCCCTTGTAACTGCCGTTGGGTTTCTTGAATGAGAATCATTGACGTTGATTAAAAAAAAAATGGAGAAGTAGATTTTTCTAGTATTAGCTAAGCAAGAAAGCGACGAAAATTGAAGTGGCTTGTGATTGGTTGAACCTTATCTTAATTGTGTTAGTATTATGCTTGAATGGAAATTTAACTTGGATAAATGTGCATCCGAAATATTGCATACATGACAGAATTTTATGGAAAGGAATATGAAAGAGAAATGAACAGTTCAGATTCACGGTCCATTCATTTCTGTAACTGTGAGTTTGAACCGCTCATTTCTCTTTCATGTTTCTTTTCATGGAGCCCTTCCAGGTATCGTACGTATCAATCCTCAATGTGCATTACTTTTGTAACAGTTATTACGACCAAATTATAGAATGCATTCATTCCTTTCAATATTTTCGATCTTGAAGTTTTTCCTCTCTATTCAAACTCATGCAAAATGAATTACATTTTTCACTATTCACCAAGTTTAATACGATATATATAGTAGTACTTCTTTTTGAAAATATCGTTTGTTCAGAAAATTCTTGAAAATCGATTGAACAGAGATAAAATATTGTTTTGATCGATCAAGATATATGAAGAGAAATCTGAATCTGCAAACCCCTCAAAAAATTGTAGGGCAAAGTTGATTTTTTACTGCACATTGTTGGACAAACAAGCATCATTCATTTTTCGCTGGGTTAGGGTGGACTACTTTCAGTATAAGAGCAACCGCAGCTACAACTGTGGTTTGAACAATTGGGTGAATGCAGATGGGTCTACATGTTTCGAATAGCTTCAAACACAAAATTAATTACATCCAGAGTTGTGTTTTAAAGGTGTGTGAGTAAACTTTGTGTTTCAGTTACATTCACAATAAAATCACTCATATTTTGGCCTTATAAGCCGAATGGCTTATTTTTTTGTCCTTATTCAAAAAATTTCGCATTTGTTTTCGTCAATTTTTTTCAAATTATTGTTTCATCATGACGAGGGGAATCTAAAAAGAAAAAAATTACGATTGAAACCCAAATTGTTTTAATAAAGAAAAAAAAATTGGCTTAGTTATTTGGCCAAACGAAGTAATAAAAAGCAACTAAATTGCCATCTCATTTGTTTTTGTTTTTTTTATCACATTCTCTCTCTCTCTCTCTCTCTCTCTCATGGGATCCTACCAAAGACAATCAACTCATATGCCAGTCAGAGACAGAGCCAGAAATTTCACCATACAGGGGCGATCGTACATGCGAGAAAAAAATATAAACACATGTATAATAACATAAATACATTAAAACTCAAAATAACGTAAATACATAAATCGGTTTAACTAATGGGATCGATCTTGATGTATATGTCTTTGTTTTTTTTTGTATTGTTCATCTTCTTTTTTTTCATTCATCACAACTGGACGAATTCAGTCCAAGGGCTTTCATATTACTTGATTTTACCAGTTAAAAAATAAAGAATTAGAAGTCTACAACAACAATGGGGGAAAGACATACCTACGACTTACATTTCACCAAAATTAATGAGGGTTTCCAAAATCTCTTCTCCTCCATTGCTATTTTCTTGAAATTGCCTTTGAAGTCTTAACTATTGAGGATGTTTGTGTCAAAAGAGAGGGAGGGTGTTTGGTATGCTATTGAGGTTTTAGAACAAAAAGAAATAAAACTGTAAAATACTAAACTCATCTAAGGTTTTAGAGCAAAAAGAAATAAAACTGTAAAATACTAAACTCATCTAGACGAAAGGTGAAAATTTATTATTTGAATATTCACAATATTAACCCTCTAGTTTTATATTTTGTTATATTTTAACCCTTAGCCTTTAGTAATTAATGTTGGTATTCTTGAATTTCAAAGGTTACTATTATATTTTTTTTTTCAAAATTCTACACAGGGGCGAGCCTATATACTTTCATAAGAATTTATTTATTTTTACATATAATAGTAGTGTTTTTTTTTCCCTTGCAGGGGCGACCGCCCCTACTGGCCCCTCCCTGGCTCCATCCCTGATGCCAGTGTTCTTCTTCACGTGACTGTCACTTTCACTATGCTTCCAATCCGATATTAAAATGTGCTCCCAATTTATTCCTTGTAGCCAATAATTTAGCTTCTCTTTTGTGGTGGTTAATAACATAGGTTCTTCTTGTATTTTTCCACTTTCTTGTTTGTTTGGAGGGGAAAAAGTACTCATGAGTAACTGAAATACCTATAATGAGGGATCAAGTTGGGGGGGCCATTGACTTATTCTAATGATTTTTCTTCTCTACTTCAGCTCAGCAATTTTGGGAATTTACTCTCTGCTAATCATGGGTTGTCTATTGACCTCTGATGAAAGCCAACTATGGTGGGTCACCAGACAAACAGCTAGCTGTATTTATAAGAACAAGTTTGATTTCTCTTTTTCTTTAGGAGTCCAATTTGGGTTATTTTTCAGGTGTTTTTTTTCCCCGACGAATTAACAGGATATCTTTGATCGATCGATCTACGAATGCGTATGGTTCTTTCGATTCACATAGACCAAGTAATTACAATGGAAACCAAAATTAAGGAACGAACGAAGCGTTTGATTGACTTTTCTTGCTTTGTTGTCTTATAAGTTCATAAATCTTGACTGAATGCTTTGGCTGCCCCTGCTCCAGGAACACATATTAGAAACCTTACTTGAAGTACCACATATCACATATGGAAAAGAAAGCAACCACAAAGATATTCAAAGCATTCAGCTTTTTTGATGACTCAAGTATATATCTTGAGTAGTTTGCGCAAACCTCAACTAATTTTGACAGCTAAAAACTGCTTGCCTTTGGGTGTTATAAACTCCTCAGGGATTAGCCAATACAAAACTTTGCTGCGACCCATTAGTTCAGTGTTACTAGCTGTTACTATTCAAACATGGGATGCTTTGGCCAAAAACCGCAAGCTTTGGCTTCTACCACAAACCAGTGGTTGGGGCATCTTGTCATGTACTCTCTCTCTCTCTCTCTCTCTCTCTCTCTCTCTCTCTCTCTCTCTCTCTCTCTTAGCGTTGGTTGGGATCTGAGTAAATGATTAGGAGCATGCAAGACCAATAATTTGACGAAGATGATTCATGTGGCCACAATGTTCAGGAGAAGAAGAAGGTGGGTTGATTAGGAATTTTAGGACTAAAGAATGAAGGGACACCCAATGAATGGTACTATCGTTTGGTGGTTTGCTAATTAATTAAGTTGTGGCTGAATGCATTTTTTAGGGGTATGTACATTGGACCTGGAAAAGTAGGAGGAGGATATGGGGAGGATGTCTGCCTTGATTTCCTTGCTTTTGGCGTATTCATGTGCATGTATGTGCTTTTAAAATGCCCCACCCTTTCCCAATTCTCTTAAGTGTACGTATTAGTCACAAATCCTTCAAATGGGGAGTGCTTAATTGTTACATTTATTTTGAGTCATTGACAAGTTTGAGAAGGTCTTTTCGGTTGAGATCTTCTATACGTACATGCACCATTTCTCTTAAAAGGCCAATTTGCATTCTTGTTTTGTTCTTATTAAAATTAAGACCTTCATAGTTTTTTTTACTTTTTCGATTCTTCTCGTCGAAACGAACCATTTAATAAATAAGACTTTTAAATACCACAAGATACATGGCACACCTCACACTCATCTGATCGTCTGAGTATTCCCACCTATTAAACGTGATTTGACCCTAGTTTAGATACTCGTCCCATTGTTCGAGTATTCCCACATAGTAAACGTGATTTGGTCCTAATTTAGAGATTTGTACAGTGGTTAACTTTAAGGCGTAAAATTTCAGTTTGAAATGTTCGATCTGAGCACCACGTCGTCAACTAAGTACTTTTATGGATATATAGTATAGCCTGGTTGCTTGGCCTTTTCTTTTTTCCATTGTACGTTGTGATATGATTTTGGAGATAGAGATACAAAAAGTTGCCAATGGTCGCCGGCCCCCATAGACCTGTTGTAATTCGTCTCGTCGATCCTTCTTTGTAAGGTTTGGGAATTCCAATCCAATCCAATCTCTCAATACGTTTTCTCATCTCTTTTTTTTTTTTTTACTTGTTGAATAGAAGAATTTAAAGATTAAACAATTTTTTTATCAAAAACGACCACAAAATAAGGCTCCGTTCCGCCAACGATTCAAGTAAGTAATTTTTTAAAACTAAATGTAATGTATTATGAAAGAATGACTTGCTTCGTAAATCGAGAAATAAATACTTAAAAAATAAAAATCTTAGTGGGATGGGGCCTAATAAATCGTGTTCTTCGAAGATAAACACCTCTCTGGGTTACTATAATTTGAGATTTTGATTGATAAGACTAAAATTTAGAAAGAGGGGCAAAAAGTCAACCAAAACCATGTAGACCCAGGCCAGGCCCAACATATTGAATATCACCCGGGCCCAAATGATTTTTTATTCGGGTGGGTCTCTTTCTCATGGAGTGGTCTTCTGTTTATAATGATGATAGGCAGCAGCATCACATGTCGCTCTCTTTTTATATATTGTGGACACACATTATGCCATGTTTAGCAAAATGGAGATTTAAATGCTTACATCTCTGGGGGCACATGCACTTGCCATTTTCATATGGACCTACTTCTTTGTAAGAAAGTATACAATGAGTACTACGATAGGCGGATATTTGTAAGTAAGTGAGTGAGTGTTAACCCATCGTTCATGCCAGCATTGAATCTCATCGATTTGAGTGAGTTATAATAAAAATACATCATGAATTAACCAATGAAGATGATGAGTAATGCACGCTCAATTGAAATAGACGAATAGTAGTACAATTTTCCTCCATCATTACCCGCAACAGATATGAAAACAACTCGATCCACTTAATGAATTTCATGATCATGTACAACATATATAAGGTAAACAAACAAGAATTGTTATGATCAGAAGGTATTGACTTTACCGCAACGATTGCATTAGTTGGTTAAGTAGAACCTTTAACCTTGTTCACGCATGAGATATATATTGAGGGTATCCTTATTAGTATTACGCGACAACATTAGTAACCAACGAGAATAAAATAGTTAAGTTTTGCTAGAAGATACTAATACGTTCACACTCAAACCTTATTAAGTAGATTGATTGGTAAAACCGCATATAACGATAATACCATCACTTATTATTTGATCGCTATGGTGTGTGATATAGGATATATGGCTTTCTCATGAGCACCACTTCCAGGGTGGTAAATTTTCGGTGAGAAGGAAATTTTACTAATTGTGAGAGATAAAACTACGAGTTTGGAAAGTGAGTACTTGACATTTATGCTTCCACTCAATCAACTCCGTTAGCTCATCGGATGCCTGTGACACTAACAAATGACACTCAATTGAGTCAATTCTCTATTGTATAGTAGACTAGTAGTTTCATTTTTCCAATCCCCCCACCCCCCCCATGAGGACCCAAGTACATTCCCGGATCACGTGCCCATGGCAGGTTTTATTTATTAGTAATTCATTATATAATTATCCTGCATTATTAAGCATTAACTCTATGGGTGAGGCATTATTGGTGAATTATTTTGTGAGACAAAATAATGTAAAAATAATTTATTTTAAAGGGTCTGGGCATTATAATTTTGGTACCATCAGAGGTTCAGAATAGAATTTCATTTTGTGAATGAATTAGAGTAAGCCGATGGCAGCGACAGCGTAGGGCCAGTGTTGACCACGTGGCAGACAGCATCGTCCAACGGTCCCACTTGGGACCCAGGCTAATAATCCAGGCCCATCACATGGGGCCATCACTTCCCAATTTTCTACTAGTAATATCTTATCTTCTACCCTACAGAATTGGTAAAAGAAAAATTAAAATAGAACACGGAATGAAAATAGGGTCATGGGAAAATGATTTATTTTCTCTTGTTTCTTCCACTCCAACCAAACAAAATAAATTGATGTGTAGCTTCCTTTTTCGTGTGTTCCTTTCCCCAAATAAATATGAAAACCCCAGTTAACAAAAAATTAAGGAAAACAACTTCTGGACAAAAATGTGCTTGGAGTCGTCCGATGTATGTTGGCCCACGTACGCACACGACTCTAGATGCAACTATGTTCAGAATTGAATTGTATTTTAAAGTGTGTTTCTGACATTATTCTGTACTTTTTGATCCTGTTCGGTTTGAATTCTGAGAGAGATTTTTGAAGTGTAATGAGTGAAGAGAGATACATAGAAAAAATTTATTAGGGACCGTGCGTAAGGATTTTGAGCATTCGAAATGATCATACCCTTTATGATCAAATATTGTTCACTTGTTTCAAATGCAAAGCCTTGTCGTTGTATTTACCATGATATAGTTGAGCTTGTGGTGAGGACATATCTACGAGCAAGGTTTTCAAAACAAGATAAGTTGCACATATCGTTTTTCTTTATCTTATATTTTGTAATACGTAGGCTACGTATCGAATATCGCATGATGCGTACGTTAAAAAGTGGAAAGAGAAGTTAAAAGTATAGACACACTCGGTATAAAATAGTACTACAACATTGATTGCACAAAAACCAAAAACTATATACGAAATTTCGCTCTTCAATCATATACACTTAACATGTTGATTGAAATTAATTTCACTCTTTAATCATACTCCATCCGTCCCTAAATAAGTGTCCGGCGCGCAAATCTAGGCCTTCAAAAAAATGCATTTGTTTTGTTAAAGAAATTAAATTTTTTTCACAAATCAATAGATAGCAATGTGTTCTATTAGATTGTGAAAAAAAATTAAATTTCTTAATTAAAAACATGCATCTTTTGTAAGGCATAGTTTTGCGTGCCGGACACTTATTTAGGGACGGAGGGAGTATATATATACTGTATATATAACAGGTAGCAATTAGTATCACCGTATGAAGACAAAATATTGCATGCCCCCGTCATAGATCGCGCAAGAATATTTACTTGAACATAAATTAAAGATTCGTACAAGTTTTACTTTTTGACGAACCAATTACGATGAGATTTATTTTAGGCAGCTGATTTTGTCACGTACTCCCCTATTTGTTAATGCCACTCCCCTTTTTTATTTTCATTAGGACGAATTTACTAAAGTACCCTTACACTCGAAAAGTACTATGAAAAAGCTATCACCATAAAGTGAGAGGGTGTTTTAGTAAATTCACCCTAATAAAAACAAAAAGGGAGCGACATTAACAAATAGGAGAGTGACAACATCATTAGCCTTATTTTAACATAAGATATGTATCAATTTTACCTCTACCCGCGCCAAATTTTCACATTGGTATGGAAGACTCGGTGCATGATTGCTTGACGAATTTGGAGTGATCTTCATCAAAGTTCAAACAATCTCCTTCCAATCGACGGGAAAACCTAAACACGTTGCTGTTAATTAACGAAGAGAGAAAGTACACTAGAGACCGACATTATGCAGATTATTGGTGCATTTATTATCCGAAAAATATGTTGATGTTAGGAGTATATATATATATATATAATTAATTGCGTGCTTTTCTCCAATGAAAGAAATCCATGATGATCCAATGGTAGTTGATGGGTTGGTTTGACGATCGAATAATAAGTTTGGTATATATAGGATTTATTACTCCTACTACAATATCAGTACTAATATGGAGGCAGAAGTCGGCTACGTGTTGGCGATGGCGTCGGCTCCGGTAGGTAATAAACTTTCGGTCCTGCTACTCAATTTCCTTGGAAACTCAAACAAAGTGGTCCTATACTATATACGGCTGTCTTACCGCTGTAACAAAAATAATAAAAATAAAACAGGACAATAGCTGTTTTCCTTCGTAAAACCCGCACTAAAGAACAACTCTATGCCTCGAAGTTCGGCCTCGATGTTTGGATTGTTCAAGTCCGACTCTAAATTTGATTGTCAATTATTACTATTTATTAAGTCGTAAAGAATTAAAAAAAAAAACGTACAAGTAAAAAAAAAATTAAATGAAGGTCACATTTGCACTTTTAACTTGAATTACGTACGTTAGAAAATAGAAATCAAATTGAATCCCGATTATAGTGTTTTATGATTAATACGATTCGATTCGAAGAAAATAAAATCGCCTTACACTTTTTGTTGCCCCATGATGGAGGGTTGCCCAAGCCCGAGGATTTGTGAGGCTTACCTCGGTTACCTTGGGGGCGGCTCTGACGAAGGTGTTGATTTTTCTTATCAGATGCGAAGGTGTGGATCGTAAGTGAACTGATAGAATGTGTAAGGCCCCCTCCGAGTCTAAAATAGATTCATACAGTTATCGGTTATATAAGAAATAATTCGCAAAGCATTTAATAAAAAAATCACCTATATCTAATAGGAGTATCAATAAAGTAAGTGCTTATCAATTCATTCAAATATTTAATCAAAATTCTTATAAAATCAAGAACTCTATAGAACTCGGTGTGAAACTCACACATCAAATAGTGCACAAAATTTCTCTAAATTAAAGCCCCGTTTCCACTAACAAAAATAATAAAATAATAAAAAACTTAACACATAAAATACATATTTTACCATCTCGTTTCTACTAACAAAAAAGTTTTAGTATTTTACCATCTCGTTTCCACTAACAAAAAAATTATCAACAAAAACTATTTTTTCTACAGTAACTCTACTCACAAACCATCAGCAACTTATTCACTACTTAAAATAATATTTCTCAACGACTTATTCACTAATGAAAACACCTAACAGCTTTTCGACCACAAATATTTTCCTGCCATCATTTTCACCGGTGGAAACACCCCTAAGTCATTCAATTTGGAAAAACGGTCTCGAGAAATAATTTAGTGGCCTGTCAAATGATGTCCAAATACTTTAACATAATCCACCTTATATTTTTATGAGATTCATACACTTACTTTAACATAATTCATCATATATTTTTGTGGGATTCATACACTTAGGCCCCGTTTGATAACGAATTTGAGGGTTGGGATTGGAGTAATAATCCCATGGGACTATTAATACTCTACATGGTGCAATAAATAATGGCGTTGCCACTTCTCCAAGACCTCCCAGTAATTTTTCCGCTCGCCGACTCTCCCTCCATTAATATGGGAACAGTCGGTCAAAGATGCAGGGACAATTTACTCCAACGTTAATTGCTACGCAGAAAGAAAGTAAAAAGGCAGTACTCCAGTGGAGTAGTTGAAGTTAATTATAACTCTCCAGCTAAGGACTAATCAGCAACGTATGAAGACCCTCCCCCCACAGTAATAACGGCTAACGTACTTTATTATTACCGATGTACAGGCATACAGCTAAGCTAGACGACGTTGCGTCATTTTGACTCTCTCTCACTTCGTCCATGCATGCAGCTTCTGTCTCTCCTCATCTCCATTAAAACAGCTAAATTCGCAGCTCCCAACGCCCAAACGCGGCTTCATTATTATTATATATTCGGGAAAAATTCAAAAAAACCCCTGAATTTTGAACCCAATGTCAAATAGGCACTTGAACTTAAATAAACTGCAATTAGACACCTGAACTTTGTCCCCGTTATCAATTTAACCCCTGCCGTGACTTTCCTAACGGCAAAGGGGTTTCTTTTTATTTTTTTGTTTTTTGACAGATTTTTCTTTTGTTTGGGGACTTTCCTAAAGGAAAGGGGTTTCTTTTTTGTTTTTTTTTTTTTGACAGATTTTTCTTTTGTTTGGGGAATGGGATTTTTTTTTTTTGGAGGTTTTCTTTCTGGAGAGAAACAGAGAAACAAGGATGGCAACCAACTTCAAGAACCAATTAACCCCATTTCATTTGCCGACACTCACAAATCAACCCATTTGACTTTTCCACTTTAATTCTCAGCAACATGCACTTCAATTTTGCATGTGATGTTAGTCCGAATACAGTAAAATTTTTATCTTTATTAAAAATAAAAAAAAATTGGCTTATTGGCTTATTTTTATCTTTATTAAAAAAATTAGGTTTCAATAGTAATTTTTTACTTTTTAGATTCCTCTCGTCATGACGAAATAATAATCCTCAAAAAATTGACAAAAAGCTAAGAAAAGTTAAAAAAAATTGACCGCATTTGATGAGTGTCCTTATTCAAAAAAAAAATTCACGTTTCTTATTCAAAAAAAATTGACCAATGCGGACACTCATCCAAAAAAGCTAAGAAATGAAAAAAAAATTGACCAATGCGGGATAAGGACACTCATCAAATGTGGTCAATTTTTTTTAACTTTTCTTAGCTTTTTGTCAATTTTTGAGGATTATTACTTCGTTATGACGAGAAGAATCTAAAAAGTAAAAAATTACTATCAAAACCTAATTTTTTTTAATAAAGATAAAAATAAGCCAATAAGCCAATTTTTTTTATTTTTAATAAAGATAAAAATTTAACTGTGTTCGGACCAACATCACATGCAGAATTGAAGTGCATGTTGCTGAGAATTAAAGTAGAAAAAGTCAAATGGGTTGATTTGTGAGTGTCGGCAAGTGAAATGGGGTTAATTGGTTCTTGAAGTTGGTTGCCATCCTTGTTTCTCTTGTTTCTCTGTTTCTCTCCAGAAAGAAAACCTCAAAAAAAAAATCCCATTCCCCAAACAAAAGAAAAATCTGTCAAAAAAAAAAAACAAAAAAGAAACCCCTTTGTATTTAGGAAAGTCCCCAAACAAAAGAAAAATCTGTCAAAAAACAAAAAAACAAAAAGAAACCCCTTTGCCGTTAGGAAAGTCACGGCAAGGGTTAAATTGATAACGGGGACAAAGTTCAGGTGTCTAATTGAAATTTATTTAAGTTCAGGTGCCTATTTGACATTGAGTTCAAAGTTCAGGAGTTTTTTTGAATTTTTCCCTATATATTCCCTCGCCCTTCTTCTCCGCTCACCACCCGGTCCCCTTAATTATACTTAATTCTCAGAAACCCTCCCTTTTAAGTTATAAAGTACGGATTAAATTAATTCCGGGGATGCAGATGCTCTTCTTTGCTTTTGGTCAACTAATTACCTCTCTTCCTTCCCACTCTCTCTCTATGTTTGTCAACCAAACTTGTTGAATTAATTAACTAGATATCGTTGACATTAACACGAAGGACTAAATAATCCAGTTGGATTATTTTTTTTCTCCATATTCTTTTTTTTTTTTGAATTTTTTTAGCTTTGCGTCGATTTTTATGAATTATTGCTTTGTTGGGACGAGAACAATCTAAAAAGTAAAATTTCTCAATCGGAACTCAATTTTTTTTAAATGAAGACAAAAATAAGCCAATAAGTAAAACTTTTGTCTTTGCTAAAAAAATCTTGAGTTTTGATAAAAAGTTGTACGTATCCGATTTCTCATGTCAAGACCAACTAATAATCCACAAAAATTTGACACAAAACTAACACATGCCCAAAAAAAATTGAATAAGAACAAAAAATAAGCCGATTTGCTTATTTAGCCAAAATAAGCCTAAAACTTAAAAACTTAGCTTAGGTTATAAATTCAGGATAAATTGATGATTAATCCTTATTTGTCTATTTCATATAGAATTTTGATTATTTGATGGAACTATATAAACATAATGTGGACGTGGATATAAATACATATAATTTCATCATGCAAAAATAAACAATAAGCACCTTGCAGTATGCATATGCATAGTATAACATGTTTCGTGGGATTACACCGTCACGTAATACCTCATACTCAAACTCAAATATGTGGTGGTAAAAAGTCATGAACATCATATGAAGCACCAAAATAACCTAGTGTAACATAGTAATGAAAATTACATATATCCAAGGGAAGCAAAACTCCGCTAATTAATTAATTCTAATCATCCAGGAAAATATAAATAAACGAGTAATATAGGAGTAAAATTAAATGTCAGCCCCCACTCCCACTCTTTCACTTTCTACCCCTCTTCCTTCCGTCTTTATAAGCAAACCTCAACGCCACACTCTTCTTCCATTAGCTCATTCCTCCCAACAACTCATCACCCACCAAAAACAACAAAGAAAAATGGACGACAAGGAAACCACCTACTACTTCCCACCACCAGAGTACTCCGACCTCGACCTCAGCTTCACCTCCACCACCACCACCACCACCACCACCAGCTCCCGACCCAGCCTCGCCCGCTCCAGCCTCACCCTCTCCTTCAACGACTCCCGCCTCTCCGCCGCCACCACCACCACCCCAACCACCCTCCACCGCCGCCCCCACCGCAACTCCGACCCCCACTGGTCCGCCATCAAGGCCGCCTCCACCCTCTCCTCCACCGGATCCATCCACCTCCGCCACCTCAAGCTCCTCCGCCACCTCGGCACCGGCAACCTCGGCCGCGTCTTCCTCTGCCGCCTCCGCGACTACGACCACAACACCCAGTTCGCCTTGAAGGTCGTCGACCGCGAGTCCCTCTCCTCCAAGAAGCTCAACCAGGTCCAGACCGAGGCCCAGATCCTCTCCCTGCTCGACCACCCTTTCCTCCCCACTCTCTACGCCCACATCGAGGTCTCCCACTACACCTGCCTCCTCATCGACTACTGCCCCAACGGCGACCTCCACTCCCTCCTCAGCAAACAGCCCTCCAACCGCCTGCCGCTCGAGTCCGTCAGGTTCTACGCGGCCGAGGTTTTAATAGCACTCGAGTATCTCCATGCCAACGGCGTCGTCTACCGGGATCTAAAACCGGAAAACATCTTACTGCGCGAGGACGGGCACGTCATGCTGTCCGATTTCGATCTTTGCTTCACGGCCGACATGGTCCCCAGGTTGGAAACCCGGTCCCACCGGCCCCGCCGGTCCACAGCAAAAAACCCCCGGCGTTGCTGCCACTGCTTCGGTCACCAGCGACCGGAGGAGGAGGTGGAGGTGGTGAGGGAGTTCGTGGCGGAGCCGACGGCGGCGTTTTCGAAGTCGTGCGTCGGGACCCACGAGTACCTGGCGCCGGAGTTGGTTACCGGAAACGGTCACGGCAACGGGGTTGACTGGTGGGCGTTCGGGGTTTTCATTTACGAATTATTGTACGGCACGACGCCGTTCAAGGGAGGGAGCAAGGAGGCCACCCTGCGCAACATTGCGTCAAGCAGGGTGGCGAGGTTCCCGGTGCAGGACGAACAAGAGGGAGTACCGGGAATGGCGGAAGCGAGGGACCTGATAGAGAGGCTGTTGGTGAAGGATCCGAGGCGGCGGCTGGGGTGCGCCAGGGGCGCGACGGACATCAAGCGCCACCCGTTTTTTAACGGGATCAAGTGGCCGTTGATTCGGACGTATAAGCCGCCGGAGGTGCGCGGGCTTGTCGTGAAGAAGGCGGCGAGGTCGCACGTGAGCCACGTGACCGGGGGGGCATTGTCGCCGAGGAGACGGCGTTGGTGGTGGAAGGGGTTGAATAGTATAATGAGGAGGCATATGGGGTCTAAGCGCAATTTAAATTCCAACCAGAACTACTATTGTTATGCCAATAGTAGTGGTAAGGTTAGGAAATCTGGGTGAGATTTTCAATTTTTTTTTGTTTCTTGTTTGTATCGGTGATTTTTTTTACTATACGTTTTCTTCGACTTTGTCTGCTTTCAGATTCGATCCCTGTAAAAAACAGAAGAGGTGAGAGGGAATATCAGTTTTCGGTGTTTTTTTGTCAGAGAATTGATAAGTGGATGTAAATCGAAAGAGAAATTAGAAATAGAAGTTTTATGTTGAGGTTGTGATCAAGTATTTAATTTTCTATCTTGGTCATCTTGAATATTTTACTTATTTTTTCCATTTTTAGTCAGCATGTGTATTTGCTTCTATTTTTGGTTAGCATATTAACGAAATTATCTTTTGGATATGAAGAAGAAGACAAAATACCCAGTAGTTGGAACTTTTGACATAGCTTTAGTCAGTAATATTGAGAAACTTATTAGTCAGATCCATTTTGGAGGCTATCCCACAATGACATTTTGGGAAGATGGGGATGATTTTGCAGCGCTCAATTTCATCGTCGTCTAATAGTAAGAGTCAAACTCTTTCATGGAAGAGTCATTTTTCTCTCACGGCTCCTCCTTTATCACGGAGATGTCATTTTAGGTTCTGATCATAGTGGTTTCGGGTGATGGCCCATTGCTAATGAAAGGTGGCAGCAACTGTGGTCCATCGATGATAGAGGGTAGTGGATGGTCTGATGACGAATTAGATCCATTGGTTCGTCGGAGTAGCGTGCATGGGTGACATTTTAGGTTCTGATAGTGGTGGCGCGCAGTTGATGGAAGGCAAG
Organism: Rhododendron molle; assembly: GCA_025413875.1. Lineage (NCBI taxonomy): Eukaryota > Viridiplantae > Streptophyta > Magnoliopsida > Ericales > Ericaceae > Rhododendron > Rhododendron molle. The sequence goes on from CM046393.1 coordinate 45,895,721, forward strand.
AGCGATGGTCCAACGATGTTAGAGGGCGGTGGCGGTCCCCGGTCCAATGATGCTAGTGGTTGTGGTCTAATGACAAATCAGATTCATTGGCTCACGGTGCCACTGCTAATGGAGTTTGGGTTTTTGCTTGGTTTTGTAAATACTGTTATTATGGTAATTTGTTTTCTGGTGTCAATAGGATTTAACAATGCCATTTCATTGTTGATCTGAACCTAGGCATCACTTGAGGACTTATGATCTTACAAAAGGGAAAACAAATTCATGATACCAAAAAAAAAATATATATATATATATATGCATCAGTTGGAGACAAATTAAGTGAGAACACGACAGAGAATCATAGTGAATGCAATGGAGATTTTGAACTTGCCTCCCACATGATGGTTCAATGAGGGAAACTTTTTCCGTCATCCAGATTATATACATACAGATTACCTATTGTTAGTGGCTCTTAGGAGACAACACATGTTGAGGATTGATGCTCGGATCAACTTGTCCGCTCGGCAATGAGGGTTCTGCTCGACAGGAGGTAATTCCTGGTCGGCGGAGTCCCCACAATCTTGCCACAAGGGCACTCCTGAATTTATGCATCAAGGGAGGAGAGTTGTCACTCTCCCCATGACTCCTTATTCTTCTGTTACGTACCCACAGTTCATGGGTGCACAATCGCCATCCACCCATGGAAAAAACCGCTCACCCACGATCTAGTTCAATGATTGCGGGGGTAACATGTGCCAGGAGGGGAATGTCTATAAATATTCATACAAAAGATATTGACACGTAGGCACTCTCTTCCATTCTCAATACCGACCTCCCACTTACAATCACTACTTTTAATTACTTGATCGTCGGAGGATCCGCGACTAAAAACACCCCCAAGTCATTGAACTTGATTGCAGAAACCGTCGAGCTCGGATTGTCCATATCCATTTTCTGGCACCAGCAGTTTGTTTTAAATACATTAATTTGCTGTTGCGTATACGAACCAAATTGGGGTTAACAACAAATTAAAGATTCAAAATACTACAACACTTCCAACAAGTATTGCTGTTGCGTATACGAACCAACTCCCTTGTTGTAGTTTTCAACAAGAAGTTAACTGGTTTGGAAAAAAAAAGGAAAAGGCAGAGGAGCGCAGCAGAAGCTTGTATGAAGAATCCCTAACCATCAGACAAAAAAAGGTGGGGAAAACGACCCTCAGGACGTGTTTTTGATAATGAATACCCGTTAAGGACATGTTGAGAACATTTGTTAATGCTGAAAATATTCTTGGCGGGTATTAATTGTCGAAACACGTCATTGGTCGTGATTTTCCCAAAAAAGTGAGAACATGACAGAAAATCATAGTGAATGCAATGGTGATTTTAAACTTGTCTCTCACATAATGGACCAATGAGCGACACTTTTCCCATCATCCAGATTATATACATACACTACACACTACATATTGTGAATCTTAAATACATTTGCTCTTGGGTATGTGAACAAAAATTGGGGTTAACAAGAAATTAAAAGATTCAAAATGCAATACTTCCAACAAGTTTTTTTTTTCTTCCAAAGTTTAGGATAGTTCCATTGATAGGAAAAGGCAATAGTAAATCAGGAAGGGCGAGCATCCCCATAAAGGAGAGATACGAACATTGCATTTGAAATCATTTATTTTGTCTTAATTCATTTGCTAGGAGACTATGTAAAAATTCAGGTTAATCAGATACTGGTAAATGTTTTATCTAGAAGTTTAATTTTTCATTCAAGAATTTTAAAGAAAATAAACAAATTCTTGGGGATGAAGCAAGTATTTAGCTGAATTTTGTTCTGATCTCCCAAAAAATGAATAACCAAACAGTTTTTGATTGGCAAAGTGAGACACGGAGTGAGCATACCTTAAAATCGCTCTCAGCCATTAGAGATGTTAGTATAACATTAGAAGCAAATAATTCCTAATTTTGGATTATTGAAGACCAATAATCCAGTCAATTTTACTTATTATTGGATGAACATAAGAAGAATTTACTTATTCAATTTGGCCTAATCCGCGCCGGATAATTTTTTTAGCTTAACCAGCAGCTCTTAGAACACTGCAACCAATCGAGTAATTATTCAGTAGTTCAGGAGTACTGTCACGTGATACTCCGAATCATTTTTACAACTACATTCTTGTGGGATTCATATATTTAATGGTAAACTCCACAAAAATGTGTGATTGTAAAGTTGTAGGTTGGAGCATTGTATAATTTCACGAATCATTAACCCCAAAGAGTTCGACTGGGCCAAATGTGTATTGAGTACAAAAATGATCACACAACAACTTACACGACCTCTCACATACATGTGGGCTCCACACACACTATTATGTGTGGGCCCCACATGTATGTGAGAGGTTGTGTAAATTGTTGTGTTTGAATCGTTGTGTGAGTAGCATTGTCCGATTGAGTTCTATTAACTAAAATAAGTTCTAACGTCATGTATTATGAAAAAATGATTTGTTTCGTAAAATGGAGAAATAAATAATATTTAAAAAATAAAAATATTAGCGGAACGCGACCTAATTAATTGTCCTTCACGAAGTTGAAAGTTTCGAATTTCACGAAAATAAACATTCCAAAACATTAGGTCCATTGTTGCGTTTGTTGGATGGTTAACTTTAGGATTCCGGAATTTTAGTGGAAGTTACGCAAGCTAGACACGACGTTAAGAAACAAGAACACACTGCAATATCATCAGAGTTTCGAACGACGCAGGTTTTATCCCGAGAGGATCCCCCATCCGATAAAAATCTCTCCTTGGCCACAATCAGCATTCAGCACCACCAGTAGAGCGGCTGCGGAGGAGTCCAAATCCAATGGCCACTGCTCTATCACCGGCCTCCTCCCTCCGACTAAAACCCGTATTCTTCTCCCTCTACCGCCGAACAACTAAACTCCCCGCCAACCCCAAAACCCTAACCACCAACCACTGTCTCCCGCGAAAATACATTCGGTACTCTGTTCCGCTATCGTTTTACACCACGGGCAGCAGCTCAGCTCTGTCTGTGCCCAGAAGAACCCGGCGGAGCTTGTGCACCGTTGCCGCAGGCGCGCTCTCCTCCGGCGAGGCCGTAGAGAAAATCGGAAAGCAGGGCGTCGGAATTGGCGAGAGAGTCGGCGAGTTCCGGAGAAGATTGAAGGTTGTGGATGTCAAGGGAGGGCCCGACGAGGGTTTGGATCGGTTGGGCCAGACTCTGGTGGTTCAGGGTTGGGTTCGGACGCTTCGGGTGCAGAGCAGTGTGACGTTCATTGAGGTGATGATAGCAATGATACATTGTTTTTGTTTTTTTTTTCGATTATATCTTTCTCCTATTTTTTTAAACCCCCAAGTCACATAATGCGGGAGTGTGAAAGCTGTCTTTCAAAAACATCCCAAACAACTAAAATTCGTGAGTGTGAGAATTGAGAGCGGGAGCGAATGCCATTTTGAAAGTATGTGAGTAAGTTCAACCCTACTAACTGTTGGGTATCTATTAAACAACTACCACAAAACACTAATAGTTAGAAATGCCAATATAAACTCATGAACATAATCGATGAAGCATGTAAGATAATTAGGGTGAGGAAAATAGCCTGTGAGATTGATGAAAGGCACGACATTCGCTGTCCTGAAGCCATATTTGCCTCCCATTGTGTAGGTTCTATTGACTGAATGACTTCCCATAAATCTCACAGTTCGTCTCTACGTTACACGATTGGTGGAAGTTGGGGGTGCTAAGAATGAATCAAATTGCCCATAAGGCATAGAAAAATAATAGAGTGAGATGAGAGAACTTAAGTGCTAAAAATAATTCGCGAGAGACATCCTATTTATAGGATTATAAACATCTTTTTATAAGAGTCGTGTCTCTTATCTCAAAACATCTTTTCACTTGAACGTTAAAGTTACACCTTTTAAATTAATGACATGTATCTCTAATAAAGCATCTCTTCTAAATTTTAAAACTTATCTAAGTTTCAACGCCAGCTACTTTGCGTAGTAAAAAATGCACAATTTTAGTGCAATCTTTATTTTTTCTGTCCATTTTCTCAATACATATTATCCAAACCTACTGTATTTTAGTTTTGCAGCTTAGGCTAGGCAAATTTGGATACAGTTGATGGAAAATTAGTGGAAGAGGTATTTTGCCTAGCTAAGTGGAACTGTGTTGGACCAATGATGGGGTTGCTTCAAGTTGTGGAAACTTAGGACTTGGTTGGACAAGGCCTAAGTTCAAATTCCCATAGTCCCATAGTCCCTTATTGGTGAGGCTAAACATACTCCTAACATCACCACGTGTGGGACCTTAGCTTCAGTCCCACAAAAGGTGCGGTGGGAACCGCTACAAATAGTGGTGGGGTGTGAAGGGGCAATACTCCTTGTGTTGGAGTTCTGAAAACTGGTTGTCGAAGGACCCAATCGCAACCCGACAATCATTGATGGCCATGATATTGGGAAAACAACAAACCAAACGTATGTGAAAAACTAACAGAGAAACCAAGTAAGAAACAAAACAAATAAGAGAGACCAAGATATACGTGGTTCGGCTTTCGGCTGTAAACCTATTCCAGGGCAAGCAAACAAGAGACGATTGTACTAAGTGAAGAGAACAATGCTCTGAAGAGCTACAATGGTGACAAACAAACAAAGCTCTCACAAAGAGGCACTCACCACCCCCAAAGTACATCCAAGTTTTCTCATCGAAACCTCCAATTGGAAAATCTCACCACATAAGACTCTCTCTCAGCAAGTCGTACAAAACCCCCCATGATTTTAACCAAAAGACACAGATGGAACTCCACAGGATGTCACCCAGAAACAGATGATTCTTGTGAAACCTTACGATTTCAAATAGATAAAATTGTCGAAAAAGATGATCTTCCAAAGAACCCATTATAGAAGGGGCAACCAGATACAGATGAAGATCTTCGATCCCATAGGGGCCTCTCAGAGGGATTCACTGAAGAAGTCCAAACCTAATGAGAGAGTAAGGCTATATTTATAGCCACAGATTACTTTCTAAAAGCCAGAATCCTTGCCAGATCATGTTTCCTTTGCATATAGAGTTCAAAACCAATAAGGAAACTCCAAAACCAATCTTTAGGAAGTCCAAAACAGAACAAAATTGGCCAAAACATGCGTCGACTGTTTGGACGGAAGTAGCGACCGTTTGGATGGAATATACAGCGAGCAAGGATCGAAACCAGATAACATGATTGTACGGACCGTCCGATTCCGTCCGGATGGTTTTTCCAGACAGCTCCAAAATGAGCCCAACAGCTCCAGACAACTCCGAAACAGCTTTGAAATCGAGCCAAAACACTTCACTCTTGGCTGCTGGTTGTGGCCGGCCAACAGGCTTCCTTTGGATATCCCATTTTAGATGCGATTATGTGTGCATTGATTTAATATCTCCTGAAAGTTCCAGCTATTTATTAATGATTGGTTGTACTACATTTTTTTTTGTGGGAAGATAGGTTAATGATGGATCATGCCTTTCAAACATGCAATGTGTGATGAATTCAGATGCTGAAGGCTACGATGAGGTACTACAGTGACAACAATATGTGTACATTTGTAGTTTTTTTTTTTTAATTGTTAATTTAACTGTACGATGTTCTATTGTTCCAAAAGAATGGATAATTATTCGTAAAAAGGTGCGAAGGAAATATACAGTATAAAATTCTGAGCATACAAATATCATGTATAATACATGGATATTGGAGATCTTGTATGTATAGCGGAATGCATTTGTTATTTTCATTGCAAGTAGGTCCATATCATCATGTGAAGATCATTATGGAACCGGAACTCATTCCCAAAAAACTCATTTTGGGTGATTTAGTCTTGTTATAACTTATAAGAAATCAACCTTCCGATTCTTGAAAGAAACGAGTAGGTAAATTTTGGGATAAGTGGAATATATGTAATTGATGAGTCAGAGAAACAGGAAATGATGTTCAAGCAAGAATACATCAGCAGGTGAGAATTTGAAGTACTATTATGTGGGCTTCTTAGTCGGAACAGGTTTTCAATTCTATACCAATTTGTTTGTGTTTGCTCAGTTTTCCTTTCTCAGTGATGTCACGAAAATTGGCTACCCCACGCATTACAGTACACATATTACCTTACTTTTCTGTTAAACTCTGTAATATTGTCACTGTTAACCTCTTAGATGTTGTGAATAGGTGGAAAGTGGCTTCATTGCTACTGGTGCGTCGGTATGGGTGAAGGGGATTTTAGTAGCTAGTCAAGGATCAAAGCAGAAAGTAGAGTTGCAGATTGAGAAACTCATAACGGTGAAGAATTTCTTGCCTTATTGTTAAGTTCCAAGGTTGTTTGATGATATCTTGATGCATTTTTGCCGGCTGCTTGGATTTTGTAATTGTAGATACTCTGTAAACACCTACATTGTGGTTGCTAGCTCTATAAAGCATGTAATTACAGACTTTTTCCCCCGTGTCCCTTTATTTTCTTCTTAGTATCTTGTATTGTAGATTAGCGACATGGGTACTTCATTCATTTAGAATAGTCGATGTAACATAGATAAACATCCTAGTGGCTAGTCTTTCTTGCAATTCCTGTAGTCCGATTACTTGCAAAATCAAGTTTGTCCGTACAAGTTCCTTCCTCTCTCCATTTTAACACCCTTCAAACCATGATGGTAGAAGCTTTAGCCAACCACATAATAACGACTTAATGCTAGCTAACAAATGTAAGTTTGAGTTACCTCATGCCACCCCGTTACACTTCTATGGTTTGTCAATTTTGTTCTATAATTTAGCTTTTTGGGTAACTTTAACAGACCATAATGCGGTGAAGCACAATGAGCCCCATTAGTATGTCACTGTCACAATTTCAGCGTGTTCTAACGTTGGGAGTCAATAACACTCTACTAGTTAACCATAATGTTAGTCAAACTTGCGGAATCTAATAAGCATGAACAATTGAAATACGCCAATTTTGGCCTTGTTAACTGAATTTAGGTTAACCAAGGTCTTTATGCCATTATTAATGGGAAGGGAGAAAAGACAACATAGACCTCGTAAATGTCAACTCTCCCACTTGCATATTCACTTATTTTGTGATGGTTAGTGATCACTCGTTCGTTTTGTAGGTTGGCAGGAGTGACCCTTCCTTTCCCATCCAAAAGAAACGGGTCAGCAGGGAATTTTTGAGAACCAAGGCTCATCTTCGTCCTAGAACAAATACTTTCGGTGCGGTATGGTCACTTGCATTTGGTCAGTTCGGTTTGTATCTGTCCTCTTTCATTGCATGCTTTTTTGTTTGAATTTTTTTTGTTCCAGGGGTTCTGTTCGCTTCGAATTTTTGTCACATCTTTAAACAGTGTTCACTTTTTCATTTTGGTAAAAATGTTATACTTCATCCCATTCCGTTTCATCTTGTGTTTCCTTATAATAGTGAGGGTTGACACATCAGGATATGGATCTACCCCTTCTCATAATAGCTTACCTGGCTCATGTGGGATTCAATTTCAAGTCTTTGTTACGACTACTTAGAGACTTTACTTGCTATGTTAGTCATTCGAAACAACTATTTCCTTCATTTTGTATACACGCATAGAAACGATTTGATAGTGGTGCTTCAAGATCAGGGAGTCGTACAGGTACTTTTTTTTACCTGTTGTTTGCAGTGTTCTTACAAATCTCAAGCACTTATGGAGTATCAGTCTTCCAAGATTGAGATTTTTCATCTTCTGTATGGAGTTAGAGTATCCATCTTATTAAATTTTATAGTAGGGCACATCTATAACTTGACTATTTATACCAAATGAAATGTAGGGAGGATGGATTTTTTCCTAATCTAATCATCTGGCCTTTCCCATGCAAAAATGTTAATCTTTCTTGCTTTAGACATCATTTCCACGCCCCAAGAGATGCTCTTAACATGCAAGTTTTCCAGCAATTCCAATTTATCTTTTTCTAAATCACGTTTTTGCTGATGAGTTATTTTAGTTCCGCTTGTTAGCTGCATATTCTGTTTTACTATCTGAAGATTGACAGTCTTGACAAACAAGCACGGATACGGACATGAGACACAGGCACACGGATGTGTTAAGTCTCTAAAGATGTTATTACGTAGGACACAAACATGTTGAGGATACATTCAATTATGCATGTCTAAACATATTGTCTTACAGATATAGTATATGTCACCACAAGTGCACGTCCCTAATTCCACAATAATTTATGAAAATCTAGTTATTATGGGACTAAAGAAATCTCCAGAGAAATAAGACATGAGCATGGTTAGGAATCCTTAAGAAATCCTTGGCAAATACCAATTGAATTTAATCTGAGAAATTCTAAGAATTACTGTTTTCCCAACTTTGTATATCATAGTGATGTGTCAAATTTCAGCTCTTTGATAGTCACATGTTAGCAAGTGTTGATCACATTTATTTCTTAGTCATAGAAGCCAAAGAGGTGTTGAACATGTGTCCGAATTAAGATTTTCATCTAATTATGGACATGAAAAAGAGTATTGGACACGTGTCTGAGGAGTGTTGGTGTCTGACATGTGTCGGACAAGGGCACTCCACCTTGGTTTAAGTGTCCATGCTTCTTAGATGCTTGATATGATTTGAATTTGCGGTCACTTTTTATCTTTGGTCATCTCATTGGAGTATGTAATCTAGTTTTGTTTCTGGTGCTACCTGATTTTAGGTCGCAAGGGTGAGGAATGCTTTGGCCTTCGCTACACATAAATTTTTTCAAGACAATGGCTTTGTTTGGATCTCAAGTCCTATCATTACCGCCTCGGATTGTGAAGGAGCTGGTGAACAGTTCTGCGTTACAACTCTGGTAGGCTGTTTTAAAGCAGGTCTTTACTTAGACCCTCTTTGATTGCCTAAAATGATTTTGAGGGAGTTGGAGGGTGGTTAATGACTATGGATTGTAGAGAGGTTTGCAATACTTGGGATAATTGATGGAAGTGCATACAGCATAGACTACCAAATAATTGCACTATAATTGGAAGGGTAGGATAATAGCATTCGATAAGAGGCGAAAGGTTATTTGACCAGATTATGCGGCTTTATTCCAGGGGGTAGGATTACCCTTACGCAATTTTTGTAGGGATTTAATCCGCTCAAAATTCAAAGCCTTAATCCTTTTTCCTACAATCTTGTCTTCCATCAGTGGTAAACCTTCTTTAGTTTTATTGGTGAGGTGCCCTCCTAGAATCCTGTGTTCTCATTTTCTTTGTCCTTTTTGGGTTCTCTTGTACCTTGTGTTTCTTCTAACTGGTGGACAAATATCCTACAATCTCTTTTGAGAGTTAATTACATTTCTTGTTTGGAGAGTGGACCTAGGTTAAATTTTTTTGACGAAGTAGATTTGATTAAGTCATGATAATGTTCAAGAGGACTATAATACCCCTTTTCGTACGTAAGTATATTGCCAATTAGTAGATTATTAGCCACATCATACTTTTTATTAATAGGATAGGAAGTTCAAATCTAATCAGCCAGGTTAGCTACGACACCAAATCCAACCATAAACGAAAACCCTGGGTCAGAGCTTAGTGTGTCAGCACAACAAGGTGGCATGTGCTAGGAAGGGATTTCATTGGATCTCGATCTACACTATCTGGAAATCGGAAGACTGTAAATTGTGCTTGTGGTGTGGGTCAAGAGGTATTGTGAGGGAAATGATCATTAGAGCCCTTTTAATGGGAAAGAAAAAGATTGTGAAGAATGTTGCATTAGAAGAATAGAGAGACAGAGGCAAGACAAAGTTGGGTATTTATTGCGTTCTGAAAATATCTGTTTTGAAAAATTTGTCAGGCTCGGTAAACTGTTCCATTTTAGTGAATTTATCATCTTTTTGATTGTACATACTTTGGATATATATCTTATCCATATTGTTAATATTTTACAGCCTAGCCGTTTTGATTATTTCGAAAATCTTGTGCTTATGTTTTCTTCATGTCTAAATTATTTGTTGCCTTTTTCCCCCCATTAGAAGTTAGAACAAGTCAAAGGAAAAAAGAAAGAATAATAGCCCGACCTCATGGTTTCAACGACTTTAGTGAGATAAAGTATTTATTGATGTTTTGATCTAAGGAAATATTATTTTGGATATGGATATGAAGAATAATATATGAATAATTTATTCTTGATGTGGAAGTATTTCTTGCTTGACATTTCATGCAGAAAGGTTTTGACTAAATGTTAATTTCAGATGATTTTTTATTTTTTATCAAAACTTTACCCAGAGGGCTACAAAGGAGGGGAAAGATCCCTAGATAAAATAGAACAAATTATAGGAGAAGGGGACAACACCCAATTTACCGGAAGAAGACCTCTCAAAGCCTGTCCCGCCACTTCAAGAGCTAGCCCATTAGCCTCCCTCTTTGTCCAGGCACACCTAATTCCTTCTTCAAGGTAGAGTTGCCTAATATCCAACACAACCGCTGCAACTTCCCAAGGGGGAACAAGCTCCAAGACACTTAGCTTAATGGCCAATTGATTATCTGATTCCACTAGAGCTGTTCTAAGGCCCAGTGATTTCACCATCCCACATGCCATGCGAATTGCCAACAACTCACCATGAAGAGGAGAGGAGATGTCTGCATTAAGCACTTGCCCATCCAGTAGAGACCCTGCCTCATTTCTAAGAACCACAACATAAACTCCCTTCCTACCATTACCGTGAACTGCGACATCACAATTAAGCTTGAAATTTCCATGATCCGGAGCCCTCCAGTGGGAAGAAACGACCTCAACTGTTGGGTTGTCCATGTGGGCCAAACCAGGGATCCTAAGGTCCGAGAACTCATGAAGTGCCTCAAAGGCTCGCCTCATGGTAGTCTCAAGATCAACAGGATTGTAATTGAAAACGAAATCATTTCTAGACTTCCATATATACCACGCAACAGTCACCACTCTTCCCAGAATACTCATCAATTGCTCTCCCTCCAAAACATCCACTAGCTGAGAGGTCCACCTTTGGACAGACTCTGGATGGCCATGACCCACATTAAGATTTAAGCTGCACCCAAACCAAACCGCACGAACCCATTGGCAGTCAAACAAAAGGTGTTCAATGGACTTGTCAAAGCTTTCACAGATTGGGCATGTCTTAGAGGAACCACATCTCCTTCTCATTAAGTTCTCCTTTGTGGCTAGACTGTTACTACTAGCCCTCCACCAGAAGTGACGCAACTTGTGTGGAATGTTCAAATGCCAAATTATACCCCACAGCTTCTTATTTGGGGTAAAAGAGGAAGAGGGTCCATTCGCTTGAGGAGAAAGAGCCTGAAAAGCAAGATGGTAGCCAGTCTTGACTCAGTAATTTCCATTAGTAGTATGATGCCAAACAAGGGAGTCCCCCCACTTGAACTGAGAGATGGGGATAGAAACAATTTCTTGCAGCTCCTCATCTGAAAGAAACAATTTCTTTCAGATGATTCATATACGCCATGTTACTAGTAATGGTATTTTGGGGATATTTTAGATTTGAGTACGTGCTAGGATACAATTTTTTTTTTGTTAGGACTTATTTATAAGGAATCTTGCAAATTAGGACTTGTTGGCGAATGCCCCCTTGTTTGTGTTCGTAGTTTGAGATTCGAGTTAGTGAAACTTGCATTATTTATGGTAAATAAGGAATCTTGCAAATTAGGACTTGTTGGCGAATGCCCCCTTGTTTGTGTTCGTAGTTTGAGATTTGAGTTAGTGAAACTTGCAGTATGTATGGTTTAGTTTATATTAGTAATTCAAGTTGCAGCTCTCATTTGAGCGGGATATGTTTAGGATATAGCTTAAAAGTTACCTCTTCATTGAACACTTTGTGCTTTTAGATGAGTTGATGGTCCAGATAGATTATCATTAAATGCGTATTATTAAATGATTGCCCCTCACTTGAACAACTGCAGCTTTTATATGGACTTAACTTGCATTTGTAGACATTTCGAAGGTTACCACATTAGTAGGGCCAACTTTTGCGAGAAGCATGTTTGTTATTGAATAGGAGCTTTCATCATTTTCTCTGTTAAGAGCAAGATCTTCTTCTCAAGGACAATTAATTTGTAAACTCAACTTGTTTATTTTGCTTTACTTTACTAGTTCGTTTCAACTTCGAAATGTATGACCTAAATATATGAAATCTTTGTGATATAAGCTAATAGCTTACTGCAACAAGCAATATCTGCAATTCATTCTAGAAGCCACATAAGTACGCTTGAGTACATTATTATGGCATTGTCTGGTTTATTTTTGTGTTGTCCTGTAAGTCTTTTTTTGATTTTACAGATTCCAAGCTCTCCAGAAGTTACTGATTCTCGGGTGGATGCCATTCCAAAAACAGAAGATGGTTCTATTGATTGGTCACAGGTTGGTCAAATTCGTGTCCAATCCATTCAACTTCATTGCAGCCAACTATTTTGCATTGGTTTACGTACATGACCATTGCAAGGTACCTGACCTTAATAATGCTGAACTCAAACCAAACCAAACCTAGCCTTGTCAATCAATTGGGGTCGGCTACATGAATCCTATTTTTCCATTGAGCTCTGACCAGGACTACTTGTTCACTTAGGCCTTGTTTGATTCTAAGATTAGGTGCCTGGGATTGGACTATGTGTGCCTAATCCTGCTTTTCCCGCGTTTGGCTCCTGCAAAGGCTACTTGGATTAATAGTACCATAAAATTTCAGGAGGAAGCAACTAATTTGGCCAATTAAGAGGAGAGGTTTCCAAATGTTGATAATTGAATTTGTTTTTACCCCAAAGCTTTTGGAAGATGTCATTTGAGCAATATATTTGTTTGAATTTTTAATCCTGAAATTTTAAGCATGAAATATCTTGATATTATTATTAAACCTCGTGAATCAAACGTGGGATTGTGTAGGATTCCGGACTAAATTAGTACCAGGATTGTTAATCCCAAGACTCTTAATCCTGTCTATTTTAGTCCCTTAATCAAACGAGGCCTTAGATTTATTAAGCCCAAATCCTTTTGCATCATGGCATCCAAAGTTAGTTTAGGCTCTTCCTCTTCCCCTAGCCCTACTATCCACTATTATCATGTTTTGACTACTGCGTTTGCAGATCTACGGTAAGTATGCCTAAATCACCTTAATTTATTCTCTCAACGTATCCTGTATAGATACAATTCCTATCATCTCACGAATAGTTTCATTTCTAATTCCATCTATCCTACTCTAAAGTCTTAGCACACATCCATCTCAACAACCTCATTTCAGCTACACTCATCTTACTCATTGCTTCTTGATAGGCCAACACTCCGTCCCGTATAGCACCTCTGGTAATATAGTAGTTCTATAAAATTTTGTTTTCAATTTTACAGGTATTCTTCTATGACATAATTCACCAGAAGCGGCTCTTCACTTGAACCACCCAACTTGGATCCTATGGGTTAACTCGTCCGTAATCTCTCCATCCTTGCTAATAACTGAACCTAAGTCCCTAAAATGTTCAATTTTTGGTATCTCTTGATCCTGAATCATCACTTCTTCTGCCTGGGAACTTCTATTGTCACTAAACGTACATTGCATATACTCAATTTTACTCCCACTTATCCTAAATCCTTTGGACTCTAGCATTAAGCACCCTTGCAGTTTCATCCACTTAGACAATATCATCCAAAAATAATACATTCTCCGCGGTCAGTCTATGTCATCTAGTTGGTTTTGAATGAGTCTATTATCACATGTTTAAAAGTATTGTTAGACATAAGGAGCAAGTTGAAATTCTTGTTTAGGTTATTATTCAATTGCTATGCACATGCAGACTGTATTCTGCATAAAACATGATCACATAGAAACTGATACAATCAGACATTTATTTGCCTTTATGTAGCCTTGAAAAACTGGAGCTGTCATTATCCTTTTTCTTCTTTCATTTGCCAGGATTTCTTTGGGAAACCAGCATTTTTAACTGTCTCTGGCCAACTGAATGCTGAAACATATGCTACTGCTCTCTCCGATGTAAACAATGCTATCTGATTCTTTTTTAATATTGTCCAACTGTCGAGGAAAACTTTGGTATTTGAAATCTATCCTATTCATCATATTCTCAGCGCCGCATAATTATTTGATTGTCAGGTGTACACATTTGGCCCCACCTTTCGAGCAGAAAATTCCAACACTTCTCGACACTTAGCTGAATTTTGGGTACTTATTGCCTTCAATTGTTGATCTCGATTCCTTGATATAAGGAGTTCTTGCGTTTTTGTTACGGTAGAATGACATCTTACAAATATTATTCCTTTTACTTAGATGATTGAACCGGAACTTGCATTTGCCGACCTGAATGATGACATGGCCTGTGCAACTGCCTATCTCCAGTATGTAGTATGTTACCTTTTCACATCTAATTCCAGTATGTTGGTTATTTTACCTTAACATTGTGACATTAATTTTGCCTTTTGCCATTCATCTATAATATTCTCTTGTGAAGTTGGATTATTCGAGTGATATATCATTTCTGCATGTGGAAGGTAAAGTATGTCCTGGAACACTGCAAGGAGGATATGGATTTCTTCAACACTTGGATCGAGAAAGGAATTATCAACCGTCTTAGTGTATGAATTTCGCGGCAAATTCTTGTCCATCACTCTATTGAATCCTTGAAGTCCTGTAATACGACTTGGCTTGCAAATAGTTGACCAAGTCATTCTCAGGTTATGGATACTTTGTTGTGTCACCTCTGATTAGGGATTTTTTATATTCTTATCAAATTAACAGGATGTGGTGGAGAAGAATTTTGTGCAGTTGACTTACACGGATGCTGTTGAGCTTCTTCTAAGAGCAGATAAGAAGTTTGAATTTCCGGTACGCTTTTCTGTTTTTGGATAAGATATCTTTCTTCCTGGACAGAAATTTGCATTTAGCTCACTTTTTATAGTTTGCTGAGTTCAATTAGGTATTAATGTTATATTCCGGATACCCATCTATCAAAGAAACAGTAGTTTTATTTTCTAGAAATTCCTTTAGGATGAGTTGTGATGATCAGTTGGATTCACTAATAAATAGAGCTAAATTTGACGAGCATGCACTTCTTTTACATCTTCCAGTTTGTTCATGATGCAGGTAAAATGGGGATGTGATTTGCAAAGTGAGCATGAAAGGTATATTACAGAAGAGGCATTTGGCGGATGCCCGGTGATAGTAAGAGACTATCCCAAGGTATGGTTTTCTTTCTTGCTCGTGTTTATGAGGAAAAGTTATAGTAAAACTTGATCTGAAGACTCTTATCTTATGTATGACAGGAGATAAAGGCATTTTATATGCGGCAAAATGATGATGGAAAGACAGTTTCAGCCATGGATATGTTGGTACCAAGGGTATGTATGCATTGCTCGTGTTATCGTGACCTCGGAAATTTTGGAGCTCTATCTCTACCATGTGTTGGACCATTTTGTTTAGAAGGAAACAAAAATCGCAAGTGTGGAAAGATGAATAAATGCTCCCTCCGTGCCTTGTATTTTGTCGTGTTTCCTTTATGGGACAAATAATATTGTCCATTTGAAAAACCAGCAAAAAGCTGGAACTTTCCAAAGATGTCCCTTAGAAATAGCTATAAATTCATTTCAAACTGAAATGAAGCAAAGGACGACTTCAACTTATTATGTGAACTCTTCTTGCTCACAAATGCTTAAAAATTGCTCTTTTGTGTTAGGTTGGTGAACTAATTGGTGGAAGCCAAAGAGAAGAACGTCTTGAGTATCTAGAAGAGCGTTTAGACACCTTAAACCTCAACAAAGAAACCTATTGGTGGTATCTTGATCTACGGCGTTATGGCTCAGGTAAGTCAAGTTTCGTGCATCTCCAACCCAAAGTAAAGTAGGAAATTTGAAGTCGTGATCATATGAGTCACGTTGCAGTTCTAGATATTTGTTTGCATCTTCAAAATTTTGCTCGTCTTTTGTGCTTAGTCACTGAGGCGTTTTGGAGGCCTTATTGAAATAGCAACTGCTATATTATTATGGGTTCAAAAGACTAAAAAACCCTGATCTCCCTACAAAATTGGGGCAGCTATTCGTCAGAGGTTGATGAGGCCTTCCTTGTAAAGCTACTCTAATTATTATTGTTAAAGCATCCAACCCCAAACCAATTGGCAATGAGTGGAGAGGTCGCCCAGACTCATATACTCGTTTTGGATGTCATAATTAACCAACGTGGGACAAGCTCTAACTAGTTACAAACTTGGGTGATTCATGTCGAGGACCTCAAGCACTCTGATAGACTGATAGTATTAACTTGTTTTTCGTTTCTGGCAGTTCCTCACGCGGGCTTCGGATTAGGCTTTGAAAGGCTTGTGCAATTCGCAACTGGCATAGAGAATATAAGAGATGCAATACCTTTCCCCAGAACACCTGGCTCAGCCGAATTTTGATATCTGCACTCTGCAGAGTTGCTTGCTGCCATACCTCTTCTGTTCTTTTTTCGCATTTTAGATTAAGTACTGGCTGTCTTCCCTTGCGCTGGGAAACCCAATAGTTTCTGAGGTAAGAGGTTTTAACGAAATAGTTTTATGACGTGTTCATTTTATTACAGAGGGCAAGGTTTCCATGAGATGGACCATTTGTTGTATGCATTTATAAGGTCATGAATGAGAGAGTTGATGATTTCGTTTTGTTTTCCGATGGCGGAGACTCGCATGCTTGCAATTTGCCAATCTCATTTACCACACCATGCCACAGCAAACCATGTTTAAAATGCACAAAATCTAAATCTCACTATCATAATATTATCATGTACTTGCATATCTTAGCATCACACTATTGGGAGTTAAAATTCATGATGAGATACATATATAGTTCAAATGCTTGGTCGGGTTATTACATAATGTATATCACGTATGATAAAAAAAAACATGACAACTAATTAAAAGGGAGATAATGAGTGCGGGTTATTAGCTATTGGTTTGTGACAGTTTTATACCATGGCTAGCAATCATGAAAGTTGAACGATGGATGCCTACATTGATAAACACAAAGAGAATAAATACGTGCTAGCGAGTTTATTCGATGTGCACCTACAAGGACTCTGATAGCTGTACATGACAGATTTGAGAGGGTGACATAATAAAAAAGTTTGGGTGACCAAAAAATTAAGAATAGATCACAACCTAAAATAAATAAGACCAAGAAAAAAAAAAACTAACTCAAAATGAAATAACGTGGTACAAATAGTTTGAGGAATTTCGGAAATGATTTTGCCACTCTCTTTTTTTGTTAACGTCACTTGCAGGGGAATGACGTTAACCAAAAAAGGAGTGACAAAATCAGCCATCTTTTAATATGTTGAATTAATGGCTACTGAGTATGGTGGAAGGGGAAGGAACAGGGTCACACACTGAAAAATTGGTCAGAACTTTCATTCACTGACCATTTGTTTCTCTTCTTTTCTTTTTTTTTTTTTGATAGGCATTTTTTGACCATTTCTTTAGTACTCCTACAAATTAAAATTAAATGACTCTGATTATTCACGCGGGGCTCCGAAAAATATATTGTCAAAAGTATTGTCAAATTTATTGCCTCTAGAACCGGCCCCATATATATATATATATATACACACACACACACTCCGGTTCCCATGAGGGATCTCGGATTTTAGAGTTTGTGTGGACCTCTCATCACAGCCGTTGGATATCCAACGGATGGCGTTTTAAAGAGCCATCTTGCAGATCCAAGTGGTCGGATCACGGGTAATTAGTTCTCGGGTCACTGTTTGAGGGACAAATGGATCTTCACTTTTCACTTCCATTCGTTCCAAACACAGAGAGAGAGAGAGAGAGAGAGAGAGAGAGAGAGAGAGAGAGAGAGAGAGAGAGAGAGAGAGAGAGAGAGAGAGAGAGAGAGAGAGGCAACGAAGACGAAGAACAACGAAGAAGATCGACAAAGGGCCGGACACAAGAAGGTCTCTCTCTCTCACTCTCCTCTGTCTGTCGCTCTCGTTCCGTATGAGAACCAGAAACCCTAGCCCGTTGTATTCGAACACAGGAGAACGGAGAACGAAATCGACCACATTAGGGCTCTAATTTGAAGAACGAAGCACACCAACCAAGGTCTCTCCCTCGATTATTAGGTTTTTTTTTTGGAATCAGTTTAGGGTTTTTTTCCCCCTAATATCACAAATCAAATTAATTGGGAGAATTATGCATGACATTTTCAACGACTTATATCTTTCGACGTATATTATGTTTTTAAAATCATAGTCTTATAGAAATAATTGAAATTTTCAAACAAAATTCATATTGCATATTATTAGCAATATACATTGAGAGCAATTAAACATTGACATGCAAAATTGGACAGGGAGGACAACATAGGAAGGCAGTTACTAGAGCTAGCATAAATTATTTTTTTTCTCCCTTATTTTGCTGTTGGGAGAATCCTGTTATTAAAGTATTCCAGTACGAGCCCAAGCAAGCCCATTCCTCACTCCTCCCCGACTCTCTCTCTCTCTCTCACTACAACAGCACGAACCCATGACGACGCTCAAGGAGATCCTGACCCGACGGCCAGTGGCGGCGACCATCCGCCTCACCGTCCCGGCCGGTGGCGCGCGTCCAGCTCCACCCGTGGGCCCCGCCCTAGGTCAATACCGGTTAAACCTAATGGCCTTCTGCAAGGACTTCAACGCTCGTACCCAGAAGTACAAACCGGACACGCCGATGTCCGTTACTATAACGGCGTTCAAGGACAACACGTTCGAGTTCACCGTTAAGTCGCCGTCGGTGACGTGGTACCTCAAGAAGGCCGCCGGCATCGAGTCCGGCAGCGGCCGAACCGGCCACGTCGTCGCCTCAACCCTAACCCTAAAGCACATTTATGAGATCGCCAAGGTGAAACAGTCTGATCCTTTTTGCCAGTACATGAGTCTTGAAGCTATTTCGAAATCGATTATGGGTACTGCTAATACTATGGGGATTAAGGTTGTCAAGGAGTTGGAGTGACTGAAGTGATTTGAGTTGTCAGTCGAGCCATGTTACAAACACAACAATATACACAACATTGACCGCAACATGTCAATGTGTCGTTACTTCGTTGGAAATCGAAATTATCAATCTACCGAATGACCAATGAAACAGTGTCACATTAGCATTAGCATGTTGTGTGTAATGTTGGGGAAATCTTTGTGTTTCTAGGCTTCTCGTTGTTAGACTGTTTAATTGTGTTTTGACTTTTGATGTTGTGAAATGATTTTTGCCTATCAATAAAGACTGGAGAACGATGCTTGATGTGGAATTAGATTGGCTTTCTTTGTTGTGGCATGGGGTGTGTGTGTCCGGAGAAGAATTACTTCGATCAGAGTAGCTTAATTTTAGGTTTGATTGGATACATATGGATTTCGACATTGAATTTGGGAGTTTTATGCTGATGGATTTGCGTATATGTGGCAAATAAATGGATTTTTTGTTCAATTTTACTACAAAATTCTCTCTTTAACAAAACCTATTGATTAACGGTGTGAGAATAGCTCAATTTTTAGATTTTGTTGGGGTATAATATGGATTTCCATTGAGCTTGGAAGTTATATGGTGATGGATTTGAATGACCTATTTAAAGTTATGAAGTGATCCAAAACCTTTATCTTAAAGAGTATTTGTTTTTTGTTAAAATTCCTTTATTTGGAATCCACATCTGTACAAATGGAGCCTAAATGTCAATGGTATCTTAGGATTTGTACAAGGCTTTAAACACATCAATAGTTAAGCTCCAAGACTCCAGCATTTTTTCTTTCATCATCCTCATCTTTTACTTGACGCATTGTACTGAGCGAAATGAAGTGAATTATAGTGATCAACAATGAGGAAATTATCATACATGTTTCCTCTCAAGAACTATTGAGAATCCAGAGTGAAGTTTTGCTTATATATGAGATCATGAAGGTAACACATTCTGATCCTTATTGCCAGCACATGTCTCTTGAAGCTATTTCGAAAATAGTTATGGGTACTGCTAATACTATCGGGATGCAGGCTGTGAAGTAGTTGGATTGAGTGAAGTAATTTAGTTATTAGGGTTTCGGTTGAGTGTTATGCTTGTGCTATTGTGTTTTGATGTTCTAAACTGGTTTGTCCCTGTCAGTGAAGACTGAAGAGTTATGCTTGATTCGGAATTAGTTTGGGTTTCATTAGTTAAGATTGTGGCATGGAATGTGCCTCTCAAGAAGAATTGATTCAATGAGAGTAGCTCAAGTCTAGATTGGATAGTATACATGTGGATTTCAACATTGAGTTTGGGTGTGTTATGCTGATGGATTTGGATATATATGAATTTCAAACAAATTGATTCTCTGTTCAATGTTAACAAACATTCTGTAGACTGGAATGAACAATTTTTGTAGACTTAAGTAATTGTGTTTACATCCAAGTTATTGCCTTTTGGTTTCCATCAATTCAGATTCTGTGGTTTTCTTTGTGAGAGAAGGATTGAAGTGTCTTGTTCACTTGCTCTATCTAATTGATGGCAGTTTCATGGATGGTTCAATTGGCCAGTTTCGGCTTTTTTTTTTTTGGTTCCGTTGTTTCCTTTGGCTGGCTCTCAAGGTTATACCCTTGGCCATTTTTTATATGTGATTCTTTATGAAAGAATGGATGGCTAATTTGTATCGAAATTTAGTTGAACCCTGACCTTGTTTAGTGACCTTCTATTTTGTGGTTGTGTTTTGCGTAATGACATGTAGCTATAGCTTCTCCTCAGCTTGTCTACTTTACCTCTTGATTTGTTGCTGCAAAAACTGAGTTGGTCACAATTTGATTTCTTGGACTGAGATACTTGGCAAGTAATAAAAGTTGAGGAACCGGAGAGAGTGTGTGTGTGTATATATATATATGCCATCTTTTTTGATGATGGACATGCAAGAGAATGTCTGTTATTGTCAGTGTGTATTGAAGAGTTCTCAGTAACTAATGTAGTTTCTTGCATGGTATCGTATGTCTAGCCAGTGGAGGATACAGTGAGAGAACAAAGAATTTTGGGTTGCCGCCAGTAGTTGGTCTAAGAGAGGGAACCGAAGGTGACTAGAACAAATTGGTTGGATTCCCACCTCCTTTATTGAAAGTGTTAAACATACCTGCCTAAAAATATCACAAGAACATTTGACATTGGAGGTGATCCCACAGTGATATTTTGCCTACCTCCTCAGTGATGACTTTCATCACTTTTAATACGCCCTTTTCCTTGAGGGCAGTCTCAGACTCTCAGATCTCATAGTTTCTTTGCATTTCCCCTCCCTTTTCTCTCTCAGCTTCTCCTTCATTAATGAGGTGCCATTTTAGATTAAACAGTGATGGCGGGGATGGTCATTCGCCTAGGCAGTGGTCCAACGATGACAGAGGGTGGTGGTGGTCTGATGACGAATCATATCCATTGACTCATTGGAGCAGTGGTGCCATTTTAGGGTTTGATAGTGGTGGCGAGTGATGGTCCATCGAGGATGGAAGGCAGCTGCGACAATGACCAACAATAATGGAGGGGGTGGTGATCTGTTGGCGAATTAAATCTACACCATCAAATCTGTTGGCTCGTTGGTGCCACTACCAAGGGATATTGGATTTTTGCTTCGTTCACGTTCCGTTTTTATTTAATTTGTTTTCTTTTCTCAATGTGATTCTTCTTGCCATTTCATTACTGATTTGAACCTAGGCATCACTTGAGGGCTTTTAGTCTTTATCTTTGACATGCACTGCTGTAGAACTTATTTTCCATCTGCTTTGCAACATGTGTTTGCATAGTTTTAGGCTCATTCGTGGCTAGAGGTCTAGGGGTGTAAACGAGCCGAGCCGAGCCGAGCCGAACCGAATATTGGCATGTTCGAGCTCGGCTCGATCAGAATTCGTCTGACTCGAGCTCGGCTCAAGTTTGAATCGACCCGGAAAAAGTTCGGCTCGAGCTCGGCTCGACAAGCATGTACAAAGCTCGAGCTCGGCTCATTAGTATTCGGTCTAGAATAAACGAGCCGGCTCGGCTCGAATTTGTCAACTTTTCAGCCTTAATATTGAAAAAATGGCTAAACGAGCCGAGTCGAACCGAATATTGGCATGTTCGAGCCGAGCTGAGCCTATAGATTTCGAGCAGAGAAGAACTTGTTCGCGAACCTATATATTGGCATGTTTGAGCCGAGCCAAACCTATATATTTCGAGCCGAGACGAACATGTTCGCGAACCTGTTCGAGGCGAGCCCTGCTAGGTTCGAGCTCGGCTCGTTTATCAAACGAGCTGCAAAATCGAGCTCGAGCTCGGCTCGTTTATCCTTCGAACCGAGTCCTTACCGAGCCGAACTTGCGAGCTGCGCAGCCCATTTATAGACAGCCTAGAGCATAGGCATTTAGCTTCCTATTCTGGTTTTTCATAGTTATATGTAGTTCATTCGTGTCTTCGTATTTTCAGTTAAAATTCTCTGCGAGTGCAGTTTGACTTTTTTTTTTTGGGTGGAATGATATCCTTGAATAAAAGAACATAAAGGTTTCATGAATACCTTTGAAGCTCCAAGTGGCTGACAAAAAAAATTTCAAGAAAATTCAGTTTTTGGAGACAAAGTGAGAACATAACAGAAGATCCTAGAGCATGCAATTGAGATTTTAAGCTTGTCTCTCATATAATGGACACCATCTGGAGATTTTTGTTCCAACAAGTTAAAGAGGTTAGAAAAAAATATGGAGAAGGCAGAGAGATTCAGCAGAAGCTTATTAAAAGCAACTGTTCTTTTTTCCTTCTTTGTCTACATGGTAAGACTAATCTGCTTCAGATCAAAACTTACATTCTCCAAGAGAGGAAGGGCAGCCTTCTTGATCCATGATTTTATAAGATGAGGTATGACCTCTTTATTGCATTGCATAAGCAAAATTAGACCAGAAAGACTATAAGAGGTATAAAAACATCAGCATTACGAAATCTTCAGAGCACACCTCTCTTCTTTTCTAACGGGAGTGCAAGGCCTATGGCACCATGCAATCTGCAAAATTCGAAACCATGTCTGCTATAAGTCCTCCAATGGAAAAACCAGTACCTCCAACAATAACCATCACTGATGCATTATAAAGCACTGCATACCCATGAATAGACTAACATATAAAGGAAGACATTAGTGATGACAAAGCCTACATTGTAATCAGCTGAAATATAGCTAGTGGCACACAAGATGCATGCGAATGAGAGTAAAAACGGAAGTTGTGCTGGTTGGAATGTGGTGGTACAGGTGCAATCCAATAGGCATACGAGAAATGAGTGAAAAACAAAATCCTAATATCTCATACTTGTAGTAGAAAGATGCTAGAATGGTGTTGAATCTGTTGATGGGCTTGCCGAGAGTTACAGATGCTTAGCCAAAAGAGGAGTCATTTTGCACAGTGAAGCTGTGTCTCAACTGATTTGTGTTCACCGCAAGGGGACTCTCACTTTTCTTACGACGTGTTCTTGATCTTGTCTTCTGAACAAGGAACGAATTGTAACTAACCATTATGTCTTCCCTAGCGGTGACAAACAAATTATTATTATTTCTATTAGAAATTAGTAGTCGATATGGCTCTAATATAGAACATCTTAGCTGTTTCTTAGGGGTAGCTGACCAACTTGAGACAATGAACTTCATTCAATGAAGTCCTCACTACATAGCTAAATGTTACAGCAATTATTCGATCATAGACTTACAGACATTTCACTAGACGTGAGGTTATAAGTATTGTGGTAGCAAATAAAAAGTAACTAGCAATCATTTCAAAATATTTCTTTTCCTTTTGCCATTCCTCGATGACCTAGTACCCAGAAATAATCAGCACATACTCAAGTGCCTAACGCTCTTTTACCTCATCTTCTTGGGCTTCCACAAGCAAAAATTGACAGAAATGATCAGATTAGTTTAGTCCCATTGCTGAATAGCAAATCTCAACAAAACACCTTAATACCTTAAACGGTCAGGTATTAGTACTTATATGGTTTGTCAGTAGTGAAGCTCTTACTGTATGAACATTCAAGAAGATTATGTAGTCCAATATCATATCACGAGAGAGAGAGAGAGAGAGAGAGAGAGAGAGAGAGAGAGAGAGAGATCACAACATTTCTAACCTCTGCTTGAATCATCGTTATCTAAGGGAGTTTCTGATGTTGGAGAGGACGGTGCACTGCTCACAGATTCTCTAGCACCTATCATCATCGCAATAACCTCTCTCATAGTCGGTCTGCTAAGAGGGGATGAGCTGGTGCAAAATAATGCAATTTTGAGAACCAGAGACATCTCTTCAATAACCTTTCTTGCGCTCAGATCCAGCCGTTTGTCAAATATCTCGGACATTGGCATGCCAGCATGGATTGATCTTCTCACCCAAGTGACCAGGTCCCCTCCCTGATCAAGGGGTTGCACTGGAGACTTCCCGGTAATAAGTTCCAGTAAAACAACTCCAAAACTATAAATGTCACATTTTTCGGTCACTTTCATTGTGTAAGCGTATTCTGAAACACAAAAAAAAAAACAAGAAGAATTCGTTATGCAAAAAACATTCCGTCATTTCCCACAAAGAAGTTAACGTTCTGATACTACTCCCTCCATCCCATATTCTCGGTCCATCTTCCTGTTTTGAGATGTCGCAAATTGTTGGTCTATTTTCAAGTGAAGGTATTGAATTGTTAGCTTATCAAAAACTACCCCTTACAGATGACGGGGGATTAATTTCAAAGTAAGAATAAAGGGTCAATACAGGAACAGCAAACCTTTTATTTTGAATTTGAATGCAATTGCTTCATGCATCCTTAAAAAGTTACAATTCCCAGACAGGCACAAGAATATGGGATGGAGGGAGTATACTTTTCACCCTTCCAAGTACTAACATATTGTAAGGATGAATAAACAACTTCCCATAAATGAGGCACTAAAAAACTTCACTCATTTAACAGTAAAACTTGGAAGTGGATATCAATATATCATGAGGATTCTTACTAGCATAATTTTCATGAGATTTCGCAAGGAAAAGAAAAGGTTAGATTGCTTGACAATACCCTTACCTGGGGCGATGTAGCCATATGAACCAGCAACAACAGACATGGATTTTGAATAAGGAAAGTCAATCAATTTCGCCAAGCCAAAATCTCCCACACGGGCCTGAAGCTTTTCGTCCAGCAAAATGTTGTTCGACTTGATATCACGGTGAATGATTTGGGGCTTGCAATCATAATGGAGATAGCACAAGCCTTCGGCTGCTCCAAAAGCTATTTTGTATCGAGCGCTCCAGTCCAGTAAACACGTTTGCTCATTCCCACGAAGTTGTTCTCCCAGACTGCCATTTGCCATATACTCATACAATAGAACATTAGAGTCCTGGTGGTAGCAAAAGCCATAGAGCTTTACAATATTCCGGTGGCTGATCTTTCCAAGGGTTGATATCTCAGCATGAAAGCTGCTGTCAACACTAGCTCCTTCTCCGCGAGACTTCAACTTTTTGACAGCAATCATCTTTCCATCAGTCATGACAGCTTTGTAGACAGTGCCACAGGCTCCCTTTCCTATGACCCCACCTGCTGAAAAATTCCCAGTAGCCTCCACAAGGTCCTGATATGTGAACCCTTCTTTGGGAAAGTAGTAATGATTATCTAACTCGTCCGGTTTTGCTTGGTCTTCAAGTGAAACGAAAGGAGGTTTTCGGCGTTTTATAAACAGACAAACAGCCACCGTGAAAACTAAAGAGATCAACCCTGCAATTACAGAGATAATGCTCACTAGCTTCTCCTTGGAAGAACCCTCCTTTAGCCAACTTCTTGATTGTGACCGGGTTGACGATGAGTGACAGCGGCTAACATTCCATCCGCATAATCCGTTGTTTCCAGCAAAATTGCTTGAATCCATCTTTCGGAAAATAGGGGTGTTTGGCAATGTCCCAACCAAGTTATTGTTAGAAAGGTTGCACACCGTAAGACTCATCAACTCACCAATTGAAACTGGAATTTCACCCACGAGCTGATTGTCATTCAAATAGAGTGACTCTAGCATTTGTAAGTTCCCCAGATTTTCAGGAATTGTCCCCGAAAGAGCATTATGGCTAATATTAAGAGCAATTTGAAGGTAAACAACTTGACCAAGCTCAACAGGGATACTGCCAGAGAAATAGTTCCCCCCCATTTGCAAATCGGTAAGGTGGGCCAGACCCCCTAAGGTACTTGGTATCGGCCCACTAAACCTATTATCAGAAAGCTTAAGCAATTCCAAATTTACCAGCTTGCCAAGTTCATCAGGAAGGTAGCCAGTGAACCGGTTTCTGCTAAGGTCAAGCCTCTGGAGCTTTGTACAATTACCCAACTCATAAGGAATGCTCCCAGAAAGCCGGTTGGAAGAGATATTGAATATGACAAGTGTCGCCAGTTCTCCAATCTCAGGAGGGATAAAACCCAAAAAATAGTTATTTGACAAGAGCAACCTCTCTAAATTCCTAAGTTGGCCTAATTCTGGGGGTATAGGCCCGGAGAATCTATTCTGATACAGTTCCAGAGCAGATAGATTGTGAAGTTCAGAAAATTCAACAGGGAGGCTTCCTGTGAGCAAATTATCTCCTAGCATTAGATGCATAAGGGACTTGCATGTTTTTAGACCATCAGGGATATTTCCGGATAACCTATTCGACCCAAGGCTGAGAAATGACAACTTCTGGAATTTACAAAGTTGAGGAGGTATGCTACCAACAAGACCATTGGCAGAGATGTCAAGAATAGCAAGGTTACTGTTAACTCCAATGAGAGGTGGAATTGTGCCTTGGAGGTTATTATCAAAGAGTTGTAAATCCTCCAAGAGCCTCAGGTTTTGAATCTCGGGGGGAATTACTCCCGTCAAATTATTTATGGACAAATCCAATCTCCACAACTGCTTTAACTGTCCAATCTCCCCGGGTATACTTCCCTGAAGGAGGTTTTCGAAAAGTTGAAGCAACTGGAGGTTTGGAATATTGCACAATTCTTTCGGAACAAAACCACTCAATTTATTCTCGGAAAGATCAATCTCAATTGTACCAAGACAACTTCCTAGCTCCCTAGGAATTGTTCCATTCAGTTGGTTGGTATAAAGGTACAATCTTTTCAACTGGGTTAATTTTCCAATCTCTTTGGGAATGCTTCCAATGAAATCATTGCCATGCAAAGCAAGCAGCTCCAAGCTACTGAAGTTTCCGATTTCAGGAGGAATCTCACCAGACAAAAGGTTTTGCCAAAGCACCAAGTCAGTGAGATTCCTAAGTCTTTGAAGCTCTATAGGAAAAGAACCCTCTAACCTATTCTGTGCCAACCCAAGTACCTCTAACCTCCCACATTTGCTGATCTCTGCTGGAATCGGACCTGATAGAAAGTTTCGACCCGCCCTTAAAATCCTAATCCTTTTCAACTTACTAAGGGATGAGGGGATCATTCCCGTGAGATTGTTACTGTAAATAACAAGCTCTTCAAGCAAAGTTAAGTTTCCAATCTCCTCTGGAATTTCACCATAGATGTAATTCTCACACAGAGAAAGCTTTCTAAGGGAGGCCATTTCGAAAAGTTGGGTTGGCAATTCCCCACGAAATCTGTTAGTGCATAGGTCTAAAACCTCCAAATTATGGCAACGAGCAAGACCGCTAGGAATGTGACCAGAAATGAAGTTGGTCGACATATTCAACTCAGTCAAGTAAGGCAGCTTACAAACGTACGAAGATAGATT
Organism: Rhododendron molle; assembly: GCA_025413875.1. Taxonomy (NCBI): domain Eukaryota; kingdom Viridiplantae; phylum Streptophyta; class Magnoliopsida; order Ericales; family Ericaceae; genus Rhododendron; species Rhododendron molle. Next base: position 45,923,392 of record CM046393.1, read on the forward strand.
ACCAGACAAATTATAGGCCTTGAGATTGATGGAAGATACCCTAAAGTTATCAGCACATCCTATGCCGCTCCAATTGCATGGAGTTGAATCTAATGAGTTCCAACTTTGAAGATTATTAGAGGGATCAACAAGGGATTTTTTGAACTCCAAAAGAAAAGCCCCCTCTTCATTCAACGATTCAATGGGTACGAACGAGTAACAAACAATTAGAAGCAAATGCAAATGCAATTGAATGTGATAGTTCCACTCCCTCTCCATTTCCAAAGGAACAAAAGGGATGGGGCATGGGGGAAAGAAACTCTTAAATATTATTCAAGACTTCCAACATCACATCATCTGAAAGAGTTCACTAGCAAGAGTTGAAGCAACACATATATGTAATGCCAATTGTATATCACCATGCAAATTTGTGATCAGGGGAATTGGAAATATTCATGTAGTGCACAACAATTCCTAAGGGAGATAGAAAACAATTTCTCTATCAAAATTGGACAAAAAAATGAAGAATTACCAGACGGAAAGAAGAAAGTTGGTGGGACAAAAACACAAGCGCCTTAGACGCGAAAGGAAGGAAACCAAGGAGTATCCTGCAATCAATTCAAGCATGCATGGAACCCAATATAATAAACAAGAGAAAATATAGAGGAAGAGATGTGAGAGACAGAGAGGGCTGAAATTTACCAAGAAGGATTGATACGTACCCACTTGAGCCTACAACCTGTAGAGCAGCGTGAAAGAATAAATAGAGAGATAGAGAGCAATAAAGATGATGAGAGAGAGAGAGAGGCTAAATGTTAGGCAATGAACCAAACTGCGAAGAAAAACCAATCACAAGAGGAAAACATGACACACTCGTTGAAGTTTTACGGATCCATGGTTCACATCGGTTTTCATAATACTATACTATCTAATAAAAAGAGTACTAATATTGGTGCACGTAAATTAATCGGGACACATCATCGAATTACCCACATATTTCTTATTTTCATGAACAAATTGAATAGGAAAGGGTTATTAGGCTGAACGAACCCCACGAGAAAGACATTTGCCAACCTTTTAAGAAAATAGAGTGTTTGAGGAGGATTGATTGATGAGAGGGCAAGAAGCTCGAGAGGTCCAGCACCAGCACCAGCACCAACCATTAGAGTCACGAGAAGTCAACGCGCGCCAACTTTACAGCAATGAAATATATCAAATTCAGTGCATGAATTGAATGTATGTGCGTGTGTGTGAATGTGAGTGAGTGGCCTTGCCCTATCAACTGTTCCTCCCACATCCCACTTGTTTCTTTTGATGTTATGTTGTCCTTGTTCTTCTTCTACTTCCAAATCTTGATGATTTCCAATTGGTGGATGGGTGGACCGTGATAGAATTCATCTGTTGCTTTTTCAAAAAAGGGGGGAGAGAGAGAGAGAGAGACGAGTCGTGGAAATTCGTAGATTATAATCTCCGCCATTGTTGCTGGTCCGTCGTTTCAGTTCTCTTTCCACTGTTTCAGAGTCTTGGTCCTGATCTGGAGTGTAATGATTTGCATGATGACAGGTTTTGTGCAAAAAGTGCGCCCCCCACTTGTGAATTTTTTTTTTGAAGAGTGTCTTATTTCTAGCTGTGCCGTAAAGAGCGTGTTTATAAAATCAACTAATCACAGCCTTTTATTCGCGTAATTAATGGTTGAGATTCATTTTTAATTATGACCGTTCACAAGTAACTCTTCTCCGGGAAAGTTTCATTAACATCTTGACCATCCAAATCACTTTTGAACAATCACAATTGAGTGTTGCAATAGTCGGAAATAAGAATTTCCCTTTCTAAAAGGATAAGATGCCAAGTTACTTTGACTAATAATTTTCTTCTCTGTTTGGCTAAAGAAAGGTCATTTATGCCGAAACGAGAAAATTCACAAAAAATAAAACTTCATTGCGACTAGATGCTATGAGGGAAAACCTTGAACATACCCGTGAAGAATATACGCACACACCAACCACTCGGACTAATCCTCAATCCAGTCATGAATGAGTTACAAGTTGGGTTTAGTAGAAGTTAGCGGGGTGTTAGAGTATCTAAAATGCTATAATAAAAAGTAAAAGGTTTTTAAAGTTAACAACGTTGGTACAAAATATGGCTCAAAATGCTATAATCAAACTTAACAATCTCATTAGAAATAATCAAATTTTGGGCTTTCAATAACCAAAACTAGCAACATTTTGACAGTAATCAAATTTAATAGACCCTATATATTCTCAATCAAAAACACAAATCATTACATAAAAATGTTCTATCTCTCTTCCCTTTTCCCCTCTCTCTCTCTCTTTCTTTGCGAAAAATATTTTTAGAAACAAATATTTTTTTTAGAAAACAGATTTTTTTCCAAAAAAGGTTTCAAAAACTATTTTCTATTTCTGGTAAATTATTTTTTATTAGTTTCAAATCTATTTTTAGAAAACCTATTTTCTACTTTTCACGGTTTTTAGTGATGATACGACAAGTTTTGGTTATCCAATTTTGATTATGACATTGTAGGCATCTACATTGCTAACCTTAACAATCTCTTAAATGAATAATTAAAAGCTGATGTTGCAACTTCTGATTATAGTATTGTGGATACCCTTAATAGGTTAATCTACAAAAACTTTTAGAGATTATCCATCCATAGCTCTGAATCTCAAACATCTATAACGGGACTCAAACCCTGACCTCTCGCATCAGAAGTACAAGAGTTATACTAGCTGGGACAACAGCCTGTCGGTAAGTTGGGTCATGTTGCAATTCCAATTTTCAAGATGGTTGGGTCTTGCAAAGCATACGATAGTAATCCATTCTGTCTTTACAGCTTACAGTGGGCATGGTTGTAGCTTGCACATTGTTTATTTAAACTACTCCAGTAAAAGACGTATTTAGATCTCACAATTTTAAACTTCGTCAAATTAATGCCCAAATATTTTACTTCTATATGACTATTCGTGGGTGGAATCGAGCCGAGCACAATTTACACTATGATTATTTTATTTTTTGGATATTTTTAAAAATATTTAGATATCAAATATTTTTGGATGTTTTCAAACATATTTGGGTAAAAAAAAAATTTATTTCTGATTTTTGCGTCAAGACGAATCATTAATCGACAAAAATTTGACACGAAACTACTAAAGTCAATTTTTTTAATAAAGGGACAAAACGCCCCAAAATCAAAAAAGCTAAGGGGTGTGAGTGTAATAAACCGCACATAGCGTTCCCAAAGTTCCCATACGACCTATCGTCGGAGCCCAAACGATAAGGTGGAAGAGGCACCAGGAACGATTTGGGGTCGACCGTCGGACGACAAGGACGCCGCTTATTAGCGCAAACAATCCTTCCGGAATTCCAACGGAGGCGATTCTACAAGCGTCGTAATCCCCCCAAGAACCCAAAGAGAATCGTCGAATCAGTGAAAAATTCAAGATTTCTAGGTCAGAATATTTTCCCTCCTTACTGTCAATTCCTTCACTAATATTCATCTGTTAATGCATAGATACAAGTCCACAGAAGTTAGATTTTTTCACAGAAGGTAGATATTAGCTTCCTAGCACGCCTTTCCTGTACTCTTTGCTTTGTTTTCAGTTAAAACCACTCTGTTAGGGTTTGTTGGTTTGTTTGTAGTGATGACTTCTATAACCGTTCAAATATTGTTTTTGTGGGGCGTATTTTATCGGGGAAAAAAATGGAGGGAAAATGAAATTTATTTACTAGTGTGTGTTCTCGTGACGACGAATTTTTGCTAGAAAACTAGAATTATTTCTTCTTAGCGGCATGTATTTCGCAGGAAAGTGTTTCCTAGTGGCAAAGTCGAATTTGTGGATCCACAACTTTCTGGATAACTGAACACAAAGGAATTTGTAGGAAAGTTGATTTTCTTATCCTGTCAGTGTAACGGAATTTGCAGGAAAGTTGATTTTCTTATACTGTCCGTGTAACGGAATATGCAGGAAAGTTGATTTTCTTATCCTTTCTGTGGAATTAGACAGGGCCATAGGTTTACAGTATTCTACGGCTATTAGTTTTTATAACTTCCTTTGATTTTCTTACCTTTTCTCACTATCCAAACGTGGGTATTAGAGCAGATTTCAGGTGCTGTACTTCTTAAATTAAAGTTTACTGGCCTCTTTGAAGGATTTATCAAATATGCTCTATATTCCATATACAATTATTCATGTACCTCAAGATCTCTGACTATCTTTTGTCCCATTATTTTGCTGCCTATTTCTATTCCATCTGTTTTATTTTGAAGAATAGTGAAACGGTTACTTAAAACGTCTCAACTTAGATACCACCAGATAATCATATTAAATTGCAAAATTATATGTTTCAGGTAAAGTTGAGACCACCAGATAATCATATGAAATTACAATTTTTTTTCCAGGTAATTTCCCTTTTTAATTAGTCATGGGTTCATTAACTGCAGCTGCTGCTGCCATCTCAACTCAGATACCACCAGGTATGCAAACATATTCAACCGGGTTCTTAACCATGGGTGCATTAACTGCAACTGTTGCTGCCATCTCAACTCAGAAATCACCAGGTATGCAAACATATTCAACCGGCTTCACAAGACTTTGCCTTCGAATTGGTACTTTGATCGAAAGATTGTCGTATTTGACAAGAATGAGTTACTCTACGGGTGATAGGCAGTAGGGGTGTGGAAAAAGGGCAAAGATAATCAATACATCAAAAACTTTTCATATTGTCAAGAGTCAAGACCCTGGGAGTGAGTGTAGAGGAAGATTAATTTCTCTACCAAAATGCATTCAATAGAAATGCAACCCAAAGCAGCACTTTCACAAGATTGTCATGTTATAGGGACAGTAAATGGTTTATCTGCATGCAGTGCAGTTAATATGATTTTCCTATAGGTTAATGACGTGTGAAAATGTTTTAGGTGGTCAAATTATCTTTTGTTTTCCAGTCACCATTACCTATGCAACAGATGTTTTATGTTTGTCATAATAGTACTCCATGATTTAGGATTGTCCAATTAAGATGATGCAAAGAATGTCTTGTTGGTTTGAATCTTTTTAGTATGGTTTTTAAGAATATGGAAGCCTTTTTGTATGTCTTCTTATAAAATAGAGTTGTATGAAGTTGTCGCATTTGATGCTGAGGCAGAATTTTTAATGTTTTTGGCTTTTGTGACAGCAATATTTGATGGTCGCTTCAGGGGATTGAATAAGCGTACAGGACCTTCTTGCGTACATATGTACCCAAAGCTTCAAAATTTTAACAGTGGCCGGATGAAGCTCCAGGTGAAATGTTCCGGTAGAAGGGTGCCTATTACACATGCTAGCCGGACTCAGTCAACTTCTTTGATATGCTCTGCAGCCCCGGTGAGTTGATCTTTCCATATGCCTCTTCCTTGCATTTGTTTTATAAATTATTACTTTTATCATATGGTTCTGACCTGCATTTGATTCATTGTTGTTCATCCATTTATTTCCTTTATTACCTTCGCTGGTTTAAGTTTACTTTTACTCCCTCCATCCCATTTTTATAATCCTATTTGGGGATTCCAACTTTTTAAGGGAGCATAATTTTTTCATCAAAAAGTATTTAAACTTCAATTTAAACACACGGGTAATAATGGAATTTTAACAAGTTTCTATGGTTGATTTTGGAAAATGAACATGTATTTTGGGATGTCCCAAAATGAAATAGGGGACTATCAAAATGGGAAGGAGGTACTACTAGTTAATGTACCTTCATATATGAGTAGAAACGTTGTAAGGCATTCTTGTGGTGGAATTTGGGCATGCAAACGACACAGGACCTTGATTTCTCATAATGTTTTGAATGATGATTCTCCTGTTTGATATAATCTAGAAGAATGGTACCTCCAAATTTAGCTTAATCCGTTATATTTGTTTCCGTAACACCATTATTTGTTCTTGCGAGGATCATATATTTCATGATGCATTTTTCCCCCCCTCATTTTTTGTCGTTGTTTGGGAACTTAAAGTACAGTCGTGTTCACAGGGTGGAGCTGTGGAAACTCGTCCTGTCACAATAAAGTCCCCAACTGAAGCTCCTATCATAGGTAATAGCTAACTCTTCTCTGTGCGATCCTAAAAATTTAGTGTTTTGCTTCTTACATTTTTTTCTATTGCACTCACATTTCCCGTGTGTGGTTTGAACTAGAGTAAAAGGCCTTCTGTGGAAGATTGGTTTGAAGTTTGAACCTGTGATGATCACCTGCCTTTGTTATCTATTTTTATAAGAATATTGCTAAGTGGATTGCAATAGATGCATAATCTAATTGCTTGATAAAAGAAAGAAGCTACTATATGGTGGAGAAGGATAACTGTCAATAGATTTTTTTACCTAAACTCTTAGATACTCTGTTTGGTGCAATTAACCAACTTTTTTTGGGTACATGATTAGTTTCAACCTTCATGAAGTTAATGATATTTTTAGTTCCACTATAAACTTTTGTGTGTGTTTATGTATGTACCCTTACAATCAGCTTACTTTCTTAAGGCTCTGCATTTTCCCTCTGTAAAAGCCATGGTCTTGAACTTTATGTGATTGAAATGACTTGTGATGCTTAACTGAATTGCAGGACTAGTAAACACACCAAAATTAGATGATGGAGGGCCTGGATTCCCACCTCGTGACGATGAAGGAGGCGGTGGAGGCGGTGGTGGAGGAGGAAGCTCGTCTGGGGGATTCTTCCTCTTTGCCTTTCTTCTTTTCCTAAGCTATCTAAAGGACCTGGAAGCTGAGAAGGAAAGTTGAGAATTCGGTGAGGACATGACAACAGTGGTGAGAGGTATCCGATTTGCCAAAATTTTGAAGCTGCAACGAGTTATTGAGTGCATTATTCTTTTCCCTTTGGAAAATTACCATGAAATCTTGTTGCAGAAAGTGCAATCTAGTATGTATTGCTACCTTTTTAGTTTGCTTTACTGATTTGTCTCACAGCATCAGAGTCCTAGTAATTTTATTCATGAGCTACATATACATGCAATTGAATGGAGCAATATTCTCAAGGAGCAACTAGGGGTTTATGTAGCATAGAATTTATGTGAAATGGACTCTCCTTGAACAATAAAATACTAGTGTCAATATGATATATGTATATGACATATTTAGTCAGACATCAACTTGTAAGCATATTTCTAGCTCGAGTTTACCGCAAAACTATGCTTGCAACTCTCATATTGTGCACGATAGACTCTTGGGGAACATCCCAAACACCGTTTTAACAGAAATTGAAGATTTTAAATGTTTTGAAGTGTACCTTGTCCTTATAGTGAGAATTATATGAATCTGAGATGTTAATAACGTACGCCCAACGGACACCAGCAATTTAGCATAGAACATTATGTGTATGTAAAGCCACCCAAATTATGTTATGTTGTTACTCTTTAGTATATGTGGTGGGGATGATTAATCATCTTGAACAAATTACTTCCGGGTTGAAATAATTTTCATATCAAGACGAGCATAACAAGACATAGATCAGTTATTAATGTCACAAAAAGATGAAATACGCATCCGTATAGGTGCTCCAACCAATGAACATCTTTTACGATGATACACCTCCAGATCCCAAAAATAATAGTGTATATATGCCCTCCTTTATTATGCAAATCCAATTCACAAAGTCTCATAATCTTAAAAAATTAAAACAAACGACCAAAATAGGAAAAATCTAAAGCAAGAGCAAGACATTACATGGGTAAATCCAACCTCCATCCACATACGATTTATCTACTCTATCCCTTCCTCTTTCCGAGCTGCAAAGCAAAGTCATAAACCTTGTGTGGATCAAGAAGAGACTTGGAGACACTCTTCATCTGTAATAAGCGTATGGCACACTGCCTCGATGCTGAAGTTGCCACAAGTCTCATAGGTATAGAACAAACGGGAATTAGCTCCACATTGACGCACCCAAATTCATGACCTCCAAACTACCGATTATCAACAGCAAAAAAAACAAAGAAAAAAAAAGCACAGTTTCTCCTTTACTGTGCCTTTCAACACCTTAACACAGTTACTCCTCCTCAGCTACTTCTTGTTCATCTCCTTTTGTGCTCCACACTTCCCCCCCAACTACCACTTTTACCATGGTACATATCCAGATTCCAAAGAGAATCCCAATCACAAACTCTCATAACCCCAGAAATAAAAACAATCAATCAAAACATAAGATTTAACGCAAAAAAAAAAAAAAAACCGGGACACTGCATGGGAAGACAACCTCCATACACCTCCTGTTATTTACTCTACCCTATCCGCCTTTTGAGCTGCAAAACATAGTCACAAACCCTTTGGGGGTCAGCGAGAGACTTGGAGACACTCTCCCTCTTCATGCATCTCTTGGCCCATGCAATCAGCTTTGGGCACTTTGCCTCTATGCTGAAGTTGCCACAAGTCTCATAGGCATAGAACCAGCTGTAGAAAGGGATGAGCGACACATCGACAAACCCGAATTCCTCACCCCCAAAGTAAGGCTTGTTCCCAAGTGCCTCTTCCAACACTTTCAAGCAATTTATGAACTCCTCCTTAGCTACTTCTTGTTCCTTTCCTTTTGTGGCCCACACTCTCCTCCCAACACTATATATCTGCAATTTACAGAGCTAAAAATCAAACTCGTGTGATATCATTTCCTTGTTCCATTTTTTGTTTCCATGTTTTTGGAAAACAGCTTATTTGACTATCTGAGAAAAGTACTTCAGTTAACATTTTGAAAAACATCCCTCAAAGCACAGAGTAGAAAAGTTGAGGTAGTTGCCCTCTGTGAGTCTGTGTCATCCTGGGCATTCAATTCTTTTGAAATTGCCGGATCTTTTTATTTGAACTTTCACATGTACGTGTTCGGTGTTCTATAGAATAATGTATTGCATCCTGAAGAATTTCCCATGATATGTCTGATCCACGCAAGATGTCATGAAAAATTGATACAAATATCTTTCGAAACATTTCATTTGTGGCTTTTGAAAACACGAATTCAAAACGAATTACACAGGACGGTACAACTATCTTTTCAACTCTCTAGTTAGATATCAGGATTGGAGTCATACCTTCTGGTCGACGTAGTCAGCCCAGAACCTGGCTTGAGTTCTCTCGTAAGGGTCGGACGGAAAAAGTGGGGATTTCTCCTTCCAGACCTCGTCGATGTACTGAACAATGTTGAGGGACTCGCACACTGGTTTCCCTTTGTGGATGAGAACGGGTACTTTCTTGTGAATTGGGTTCATCATCAAAAGGAGTGGGCTCTTCTTAGCCAAACTATCTTCCTTGTACTCATACTCCACACCCTTCTCTGCTAGTGCAATCTTGACCCTCATCCCAAACATGCTAGCCCATGTGCTCAAAAGAACCACCTTATCAGCAGCCATTGTTGAAGAAACTAAACTGTTGTAGTACTTTCTGGTGAGTTACTTTAAGTTGGAAATAATTTATTTCCTCTTCCTCACATCGACATACTGATTGACAATGCAAAGGAGACCTGGGATATGGTTGAAAGACACCAGAGGTGGAATCTTCTTGTTCTTCCAATTTGGGTTGCATCCAGTTGTGAGATGAAAAGAAGAGCTGTCATAGAGTAGTCATTTTCCTGCCCATAGAAACTAGAGATTCTTTCTCTGTGGTCTTCGGTTCAGAACGAGAATCCAGTCCGATCTTGAACAAGCTGAAGGATTTGTTGAGGAGACAAAAAAATAACTCTGGAAGTCTTTTGGCCGGATCAAGATCAGAATTGACTGCGTAATCGTATGATGGAGTGTGATTATGCATTGAAGTCCATGTTTGTATATGTTTTTTTTTGGGTAAATATGTTTGTATATGTTGGTTTGTAGTAGCTTTTCGGATATTGTGGATGATTGTGGGTTAGTGCAATTTAGAGCATAGTTATATCAGAAATCGCTGTGTCCTAGGTTCAGCTTGGTGGTGGCAAGTTGTCACTGCTTCTGTCATATCTTTGCTAGTCAACTCCTGCTGGGTGCACAATGTTTTCGCTTCGGCGGCAAGTTGTCACTGCTTCTGTCATATCTTTGCTAGTCAACTTCTGACTGGGTCCTCTGGCCCAAGTGTGACACAGATGGCTTTTCGGATATTGTGGATGATTGTGGGTTAGTGCAATTTAGAGCATAGTTATATCAGAAATCGCTGTGCCCTAGGTTCAGCTTGGTGGTGGCAAGTTGTCACTGCTTCTGTCATATCTTTGCTAGTCAACTCCTGCTGGGTGCACAATGTTTTCGCTTTGGCGGCAAGTTGTCACTGCTTCTGTCATATCTTTGCTAGTCAACTTCTGACTGGGTCCTCTGGCCCAAGTGTGACACAGATGGCCTCCATTTCGGATCCCAAAAAGTGACCCAAACAGTTCATTCTGTTTGGCTCACTGAATTGCCCACTTGTGCAAAAAAAAAAAAAAAATCCACGTTGATCGCATATCGACAAAGGCATGAACCAAACACGTTTTATCTTGGAACATTTTAACGACTATCATGAGTTTGAGACAAGATTTCAAGACGAATGTGTTTCGTTCATGTCTCTACCGATGTTCGATTCGAGTAATTTTCTTGGGACATGGGACTAGTTTGACGAGCCGAACAAAATGAACAACTGAGGTTATTTATAGGGCAAGAATAAGGAGGTTCATTTGTGCGTCACAGCAAGGTCTATTGTCCTCCAATCACCCAATTTTTTTAAACCTTTCTGGAGCATAGGATGTTCCGTTGACTTTGATTTGTGTTAATGGCTATGAAGCTTGCTGAAGTGGGTGTTGTGACACTTATGGAGGTCCTATCCAGGTGTGATTTGAAATTTTCTCCTCTAGCAAATCACTCATCGTACCAAGAGAATAGTTTCTAGTTTTCGGCTAGGCAAACCCTCTGGTGTCCCTAAACTTAACGGCTAGGCAAACCCTCTGGTGTCCCAAAGTTAGGAATGGTTGGCCTCCTTGGGTACCGAAGTTGAGCAATATCTCAGCTGATTGAGTTCAAGTTTGTCTTTGAAAGAATGGATTGTATAATTCTTAAATCTTTCTTATTGTTTATTTTTAGGAAATTAAATGTGATCCAATCTACTCCTGGTTCTGTAGGGATAACCTCACTCCAATGAAAGGACCTCGCTGGAGGTTTGTGGTTGCCATTTTGGTCGTCGGTGCCCCTGCTGGAGATGGAGCTCCGGCCACTGGGATGGACTGTGATGTTTGTGAGGGGTTTCTTTCTTGTTTTTTTTTTTCCCCCCTTCCAGATCTGGTCTCCCACAGATTGGGGTCTTTTTTTTGGTACTTAGGAAATTCATTTTATTTTGTTGTCTTCTTGTGGTCGTTTCGATCGAATTTTCATTGGAGCCCATGGTGATCTTTGGTTGGAATTTAGGCTAAGTTCGGTTGTAATTTCTGGGTAATGATCCGGAAAAAAAAATTTTGAGTTAGTGATTGGTTTGGTTTTTAAAAATGGTTGTTGGAGTAATGATTTGATAGAAAAATAGGGATAATGATTGGAAATAGGGTAATGATTGGAGAGAGATAGAGAGAGACATAGGGGTAATTATTGGAAGAGAATAGGGGTAATGATTGGATGAAAGAGTTAATGATTGGAATGAGAGAAAAATGAATAGGGGTAATGATTACACTTTTTCCGGAAATATTTTCTGGAAATTGCCGGAAATTGCAACTGAACGCAGCCTTAGTGTCTTTATCGCCGACTCTAGTATCGCCAAACTTGCTTCGGCCTGCATCTTTTGCAGTACGTGAAGAGAGTTTAATACTCGTGTTCAGTTATTAGACATTAGTTTTCCTTTCGATGTAGTTTGTTCATCTTTGGCTTGGTGGATTTTGCTATAGTTTTTAGTCTTTTTTTCAGATGAAAATTTCTGTGATGGATGGCTTTTCATGAAATGCAATCATTTGGTTCTTATGAATTTTTTTCATGAAAGGAATAAGCTTTAATATTAAGATATCCGGGTGATATTATCACTGTCATGGAGTTTTTGAATTTAAAATATGAAATAGTCCTTGGGTACCCACAACCATCTAATTTTATGAACGACTAATTCATGAGAACAATTCTTTTCACCCTCACATTTCGTAACACAACTTTATCTATTTTTGAGTGGGACCCATTTTGAGTTTTACTTTGATGATCAAAATTATTCATTTTGTTTTATGTCTATTTGTTGAGAGTTTATGCAAAAGTTCAACTTCATCGAACATCAATAAGTACTTGACGTCAAAGTCCGATTCTTGGGCGTAAAAATTTCAAAAAAAAAAATTGAAGCAGAAGAGTAGTTTTGTAGATCAAGCCCTTATCACATACAAATGAATTGAACCTTTTCATGATCTTCCAACAAAATAATATGGACAAGGTGAATGGTTCTTATTATCAAGATATGAATTAAAATGTGAAGAAATTAGATGGTAAACAAATTTGCAATCGTAATTTGCTAGAGTACTACAAGGCCCTTGTATTCGTATAATCGCATCCTTCCTATGTGAAAAGGTGTTTGAGAAAAAGTCACACAATTTTTTCTTTATTTTCCGAATCGAGCATTCTCGAAAACAACCTCGTCATTATTAACAACCCTTTTTGTTTATTCTTTCTTACTAGGAAGTTAAATGAATTAAGCTATTCGAGCTCCACTCATGGTCGGCTTGTCGTAAATTCCTTTGAGATTGACTACTGTATTTACTTGTTATAGTACTGACAAACTAAGCTTCAATAGAACTTTGAAACTTGTTTAATTTTCATAAAAAAAAAAAAAAAAAACTTGAACAACCCACAATTCGGCAGGATATAGTTATATTGTTTTAAGGGCAAAGTATAAATTATTTTCTTGTGTTTTAGGCCTTTGGCACGTTACCTCCCTCGCATTTTGAAATGACCAATTCATCTCTTCGTGGTTTTGGATTAAAGTGTTACTATTATCTTTTTCTTTCAAATTGACGGGAAGTGTAGTTCACACGTCTATTACGAGAGTTGGTTTGAGGAAGACAAATAAATGAGGTTGAACTTTTATGTTAAAGACAACATTACCCTTCTTCTTCCTCTTTAGGCGCCACCACTTCCAAAAGCAGCCCAAAATCAAGTTCTGCTTATGCCTAATCCAACAAATTGAACACAATTATGCAGCTAATTTGTGCTTCATCATGGATTTGTGGTCTTTCGTCTTCAGTCAGCTCTCTGAACACAATCATGCAACCAATTTGTGCTTCATCATGGATTTGTGATCTTTCATATTCAGTCAGCTCTCTCTCTCTCTCTCTCTCTCTCTCTCTCTCTCTCTGTGCCGGCATTCAAGTCCCTCCTATCTACCAACAAATTTATACCAATCCCTTTGCAGATTCACAAAATACAGTACATAATTTGAGATTTGATTATAAAAAAAGAAAATTCTAAAATCAGCCTAATAGACTGACAATAGTAAGTATGTGAATGTGTATTAAAATGTGTATAAAGTACATAGGGATATGTGTTTTCCTTGTCTTTTAATGTGTCTCGTCAGCCCAGTAGACTGACAATAGCAAGACCGTTCTCCATATTTCATCTTTCCTGCTATGAATTCGCCCACAAATTCATTATCCAGCAATTTAAGAAATTTGTTTCCCACATGAATGGTTCCTTTGAAAACATCAATAAGTTAATGAGCATCAAATTTCTGCCTAAGTTGTTTTTTTTTTTTTTTTTTTGAGATTCAAGGTCACGGACATTGTCATTACAGTATTGGATCCAAATGACTAAATTATAGAGATCAGGACATCAAGAACATGGGAACAATCTCTCGAAAACCAACATTGACGAAATCTCCACACACACACACACAAAAACCCTTGGGCTAGAATAGTAGAATATGCACAACACCGATGAAAGCAGCTTGCCTACGAAAACACGACTTCCACGTGCCGTTAAGAGGACGTTGCCATTTCTGGTCATTACTGTCCCCATAAAACACGGACTTGGGAGAGAGCATCAATTTCTGCCAAGTTTAACAAAGTGACATCGTCTAGAGTGGGTAATTATTATTAATCACTTCCTTATAAAACTACCCTATTTTCCAAGGAGACTATCAAAGCACATATATATTAAATGTCTTATGACCTGCAAAAATATTGAATGAGAGCTTCAGGTTCATTTTTCTCATTCCCCCTCCTCTATTCTATTCCTAGCTTCTTATTGACATCCAAAACAAACTCATAAACCTTCTTTGAATCTGGAAGGGAATTGGACACACTTTCTTTCTCCATGCACCTTTGAGCCCAAGCCACCAGCTTTGGGCTCTCTGCTTCTATGCTGAATTTCCCAAAGGTCTCCACTGCATAAAACCTGCTGTAAAATGGCACCAGTGCAATGTCTACCAACCCGAACTCGTCCCCCCTGAAATAAGGCTTGTCCCCAAGCTCTCCTTCCAGCAACTTGAAGATCTCCAGGAGCTCTTTCTTGGCTCTCTCTTGATCTTCCCCTTTGGTTCTTGTTATCCTCTTCATAGTGTCGTAAACCTAACAAGTAACACTAATTCAGAAAATTTCATGTTTTTTATTTTACCAGACGATATAATTTATCATAATTTGTTACACGCACAAATGCCGAAGACACAAAATTGCTATCACATGAGCTAGCCACCATCTTACATTTTTAGCTACAACAAAAGTGATAGATGTCAATAGTAATGATGTGATGGATTTTTGTACCACCACTTCAGTAGTCCACGTATGTCATGTCAGATGAAGTCAGACGCGGTATCTTACATTTTCACATCCTTGATTCAGGAAAAAATTTCGGTGCACATAAAAGCTCCTACTCCATTTGCTAGAGAAACGATTTTACTTGTTATTACTTCTTTCTCTATTGATTGGGTAAAACAACGTTATTACTACTCCCTCTAGTGATTGGGTAAAACATGCAGGGAAAGAAGGGGGAAGTGATTATAGAAGAGCTCACCTTTTTGTCAACAAAATCAGCCCAAAATCTAGCAACCGATCTTTGATAAGGATCAGAGGGCAACAATGGGGATTTTCCCTTCCAGACTTCATCAATGTACTGAACTATTGTCAGCGATTCGCATATGGTTTTCCCATTGTGGATCAAAACCGGGACCTTCTTGTGAACCGGGTTCCGCTCCAGCAGCAGGGGGCTCTTGTTGAACAAGTCCTCTTCTTTTAGCTCATACTCAGTGACACCCTTCTCTGCCAAGGCAATTCTCACCCTGGCTCCGAAAGGACTGAACCAGCCGTTCAGAAGAACTATTTCATCGCCACCCATTTTAATATTAGAGCTCAAAATGCCAAAGCAATTAGAAATTTGAGGTGGGTGGACTGGTATTTATTTATATGGAGTTTGGAGTCTGGATTTGGAGGACGTCACTGCAAACGTCAGACTGTTTGATTAGTCCAAATGTTTTGGTTTTTCTTCAATTTCCTGTTGAATTTGAATCATATAACAGTACCCACGTGGTAAAAACTTCATCAAGTAAAAATAATTCGACGTCACTGCTTACAGAATGGGGCTGGGGGGTGTGGAAAAAAGGGGTCAAACCAGGAATGCAATCTGGTTTCGAAGTCCACGGGTTGGCCTAAAGGCTCTCAGACCGGGGACTAGTATAGTCTTCATTTGAGTATTACCACTGTGAATAGTAAGTAGCACTTCTTTCCCTTTTTCCTCCTATGAATTGACAAAAATAGAAAACAGAATTGGAGATTAACTCGTTCAGTTAGCATGAAATAGTGCCTCAGGGCTGGCCCAAGGTCTAATAAAAAAAAGTGTGCCTTTAGAAAAAAAAAAATTGGAAGCTTACAAATTTGGAAGCTCTGATCAAAAACCGCAAAGACTTGGAAAATACATATGTAATTATCAGAGAATAGACAAGAATAGCATCTCATCTTTCCATCTCTGTTTTGTTTTTGAAAAATCTTGCAACAATTGATTAAGAACCTCATGAGATTAAGAACCTCATGTCTTGCAACAAAAGTCGCATGCCATGTCCTTACCACTCTGTGCAACAGCTAGCATGCAAAGACTTTGCAAAGTCAATTCAGTGTCATTATCATAGAATAGAACTAAAAAATAAAGTAGTTAAAGCGAGGCTGATGTTTGGACGTTTTCATGATTTTTCTCGCCACTCTAGCGAAAAAGGTAATATAAAGACATTGATGCAGATGCTCTTAGTCAGTTACACAATTTGGCCGGTGGTTGGTATAATAAGGAACTTGGCTCATTGAAAAATCTTGCAATGAGTATTTATTCACTACTACTGACATGGCGTGCAGGGGAGGCGAGCAATATTTCTGGAGAGGAGCGAGACCATACATTTTGATAATAAATTTTTTTTTCAATGTAATAGTAGTATTGTTTTAGAATCGTAGGGGGGCGACCGCCCCTACTAGCCCCCCTCAGTCTCCATCCTTGAGTATAGTCTTCATTTGAGTATTATCACTGTGAATAGATGTAGAATTTCCTTCTCTTTTTCCTCCTATGAATTGACAAAAATAGAAAACAGAATTGGAGATTAACTCGTTCAGTTAGCATGGAATAGTGCCTCTATATCCGTTATATCGCTTGGTTAAGCAGTTAGTTAAAACTTCTAGGTACGAGTCCGAGTCCGAGTCCGGTCCTTTCTCATATCAAAAGGCAGGGTTGGAGGGTTAGTTGACATTTACGAGTCTGGTCCTTTCCTTTATACTCATCCCATGAACTTCGAATCATGTCATCTGATGCATTAATAAAATGGCGCTGCAACAAACGAGGGGGGGTTTTTTTTTTTTTTTTTTTTATCTTGTCTTTTATTTCCTAATCTAAGTATCTATCCACATAGTTTTTAGTGTCTTTTTGAATCGATCGAAGAGCCTTTTTGAGTTTTTATAAAAATCCGGCTAAGTTTAAGTTTCAAGAGCCAAATACATTTTCCTATTAGTGTATGGTCAAGTCCTTTTTAATTTGTGTCTTGAAAATGTAAATGTAAATGTCTTTCCCTATTCTTGGAGGGTTGTTCCAAGGCCTATATATTCCTTCCCATTTTAAAAATCCGGCATCATCATCAACGGTGGTACAGTACATTTTGCAAGTTCAGTCTGCACAAGCTGGAGGTTTCTTTTAAGTTAGAGAGGAAATTCTAAATCTTGTGACAGTGTACAAATGTTGTTCATGATGCAAATACTATATATAACTCTTATTTTTCCCACCAATTTCCCCCCGTGCCTATCGGCGTAAGTAGAACAATCGAATGCAGGCTACTCGACTGGATTCCCAACTTCTGATTAAGCTAAAAAACAAACTCATGGTTTTGGAGTCACGAAGAGACTTGGACACACTAGCCTCTCCCCATATACTGATATACAAAAGCTGATGCCACCAGAATGGGAAACTCTGCTTCCATGTTTAACTTACCGGAGGTCTCCAATGTGTACAACCTTGTATGCTGAAGTTGCCAATGACTTGGACACACTTTCCTTTCCCGTATCATTATTGTGTCGGATTATGCATAATTCTGGAAGACCCGTCATGTGTAATCGAGTAATTTCAATCCACAAAACAGTAAAGGAGGACAAATTTAACGTGCGTGCACAAGATGTACTTAGTTCGCAAATATGCCTATTGCTTATGGACAGAAACAAGTCCATTGCAGTGTATAAGGAGTAAAATCCTCAGATCTCTCATCATAACCTCTCTTTTCACCGCATACTCTCAATTTCTCGAAAATCCAATGTATATTAGTATCCAATGTAAAATCCAAGTGCATTTACATATTAGTATATAGCATAAAACATTATTTGTATGTCAAACCACCTGCATAATGGTACGTTTTTATTCTCTTTAGCAAATGTTGCTTTGGGCGCAGGCGATTAATTGTCTTGAACGAAATAACTTCCATGGTTGAAACAATTTTCATCACAATATCATAAGCATAACAAGACATATCGCTTATTAATCTCGCACAAAGATGCTGATCAAAAATAAATAAATCGCGCAAAGATGAAATATGCATACACATACCACAGGCACTCCAATTCATGAACATTTTCTTACAATGGTACACATCCAGATTCTTCCGCAAAGAATCTAACAACATATGCCCTCTTTATTGCATAAAGCCAATGCACAAACTCTTATAACCCCAAAATTAAAAACAAAAAAACCAAAGCAAAAAAAAAACTGAAGCAACAACAAAAGCAAGACACTCCATGAGAAACACAACCTCTCCATCCAAATCCCATTTATCTACTCTATCCCCAACTTCTTTTTGAACTGCAAAACAAAGTCATAAACCCTGTGGGGGTCTGGGAGGGACTTGGAGACACTCTCCCTCTCCATGCACCTCTTGGCCCATGCAACCAGCTTGGGGCACTCTGCCTCTGTGCTGAAATTGCCACAAGTCTCATAGGCATAGAACCAGCTGTAGAAAGGGATCAGCGCCACGTCGACGAACCCGAATTCCTCACCCCCGAAGTATGGCTTGTCCCCAAGTGCCCCTTCCAACACCTTGAGGACGTCTATGTACTCCTTCTTAGCTACTTCCTGCTCTTCTCCTTTTGTGGTCCAAACTTTCCTCCCAGCATCGTACATCTGCGATTCACAGAACCAAAAATCAAACTCCTGTGATATTTTTTCCGTTTTCTTTTTTCGCAAGGCGACTAATATTTGACAGTCTTTTGGAACATATCATTTTTTGCTAGCTCCTGCAGGAAACACAAATTAAAAAAAAATACAGACAGACCTTATCTGCAATGAGATCATACCTTCTTGTCTACATAATCAGCCCAGAACCTGGCTTGAGCTCTCTCGTAAGCATCGGAGGGCAAGAGCTGTTTCTTCTCCTTCCAGACCTCGTCAATGTACTGAACAATGATGAGGGACTCGCACACTGGCTTTCCATTGTGGATGAGAACAGGGATTTTCTTGTGAATCGGGTTCGTCTTCAAGAGGAGTGGGCTCTTGTTGGCCAAATCCTCTTCCTTGTACTCGTACTCCACACCCTTCTCCGCCAGTGCAATTTCAACCCTCTTCCCAAACATGCTCACCCATGTGCTCAGAACAACCACCTCATCAGCCATTGTCGAAGGTTGAGCTGAAAACACTGAAACAGTAGTAGTAGACTGTAGGCTCTTTGGAGTTGGTTACTTGAGAAAAGATGAGTCCAGTGTGATTATATATAGATGTATGTATATGAATAGGTCGGTTTGGCGCGGTGACCGGTGGTCAAGACTTAGGACTTGGGGTTTACTCCTAAGTCTCGGGTTCGAAACCTTAGCTATTATTAACTCTTTATGGAGGTTTGGTTCTGACTTTAATTCTCCCCGCAAGTAAATAGTAGAATTGGATCTCAATTAGTCGAAGTGCGCGCAAGGACACATGTGTTATCTTGGAAAAAAAAAAAAAAGAATGGTCGGCTTGTAGGTTCTCGAAAATTGTGGATGATTTTCGAGTAGTGCAATTAATTAAGATAATTTTCTGAGAATCCTGTGTGTTCTAGGTTCTTCTTTGGTGGCTAAGTTGTCATTGCTTATGTCAATTTTCTGAGTTGGTCAATTTTCTGGGTCTCCTTTTGAAGAGGAAAAAGGTGGGGAACAAAAGCAATACGCAACCTTAACCATTAACCACACAACTCCACTTAGGATGCCACTATTATACTCTCTTCGTCCCGGAAAAGATGACAATTTTTAAAATTACTATGATTTTTTATCATTTATATCTTTCAATCTATAATATTTTTTATGAATTTGAAAACTTTGTATAATAGAACTAATCGAAAACTATTAATAAGATTCATATTGCATATTTTTTTTAGATCTATATTAAAAGATATAAGAAGTTAAAATTAACACGAATATCAAAAATTGACTTCTAATTTAGAACTGAGAGAGTACTAGAAAGGAGAAGATGTCCTTGATACCCAGCCCCATTTCTTTTACCTTTCTAAAGCATATGGGATAATGAACTTTATTCCATTTTTGATTGATTTGTGTTAGTGGCTGTGATACCTTTACAAGTATGTTTGGGTAACTGGGGCAAATTTCTTAATACCGGAGTGGTAATTTGTTATCTCATTGGGATTTGGGCGGGTTTTAGTGTGGTCACGTGGGCTATTTCCCGCTGTGATTTGAATTGTTTATTTCATGGGCCCCGTTAAACTCGTACTGATAAGCTGGCTGTCGATGTTGGCCAACTGCAATTTTAGGATAAATGATGTGTTTGACCACTTGAGATCCCCTGCCCCCCAACTCCTCCTGTCCCACTCTTCTCGGTCGTTGATTTTGTAAATCAACGGTTGAGATGGGCCGAACATATTTTTCTCCAAAACGACGTTGATTTGCAAGATCAATGGCCGAGAAGAGTGGGACAGAGAGCTCGGACAGGGGTAGTCGGGCTGGGGATCTCAAGTGGTCAAACACATCATTTATCCTAACAGTTGGCCAACATCGATAGCCAGCTTTTCAGTACAAGTTTATCTTTACAAGAATGGCAAGTCTATTCACCACATTGCATTTCTTGTCCACCTTTTAAAAAGCAAATGCAATCAAATTATGTGGTTATCGAAGTTTGACCCATCTAATTTTCTGCACAAATAATCTGCTCGAATACTACAAGGGAATAGTATGAGGGAACAATTGAATTCTGTGATTTAGGGTAAGCCCATTAGGATTACATAACACGGTGTTGTGCCCGCTCCCAGAGGTAGTACTTTTCTAGGTGTGGAAATTTAGTATTCTTATAATAGAAAACAAAATTGGTTAAGAGAAGTAAAAGTGTTTAAGAAAAGTCTACTTAAACTTTATTTTACATATGCCGTTTAGCCCATGCCACCAGAATTGGGCATTCTGCTTCTATGCTGAAGTTGCCAAAGGTCCCAATGTGTAGAACCTACTGTAAAATGGAACCAATGCAATCTCCCAATGTATTAGATGTTATTTGCGGAAAAATGCGAACTTCACATCATTGCTGTGGAAGATGTGCACAATTCTGGAGGACTTATTACATGATAATAAGATGGTTTTAATCCGCGAACCGTAAAGAAAGACAATTTAGCACACTGATATACTTTATACTATGTGATTCCGTAGTGTGCCTGTGTCTACAGTCTACAACGGAGGAAACCAAGGCCACTATACAGCACGAAGAATACAGTGCTCAGACTCCCAACCCAACATCCCCTGTACTACGTACTCAAAATCATTTGGACGCATAATATCTACCCGAAATTCAACCTTATCAGCCTAAAAGTCTCCGTAAAAGCACCATATTTCTCTAACTCTATCCGTATAGTAACATTCAAGATGCTTAACAGCAGCATAACATGTTACAAGGTAAAAATGTATGCCTGGGCATATGCATTTTTCACTATCAAAACACACCCATGATACCTATTTAGTTACAGGTCCAATTAGAACAAAAGAAGGGTATGAATGAACCTACCTTTTTTCTCTAAAATCAGCCCAAAATCTAGCACTTGCTCTTTGGAAAGGATCAGAGGGCAACAAAGGAGATTTATCTTTCCAAACCTCATGAATGTACTCCACGATGCTTAGGATTCACACATGGCTTTGTGAACTGGGTTTAGAGTCAACAAAAAGGGGCTTTCGTTGGACAAATCCTCCTCTTTGTACTCACATACTCAACACCCTTCTCTGCCAAGGCAATTTCACCCTCAGGGCAAATGGGCTTGGCAGAAGTTCAAAAGAACCACTTCATTGGACATTGCACCAGAGCCTCAACGCTAAACGGTAGTAGAAAAAGCAGATGAGTTCGTAATCGATCTGTAAATTTGGGCATGACTATAGCTTCTTGAGGTGCAAGAATTTATATACAATTTGTACTAGTGATTATAGATCTCAGTGCGAGCGTAAAATTCCGTGATTATACCACGTTTATGTTTCAGTTTGATGGTTGACAAGTAGTAGAGAACGTAAAGTTCAATAGTAATAGTTATTTCTTTGTTTAAACAAAAATAGTCATACAAAAGCAAGCCAATAATGTACTGCTCTCCCTTTTAGTAGTTCAGCTAAAATATTGTATTGCACTCCATTATGTATGTAATTCTACCATAGTTTATAGTCCCTCTTCAACTATGTACCCAACCTTTGATTGAATTCCAAAAAGGCTGCATGCATCTGATCAGGGTTAGGTAGAGACTTGGACACACTCTCTCTCTCCAAACACCTCTTACCCCATTTCACTAGATTAGGACACTCTGCTTCAATGCTGAAATCTGCAAAAGTCTTGAAAAAGTTGAACCAGTTGTAGAAAGGAACAAGTGAAATGTCGACAAACCCGAAAGTCTCAACCCCCAAGTAAAGGTTGTCTCCAAGTTCCTCTTCTAATAACTTGCACCACTCAGTCAGTTCCTTTTTTCCAGCTTCTTGATCCGCCCCTTTGCTCATCCATACCTTTCTGCTAGACTCATACACCTGCATCCATTTCGTGGTGTCCATATGTCAGATCTACCGCGGCTGCCAATAAATTTGTTTGTTGTTTGTTGTTTGTTGTTTGTTGTTTTGTAATGTTTTCTGGTTCCGATTTCTGAGAAGGTTTTGGTATTGCTTTCAATTTTTGTTTGGGTAGTGATGTATGCACTCTTATATGTGCACCCCAAAATTTATCATTTTAGTGTTTAAGAATGCACCCAACACAACACTAAAAGACAACTTTGGAAATGCATTTATACAAAAATTGAGTGCGAAAATCATTTTCCTCAAACCAACTAGAGCTAGCCTAGTTCGCCACTCTTGTATTGTAAACTCTCTATTGAGAGGCTATTAGTTTTCCTTTATAGGAGTCTTTCATTGTCAGTTTATTTCTCCCCCTTATGAGGCTAGTTCTTGGTTGATTTGGCGTTGGACTTGATTTAGTTATTGCAGACCTCCCATGATTGATGTAGTGCTCCATTATTGTAGCTCTTTGAATGTAATTCCTCTATCCTTGACAACAACAATAAAAAAAAAAAATGGTTCATTTTCCTTTTTGTGTTTTGTTTTCAGTTTTGCATGCTACAGACAACTTGTTACTGGTATGCCAAACTGCCTCAAAAAACTACTTTTCGAAACAAAACTCAAACAACTGATTCCGGTAAGTTCTCTTAAAAAAAAAAAAAAAAAAATCATTTCTCATAACACCAAATAAATGAGTGTTTCCATTTTCCCAAAGTTCAAAAAGTACTTTTGTACCAAAACCATGGTATCAGAAAGACAAATTAACCACGGAAATAAAACTACTTGCCTGTTGAGGTCATTGAACTTAGGCAAATAATAGAGAAATCAAAGGAAAAGAACAAAAAGAAACAAGAAAACTCTTACCTTTGTGTTGATGAAGTGGTTCCAGAACCTTGCTTTTGCTTTTAGGTATGGATCAGAGGGAAGCAGCAGAGGAGATTCATCCTTCCAGACATCATCAAGG
Organism: Rhododendron molle; assembly: GCA_025413875.1. Taxonomy (NCBI): domain Eukaryota; kingdom Viridiplantae; phylum Streptophyta; class Magnoliopsida; order Ericales; family Ericaceae; genus Rhododendron; species Rhododendron molle. Next base: position 45,946,749 of record CM046393.1, read on the forward strand.
TACTGGATGATTACATCTGATTCACAAATGGGTTTTCCATTATGGATCAGAACAGGCACTTTTTGATGAGCCGGGTTCATCTCCACAAGCAATGGGCTTTTATCGGCCAAATCTTCATCTTTGGACTCGTAGTGAATCCCCTTCTCTGCTAACGCAGTTCGCACCCTTGCTGCAAAAGGGCTTGGCCAGTAATCCAGAAGAATTACTTGACTTGCCATGCTTTCACTTCACGACCAAGAAGTGAGCAAAAACCTTGAATGTAGTAGTATCAAAAAAGTCATTCTAGTCAAATCTGTCGGCTACTAAAAAGTATGTTCAAAATTAGGCATAGAAGTTTTAGTAAATTTTCTTTTTTGTGAAAAATTTTCAATTGATAAAAGAGATCATTTGCATCAAATATGAAGTACATAGTACAAGCTTGAAACACTAAGCCCTTGTACGGTTGTGGGTTTTGAGTAGTGTTTTTGAATAAAGGTAGAGAGAAAAATGAGAGTAATGATTGTGAAGAGATAGAGTGAAAAATAAGAGTAGTGATTGAAAAGTTAGAGAGAGAAAAAGTAGAAAAGTTATTTTTTCCAAAATTGGGTTTGAAGTTCCAAACCGAACAAGGCCTTAATTAACTGTTAGAATTCGCGAGATAGCCAAGCCCAAATACCAAAAATAAGCTAATCATATGAAAGAAACAACTAAAAAAGGAAAAAACCCTTTTAAGTAAAGAACACACATATGCAGTTGGAGAGACTTAAACTCCTGATCTTCTAATGAGATGCAAAAGGCTGTACGATGATAGACCCAAAAAAAAGCTACACGCGATAGACCTCTCTACTCATTGTCAATTGATTTTGAATTGGATATAAAGTTTCCACTGTCATTGCTGATTAACCAATAATTTCGACTATAAACCAAAAGATGGGTAATCTTATTTTAGAGGATCAAATAAGTGTAGAGTTTAATTGGAATTTAAGAAAAGAAAGAGAAATGTTTCAACTTTGAAAGAATAAGGAAAATAAAAATAAATTTAGGACTTTTGTCCATAGTTCTCTTTACTTTGTTTTGTCTTTGTTCCTCTCCTTCTCTTTCTTAAGGTTGTAAAAGTACCATTGAGGAGTTGCTAGGTATCCTAAAATTATCCCGAAGTTAAAAATTGATGGTTCAGATTCATTTGTTTGTAGTAGTATCTTCTCATTCCTAGCCTTATAAGAACACAACTAACTTCATCAGTAACTCTTTTTCATAATCTCTTTCCCCTGATCTCTTTCTTTTTTCCACAATCAGAACAATGAAAAACTTGCATTATTGCACACCAGATAACTTGGAGATTTGATCCTGTCCAACTTCTTCAAATACATCACAAAATTTCCTAAGATGGTTCAATCAAAATAAAAAATGTGTGAACTCCATTAATAATGTAAAACAATCAAGTATCGCAGTGGCTAATCCTTCATATGAGATATATATTGAGCAAAAATACACTAGAAAATCCATGTTGCGAATTGCGGAATGACAAAACTGTCAAAACCGGATCTTTATTAGTACATTCCCCTTGACGAACACAACATAAAGAAAAACATAAAGGTAAAAGAGGACAAGAGAAAATTTGAAGGGGAGGAAAATCCTAAAAAAAGGGCCAAAACATGCAAAATGTGGGGATACAACAATGTCATACACTTTCTATCATAGAAAGTATAAGCTTAATTTCTTCTCCCTTTATTCGAAGTAACGCATCATAGTTACTCTCAGAGTTCCACTTAGAACCAATCTTCATCTTTATCTCAGTGAGGAAGTCATAAACCTTGTGCTGATCAGGGATAGACTTTGACACACTCTCCCTTTTCATGCACCTATGAGCCCAATCAACTAGTTTCGGGCACTCTTTCTCCATGCTAATTTTCCCCCACTGCTCATACCCATAGAACCAACAGGAGCATGGGATTAGTGACACATCTACAAGGCCAAAAGTCTCACCCCCAAAGTATGGCTTGTCTCCCAACTCCCCTTCCAATAGCTTGAAGCACTCTATGAGCTCACTCTTTGCAGCTTCTTGGTCTTCACCTGTTGATAACAATAGTTGATTCCCAAGGCTATATATCTGTAGATTACATATCAAGCACGAAGGTGGGTAAGAGTTATGACGAAAAATTTACTTGGAAAATGTATACTTAATGCAGAATTGTCATATGTGAAGGGGGTACCACATTCTACAAAAGGAAGAAGAAAACATTCAAAACGATTTTGCAATGAAGTTTCAAAATTGTGACTTATGAGAGATAGGTATAGGAGTTCAAGTTTTCAGAAGTCCAGAAATGTGACCAACATTCGTCCATCTTCCTTGGTCCCAATGAATTTACACAACCCCATACTAAAATGAATGGGCCGCAGTCGAAGCCTCTAAGAGACAAGTGAGGCCAGTTAACCCAATTTTTTCATTTCTCATTATGGAATGTCATATTGTGCTCTCCATATTTTCAGCTAGACCCCATAATAGAGCTTTTAATCTGCCATAAACGGCTATTGCACAAAAATTCTGTGTCCGCCCCTGACCGTATTAGAGCACACGATTCTAAATTCCAATCATAGTAAAATGATTTACAAATTAAGGAAAATCTCGTACATAATAAAATCCATCTAAAATGATGAGACAGTTAGAAAAATTTTGATAGCATGATTCATACTAGTAGTGTTTTGGTTAGCATAACTGTATTGAAGTACACATAGAAGAGTTAGAGCACCCACCTTTTTGTCCACGAAATCAGCCCAGAACCTGGCTTGCGCTCGCTTGTAAGGATCAGACGGCAACAGAGCAGATTTGTTCTTCCACACTTCATCAATGTACTGAACAATAATCATTGACTCGCATACAGGCTTTCCGTTGTGTATCAAAACTGGGACTTGCTTCTTAACAGGGTTCATTTCCAGTAACAGAGGACTCTTGTCCCTCAGGTTCTCTTCTTCTCTAGACTCACACTCTACCCCTTTTTCAGCCAATGCTATTTTCACCCTCATCACAAAAGGGCTGCTCCAGAACCCCAATAGAATCACTGCATCTGCCATTGGTGCGAAAAACTCAAAAGAACTAGATAAAAGATTGAAGAAGAAGGAGGAGGAGGAGGAGGAAATTGGGACGATGTGTTTTGGGTGTTCGTTTGTGGTGAGTATTTCTAGGAGACTAGGAGTCATAATTGACCATTATTTTCTTTGACATTTGCTTGGTCATGAATCAAACTTGAGAATAGTGTCGCTGAATGCGTCATATATCTTGGCGAAAACGGTATTTGGGTTAGTAACCAGTAAGTATCCTGTAACCATATCTTTGTGGTTTTTCAATCTCTGTAACATCTCCGTCTTGCAAAGTCAAGAAAAAGTGCAGTTGTTGAAAAAAAATGGAGGATGAATTACACCTGCATGCATCTCCTGACGTTACCCCGCATATAGGGGTGCAAACGAGGCGACCTGGCTCGGCACATTTACTACACGAGATTAAAACTCGAGCTCGAGCTCTCTTAACGAGCCGAGTCTATGCAAACGAGCCAAGGTTTTTCGAGCCGAGCCGAACATTAGAGTCCTGTGCTCGACTCGTTTACTACACGAGCCTGAGAGTTCTCTTTCTGGAACAAACCTGTAATACCCGTTCCGGATATTTAGAATATTTAATTCACTTTTTATTTGAAATTATATGGTTCGGGGTGAGATTGCATGCATTAGAAGTTTGAGGGCCTTGTGTGTGTTTTGGGTCGGTTGCATAAGTGGGGAGGTGGTGTAGCTACACCTTATAATTTCTCTTGAGAGGGTTTTTTACTGATATTTTCCCCTTTGCCTTCATTCTACCGACACTAGAGAGAGAGAGAGAGAGAGAGGAGAAGAGAAAGAAGAAAAGGAGGAAGAGGAGGGTCTGTGCTTCACGAAATTATTCAAGGTACCTCGAAAGCTTGTTAATTTTTGGTATTTTTACTGAAGGTTCATTAGTGTGTCTATTGTATCGTGTTAAATTTTCAGAATTTTCTGATAAGTGTGAAAAAAGATAAAAATCATAAACCAAGCTGTGGTCGGATTGCTGGTTTTGTGCAAACAGTTTTCAGATCTGTGTTATGCATCACGATTTTTTTAGTTAAACGACCCTCCTGGTTTTGGATCCTTATGAGTTTGATAGATTGCTAAGTTGGTGATGTTTTGGCGTTGATTTTCGAACACGGACTACTCTGTTGGAAATTGTGCTTCGCTGCACAGAATTTCTGAGTTTGGAGGTGGATTTGACTAGGTTCCTTTGCTTTATAAAATCTGGGAAAAATCAGGGATAAACTTTGAGATGTTGTTATGATCTCTACCAAATTTCAGGTTATTTTGTTGTACGGTCTAAGTTTGACGAATTTTACAAGTTTGTGTGTCCCTGCTGAATTTCGTATTCGCTGCATTGACATGTTTTGGGAAAATGGTCATATCTCTTAGCTCAGATATCGGGTTTGCGCGCGGGTTGTTGATTCTAAAATTAAACTTGTATACCTTTTGGAATATGTAGGGGTTGTGGCTTAGGTTGCTCTAGGTTAAATCAGTTTTTGATTTGAAGTTGGTAGATGTGCAGAATCTGCAATTTTGGGCAGTTGTGTGTATGACTTCGGACGAGCATAACTTTGTCGTCCGGACTCTATGTTGGGCAAATTTTATATCAAAATTTATGTACCGGAGGTGTACCTTCTAAAGGTGGTGGTCTCATGATTTGGTTCTAAACCAATAAGAAGTTATGGTCGGAATACGACAGGATGGCCATGGTTTTCAAACTGATTTTAAGAGTAATGTCATATTTATACTCTTACGTTTGATTGGGGGCACTTCTAAGCCTTAAGATGGACATATTTGTATTCGTTGGGTATTGTCTAATACCTTATTAGTTTTATAATTTGGTATCAAATGATTGTTAAATGGTTTAGGAGGTGTTGGTGGCCTTGTTAACTTTCTTTTACACTTGTTAGCACGGTAAATATATATGATGGGGTGTATCATAAATTTACTTAAACATTCGAAGGGATTTGTATGCTAATAGGAGTTAGCCTATGACTAGGTAATGAGCTGGTCAGATAGGAGGTGTCGAAACCGTAAGTTTAGCGTATCTCAGTCGATGCAAAAGTGAGTGTGTTTGATATGATTTTTCTCCATATAATATTGTGTTTGGTGGTTAGTGTATATCTTGCTAATCGTGATTAGCTCTCGATATGATTGTTTTTTATTTTGTTGTAGTGGTGAGTTGTATATCATACTATTGTGGTTTAGCTTTGATATGTTGTGAATGTGTGCATGTGAGGCACACCATGTCGTAAACCATATCGTTCAATGAACGATGGTTGGGAGCATGGTGTGTGGGACACGAGATTTGGTTATGATATGCGTGTTAGATGAATATGCATGCTGATGAGTGTTGATTGAACCGCCAAAGGTTAGCGTGTGAGGCATACCATGTCGTATGCCATGCCGGCTAATTGTCGGTGGATGGAAGCATGGTATGTGGGACACCTTGTCTTGGGTACATGCGAAGTGGCAGATGTGTCACTGCATGTGATGTGATTATATTCATGTTATTGTGCATTGAATATTACAGCTATGTTGGGTGGGTAGGTTGGTTATAACTGTTGTTTACAGTTGAGTATTTAAGTTATGTTGGTGGATTCATACTCATGTTGATATTCCTTCGGGTATTGTGATATATTGTTGAGCATTTCTATATCTCACACACTCTGACTTTCTTTTTTGGTCTGCTAGGTAGCAGATTGCTTAGAGTGGGTCCACTATCGGTTATCGTGTTGAGGAGTGTTTGGGCTAGCCTTGGATGTTGTGGATGGTCGAGATTGTTGTAGGTAGTCGAGGAAAAAGTTGTTTTGTTTAAATTGTAATTAAGTGGTTGGTGGATATGTTGAAATATGAAATTTTCTAAAGTGTTGTAAATCGATATTGTAGTTGGCTAGTTGACACATTGACTCATTTTATGTTAAAGTGATAAGTCTTCCGCTGGGTGTTTACATTCTAAGAGGTTGTGAGGTGTGGTTTGGTCTCCTGTGTGGAATGCCACGTGAACGCGCCAACACGGGCCCACTTTGGGTGCCGTTTGCAGGGCGGGGCGTGACAAAACCCATTTTAAGACCGTCTCTTGAACCGCCCTCTTCAATCACTTACTTGTGATTACAACCATTCCCCACAAAATTCGTGCTCGAATTTGGTTCGATTACTAAACGAGACTAGCCTCAAGTTGCTCGGGAGTAACTCGGTTCATTTGCAACCCTATTCGTGAGTTTTAGAAATTACATTAACCCCCTATCAGAGTTCCTTAAAAAAATGTTTTAAGCAAACGAAGCAGCCAGGATCATTTATACGTTGGTGTACACATTTAGGTGTACCCGTAATCGGGCTTTAACTTAACCGCAATTATGCCTAGGTTGAAACACAAGTGGATGTTATATTGAGTAAGCACCTTCGCTCGGGTTACCCAGAGTTCCTTAAAAAAATGTTTTAAGCAAACAAAGCAGCCAGGATCATTTGTACGTTGGTGTACACATTTAAGTGTACCCGTAATTGGGCTTTAACTTAACCACAATTATGCCTAGGTTGAAACATAAGTGGATGTTATATTGAGTAAGCACCTTCGCTTGGGTTACCCAGAGTTCCTTAAAAAAATGTTTTAAGCAAACGAAGCAGCCAGGATCATTTGTACATTGGTGTACACATTTAGGTGTACCCGTAATCGGGCTTTAACTTAACCACAATTATGCCTAGGTTGAAACATAAGTGGATGTTATATTGAGTAAGCACCTTCGCTCGGGTTACCCAGAGTTCCTTAAAAAAATGTTTTAAGCAAACGAAGTAGCCAAGATCATTTGTACGTTGGTGTACACATTTAGGTGTACCCGTAATCGGGCTTTAACTTAACCACAATTATGCCTAGGTTGAAACATAAGTGGATGTTATATTGAGTAAGCACCTTCGCTCGGGTTACCCATTGGACCATTTTTGACGTTGTTTCGGACCTAGCTACTTCGATAATTGGACTCGTTTATATTGTAGAACTCGTCGATAAAAACAACCATGTAAAAAAATGAGGAAAGTCCACTTTCACCCCCTGTGGCTATCGTCATGTGCGGATACACCCCCTGTGGTTTAAAAATATGCACATAACCCCCTGTGGTTTTCAAATTGTGCGGATATACCCCCTGCTGTCATATTTTTCATCCATTTTAACGGAGGTGTATCTCACACACCTCTAGAATGTAATCTGAGTCGTTCATAATGTATTAAATAAAGAATAGAGTATCTCTATAAAAAATCATCTCGATCAGGCATCAATAACCCAGTGATCTAACTTGTAGTAAATTCAAATTTGAAATTTTAATTTCATAACAAAATCGATTTGACCGTAAGTTTTTCATTTTTTGATTGGCTTGAATTTTGGCATAAACGCAGTACTCCTCAAAATTTATAATATCAACGGTTTGGATTCAATTTTTGGTATACGGGATGGTGTGGTTAGATTTAAACAAGAAAAAGAATCAAGGGACGTGATGGGGGGTATAACGGTCTTTTAATGTTGTTTCCGTTAAAATGGATGGAAAATACGACGGCAGGAGGTCAATCCGCACAATTTGAAAACCACAGGGGGTTATGTGCACACTTTTAAACCACAGGAGGTGTATCCGCACATGGCGATAACCACAGTGGTGAAAGTGGACTTTTCTCTAAAAAAATCTAGCGAATTGGATAATTAGACGGAGCATATTCACATGTTAACAAATGGGTTCTTCAAGTTATGATCCCTGTGCCCAATTCATTTTTTTTCAAAATAAATCTGGTAGGTTCAAGTATTGATCTGTACCCGACCAAATTTATTTTCTACTTGGTTGTAATTGGCTGCGTCATATTTGACGTTTCCTCTCTTTTTCTCCGAGCATCGACTAGGACCTTTGACATTTGCTTGCTCTTAAATTGAACTTGGAGACCAGCTCCTGTTCCGTTTACTTGTTCTTGTCCAGTTTTGGCCCACTCTGGACCCACAATAATTATCGAAATTGTTTACTTTATAGAGCTCGTCGTGTTTGTGGTTTATGAAAACATATTTGTACAATAAAAAATAGGATGTTTTTTTTTTTTTTTTTTTCTAAAGTTGAATTTTCCGTTCTTTTCTTGTACAAATCTGTTTCGATCATATGTTTATCGATGCTCGATCAAACTAATTTTTTACGCCACTGAAAACTCAATGAGCTCTACAAAGTGAACAATTGCGATCATTATTGTTGTAGACCCAGTCTGAGCTCACAAAGACCCAAAACTTGACCGGAACAAGTAAACTGGAGCTGGATCTTTAAACTTGAGAGTATTGTCATTGACTGCGTCATGTAACTTGGTGAAAACACTATTTGAGTTCGCCCAGTGGGTGGTGGATAAGTTTCCTCCTCATACAATTGACTATGGTTCGATTTTTGGAATCAGGTTGTAAAAAAGTATTAATTTCTCGTGAACTTTTTAGTCACGGCATGAATGACCTACCTTTGACTTGACCGATAAGAAAATTAATCGAAATGCGCATAAACTAACCCGAACACTCGTGACCGTTGAAAACAAAAGAAACTAGCCATATACTACATTGACCCTCCAATAAGAGTTTTTCTCTTAAAAGGGCGACGGAAATGATAAAAATACTACAATTTTATCCTCCGCCTTCTCTCTCATCCTGTCAAATAGGGCTGGAAACGAACAGAGCGCTCGTGAGCCATTTGAGACTTAGCTTGGTAAAAGCTCATTCGAACTAGACTCGAGACATAAATAAACAAGCTCAAACTCAAATTCTAGGCTCGTTTCGTTATCAAACCAAGCACAAGCTAATAGAGGCTCGACTCAAAGTTGGCTCGCAAGCCAAGACTGGTAGACTTTTTAAATTAATTACCACAATTAGCTTCAGCATTTTGATACATTGATGCACAATCCATATAAAAACATATTACATATTATTATTCTAAAATTAAGGTTATTTTCTTATAAAGTATAAAACAATAAAATATATATACATTCACAATCAAAAGATTTTTTTGTTGTATTAGGTTTATGCAAGGATATATATGCGTTTTTCGTTGACCGCTCGGCTCGATAAGTTTTTATTGAGCTCGAGCTCAGATTCATTAAAAACTTAATAAACAAGTTTGAGCACGGCAAAGCGCGGCTCTGCTCAACATATTTACAGCCCTAATCTCGAGCACCCCACCAACTCCATCGAAACGCATCAAGATCTTCCTGATACTATTTGATTGAGTAATTTTTTAAAGAGATCCTTACGAAAATGCTTTAAATAAATAAAAGATTTCGCTCGTGTGGATTATATATTGAGGAGACATCATGTTTTCGGGTTATCCATTCCAATCATTTTTGAGCTAATTTTGGACCAACTTCGATGACCGGACTTTTCATATGAGAGATAGGACTCGTTGATAAAACACAAACAAATCAAGTTGATTAAATGCCAACCGATAATTGAATTGAGCATATGCCGAATTTATTTTTCAAAAATAAAAGAAATCTACTACGGATCAAATAAATGTTTTACATGAATATTCTTATCAACGATTACCACAATACGGTAAAATAAGTCCGACTGGCTCCAAAATACGTCCGAAGGACCTGAAAATGACCCAACAAAATGAAGGAAGCAGGGCTGTAAACGAGCCGAGTCAAGTTGTGTCGTGTTCAATCTTGTTTACTAAATTTTTGCCGAGCTCGAGCTCGAACATAGTGAATACTTAACAAGTCGAGCACGAACCAAGCCAATTGAAGCTTACTCGAGTTCGAGCTTGTTGACGAGGCTTAACGAGACAATCACGAACATATATTTGTATATGTGCATTGTCTATGGAGTAATTTGTTCGCGAGCTTGAGCCAAGCATGCTAATATTCAGGCTTCATACTTTAATTTTATACGCAAACCCGAGCTGAATGAAAACTTAAAGAACCGAGTACGAACGAGCCCGAACGAGCCAATACCGAACTGTTCACAAATGGCAAGGAAAAAATGATAAGAAAGGTATAGCCTGGGAAGCAAATTGCTAATCTGTAACGACCCGGATTTTCGACCCGGATTTTTTTTTTATAAAAATATTAAAAGGTATCAATTAATTCTGAAAATAATACTTTCCTTATTTATTAATTAGTAGATAATAAAAAAAAATAAGTATTCTATCTAATTACCTCTTAAAAATTATTTTGTCATTATATACATACATATAAATGCATGCATGCACGCCTATATTCTCCCTCACTCTCCTACTCAATCTCTACCTCCTCCATGACCCAAAATTCGTGCATAATTCGTCCATGTAAAAACCCGATACCATTAGGACTCGTTTTAATTCGAAACTCATCCAATTCTCCTATATATATACACTACTCCGACCCTAGGGCACGCACATCACCCCACCACGTTCCACGGAGCCAGAGAGAGAAGAAAAACCCGAGAGAACCGAGCTTTAATCCATAGAATTTTAGAGAGAGAAAAGTGGGTTTTGTGGCTTTCGAGGTTACGTTCGTCCGAGATCCAAATTGATCGTTTGAAGTATTTTCCTCAGCCCCAAGGATCACCGTAGATCAACCATTTCGGCCCCGAAGATCCCCGATCAAAGGAATTGAAGTCGTCTTCCCCAAATTCAAGTTTTCGATCAACGAATTTAATCCAAACCAAGGTATTATAATTCGATCCGAAGCCTCCTCAAGTATATTTATGATTTATAGACATAACCCAACGCCCCCGTGCCCCCATGCATCAAACCGTAGCCAAAACGACGAAAAGCGAAAGCGCGCGGCCGCAAGGTTCGGGCGGCCCAGCCGCTAGAACCAGTGTAATGGAGTTCGCGGCCGCGAACTCCAATGGGACCAGCCGCGCGCCTTTTTGTGGTTCGGTTCGAATCGACGTTTCGACATTCTAAACATCGTATTTGACCCCGAAATTTTTATCCTAGGTTTCCCATATTCTAAAGTTCATAACTTGTTAGCTTCATATTTTTTTTATTTAATCTTCTGTTAAATTAATTTTTATTCGTAATCGTGTGATCGTTTGTAAACTAAAATTTGTTACGACCTTTTAAACTACTCTATAAATCCCCAAACTATTTTTCTTAGATTCCTAACTTATTAAAGATCATAAGTTGCTGATTTCATATCTTTTTAATGTTATTAGTTATTTATTTTATTTTAAATTAAAGATACAAACAAAAAATAATTGCGACCTTACAAACAATGATTTTAACATCTAAACTATTTTTCCTAGACTTCTTACATCTCAAGGATGATATGTTATTAAAATAATATTTTATTTACTTAATTAACTATTTATTATTATTTACGCATTGTTTCTTAATAAAAACACTTTAAAATATTATAAAAGACAGTAATAATTATGAATAATTTTATTTAGACTTTTTACAGTTCTATAATGATATTCTGTAAATAAAAATATATTTTCAGTTATTTAACTATTTATTGTCTATTTATTCTTGTTTTGTCCATTAACTTAATCTTTTTATTCAAAATAATTCCATGAACATTCAAACCCAACTTTTAGCACTCGAACTCATTATAGAGGACTGTTAGGACCTTAATTAAGGTTATGATAATTATTTTAATATTTTAACTAATTAATGTATTTAATTAGTGTTTAATTAACTTAATTACTTATAAATAATTAATAGAAGCCTAGAAAATTATTTTTAAATCCTAAATAAATAATTCTTACATTCTTAATGACTTTGTGATCATACGAGATTAAGGGCAACGGCTCAGTCATAAAAAGTTATGTGATTGCATTGCCTAATAATTATTTCGATCCGTCTAGCATTCGTTTTCATTATTATTGAGGATGATATTGTGTTGATGCTTAATCTGAATGTTAGATTGGACCTTAGAGACATGGGGTGGTATACGAAATAGAAATCACTTAGACGATGCTAAGTAATGGATAAATTGTGAAGTTTCTTTCTTTTAGAGGATTGTTTACAGGCGTGATTCTGAGATATGATGAGATTTGTGGTAAGAAAGTATACGGACGTTGTTATTGTTAAGTGAAAAAGGAAACAAATGAAAGTCGTGGGCTAAGCAGGACCTCGGGGGTGGCCTAACAGGACCTCGTGTGATCGGGGGTAGCCTGAGTAGGACTCGAGGCGACTGAAAGACCAGTGTCATTTAGGGTGGCCAGCGGGACCTCGGGGTGGCACGACAGACCTCGTGTGATCGGGGCCTGAGCGGGACCTTGAGGCGGCTTGATGGATCTAGAATTGTGAGAATGGCCAGGCAGGACCTTAGGGGCAGCCTGACAGGACCTTTTGGGGTAGCCTAGCAGGACCTTGAGGGCAGGCTGATGGACCTAGAATTGTGATTTGAAGCGGCGGGTAGTCAGGTGATATGATTTAAGCGGCGGGTAGTCGGTGATATGATTTGAAGCGGCGGGTAGTCGGTGATATGCGTGATGATTTAAAAGCGGCGAGTAAGCTCGGTGATGATATAAAACTTGGTAAAGTGAGCCCAAAGATGTTTTCTGCTGATAAAACCTGGCGGTGGTCGAGTGACGTTTATGTTGATAAAACCTGGCGATAGTCGAGAGATGTTTTCTGTTGATAAAACCCGGCGGTGGGCCCAATGATATTTTGTGATGTTAAAACCTGGCGGATGGTCCAAGTGATGTTTTGTGATGATGTCTGGCGAGAGTCGGTGGTGAATTGATAGGGCGTGTGTCAGGTGATGATTGTGGCGTGGTATATAAGATAAGCGAACCCTAGTTGTGATTCAGGCATGATAAGCTAGCCCTTGTTGTATTATTGTAACTTAGGTTATCTACGGACAAAGGAAGTGATCTCATGGGGCCGAGCATGGCTAGCGGTTGGGGAGGAAAGATCTCGTAGGAGATTTTGGATCACACGTTAGGCTAATGGATAGTAATGAACTGGTTGACGTGAAAAATCTCTGCTTTACTTATTCGCATCATGATTATCTTGTTTGCTTGCTAGCCGAATTGTAAGAGGGTGGTTGGGTTGGATTATTCTATTGGGTGATTTATCACTCACGGATACGTCAGTATCCTGGCAATTGCTTCAGCGATCAATTTGCTAGAGGGCGCAGGATTCAATGGAGGAGATTCAACGATGATGCAGTTCGACACGGAACGAATATCAGTAACGAAGATCGAGGATGCTTAGGATTCGTATCAAGATTAGAGTCAGCTCTGAAGTTGGTGTATTTTGATTCCGTAAATCTATCTTGAGATTGTATTAGCAAAATCTTTATTTTGGAAAATTATATGTATTTAGCAATATTTTCTTTAGAAATTATTTTATTTTGCACCCGAAAAGTCGGGGCGTTACATAATCCCCCGCGGCCCCACACCAATTTTTCCACATGACCCCCTCCCTCCTCTTCCTCTCATTTTATTTTTTTGTTATAAAATTTTAAATAGTAATAACTTTTTTTTGACGTATTATTTTAAAATAAATTTTATATTTTTGAAATCTAATCAACAAAACCTATCAAACGAGCCTAATATTGATGGTGAAATAATGGAAAATGGAAAAACTATATATTTTTGTGGTAATTTAAACTGTATAAAGAGGTTGGAAAATTAAGTGTTCTAAATTTCAATCCGTTTGAACGGGTGGAAATATTTCAGTTTTCTGATTATTTTATTCTAAATGATCATAATTAAATTTTGACCGTAGGAATTTCGTTGATTACCTCTAAGAATTATTTGATTTTACGACTTTTTTAGTGTTAATTAACGAGAGCCTATAATTAAAATTTAATTATAATCATTTAGAATAAAACGATGAGAAAACTAAAATAATCTTCAAACGAACTCCTACCGGAGCAGAAGCAGAAGCCGAAGCCGATCCCCAACCGACGGCGTTGACATCCAGCGACTCTCAGCAATCTTCGTCGGAGAGAGCGAGAGGGCTAATAAGATAAGATACTCTATCAAAATGGGAGGCAAGTTTTCTGCTTTAAAGATCCTCGAATCAAACAATTCAGTTAAAGCAAATTGGTGTAATTGTGATCCGATGATTGCAGGGCGTGAGGAGGCCAAGAAGATAGGTAGGAGGGGTAGGGCAGCGGTGGTGGTTCTGGGCGATATCGGCCGCAGTCCTCGAATGCAGTATCACGCCCTTTCTCTTGCCCGTCAGGTCTATCTCTTTTTCCCTAACCCCTAGATTAGTTTCTAGCATGTAATTATACCAGGAGATCGTAATGGATTTTTTATTTTTGAATTTCCCATCTTTGATTTGTGGAATCATTTATTTATAGTTATTGTGGAGTGGTGTTCACTCCTCCGGGTCGGACTCCCCCTTCTCGGATCAACCTGGTACCCTTCGTGGTTGGATGAGCTAGCCCTCCTCTTGGTTACTCCAAAAGGAGCAACTGGTTATTGCCTACACGCCGAAGGTGGCCGGAGGGCTCTCAGATGACTAAAAGTTAGTCTCAACTCAAGGAGAAGAAACACAAGCTTAGTGGAGGAGAAGAAGGCAAACCTCTTAGGGTTTATCGTTGTAGTATTTTATAGGAGTGCCTTGCTTTGGACGCCAAGATGGCACGTGTGCTGTCCGCGTGCCGAGGTGACGTCACCGACCACCACTAACCTGCCTGGACGCTAGCCAGATTATAGAGCGGCCTCGAGGTGTTGCACCAGGTTGGCCCGTGAGCCCTTACCAACATTTCTTGAATACCTTGCTACTGCCCAGTGGGGGACAGCGCCAAGTGGTGGCACCGAACGGTGCCACGTGCATGGACCGTGTTTGCACTGTGCACCGTGCTTGTCGTTTACTATTTGGCCGCGCCACGTGGTGGTACCGCCGCCTAGTCGAACCGAATTGTTCCGTACAGGAGCACCTGATATGCACTGCAGTCTTGATCGTGGCCCGAATCATGACCCAACCCAGTTGTGCCCTAATTTGGAGGGGCGACATAGGATTCCCCTCCCATTAAGGTGATGGGCCGACTGATTCGGGCGTCCAATTGGACAATCAGGTTATAAATTATATTATGGCCCACTATGCATAAAGTTGTTTTGTGCATAGCTTGACGATGAACTTGAAGTGGTATCTCGTGGTTGTTTGTAATACAATTGAATTTTTTATGCCCGCCGAGCAAACAAATTTTTTTGTTTATGCCCCACCACCTGGCTGAATTTTGTGTATCTACTATCTAGGTTATGTAAATCTTGCGGTTTAGAATGTTACAAGTGTTGTGAATGTTGCGTGGAAAATAAGGTCTTTATGTTTGGCAATCATTTCAAGGAGTATGCACTAAAAGTTGCTGAAGAATAAAGAATAATTGCTTGAGTATGCGGACATAAAACTCACACAGTCGAACACACGGACACAAACACTATTGATGGTCTCTAATAGGATGCGTATCTTCCTGAGGCTATGACTGATCAGTCTTCCAGTTATTGTGTTCTCGAATTGGGCAGAAAGGAATCAATACTTTTGATTCGTAGTTTGACGCTAGTTAGATTTTGAACTATCCGAACCCTTGTAAAGTTTGTGGTCCGGATAGCAGCAATCTGAGGTTGCGACTGGTGAGCGTGTGCTTTATTTATGGGTAATGCAGAATATGCCCTCTATCATGCAATGGCGTTCTTAATGCAAATACATTCGAAAAGGTTGATTACAGTTAAATGATGTTACCTGTTGTGGGATTGTTTCTGCGTTGAATTACTATGTATATGTGCTTATTGAAAAACGAAGTGTTATGTTATGTGTTTTTTTGTGCTGGGAAAGGGCACAATGATAATGGCCTAACATTGATCATCGGAAAAGAGGATATCGTTAAGATAGAGGAGAGAGATTGTGATACTAGGCATTGCTGATGATTGGGCCTATTTTAAACACCTGGGTTTGTTCGATTTTGACATATTAATATAAGTGATGCGTTATACATGAATCATAGCCTTAGATATGTGTTTGCTTATGGAGGTTGTGTCGTTTATGGGAAAAGTTTTATTAGTTTTTGGGTATTCAATTAGGTATGTGTTTGCTTATGGGCAATTATGGGTGGCGCACACAAGCTGTGCATGGGTGACCAAGTTAGTACTTCGTAAGCAGGGTTGACGGTACACATGTAGTATAAATAAGGGCTCAAAAGAGTTTGTACAATGAAGTGGTTCTACAATTTTCCAGGAACGGTAGCAAGCCTTCATGAATAAGGGCTCAATAGAGCTTGCACCATCTACTTCTGTAACCACTTCTCATGGTGGGCACATAGATTTGCAAGGCTGAATGTTCGCCTACTATCATGAACCACTGCTGGCGACCACTTACATCCCTAGACTCCTACCCTTAATTGCTTTTTGAATTTTGTTTAAGAAATAGATTTCTATTACGCATGGATTTTGTAATGTGAATCTTATGTTTACTCAACTTCAGGAAATGTTTGGTTTCAGTTTAAAAGGATTAGCTTTTCATATGCATCACCAATTTATTCATTAGAATGTGCGAGATTAATTTCTAATTTATTGATTTCCTATGTAGGCATCCCTTGAAGTAGATATTATAGCATATGGAGGTACGTAGTACACGACTCGTGAAAATAACGCTACTTGTCATTTGTTAAGGTTTTTATACTTTTGTGGATTGCTGTGTGCTGCTTCCATTTTGCTTGATAACGTTACCCTGTTACCATGCTATGGACATGGATCAACGTCTAATTTATAAGTTTCTTTGCAGATCATTAGTTGGGATGCTAATTCGTGGAAATGCTAACGTGCGTAGCGTGGTAGTAGGGATACCTATTTTGTCAAAGATAGAACGAATATAGGCACCCTGTCATTAGCTTCTGCAATTAATTGATTCACCTTTCTTTTGTTGGGGATACAATAATGCTTTTAGCGTGTCGGATATGAAATATATTAATGGCATATTGGCATGTTACAGTTCTGCCATCACATGTTACATTTCTGCTTAGAATGTTCTTGACTCACTTGCTATGTGGAACTGACAGCCTGAACTCTCTTTCGTTTTTCGCTTCATGTTATGTGATAACTTAAATACCTATGGGTGATTGGATAACAAGTTTGTTGTGTGTTTTTGTGTGTGTTTGTTTGAGGTCTGTGAGAAATAGACTTCCAAGTTGCAAATTTCAAATTTTTGCTATTACAGTCTTGGCGTGGTTACTTAGAATATTGTCTCTACCACACAAAAAAAAGGAGAAAGAATTTTTTTACTGGCTTGGACAGTTGACCACGAATTTCTGCTGTTTTAGACAGATATTATGCTTTTCACTTGATCTATATTATGTCATGCATCTCTTGGGCAACTTCAGTTTGCTGGTTCCATTTTTTTTTGCATTTAAGACCCATGTAAACGGTATATTCAGAAATCTTATGTAGAGTATGGATGTTTGCCGCAACTTGACCTACACCTCCATTTGTGTCTTGAGTTACATAGTTGATTTGAGACATGATACCATGTACCGTATTGTCTATTGTTCTCGGATACGATATATAGTTCTTTACTGCGTATGCTAAAAGTTTCTCGCATTTGCTTGTGTGAATAGGCTCTGAGCCCCACTCAGCGGTATTACAGAACCAATCAATTCACATTCACAAAATGGTAATGGTAGTGAGCAAGTCTTGTTGGTTTAGAGGTCTTTCAATACTGTGAAGTATGTTCTAAATTGTTTTTCTTTTCATCTATTTATCTATTTGGTTCTGCAGAAGCAGTGGCCGCCAGTCCCAAGGGGTTTACCAAATATGCTACGTCCCTTTGTGCTTTTGCTGAAGCCATTGATTCAGTTCCTTATGCTTCTTTGGTTTCTCTGTGTTAAAATACCTGCACCAGATATTTTTATAGTGCAGGTAAGCTTTGAAAGATTTACATGGATGAAGTTGTGGATACTAGTTTAAGACATATGAATTTAAATGGTTTTACCATTGTATTATGACATATATAGATAGATGTAGTTGTGTATCGTCTTCACAATATCTTTTTCCGGCATTCTATCCTTTCTTATTGATTCCTTGACGTTATTGGGAAGAAAAACCTATTGGTGTCTGTCTGGCAATAAAAGTAGCAGCTGTATTGATAATGTAGATATTTTCTGTTGTCTACGTATTGACATCTCTTCAAGCAAATATAGGTGGCAACCTGTGATCATGCATGGCTATGGGACATTACTTTGATTCTTGTCAGGGTTCAACTATTAAATGGGATTGTTCTGCTTGAGTTGGTATCTTGATGTATCTTTTTCCTGCTTCTGTAGAATCCACCTTCTGTTCCAACATTAGCGGCAGTAAAATTGGCAAGCTGGTTAAGGTGTTCCACTTTTATTGTCGATTGGCATAATTTTGGATACACTTTGCTTGCTTTATCTCTCGGAAGAAGTAGTCTTTTTGTGACACTATACCGCTGGTATGCTTGAGTTGCCTTGTATACCTGTCTTGGATTTTGATTGCCTTTCTTTGTCTTCAAATCTGGCATGTAAGTTTTTGGTGCATATTTAGGTTTGAGAAGCATTACGGGAAGATGTCAAACGGTTCCTTATGTGTGACAAGAGCAATGCAACACGAATTGGCACAAAACTGGGGAATCAAGTAAGATGACCAGATCAAAGGTTGCATTATCATGCATTCTGCTTGTTCACATTTTTAAATAAGTGCTCTAAGCCTCTAACGGTTCAATATTTTTTCTGGTCCATGTTTTATATTTGCAGAGCCTCGGTCCTTTATGATCAGCCTCCCGAGTTTTTCCGACCCACTTCTCCTGAGGAGAAGCACCAGGTAAACTGAATTTTTCATGGCAAAGCTTTCTCAGGGGTATAAAAAAGGTATTACATCAACTTGAATTAAAAATGAACTGGGCTTCTAGTTGTTTTGTAGGATACATGACTATCTTATTCAGCCTTATGGTCTTGGAGATTGCACCAGTTATGGTAATGTAGTTTACCTTATAATTTCAGTTGAGGCTGAGATAGGTTCAACACTTATTCAAGATAATCACTCCCATTGTGCAGGAATGGTCCCAATGATGAGTCCTGATCTAAAAGAAACCCTATTTACAGCCTGGTTCAGTGATGACATTTCCTTGAAGCAAAACAGGCCAGCACTCATTGTTAGTAGTACAAGCTGGTGAGCTGCTCGTATTTGTTTCTCCGTTTTGGGACAGTGTCTCTTTTGTTAGTCAGCTACAAGTGCTCCTGCCCCCACGACTCAAATAAGACGGATGCACATTAGGAGAATTTTAGTAATATATCAGTTTGGTCTCTGCATGTAATTTGTCGTGCAATTGATCTATCAGGTTCTTTTTTTGATAAACCTTTCTTTGGACGTGAACTAAAAATTTGGCTGCCGATCTATTTTTTCATTTGTTTTTTCCTTGAATTCTAGGGCTCAAATTAAATGTGTTTACCTTGCAAGACATCAATGGTGGTAGTAATTTGTTCTTGGTTGCAGTGATATGAAATGTGTATACTATGGTTTTGGGATTCACTTGTTCTCAAAACCACAAAGGCTGGCACTAAAGTAACAAAATCTGAATAAGTATACTGGAAAGGAGTCAAAGGACACATAAAAGATAAAGTAGACAATTGCACCATATCAACGCACATCATGGTTCATTGCCAATTTGACTTCATATGGCGATAAATTTCATCATGCACTAAGTGTACTTACTTGCCCGATCAATTAGCCTGCTGCATTTCTGCCGGGAGAATTACATAGAGCTGGCTGTTGTAATAGTAGCATTTCGATTAAGGAGTTATAAAAATGAAGAATCTGTAGCTTTTATAGAACTTGTTTAGGTATTTTTGTTAAGAGGACGAATTTAAGTCCGTTGAATAGATGTAACATTCGCTCCATTTGTTGTATTGGGCCCCTTTAGTTGAGGATATTGGGAACGATAAGACTAGCTATAGACCAAACATCTCCATATTGTGAAGTGTGGCTGTTTCAAACTTTTTCGTTAGTGATCTCACACTTTGTCCGAGGGATTGTATGAATTCATATGAAGGTTCTAATATATTTGTGATGCAATTATAAAGTTATTATTTATGCTTGTCATGTTTGAAAAAATTCGATGGTTCATTATTGTATATAGCGTAACCTTCTACAGCTATATTTTCCCTTTTAATGTACCTTGCTAATTGAGTTTTCCCTCTGTATCAAGATCTGCTTGCACAAAATGAGTTTTGGTAACTATATTGTCTTGGGAATTTTAATCCATAATACAAGTAATTGATTAGAGTAATGGGGCATCTTTTAGGACTCCAGATGAAGACTTTGGAATTCTTTTGGAAGCAGCAGTTATGTATGACAGACGTGTTGCTGCATTCTTAAATGAAGACGACTCAACTGGAGATGATATTCTTTGGAAGGAAATTTATGATGGGAAGCAGTTCTTGTACCCGAGGTTGTTATTTATCATTACAGGTAATGAATTTGTTATGTCAGGTGTATGATCAAATTCATTGACTTACTTCAGATTAAGAACAACTATATTATTTTTACTTGAATTGAAGCTGTGGAACTTGCATGAAGGTAAGGGCCCCGAGAAAGAAAAATATGAAGAAAAAATAAGGAAACTTCACCTCAAACGTGTAGCTTTTCGTACCATGTGGCTATCAGCTGAGGATTACCCTTTACTTCTTGGTAGGTTAATATTTGTTTACTCATTCGGGTTTTGACTCGGACTGCTCGCACTTTACTTTCAGACATAACTGGCTCAATGCAATAACTGCAGGATCAGCAGACCTAGGTGTTTGCCTGCATACTTCCTCATCTGGTTTGGATCTTCCAATGAAAGTATATACTCATGCTAGACATATAAGAACTAAGAAACTTGCCGTTATAATTGGCATATTATCAGTAACACTTTCTTTCATCAGGTTGTGGATATGTTTGGATGTGGATTGCCTGTTTGCGCGGTTTCATACTCTTGGTAAAGAAAAAATTCCTTGTATCTTTTTTCCGTGTACTTTCCACGTGATAGTCATATTGCATATGAGAAATTCATGTACCGACCTTTTTCACTGACTATGTTGAAGCATAGAGGAACTCGTAAAAGTTGGAAAAAATGGGCTTCTTTTCTCCTCTTCGTCAGAGCTAGCTGATGAACTCTTGGTAAGCTTTTCGTTGAATTAACAGGACCATTTCTTTATAAGTAAACTTGTACAATTCCTAGTCTCTTCTACCACTTAGTGTGTAAACATCTGAGAACATGCTTCTTATTTTCCTTGGTTAAATTTTACCCTCTTTGGGTGTGGGTGTTTGTGTGCCTTTGGGTGATAAAAGATCTTGTATTTACTGCTCATGGTTTGGAAGTTGAAGTTTTGCAATTGGCAATTCAACGCAGATGCTTTTCAAGGGTTTTCCTGATAACTGTAATGCTTTAAAGTCATTGAGGAATGGTGCATTGGAGATGGGGTCTTCTGCCAGGTGGGCGACAGAATGGGAAGAGAATGCTAAGCCACTAATAACCGAGGCAAGTTTGATCTTCTCTATCTAGGCTTGTAGTAGCCCCATACATCCTTCGTGATTTTCATGAAGTCTCCTGATATTTGATGTGGCTATGTGGTTTCGGTTTAAGCTACTTTACTACTGTAGTGTAATTACTTAATTAGAAGTCTTGCACCTCAAATTTACAGGTTGTCTCTGGGAGGTTCAATTGATTTATGTTTCTGCTGCAATGCATTTGAAGTCTGTTTCTTGGACTGCAAGTTGGTAGCATCAGCTATCCCACCGGCAAAAGTTCTTACCGTGATGGAACAGCTAACATTAGACGGGGCACCTATACAGCCATTTCCATGAATTCAGAAGCAACTGCATGACCTGAGTTATAGTTATAGTTAGTTGGCATCTGTGTTTATTCTGTTATAGAAAGAGATGAAATGTTATGAAACTCAGTATTGTCACCGAAGCAAAAGGCGGATATACTTAGATATAGAGAGGAGGAGGCCAATTATTCTGTATTTCAATTTGTTTCTTATTGCAGCTTTAGGCCTTCAGGGCTGAGTCCATGTGGTGCACTTATCAGGGTTGTATCCGGATTGATGGCGTATTTGTTACCATGTGTTAGAGAGAATTTAGTTTCCTCCATCTGGCAATGCTGTGACTTTCGTTCTAGTTGATTTCCTTAACTTGTTTGGAAACATTCATACGGCCTCTCATGGTGGTTAAAATTCAACATAATGTCTTCTTCAGGTGCTACTCTGTAGTCTATTCATTTCAAAAAAAAAAAAAAATTGCTACTCTGTTACTATTTTTTTATTTCTGCATGTAGTTTACTTGCCAATAAGAAGTAAAAAAATGCATCACCATGTTGATCTTATTTTTAGCACTTCTGTCAATTGTATTTGTTTCCACGCCACTACATTGAATGCAGCTAGCGAGCATATGTTCTGGAATTCCCCCACCTATTGGGTAGCAGGAATAGTTGGGAATCTATGCCAAGAAGCCGAGTTTCCTTCAGATAAACTACGATATCTCGTTACCAAATAAGTACATATATAAATAAGATGTAATATTGAATGCTAAAGAAGAATTAGCCGCAATTCATTTCCAAATGAAAAATGTCAGGGAATGAAGTTCTTTCCTTTTTCTGTTAATTTATTTTTCTTCTTATCTGTTGTCATTTTTGTTTGATGTACTTTTAACATGCATAATTCGTAGTCAGGCCTATCCTGGAAGTTATTGTTTTCTCATCTGTTGTACATTTTATTTGGAAGTTCATAATGCAACATGCAGGGCTTTTA
Organism: Rhododendron molle; assembly: GCA_025413875.1. Classification (NCBI taxonomy): domain Eukaryota; kingdom Viridiplantae; phylum Streptophyta; class Magnoliopsida; order Ericales; family Ericaceae; genus Rhododendron; species Rhododendron molle. The sequence continues at coordinate 45,969,492 of CM046393.1, forward strand.
GTCAGAGCTTCTGTTTATAGAGGAGAGTTTGACAATTTTCTTTGATATAGTTTATCTTGATACTTGCCTCTGCCTCATCTTCATAATGATTTGAATTGACGATAGATGGATTGTAATTGATATTTTGCGCAATCTGACAGAACAGGGGACTGCAGAATGGCTACCTCAAGTTAATTTTCATCTTAAGTCTTGTTTGGTATCATCTCACATCTCGTATGCTTATTGTTTTGCAATTTTTACTTGTGTGCGATGTATAGGTTTGCTGTCCTATGCTTTTGTAAACCGTCCTGACTGAGGATGTGGATAAATTCAGTTCGGAACGTGAACTCCGCCTCATTTCTAAAGTGTCATGTCTTGGTTTTTCTTCCAGAATTCTTAAGTAACATTATTCGGAGGATTTGGTTCGGATAGGGATCTCTAAGGAATTCGTTTCAAGGCTTATGGTGTATTGTGGCGAGATGTTTCATTTTGTGCGGGCTATTGGGTACTACATTATGGCGCTGAGATGTTCAGATGCTGTGTATTTCCAATTAAATGAATCGTCTTTTTAAGAATCATCTTATAAGGAATCGTCATTCTTGTTCGTGGTTATGGTTTATATTTTGCACGCATTGAAGATGCTGAGTGCGCTACGATTGAAGATGCAGAGTGCGCTACGATGTTTAAACCATTCAGAGGGGACTTTTACCATGTGTAATGTAACTTGTTACACAGATTGGCCGGGAAGAAGATGTATTATATGATATTGTCATTACAATTGGGGTCGAGGTGGTGGTGATTGCTACTCCATTCTTCCTATCCAAATTTCATGAGTGGGCATGATCCTTGAGGTATGAAATAACTATTTTGGCAGTCCAAAGTTTATAGTAGGATATTGTGTACTTGTGGTGCATTTTAGAGTCGATGAGGCTGAGCATGCCTTGTTTTGGAAACGACGCATAAAGCCTTTCTTTTTTCACCTCAGTAGAGTTGAGTTCTTAAGGCACAAGTTCAAATGTTTTTGCTATATAGCAGCTCTTGTTTCTGAATATTAGTACTAAGTTTTATGCATGAAAATATTGGTGCTCTGTTATTTCAGGAAATTAACTGGATGAGAGGCTAGAAGAGCTCCAGTTTCATTTTCATGGAGTTAAATAAACCCCCGTGTACGCAGATGCGTGAACTGATATGCTCGATGAGGAGCATATATGTAGATGAGCATCCCTCTTTCTCTCTCGACTAGGTAGGGAACTTTTTGACTAATTGTTAGTTTTCTAATCTTTTGGATTGGCCTTTAAGTCACACATGCTCTACTTTCTAATCTTGTGGATTGGCCGCTGACTATTGTTTAGATGCGACATCTGCCGCGATTGGGTTGCCAAGCTTCTTTTCGCATGCTATCCTTAGTGTGACACTGCTCTCCGTTATCTCTCTCTCTCTCTCTCTCTCTCTCTCTCTCTCTCCTGATATTGTCCATGACAAGTATATGGTGTTTGAGATGCCACGTTCCTCATCTTATGATTGATCATATTTATATGCATTATGGACTCTAGTGAATCTGCAAGAATTCTTTGTTTACTACTACCTTAAATTTATGTCAATAGTTTAGCTTAGGCTGATGATGTAGGAGATGAACTTTTCGTTTTTTCAAATCATTTTAGGATTCTGCATTTGGTGGTCGTGTAGGGGAGGCATGGGATGATGTCATTTTATATGGCAGGGTGGATCATGTCGTTGACGTGGATATGATGGATTAATTGGAAGATGACACATAGCGAATCCTCTGGAAGGAACCCAAAAGGTCCCTAGTTTTTCATTCAGTTCATGGGGACTGTTTTTTCTCCTCTTCACACATTCGAAGTTGTATTTCCTTTTTCTTTCGACGTTTCTGAGATTAGCGTCATTAATTGAAAGCTAAAGTTATCTTGTGGACCTTTTTGGATCTTAGATTGTGGGGTATAAGAGGCAGGCGTTAACATCTGGTATCATTGTCGAAGAATTGGTTCTTCAACCCATCCAACGCATCTGATCAAAAGCTATTTCTCTTCCCTTCCAGCTCTGGTCCATCATAGATTGCCAAGTCCCAAAGTAGTATTGACAAATTTCTAAAGAGGTTGTAGTCATTCCACTTTATAGCCACCATCTAAGAAGCATAGACACCTCTATTGAAGGGGGCGTGTCATGTTAGACACCGAGACCCTTCAGACATTCCTGAAACGGCGTTCCATACTTCTTCAACGTGTCTTAACTCAAAAAATAACTCATAATATGATATAGTTTACCAACACTTTTCTTAACCACTCCGACCATCTTTTTGTAGTAACAATGTTCCGAACCTCTTATGAGATGAATAAATCATGGGTACTGCAATGTGCTACAATTGTTTTGCATTCTTTAGAATGCCAATTTTAGGCGATTGATATCTTGATTAAGCATAAAGATGTGGGGCAGTTAAATTCAATACATGTTGTCTTGCATATTTTTCATGATGCTCTGAACCACTTATGAGATGATTAAATCACGCGTCGTGTCTTGCATTTTTGCGGGAGTTGACATGGCAGCACGGCTTGCTTGGTCAAGTGTACTTTGGACACCATCTCTGGCTACTAATGGAAATGAAATATGCTCAGGCTAGAAAACGAGGTGATATTATCTAGTCAACTTGGTGGGTGAGAGCAAATCTTTGCACAAGGAGCGATCTTAACCTGCTGGATTGTGGAAGGCCAAGTATTTTCCTTCTGAACTTGTTTAATGCATTCAATAATAATTCACTGCCAGAATCTTGGGAATACCCTTGAACTTTGCTTAAAATATATGTGTCGGGAAACGATGTGAGAAAAAGAACTTAGAAAACACTGCGCTGGCTATATATCTAGCATAAACAAGTCTGCCATGCTTCTAGTTCGCCGAATATTTACATGTTCTTGGATTTTTCTTGGATTTTGGTTGTGGGTTGCTCTTGCTGAAATCCTGGGGACTTTCTAGGCCTTGTAGAGACTTCGGTTATTTACGCGGATCGAGCATTAGTCAATTTCTGATATGTGTGGTGGTGATTCTTGTTTGTGCCTGATTCTTCAACTATCTTTTCTGCAGACCAAATCCCAGCAATTTGGGAATTCAGTTAAGATTGATGAAGGCTCCCACGTCACTGAAATTCCTAAATCTGGACACTTCTAATAGGATGACACTGAACATTTGAAATGGGTGCAAAATCTACTTGCATATTGACCTCTGCTTGTGCGAGTTTAGTCAAGGCTTATGCCTATAAAATGCAGGCAGGCATATCACTCAACCACATGAAAATAGAAAAATAAGAGGTTGCACAGAATATGAGGAGAGTTTGTGATGGTGTAAAATCGACTCTCTTTTTACCTAATTTGGAACTATTTTCCACTTGGAGAAAGTGTATGTGCTGTGTGCTTGTATTTTCTTTGTTGTTTGCTGATTCTTAGGCTGTAAAAGGGTAGGCGGGATGTAGACCCATGTGGATTTGGTTGAATTTTTTACAAGTGAGTTTGGTTTTTGGTTGTTTCATTGGTCCTCTGTGCAAGTCAACAATGCAAATTACATCATTTGATTCGTCATGCTCCATGAATTTTTGAAGCCAAGTAATCCCCTCTCTCTCTCTCTCTCTGTATTTTATGAACTAGTGAGTGTACACAGGTACGGAGAACGAGGACGCGTGGCTATTATTTTAGATGGGATCAACAGGCACCTGCCAACCACAGAGCCACAAGTGCCTCCTGGAGATTAGAGTGATGGTGATGACCACAATTTAAATTGTATGGCTGTTTCATTTTCCTCAGCTTTTCTGCCAATTTTCTTGGAATCCTTGGCAATGGAGGTCCTGATTTCCGGCAAATAGTTCAAATGCTTCACGTGGGCTGCACATGCGGTTCATTTTGTGGGAATGAATTGGGACTTGGGGTGAGACTTTGGTGGTACACAAGTACTCCATCATTGTGTCTAGTGTAATGGTTCATCGTGAATCGGAGGGAGAAATCACACGAGACTTAAGGGTTTGCTCTCTCCTAAGATTTCAAGTTCGATTTTTCTCATCAGAAACTTTTAGGGTCACCTCAACTCATGTGTGTAAGCGTGGGAAAGAGCTGTGGGAAGGGCAGTAGAGATTAGACTAAGGTGCGCGCAAGTTGGTCCGAGACATCCTGCATTTTCAAAAAAAAAAGTTTGGATGTTGGATGTAGTACTATATGTTAACGTGTCAAATTCATCCAAATCCCTACCAAGAAGACAACTAAAGTGACATGTAACCGAATTGCGTACTATCGGAGATGGTAAAAATTCAAATATTCGTGTTTGGTCGGTGACCAACTAAACCATTGAATGCTGCCTATCATTGTTGAGTAGTACTAGATGATAATCCATCATATTTTTGGTTCAGGAAGGCATTGAAGGAGTAGTGTTGAAATTATTATTTTTTAAACGTGTAATTTTGAACAAACAGAAAAAAGAAAAAGAAAACCTGAGAATTATATACAGCGATGGCAATTGTGAGGGGAGTAATTACAAATACATCTATTAGCTGTAAGGGTATATGATACTATTAGAACCAGTTTTGGATTCGGGCCGGTACTCAGATTGCAAATACGTATTCGCTTCTATCGGAAAACTTAATTGGTTAAAAAACCTGCCTCCATTTGGTCGAGTAGGTGCCCTTATCGACCGATCGTGTAACGAAAAAAAAAAATGCCACTCCTAAATTTTTCAATTGTGGGCTGATCGCGTTAACCAAAGAACTCATAGAAATTAAAACTGATACTCGAATGACAAAAAAAATGACAGCATTTCATCATTCTCGTGGAGGATTCTGTAAAATTTTCTGATCGAAAAATACAAGAATTTTGTTTTTTGTTTTCAATTTCAAGTCTTGATTCATTTTCCTCAGCAGTTTCTGCCATTTTCTTGCATGTAGTCCTTCTGGAGAATTCTCAAGCAAATTTAGCTCCGATTTCCCGCACATGATTCGAATATTTCACGTGGGTTCCACAAGCAAGTTCGTTCTAGGAATTGGGTTAGAAAATGGCTCTCTATGTGTGGGGGCTTCTTGTTGCAGGAATTGGAACATTAGCTTTCTCTTGGTAAAAAAAGAAGTTGGCCAAATTCAATGTCAAAGGAAGAATGGCAACCCATGAAAACAAACTGGATTTGTGCTACTTGGGGAAGAAAACAGATTTTTTTTTTCAGTAAGATCCTTCTGCTTCTGTAATGGATATGTATCGATCTTCAATCTAGTACCCAAAAACTTCTTGCTCCAACTCTTAGCGAGTCATTCGTTACTGTGTCTCATGTGATAGCAGATAGCAGATTGATTTAAACTACAGTCCTGAAGTGTAGAACGGCACCGGTATGTCCCATTCAATACATTAAGGATTATTATGTACACGCATCCAAAACTTCCAGTTCCAACTCTTAGTGAGTCATTCATTTCTTTGTCCCGTGTGTTATTCACGTGACAGTTGCTTGACTTAAAGTTAACAACAAATGTATAGATATAGTCCCAAAGTGTAGAATGTCGGTACATCCCATTCAATAAGTTAAGGATTATTAAATACGTGCATCCAAAACTAAGTGTAGAACAGCGGTAGGTCCCATTCAATACGTTAATGATTATTAAATATGCGCGTCCAAAACTTCTAGTTCCAACTCTTAGTGAGTCATTCATTTCTTTGTCTCGTGTGCTATTCATGTGACAGTAGCTTAATTGACTTAAAGTTAACGACAAATGTATAGATATAGTCCCGAAGTATAGAATGGCGTTACGTCCCATTCAATACGTTAAGGATTACAGAGTATTAAATACGCACATCCAAAACTTCTAGTTCCAACTCTTAGTGAGTCATTCGTTTCTTTGTCTCCTGTGCTACTCACGTGACAGTAGCTTGACTTAAAGTTAACAACAAATGTATATATATAGTCCCGAAGTGTAGAATGGCGGTACGTCCCCTTCAATAAGTTACTAAGGATTATTAAATACGTGCATCCAAAACTTATAGTTCCAACTCTTAGTGAGTTATTAGTTTTTCTGTCTCGTGAGATATCACGTGACAATAATTTGACTTAAAGATAACGACAAATGAAATACATACAGTCCCAAAGTGTACAATGGCGGTACGTCCCATTCAATGAGTTAAGGATCATTAAATACGCGCATCCAAAACTTCTAGTTCCAACTCCTAATGGGTCATTCGTTTCTCTGTCTCGTGTGATATCACGTGACAACAGCTTGACTTAAAGATAACGACAGATGAATAAATATAGTCCCGAAGTGTAGAACGGCAGTGCGTCCCACCCAAGAAGTGTAAGGATTATTAAATGCGCGCGTCACGAAGTTGGCCGTTTAAGATTTGTTTTTAGGCTAAAAGAACGTACCCTAAAGTTTAATGTAGCTAGGAGTACTATAATTTAACCCTCATATATATAATCATTAAAAAAAAAAAAAAACCAAAAAAAGGATTGATGGTTACTTCTTGATCCAGAGTTGGAATTCTTTAGCATTAATTCCTCCCATTAATCTAATTAGTGATGTCGCATTCACCAAAATTAAATAGACCAGTCGTTTGTTTTTGCGTTTATTTTATACTGATTCTTTGTGTCCTAAATGGATGAAAACTTTGCCTTCTCTCGGGATATTTTGGTAGCACACACTTATTTTGAAGTCATACGGATACATAATTTTGATCTTGTAAAGTGGATAAGATCTATTTATGTTTGTAAAGTGGACATTTCCGTTATGATTATTGACTCAAATGGAATTCAAAATTTGCCTTTGTATGTGAGTCCATATGCATCCAGCGATCCTGAACGCAGTTGTGTTCGTAACGTTACTTTATTAAAAAAAAAAAAAAAAAGTACTCCATAGGAAGTCATGGCACACGTAATTCTTTAATTTGGTATTAAGAAATCTAAAAAAAATTATGCATGAAAGTATTTTATTTCGTATCCAAAAATTATACAGTATGTCTTTTCGTAATGGATTAGTATTATTTAGAAACAGAGGGATTAATAGGAAGTCTTCGCATGCGGCAGCCACATATGAAGGCACCCCCTGCATTTTGAATGAGAGATACAAACTACAATTTGTATTACTATACTAGCTAATAGAATGATACCGACAGAGGGTTTTTTTTTTTTTTGGTAATGCACAGCTTCCGCGCATTTCAGACTAATTCCTACAGTCTCTCCCACAAGCCACAGCTGTTTTACACGCTTACGTGTAGGGGTGAGGTGGCCCCAAGAGTTGTTGGCAAAGAGAATCGAACCTGAGACCTTAGGATGAAGCAAACACCTAAGTCTCATGCCAAGATCACTTGGCTAACACCTCTGGGGTTATACCGACAGAAGTTGTCTCCACTAGCCAGGGAGATTGCTCCTACTCAAAGGTGTGAGTTCGATTCTTGAGGGTAAGCAAAACAAGTCAGGAGGTGAAAGTCCATGTGGATGCGCGACCAGTGGTCTCCCCTCCTAGCCGCTTCTCACTACTTTTTGCGGGTGTTGGTTCCCTGCGATCGGCTCTACGTGAATTAGTCACATCCCGTTTAGATACAGTGGTACCTCCTATATATTGTAAAGAAAGAAAAAAAGAGATCTGTAACCACCTAGCAAGCACTTGGTAGGGGATTCCAATTTGGAAAGATATATATTAGATATGCTACTTTTAGTAAGGGAAAATCAATTCTTAACAAATACTAGTAGTAGGGCAAAAAAAAAAAAAAAACTTTTAAGATAATCTGATAATGGGCAGGGCAGGGCAGGGCACGCTGGGCAGCTACAGATTTGTTTTTAAATTATACTATAAATCAAGGGAATGGAAAATTAAATAACGCGTCATTACATTAAATCCTGTGAGAGTCGGCAGCTACCATATAGGAGTATACAAAATAAAATTAGCTCAAATAGAGAAAAAAAGAAGCGACAAGATTTGATCCTTAATTAGGCCTCCTTTGAGCTAATTTTTTTAGTCTATAATTGGCATCGTCTTATTTGTTGTTCTCTATTGATTTTTATTATACTTGGTTGTAATTTTAACACCGCATCGATCGTTCGGCTTGACGAGAAAAATCGGAAAAAGTAAAAAAAAAAAAATTAAAACCTAAAGTTGAAAAAAAGTTCATTAAATTAAGACAGTCTTTTGTCGGTACGAATGATACGACGTAAAAGTTACACTCAAATCTAGTAAAAATTAAGAAAAGATTAACAACAAAAAGATGGCGCCAAAAAGTCGGTGGTGAGATATTTAGGAGGAAGTCTAAGTCACAACATTTTGCGGATTGTATGGGGGACTCGATATAGTTTTGGATACGTAAACTTTTGAGGAATTATTTGCACAGTTCTAAAAGAAAGCCCATTCAAATAGCAAACCCAAGATTGTCACTCACTCCCTCCTAATGGTAGACCAATTCTTGAGAGAGAGAGAGAGAGAGAGAGAGAGAGAGCTTTGTGTGTGTGTTTATATTTTTACTTCAAAATTTTCTTTTATTTCACTTTAAACCTAAATGTCTTTTGTTAAACCCCGCATTTCTTTTGGTACTAATTTCTTTCGCCGTGTGATCAAACCACTAAAAGTACGATCAAACGAAGATAACTCCGTAATATTAACCAGAATTAGTTTAATTGACCATCATTGTTCCTTCTCCACTGACAAATATAAGAGTCAAATTTAATCGAACTCCCCCGCAACTTAAAACCATAAAAAAAAATGTATTTAATTGCCGTCGACAGAAAAGTACGCGTGTTCTATCCTCACATAACTACTCTTGGTTTATTTACAATATAAAGTCGGTGTGAAGAAATTTCATCCTTTTTGGTTAGTCGTAGGTTCACATATTAAGTAGTAATTAAATTGGACAGCTAGATGGACGAGGATCAGGTTAATTGACTAGGATTAGGACATAAACGGATTTTTAATTAGCAGAAAAGAAATTCACTGGAGTATGGTCACCATTTCTTGGTGTGACAGTTAATGAGTCAAATCACCCTTTTGGGTGAAAAATCTTGAAAATTACAAGAACCGTTAAATCCAACTAGGGGTGTAAACGAGCCGAGCCGAGCCGAGTTTCGGCGAGCTCGAGCTCGGCTCGTTAACTTAACGAGCCCAAAACTCGAGCTCGAGCTCGGCTCGAGCCTTAACGAGCCGAGCTTAGTAATTTACTTAACGAGCCTCTCTTTATCGAGCCGAGCCTCCCTTGACGAGCCGAGCTTTTTTTGTCGAGCTCGAATTCGGCTCGTTTACTAAACGAGCCGGATACTCGAGCTCGAGCTCGGCTCGTTTACTAAACGAGCCGAGTCGAGCCGAGCCTTAGCGAGTCGAGCCGAGCCGAGCTCGCGAGTAGCTCGGCTCACTTACAGCCCTACACCAATTTTTTTTTTTTAAAGAAAAATCTCCTGTACACACCACTCTTTTTTAGGAGAAAGTCTAAGGGTACAGATGAAAAATCTGTACCAATAGGTACAAATCCTTTTTTGGATTCATTTTGGGTCTCAGAAAAATAATCGGGGTCGCTTATTTTGTTTAAAATATTTTGCTTATTGTCCCTGTAAAAAATAAGCTCAATCCGATATCAGTGAGAACATTTACGAAACATCCAAACTTTGCTCAAGAATTCAAGCTTGAATTATGGGACAAAGTTGGACATTTTGTAGGTGTCTTAACCGATATCAGATTGAGCTTATTTTTTGCGGAGACCATAAGCAAAGTATTTTAAACAAAATGAGCGACTTCGATCATTTTTTTGAGACACAATATGAGCCCAAAAAGGGGTTTGTACCTACTGGAACAGATTTTTCATCTGTACCAGTAGCACCATTCCTTTTTTAGTGTACCGCATGCCATTACGAAAAAAAATTGACTTATTTATTTATTTATTCGGTCTTTCTATATATTGTGTGGGTTGACAATAAGCATACAAGAGGATAAAAATAAATACATATTTCTATATATTTTTTACACTTTTTTAATGTACATTCACACTTCTTATTGTCAATCCATTAGGCTGATTTGAAAATTTTCCTTATTTATTTTATGAATGTCTGTGTCCTAAAATAGGAAGTTTGTGGTAGTTCGTTTTACGAACTTTTGTGGCTCATTTTATGAATTTTTGTGGCTTTTATAATGAGATTTTGTGGTCAAATTCACATGAACTGTTGTGGTTACTTTTACGAATTTTTGTGGTCCAATACATGGATTTTGTGGTTCAAAAAGTCGGTGAGTTCAAAATATGACGGCGCCAAACTTATGAGCTTTTGTGGTGTTAGTTACGAATTTTTGTGTTATTTATGAATCTTTATGGAATGGTTTATGAATTTTTATAGTTCAATATATAAGCCTTTTGGTGATTTACGAATTTGTGTATCTCAAAATACAAAATTGCATATCGTACACTTTATTTTAGAGGGAGGCGGGGGGCCTGCTCCCCCCCTTCTGGCTCCGCCCGGAGTGGGGCCCACTCCGGGTCTCGCTCCGATAATCAGGATCGTTCACTTTGTAGAGCTCGTCGAGTAGAACAACCATGCAAAAAAATCAGCTTAATTGGATATCATTAAGTGCCTGATCGGAACCTTTTTATCTTGAAAAGAATGGATCCGAAACACTGGATCAAATCCACTTGAACCCATGGACCGAGAGTTACCGAGAGTTATATGGGTTCCGATCAGGCACTTAATGATATCCAATTAAGCTGATTTTTTGCATGGTTATTCTACTCGACGAGCTCTACAAAGTGAACGATCTCGATCATCGAAGCAAGACTCGAAGTGGGCCCCATTCCGAACGGAGCAGGAAGGGAGGAGCAGGCCGCCCGCCTCCATTTTAGAGACGGATATGGTAGGAGAGTCCATTCATCGATTTTTTGTTCGAAATGTGTGTAATCGAGTCCGTTGAGCCCCGCAAAATCTATCGTACAAGGATTTTTCAAATTCACGCCCGCATTGATTGATTCAGAGGAACCCAAAAATTTCGAAAAGCTTCCAATCACAGGTCTCCACGAAACATGAATTATTTCCCACATTTTTCATTAAAATTGGACAATGGAGGGACACATTGGGTGCTTGATTGGCAACTTTTTTGTGACGTTGATGGGGCGATGAATGAGCATCTCTGTTTTCCCATTGTCAATTTCTTGTAATGGCAAAAATTTCGAGTTTTGCTACAGGGACCGACGGGAGAATCCAACGAAATCGTACCGACGGTTGCGCCGGGCCATCTCCGGTCACCGGACGGCCAATCCGAGCCGTTCAAAATGCATGTCATAAAAACAGAGTAATACAGAGAGATCAGAACAATACATTGACATCGTTGCCTTATTCTTCTAGTTCTGCGTAAGAGAGCTATAAGGGTGTTTGGATCAAACACTCTACACACATCGGATGCTGTTGATTCTTGTAGAGGTCCCCTTGTTTTTTTTTTTTTTAAGAATTTTTTGACTGCTCGGATTGGCCGTCCGGTGACCGGAAATGACCCAGTGCGGCAATCGGTACGATTTCGATGGGGGAACCTGTCGGTCCCTGTATCTTTTCTGAAATTTTTTTAATCCCATCGGTTTCATCTCATTTCTTTCCTTTTTCCATTAGATTTGTTTAACCTACTCGAAATAGACAGACCATTTGTCTTGGTATTTCCAAACCTACCTTTGAGTTCGTGTGCAGAGCTCATTGGCGGTAGTAAAAAAACGAATCAAATTACTCAAGTTCGACTTTGTATTGACCAGTTAAAAGATATGAAACCCGAGATAACTGCAACGAAGTGTCGAATTACCCAGCGAGCTAGCGTGGATCTTACCTTCTCTATCATAACCGAAAATTTATTCATTTTCAACACGGGGAGAAACAAACAAACGGAAAAAAAAAAAAAAAAACACCACACAAAAACAAAAAACGTAAAAGATTGTGGCATTAAAGAAGACGATGAAAACCATCCAAACAAGTTTATTCCCTCTTAATTCTCAAGTTCGATACATTTGAGACTTTGAGTGCCATAAATTCTTAAAGGGCGCCCACATGACATTTTGGCCCCGCTTGGTCCCTTGTAGGAGTGTACAAATTTTTCCGAACACCTGAACTATAAAAAAAAAAAAAAAAAAAAAAAAAGAAGAAGGAGAAGAAGAAGAAGAAGAAGGAGAAGTAGAAGAATATTATGATAGTGGGAAAAGGTTATATATGCCTCTTATTTACATAAAAACAGAGTAATACAGAGAGATCAGAACAATACATTGACATCGTTGCCTTATTCTTCTAGTTCTGCGTAAGAGAGCTATACATATCTCCTCACGTGCAACAAAAACGAATAGCAGAGAGAGAGAGAGAGACCAGCTGAGCTCCATTTTCTACCCACACCCCACAAGCTACAAGCTGGTATCAATAAAACCAAAAATGAAAAATTACAAAACCCATCAAAACAGGGTTGCTTCTTCCGTAAACAGCAAGAGTATTCCGGGGACTTTTAGCCTACGTCCGTCCCTCTGGCAATCCTCCGCCGTAAAATTGCGAAAAACTACCACGCCTGATTGGCCAACTCATTCGCGCCGATGAACGTGCCGTGAAACCCGTAGGGGACCCGCGATGGCAGCTTGACTGAGGCCTCCGGTTGCAAGTTGGCCGCGTTCACAATCTGTAGCTCCGATTTGCAGCGCTTCTCGTCGTGCACGAAGGTCAAGATGTAACCGTCGTCTTCTTCCCCTTCTTGGTTGGGCAAGAACAAGGGCTCGCCGCCGTACTTTTCGTCTCCGTAAATGTACTTCTTGACTTCGCCGGTCGACAAATCGACCTTTGCGAAACCGGACACTTTCGGCCACGGCTCGGCTATGGCCAGATAAGCGAACCGGGTTTTTCGCCCGAGTTTGTTTTTGTTGACCATACCAGCTTCCAAGTTGACTTGTTCGTCGCTTTTAATTATCGCTCTGCGCTTGGATTTGCCTGTTTTCACATTGAGCCTTATTTCCGATAAGACACTCTCTAATCCCTCGTCGCATTCATTGAAAATGGAGTCGGGTGGAGTCATGCACGACCCAATCACGACGATCTCGTCGTTTTCGGGTTCCTCCCACGCGTTCCACAAGTGGAAGCAGAAGCAATCTGGTACTTCAACCCACTTGATTTTATCAGCGTCATTGGCATATTTGTTTAGAATTCCGAACCTTGCCACCTTGTTCTTGTCGTAAACTACCGGAGAGCCGCCGCGGATCATCTCCAGTAGCTTGAAAACAACCTGCTGGTCGGGGATTACGACAAAGTTCTCGGTGATTGCAAAATCGTGCATCATTGTGGGTTTTGAGAGAGGGATATCGACGTCAAGTGATTTGACGCCGGAGGGTGAAAATCGGAAGTATTTAAGGTAGGGTTTTTGAATAACATCGTAGCTCAGAGCGAAGAGCTCACCCGAAACTGGGTCGAGTTTCGGGTGAGCAATCATGGTGGACTTGAGTTGGTTGCTGAAATTGTACCTGAAAAAAGGGGAACAGAACAAAATTTCATTTAGTTTACATCATAACTAAACTTGAGATACATAGTACACAAAATAAAACATGGAATGAAATCAATGGTTTAATCTCATCGTGTTACCCAATTAATTTTTTGGATGCACATTATGTAACGTTGTAGAAACGCTCATTAAATAGATGACGTGTGAAAGAATCATTAGAAAACCTCAATAGTCAATTTATACCCATTATAAAATTTATCAGTAAAATGATTTTCGATATGTCAAAAAAGTTCTTTTTTAACATTTTAATAAAAGAACTAAAGCTTTTAGAGTTAAATTGGTCAAATACTTTTTATTTTATTTGTGGGACTTTTTGAGAAAGTAGTTGACTTAAAAAATTAGATTGCTTGGGTTAATATTTGTGATTTTTAACTCAAGTTAAAAAGACAAACAAGGGTGACAAAGTGTGTGGGCTCGACTTCTAAGTTCGGGAACTCATACATTATCGCGATAATCGCGATAGAGTGAAGCATTCTTCCGCGGGTACTAAAATAGTCTCGTTTCTTTGTTTCTTTCTTTTTTATTTTTGCCGTAACACTAACAAACGTTAGATCATTATCCTATTTTTTCTATTATTAATTTCATTTCTGTCTCTATCTCTCTCCACTCATTACCTCCCTATCCAATCATTATCCTATTTCTCTCTCCACCCACTACCAAAACTAAAATACCCAAATAACCTAAACGAACAAAGCCTTTGTTTCTTTCTTTTTTTATTTTTGCCGTAACACTAACAAACGTTAAAGAAAAGTTGGGAATGGCTATGTTCGTACCTGCCCATAGTCTTTAAGTCGCCGGAGGGAGTGACTTTCACGTGGTACGGCAAATCATCTTCGGACATGGCAAGTAACCGGCCGTTAAAATAAACCAGCCCGGCGTTCGCCACGCCGATTCCGTGGCTATGATCAACAATCCCACACAGCCCGCGAGCATAAAACAACATCAACCTAGCGATTCCGGAGTGCCCGTGCAGCTCCCCGATCGCTTTCGGAAAAACCGGCCGGCCCAATCCCCGCTCCTGGACCAACCGCTCCGTTTCCGTGAACCGGCAGGAGTAACTGACACCGCCGTTGCCGAATTTAACGGCGTGAACCATCCCGTCACCGTCGAACAAGTGGTGGCCGGAGACCGGCTCGTGCAATGGGTTGGCCCCGTTTCGGACGTAGACACCTTGAATGCAACTGGGTATTTTCCCGGTCACCGGAAGGTTATGCCGGACGGCGGTTTCCGGCACCGGAGCGTAGTTCCCGGCGATTTGGACACCCGGGTCTGCCGTCTTCGGCAGGGGATGCTCCCGCTCGCGCGACACCAACGCGCTCTCCACCGCGTCCAGAGCCATTGCCGCCACTCTCTGGAAGAAATTCCATTCTTGGGCATCGCCGGAGTTTTGTTTCGGGTAGGCCGTGGAAGTAGTGATTGTGGAAGTGGCGACAGCGGAAATGGGCTTTTGGTACGTTTGTGACTTTTTGGGGAGGTGGAGAGCGCAAGTAATGCTGTGGGGAGCTTGTTTCTTTCTACTGGACCAGGTTAAAGAGATTGATGAGGTAGAGCAAGAGCCCAATTCCCTCGTAGACACTTTGGGCATAACCCATGTACTTGAAGTGGTTGCAGAAGCCATGGCTAGCTACAAATTTTTCAGTCAGTAATGGAACTAAAGTTTGTTTTGTTGACTTTGTTTTGGTTTTGAAACTTGAAGAAGTGGGGGGAAGAGAGAGAGAGAGAGTATTTTTTGATTTGGGGGAGAGAGATAGTGAGAGCGAGGGGTATATATAGAGAGAGAGGAATGAAGGGGATGGAGGGGAGGGGTGGTGCT
Organism: Rhododendron molle; assembly: GCA_025413875.1. Classification (NCBI taxonomy): domain Eukaryota; kingdom Viridiplantae; phylum Streptophyta; class Magnoliopsida; order Ericales; family Ericaceae; genus Rhododendron; species Rhododendron molle. The sequence continues at coordinate 45,984,776 of CM046393.1, forward strand.
CCAGCTCAAGGAAGCCCACGTGTTGGATACAAGGAAAAAGGGGGGAGACTCAAGAAATTGACACGACCACACTTTTCTCTCTCATTCCAAGTGTATTTTTATTTTTATTTATTTACCGATATACTAATATTGGTCTCCAGGACATAATTTAGTACGTACAGAAGCAGATATAATAATAATAATAATAATAATAGGGCAGTGGGGTTTTTAATGTGAAATGCCAGATAGGGATGAAAGAAAGTCTTGTTATTGGCCTAATTGATACGAGTAATTAAAATCGGGAAAAAAAAAAATGAAAGGAAAATAAGGCTGGGTGGGGAGAGAGAGGTTATTGGTGCTTTTTGTGCGCCCCGCGTTACGGCCTCTAAACAGCCCTTAAAACACTTGGCATCTCAGTGCCCTTCAAGGCATGAAGTTTGTGCGCCCCGCGTTATGGCCTCTAAACAGCCCCTTAGACACTTGGCATCTCAGTGCCCTTCAAAACATGAAGTCTAGGTCACATCACAAAAAACATAAAATACCCCACACGTTTGTTACCCACCCAAAATCCCCCATTTGACCATTTTCCACTCAAAGTCGTTGCCATTATACCCAATCAAATTGCACCCACAAAAAATCAAATAGCAAATATTTACCTCATATATAATCACCACCGGTGGTGGTAGCCTAGATGGCAGGACACTTCTCCCTCAGAAATGATTGAGTCTCGCTGACGGAGGAAAATAAACTATTTTCATCTAGTATTTAGGTGGCGTTGTGGTGACAATATGTCTTCAAGGACAGTAGCGGGTCGGGAGTCTCTATGGTCACGTTCGGGGAGTTGATACGCTGGCCCTCTACTCCCACCCATTTTGCAAATAAAAAGATAAATAAATTTTCCTAACATACGTGCGATTCAGGATTAGTTACATGTACGCATTGACTAACTGAAAATAAATTTTGGACATCCTTTTAAGTTGGAAGTATAATACTTAGAATTATATATTTCGGGAGAAAAAGAACAATCGAAAGAATATCATTGTTGATTTTAAATAGTGAAAGCAAGACAAGATACGAGGATTGGACGAAATTAATTAGAGATGCATTCTAAAGTTAAAGCGAGAATAATTCAAACCAACCCAATTAATACTACTTCTTCAAGAAGGGAATTCCCTTTTCCCTAGCTTCCCATTACTTCTTAATCCATAAAGTCTTCATATTTAATTCCTCATCACCTTTTTTTTATTGGGTTTTTATTTGATAACTCAGGTGTCTGATCCAGCTTTCGTGTATCTCAACTAATTTTGATAAACCAATTCACCACTCACTTGCGAGGGTTCCAATTAAAGCCAGAGCAAAGCTCTGAATGGACTGACTCGAGCATTTGAACGTGCTTAATTATGAAAACATAGATCAGTTTCTAACATGTGGCGTGGAAGTTTCAAACACAGGACCTGAATTTCTTCTAACTCATCTTGTGAGAAGGGCAAAGTTGAGTTCAACTTTTTAGCATGACCAGTTTTAGCTCAATAAGACAAATAAGGGGCGGTTGGAACCCTTAACCAAATTTTATTCCTAACCTAAGTAGAAATTAAATATAAAAAGAAAAAGAAAATTTGCATTGTGGACACTGTCTTTTCTCATTTTCACATGTGGGATTATTTTAAAAAAAAAAATCAAGGAGAGGAAAAGTCTATCAATTAACACAATATATTTTGCTCGCCAATTCAGTACTAGAACGTATTGACATGACACCGTCTTATTGATGGAAACTAAGTTTCGGCCCTACCATCAGCGCAATCAAGTTCCTAACGAGCATGTCGCATAACCTATCTATGTATCCATTTCGAACTTACCAAAAAGAGATTATGTGGGTTCCGGGTTCCATTTAAAAGCAAAACCTCAGTATTTTAGTTAATCACAAGGAGAAGGTAATTAATTATGTCCACCTCCATTATCATTCGAGTGGGGGAAAAAAAAATATTTTGTAAAAGGTCCTCCTTGAGTTCTAGCTAGAGATTCCTTTCTCTATCTTCCCCACATGACCTCCGACGTCAAGTATAAATTTTTCTAACAAAAAGTCGGTGCATGTGCGCATACGTATGTAGGTCTATACTTAATTATCGAACGACTCTAAACACATTTTCTGTATCGCGGATATGTATTATACAGTATGTCCGTAGAGAAATATCCTAACTGGATTTAGTCGGTAGCTTAATAATGTCATGGATTAATTATAATTAACCCCAAAAAAAGTGTCACGGATGACTGTTACTCATCAGAGTTGGAATAAAATACCATGAAATTCAGTACAGCAAAAAAGAATTAATAAGTGTGCCGCTGATCGAAAGGATACGATCACGTTTGACTCCCGCCGTCAGATCTTATTAGAAAATGAATTTAAGATTCTTAAGCTATCTACGTGTTCAGTTGCTAGATTAATGTAACTTGTTGATTAGATTTCCGTTGCGTCTGCTATGTGTAAATTAGTTTCTTAATTACTCTTTCGGTCTTAATTATACTGTTTGTTCTTTTTCTTTTTCTTTTTGCGTCGAGCATTTTCGTGCATAATTTTTTATTTTATTCTGAAATCTGTTTTGAAATGTAGATTAATGTTTTTAAATTAATAAATTTTTCAAAAAAAAAAAAATCATGCGCAAAATTATTTGGTTTTAGATTTTTCATTGTTTTTCTATGTACCGTGTCGGTTTAAATTCTCTTAATTTGTTTCCCAAACTTGGTTTATGTACGGTAATTTGGAGTATATACGTTAATTAGTGTGTCTCTAATTAACGTACATACTCCATAGGTCATTGGAAGCTCGTCGGATTCTTGACTTCAAATTTCATCATTAGTGGATGTATGTGTAAGATTACTAAGACGATCAATGATTTGCCGTTACAAAAATAATAATATAATAATAATAATAACGAAAGGCACATATGATAAGAGGAAACGAATGCCTCATTAAGTTTTCAAGCTTGAGATCAATAAGATCTAGAAATTGATTTTCGTGCTCCACTTTTATACGCATGTGCTCTACTTTGGACATACAGTTACGAGTAACTTCACGTTAAAAGTGGAGCGCCTGCGTACAAAAATAGAGCACCAAAATCAGCATCCGAAACTGAATTTTGATTATTCGCGAAAACTTAGATATTAGTAGAACACTTCCTGAAAGAAAGAGATATGATGCATACCATCAGGGATCCACTTGTTCAGTTGTTCATGAAATGACTAAATGTCAACTTATGAAATTATTGATTAACGAAGTGGGGTTTTTTATGGGGACATATGTGCCACACCAAATGATGAAATTTGCTGGTTGACATTGTAAAGTGCATTTGTAAGGATATAGTCCACTGGAAAGCTGATATGAAAATTATTTGGAAAATGAATAACTGTAGTTGAAATGAGAAAGTGGAGGTATCGACAAGGGAAAAAAAAAAAGAGGAAAAGAAAAGAAAAAGAAGAAGAAGAAAGAATGACGAGATGGATGTCGAATGATAGGAATAGCACCGATAGAATATAATATGAGAGAGATGAAGTTAATTAGTTTGAACATATGCGTGGTAGTTAAAATGAATGATGTGTTATGATAGATGGAACCATGCAGTAAGGGCATTAATTTCCAAATAAAGAGAAGGAAAAATTATGGAGGATCTCCCCAATTAAACATATCTTCAAAACTTGATCCACACCGAGGACATCATATACCTGAAGCGCTGAATAAAAAGAAAGCAAACGGATAAACGAACTTTTTTTTTTATTTTGAATTTTGGAGGGAAAAGTATTCAATGTTTGAATTATGGAGTAATTTTGAGAAATAGTAGAATATTGGATTGGAGTCGACTTAAATAGAGTATCCTTTAAAATCACTTCTTATCGATATATTGCATATTACTTTGGTAGTCTTAAGTAGAAAAAAGGAGCATCGGTTTGGAGATGCTCTAACGGAGGGGCCGGCGCACCAAAATCAATTGCAAAGGCGGTGCTAATTTGAAAAGATCCAAGTCTTTTTCGATATCACGGAATACATCGTCCTCGTCTTGGTCTGGTTTGTTTATTTTCAATCAATAATCTACCTACAGTCTACAGAGCTCATGAAACTTTCTTGGCACCAAAATATGGGATTAACATTTGATTAAGTAGCAAGTGGCAAATAGCCTAATAATGATGAGGGTGGTTTTATATTAAAGCTTGTGATCCACGAGAACTGGGTTATTTCACATGATTTATCATTGACATGCACATGGATTCTCAATCATTAGGTGTGTTCAGAAAAAATGAAAATTAATGTTTATCGACTAATTAAAATAACCGTCTCGCTCGCGATAATTGACCACCCAAGAAATAAACATGAAGAAAAAATATTAATTTGAACTGACACGAAAAAAAATAATTATTTCTCTGGAAGTTTGAAAAGATTTTCCTGGTAAACAAACTGGTTCACGGCACACATGTATGCCGCAGTCAACTGAAATGGAGATATGGGTTTCAGTTCAAGTGTTTTCATGGTTTTGTGTTCACGTGTTTACACATGGTGCCACATGCTTCAATAATATTCCACTAATTCATGCGTTAATAATCGATTATCAGTCGTTGGGAAACGGAATGGGCATCGTTCTGAGTCTGAAAATGTGATCCTGATCGACCATTCACTCGGTGCACCCAGACGCGTATAAACAGCTCTGCAAAATAAATCCAGCTGATCAGACATTGGTGACCGAATGAATAAATCACTTGCATTTGTTTTATTTTACATAAAAGAACGGCATGCAAGTTCGATTTTGAAAATGCACTGCCAAGATGATCATTTGGTTCGATCACTATTTATGGCTATGGCTGGATGTCCGATTGACTTAATTTTGTAAGAAAAATGTTCTACTACTTACCCATCGAGTTCAGTGGGATGAACTGTTCGAATCACGTTTACGAACCCATGACGAAACCCGCATCAAAGGCATAGCAGCCTGCCCTTACTGGCACTTGAAATGAAATTTAGTAGCTAGAACATTGAACTCTTTTCTGATTTTTTGAGAATCTTGTGTTTAAATCTTCATATGGATTATCTTATAATGCTTTTTTTTTTATTTTGATGATTTTGAGGTTAAGATTAGGCTAATCTGAAACTTAGAAAAGATAGTATACTGCCTTGAATCAGTGTACAAACATCGGAATTCAAACTAATCATGTGGTGTTATGCAACAGATGAACTGATTTTTCATTTTAAACTTCTAAGGAATCAAGATAAAAATATTAGATATATTAATGAAACGTAATTAATTTAATTCTTGAATGTTATGCATGCATATGTTGGTAGTAATTAATCTACACGGAATCAACATTTTTGGGTCAGTCCATACAGAGTGTTACTCCAATATTAATCGAGCTCCTACAAATAGGTGGTGGGATTGGACTCCCAAAAATTTGTCGAGATGCGCAAAAGTCAGACCAAACGTCTGATTTCGTAAAGAAATATAAACAGGGAAGGAGTGAGCTGATCCCAATTTAGACGGCTGGGATTCTGTGATCCCATGTGATTTGGGTGGCCATTAAAGCAACGGAAGGATATTCCTTTTAACCAACCGACCTTTATAACCGGAAAAAACGTCCAACTGAAAAGTCGCTAGAAAACCGAGAGTTTATAAAATAGTAACGGTAATGGTCATGTTCTGTTTCTGTTTCCAATGTCAAGATCGAGTCAGGCAGGCTACAACCTTCGAGAATACAATGGGCGCCCATTACTAAGTGCAACCTTGTTCACGCATCCTCAACAAAGAGGGTAGGGTCAATGTCTTCCAAACACCAAAATATCTTTTTATGGTATATGCATGGTGGGCTTCTTTTTCTAGTATTTTTTTCTTGACAATCGAGTGTTCGAAATAGTTTTTGTGTGCACCTAGATTAATCTCGAGATTATCAAAATCGAATAAATTCAAACGGTTCCAAGAATTGTTTATTGGCTATGAGAGTTGAACCTAATTTCAAACTCGAACGTTATAGATCTCTAACTTGTTGTATTGTTTGCACTCGGTTCCCACTCGACCATCTCATGGGAATTGTTTCGGTTGACTCCAGCGTGGTAGGGTGCTACTAGTTTGTGATGTTCCCACCCGACCATCTCATAGGAATTGTTCGGTTCGCTCCAGCATGGTAGTGTACTACTAGTTTGTGATGTTCCCACTGGACCATCTCATAGGAATTGTTTTACGTACAACAAATATCAGCGCGATGACGTGGTGCAACGAATCTATTTCAACTGTTTGTCCAAGGTACCCCTACCCAAAAGAAGACAATTAATAGGAACAAACTTTGAAGAAATAGGAACAAACTTTGAAGAAAGTAGCTAGGGTAGGCTAGTTCCACAGAGAGAGAGAGAGAGAGAGAGAGAGACCTTTGACATGGCCCATGCATTGGGAAAGGATATGAAGCTGGGATAAATAATAGAAGCCATTAATGTCAGGTCGTTAGATATTTGGACCAAAAGGTGGCCGGGGGGACTAATTGAGAGAACAAAAGTTTCAATGCACTTGAACGGAGAAATTAAAGGACCAAATTGAGAGAGGGGCCTAATCATGGAGATTGTTATTGATGCCATAATCCTTTTTTGAAAATCAACTTCGTATATAAGAGCATCCGCAATGGGTTTGTTATATATGTGTATCAAAATATTTGTTAAGATATGTGTTAGGATAAAAAATGGATTCCATAAGTGTATGTTAACTTAGAAGTGTGTTAGTAAATATATGAGTACTTCAATGGGTTTGATAGGAGTGTGTTAACTCTTTAAACTAATATAAAAATAATGGCGATTAAAAAAAAAAAAAAAGAAAGTAGTGTGGGCATTTATGTTTTGTGGTTAAAGTTTGGATTTATTGAGATAGGGCCCACTTATTGTTTGTTAGCTTGGTTGCTAAACTTAATAACCATACTAACACGCTACTAGATTTAGCACACTTTAACACACATGCATTGTGGCACCAAAAAACACATTTTTGTTTGTTAAGTCTTAACACACGTAGTTAACACATTAGTTAACAAATCCATTGCGGATGCTCTAATCGAAATTCGAGTTTCGATTATGTGTTGATTAAAGTAATTTAAACCACATTATGAGAGACATGTTCACCTCTGTCCTCAACATGGGGTAATTGAAGACCAGACTCAAGTTGGTTTATATTGGCACCCTTTAAAAGAATACATGCATTATCTTTTGTGGATCGAAATTAAATTATTTTTGTTAGAATAATAGACAGACCAAAAAAAAAAAATCCAAGTGCTACGATTGTTTTTGGATCATCATAGAACCATATTGTGAGGAGATCGAAGAGAATCGCTTCATCAATTTAAGCTTAAACGTTAATCTCACAAATTGATACTGAATTAAAGTTAAGAACCAATAATTTAGGAGTCGTGTGTGTATGTAAAAGGGTTTTGCGTCAAGTGGATCAATGTTAATCATTTTTGGCTCCACATCCAATGGTAAGTCTTCACACATATAATTGAGCTCATGTGAACAGTAACGAGTAATTTTTCTTATTTGATTGCACATATAATTGAACTCATGTGAATTTTAATGAGTAATTTTTCTTATTTGATTGTACAAAGTGTTTAGACCAACTTATGCTGGCATCATCAACTAATTAAAGTCGAGTCTGAGACCTAGATGAACTGGCCTCATGATGATCATGAGTAAGTTATTTCAACATTCCATTGTAAGGCCAAATAGGATGTAGTAGCCAATTGTGGGGCTGTCGAGTTTCTCCATCTATAATTAATATAGATATTTTTGCCGTGTCGAAAAAAAAAATTAGAAGTAAAAGCTAATCATTGAATACAATTCGAAAGCATTAAAATAAAGTCTCTCAATGCCTTCGTAGGCCCCTTCAAAAAACTCTAAGTGCATATATATATATATATAGACACACACCCACCAAGCTTCTACTAAGAGCTTCCTTAACTTAATAAGTTAAGGACTTTCTCTTTTCAGATTAAATTTTGGTGATTCGAATCGTTTAATATGTGCAAAACGTTATTTTAAGGGCGCACGCAAGAATTCGACAAAAAATATGATCGGGGAAGGCTTGATCCAAATAGTTTTTTGTAACGTTACAAAAAATTGTTTGGATCAAGCCTTTCCTGCTCATATTTTTTGCCAATTTCTCGCGTGCACCCTTAAAATAACATTTCAAACACATTAATTTAATTGGAAACAAATTTTGATTGGAAACAATGTCAAACTGATGAGATCTTTAATTTAACAAGTTAAGGATTTCCTTAGTAGAAGGTGCACACACACACGCACACTCTATGTTCTTTGTCGATAATAGGAAAAATAGAAGTGTGGTCTGTTGCAAAGGTCTTGGGGGATTTGTTTTGTGTCTATTTGGCTTTTTGGGTGATTGATGATGGGGGTTTTGCATAGGGTATGTAGGATCGTTTTGGGTTTTATTGGATGTTTTTGGTTGAGGTTGTGTGGTTTTGTTATGGTATTCAATTAGCGTTTTGCCATCTTTAGGTCTCGGGTGGCTTTCTGCTGGTGTATTCTTGATCCTTTTAATCTTTTTAATCATTTATAAATATTAATAAATTATTTTTACTGAGGAAAAAATATTATTTGATTTTAGTACTACCTGGCTTCGGATCATGTTTGTAAGAAAAGTTCATGCTTGATGCCTAGTAACATTTTTTCCAACTTTAGGCTCGACCCTAGGTAAATTAATATGTCCCATTGGTTGACACTAATTAATAAAATTCCTGTAAAAGATTTTTGTGCTCAAAAATAGTATTTGCCATTTTTTTTGGGGTAAAAGTATTTGCCAATTTGTTCACACGTAATGTGGAGTTTCTCAAGCGTACGTACCCACTTGGGACACGTCACCAACACTAGCTTAGGTGGAACACCCCGTAGTTGACAAGCTGTCATCGATCACCAAAGGCCACTTGGACCCTCCAAACTAGCTAGTTGCCAACTGGGGCACTTTTAACTCCATCGGCTTACTTTCGAGTCCATCTTATAGCTCACTTACGCAATGATACAAAATCAAAAAAAAAAAAAAAAGCACCTAAAAATGCACAAAAAATTATATAAGCGAAATAACCCTATAATAACGGGGTTTTTTCGATACAAGAACATCGCGATTGCCGCATTTGTTCTGGTACAAGATTGCCCCCAAAAGGTCTGGTAGAATGGCTTTGCACAATTATATATACTCCCATGTACTGTATATGTAACACGAGGAGACTTTGTCATGCATGTCCAAGTTCATAATGGAGAGAAAGGAGAGAGAAAGTGAGGTGGGGGGAAGGGGGGGATGTGACCAATAAGAAGCTATCTAGGGAGTGAGATATTCTTTGTTTGATTAGACTCCATTATACTAGTACTACTACTAGTATAAAGGTGAATATATATCCAGAATATTATTGGGGGCCTTTGTGCTCTGAGAAAGGACGATAAAAAGATCAAAGCGGAGAGGTGTCTGGATAATGGAGATCGATCGAGTGTGTTTTCAAATTCTTACGTACCTCTGTGGCTGGCTGTGTTGTTTTCTGGGCCGAATGAGGCCTCTGTCAGGGAGGAGAGGGGTGGGGTCTCCTCCTCCATGCCTCGCCATTTTCGTGGGGGGCCCACCATACTGTGTTTGACCCACTATGTTTGTTGTTGTTTTTAATTTTAGTGTTGTTGGGTTTTGGGGGCTGACTCTTTGAAAAGACATGGCTGACTCCTCGTAAAACACAGTCTTTGCCACTCACTTGTTTTTTAGTAGCATCTTCGGTCCAAAATGTTTGTCCGATACCGAAATCGAAACCGACGGCCATTAGCTGATCGTCTCCGGCCATCGAACGGCCGATTTAAGCCGTTTAAAAATTCTAAAAAACAAAACCCAAGGGGCCCTACGCGAGAATCAATGGCATCCGAGGTGTGTAGGACGCTTGATCGGAGCACCTCTTTTTCGTGTATATATTTGTGTGCATATATATACACGAAAAAAGGGTGCTCCAATCAATCGCCCTACACACCTCGGATGCCATTGATTCCCGCGTTGGCCCCTTGGTTTTTTTTTTTTTTAAATTTGGACGGCTCGGATCGGTCGTCCGGTGACCGGAGACAACCGACCAGCGGCCGTCAGTACGATTTCGGTCCCCCATTTTCTGTACATATAGCAGTACTCATGTTTGTCAGGTCCGTAATACGAGAACGTAAAAATAATTCAAATTTTACAAGAAAATTTTAATTTTCTTTTAACAATTTACTAGATCTCGACGAATTTTTTTAATTTATAAAAAAAAAATTCATTATTTTTAGTACTCATTTTACGAACCGAATAAATATTTTGAGACAGAGAGTAAACTCATATTATATGGCCTAGTTGCCCCCTGGTTTTGGTTACTTCCACCTATGGCTGTAAAAGTGAGCCGAGCTACTCGCGAGCTTGGCTCAGCTCGACTCGGCTCGTTTAGTAAACGAGCCGAGCTTGAGCTCGAGTATTCGGCTCATTTGCTAAACGAGCCGAGCTCTACTCGGCTCGTTCGACAAAAACTCGGCTCGTTAAGGGAGGCTCGACTCAATTAAAGAGGCTCGTTTAGTAAATGACTAAGTTCGGATCGTTAAGGCTCGAGCCGAGCTCGAGCTCAAGTTTTGGGCTCGTTAAGTTAACGAGCCGAGCTCAAGCTCGCCGAAACTCGGCTCGGCTCGTTTACACCCCTACTTCCACCTAAGAAATACAACTCCGTATATATATATATATATGAGAGAGAGAGAGAGAGAGAGAGAGAGAGAGAGAGAGAGAGAATTTTTGGGATAATGATGGAGAGAAAGTAGGGTAATAATTGGAGATATGGATAATAAGTGAAGAGATATAGACAAAGAAATGAGAGTAATGATTAAAGATAATAAAAGTAGTGATTAGGAGTAAGAATAATGAGTATTTTTTAAGTTGAAATTTTTTTTTCAAGTTATGATCCAAACAAGACATAAGTGTGTTCCAAACTACTAAGTAGAAAATACTATACAAAATCATTGGCCTTGTTCGTCTGGAAACTTTGGGTATTTTAGTTCTGATAGTGGATGGAGAGAGAAATAGGGTAATGATTGGAGAGATAGATAATGGGTGGAGAGAGAAATAAAATTAATAATTAAAGAAATAAGGTAATAAATGGAGAAAGAAATAGGGTAATGATTGGAAGACAAAATGAAGTATCAAAACGAACAAGGCCATTAACTTTCGGGTCCGTTTGTTTCACGGAACCAGCTTTAACAACATGTTTAGGATCAGTTTCCCTACAGGACTACAAGGGTTTGAGGGTTGAAGGAGCTTTTTCCCTTTCGTATTTTTTTTTTGTTAAAAGAAGAAGCCCTTTTAGCCCCTTTATTAGTTCCGTAGGAAAGCTCAACCCCTAATTTTCTAAGATATATATATTATTTAATTTGCAGGGATTGATAGTGATTGGATTGATGATACTCATATTCAGTCAAATAAATGGGCCGTAGAGTAGCAGAAATTATCTATTGTTATGGTATTATCTCACGTCAATTTTTGTTTCATTTATTTACAGGGAGGGATCACCGATTCAGGACCTATCCACTTTGAGAAAAAAATGACAAAATCACTGTTGAAACATTATAGTGGACTGAACGATTAGGAGAGAAAATTTCCTCTACTTTAGTTTGCGAATAAATTTTGCCAAAATGCATTATAAAAAATTAACTAGAGAATGTGGAATCTAAAAATCAATTCAAAATGAGCTTTTTAAATTGAACCTTGCTACTGGTACAGAAAATCTGTGCATAGATCGTGCACAGATTGAGTTGTGAGGCCCATTAAGAGTCTCATACAAATAATCCGATTTGCTAATTATGTTTAAAACATTGGTTAAAGGGTCTTCGCGAAAAATTAGTTCAATCCGATACCTAGAAGTGCTTGATTCAATTATCTAACTTTTCATTCAAGGTTTTACAGAATGAAAAAATAGACTATTAGATCAAACACTTATAGGTATCGGATTGAGCTGATTTATTATGGGAGCCCTTAAAAAAATGTTTTAAATATAATAAACGGCTTGGATCACTTGTGTGGGACTCATAGTAGGCCCCACATAGAAATCTGTGCACAAATTTGCTGTGTCCACAGACTTTCTGTTGTAAATTCTTATTACAACGCCACTCACTATTCTTCATGAAAATCTATTTCGCATACACATCATTTAGACAGCTTTCAGCGATTCGACTGTCACATATAATTCACTACCTACAATTTCCAATTCAGAATCAAACAAATAATTCAAAAAACCTAAGGCCACCAACTGGGTGGGTACTGATCTTGCACTGACAGCCACGGGGACCCATTACGAGTCCCGTACAGAAAAATGAGCCATTCAATAATTTTAAAAAAGAAAACTTGAGTGGGCCCGTAAAATATTAGCTCAATCTGATATATGTAGTTGCTCGATCCAATCTCGAATTTTCTGTACGGGACCCATAGTTGACCCCGCGTGACTGTCGGTGCAAGATCAGTATCCACCCAGTCGGTGGCTGTAGCAAAGTTGCAAATAATTGGGCACCAAATATAATTCACTGCCTGGCTGAGAAGAATATGCCAATAGTGATGCCACTTGAATCCGGAAATTCTACTCGCAACAAAGATTTACACGAAACCACGCAAAAAAAAACATGTTTGGACCCATTTTAGATCCCACAAAAATTTAGAAAAATATCAATAAATTTTTGAATATTATTTTATAGGGCTCTTATAAAAATCAGCTCCAACGGCCATATGTAAGTATTACTTTTGGATTCGTACGACGAAACTGCTCAGTTCGTCCCTATGAACCAAAAGTAATACATACTGACATTCGTTGGAGCTGATTTTTTATGAAGTCTCATAAAATAATATTTAAAAAATTTAAGAATATTTTTCTAAATTTTTTAGGATCCAAAATAAATCTAACCACATTTTTTCTTACATGATTTTTTACAAATCTTTCTTGCGAACAGCGGGGGGGTCATTTGAATCAACAAACCCTTGTGCTGGCATTAATGTGTAGGCCTTGTACATAGCCTCAATATCCAGACAAACTCTGAAACATACTTTCCTCTAGTTTCCGTATGTGATGTGACAAAGCACTAGAAACAGTCCTGGCTCTAAAGCCTGTATGTAGTACTCCTATTGTCCCTTGGGCACACGGGCCCTCAGTTCGTGATTCTTGTGCTCAAATAGTACTTGTTAATGAGCGCAACTAACTTTTGATTAATTGATTGCTATATACATAAAGAAAAATTTTAAAATCAGTCAAATGGGCTGACAATAATGAGTGTATAAATGTGTATTAAAGGGTATAAAAAGTACACATAAATATATATTTTTCTTGTATTCTAGTGTGTTTATCGTCAGCCCAGTGGACTGATAATAACAAGACCGATACTCAAATAGAGTTGAACTTTATCATATTTTGTCATGTAACCTATTTTGAAGAACTCGAGCTTATATTTTGACAACCTAATTATAAGTTGTACGTAGGAATCTACTAATCTATGCGGATATGTGATCGAGCTTAGCGTGTTCGCATCAAGAATTAAAAATATACCGACAGATAGGTATAGAGCAGATAGATTCATCTGAAACAAAAAGGAGGAAGTTGTTGACAAATTTTTTTCAGGATTAATTATTACTAAACTCATTAATTAACCTTTTAAGCTAAAGAGGAAACAACCTTTTGATGATCAGGATGAAAACCCAGATATTAATTGAGTTGTTACGTCAGTTAGATTACTTAGAAATTTTTCAAAAGGAAACTACCACAACTTGTGGACTACCACATACAATTGAAAAAGGATGCATGCATGCTTTAGTGGATTTAATTCCGATAAAATAATTTCTATGCGTTGCATCTTCCAAAAAGTTCAGATATTAATAATTGAAGGGTTATAAGAGCATCTGCATTATAATAATCAAATGAATGTAAATAAGCAAACTTAATAATAATGCTCAAAAAATACCTCACATTGTAATAAGCAAAATTACAAGTCTTTTAGCAAATAATCAAATTTCACCCATTCCATAACCAAACTTAACAACTTTTACCAATAACCAAAACTCAATAAACAAACCCAATAAGAAAACTCGAAACTCAATAACTCAAAAACACCCCTCATTGGAATCGTCTCATCGAGACGAATAATTTAGTGTGATCGGATGCGTGATTGAAACTCGTTTGCGATTGGACGTAGGTGCATTGAGTATTTTGAGATTTTTTTTGGTTAGGGATGCAAAAATAACCAATGTGGAGATAGAGGTTGTTAAGTTTAATTATGAACTAAATGGATAATCAAATGCTGACGTGGCACATTTTGATTATTGATTTTGATTATTCCCATTGCGGATGCTCTAAGGACAAGTTTAATTAATTACAGCTTTTTGTGTGGATGATGATCAAACAAACCTAATGTTATCTTAATGAATCCGAAGTAACCCCAAAAAGATAACCCCAAGGAGTTTGGCCGGCAAATGGTTGTGAAAACAGAAAAACAAAGGTGCTTTTCAGTGAAGTCACAGGGTTTCATTCTCGCGAGGCCAAATATTTTAAACCTCGGGGCCATTAGAAATTACGCCCGGTCGTTTACTTCGGAGTCGCGGAATTAGTCGAAATGTACACAAGCTGACTCAGACATAGAGTTACATTCTCAGAGAGAGCGGTGGCATATGAAAATTTATAAAGGTAAAAAGACGATTCAATTTTTGTCTTATTTAGTTAACTAATAAACTAATAATCCGATTATTTCCTAACAATGGACCCATTTTGCACCATAAAGCCCCTCCCCTAATCAAACTTTTTAAAAAGAAAAAAGAAAAAAGCAGCATAAAAATTAAAGCATCATAATCAACAGACAAAAGAAAAGACGAAGTTTATTTTTTTAATCCGAAGAAAAGACGAAGTTGATGTAACTTTTTTATACTACAGGCTCTTAACGGTTCAATATCTTAAAACCGACATAATGGAATTAATTGAACCACGCATAAAAGCTTTGTACCTTGCATATGGTACAAAGGATCTTAGTTGGATGACGTATCTTTGACCGGACTGGGAAGGAGATTAGTTGAGGTACGTGTAAACTGACTCATACATGTCTGATCGTCGAAAAAATAAAAGGGCGACAACACCCTAAAATAGTATTCCCTCCGTCCCATTTTAGTTGTCCATTTTCGTTATTCGTGTCAATCTTTAAACGCTATATCTCCCAATCCACAATGTTTTTTATAATTTTAAAAACTTTATATTATAGACTTAATCGATAATTATCAAACAAGATCC
This sequence comes from Rhododendron molle, assembly GCA_025413875.1. Taxonomy (NCBI): domain Eukaryota; kingdom Viridiplantae; phylum Streptophyta; class Magnoliopsida; order Ericales; family Ericaceae; genus Rhododendron; species Rhododendron molle. The sequence goes on from CM046393.1 coordinate 46,000,067, forward strand.
ATATTGCTTATTTTTGGAGATTTATATTGGAAGATATAATCGATTAAAAATTGATGCAAATATCAAAAAATGACAATGAAAATAGGACGGAGGGAGTATAATAAGTCTAGGAACACTCCTATCGACCATTCATCTGTCACATATGTGTTGGTCTCACATTAATTATGAGGTTGCCACATATATAAAAGAAAAGTGATCCGAGAGTGCTCGGTAAAAATGTATGTAGCATTGTTGAATATGGTAATTCCAGCCGCAACGGTGAACGGTGCAACGGCCCAAAGACGGCCAGAAACAGAAGGAGACCAATCTTAGGACGGACAAGGACAAACAGCACACGTGAAAACGTGTACTAGAAAGACCCACCTCACCTGGTAACCGACATTTGTTGGGCGTTGTAAGTTAACCACCTGTCAAAGCAAGTTAAGGAGACCCAGGAAGCCGTCCACGGCCCACCTCCGCCTTGTGCCGCACAGAAAATCGAGCCGTTCAATAATTTAAAAAAAAGAAAAAAACAAATTTGAGTGAGCACGTAAAATATTTAATCCGATACATATAGTTGTTTGATTCACTCTCGGATTTTTTGTGCGGAATCTATCTATAGTGGACACTGCGTGACCGTCTTTGCAACATCGGCACGTACCCACCCAATCAGCGGACGTAGCAAAGTTGCAAATAATTGGCCACCAAATACAATTCACTGGCCCTGGCTGAGAGGAATATCCCAATAGTGATGCCATGTGAATCAACAAACCCTTGTGCTAGCATTAATGTGTAGGTCTAGTATATAGCCTCATTATCCAGACAAACACTGAAACATACTTTCCTCTAGTTTCTGTATGGGATGTGACAAGACACTAGATACAGTACTGGCTCTAAAGCCTGTATTTTAGTACTCCTATTGTCCTTGGAGGGCACAACACGGCCCCCTCTCGGTTCGTGATTCTTATGCTCAAATAGTGCTTGTTAATCAGCGCAACCAACTTTTGATTAGTAATTGATTGCTACTCCATATAAAAGAAAATTCTAAAATAATAGTGTGTGAATGTGTATTAAAAGGTATAAAAAGTATACAAAAATATGTATTTTTCTTGTCTTCTAATTTGATTATCGTCAGTCCAGTAGAGGCTGACAATAGCAAGACCGATGTACAATTAGAGTTGAACTTGATCATATTTTATCTTGTAACCTATTTTGAAGAACTCGAGCTTACTTTGACAACTTAACTATAAGTTGTCCGTAAGAATCTACTAATCTAAAGTGGATATTTGATCGAGCTTAGCTTGTTAGCATCAAGATTTAAGAATAGATCGACAGATAGGTATAAAGCAGATAGATTCATCTAAAACAAAAAGAAGCTGCTACTAGTTGTTAACAAGTTTTTCATGATTAATTATAGAAAATTGATTTTGGTGGCTCCAATTTTAACGTGAAGTTGCTAGTAACTTCATGAATAAAATGGAGCGTCATCAGTAAAAAGTACGGCGGGAATATTAATTTCCTTAATCATACTAAACTCATTGATTAACCTTTTAAGCTTAGATGAAACAACCTTTTGATCATCAGGATGAAAACCCAGATATTAATTGAGTTGTTACACCAGTTAGAACCACTTATTAGAAAGGAATTTTTTTTTTTTTCTTCAAAAAGTGCCCCAAGCATCGGTTCAATAATTGACAAGGATGCCTGTTTTAGTGGATTTATTTCTCGATTAAAAAAAATTCTATGCGTTGCATCGATATCTTCCAAAAAGTTCAAATATTAATAATTGAAGGGTTATAATTAAAGGACAAAGTTTAATTACTACTACTGTTTGTGTGGATGTATGATCAAACAAATCTAATGTTTTCTTAATGAATCTGAAGTAACCAAAAAAAAAATAACCCCAAAGGGGTTTGGCCGAGTGGTTGCGAGTAAGCAATTTAAGTGCTCCTCCATGAGATCACAAGTTTCATTCTCACGGAGGTCCAATATTTCAAATCTTGAGGCCACTGGGGGTTACTCTCGATCGTTACCTTCAGCATCCCGAAATTGGTCGAAGTGAATGCAAGCTAACCCAAAAATGAGAATTATATTTTTAAAAAAAAGTAACCAGAAAAGATACAAACATTCACAGAGAAAGTGTTGGCATATGAAATTTTATATAGTTAAAAAGATGATTCAATTTTTGTCTCAATTAGTTAACTAATCCGATAGTTATTTAAGAATGGACCCATTTTTTGCACCATAAAGCCCCTCCCCTAATCAAGCCAGTTAAAAAATAAAAAAATAAAAAAATCACAAAAATTAATGCATCATAATCAAACAGACAAAAGAAAAGACGAAGTTGATGTAACTTTTTTATACTACATGCCCATGACGGTTCAATATCTTAAAACCACCATAACGAAATTAATTGAACCATGCATAAAATCGTTGTATCTGGCACATGGTACAAAGGTTTTTAGCTCGGATGACCTACCACTAACCGGACTGGAAAGTAGACTAGTCGCGACATGTGTAAGTTGACTCATACATTTTGCTTGATCGTCGAAAAAACAGAAGTGCCACAACAACCTAAAATAGTATAATAAGTCTAGGAATACTCATATCGACTCATCTCTCACATATTAATTATGAGATCGACACATATATATAAAAAGAAAGTGATTATAGAATGCTCGATAAGGATGCGCGTAGCATTATTGAATAGAGTAATTCCAACTGCAACGGTGGAACGGCCCAAAAACGGCCTGAAACAGAAGAAGACCAATCTTAGGACGGACAAGGACAAACAACACATGTGAAAACGTGTACTAGAAAGACCCACCTCACCTGGTAACCGACATTTGTTGGGCGTTGTAAGTTAACCACCGGTTAAAGCAAGTTAAGGAGACCAAGTAAGCCGTCCACGGCCCACCTCCGCCTTGTGCCAGTGGTCAATAAAGTGACGCTTTTTCCAAACCGACCACCCAGGCCACTCAATTAAAAACTTGGCACTTTTTCTTCAAATAGAAGATTTGGACCAATCAGATGCTTCCAATTGTGAAGACGTGTCCAGTCCCTTTTTTTTGTGTGTGTGTGTTTTTTTTTGTTTTGAAATCAGTCAATTGACTCGATTCATCCAAGTCCGATGGTAAAAATTATATCGCAAAATACAAAATTGTACCAAACTATTTACTCTGAGATTATAGGACACCTTGCAAAAGCAAATCAACATTAGGTGTCGATATGAGAATCCCGTCTGAGACTAGGCAGAGTGAAATCAAACAAAATCTCGGTACAAACCATCACACAATAATAACGGATGTAATCAGAACAACAAACAGATCACAAGCGAAAATAAATCTAATCCCATGGTCAGACCACAAGGGTCGCCGGCCGACTGAGAAGAGAAACCAATCCAGCTGAGGAGACACTCCGGGGGGACTCCATGGCAAGCCTCCGCTGTCACACGAAGCTCCGGGCGCAGGGACCGAACTGGCAACGCCAGAAAACTCCGACAGGCCCCAGCGGCCAAAGGCCAAACCCTCCGTCATACCTAATCTGCCGTTGACGGCCCAGAACAAGAAAAACGTAAGTGAACAATCTGGATTTGGGCTGGTACCGAAACACCCCCCAATATCGACATCATTGCTACCACTGCCGAAAACTCCCAAGAAGCACCACCGACACAGCCTTTTTTTTTGTATGTTCACTCCTCTTTTTGGTAGATATTTTCATTGGCTTGGTCCTTGGGATGTTTGTTTAGAGAACTTGACCCTTCAAAATGGAAAGGGACATTTGCGAAGATAAATAAAATAAACCCTTTTTCTAGTGATGTGGATGACTAATTTTTTTGGTACATGTATCACAAATTAGCTTGGGGAGTGAAGTGTTGGTCAAACCAACAAGATCAATGTGTCTACCAACTGGATATTGGGCATAGTCCTGTAATGTCATTTCAAATTCATGGCAGAAATCGTCAGCTTTTCTAATTTCGTGTTTTAGCTATAGCCATTGACACAATGACATGTAAAACATGTCACAACAGATACACAACTAGTATTATTATACAGTAATATACTTCCTCCGTCCCAATTTAATTATTGTAAATTTTTTTTTCAGAGTTCGCGTTATTTTTTAATTAATTATATATTTTATAATTTATAATATTTAGGTAATTTTGAAAGTATTATATTATACAACTAATCGAAATCTATCGAATAAGATTTATATTCAATATGAAATTTATTACGAATTTAAAAATATATACTACGAGATTTTTAGCCGGTTAGAATAAAACGAGAGACAATTAAATTGGGACGGATGGAGTACCTTGTTAATGTGTAGTTTATTCGGAACATCTAATGAATTTCGTGTCTATGTCGACATAAAACAGTTTTTCTTAATATGCCAGTGACACAGAATTGACTGGTACCCCGATTGACTCGGGTTTGTAGGTTTAACCTAAACTCAACATATTTAATAATCAGATTGTCGGTTGGGTCGGCTCATTTAAAGATCAAATATGTGTGTTCCACCTTACTAGGCAATTATATGGGTGATATATCAGCCATCGTCGTGTAATGTCAAGTTAGATTTCGTGTTTAAAAAAATCGTCAATATGAACTTTTATTCGGTTGTGGGTTTTGAGTTGTATTTTTGAATAAAGGTAGAGAGAGAAATGAGAGTAATGATTGTGGATGTAAAAAGTAGAGAGAGATAGAGTGAAAAATGAAAGTAATGATTGAAAAATTAGAGAGAGAAAAAGTAGAAAAGTTATTTTATCCAAAACCCTGGGTTTGAAATTCCAAACCGAACAAGGGCTTACTAGTTCAACTAAACGTGTTAACTAGCTACCCATCGACACGATTACATGTAAAACATGTCATCAACGAATACACAACAATTGTACTATATATACCTTGTTAGTAATATGTACGCACTACGTGCGTCTAAGAGATTAATCATCTACGTACGGTGGCTTCAAATCAATTTTTTGTTAATATATATGGGTGACACAAAATCGACATGTACTTGGCTTTGACTCGAATTTGTAGGTCTGACCTAAGCTCGACGTACACATTTAATAGTCCGATAGTCGGTTGGGTCGGTTCATTTAAATATTTTTGCGCTGAGATAAGCAATTTGAATTTGCTTACTTAATTCGTGTACTGGTCGAGTTGTGCTGTAAGTTTTCATCCTAGATGCAATAACAATGATGTGGGGTCCCAATCAAAATCAGGAAATAGGAAGAAAAAAAAAATTACTAGCACGTGGATTAGTTGTTTTAAGTGATTTTGGGTGTCATCTTCTAACTCTTTTTTTCAGATATAAAACAACAATTGATTATTTTTATTATTATTATTATTTAACTCCACAATGTTATCAAGGTTGGGAGTTTCATCCTTAACTTCGGCCCGGCCCACGATTATAATTGGCCCTAACAACTTTGCGAAGCCCCACAGAGCATAAATTAAATTCTGAACCTATATATAGTACAGTACAAGTTACGAGAGCAACTCTACTACTCTAGACAGGGTTGGCAAAGGGGCGCGGTGGGGTGGATACCACTATTCCGTCCCCGATCTACCCACCCCTATACAATTCGTATACCCTCCCCGATCTCTATCAGGAATTATTTTTTAACCTTCATCCCCACACCAAACGGGGATCCCCCTGCGGAGAATTGGGGATCCAAATCTTTAAAAAAAATTGAAATAGCTTCATTAGTATGGAAAAGGAAACACAACCTTCATCAATAAACATTTTAGTTCATTATAGACTAAGCCCAAGACATGAGTAAAACAAACTTGAAAGTACGTCAAGGTACTCAAAAGCCTTTGAAATAGTCTAGTAGACAAATACTTAACCAACTAATTAGTAGGATGTGTAAAAGTGAAACTCTAACCTAATTAACGGCTAAAACTAATATGTTTTTACGAGTAAAACAGGGATTTCGGGATGGTTGCAGGTGACAGACACATATCCACCCCTATCTGTTCCCCGAATGTTTTTGTAAATCATTCCCGAATCCTACCCGATCTCAAAAAAAAAAAAAAACCCCCGAATCCCTACCCATTCAGGGCGGAGATTGAATCGGGTAAGGTCGAATCGGCCAAAATGGCCCATCCCTGCTAGACAGGCTTCATGTTCATGGGATGTGCCTAGATTGGCTCAAGGAAACTAAAATTTAGTCTCGTGATTTCGTATTCCTTAACCATTCTGTTTGTTTTTTCATTTTCCTCCATGAATTTCTCTATAAATCCTTGATCCAAAACCAGCCCTGAAGAATGAATGCGAAAGGTTAAGTTCGCGAAAAGAATGTGATTTTCTAGCCTCTTACTTCGTACTCCCTCCGTCCCCCATTTAATAGTTCTTTTTTAAACTTCGTGTCACTTTTCAATTATTTATATCTCATAATATATAAATGTTTTATGTAATTTTGAAAACATAGTCTAATAGAACTAATTGAACTCCATCAAACAAGATTCATATTGGATATAAAATTCATTACAGATTTAAAAATATAACTCATTTTTTATCCAGTTAGAACGAAACGAGGAATCGTTAAATGGGGACGGAAGGAGTAAAAATTTTTTTTAGGGAAAATGACTGCCAATGACGTGGTTTGATAATTAATACCCCCCAAGAATATTTTCAGCATTAACAAATGTTCTCAGCATGTTCTTGATGGGTATCAATTATCAAAAACACGTTCCGGGTTGTCATTTTCCCAAAATTTTAAGGCCAGGCCAGCCCAAAACCTAAACGAGAATTTGGGTCCTCTACTTTGGGCCAGAATGTTGCTCTTTTATAAGTACATTTGTAGTTAAACATCAACTTTGGTTCTGGACCGGATGATGAGCCCATTTTCCAAATCTTACCCTCTTTGCATCATCGTTTTCATTTTATGTTTTTTTTCCGCCAAACGATAAAGATTTTTTAATTTGTTAGATTACAACAAAGGTCAACCTCCTGTCTTTAAGAGTTGAACCGGCCTAGACTAATTGGGCGAAACCCCAAGGTCACTATTGCATCTTCGTTTACTAATACAAATAAACTTTTTTATTATTATTAGAACTATAAAATACGGAGTACAAGTAAAAATACAATTACTCAAAAGTTTGACGGTGCCTTGGTTCCCGAGAACAGCCCTCCATACCGACTACTGTTTCTTATTTTATTCATATGTTTTTTTTTTTTTTTTTATCACTAGACGGTAGAATGTTTGTAAGTGTAAGTTAGATTGCTACGAGAGTCAACCTCGATTACGTTCATACGAGTCAAACGCTAGACATCACGCTCCAAAAAAAACGCTACAGAACCGTTGGGTAAACCCCAAGGTTATCTTTTCCATACGTTATAAACGGGCTGTTTTTGTGGTAAAATAAGCAACTACACAGTTAAGGTTGAACATTCAATTCAAAGTTCTGTATTTTGAAGTTGACTTTCAAAAGTAAGAATAAGAACGCATTCCGTATAGTTAAGAATGACAGTGATAACGGATAAGAAACGCAATTTTCTTAATTCCAGTATTAAAGGGAACAATTTTACCAAAATAACCCCTGGAATCCCAAAGGGTTGGCATGATAGTCTTGGCCTGGAACTTAGAGATTTGCTTTCTCCTAAGATCGATCACATGTTCGTTTCTTCTTGCCAACTACTCCTGGGTCACCTCACCCCTACGAGTAAGCGTGTGAGACGGCTGTGGGAAGACCTGTGGAAATTAGTTCGAGATGCCCCCAAACAGGCTCGGGACACCCTACGTTAAAAAAAAAAAAATCCTCTTGGAACAATTTCCTAATGATATATTGTCCTTTTGCAATAGCTAGTGGTGTTCGGCCACACAGAATTGCTCTTGGCCGAATATAATTGCTCCTGGCTGCCAAAAATTGCTCATGGCCGCCAATAATTGCTCTTGGCAAGAGCAATTCTTGGCGGCCATAAGCAATTCTAGGCGGCCATAAGCAATTCTTGGCGGTTACGAGCAATTTTTGACGGCCAAGGAATTTTTTTTGCGGCCATGAGCAAAACTTTGAGGCCAAGAGCAATTCTTCACGGCCATGAGTAATTTTTTGCAACTAAGAGCAATTCTTGGCTGTCATGAGCAATTATTCGCGGCCAAGAGCAAAGTATTAGAGCCTGAACACATTTTTTGCTCACTTACCTCCTACGTAGAGCCAGAGCGAGCCCTGACATTTCAGAAACTTAAAGTGAAAATAAAAAATGAGGCTTTTTTTGGGACCATTATAAGGGGTTGAAAAAAATAGAAAGGGCCCCTAAAATTCAAAAATAAAAATAAAAATAAAGGTCTAAAGCGGCCACAATACAACTTTTGGCACAGGACAATACAACTTTTGGCACAGGACGGGTTCTGTGCAGAGCACGGCACATAGCTCAACCATTTTAGTGGAAATGCTGAATTCCCACTCCTAAAAGGAATATGGGACAACATGAAAGTTTTGAAAGAAAAAAATATATAAAAGTGGGACAGTCATTTGGACTCGAGTGATTGATTCCTTCTTCGAATCATGGATTTCTTCAAAAAAATCCTGTGACCATTTGTTAATAAATACAGAACTTGGACTTTCCATCGAGAACTGCTATGTGTCCCGACCACATTCGTAGGAAAATCGTACCGACGGTTGCGCCGGATTGTCTCCGGCCACCAGACGGCCGATTCAAGTTGTTCAAAAATTCTTAAAAAAAAACCGAGGGATCTATGTGGGAATTAACGGCATCCGATTACGTACACAGAAAATAGGATGTTTAAATCAAGCACCCTACACACATCAGATGTCGTTGATACCCGCGGGGCCCCCTTGGTTTTTTTAAAGAATTTTTGGACTGCTCGGATCGGCCGTTCGGTGGCTGGAGACGGCCCGGCACGACCGTCGGTACGATTTCCCTACAAAATGGTCGGTACGATTTCCCTACAAAATGATCGGCACTCGTATCATTTTCGTTTTCGATGTTGTCCAGAGCATTGGAATACTTCGTCGGCCAACACAATTAGGATACACTGCGGCCTATTTTGGCTAAATAAACAAAGTGACTTACTTTTTCTTCCATATTCAATTTTTTTTTGTATTTGTTTGTTTTGCGTCGATTTTTTTAAAATCGTTGTATCGTCATGACGAGAAGAATTTAAAAGGTAAAAAATTAACAATGAAACCCAAACTTTTTTGAACAAAAAATATGAAAAATAAGCCAATTTTTTTCGTCTTTATTCAAACAAAAGTTGGGTTTTGATCGTAATTTTTCTTTTTAGATTCCTCTCATCATGACAAAGCAATAATTCACAAAAAAAAATGACAAAGAACTAATAAATGCTAAAAAAATTTAATAAGGCAAAAAAAACCAAAATAGGCCTGGCCCGTTCCACTAAGGAAAATAAGGAGTACTTATTTTTTTTCAAGTTAAGGTGATATATTGTGAGAGAATAATCTATCTCGTAAAACAGGAAATAAATACGTTAAAAAATAAGAATTTTAGCGCAACGGGTTTGGCACATATGACTTCTTGTTAATTGTTATTGCAAATTTGACCGTGGAACTGTGCAGATGAAATACATTGGATTACGATTAAGCTCCCACAAAATTGAGAAAATGTTCAGCAAGGAGGGAAAAAGCCTATATATGCAGGGAGGAGAAACCTCCACTGCGGGAGAAAAAAAAAAACAAAAACAAAAACAACACAAGCAAGGAAAACTTTAGAGAGGGTCGTTAGTCGTAACTATCCTCGACCTTCCCTTCCCCGCACTTTTCTTCGACGGTGTCAAAATTACCCTTCATCTCTGCTCGACAAGGTACAATCTATGGGCCGAAGGTGGGTCGCCCAAAATGCTTATGATTTCGGTTAACTATAGGGTTTTCCACCGAGAAGGTGCGGTGAAAATTAAAAATGCATGTGTGGGCATGCATAAAATCATCAAGCGAAAAAACAAAAGACACAGAAAATTTAGTCATTACTTATATTATTGTGGTAGGTAGGACCTTCAATATTGGCAAACCTATCCCTCTAAACAATTCCTTGCCAGTTATTATTGCTCTGATTTAAGAATTCTAGTCAGCAATTAAAGTAAAGATTCTTTTTGTTTGCATTTTAATAATACATACGGCACTGAACTGTAATAATTGGAAATCTTGGCTTACATTTTAATATGTCCAAAGCCTTATAGTACATATTTTTATAAGGAAAGTGATTTTAGCATTTCACATTTAGTCATTGACACTTTATTTTTTGTCTTTACTTTCTGTGAAATTATCAAATTACCCTTTATTCTGTTAGTGTTCATCTACTTTAAAGGGTATTATTATAATTTCAAATAAGAAAGAGACAAAAGATAGAGTGCCAATGGATAATAGTGGAGTACTAAAATTAATTTCATTTTCTAATTATGAAAAGGGAATTGATTTTAGCACTCCTGTTTCAGCCACTGACATTCCACTTTATATCTTAATCACTTGAAAAAACAAAACTAAAAGTGAAATGTCATTGAATAAAAATGGAGTGCCAAAATCACATCATGAATATCACCTTAATATTCTTTAGTAGTAATAATAATGGTGTGCAGAGGATAAACCAGAGCAATATAATAACCACTCAAAACAAAGGAAAGGTGAAAGAACCCCCAAAAGCAAAGACACCCAAATGATTCTCTTTGTCAACATCTGATTCTTAATGGTTATTAAAGTCTGAAAAGTCTAACCCCCTATGGAGTAGTAAAGGGAACAAGAAAATTTGGTAAATTGTGCTTTGGAAATCTCTAAAGTGTGTACTGATATAAAATAATAATTAGGAAATGATGTTTTGGCTTTACATGTGAAAAATGCCATGTTTTTATGGGGGGGTTTGTTTGGTAGGTGCCTCAAAGCCTCTTGTTTGGACCCACAACTTTAGTGCAGTTGGTTCTTATTAATTAGTGGTCCTAATAGATTATTAGCCGTCCGATTTCAAGTCTCTTTTCCATGGGCATTTATTAAGCAACCACTAATTGGAAATTTGCACCCTCATTAATTCTCTGTAACTTTTTGTTTTTTTTTTTTATGCGGGGCATTTCGGGTCAACTTGCGCATGCAGACTATTCATTTTCGCTATTCATATCGATATTAATCACAAAACTCAGAATTCTTTACGTATGATTTACTAAAGTGTTGAACTAATCAAAACTGTAGTTGATTTAAAACACTAATTATCATCGTATGCCAAAACATATAATATAAAAAGAAAGAGACAAAAATATGCATGTGATTCCAAAAAAAAAATACAAACAAACATGAAAAGAATAAATGAGTGAGAATGATAAGGATTTGACAATAACACCATTATTCGCGTTAAACATAGTACTAATTCACACATGCATTGGTACATGCCCAACTTTTCATCATACAAGCATGTTTTTCATAGAGCAAAAATTGGAATTGTGTTGCAAAAGAATACCCATTTGAGTAAAGAATCCAGTGATGGAGAAACCAAAATGCACTATAGCCATCAAATTAGGACAGGGGATGTTGCCGAGTACCCTCTGCAAAGCGAGTGTCGAGTGGTCGATCTGGCCATTTATCTTGGCATGGACGGTCCGGATTGAATCTGAACACATACAAGTCTGAACCGTTCATTGTTCGGTTAAGATCCGAACCGTCGAATTGCTGAGATAAACGGCGGAATCAGCGTTGTCAGCATCTCCCGTCCCCTCCAGGACCACCACAAATATGAACTATCACCGTCAATTCCCACCAATAAAAGCCCACTCCAACAAACAACCGAAAGTGACTCCTTGAATATTTCCAACCTTGTAATTTTAGGCCGAAACTACCACCAAAACTATGTACCCTAATTTAAGAAATCTTACAGCACAAAGCTAACTGTTTTCCTTAAGGACCGTAACTAGCTTAGATGGAACACATAATTTGTGTCCCAGTTATTGTTTGGTTATTTTTACACAACCAAACAATGCTCGAATCTTAAACTAATGTATCAAAATAATTTTTGCGATAATGTGCAATTTTATATTCGAATATTTATAGAAAAGACTAACAACTGGGGATTGAGGTTTTCTGTAGTGCGGCCGTGCATTACAGGATTGTAGTGCTTGAACTAAAATTTGAATTGTACCTATCGAAATAGACGGCCAAATCGATTGCACTACACGGCTGAAGGGCAGACTGCCCAACAGCATTCCTGAGTCCAAGAATTGGGAACGGGGAGTAAAGAATTAGAAATAAATAAATGAACTCTAGGTTTGAGAAATCTCATACTGGATGTTGGATGAGAAGGAAAGAAATATACTACTAAACAACAAATAAAGAGGAGGATAAATTGCAATCCCAACAAACCCAGAAGCCGTTACGAATGACATATATATATATATATAAATCTCCATTGTCACTGAAAGTAACAAAAAGCTGGGAAGCCTCAAAACCCATCTTACGTTAGCTGTCCTCTTCCCCCATTTTTAATACGCACGCACTACTCTCTAGCCTCTCTCTTCCTCTCTCTAATATACGTACATACACTGTGCACACTGTGTTTCTCTCTATCTAAATCTATAACAAGAAAGAAAGGTAGGGAAGGGAAATGGTATACAGCACTCTCTTTTTTTCAACAGGCCAATAATATTTGAGCCAACTTACGTCCAATTCTATTAATTTTTATTAAGATTTTTTAAACGGTGTAAAAAAAATTAAAAAAATATTTTTTATTTTTATTATATTTAAATTTGAAATTATCTTTTTTTTTTTAAACAAAGTACGTACTGTATCTTTTTAGGAAGTGGAACACCACCTGACTAACCGGACTAAACTTTGGGCTACAATGATTTACTTACCCACTGTTCACCCATAAACCACCACAAACAAAAACCAAAACACACCCCCTTTTGATCAAAATTCAGCATAAAACCTTTTTTTGCTTTGTCCCTGCCCATCTCTATCCCTTTTCCCCAAATGGGTATGCATCCCTAGAAGAATCCCACCAAATTACCGTCTAAGATCACCCAAATCTGATAAACCCCAGCTTCTTTCTCTCCCTATATAAAGAGATGAAAATTGGGTCTGAGTGTTAAAGTTTTAATCTTTTGATAATTATATTATTTATTCACATAATTACAGCCTCCTGTCTTTGTGGGGTTTGATTCAATGGCCGCCGGTGCAGAGGTGACTGGTGAGGTTCGGTCCTCACAAGATACTGATACTGTTAATGGTGATGGAATTGATAGCAATGCTGAATCTGTGAGTAATGGTGAAAAAGACTCCGATTCGAAATCGGAATTCAAAATGCAAGACATAGTTGACATGCTGTCCAAGCTGAAGCTGAATCCTTTGGCCAAAGAGTTCTTTCCTTCCTACTTGTATGATCCTAATCGCCATCAGTTGGCTGCCAACAACGTCTCTCCATCTTACAAGAACTTGGGAAATGACAACAATCGGAAGGTATATACTTGTATTTCTTGGTTCTTCATTGATTTTTACCATTTCTTTTGTTTGATTATGTCTCAATTCTGCATTTGATTGATGGGTTTTCCTTATCTTGTGGTTTTAGATAAAATGTTTCTGCCTATTTAGCTGTCAAGGACTCAAGGGTTTTAATCTGCGAAGTTCCTATTCCTAGATTCATGCTTATTGCAACTTTAGTTGAATTCCATCCTGTTTCTTTGTTTTTTAATTAGTTTGAGTATACCCGTTGTTGATTTTGATTCAATTCTGCATTTGGTGGATTGGTTTCCTTATCTTATGATATTAGATAAGGAGTTTATGATTTTTATCTGCTCAATTTCCATTTCGAGATTTGTGCTTACCGTAACTTGAGTTTAGTCTGTGTTTGTTTCGTTCGGGTTTGTTGGTTCCAAATTGATGCTTTTCATGCTTTAAATGGTGCCCGTATTCATTACTGTTAACCATTACCATTGGTTAAAATCTTGTAAACTGCGTTCCGGAATTGTTGTGTGTTTGTGTCTCAGAAAAACAGAATTTTTGACATTCAATTTGCAGGAAATGGATAATCCATAATCAATATCCAGTTTGTTGGTTTCATCTAAATGAGGTTTCAATGCGATCAATTTCTCCGCCATCATTGTATTTATTACCTGAGGTGAAAAGAATAACTTGTTGTGAATGGCATGTGTTAGGAGGAATTTCCGGAGTTTGAGGATTGAATTTGTCATGTTGAGTTTATCCAACTGCCTGTTTAAATCTTGTTGCTTATAACTGTTGGGCTTTTGGAACTAGGTGTGCATACATACAGTGGTTGTTAGAACAGGAATTCGCTGAGTAGTTGGCTGTTTCCTTTTTCATGTCTTTTGGCGCTTTTGGGTTTTGTTGTGCGATCTTGATCCACCTCAGTGCAGGGTTAACCTGATGTTCAAGCTAGTCATTTTTCCTTATTTGTACACGGTTTGGTGTTTTAAGTGAGGAAGTTTTCAGAATTTCGGTTGCATTTTTTTTGTCCTCATGGATCTTGACTCTTGTTTTAATTGCTATCTAACTACGGAGTACTACTGAACCACTTTCCAACTACTACTGCTTCATGTGTTTCAAAGCGAGTTTTCTCAATTTGCATGTATTACTATGGGCATTTATAGGTTCCTGCTGGTTGCGTAGATTTCTCTCGGTGGGAATCACCTTCTCTACTGAAATTCCTAATGCGCCTATTGTTTAATAATAAATTGACTATGCTAAAAACGAATTTGCTAAGGGTCTTGTGGCGGCATTGACTTTTGTACTAATCGTATGTGTTGTTTTTGTTGGTATTTATGGAACTCTTTTCTGTGTGTTTTTCCAGAGAAGAAGCGGTTTTAATCAAGGAAGGAGGAGGTTAAATGGGAGAGCTTTTAGAGCTCAAAGAGAAGATAGTATTAGGAGAACAGTGTATGTGTCTGAAATTGATCAGAATGTAAGTAGAAATCCAAAGCAATTTTTATGCTAATATTAAATTTGTTACAGATCCATGATCTTGATAACTTGAATTAACAGAAGTCTTTTATAATTTTAAACCAGGTCACTGAAGAACGGCTCGCTGCCTTATTTAGCAAATGCGGACAAGTAAGTTTGCTCAGTTGAACTACAGTTAATCTATTGTTGTGGAGTGCTTTGGTGAGTGGAGCATTGGGTGCTTCGTTTCAACTCCTTGGCAAATTAAAGACTAGTGCTTTGACCTATGACCTACCTTTTGACTTGCCTTAAGAAGTTGATTCTTAATTGCCTTTGATTGATGTAGAATGCATGGATCTGTCTTTGAAGAGACAAAAACCAACTTTTTACACATGAGTGGTGAAGAGGCAGACTTCAAACCTGCTAGGCTTTGAATGCATTTATGCGATCTTCGAAACTTGCTGTCGACAACCTTATTCATTTGTTTGCTTGCTAGACGATTTTCTTAATCCTATAGGTATTAGTAGTGGGCTTTAATCGGACACTCCAAAGAGGATGTGACCGGTTGGAATCCCCTCTTGAGGCCAAAACGCTACAGAGAATGTCCAAGCTTGAGGTTTTTTATGTGCCTAAACAACCCAGGTGATTTTTTAGGGAACAATTTTCACTTTTGGTGGACAAATTCATGGGTCTTTAAAAATGATTGGCAATTGTATCTTAAGCTTTCCTGATTTGGGTTAAGACTAACTACAACAGCTAACCAATTATGAACCTCACGTAAAAACAGAGCTCCAAAGCAACCGAGGGGAATGGGCACCCACTATAGCTTCTACCTGCCATTACCCCTGCCCATTCCTACCCTATCCAACATCCTTGCACCCTGAAAAGCTATCTTTTGCGCGAAGGTAAGCTGTCTTTCCGATACAAAAACAAAGAAGAGGTAAGCTGTATATGCCCTTGTTCTAGATCATGATACCTAACTTCAGTTCCATTCTTTTGGGGCTGTTGGCTCTATATTGATGCATTGTTGGAATGAACTTGAGCAGATCTAAATCACGATGCTAGCAAGATCTATGGCTTATGTTTTTTTTTTTTTGGTAAGTAATTTCATTTCACCAAAAACAGGGCAACTACAAAAACAACGGGGCATCCCCCTGAACAACAAGGCTAAAGTTTATGGTTTATGTTGCTTATGGTAGATTGGCATAACAAGAAGAAGCAGATTTGGTTAAGCATCATGTCCTGAGATTATGTCTTCCTTATTGTAGCAGGCCTTAGAGATATCTTGCACATGAGTCTGAGTGCAGTCTTCCTACAGGAATATAAAGTAGAATCACTGGAGAATGAAATGACATCAATTTTGTGAGATGAAAAACTGTATCTTCTCCCCCTGCGTGTGCCTTAAAAGACCTTGGTTACGGATGAGCACATGTCGTGAATTCCCAGGCGATATTGGCATTTCTTGAACATGACGTTATCTGGATACAGATGGTGTCTCGTAAACCACGTCCTGTTTAGTCTTTGGCAGTGAGTGGAAATGTAGGACCGCGATGGAATGTGGCCGTAGCAGTGAAACTATATGGTATCCTTGTCATTTCTCTTGTGCATGACATGAATTCTAAGTTATTTTGGAGGAAAGAGCGGGTAATGTTATTCAATTTAATGTGTAAACATTTTGTATCACGTCTGTGTTAGCAAGGAAAAACCAAGATGGTGACTTAAGGATAGCTACACTATGAGACTTGATGAGGTTTGAATGGTTTAGATGCTTCATGCATATATGACAGACCAATCGCCTTTTTGAAAGCTTTCTTGGTCTGGCACAAAGTTAGTGAAGTGATTTGATGTTTCTCACTTTAAACGAAGAATGCTCCTACATAATTGGCAGGGTAGAATGCATCCTGTGAAAATGATTTTGTAAGCTTTCGTTAACATATTGGTTTGAATCCAGGGTTCAGATGTATGTCATGTTTCATAGTACCTGTTTGCAGAAAGAAACTGTGGTACAGGCCCTTTGTGTACTGCTTTATGAGCACACTTTTGTTGTACCACATGTTTCTTTCGAACCACTCTAATTAGTTTTGGCATACCAGAGGTACTGCACCTAATCTCTATTCCTGCTGGAGACTTGTTGAAGAACCTCATTCTTCAAAGTGCTTCATCCGCATCCCTTGCCAATTTTTTTGCTTTAGTCTCGTTCATATTTCCATGCTTTATCTGACTTTGTTGCTGTATGTAGTTATGTTCCTCTTTCTGTACCATTTTGGATGTTTTGCAAAAATATGTATCAGTTCTTAATTTAGGGCTTTCATTTCATTTGGGGAATGTTTTCCTTTTCTTGTGTTTTCGTCACTCCATTTGACTAATGAATTTTTGTCTTCGATGACACTTCTTAGAATCTTGTTTTGTATCTTTTTCTCACCCCCTTTAGAGACTACCCAGCATAATTATGCTTCCTGGATGTTCAACGCCTTGAAAACCATATTTATTCTGACATTCTTTCTTTGTATGTTTAATTTGAAGGTGGTTGATTGTCGAATTTGTGGCGATCCTCATTCACGTCTTCGCTTTGCCTTTGTAGAGTTTGCTGATGACCGTAAGTTGGTTTCTTTGGGCTGAAAATATTAAAGTGTCATTGAAGATAGATATTGCTTGATTTCTCGGGGCTCACTCGTCATGTAAAATTATTTGGACAGGAGGTGCAAGAGAAGCTCTTAACCTTTGTGGGACGATCATTGGTTTCTATCCAATTAGGGTCTTACCTTCGAAAACTGCCATACTTCCGGTGAATCCAACATTTCTTCCTAGGGTATGAATGATTCTAGCCATTACTGCTGTGTTAATATTCAAACTTCCGTCATGAACTATTGTTCACTGACTTTTATACGTACAGTCAGAAGATGAGCGAGAAATGTGTGCAAGGACGGTCTATTGTACAAACATTGATAAGATGGTATTTCCCCTTTTGGGCCTTATATCATTCCCAAGTTGTGATCTCTATGTTTCCTGCTATATATTTATCACTGCATATGCCTAGTTTCTATGATGACTTCTTGTTTGGTGCTTATGTTCTCTTGCTTGTCTTCATAAAAATTGTGAGTCGAAACTTCTGATAGGCTGATCGCTAATTGAGAAACTTTGAGTGAATGAATAGATTTTTCATTTATGCGGAAAATAAAAAGTTATTTTGATGATGCAGATTACTCAAGCTGATGTCAAGTTCTTTTTTGAGTCTTGTTGCGGCGAGGTATTCGAATTTTCTCTTTGCTCTGTAGTTGGGTTGCCAAGAATTTTCTTGTAATTTTGGTTAAACTTCTCTTATACAGGTTTCTCGCCTTAGGCTTTTGGGGGATAATGTGCATTCTACCCGTATTGCTTTTGTTGAATTTGCTATGGTGAGTTCGTTTTTCTGAATATGCTTGAGTGATAACCTGGTCAATGCTGATTCCTACGGTTCGATATATCTGTTTCTGGGTGTACAAGCAGCAAGCAACACGGCAATACACAATTTGTTTGTCCAAAGTGGATATGCTTTTTTTTATCTGATTATTAGTTCCTAAAAAAATGTCCTCACCTTTAGGTGCATTAATAAGTCCATATGGGGAAATAATTTATATGGCATATAGCATTGTCCTTTTATATGTGCGCAGCGCCCTTATCCTGATTCCTGTCAATCTTATTTCTGTTGACGTGAGTCATGACTGGTTCTCTTTCTACGTCACTTGCCTAGAGTTAGTTACTTCATTTGGGACTGAACCTTTTCATCCATCTTTTATCTGACTCTTTTCTTGGGGCTGGCAAGGGTGTCTGAGACCCGGCTTATCACCATGTCCAACTGTCCATATAGTCCCCACTCCCCCCGTGACCAAGTCCATCATCTTCCTGGTCTATGAAACACTATCAATTGTCTACCCCTGAATTTTGGACCTATCAACTTTGGGAAGCCATAGGTCCTACGTTACATGGACTCTTTATCTCCTGTACAGGGCTGTGTCATACGGATATGATATGGGTGGGTGGGTGTGAACTATATTCAAGAAATGTACCTAGTGTAGACACGACTGTGTTCGCTTTGGGTCTCTA
Source organism: Rhododendron molle (assembly GCA_025413875.1). Lineage (NCBI taxonomy): Eukaryota > Viridiplantae > Streptophyta > Magnoliopsida > Ericales > Ericaceae > Rhododendron > Rhododendron molle. The sequence continues at coordinate 46,018,981 of CM046393.1, forward strand.
AAACCAACCCCTCCCTCTGTCCCAAATAAGTTTTCTCTTCAATTATTACTCTCATTTCTCTCTCTCTCTCTCCCTCCACTCATTACCCAACAAATCTCTTTAAAAACTCAAACCAAACAAAGATTTATTTTCCTGATATTTGAAGAGGGAGGATGAAAAGTAGCACATTACCTAAAAAGAGAAACATGTATAGCCTTTTCCCCTTATTTCATTTAATTTCAAGTGCAGCTGTTAATTATTCAAAGCAAGTTATCTTAGAATGTAAAATACTATAAGTCTATAATATCCAAATAAAGTATTGAGTCCTCTTACCCATGAATAATTCCTAGACACATATTCGGAAGTCATAAGGTTTAAGTTTACGGGGAAATGTGACCAGAAAATACTTCCTTTGACAGTGCACGAGTCGATTTCAATGATCACCAAATTCTAAACTGGTTCGTCTTCTAGGAAGTTAGATTGAGAAAAACCAATATGATTCTCAAATGCAAATTTTCGCATCCGAGGACTGCCCGAATGACTGCTGGGATTGCTGCATAGTGCAGACCTGGTAAATTTGTTGGAGGAGTGTATCATTATCTCAGGATGGGTGCTCATTGTCATTTCTGAAGTACCATTTCCTCATTGGCCACGCTTACGTACTTTTTCCTTTCTCAGATAGGGAGTAGTTCTTTTATCATAAAGAATCTGTAAACGCAACTGCCTGTCATATTTAAGTGGCTATGTAATTATTATTATTATTATTATTATTATTATTATTATTATTTTAATTTATTTCTCTCTCAAACTGGTTCTTCTTTCCTTTATACGCAGGCAGAGAGTGCCATTGCAGCTCTGAGTTGTAGCGGAAGGCTCTTGGGAACCCAACCCATCAGGTAAATAACTGAACAATGTCTATAACTACTGAGCTTTTTCTGATTAAACTGATACCATTTCGTTCTTCGTGATTTTGTAATGAAGGGTAAGTCCTTCAAAGACACCTGTGAGGCCGCGTGTTCCTCGCCCTGGAGCCTGAGATCAGTGGACGAGAGTCGGAGTATTTCCTGTTGAGAGAGACTATGTTGTGATGGAGTGCAGAACTTTTGTTTCATTTTCGTTATTTCTGTCCTTTCCACAGCAACAGTAACTTTTCCGGCAACTGAACGATATCGTAACCCTGCTTCAGTTGAAGTTTTTTTTTCTGGGGGACGGTCCCATTTGACTTTTACCATGATCCGTATTATCTTTTTCTCAATGCGATATATCGACTTTGTCAATACTAGTTCCGGTTACCATTCCTTGGGTTGTAGTTGCTTGTGCAGGAACTTGAAGGTTTAAACCATCTCAATGGCTGGTGCAGTATTTGCTTATTTGTGGTTGAATTATTCACTCACCCCTCCTTAACGAGTAATTATTCAATGCCCCAAAGGCATTGCCAAGTAGTGCCCCAACTCTCTCTCCATCACATATTTGTGTGGGCTTCACACACTTTGTGGCAGCGACCACACAAATGTGTGGTGGAGGGATGGGTTGGGACACCACGATTTTTCCTCCTTAACGAGCCACAAAACCCATATAGTTGGCCTCCTCCTTAACGAGTCACAAAACCCAGATAGTTGGCCTTGGCCCTATGAACTCGTCCTCGCAAAAATAATGGTGTCGTTTATGGGCTCTTTTCGTGAGCTCAAAGGTTGCTATGCTCTTCTTTGGGCTCGATGATTTTCTCTGTCTTGATCGGAGCAGGCTCAGTAGCTAGAAGCAGAACGAAGAAAAATGGCTGAGAGAGAGAGAGAGAGAGGAGCAGCAAGGAGTCGAAAAGTTTTTGATGATTGATTAACCCACCAAGTTCATAGCACACCGAGTCTTTCTTTTGGTTCCTAGATATAGCATCTCCAATCCCAGACTTCAAATCGGGGATGTCAATTTTTTTTTGAAGGCTGACGTGGCATTTTGGCATCTCCAATTTGACATCAAAAACCTTTCTTTCCAACCCTTATGCCAAATTTTATTTATTTGACATCAAGTTATTCCTCTCCAACCCTTAATGTCAAACAGTTACTTTTCAAAACAAATGTTCAACGGTTACTTTTTAAACTTCAACAGTAACTTTTTGAAATTTGGCATGGAAGAGAGAAGTTGTCAAAATTGGCATGCAGGGGGTTATTGCCAAAGCCACGTCAGCTTTGACATGAGTAAAGACAAAAGGGTTGGACGGTGACTTGATGCCAAAAGTTGCCTTTGCACCGTCCACGTCATATTTGACATCTCCCATTGGAGATGAATACGGCCAGAGTTCGTCCTCAGCGCCTTCCCCCCCCCCCCCCCGAAGGATAAGTTTCATCAAGATCAACACCAATCAAGCGTTTAAACGTCAAGCTACGAGAAGAGGACGGCATTGTCAATCAATGCAAAGTGGATTGGCCTACGCCTTCATCGTGGGTGTGGCGTTGGAGAGTGTTGGGACTTCGCGGTAGCCTCCCGAGACCTCCTAATAGCCTTCCAGCCTTCCTTGATAATGATAACCAACTGTACATGTGCTCACACCTTTGATTATTATGTCGACAAATGTTCTCTGGTTTGCTCTGTGCAAAAGCAATTTAAAGTTGGATACGGTAATCATGTGCCTTGGGTGTAATTGGATGTGTCTGACTATATGAATAATACTACGTATTATCTCTTTTTTTTTTTTTTTTATAACCGGATGTCCGGACCAGTTTGTCTGCACTTCGACTAATTCCGTGGCCTTCAACTTAACGACGACAATTCCGAGGCCCTGGATTTGTTTTGTGTGCCCGACCCAAGTCATGATATCATAACATGTCAAGCAACAAGCTTTTTAGACTTTGCATTACTTATAATTTCTTGATGAACTAGCCATCACGGAATCTGTTTCTTGTGGGCGATGTTTACTTGGGATTGAGTAAGACTGAAGGCAAATCCAAACCGAAACACCAGGTGCTGACCCAACTCTTACTTGCCTCGATCCCATCATTTTGATTCTTGTTCTTGAGACTTTTGGTTTGGGTTTTGAGTAAGGTTTTTGGGATAATGAGTATAGATAGATAGATAAAAAAAAAAAAATTATTAGGGACCGTGCAGAGAGAGAGGGGTTGGATTTTCAGACTCAAAATGAACTCTTACCAATCTCGAGATAGACTCAACGTTTTCGACAAATTGATTCATGTATCAATGACACGTGATATCATAATGTCCGACGAGCACCATAATATCTCTCCATTGCCCATGAATATCATGTTTGGAGTGCTGTACAACTTTTCCATCCTCGATTCCTCTCTTCAATCATCTTCAACAGCCTTTGGTCCTTTTATTTGGAGTATGGAAATAATACTATATCGCTTTCTATAAAATTCACTATAACACTCGAACATTTTTTTTTCCCCCCTCCAAAACTTAAATAAAATATTTTCTCAGTTTCGGTTAAAATATATTCAATACTGGTTCTATTTTGGAGATACCGAGTAATTTTCTAATCGATACAATAATATTCACATACTGCCCTCTAGATATAGAGCATCATTAATCCTCTCGAATGGAGGAAATTAAGTTTTTAGTTCTAAAAAATTTAAAAAATTCATAGGTAGTGAATATTCGCATTAGAAATGCCCTTGGGGAAAAAATAGAAAAAGAGGAGCAGTCAATTAATTTTGGTAAATTGGTTTAGTTTCTTCTAGGGCAAATTTCACTGACCTCCCACGAACAGAAACCTCCCCTGAGGTTTCTGAAATGACACTACCCTCCTCCTTTACCTGACAATACCAAGGGAACCCCCCCTCTGTTACCAGCACGTTAAAATGGATGGAAAAAATGATGTCATTGTACTATACTTATTACAATACCTATACTACCCTCACCAGACTCTTTACCCTTCTCATTTATAAAATATAAAATACAAACACTACTACATTTTGTACTCGTTTCATTTTGAGTTTTTGTCCTTATTTAAAAGGATTCATATTTGTTAATTTTCTATCAAACTTTTGTAAATTATTGGTTCATCTTGATAAGAGGAATTGAAAAAGTAAAAAATTAAGACTTTTACCAAATATTTTGAGAAATTCAATATTTTGGGTAAAAATAATAACTTTTTACTCTTTTGATTCCTCTCATTGAGACGAACAATTAATCCACAAAAATTTAACACAAAACTAGCAAATACAACAACAAAAAACTTCAAATATGAACAAAAACCAAAAAGCCTAAAAATCCCACAAACAAAAACCCTATTATTGACTATCTCACCCATTTCATACATAAAACACAAAAGCCTCAAATTTTGTATACCCTAGTAGGATTTGACCCGAAAACCCAAAAAAAAATTTGGTTTTTGTTCATATTCGAATTTTTTCGTGCAGGCTTGTTTGTGGAATTTTTAGGTTTTTTGTTTTTTTTTCATATTTGAATTTTTTTTTTGTATTTGCTAGTTTTGCGTTAAATTTTTGTGGATTATTGGTTTGTTTCAACAAGAGAAATCAAGAGTATAAAATTATTACTTTTACCCAAAATATTGAATTTCTCAAAGTATTTGGTAAAAGTCTTAATTTTTTATTTTTTCAATTCCTCTTATCGAGACGAACCAATAATTCACAAAAGTTTGATAGAAAATTAACAAATGTGAATCCTTTTAAATAAGGATAAAAACTCAAAGTGAAACGAGCACAAAGTGTAGTGGTGTTTGTATTTTATATTTTATAAATGAGGGGTAAAGAGTCTGGTGAGGGTTGTATATGTATTGTAATAAGTATAGTACAATGACATCACTTTCTCCATCCATTTTAACGTGCTGGTAACCGGGGGGGGGGGGGGGTGTCCCTTGGTATTGTCAGGTAAAGGAGGGGAGAGCAGTGTCATTTCAGAAACCTCAGGGAAGGTTTCTGTTCGTGTCAGAAATCGCAGAGGAGGTCAGTGAAATTTGCCCTTTGTTCTATGCAAAACTGGACTTTCGTGCAAATTAACAAGATGTGCAAACTTTTTTCCATGGGAATCCACTTTTGACTAGGAAAATTCCATCCATCACTGAAGATTGCCACTCCCACTAGAGGTCGGGGCCAGCTCAGACTTAGGACCTGTTTGAATGATGTGATGTTGGAGGGTACAAGGAAAGGAGTATATTGGCTTCTTTTTCCAGATTCCAAAATGGATAACAAACAGGGAACAATTCTTTGGCCAATGAGTACTCCTCCCAAGCAAAGTCAATTTAGCATGTGGTTAAAGTGCCTATTAAAAATGGAATATGGAATATGGAATACTGGATTAGATAAGTCAATGGAGTGATTCTAGATTAATGTGGATTAGATAATTAATTAAGTCAATACCTTGTTTTGGTTGATAATTTTGAGATAAGATTCTGAAATGATAGAAATTACTAGTATTATTCTTGAACATAAGAAAAAATGAATGATCAGACCAAAGAAATAAAGAAATGCAAAGTACCTACCGACGAGCACTGATCTTTTTGCCTTGTGCTTTCTCAAGTGTACGAAGCTTTGCCCAATCCTCAATGGCCCGGTACTATAAGAAAATGGCCAATGGGTGTTTGCCCGATACCATGAGGCATCTTCATTTATGTTAGGTGTGTTCCAAACTGTTCATGTCGTAAATCTTGCAGAGAACGATATCCTGTAAGTCGTAAATCTCACAAAGAACGACATCCTGTAAGAATTCAATTCAACCTGTCATTAGTAGATAAATGAACAACCCGTTTAAGATGCATGATTGAAGTTCAAGATTATATGTTTTTCTATTTTGTAAAACAAAACGCGGTCTGGTAAGGTACTCGTTGATGTCCTTTTACATCCGTTTTTCAAAGGAACATTGTAAGAGTAGTTTACAAGATTTACACGATAAATGATTCAAATCATTATTGTGGCTCGAGAATAGAATTGTATAGATTTGCGTTTTTTTTTTCTTTGGTCAATTTTCTTTAACATTTCAGCTTGTTCTTTTTTTTACTTTCTGTATAGAAGTGCGCTGTATATATCCAAAAAGTAACAAATAAATTAAAAATCACTTAAGACGAAAGAACACGAATTACAAAGCAATCGGTAAGTATTTTTTAAATTTGTTGAGTGATTTTTCCCATTTCTACATCTATGATGCAGGCTGGGACACATTGAGTTTGAGTATCTCTTATACATGTATCATAAAACTTTTACTACATCTCTCTGTCGATCGATAGGTTTATATTGTTTGGCCACCGTAAACCTCATTGTACTTAAGTATAATTAAATTAACCGTTAAACCAACTGTCCCGATTAATTGAACATCATCTAGTTAGCTATAGCTTAGCAGCAGGGGTACGGTAAAGGTGTTTCTCAACAGGAAAAGGGTTTGGGGCAGTACTGATCCACAGATTGGTCTTGTTTGTTCAAAAGATAAACGTGCAATTGAAGAAGGCCAGACTTTCTCTAGCCCCTGTTTGTTTTCACAATCATTTTGCGCCAAAAAGTTGTAAACATCAATTATCTCTCTCATTGACCCTTTCAAGAGAGTCTTAACTACATCCACACACCATGAAGTTTGATGAGCCGAATATAAAAGCAAGCTGCTTCTTCTTCTTCTTTTTGTAACTCAAGGTGTCCAGAGACAGCGTGCGAGCACCTCACACTAATTCTTACAATTCCTGCCACAGCTATTTCACATGCTTGCATGTGGGGGTGAGATGACCCCAAAGAGTTGTTGGCAAGGAGAGTCGAACCTAAGACCTTAAGATGGAGCAAATACCAAAGTCGCAGGCCAAGATCACTCAGCCAATCCCTTGCTTCCCCACTTTAAATTAACGTTGCTTAAATGTGTTGTTTCCCGATCGATTATTATATAATGGTATGTGTCAACGTTTCCAAGCCATTGTCCCATCATTTTCTTTAGGATCTGTTTCGAACTTAGGGAAAGAAAAATAAAAGAAATGAAAGAAAAGTGTAGAGAAAAATTATTCTTTGTTTTGATTTCTTTCTTGTTTCCTAGATCTCAAACCAAATAAGAAAAAAGTATTTTCCTTTTTTTTCCCCATAAGTTCCAACTTCCAGCCAATAACGATCATGCGCCATGCAACAGTTAAGTGCTAGAACATTAGGAGTTCGAGCGGATGGAGCAGCATCGATACTCCTTACAGTAACCTAACTCATAACCCACTAACGCTACCCATGACAAGAAAAAAAAATGCATATATTTGCGTAACCTTTTGACTCGATTAACCTTTTTTTAAGTGGAAAACAGAAGAGGTGTGATCTTGATTTCTTTCATGTAGTGAGCAAGCGTAATTATTAATCAAGCATCGTTTTGTTTATGACGTGGACTTATGCTAAGGTGGAAAAAGAGAAAAGAGGTCTACTAGACAGCGTTGCCGACGCCGTCCAGTTCTACCGTGTTTAGGACTAGGGGTTTAGATAGTTTTCCATAACGGTAAGGGGGACATTGACACTTGATCGAAAAATGTGAGAGCTCGACAAGTGAAATTGAAAATGTAAGGGGCAAAGTGACACTCGGTGTAAAGTGCAAGGGTACAAATTGATTGTTAAGACGTCACTGATTGCTATGGTTACGCACTCCTCCCAAGTCCCAAACCCAAACACTGACTGGACTTTCTAACCCACATGCATGTACCAAGTCTCCCACGAAAAAACAGAGTCAGCTCCTCTCGATAGAGTGGACCATTTTTTTGGCTCGTTTGTGGGTCCTTTCAGGATCCACTTTGATGATTCAAATCGTCCGTAATCTATAGCTTATCGAAAATATTATTTATGCAAAAAATCAAGTTAATCGAATATCATTTGATATGATTTCAAGTACGTTACTTTTAGAACACACACACACATATATATATATGTATGTAACAAGATTGACCACTTTAACCCATTTATCTCAATGAAATTATGCAATAGTCCGGGTGTACTGCCACGTAGTACTCCGGACTACTTTACAATTATACATTTCTGTAGGGTCTACCACTGAGTGTATGAATCCCATAGGAACGTGTGGTCTTAAAGTGGTTCGGAGTATTACGTGACAGTACTCATAGACTACTGAATAATTACTCTTTATCTCAAGAGAAATTGTATCAACCCGTATTTTATCAACTTGATCAGTTTACACATAGACGATGTTGATGTTGATGTTAATATCATCACCTAATTGGCCTAAGACTCTGTTCTGGAAACCTTTTTAAAAATTAAGTACTTATTTCTCATACTTTTTTTTCGAAAATAATAAAGGTCTTCCACAAAATTCAAATACAAATTTACTTCACATTTTCAAACTCAAAAATAATGTAAATGAAAATAAAAATAAAAATTCACATCATATTAAAAATCTCAATGAGATCTATCAAATAAGATCCATAGTGATAAGAAATTTTTTTGCGTAAATTCATGATTTTTGAGCTTGAAATTGCCGTATACAAAAAAATAAGACTGTTGCTATTGTGTTGGGCGACGGTGGAGGGAAATCGTACCGGCTGCCGCGCCAGGCCGTCTCCGGCCACTAGACGACCGATCCAAACTGTCCAAAAATTCTTTAAAAAAAAACCAAATATCATATGTACACGGAAAAGGGGTGCTCGGATCAAGCACCCTACACACGTTGGATACCATTGATTCCCGCAAAGGCCCCCTTGGTTTTTTTTTTTAGAATTTTTGGATAGTTCAGATCTGCCGTCCGGTGGCCGGAGACGGCCCGGCGGGGCAGCCGGTACGATTTCTTTCCCCGGCAGGTATATTTACCTGTACAAATTCTACCAAAATAAGTACCCAGCTTCTTATTTTCAGGAACACCCCTTCTTATTCAACAAAAAATAAGTTCTTATACACGTTCTGGAACACAGTCTAAAACATGATCAATTTGGATCATCATAGGCCCCGTTTGATAAAGGGATTGGAGGTTGGGATTGGATTGTGAAGGTGATGGTATTAGTAATACCTTGTTTGGTAACCAAAATTGGTTCGGACTAATAGTCCGATGGGATTAATAGAGGGGGTATTAGGGGGTATTGTTAATACCCCGTATGTAACGTATTAATAGTCCAATCCCAACTCCTTCACATTACAAATCCCTTTTCATTACCAATTTCTTCTAACAATCCAATCCCATCATCTAATCCCATCTCAAACAAACATGATATTAATAATCCCATCATCTAATCCCATCCCAAACAAACATACTCATTATCAATCCCTTCTCATTACCAATCCCATCTCCTTACGAATCCCAATCCTAATCCCATCTCCTTACGAATCCCATCCATCTATCACTGTTATCAAACGAGGCCATAATGAGCTGGGCCACAAGTGGGCTACTTGAACCTAGAATTTGGTAGTAATTAGTCACGTGCATTGGAGACCAGTTTCAAAACGGCGGTACTAGTTTGACCCAATTTTTTTTTGGGTCAAGCGGAAAAACCAATTTGGTCCTTCTAGACTGCATGCCTTTCTCTCTCTCTCTCTCTCTCTCTCTCTCTCTTAACGGTCAACTTCTCTGACCACACTCCATTTCAAACCGTGCCAACCCCCAAACATTATAAAAGCATCTCAACGTCCATTCCAAAACCATCAACAAATCCACGTACAGAAAAAAAATCCCTGCTTGCCCACCCATAGAAGGCAAAGACACTAATCAGCCGATCAAATTTGAAGATTATTTCTTTCCATGTCTCGTGGCAACGTATCTGGGCCGGTGAAGGTAGTGTATATCGAAACGAAGCACGTGGAAACCGATGCCACGAGCTTCAAGTCCGTCGTTCAGAGACTCACCGGAAAGGATTCCAAGGTTGGGGTGGAGCAGACGACGGGTGGCGAAAGAAGGGCGGCGAATTTGTCCAGAGGAGCTTCATTTAAGGAGTTTGATAGGTTGCTCATGGAGCTGCCGCCTTTCGATGAACTTTATCGGCTTTGCACTGGCTGAATTCTGTATTATAATGCATGCAAAAAATCATATTCTGTGTACATAATCATATTCTGTGATTATGTACTAATGTATACTGGTAGTTTATAATGCGTTTATGTGAATGCAATTTATCGAATAAAGTTTATCAATTCCTCTTTGGATAAAAGATCTCTCTCTCTCTCTTTCTCTCTCTCTCTCTCCTTTGTTTCTCTCTGATCTTATGTGATGCTTACCGCGCGAGTAACCTTAAAAGTGCAACATCTAGCCATGCCCCACCCCTGCAACAAGGGTATCCAATAAACCTAATTTTTCGTACAATCAATATTCTCGGTGAAATCTAAAAAATGAAGAGTTGAGATCTCAGACAGGGGCAAATAAGTCTCACAAATAGGTCTAACATCACTATCCGGTCCCTTTTCAGTAGGGCTGCAAACAAACTGAACAAAGCTTTGTCGAGTTAGAGCTCGGCTCGTTTACTAAACGAGCCAAAAACTTGAGCTCGAGTCGAACTCCTTAACAAGCCTAACTTAGTCATTTACTAAACGAGTCTTATAACACCCCAAGCAGACTACTAGCCCAATACCTTGATTTTGATCTACAAGCCACACCATATGGCCCAAAAGCTTAAGCACAAGGTACTAGTAGTAAGCTCACAAGGTTTGTTATATGCCTAAGATCATCCATGTAGATTTTCGATGTGGAACGAGGTGTTACAAATCTCTTTAATCGAGCCAAGTCTAGCTCCTTAACGAGCCGAGCTTCACTCGGCTCGTTTACTAAACGAGCTAAAAACTCGAACTCGCGAGCTACTCGGTTAGTTTAGAGCCATACTTTTCGGTATCAAACAGCTGGACGCAAGAAATGATTTGTGTGTACGTACAAGATCAGAGAGAGCAGTTTTATGGGAGGGCAATTCCCTTTGGAGATATTTCTTTCCTCGCAAGTGTTTGGGTATATTTGTCATTCATCCAGTTGAATTTTTTTCATTTACACTCCGTTTGTTTCGATGTAAAATATGAAAAATATTCTACTCATGTAAAATATTTTTTCAGAAAACAAACTTCAAATTTTTATTTTTTAATATTTGGTTGGCACTTAAAAATATTTTCAAAAATCAACAAAAAGTGTAAATGGTAGAGAGATATGAGAATATTGGAATTGAACATGGATCAAAACTGACGATCGAGGAAACTGAACAGTAAGAATTGTAGTAGAAGGCATCGGGTTCATTTCGGAAAATAACTTATGAAAGATTTAAGGGTAAGTCATTTTCATCCAACTAATGAAAAATATTTTACATGTAAAATGTTTTTCTCATTTTTTATACAACCAAATACCGAAAAATAGGTAAAACATTTTACGCCCAAACAAACGGAGCCTTAATCACTTATAAGCAGCCACTATAACAAAATGTTGTACGGAATTACATTTGGTAAGACCGGTATTTGTTTAATCTCGCAAGGGGAGAGGGTGTTGAGTCCAAATGGGACGGCGCATGCGACCGTGGTTAACTATATTATCCTCCAACTCCAAGATAGGCTTAACAAACATTTCGGACGAAATGGAATTTGATGACCAAAACACCATTCCAACATTGGATATGAATTCATGGAACTGTTGTATGCTAGCAAATTTTCAATAACAAAAAGTTTGTTGTTGCGGGGGTTGCTGGAGGTTTGCCCCGTCATTCACTTCAGGACCCCTGAAATTAATCGAAATGCGTGCAATTTGGCCCAGACATCTGATTATGATAATAATAATAAAAAAAAAAACAATTGTTGTCGTTGTCGGTAGGGTTTGGGTTTTTTATTTTAGGTTATGGACTTGGCCCTTTAGGTGTTGGCATATCCTACTGGGTGTTTCTTGGGTTGGCATCTTACCAATCTTGGATTTGGGTCTCGAATTTTTGAGCACAGGATTATTCTTAATTTAGGGATCGGATATGATGCAGTCAAATTCTTGTTTCTTTTGTCTTTGTAACAATTTCAAAAATTAATAAAATTTTTGCCGTTTTAAAAAAAAAAAAAAAAGTTTGTCGAAAAGTCACCATCGGAAACACACTTATAAAGTATGGTCGATAGATTTTAAAACCAAACCAAGTACTACCCTCGGGCCGTTTCAGGCGGGGCAGATTTCAATTAGGTAGTTTTACCAAATTCTGCACTCCTATAATTTGCATGCGTAGTTGGACCCTCCTCCTTCCTAACAAATTAAACACAACAAATCACACATATATATGATCAAAAAGAATGAATAAGAACAAAATTCAGTGCAATATACTCGAGGAAAACAGCCAGACACACAAGTGCGGTGGAGTTCTCTACAGATAGTTCGTATTAGTATGACGTGACAAGGCAATAAATACTCTCTGATGGGATATGACAGGGTACGTACCATATTTGCACTTCCATTTTCGGTGCCGAAAAAAGACGGAAAGCACTGCTAGCTGCTAAAGGTTGTGATGGTTAGGTTTTCTTTAGGCAGGGTTTTGCATATATCCTCCTTGACTGCAAACACCTACTAAATTAACAATCGATCCTACGTTGATTCACCCTCCTCAAACAACCAAACCAATTAGTGGGTGAACCAACCAAACACAACCTTAATTGTCAAACAAACTTAACGCCCAATTGGTGGTTTTGTTGTTCGCATAACAACTGCCAACAACAATAAAGCTATATACTAGCTGCATCATGTGTGTGGTTGACACGACAATTGTTCGCGGCAAGTGGTAAAGCAAGAACGATTGCACAACAACGCAATTCAAACTCCGAGAGGAAATCGGGGCTTGCTTTATTATTTGGATGGTTAAAACACACAAGGGAACGGACGGCTGTTGCTGTTGGACCCATTTGCATGCGGGTCAATAGTCATCGGACCTCCTATGTTTTTAATAGTCGTCAAGAAGACACTACTACAAAAATAGATAAAAATCTCAATCATCTAGTGTGATCTTTCACTTTTAATCTCGCATTCAAAACCGTGGTCTATCAAGGTGTAACTAAAAATCTCTATCTTTTAACCACAAGATAAAAACCGTGATTAAAACTGGGACTAAAAACATAAAAACTGTAATTAAAATGACAAAACCATGACGTTTAATAGCTTAACATCTCAGTTTTATTATAAAACCGTGGTTGTTTATAGAGAAATAATCACAGTTTTTGAAAAAATCAAGATTAAAAGAGGTGTTTTCCCAAGGGAAAAAAACCTACTCTATTTCTCTTGTTGGGTTTTGAACCCAAGTCTCTTGAGTTTTTTGTAAAAGCATTAACCAACTCCACCACACACACTTTTCAATATATAATTGAAATATTTAATATATATAACATATGCGTTTAACTTACGACCTCAGTTTTTAGATGACTGAGATTAAAGGTTCTTTTTATCTCAGTTTTTCGAAAATGAGATATATTCTTTCATATACAATCTCAGTTTTTCAAAAACGAGATCTATTCTTTAAGTTACAATCTCACTTTTAGATTACTGAGATTAAAAAAATCTTTTCATCTCAGTTTTTTTCCGAAATGAGACAAATTCTTTCATATATAATCTCAGTTTTTAGAAAATGAGATCTATTCTACAAGTCATAATCTCACCTTTTAGATTATTGAGATTAAAAAATCTTTCCATCTCAGTTTTTTCATATAACTGAGATTAAAACTATAGTCCATAACATTTTATTACGCTTTTAGAAAAAGTGAGATCTTTTTCGTTTTTGTACCGTGATCTTTATATCATTTTGTAGTAGTGAGATCAATAATGCCAGAAATCATGCACATCAGACGTCACTCAATGCAATTTTTTTAAACACATCTTTAACTTTAAAAAAAATTAATTGATTGGTAAACTGAATCGATTGGAAAAATTGATTGAAATCGGATGAGAACAGATTTCGACACGACAATTATTCGCGGCAAGTTTCGAAGCAAGAACGATTACCAAACAACACAACTCAAACTCCGAAGAAACTCAAGAGAATCTCATTTTGAATTATAGACTAAACCACCATGTAATATACAAATTGAATCGATTGGGAGATTGAATGAAATCCGATCAGTACTAATTTTGAATTGTCGCAATCACAGCAAGAACGACTACCCAACAACACAATTCAAATTCCGAAAGGAACTCGATCGAGAGAATCTCATTTTGAATTACAAACTACCCTGTAATATCTACGTACAAACTATAGATACAAATTTGGTTCTTGCATATCCGTTAATTTCGTGCATGAAATGAAACATAAGTGGTGATGTCTCAGGCATATATTGGTCAACAGACTCTACATTATTATTATTATTATTATTATTATTATTATTGTCACGTAATCGGAACAAGATCCACTTTATGATTTATATAATATAAAATAATATATAAAATAGAGTGCAATCTGGCTACAAATCTCGACAAAAAGCAACCAATCAGTGGTCCACTTTCACTTTAGGACAACTAACACCTGAAGAACACATTTATTACTTTGCTGTTTAAGGTTGGTGGGGATTCCTATTTTCTATGACCAAATTGTTTGGAAATTCTCAAGTTTGAGGAGGTTAATTGATAATTAAGCAGTGGCGGAGTTAGAATTTAGATTTTGGATCACAAGTTATAATTATAACCAAAAAAAAAAAAATTCAACCTCAAATATTTTTTCCATTTCTTACTCGACAAAAATATAGATAAAAGAACAAATACCAATAACCTTGCGCACAAAATGAAGTCAATCGGTGATCACCGGAATGGGTGGAATTCGATTGTACTGGGTTTAGGCTCCGTTTCGGAATGCTTCTTAAAAAATAAGTACTTAGGGGGTGTTCCAGATTCAATTATTTTTTTAAAAGTTCTTTTTTCTGCAATGAGCAGTACAATAAAAGAATATGTGTTCCACTTTTCTTTAAAAACTACTTCTTTTTCAAAAAGCTTATTATCAAAATGACCATATTGCTCCTTGGACTTATTCACCTTCCCCAGACCTGGGCTTTCTCCTCTCCTGCCCCTGGGACGTCATTTTGGCTGAAAATTTTTCAAAAAAAGGGAAGGCTCTGGAAGTGGAACCAGCCTTCTTTTTGGGCCCAAAAAAAGGCACTTTTTCTAAATGTGGAATGGCCCCTTAATTTGCCACTTCTCTTTCAAAAATAATAAGGGGCATTCCACAAAATTCAAATCAAAAGTTCCTTTCACATTTTCAAACTCAAAAATAATGTAAATGGGAAAAAAAAATTAATTTTTTTTATACTGTATTAAAGATCTCAATGAGATCTATCAAATAAGATCCATAGTGGTAGGAAAATTATTTGCATAAACACATGATTTTTGAGCTTGAAGTTGCCTTATAAAAAAATAAACTGCTTATTTACGTTCTGGAACGGAGAAATGCCATGAACATAAGGGATCGTTTGGAAATAATTTTAGTGGAACTTCTTGGAGGTTATATTTGTCTTTTTTGTGGAGTTGAGTTTTGTTCACCCTCCACGTAAGAGGGTGAACATTACACACCTCGGATGCCGTTGATTCCCGCGTTCGCCCTCTCGGTTTTTTTTTTTTAGAATTTTTGGACGGCTCAGATCGGCCGTCCAGTGGCTGGAGACGGCCCGGCACGGCCGCCGGTACGATTTCCCTCCCGGCGCCTATTGATACCTATATAAATTCATCCAAATAAGTGGCAACCTTCTTATTTTTCTGGAACAGGGTTCTTATTCAATAAAAAATAAGTTCTTAAATCATTTTTGGAACGGAGCCTTAATGGTATCGATCTGAGTCGAATGAAAGAGGATAGGCTGCGTTGAGGGAGATATAGAGAATGTTTTGTTATGTTTGTAAAGAGAAACTTAAAAGTACATGTGGTAACAAAGTCAAAATCTCTAGAATCCCCCAGACTGTGGGCTTTCAATTTTGTCTGTTCTGAAAATTTCTGTGTTCGGTTGTAATTTCTGAAAAACATTTTTGGAAAAAAAATTTTGAGTTAGTGTTTGGTTTGATTTTTAGAAATGGTTGTTGGAGTAATGATTTGATAGAAAAATAGGGATAATGATTGGAAATAGGGTAATGAGTGGGGAGAGATAGAGAGAGAAATAGGGGTAATGATTGGAAGAGAATAAGGGTAATGATTGGATGAAAGAGTAATGATTAGAATGAGAGAAAAGTGAAAAGTGGAATCTTTTACACTTTTTTCGGAAATATTTTCCGGAAATTGCAATCGAACCCAGCCTCTGTATCTCTGTGCAAAGGGGTTTTTTGGGTGTCAGATTGGAATTTTTTTTCTTGTTTTAAATTTATCGGCAGAAAAATCCCTCGACATAGATGAACAAAGGTTTTTGGCACAAATGATCTTATGTCATGTTATTTTGTTGAAACTAAAAAAAAAGCTTTTTAAATATTGGGGGTCTTGGCCCCACCGAACCCCTTAACATTTCGCAGTTGTAGTTAAGTCCTTTGCCTTTGGCTACTGATTTTATCACTTTTTTTTTTGTTAACGCCACTTCTTTACAAGTGTATTTTTGGTGCAAAAATATAGTTGTAGGGGAGTGACGTTAACAAAAAAAGGGAGTGGCAAAATCATTTCCCTTGGCTTTTCATGAAGACTTGAAGAAGTATAAAAATTTGTTATGCGAAAAGTTACGGTGTCTCTAAAAGGATGGTAGACACCGAAATATTTCCCAAAAATGTAATACGTACCACCTCATATTAATTTTATGTCATCTAGATTATCTCATTGTTCTCAAATCAGTTAACTTTTAGGATGTGTTTGGTTGAATGGAATTAAGGTTGGAATGGAATAGTTATTCCAATGACTTACCAATTCCAATGTTTGGTTTATCATTGAATAATGGAATGATGATTCCAAATGAAATCACTATTTACCTTAGTAAATGAATTGTCATTCCATCCAAAAAACTAAGGAATTATTATTCCATTTTTTTGTCACACCAAAATTACTGGTGCCACTCCAACATTCACTATTGCCACACCAAAATTACTATTGTCACTTCAAAGATTACTATTGCCACTCCAAAAAATGTTATTGCCACTCCAAAAATTACTATTGCCACCTTATTCCATTGGAGATGAGAATAACTATTCTTAAGCACAACCAAACATGAGAATGAGAATAATTATTCCATTTTCAATTCCTCAAACTCTATTCCATTCTTAATTCTATTTCTATTTCTATTCACATTCCATTCCATCCAACCAAACGCAACCTTAATATTATTGATTTGATTGCGGTGCATATTAGTTAAACCAGGCATCTACATTGTCAGGAAAAGGAAAAGAAAAAAAAAAAAAAAAAAGATCAATGGCCTCTGGCTGAGGCAAGCTAACTAGAGCTGTGTGATACGCACCATCCGAACCGTCCATGAAAAAGACATTGAAAGGTTGGAGGTCACGTTGTTACTTTTTACGAAATTATTTTATCTCTTTTCACACACTCGGTTCTGAGTCTTTTGTATCCTTCATGGACATTTACATAGTCTATTGAAATACTTATCTGCTCACTAAACTAGAAAAACCCAATGACGCAAGGGAACAATTTTGTCATTCCCCTGCAAAGTATATTTTTGCATCAAAAATACACTTGCAGAAAAGTGACGTTAACAAAAAAGAGAGTGGCAAAATCAACAGCCCGCAATATATGTGGAACAATTTTTTTCCCACATTTCTATGCTTTAATTAGCAAACAATATATATTAGTAAACAACTTTAGCTTTAATCATACGACATTATTCATGTCATGTTATTCTCTTTTAAAATTATTAAAGTAATTATGTTTAGTGAACGAGGAGTTCACAATTATGATCAAAACATTATGCGTGGAACAAAATTTTTTTTTTTTCCTGCTACATTTCTATGCTTTAGCAAACACTATAATACACAAACTTACCTTTAATCATAGAACATCATTTATGACATATTATTCTGTTTTAATGTTTTGTGTTTATTGTTCACTAAATCAGGAGTTCACAATTATCATCAAACAATGGTTATTCATTAATCTTGAAATTCGGGTGTTTAATTACGTTAGTGATCAGGGGCGGATTTAAAGAGGAGCCAGGTGAGTCACGTGACCCACCTGGAATTTTCTGGGTAATTTTTTTTTTTTTTTTAAACTTTTGAAACCAAAACGTGGACCAAGACTTACCCCACCACAGGCGATACTCTCTCTAAAACATATCGTTCTCGCCGTTTGCAGAAACCCTCATTTGGGAGAAAGGTAATGCTTGAAAGGTAATGCTTCAAGATAACGCATTTCACAGCAAACTATGGAGTGCTTTTGGCTGCTATTTCTATATTGTTGCTATCTATCTCTATGCTGTTTCTGCTGTTGGTTGTTGTACAAAGTTTTTTCATGTTGTTTCTGCTGTCTCTTGTATCCCATGGTGTTGGTGAGACAATCTCTTCTCACCATGGATTGCCTGGACAAAAAAATTTGCCGGTCAAAAAAAAGTAATGCTTGAAAGGTGACCCATCTCTATAGAAATCCTGGATCCGCCACTGTTAGTGATTAACTTATGCAGAATAATTTTTTGGTTCAAACTTGTGCAATTTTTTTTTTTTTTTTTGGCATTTGTTAGTTTTACACCAAATTTTTATGTGATATAAGTGAGTAAGGATGAGAGGAATCGAAAAAGTAAAAAAATTATGACTTTTACACAAGTATTTTGGAAAATATCCAGAGAGAAAATTTTTTTATTTTTTTTATTTCTTTCAACCTTACTCACCCTTATTTTCCAAAAATTTGGCGTAAAATTAACAAACGCAAAAAAATAATTGAATAAGGACAAAACCAAAAAATTGTGTTGCATAAATTAATCGTTAGAGTGAACGCTCCCCACCATTCACAATGCACGATGTTATTTTGGCCCCTAAAATCAGTGACGGTGCCACTTGAGGATTGAATGGTCTTTTCTTTTTTTTTTTTTAAATTTGTATTTCTTCATATAAATAGGCTTCTTATATTGTTCTTCGTTTAATCACTTTAATACATTTTGGATATCAGTTCATTCTCAATCTTTTTTTGGATATTATTTTTAGCACAAGCATTCTTTTATTATTTTGGTGTAACTTATTACGATTTTTTTTTGTTTTTGTTTTTGTTGAAGTGTGTTAATTTTGTGCACCCACTACCTTTTATTTCTAACCACACCATTGCTTAAGACGCTAACAAAAAAAAGTCGGCACAAAATTATTGATTAATCACAACAAAAACTTGAGCACTACATGACATTGCTCCAAGCGTATTGGCTGCTATTCCGAATGGTAGAGCGTAAATTTATTAAACCCAAAAAAAAAAATCCTCAATATCTTTGTGACATCGTCTTAATTACTCTTAGGCTGTGTTCCAGAACCGAAAGAACCTCTTATTTTTTGTCCAATAATAAGCATTGTTCCACAAAAATAAGAAGTTGCCACTTATTTCCCCAAGAATTTTATAGGTTCCAATTGGCGCCGGGGAGGGAAATCATATCGGCGGCCGCGCCGGTCGGTCTCCGATCACCGGAAGGCCGATCCGAGCCGTCCAAAAATTCTAAAAAAAAAACCGAGGGGGCCCACGCGGGAATCAACGGCATCCGAGGTGTGTAGGGTGTTCGATTCGAGCACCCCTTTTCCGAGTATATATAACATATCATATGTACACGGAAAATGGGTACTTGGATTAAGCACCTTACACACCTCGGATGCCGTTTATTCCCGCTTAAGCCCCCTTGGTTTTTTTTTTGGGAATTTTTGGACGGCTCAGATCGGCCGTCCGGTGGCCGGAGACTGGCCGGCGCGGCCGCCGGAACGATTTGCCTCTGCCGGCGCCCAACACAATAGCAAAAGTCTTATTTTTTGTATACAGCAACTTCAAGCTCAAAAATCATGTGTTTACGCAAATAATTTTCTTATCACTATGGATCTTATTTGATAGATCTCATTGAGATCTTTAATACGGTGCGAAAAATATTTTATTTTATTTTTTCATTTACATTATTTTTGAGTTTGAAAGTGTGAAGTAAATTTTGTATTTAAATTTTGTTTGAGACCCTTATTATTTTTGAAAAAGAAGTGTAAGAAATAAGAACTTATAAAATAAGAAGAGTTGTGGAACACACCCTTAATTAACCAATGGCTTATTAGTAGTAATTTGCTCTTTCTTTGAAGGCTTAATTACGCACGCGCGGTCTGGCCAGCGCGTCGCATAATGCAATCGTCATCCCCCCCACACACTAAAGTGCAATCCTTTCGATTCTTTCCGGCTCTACTACTCTACCCGTCCTCCCCACCCCATCCCTTGCTTCCTCTCTCTCCTCTCTCTCTCTCTCTCTCTCTCTCATCATACCAGTAGTTCCCGTCGAAGAGGCACAAGCAAACAAAACAGCACCGATTTAACCGAAACACAAACCCAACACTCAACACCCACATACGTACACCCATATATTCTCCCCATATATATACGCACACAATCTCTGTTTTAGTATATTAGAGAGAGAGAGAGAGAGCGAGAGGGAAAAAAGTCTCCGATCCACCCTTCTCTCTCTCTGTCCATCTATGCATACATACAGGCACACAATATCATTCCAATCAGGTCAAAAGGTTCGCTCGCTTCCTTTCTCTCCTCGCGTCGTCGATTCCTCCACCTTATCGGCGCTACGAATAATCCACTATCTTGATCTCTGGTTTCTCGAAACTAAAAAAAAAAAAACTCTGTTTAATCGTCCTGTTCCCTTTCTTTACTTGCTTCGCAGGTTCTTGCGCCGTCGTTTCCGCATCGAATCCCGTGCTCGCCGGAACCAAAAACACGTTGATGTGCGACAAAAAAAACTAGGGTTTTCTGAAGGATTGTGAATAATTGAATGGGGAATAAGTTAGGGCGGAAGAGGCAGGTGGTGGACGAGAAGTACACGAGGCCGCAGGGGCTGTACCAGCACAAGGACGTGGACCACAAGAAGCTCAAGAAGCTCATACTCGACGCCAAGCTCGCCCCGTGCTACCCCGGCGACGAATCCGAGTGCGGCGGCTACGACCTCGAAGAGTGCCCGATTTGCTTCTTGGTCCGTGTTTCGATTCTTGACTAATTCGATGTTTGACTAATTCGATGTTTTTTCGTTTTTTTTTATCCGAGTGATTTCGGTTTGGTTATGCGCAATTGAGCTTAGGAAATATGGACGCAGTATAATTCTTTCGCTTCACGTACGACTAAGATAATAGAAAAATTTAGGTTGTTTTGTTTTTTGGGGTGATTTCGGTTTGGGTAATGTGCAATTGAGCTGAGGAAATGGACATAGTATAATTCATTTGATTCAAGATTATAGAAATTTAGGTTTTTGCGTTTCTGTTTACTCGTCAGTGTTGATTGTGTGAAGATAGCCGGTGTCGGGAACAAGTACGTGTCTGATTGTAGGATTTTTCTACTTGTACGGATTCGAATGCGGCTATAATCTCGAAGAATGCCTATTTGCTTATTGGTTTGTTTTTCAATTCTTAAATTTGACATTTGTTTCATTTTGGTTTGGTTTATGTGCAATTGAGGGAAATGGGCATCGGAGGAAGACATAATAGTAGTAGAATTCGTTTGCTTCACGTAGTATTAAGATTAGACATAGTATAAGCTTTTCCGTTTTCGTCATCGTCATGAGGATAGCCAATGTCGGATACAAGTAAGTGTCTAATTGTAGGATTTATGTAATTCTCATGTTAAAGAAACAAGGTCACTGAAAAATATTCAGATGACTGGACATCGGAGGAAGAAATAAATGAGGTATTTGCTTTCACATAGTACTAAAGATTACACAATGAATGAGTTTTTGCATTTTAATTAACTCTTAAGTGTTCTATGTTACTTGCACTTGGGTACATGTGTTGAGTGCAAGTACGTGTCTAGTTGTAGGATTTATCTAATTCTCATGGTAAAGAAACAAGGTCAATGCAAAATATCCGTGTTTCTCTTAGTTTCCATTGTCAATTATGTTTGTAAGATCTTGAAAACCATCTCAGGGATGATATGAGAATTTCATGGGTAGTCCTGCAGTGAGAACTTGAATAGTTAAATTGGTTTCCTAAGTTACTGTTCAATTAGACTATCCTATACAGGTTCTATACCCGTACCAAGTGTCGAGGCTCTGACACAGTTACTTCATACATTTCAAGGGTCCACGTAAATTGGGCTAATGGTTTTTGTTCGGTTTCACATACGTTTAAAGGTTTCGATTAGATCTTATTAGTTCCATCGTATGATATCGATCAGAAAATTCCCTATTACGACCTGATACGATACAAAATGTGAGTTACCGGTTCCGTTTTGTTTTAATGATCTTTGGTTTCTTGGCAACCAGTTGAAGCAGACCCGAATTGAACTTTATCTCAATTCCTCATTTGGATGTAATCTTTCTACTATGGAAGTTTGTAATTGTTCCCATTTTTCTATCGTTTGAATCTCTTCAGTATTATCCAAGTCTGAATCGCTCAAGATGTTGCTTGAAAGGCATATGTACAGGTATTTATTATCTACTTCTCTCATGAGTCAGATGATTGGTGTAGTTCTTATTTTGGAGGCTTATTGGTTTGTTTTGTTGCAATAGAGTGTTTTCTGCAGATGAAGACCCCTAATTCAACTCGGCCTACTCAGTATCCTCGAGTTTGTGAACAATGTTTCTGCATTATGTGATAATTTTGCCTAGTATGTTTTAAGGCTTAGTTCTGCTTCTATAAACTTTTTCTGTTACCAGTATTCCTTAACAGTACAAGGTGTCCGTTCTGTAAAACTTCAAACTATGCTGTGGAGTATCGTGGGGGGAAAACAAAGGAGGAAAAAGGAAAGGAGCAAATTGTAAGAGTTTTTTTTTTTTTTTTTTAATGTTTTTGTTCGTATTTGGTTAGGAATTTTTGATTATATTTTCCAATTTCTTGGTCCGAAATGGGTTTAGGAAGAACAACGGGTTATAGAAGCAAAAATAAGGATGCGCCAGCAGGAACTTCTAGATGATGAAGATAGAAAACAGAAAATACCGGACATAAGTTCTTCAAGTATGACACTAGCACAAGGAGAGGTTGGGTACGACACAGTAGCAGGTATATTTATTATTCTGGGTTCATGTGGAATGCGGAATATAATTTGTTTCATGTACCTTGTCCTCTTTTTCCTTTTGGTCTTTCCAGTGGTACAATAAGTTCAATTTTCTTGCAGTACCATCGTTTACGTCGGCAGTTGAAGGCGAGGAAATTGTTTCTTTGGAAGAACAATATTCATCGATAAGACCATCTCTACGCCCTAGGCAGAACAGGTATGAAATTCTCACATACTACGTGGCTTGGCTAAATTTGCTTCCAGTTACTGAGTGGAATAGGCTTGGATGATATGAACGGATAAAAAAGTTGTAGCAAGAAGAATTACCACCGAATCATGGGCATTCATCCTTTAGTGAGTGTAGAATGGTTGAGTAGAAAGCATTGCAAGCTCAATTCAGATAATTCATCAATCTCATAGTCGAACTCAATCTACAAAGTGGAAAAATAATTGACTCACTAAAACTTGTCAAAACATTTAGGATGACCTTTTCTGTTTTTGTTGAGAATTGCAATGTGATGGGTAGATCCTTGCCATGACCTTTGTCAATGCTTGCTGGCATATGTATTTGTGCCAACTGCAGAGCCTCAGTGAGAAATGTGAATACATACTAACCTTATTGCTGTTCATTTGAATAGGATGAATTTTATGAACAAAGATGGTGATATGGATAGCTCGCGAGGAATTTGATTTGTATTAGTCTCTAATGTATCTACTTTTATTGCCTGGTATTGTGATTTTGTAGTAGCATGTTTGATGTTTTGGTTTATGTTGAGAATTGGGACCAAAGAAGAGCATTAAGCTAGAACATCTTCTTATTTGACTAGGGTTGTTTGAGTAGAGTCTAGGATCCTTATCTACTAAGATACTTCATGTTATGATGGATTGAGTTTACGAGCTGGGTGTAGTATCTACACGAGGGGTGATGTAGATATTAAAGGCCAACAAGAAGGTACATTGGCAAATTTGCTAGTATGGTAGCAATGTTTAGAATTAACAGGCTTTCAACTGAATAGTTATCGATGTCAAAGTAAATGGAAATTTTTTTTGACCTTGTTGAAGAAGTCTTCATTTTTTAATGCCTAATACGTGGAGATATTGCTGTTGCGTACTTGCATTGTGAGTGTCATTTTTTTTCCCTTTCTATTTGACATGTTAACTTCTTGAGGGTTTCAAAGACCAATTTTCCTCGTGTATCATCATTTGGTTAAATAGGTAATCTGACTTAAAATTTTTTTTTTTTGTTGTTTGCTAGCAATTGGAGTATTGCTCAGTTCAATAAGGCACTCTAGAATAAAGAGTGCAATATCATAGGTGACGAATCTGTGAGAATTTTCTAATTGAGATGAGAAAGAGCTAGACATAACGGGAGATGGGGTTGATGGAGAGAGAGAGAGAGAGAGAGAGAGAGAGAGAGAGTGGAAAGCTGGACACATACCAAGCAATAGCCCTTCTTGAGATGTTTCTTTTGTGGCATAAGCTGCATTTGAGAGCTGGCACATTCTCAACTGGGATCTAGAAGCTTGTTTGAACTTCTGTTAGTATTTCATGGGTTAAGTTTTTGGAGCTTGGAATATAGGTCTTCTTTTGTTAATTGAGATGGAGAGACAGTTTGGTAGTGTTTTATTAAGAATTAGATTGGATAGATCGCCATTGGTTGTAGTGCATGTCCAATAATCTGATAGCAATGTTTTATAAATCCCATTTGATGCTTGTTTGCTAATATGATCCCATGAGAAATACACCGAGCTCCATTGTTACAATTTGTGATGTCAATTTTGGATGAAGAGCAGCTATTAATTTCCAATTCATTTGGTTATCATGAACCAAATCCTTTGTTCCCACCTGATCTTGGGTTTCCTAGAGTACCTTTCATTAATTGTTACCAAGTGTTGGTCCAAAAGCAACCCAAGAGGGGGGGTGAATTGGGTTTCTCACTGACTCATAGCAATTTAAAAAACTAAATGCAAGCACAATTGAGTTGACTCAAAACAGTCAGTAACACTGTAAACTAAACAAATTGAGCAAGCTCAAAACACAGCAGAAACAGAGAACTAGTCAGCTGATTTTTAGGGCTTTTATATGAGAACTAAATCAACTAAATATGCAACCTACTTTAACCCAAGATTGATTCTAGAGATATAACAGTTTAACTCAAGCAATAGAGATAGACAAAACAAAAAGTAAAGGAGTAAGGGAAAGAGAAATCAAACACGAGGATTTTATAGTGGTTCGGTCCACAACTTCACTGCCTACTCCACTCCCCAAGTGTCCTACTCGGGAATTGCTGCACTATCTCCAATAGTCGTTACAAACCTCTAGCTTCGTGGGTGCTAGAGAACCTTACAACGAGCGATTACTCCGAATCCACTCCAACTAGCTAAGACTCCGGCACTAGTTAACACCTAAACCCAAATGATTTTTTTCTACCCAAAAATCACTCACAAAAACGGTTCAATCTCAGTTCAATCTCAGCAAGGGTGTGAAATCCCTTTTACAATATGGTTCAAAGATAACACTCAAATTAGTGTAAAGAATATTCAAGATGAAGCTTAAGGATGACTGATAGAAGTTTCAAGTAATAGCTCACTGGAATTTTTGCTCAAGAGATGTATGTACCGACTTTGCTTCTGCTTTTCTTTTTAACGTGGAAAACCCAATTGAACGTTGGATACTTCCTCACAGCCGTTGCACACAATCAGCCACAATCTTTCCTTCTTAGATCTCTCCATCTTCATATTTACAGCCATCAGTCTTCTTCTTTCCATACGAGTTGATTTCCAGCCGTTAGAAATTAGGAGGAGATTTTCCTAATCTCTCTCCTCCTTCAATCTACTTGTCTATTGGAGATAGGAATTGTGAAGAGGAGTACCTTTCCAATTGAATCCTTGATTGATCCGAAAAGCCCTTTGATTCTTCAGCCAAAAAACTTTCCCTTTCATAGCTCCATGGCCGTTCTTGTTTTCATCGTAAAAATAGAACTCTGTGTTAGGAAAAAATAATCTCCTGTACAAAGCACAGCTTGCAAAACTTATATATATGAGGGAATTGCTCGTAAGTCCCTATAATAAGGATTAATATCATAATGAGTTCAATAGAAACATATTATTCCAATTAAGCCCAAAAGACTAATGACGTATGTTTGTTATCATCAAAATCTAAAACCTTGGGGCTAACACCAAGTGTAAGGGATTGATGAAATTGAAAAATATGCGGTTATTTGTTTGATAAGGGTGAAAAATGGAATAGGTGGTTGGCATAGTCTATTTCTTTGTGGTTATCATTTTATATATGATTGCATGGTAAAATTCAAGTGAAGAGAAAGATGCAGCTGAGATATTTGATTGCGAAAATCCAATTGGTCAAATATGAAAAGTTGAAGGATTTAGTACCATCATCGAGACTTTTGACTGACAGCTTATCTTTCAGGGCTTGTGTAGTTGTTATGGGACTTGTATGGCGAGGTGACCTTATACTGTGCACAGGCAGATAGGCTTATGGTTGAGTCATTTGTTTTGACATCGGTACTATTGAAGTGAATGTTGCCATCTCTCTCTCTCTCTCTCACACACACACACACACACACACACCAAGTTTCCTGATGAACATTTTTTTTTTTTTTTTTTTACATGTTATGGTATAGTTATTTGTTTTGACATGAGGGCTGTTGACATGTATGTTGTCATCTTCCTCTCAAAAAGGAGGAAAGATGTTTTCTGACTTTAGTTTCATTATTTGTTCATAGTTTTGTCAGGTTTCTAACTATTGCTTTGCATGCACCTCACCTTGGCTTTTCTATTCAGTTGGTTCTACCTTGTGTCTTTTTTTTCAATAAATGTGAATTCCTTCAATTATGGCGCTTAATGCAGGGATGATGAATTTGATCTAGACCTTGAGGATATAATGGTTATGGAAGCCATCTGGTTGTCGATTCAGGTAATTGTTGTAGTTTGCTTAATTTAGCAGCAAGCTTCAGATAAAAGGGTGTTTCCTCATTGTAGATAGGCGATACAGGGAGAAATGTCGTCTTTGTTCATTTCCTGCATCAAAATCATTTTTTCACAAAATTGTTTTTCAAACACAAGCACCAATTGCTGCCATACTATTTTTTCTTCTTCCGCAGAAATAAGGTGTTGAGAATTAGAAAACATCTTTTTAGAGTTTTAATTATTCAAAGCCAATTGACGACAAGTGGAGACCCTGACACGGACAACCTTTAGGCTTGTGGGTGAATAAATAAATAATGTGGCACAACTCTTAGTATTTCCCTTACATGTGACCCTGACATGGACATGGAGAAGTAAAGAAAGGATCAATAATATGCACTTAATGCATGAACAACAGGCCCATTAATCAAGAGATTCTATCCAAAAGCCTCTGAAAGCATAGCTCTCATACCAAGTTGAAGCATTCAACCTCAAATCAATTGGCGATGAGGGGAGAGACTTGCTTTATCATTCATTATAGCTTTTTTCTTTGCAATTTTCTTAGAAAAAAGTTTTGAAATCCATCACTACTTGAGGGTTGTTTGGAAATGTCTAGATGAAAATACTCCTAAAGCGCATCCAAAGAAAGTCATTATCTTGGTATCCACCCAGCTGGTGGCCTCTTTAAAAGACTATGAAATTGCATGATCTTGATGACGCTTTTCCGGAACATTGACACTTTAAATTCAAAAGCTCAGCTCATCTTCTGATTTTGCTTTTACTGGACACGATGATGACAGGAGAAAGGCAGAATCAGGAATCCAAATTATGACGATTCCGCTACATCAGAGCACTACGTGTCGGCAGACCAATTAGTGTCACAGGCCCTGCCCCTGCCGGTGGAATCATCTTCATCACCATCTGGAGGCCTTGCCTGTGCAATTGCTGCCCTAGCTGAGCGCCAACAAACGGGCGGAGAATCCTCCAGCATTAACTACAATGGAAGTACATCTACATTCAACATGCCTCCCTATAGCAGGTTTTCAGATAGTAGAGAGCAAGTCCTGGATAGTTATAGTCCTTCTGGGGGCTCCATTGAGGAATTACACGACAGTCGGCTGGCAATGACTGGGGATGAGGGACAATGGGGCTTGGATCATGAGTCTGGGGTGGCAGAAGTGGGGACGAGTTACGGGAATTGTGATGTTGCAGAAGATGGTGGTGGAGTTGTTGCAATGCCATCTCAACATCAAATTCAGGGTGGTCTTCAAGCTAATAATGGAGGAACAATTGTTCCAGAGAGTTTTGAGGAGCAGATGATGTTGGCAATGGCGGTGTCGTTAGCTGAGGCTCAGGCCAGGACAATTGCGCCAGGAGTTGCATGGCAGTAGGTTTTAGGGTGAAGGTAATCTCTCTCTCTCTCTCTCTCTCCCTCCATATACACATGTAAAAGGACACAAGATTGATGAATGAAAGGTGCTTGTTTATGGCATACAAATTTTTGCAGTGCAGCCATTAGGAACGCCATTTTTGTGGTATCATGATTATCCCCCATGACGCACTATCTATAGTGAGGTTGATGATGAACGAGGTCTTAAAGGTTAGGTGCAGTCAATTTGGGGTTATAGGACTAACAAAATGGGGGTGAAACTCAAATCTGCCATTTGATTGGGATAAAGAATGAGATGGAATGAGTTGATTTGCTGAAGGATAGGTCCTTTGCTACGTTACATGGACTTGGATAGGGATGTTGGGTATGGGTACGTGTCCAGGTATTGAGTTCGTCTAGTTTTCATTTCAAGGATATGGGGACACGTCGGGATATTTAAAGTCCTTTTCTATCTTACATGGTGTTTACTAGATTTGACCCTTTTATGCATATTATGGGAGTTTTTTTTTTGCTCGGCCATACTGTAGGAGTTATCTTGCTAACTTATTTTTTCAACTAAACACATCCAACACAAATCCCATACCTGTTTCTGAGCACCAAGTGTCTGGACAAGAGTTATGGTTTTTGCTTGTTGCCAGTTAGCTTGTGCCCCTTTATGAGGCACAAAATTTTGCTGTGACGTATCGAACTCCAACCCTTTCATTGGGTGGACGAAGTAGCACTCCTATCCTCTCCCCCTCCCCCACTCCTTCCCAAGTTTAGCTATGTTCTTGTACTTTCTGAAGAAGTGGTACATTGATCCTGCTCTAAAAAAACTTATAAGCCGCAATTCATCGGTGGTGATCTTAAGTTTCAACTGCCAGTCGATAGTATGTTTACATGATAGCTCTTAAATTCCCATTTGAGGCGTGTTTCGAACTCTAGATATGCATGCCTGTTTAAGGATTACATGATTAAAGGAATACGGAATCAACCAACCAGTTGATGAGGAAATCCTGGTGCCAATGTTCCTGAACATCTTGTGCCTTTCTTAAAAACATGACTGACTAAACTCGCTAATTCACCACATTCTGTTCCACAGGCTCTGCCCCACGTATGTGTAGTGCCGAGCCTGTGGAGCAATGCTCGAGGAGCACCGTATAATCTCGTAACAGTAATAACATTGTTCCGTTGGAGTAATTGGGAGAGATATAAGCTTCCCATGGGTGCGAGGTCTATCTCGAGGGAACTCAGCC
Source organism: Rhododendron molle (assembly GCA_025413875.1). Lineage (NCBI taxonomy): Eukaryota > Viridiplantae > Streptophyta > Magnoliopsida > Ericales > Ericaceae > Rhododendron > Rhododendron molle. The sequence goes on from CM046393.1 coordinate 46,048,450, forward strand.
ACCTTAATACCCCCAGCTACCTTTTTTTTTTTTGGATCTGCAATCATGGACTAACCTTTCAACACAACCTTGGCCTTTCACTCAAAGATTGTAAGTTGCAACTCTTCTGCTCTGCGGATAAAGATTTTCGCACTTTTTATTTGCCTTCGTCAGATCATTTTTCTTGCATGTAAATAAAAGCCAATAAAATTACCAATGATAAGATGGACGAAGTGGTTAAGGATTTCATGAATGATGAGCATGTGGTGTGTAGGGCTGTAAACGAACTGAGCAGCTCGCCTGCTTGGCTTGTTAACACTCGGCTCGGCTCGTTTAGTAAATGAGTCAAGTTCAAGTTCTACTCGGCTTGTTTAGCAAACTTTTGCTCGGCTCATTCAACAAAAGTTCGGCTCGGCTCGATTAAAGAGATTCGTATAGTGAATAACTAAGTTCAACTCTTTAAGGCTTGAACCGAGCTCGATTCGTTTACCGCCTTACTGGTGTGTGGCTTTATTAGCAATTTTTATTACACCCAAAGAAGAGTCAACGATACTACTGGATCTAGTGGTTGCAGATATGCCCATTATTGAAAATGGACTAAGAAAAGGTCAACCATTATTTTGTCTACTGGAGTATATTTGACCAACCACCACATGAGAAAGGATTAACTTATGTGCATTATTGTGAGCTTCAAGCTTTATTATGTCTAAATAAAATAAATTCTCTCTCTCTCTCTCTCATTGTCAGCCCCTTGATCTTGATATTGATGAGTTGTCAAGTTGAAGAGTCATTTCTTGTGCTCTTCAAACTTGAAAGCTACACCAAAATAGTATAGCGTTTTTGCTTCTTTTCTAGAGAGGGTCATTTGCTGACATGACGCCCCAAATATTTATAAATTTCAAATATTTATAAATTTTGATTTTGCATCTCCTCTTGGAGATGCTCTTTAAGATCAAAACACTGAGCTTAATTAAGTAGGAGTAACACAATTCTGTGGTCCAAGGGAACAATAATGGCACCTGTATTAATTATTTCCCTTGGAAATTTAATTCAACACATTGATATTTGATGAAGCGGTGGACCTAGTTATTACGGCCCTCACATCGATCACAGATGGAGCTAGCTAGCTAGGAGAGGACAGGCACCTGAATCCCGTTGAACGCCAATAAAACCCTTTTGACTAAATTATTGTAACCGACCGAGCTAGCCAGCTAGGAGAGGGGGCCAAAAATAACTATGGATACACCATTCCATACGTTGAATGGTACTCACGATCTGCCCTAGATTCATATATAGAATCAACAGTGAGATGAAATGTTAATCAAAAATAAAAGACAACGTACCCGAATGATGTGATGGGCTACAACGAAGTATGAACTCACTAGTAAACTTTCAAAAGTTATAAATCTGACAAGCCACCACGAGTTGCATGCCTTGCCAAATACATCGTGTAGGATAAGTCGCACCAATATCATTGAGAAGTATCATCGTCACGAAAAAAAACCATATCTGTAAAGGGAATATTTATCCAAAGACAAAACTAACAACTCTCGAAAAGATGAGACAAAATTCTCACATCTGAAGAGACGGAAGAAAAACAAAACAAAGACAAATGGATAATTCGCCTTCCACTCCCACTGATGTACAAGGTTATGAAATATATTTGTGGCGGCTAGGGTTTTTGAGAGGGAGAGAGAAAGCGTCAACCTCGAGTGTGAGTTGCTACTTGCTACTGTACATTTAGCATACCCGTGGTTGGCCTCGGAGCAAACATATTGCTTAAGTTTTCTATTTCTAGTACTGGATTATCCGAGTCGGTTTACGCACACTTTGATTAATTTTGAGATCTTAAAAGCTAGTAGTAAATAAACAAATATCCTTTGTTTTTAATGCATGGCCCAACCCATATTTCCAAGAGGAGGGGCGAAAGCTTTCATGGAGATGGTCCAACCGATGCAAATAGTAGTATGGTACTGATGATGGGCCAAGCCAACAAACGATCTTGATATTCTAACATAATCTCACCAAAACTTGATAAATGTTTCATTTCAGTTGTACCAAATAAATAAATAAATAAAATTTGAGAAATGTCGCTGTATTCTAACAGAATGCCATCAAAATTTGTTAAAATGTGATGTTCTAACATAATGTCAACAAAATTTGATAAAATGTCATTGTTACTTGTACGAGCAAAACTCTTCAAAATAACACGCTAAAACTACATTTTCCTAATTGAATTGTTAGTACTGCTTAGTAATCGGCTTAATGGACGGAGTAATCTACGAGCCAGATTCATCGTCCACTAGCAGGGCTTAGTTTTGCTACTTAATTATTAGATGACAACGCAAAACTTTACTAGTTTTTATGGTGTATTTTAGGAGTTCATTCAATTGTGAAAACATGAATATTAGTAGAAAAATTATTTTCTCGCTCCCTTTTTATCTTTCTGGACTCTTTTCTCTCCTCTGGCATAGTATTAAAGTAAAATTGTTAGGAGTAAAGAAAAGTATAATTTTTAATGAGCAATGCTATTCTTAATTCTTGGAGAGAAAGATATAGCAGAATGAAATTAGAATAATCTTTCTTTGACAGTATCTTTTCTAAGAAAAATTATTTTCTCGCTCCCTTTTTATCTTTCTGGACTCTTTTCTCTCCTCTCTATTCATGTCACATCACATCACAAATTGCCCTTTACACAGGTAAAGAGAATTCAGAATTTTTTTTATGAATAGTGACAAAAACAAAGTGTGTGAAAAAAAATGCAACTGTACATAGATGGCACTGTTGATGGAAGCCAGAAATTCGGCAACTAACAGAGTACCATAACATGATAGGTTGCTATCAAACCTTTAATTTTAGAGAGTAGGAAGCATTTTTTTTCTTTATCAATTGATAGAAGAGATAATTTATATCATAAATGAAGTACGAAATACAAATTTGAGACGCTATATCAGTTATGAGAGTATACAAGCAATAATGCTACTACCACAAACACTTACAATCACACAAACTCACTCGCATCAAGTGTGTGAGTATATGTGATTGTGTGTAAGTGTTTGTGATTATAGAATTATTAATCCATGAGATAATCAAGTCTAACAACTCAAACAAAACCAGAAATAAGTCCATCATAGGAAAGAAAGAAAGGAAAAGCCATTTAAGGTAAGAACACTCATACGTAGGTAGGGAGATTTGAAATCCTGACCTCTTAGTGAGATCCAAGAGTCCTGATCAACTGAAGTAGCCCCAATTGGTTAATATGAAGCATTTCTGCTCATGATTTTTTTTGATGTTTTAATATCAATGTTTGTTTTGCAAGTATAGTTGGTCGTGTGTTCGGTGTTGAGGGTATGTTTTTGGTGTTCTTTTGAGATTTGCGGGATGTTTTGATTGGCCTTGTTTGGTTGTTTGGTAACGTTGGGTCTTTGTTTTTTGTTTTTGACAAGATGTGTTGTATTGTTTTTGGTTTGTCTGGTTTCATATTTGTGTGGTTGTACTGTTTTTACTATCTATGATAAGTTTTTATGATTTTTCATGAAGAAAAGAAAAGATAATAGCAGTAACTTGTGTTTTGAAAAAGTTGACGTAAGCTTGCTTAGTACTCCCTCCCTCTGTCCCAATTGGTTTGTCTGCTTTTTAAATTTTACATGTCACAAAATATTTGTTCACTTCGAAGTTTGACTTATAAATGTGCACCCTCATTCAATACCAAGAAAGAATGATGTATTCTCGAAAAATTAAAGTTTTTCAATAATCATTGCGCCCTCTTAATAAGTTGGTATTTTCAAATTGGACGAACAAATTAGAACGGAGCGAGTAATCATCCCTCTTAATAAGTTGGTATCTTCAAATTAGACGAACAAATTAGGACGGAGCGAGTAATCATCAGTCATTCTCAATGACCAAACTGTTCTGTTTTTGTCATTTTTGGTACCGAACTCTTCTGTTTCTGTCATTTTTGGTTGATAGGTCCGTCTTGTTTAACGACGTTCTCATCACTGAACTTGAAAACATAAACGCTTTGTTCGGTTGTGGGTTTTGAGTTGTGTTTTTGAATAAAGGTAGAGAAAAAAATGAGAGTAACGATTGTGGAGATAGGTAAAAAGTAGAGAGAGATAGAGTGAAAAATGAAAGTAATGATTGAAAAGTTAGAGAGAGAAAAAGTAGAAAAGTTACTTTATCTAAAATCCTGGGTTTGGAATTCCAAACCGAACTTCCATCAAATCCCAACAAAAAACAAAAACACAACAGCATGGTTTATGTCCATTGGGTAGCAGTACCCAATCACTCCTATTTATTGTCATCCCTTATTAATAGTACTCCCTCCGTCCCACAATGGATGTCAATTTTTGATATTCGTGTCAATTTCAACTCCTTATATCTTTTAATACGGATCTCAAAAAATATGCAATATGGATCTTGTTTGATAGTTCTCGATTAATTCTATTATACAAAATTTTCAAACTCATGAAAAATATTATAGATTGAAAGATATAAGCAATGAAAAATGACACGAATTTCAAAAATTGTCATTCTTTTTGGGACGGAGAGAGTAGTAATTTAGTACTCCAGAATTCAAAGTTGGAAAGGTAGTTCTTGCCAGCAGAGGGAAATTGGAACGTTGAAAGTTGAAATCTCAAAGTAAGGCTTTGTTTGGTTAACCATTTAGTTTTAGTTTTAGTTTTGTTTTCAATTATTACCCTATTACTTTCTCCAATCATTACTCTATTTTTTCAATTATTACTTTCTCATCTCTCTCTATCTCTCTCCAATTATTACCTCTATTTTCAATCATTACTCTATTTCTCTCTCTACCCACTACCAAAACTAAACTAAACTAAACTCTCAACCAAAGAACATTTTACCTTCTCCAATAAAAGGAAGTAGGAAAGGGCACTGCATTTCAGAAGTGGAGAAACTTTAATTAATGCATTGCTCTTTATAAACAAGACAAGAAAAATGGTTTGAAAAGGTTCAAAAAGACACAGTAAAAACTTTTCTCGTCAGATTATTCGGGCTAGTTTACGATCACTTCATTTGATTTTTTTCTTCGTTAAAACACAGATCTTTCACATTAAAACTAGCACAATCATAAAATATTATTATATATTACTTTTTTGTAGCATGACTTGAATAATCAAATCCTAATCAATTATGCGGAAAACAAATCTATGAGCCCACCGGGGTAAACCTTGGGCAAGAGAGTCGAGGAAATAGTAAAACACTTCTTTATCATCTGGAAACTGACACCAGGTTGTGGAATCCAACGTGTCTTGTTCCTTTTAACGTTAGAAATTTTTACTCTCGTCCTCTTCCCTCTCACTCTCCTCCACCTCCACCTACCCTTTAATTCAAACTCTCTCTCTCTCTCTCTCTCTCTGTTTTATATATAGACACACGGATACACTCCAGATCTGTAGATTCTGCTCAGCCAAAGTTAGCCTTTTTCTTTCATCACCAACATACCCAGGTTGCATTTCCAAAAAGGGTATCTTCAGATGGAATTTTTCGTCACAGCGATTGGTGTATAAAGCAGGAATTCAGGCAAGATTTCACGGTGAGATTCATTTTTCTGGTTTGTTGCTTTACCATTTCCGGTGCTGTTCTGCTTCTTTCTTTCTTTCTTTTTTCAAGGCTAAAAAATGTATGAAATGCACGCCAGATTTGTTTCCTATCTGTTTGGTTCCTAAGAAAAGCTGAAAGATGGTATCAAAAGAAATGAACTTGTGAAGGAATCACATCTCCCCACAGCCAATTGGGATTTAGGGGTTGCTGTGCTGTGTTATGCCTGAGATCTAATTAGTGATGCCCTTACTTATTAGGTTGAAGCATGGCTCAATCATTGAATTTGAGTGTGGTTTTTTGTTAGTAGTTTGGCTTATCATATGTCTCTCTCTCTCTCTCTCTCTCTCTCTCTCTCTCTCTCCCCACATGTCCGTTTTCTTCTACTTTTCAAGTCCACAGTTCTTGCTGTTTATAAAAGTTTTCACAATCCTTCACCATTGACCAACCTTTTCCATGTGGGAAATCGAAAAGAAACTAAATCAGATCGAAAATGCCACGCATAAATCCGATATGCACCAAAGTTTTGTCATTCCTATGCACAAAGTAATGGAGAAGTCATTGCACATGCTCTTGGCTGGCTCCCAACTCTCCTATGAGCCACACGATCACGTGGGGCCTATTCCTGACTCAGAGAGGCACTGCATGATTGTGTGGATCGTGGGGCCTGTCTCAAACCTCAAAAGGGATTCATATGATTTGGTGTGCTTGTGTGGTTGCTTGGGCTGTTGGGAATTATACAGGAGGTGGAGAAGTTATGTGTTCCAACTTCCACATGCATCTAGGATTAGAAAATTGAGGTGGGGCCGCTATGAAGCACGGATACTCTATTTTGGCCTCCGTATCACGTATCGTATCCATATTGGATACAGATACTCTCGAATACTCTCCGGATACGTATCTGATACGCTTTTTAAAGTATCCTGCTTTTAGAATTATTTTTGGATATCCTGATACGTTTCGGATACGCGCGAATACTCTGGATGCGTATCCGATATGTTCTGGATACACGCGAATACGTGTTGGATACGCTCGGATATGTTTCGGATACGCGCGAGGGTAAATATGTTATTACTTAAAATATATGGGTTAAAATTGCAAGTAGGACTATATTTTTCTTTTTCCCCCACCAATCGACACCAGAAACACACCAACAATATCCTCTCTCGACAACCTTGTAAGTCTCTCATCTCTCTCTCTCGTTGTATGTATATATATATATATAACTACACGTGAATATATCTCTATCGGCATGTGAAATGGTGAACTTGCGTAATGGAGAATTTTAATCATTAATGAAATTTTAGGAATTAAAAATTATATATAATATATTTTTTATTTACTTTTATATTCAACGTATCGTATCCTTCTTTTTGGAAAAATCCTGTATCCGCGTATCCGTATCGTATCGTATCCGTATCCTGTATCCGTGCTTCTTAGGGTGGGGGAATGGCATAATGTACAACAGTACGTAGTGAGATTTATTAACGAAAATTCTAAAACCGCACACTTACACAAACACTTGCATGCGGTCAGTCACATGATGTTTGGGCTCCACACACCACGTCTACTGTGTGGGGCCCTTACACCATGTAAGTGTTTGTGCAAGTGTGTGCATCATGGCTGTAGACTTATGGTTTGAGGGATCAGATGATAAATCAAACTTTGACTATATCTGTTTGATTCACGGATTGAAGTTCAGCAATATGAGGAGATAAGAGTTGGTATAATAGCATGGGAAAATGTGTACCACAACATTAGGTGTAGAGAGTATCATACGAATATGGGTGAAAGAAGTGAATGGTGGTGATAAGATGTGATGGTTTATCCTCACCTTTTGATGAAGTCCCTGATATGATCCATGGTGGGATACCTAAAAAACCAGGTTATCCCTCTATTTGGGGGGAAAACTATGCGGTGGTTTGGGACCGACACGTCAGCTTTGGTCTTGACCACTCATGATTGATCACCATGAAAAAGTGAGGCTTGAGGTCCTAGCTTGTCAAAATTCACTTAGGTGGTTGATCTTCTGGTCCCCACTGTCTTCTAGATTCGACTATGAGTGGTTTGGGATCAAAGCTGATGAGGTGGTTTGAGACAACTGAATGGCTAATCCGAATATGGGAATTAGCCGCCTGCTCACCTTGTTTGTACTACTGCTCTGGTTCACTTGTTGCTCATACTGGTTAGAGTGGGACAAGGGAATAATTGGGCTTCCGTTATATCCTTGACAAAACATGGCCTTAGGATAGGGTAATTTGAGAAGAAATAGGGTGGTTAAGAAAAACGAAACGAAAGTAAACCATAAAATCTCCAGACTATGGAAAATTGCTCAATGTGGAACCAACTTGATGCTTTCACTATCTTCCATCTCACATGAGTGGTTGCATTCATGTAAGAATGATGAATAGGGAACAGTGTTTAAGTTGTGTATTTGGCAGCCTCCAAAACTACCATTTGAACTTTATAGTGACAAAGTGACAAGAAAAGTCATTGAGTTACTGAGTTACATAATTACTCCATAATAGTTCAAATACGAAACATATGATGATATTAGAATATACGTGGGACTCATATGCCTTTCCCTGATCCTATAGTCTCACTTTTAACAACTTGTGCAATTTCGCTGTTGGAATCCACCATTTATTGGTAACATAATGGAGTACAATCTACATCATGGATATATCTAGCTTGATGCTAAATGTTTCATTTTGAAAAATGACTACTTGTTGATAATGCTTTACTATGATCGGGGGTCTCCAGTAATTGTATGTTTAATCACCATTGTGGCTTGTGTACTTACATTTGATAAATGCCTCCTATTGGTTGCTTACCTCTTTTTTCCCATTTTGATCTTGAGGCTGCGCAGGTGAATGCTTCTGACTAGTTGGCCGTATAATTGCTCTTATTCAATCAATCGCCTTTTGAGCTGTTCAAATGTCAAGATCAAGGTTAGAGAACTTATACAACACATATAGTCCTCATAGACTGTTTACTGCATATTTGATGATCTTTTATGATATTTATCAAGTATTCTTGCCTACTATGCTTTTAACAAACAGTAATTCTCACTTCTTTTGAACTTTGCGTCGTCGGTGGTTGTTTTGGGGTTAATTTGTTACAATCCTTTTCTATTTGACATGATTATCCATGAAACGGAATCTGCAAACTGTCATATAATCACGCCACATATATAGAGGCTGGGCACACACTCCGTGTGTGCATGTGTGAATACATGGGATGTGCAAGTGGGGGGGTTGGGGTAAGTTGAGTGAAAGGTGGGGTATGGTAGTGAGAGTGATCTTACATTTATAATCTTGACAGTTAGTTTTTGTCGTGGTTAAAAAGCAGTAAAAAAAATTTTGTGGGGGTAAATCTGGATCACTTTTGTGTCACAGCTTCACAAAAGTGTTCATGCCAAAGTGGGTAGCCCCTTTTTTTGTTTGCAACTTTGCATAGCTTTAGTACCTATTGAAGCACCTCAATATGACTTCTGATGAACTTGAACTGTTTAACTTCATTAAATTTTGGATGAGATGATAAGCTTCAGAAATTTCAATTGTAAAGCAACTTTATTCTCTAATTGAATTTCCATTCTATATGGAGTAGGGGATCAGAAATGCCTCAAAAGCCATCTCCCAGAGCCCCACAACTCAGGACATCTAGCTCCAACTCTGATCCACTGCATAATCGACCAATTACCAACAGGAGGAGCCCCAAGCTAGGAGATCATCAGTCACCAAAAAGCGCCCTGTCTGTTTCCGTGAATCAAAAAAGATTTGGTACTCGTGTTTCAAATCTAGAATCTCAACTTGGGCAAGCTCAAGAAGAGCTCAAGGTTTTGAAGAAGCAGTTAGCATCTGCAGAGCTGGAAAAAAATGCAGCTCAAGAGAAATTGGGAAACAAAACTAAGAAACCAAGTGCTAAAGATCCGGTGAAAGCCCAAAAGAAGAGAACCCCAGATGAGATTCCCTATGAGAATCACTGTGAAACTGATGTTTTTGAAGTTCCTATGGAGAAAATGAGAGTGGAGCCCAAGGTTGAATTGAATCAATTGCATGATCAACAAGATGAGGGAAGTAAGCCAATGGGCATATCACCGGAACTACCACTGGACACACAAATGCCGGCATCTGATGAGTTGGCTTCGAAGAATGATGAGATAACTTTGTTGAAATCTCAGTTGGAAGAGAAAGAGAAGGAACTAGAAGTGTTTCGTAAAGAAAATGAGAACCTAAAAAGTCAGCTGAGCGAAACAGCTTCAGAGAGGTCAATGATTCAAGCCAAGGAAGAGGAAATGAGTTCAAGTTTGATCCAGTTGGGAAAACAGCTAGAAGTAAGCAGAGGTAAGGAAGTTGAGTTGAGGGAGAAGTTGGAAGCTGAGAAAGGGGCGAAGGAAGAATTGGAAAGTGAAATGACGAAACTAAGAGTGCAAACGGAGCAGTGGAGGAAAGCGGCAGATGCTGCAGCTGCAGTGCTTGCTGATGGTGTGGATATGAATGGGAGAAGAATCTCTGAGAGGTCTGGGTCAATGGATAAGCACTTTGGGAGCATATACGAGCCGTCAGTTGCAGGCTACACAGGCTTTGTTGGTTCACCTGGTTTAGGGGAAGATTTAGAAGATGATTTTGGAAATGGGAAGAGGAAGGGCTCTGGTATTAAAATGTTTGGGGACCTGTGGAAAAAGAAGGGCCAGAAATGACAGTCTCTCCCTGTTAATCTGACCCTTGAAAACTTCTTTTGCTGTTGTTATGTTGTACTCCTATTTGGCTAAGCAAATGGTTGTATTGCTTTTTGTTAATATCGTTCGATCGTATGGTGCTCGCATCAAGAACGCAAACTATTACATCTGAGGCTCGTTATGTTGCTTCTGTCAGAAAATGACTATTGTTTTCGCTTATTTTCACGTAGATCTTTTGTGAATTCCCCATTGTTTTCATTTGATTTCACATCGATCTTTTGCCAAAAGAACTTCAATTGTCCAGTCATTTTAACTACTTCGAATCCGATGCGACTCTTAGTCCATCCGATCGCACTTCCTGGCAACAAGGGGAAGGTCTAGGGTTCGAACCTTTGAAGAGATATTGAACCATCTTTAGTTGTTAACCCACTAATTACCCTCTTAACTTATTGGCCAAAAAAGCTTTACTATGAATCCAAAATTCCTTCTGTTTAAAAAAAAAAAAAATACCTATACTCCACAAGTACTGAGTCTCATAGTCAAATATGTAAATTCTCATTCCCAATCAGAAACCTGCTGTACTACCACAAACTGGCTCCATGGCACATCATACAGTACCAGATATTTTGCTGATGGTGCTGGTGATATGAAAAATACATTGGGGGACTGGCATTTCCTCCCCAGGAAAGAAAGAAGAAAGCTTGATGTAAAGTCAATCAACTGCAATCTAATCATCTTCTTCGCTTTCGTAGTTTTGGCAAAGTGACAGTAGCCCAGTGCTAGTAGCATTCGTTTTGTGCTCTTCTGTCGGTTTGCTAGCCTGATTTGCTGGCCCGTTACTGTTGGAGGCCGAAGAAGGTTTCTTAACAACAGAAACTCTGACTAACGAAGACTTGAAAATGTGTTTTGGTGCCGAGGAAGCCCCTTGCTTTTCTGTCACAGAATCACAAAAATGTGTTAGTAGGTACTGTAAAGAAAAATATTTGTTATCGAAATTACCAGAATTTTAGTTTCGCAGAACAGACACAATTAAGGCGAAATATACTTTCCAATTTGCATACAATTAGTTGTCCAGTAGTTATTATGGAGCAAAACAGAACAAGATAAACGTCTGTTTTCTTCCCTCTCCTCCCACATGCTTATGCACGAACTTGAATCTATCTTCTCTCCAGGAAATAGTACTTTCCAAAAAGGAAAAATCAACTTACGTATCCTTAGAAAATAACATAAGAAATATGCACCACTGTTGCTACGCAGCATTACTAAGGGACCGGAAAAACAGTAAAGCACATAGACTTCACAAACTATGACCAAATCAATCAGAAAACTCAACCAACCTTCATTCTTGGAGCTGTCACTTGTTTTTGCTAGACAATCCGTGGGGTTACGAGCAGGTTCTTCAGAGACCTTTCTCCTCTTCTGCATAATGAACTCGATAAGAATTGGTTCAATTGCATAATCGTGACAATTTATAAACTTCTAGTATCATTTTTTTGTTCCAGCAATATGAGATGAAACACTGCAAACACCACCAACACAGATACACGAGTGCTATTTTTCAGTGTACTATCAATTGGAGACACTACCTGAAAGCACAAAATAAATATCAAAGGTGTGAAAAGAAGGGACAGAGAACTAATATGAATCATAGCTTGACATCAACTACAGAAACAAATATTATTTCAGTCACTCCCCATCATTAAATCTAGGGATAAACGTCTTCATTTTGTTTTTCAATTTATTTTTTCAGAACCCTGTCATGACTTGCATGAGCTAACAATAAGTTCAGGGAAAAAAAATTCCCAAACAAACCAGTTGATAGTGAAGGTAACATACTTTCGATTGATTGCTTGATGTTTCACCATTTTCAGAGAGAGTCAGAGATAAATCCTCATCGTCATCTTCATCAAAAACATCATCGGCGATTCTCTGAATAACCTCTCTCCTTGGTCCCTGAGAGAAAATTTCAACACCGAGTACATCGCATCAGGCATGACAACAAACTACCAGAAACTAAAGGCAGCAATGAAGTAAATTAGAAGCAGCTTGATAACATGTACTCACTCCAAATAATGATTTTATGAGAGCTTCATCCTCTTCTTCCAACTTCTTTTCCTGTCATTGATTAAACCCCATGACATAGTTAGAATTCCGTCAACAGAGCCATTTACAGGCATAAAGCGCATAGAAAAGTGATATGTACACATTGATGGTGAACAGTGTCCAAATCCACATTTTTGAGCATAAAGATAAGCAGCGACATACATTGCATCAAGTAAAATTCTTATGGAAACCTAAATGTAAGCAAGCTTTGAAACTAGCAAACTGGTAAACTATTCTCATTGCTCAGAAATAAATCAATAAATGGACAACATCGTTGTGTAGGTCGTAATACATGAGAAGTCATACGCATCTTTAGTACTGTAGAGTGTAGAATCAATTTATATGGCAGAATGGAAACAATAAAATACTACACTAATCAAAATGCATGCATTTGTCATCTACTGGAGGTGAGAACAGACATATTCCCAGAGGGGCTATAATTGGAGATACCATTGTTTCTGGTACACAAATTCTAGGGAAAATGAAAACAGCCTACCTTTTGAGTGCAGTTTGAACTGTTGCTTAACCAACCCCGTAAAGTCCCATCCCATTAAAATTGCAAACTTTCATCCGAAATCTTCACAAAGTTTATGCCCAAATAAGCAGAAGATTAGACTCAATGTTGCTTTCAAGACATTGCTGAACTCTATTTAAAAAGGAGGACTTCTAAAATTAAAAAACAAAAGTATTATCTGGGCAAAGGACGGTTACCCGCTTTAAGTTAATGTTCACAAAAAGTGACACAGGACAACTCGATCTATATATCTTAGAGATGTATAACAGCATGGCAAAGTGGTTATGTTTGTAAATTAAACCAAGGGAAATTTGGTTAGGGCTTGAAAGATGATTACAAAGCACCGAAATCAAATTATGTTGACCGAAGCACTGTTAGTTTGAATGAAGACTAGGTAAATTAAAGAGCACGTTTGTATAATCATTTCTTTGATTTCCATATAAAAAAGTGAGATATATAAACAAAGTGATAGAGATAAGTATTCAGAAAACACTATGCAGGGGAGCCAACTTCTTAATATATATAATAAAAAAGTGGGGAAGTTTCTCCAATTTCCATTCGTAAAAATGGAACAACTTGAAAGAGTAATGAGGCAGTTAAAACAAGTGGCAGTTTCGTAGCTACAATTGTTCTGGTAAAATCCTATTAATCTCATGGTTGAGGAATTTCTATGGCCTGGCATAGCAACACAAGAGTCTACTAACAGAATAAATACAGCTGACAGAGATATTAACTCATAACTAAAAGGATCAAATTGTATTTCAGATAAAGTAAGTTTCAAATCCAAATTAGACAACGCTGCAATTTGCAAAATCTAGTCCAGCATATTGTTTTATATTTTTCAAGGCCTTCACAAGTTATTTCTACATCCAAAAGGTTGAAAACTGAACTAGCAGGGCACTTACCTTATCCTCAGCTGAGCGCTGCAAAGCCTCCAGCATTGCATCTACACTGACAGTTGCTTGTCTTGACTGAGAAATCCATAAAGAAAAATAGTTTCAGTAATGCACACATATAAACAAAGGTTCAAAGGAATCCCATCAGAGGAAAATGAATGAAACAGAAACCTTACATGCACTTGGCTAAAAATCCCATCTATAGGTAAATTGGACCCAAAAATATTAACCAAACATATGAACTCATTAAGACCATGAATTCAGTAGCTTTTTTTTTTTGATCTGAGAATTCAGTTAAATCGTCATAGAATTAATGTTCAGTTGCTTACCATAAAACATCTCTCCTATCGTAGCCTATGCTGACTAGGGATGGCAAGGGTGACCACAGAACAACAATTTTGGTCTCCGGCCTCCTGCCCCAGTTGCTCGGGCATATGGTGGGGGCAAGGTATGGGGTAATAAAAACTACACATCAGTGTTAGGTTCAGTTTGGAATCACAGCAGCCCCAGCCCGGCCCCCTAGTTGTATATGAGTTATCAACACACCCTTACACTACTCGACTACTCGTATATATAGCATAGATACCCGGTATAAGAAAGTACATAACCCTGGATTTTCCACGTCACTGTGCTTTGTTCCTTCTTAACGGTGGCTAGAATAAATGCACTAGCAGATCTGCTACAATACACCAAGGCTTCCACCACCAAGCTGACCACTGCCCCACAATGGAGAGCTTCGTCCTGGGTCGAATATTCTGTGAACTATAAGGTATGGTAACAACTATATGTGCACGGTGCATCTATAAATATAGAAATATTTAATTGTTTTTATTTCTAAAGAAGTCGCATAATTGTATTTACCCAAAAAAAAAAAAGTCGCATAATTGTGCTCAATGAAGCTTATAACCGATATCCATCTTCATAACAGACCTACATCGCTTCATTAGTTTTTCATACTTACGACGAGAAATTTTTTCCCAGTTTTGTAATTATATTTTAATTAAGACATTAAGTTATCCAGGTAAGACAGGTTGGGAGGGGATGGGAGTTCTGTAATATAGGTAGGGGACGGGAAGAGTGAAGGTGTCGTACACCTGCCATGTTTCCATTACTAAGGTTGACTCACATTAATTAAAAGATATCCAGACAAATAAACGTCACTGAAGCCATAGTCACATGACATTCAGATCTCGAGAATCCTATATTATGCAATGTTGATACCATGACAAAGTATTTAAACAAGTACCTTCATGGACTTCACTTCATCCAGGGCAGCAAGGATGTCCATCTCTCTTTTTGAGTCCAAAGTTCTATTCTCCAAGGATTTCATTGCATCTCCCATTTCTTCCTTTTCTCTTTTAAGCTTTTCACTATCTGCTTCCTGACATATAGAACATACAAGTTGTATAAGCACCCAAAATCAAGTTTGCTGTTTGCAGCAAAGGATATCCAAAACATAAACAACTATCCGTATAATTAAAAACAAGTAAACTCAATACCTCATCCTCTGCACGCCACGGTTCAAAATTCCGTGTTGCTCCAGCCTCAACAACATAGTCTGAATTTTGCGGGTCTGTCTTCATTGTTAACTCTGCAGAGCACCTCGTGCATTTGAAATAAAATCTGAAAATTTGGATTCCCAAGTATGTCTGCAAACAATTTGTAACATTTTAGTCAGCTAGTCAACCAGTAGTGACACATTCATGCATATCTCATCTAAGCATAGAAGGGCACATGTTAATGGTCACAAAACTACGAAGACAGTATGTACAAATAACAACATTAAAACCACAACAAGACCGCCAATCAATACTTCAAAAATAATAATGTCATTGAATATCACCTCATCCTTCTTAGGAATATCTTCGTAATCTCCAACGTGACAGCAGGAAAAGAAGGTTGATGGCTACCATTGGTAAAAAAAAAAATAGCACAAGATCCATAGTCAGTGCTGACTGCTGAAGACAGTGATAGTACTTCTTCCGAATTCTAACAGTTAGCTTGAGTAAGAATACTCAAACCTCAATTCAAGACATCTACAATAGGCACAAGGTAAAATAGGCAATGTTCTTAAAATTGCTAGCTGCTAGTCGGGCGGAAAAGGGGCACCTAGTGTTTAGGCGCTGACTAGTCGGCTGCCTAGCGCCTAGGCGGGGACTAGGTGCCCAACTAGTCAGCTGCCTAATAATCTAGGCATTGGACCACCGCCTAGCGCCTAGGCGGGGACTAATCGGCCTAGGCGGCTGACTTTTAGAACACTGAAAATAGGTGCCACGGGACGAATGAAAACAGCAATATAATTCAACAAACGAGATCCCAACCCACTCGTCAGTTTTTCTATGTTTAACACTTGCTCAGCACAAGGGAATAGTAGGAACAACTTTCCCTGGCAATTGCAACAGCCTTTGCAATACTCAGGCAATTGGTAATGGAAAGCATTGTTTTGTCATAACTACAATAATACAACTCTCCCTGGCAAGTGCAACAGCCTTTGCAATACTCAGTTAATTGGTACACCAATGATGGAACTCAATGGTAACCCAAGAAAAGCATTGTTTTGTCATAACTTGTTTATTGGACCTCTTCCAAATGTGCCAATTTTGCTATTTTTTAAATTCTCCTCATCTGAAAATCAAAAAACAATTACGTAAGATAAATATCCTAAAAGCTCACAAAAGATGCTTTTTTCCTCTCCAAGAAGTTTATAAATAAACAAGACAAACCATAAGGACATATTGATTGTGTTCTTATTGGAAACTTTTTTAATGAAATTCTGTTTAATACGTGCCTCACTAATGTGGATGCTGTGATACGAAAAGATTAGGGCTTACTAAATCTACGTAAACAGCCCTGGATAGAGAAAAATAGGGTTCATGTAGCTGATCCCAATTGATGGGACACAAGGCTCGGTTTGCTTAGGTATCCTGCTAAGAATTTCTGGCCACGCCACTGGTAATGCTGAAATTGCCGAATTAAAATCAGATAAACGTAACCCAAGCCAGTATATTCAAGAAAAACCAAAGACTTTACCAATTATATAATCAAAGATAAATACAATTCATACATATACATGACGACATATGAACACATGCATGTGTGTGTGTGTAGATAGATAGATACCTCGCCAACAACGTCTTCTTTGCGGGAGTTGAATTTGGTGCCCTTGTAGATGTAATTGCCGCAGGTGGCGCAGCGGATGCTCATGGGAAGCATCATCCTGACTTTCATCTGCTGGTTCTTGAGCTGCCTCCGCCGCGGTATCTTCGCCGGATCGAAGTCCGGCGGGTAGTACTTGTTCAATACCTTCCTCTCTCCCATCTCTTCTTCTTCTTCTTCTTCGAATCACCAGCCCTTTCTCTCTCCCTGCACCAAAATCAAAATTAGTCAACGCCCTTCTTCTCTTCTCTCTTGCTTCTAAACCCTCGAGACTCTCTGTTCTTTCTCTCTCCTCTCTGATGCTCTTGTAGTTTCTCTGTCTACCACCCTGACCCGCCTCCCTCCTCCTCGGATTTGGTTTTATTTGGAGTATTTTTTCCTCGCCGACTCAGAAACATGGGCCATGGGGCGGGTTAAAGGGAGTTCGATTGCTTAACATAACCACAGGCCCACAGACCGGGGGTGTTCGCGGTCCGATTCGGTTCGAATTTCTAGTAATTCGAGAACCGAACCGCTAGTCACGGTTTCTATAAAATGAAATCCGTGTCCGGACCAAAAGTCCTAAGGTTCGGTTCCAATTTGATCCAATCCAATCTGTGACTCGCGGATCGGTTATGGTTTTGTCTACGGATTTTAGCAAAAATAAAGTTCAACATATATCCTACACTAAAATGGAAAAAGGTTATATTCAGAAGTAAGTTTAATACCAGTCACCAGAAAGTATTTGTTACTTTGAAGAAACGGAGAGAGAGAGGAGGAGGAGGAAGAGGCGAAGAAGGAAGACCACTGCGGTGGCGATTTGAACAAGGAATGAAAATTATGAAAACCGGAAAAAAAACGAACTAGTGAAACTAAACTAGGGTTA
Organism: Rhododendron molle; assembly: GCA_025413875.1. Lineage (NCBI taxonomy): Eukaryota > Viridiplantae > Streptophyta > Magnoliopsida > Ericales > Ericaceae > Rhododendron > Rhododendron molle. The sequence goes on from CM046393.1 coordinate 46,066,206, forward strand.
CCCGTAACTTATATAAAAAGGTACTATTTACCTCATATATTTTATGTACATCTACATTATATCCTATTATTAAGATAAAATATTAAAATTGGTAGGAAAAAGTTTTAATATTACTAACAATTAATTATATAAATACATATATATTTATATATTTATTTATTATTTATATAAAATAAATATCTCACGGTTCGGTTCGGTTAATCCACGGTTTCGTAATGAAAATCCGTGGACCGAACCGCGAGTCACGGTTTTCTAATTTTTCAATCCGTGTCCGGACCATTAATCCACGGACAAAATCCAAAAAGTACGGATCGGTTCGGTCCGGACCGGTTTCACCATTCACCGGATTTTTTGAGCAGCCCTACCACAGACCTGAGATTTTCGAGGCCCTGAACGAAATTTTAAAATGGAGTCTTTTAATTTTTTTTAGGGAAAATAACGGTAAAGGACGTGTTTTGATAATTAATGCATGTTAAAGGACATTTTCAGGATTAACAAATATTCTTAACTTGTTCTTGACGGGTATTAATTATCTAAACACGTTCTGGGCCGTCATTTTCCCTTCTTTTTTTTTTTTTGGTATATTGGTGCATAGTTCGATATAAAGATCAAGATTGCCTTGCAGCGCAGTTGCCGATCGTCGTGACAATGTTTTAGTTCCCTTAGGTCGCGAGTCACTTTTTGTACAAGTAAAAAAATATGTTTGCGTTAAAAGTTAAGAAGTCAAAACTCGAACAAGCAACGTAGTGGTTAGGAGACGTGAATCTTTCCGTTAAGACTACAATAACCTACTTGCATAATTCATAACATCTAATGTCCAGCCGGTCTCAATTTTTTAGTTCATGGCTTAGGCAATCCTTGATCCTATAAGTGCAATGTTGTGTATGTTCCTATGAGTGTAATTTTACAATATTACCCCCATTTAATGAACCATCCATTGTTTGGTTCGTCCGTGAACCCTGTGGCCATGTTGGAATCGGTGGCCAAATGACCCTTAATATTTTATTCACCTCCTTGTTAATTGTATACGTTTCGATTTTTATTCTTGGAAGAAATGGATTTGTTCCTAAGAGTTTTTGAATTTTCACTCCAAAATTAAAGTGGGACCTCATACAGTACTCCTAAGTAATGAGTTTAAGTCGGTGAATAAATGAACAAATTTCATTAAAGAATGAATAAGAAATTATCTCTCGAAATGTGTACATTTAGAAGGTGAAAAGTCATTCTTTGTACTTCGCCTTGCATTGCTCAAAGTTGTAAACTTTGATAGGTATATTTAACCCAAGATGGACATTAAGGGCTAGGCCCTTGGGGCACCCAAATCTTGTAGGGAAGAGAACGTGGATAAAGTGGGCTTCGACCCCTTTACTACACGCGCGCCGCTGGACTCTGACCTGGGTCGTGGGACCGAGGTTCGTTGCCCTGGGCTTGGCTTGGCTAGCGAGTTTGGGCATTGCCTTATGTTTGTACTGCCCAATAATTTGTTGAATTGGGTACAGTCTAAGTTCTTTTTTTTCTTTTTCTTTTTTTTGTCATTCGTTAAACTTAATCTATGTTATTTTAGGGGACTTGGGAGAGGGAAATGTGGCTTACGGGAAAGAAAGCTGAAGAGTCACCACGGCCACGGGTTGAATGTTGCAACTCCATGGTTCCCTTTTTAAATTTGCATGAGATTAATCACCGTATTAAGTTCCAAATGTTGATGATTGGTTCTCTGGTGGTTAACTGGTTATAAGTTTGATGATGCTCTGTATTTCCAGAATTCGAGACTCAGAACATGTTGCATATCCAAAATTGCCTCGTCCGGTTCTTCCGCTGTCGTTCCACAGAGGGAGTGTAAGCATAGTGCGGCTCATCAGGTCAGTTGAGTACGGGGCTTTTGTGTTTGAATTGAAGCCGTTGTACTCTGAGAGATAAACGCCGACAGAAACCTCCAGAACCCCAATGAGGCACAAATTTGTCTTAAGAACATTGTGTGATACAGGGGCCGCGATTTGCGATTAACTTTCCAAATTCAATTACTGTCTCTTATTTTCCAATTACAAATTCTGTCATGTTTTTCAGCATCTATCTTGCTATGTACTGATGTGATCTAAATGAATTCACTTTCTGTTTTCCTCCATTTTTCCCTACACTCATTGCCTAACATTTTCGTTTGTTGATCATGACTTTATTCGTGTAAGAGAATTCGACGGGTAGCTAAGAAGTTTGATTCGGATAAACCACTATCGGTTGTAATCCCACTTGATATGAGATGTGAATGGAGTGATACGTTTACAATTAGTCACATGCTCGATAAATAAAAAGGATAGTTATAGAGATATGGGTAAATGAGATAACTCAAACTATCGGATTCATGGGGAGCAATTTTTCCTAACTTGTGCATGGGTATAACCCAAGCATGAAATTAATTCTGTTCACTATCTGCATCGTTTTCTACTTTCACAAGGACCTATTTACATATTTCGGTTGGAGACGACGATCAAAGAAAAGGTTCAAGATTCAGCAGCTTTGGAATTTCAACAAGGGAAGGATGAGCCTCGATTTATCCATCAAATGAGCGGGGGGAAATTATTATGTAGCTTTTGGAGCACTGTCACGTGATGCTCTGCGGTTCTTCCTTACCACATATTGGATTAGCCCAAATAGTCTTCTTACCCTAAAATTCTTTACGCATCACTCACGAGAGTATGGGTGTGTGTTGGGTGTGGTACTAGAATTATTGGACGCCAAAACCCGAACAGCTGAACCCGTTGCCAATACAACACTAGAAGGAGGAAAAAATAAAAAAAATTCCGTTGCCGGGACTTGAACCCGGGTCTCTCGGGTGAGAGCCGAGTATCCTAACCAACTAGACTACAACGGATTTGCAGATGGGTACTCTCTTTTATATTTTTGTAGGTGTAGCGTATAGTCTTATGAAATATGAATTCCAAATTCTGGAACTTTCAGCTTACCGTCAAATATTTGTCTTTGACTTCATCACTTCACTCTAGTTTCCAAAAAAAAAGCCTGGTTTTTTTTTTCCTTCTCCTTATTCAATTTTTTTCGCATTTGTTGATTTCACATCAAACTTTTGTGAATTATTGGTTTATCTCAACGGGAGGAATTGAAAAACTAAAAAATTTATGACTTTTACCCTCTCTTTTTTTCGAAAATATCCAACTTTTTTTTGGCCAAAACGATAGTATGAAGAGGAAACTCTATCTCTGAACAAGGGATTAAGAAACCAAATAGAAGGGTACTAGTTCAAAAACTACACCCAACCCCAACTAAACTCATAGCTCCAAACAGGGGAGAAAAGAACAAGAAAAAAAGAATAGAAAAATCGTTAACAGAACCGGACGGAGTCCACCATACCGGAGCAAACTTCATCTACCCACCTAGATCTCCCCCTTTGGCGGGAGGAGGACGCCTCCGGCAACCACGATCTGCAAGGCAATACATCCAAAAGCCGTCATACTGCACGGCGGAGGAGGAGCAACAGATGGGGGTTTGGAGAGGAGGAGGATGAGGTGAAAGGGGAAAGTGAGAAAACCTCCGAGATCTAGAATTGGGAGATGGAAAAATCCCACGAGGGGGAGAAATCCCTCCCCTTCCGTCACCCATTGGGGCATAAAATCCTGGGGTGAGGGGAAGGAGAGAGATGGATGGCAGTGGCTTCTTTAGGGTTGAAGATAGGATTCATAAAAGTGCTAAAAGTTGGGGAAGACAGGGGAGGCAATGGGAATTTGAGGGGGAGAAGTTTAGTTGGGTTGAAGATAGGATTCCTAATCAAATTTTGTACTTTATTTTTTTCTTTTCCTTTCCAAAGCTGATATACATCAGCGGGGTTAGGGGAGTTAGTAAGTTAGTCCACAGAGAGTTTCATAGACTATTCATAGTGTTGAACCCCAAACGCTCACGATGGGGCTCAAACTCTGGTGTCCCGCAAGGAAGGCCCAGAAAATACCATTGGGCTACAAGCCCTTTCGCAAGCAAATTTTGTACTTCATTCAGTACTTTCAGTTAGGTTAAGAGAGGAGATTGGGAGGGTCTTGTTCACATTTTTCTTCTGCTGTTGCAAAACAGTGGGGGGCTGCAAATATTATCAGTTTAGTCTGTCACTGGCAATAATGAGTTAAAAAGTAGCAGATCCCAAAAGTTATACTCTCAGTTGCTCCCTTCCGAACTTTGAATGGATTTCTCCCTTCCTTTCTCCTCCATTATTGGACCTCTGCGAAATTCTGTGAGATGCAAGTGGCCTTTTTGCTCTCTTCCATTGTTACCCAAGAAGTTCTAAATACTGCTACATTGGGTAGAGCAGAGCAAAAGAAGAGAGTGAAAATGTCTACAAACAGAAAGAGGAGCTCTGAAGATGAAGAAGAAGAAGAAGAAGAAGAAGAAGAAGAGGAGGAAGTAAAATAAGTGGTAGAAGAAGAAGAGGAGCAACACTTTTATTCAGATCAGCCCCACAACCTATTACCGGGTGAAATACTCCGGCTGATCCTCTCCAAAATCTCCGACCCCAGAGCTCTAAGCTCTAACGATATTACTCTGTGCCTTGTATTTTATCAGAATAATCAGCCCGAATCAGAATGTCCATCTTCAACGTTGCTTCAGATTACCGGTCAATAGTATTGAGTATTGACTAGTAATCTGGACTACATAGGAAAAGAGGCATCACTAATTGTTTGGACTCCCAAGACATATAAGCACAGGCCACAGAACACCCACCAAGACTTCAAAATAGCAAAAAGTCTACAAACACTGCGTCCAGAGCTGTTCGACGCATGTGAACCCATGTGCATCAAACGACTCCGGACTCAATTGTGTCCGGTTAGCATTGTTCTAAGTAGACCACAGCTTTTGCTAGAACATTGTAAACCCCACACTTCAGATTTCAAACAACGAGACCGAATTCAAGGTTCGACGGCTGTCAGACCTCAAATTAGTTGGGAAGAAATCAAGTTAAACAGACAGGACCCAAAAACACACTCTTGGGGATGAGAGTGAGATTTATATTTCGTGGAAAATGGAACTCTATCTCAGGAAAGAATACCCAAACAAGTGAGGTTATAGTTATGGTCTGTGAAATGTACCAATCTCATTGCGGAACCCAGATAGACGAGTGGGATTTGCTCAAAAGTAATACAGGCTCTCATTCTGAAAACCTTCAGTCGAATCACACCATTGCCAAATTCCGCAATGAATTATACGACATCGTACGCCCAAAGAACGTATGAGTTCATCTAAATCGAATAAACGGTACTCCATTAACGGGTTATCCAGTTAAGTTACACCAAATGACCTAAATTGTTGCAAATAGTAAGTAAAAGAAACAGTATCGTCGCAAAGAAAAAGAAACTTCTGATTAAGACCTGCAATAACAAAGCCTATAACATTATGTGTGCACACTCGAGGTCGCATCATCTTGTAATATCGTAGCCCTGCGATCAAAAAGAAAAAAAATTAAAGCAAATAATCAGATTAATGAAATGAAAGCAAAACCACAGTAACAAATATATTTTTCCTCACTTCTCTTTCTATTTTATTTTTGAAGGAGCAGTTACTATGCCATATCTTTAATTTTGGAGGAAAACAATATTTAACATAACAAAAGACAGATAAGGAAGAAATTTAGGATCTTAACAAGGCAAGATAAGAACTCATACCTTCACCCTTCTGAATAGTTCCTTCGCAGTAGGATCATTCTCGAAATGATCCCGTACGGGCTGTAGAGAAAAATGAACTTATTATCCAGATAAATGAAAGAGAAAAAAAGTTCTTTCCGGTTGATCTGGACAAGGGGGGCTGTCCGGACAGCTCCTTGGGGGCCCCCTTCGCGTGTTTTTTTGGAAAATCCGAACTATGCATCTTGTAGGCCCGCAAAAAAATGTATCTACGCAAAAATCAGCTTGTCCGGACATCGACAGGTATGTCAAAAAATGAGTTTTTACACGGAAAAATAGACGACCGTGATTTGTCAACTATTTTTAAAGTTAAACTGTTCACAGTCGTCCATTTTTTCGTGTAAAAACTCAACTTTTGACATACCTATCAATGTCTGGACAAACTAATTTTTGGCCTAGATAAATTATTTGGCGGGCCCTACAAGATGCACCGTTCGGATTTTACCAAAAAATGTGTGAAGGGGGCCCACACGGGTGCTGTCCGGACAGCCCGCCTTATCCGGATCAACCGGACAGAACTTATTCCCTAAATGAAATGGGCAATAGGCAGGCTCCATGGCCTAGATGGCCAGTATATTTAAATATGAACGCTTAATCAAAACCTATAGCAACAGGTAGCCTCTATTCCCCCAGACCAATCTAAGACCAACCACTGATCAATTTGACAAACAAGAACCACAATCAACAGACTTATCCAAAAAAGAACCACAATCAGCTGAGTCACCATGCATGATTAATGCAGTCCAAAAATATGAATTTAGGGCCCGTTTGTTCGGCAAAAATACTACTGAAAGGCATTGAACTCGTAATTCCTTCGGACTAATTGGGATAGGATTAATAATAAATAATTAAACACTACACCCATTTGGCTTTTGGTATTGAATATCGCACATTTTCTGGAAGGCCGTAAAACTTTTCACCAAACACCAGATAAGAGATCCTTAAATATATAGTCCAATCTTATGCTCATATCCGTCAACCAAAAGAACTCTTATATCTAATGCAAGATTAACGCTGCTTATAGATGAGATAATGCGCTAATCCAATTTCTAGAGGACTACTTCCAAATATGGAAGGATAAGCAACAGTATAACTTTTTTTTGATAAGTCGCAACAGTATAACAATACAACACAGGATGAAAAAAAAGGAGTGGGCAAAAGGAAAAGAATCAAGCACAAACATTAAACAGCACACCAAAAAGTATTGGAAACATGATACTTCTATTTCTTTTAAGTTCAAGCTGGTGCATAGCTAGTAATGGACCAATGGTCCGCAGCACCAATATTTAAGAACTGGGAGTATACCTACACTAGAAACTTAGAAAGAAACCATCAACATCATGTAAGCAGGAAAGTGCAGATTAAAGAAGAAGTACAAGACCTGCAATATCTTATTTATTGATTTTGATAGAGCAGGTTTTAGATCAGCAGGATGCAAGTTCCCACTTTCATAGTCAGCAACTAATTCTTCAAAACTCTTGAAGGTCCTGAATTCCAAACACAAACGCGCAAGAAAACAAGCTCATCAACGGATAAGAATTAGCGATTCCAAAGGAAATAGAATCGGAAGCACCAGAAAAATACATCAATCTAGAAATTTAGAAGAGCTGCAGCCTGCATGGCTTATGAAAGGTAAATCTGAGAAAGCACTACACTGGGCTCAATTTTCAACATTCAGGCTCATGGCTGCTTGCATAAAAGACTCACGGCTACAACTAGAGGAGGAGGAGGAGGAAACTCACTTTTCACCACCATTGTCAGCACTACGTTCAACTTTGAATTCATCAAACCATGGGAGGATAATGTATTTAATGTACTCCAAACAGGGGTTCCCTTGAACTACCATTGGAGGGCAGTATGCCTTCTTTATTTTCCGATTAACTTCTGCCTGCGGCAATAACATACTTTTATTAATTGAGCGAACACCAAAAACTAAGAAGTACGTCAAATTCTTAATGAGGCTTTAACGAACAGGGCACTTTGAAGCAGAATTAACTATATTACTAATTAGGCACAACAAAAACTGACTCCTTAAATTGTTTTGTTGTAGCACAAAACAATACCTCCTTGTCCTCCATAAAAATGGCAGAGTCCGTAACGCTTTTTGACATCTTCTCTTGCCCTTGCAGCAAACCAGGAAGCATGTCTGCATAAAACATAATCAAGAGAAGCTACCATATCACAATAAACAAATTAATATAAACAAATGTGATGTCCAGATAATCAGAAAAGGGCCATACGGTGAGACAATATGATAGGCTTGTTTTTTCTCTTAATGTCATCACAGTACTCTCTAGCAAGAACATTCACTTTCCGCTGGTCCATGCCCAGTTGACAGATATCAGCCTGTTCAGATTAAAGACATTGTTTACTGTCCCATTATCATTAGGCACAATCAAAACACAGATCAAAGCTACCGCTCCAAAGTAATCAATCAAACATGATCACCAATATGTACAGGTTAAGCCGATAAAAAATATGCATGTACGAGCTAACCAACAGGTTACACAACCAATCACAATGATATCTAGCAAAGAAATGGATAGAAAAGAAATGTATTTGATAGCATTGATAATCGGACTTTTTCTTAACAACAAAGAGGATGAGGCAATAATGCCACGATTTCAAGAAACGAAACCTCATCAAGGCAGATCTAGTTTTTATCCATTTGCATGTTTCAAAACGTTAACAATTACCATCCATGGTTTTTATTCCAATTTTTCTAATAATGTTCAAGGTTCTAAATGGCACTTGGCGCTAGTAGGGCGGAGACCCACCTCCAAGCGCCAAGCTGCCTAGGCGGCACCAAGCAATTCAGCGTTTTTTTTTTTTTTTTAAAACAAACCATTATCCAATCAAACTATATTCCATGTATCCATAATGCTTCAAAGTACAAACTCAAATGAAATTAAGTAGTAATATATATAGATATGATTTTGAACTGACATTTTGATGATTTATGAAATTCAGGGACAATTTGTGGGGACTGCGAAATACCTAACACTAGAACGATCATTGTGTGTGTGTGACCAGGTCACTGTGAGAGAGAGAGTGAGAGAGAGAGCTGAGAGAGAGCGAAACTGAAGAGAGAGCCGAGAGAGAGAGCGCGAGAGAGAGAAAGACATACCGGCGGGAGAGAGAGAGACGATGGCATCGACAAGAGCTCTGATCAACTGGAGTTCTTCACTTTCGTTTCGTCTCCCGCCTCTGAAGCTCTGATCGACTAGAGTGTGGAGTGTTGAATGGGGGATGTAAATGTAATTGTAATATATATAGATATGATTTCGTAAAATTACATAATAAGCCCTTTTTAGTTTTTGTATTTTTGATCCTAGCCTTTTTAGGTTAATAGTATACATTTTAGGCCTCCAAAGACGCCGCCGAGCCCGCCTAGGCGGCCGCCAAACACCGCCAAACCTCCCTGGGCGCCAAATCAAATGCCAAGGGGTATTGGCGTGGCGGCGGGGCACCTCCAAGCGCCTAGGCGGCCGCCGAACACTGATAATGTTGTTAGACACTTAAGTTGTTTCATGATTGTTGAAAATATAAATAATAAAGTTACCCCTCTCTCTAACAGCTTAAGCTTTTAGATGAGTTGGTGGTTAACAATTTAATATAGTATCAAAGCAAGCAATGGATCCTGTGTTCAAACCTCACCGGCTACCTAATGTTAAAATATTTACACATGTATAGCCTGCTTATGGAGGAGAGCCCGGCTACACGTGAAGAGGCGTGTTGAAGATATAACCAATAAAGTTGCCCCTCTCTATAACAGCTTAAGCTTTTAGATGAGTTGGTGGTTAACAATCTAATAATGATTACTCTGTCACACACTCATGCAACCACCACGGTGTGCGGCATGATGGTTTTCCTCCATAGTCAGCAGAACTTAAATCAAACTTGACTTAGTAAGCTCACATAGTTAATCAAATGATAGTATCAATTCATGACAACTTTAAACAGTGAAACATGACATAAGTCTCCGAGTCAGCACTCAGCAAGACCAATATAGATACACCCATGATTAGTAAGAAATAAAGGCACCTTAAGGAAAAAAATATCAGCACATTGCATGCATGGGTAGAGAATCTGGGCTGCCGTCAACTCATCCTGCTCACTTCGACCCATAATCTGGACACACCTGCAAAGAGGATCTCAAGCTTAATGTACTAGACTAGATCGATAGTTACAAGGAAGTAATTCCTATCACAAATCTGGTACCTCATTATCCTAGGAAGCTTGTTCCTTCTTGCGATATCCATTACAAGAGGCCAGTATTCATGTGCCCGGGAGTTAATTTCTTCTGAAGACCATAAAAATTCCACTTTATCTCCGTGGAGATTCAAACCCACAGCTTTCCAGATCTCAATCATGTACTTTCCAACAGTTTGAATTTTCTTCAAGTCACCCCCCATTTTGTTGTTCAATTGTGCAAACCAATCTGCAATCCATATTTTTACTTTGCAACCGGCAGAAGTCATCCTGTTCACACTAATTATCTTCATAACACCCTGCTCACCAACAAAACACATCATATTTAAGAAGCAGCAAATCTACATGTACAAATTCTCCCAAACTTATTATCAAAGTTTTGAAAAGCGACAGAGACCAAATATTCAACTTTCAACATATCCAGGGTTTGTGATCCCTTAATTTTTGAGTGTCACAAAAATAAAAAATAAAAGTACGGGAAATGCGTTAATTTGTATAAGATTCAACAAACAATTGGCCATACCTATAACTTGAAAAGTATATGATCCAGACTATTAACATCTACATTTAGTCCACTGCATTTTCTCAAGTAATTACACACTATTAAAATAAAAAAAATGCGGAAAAAAATATCTATGCTCATCCTAAATACTAGTCAAGCATATCACTTTAAAGAAACCAGGTGATTACGATCCTCTAAAGTCTAAAGTACACGAATATCATGGAGAGTTCCATTACACACACAAGTTGTGTCCCCCCTCTAATGACAAACAATATAATGTTCTAGGTGAATCGTAATTGGAAACTTTTTTATCTAAAAAATTCCCATCATCTCGCCAGTCTACGTGACATTATCTAAACCACTGTTTTTCCTATCATTTGAGACGGGAACACCCGGGTGTGAAAAAAACCTCTCCCAAACGTTCATACAATAATAGCTGAATTATGAAATGGTTAGCTACACAAGGCCCATACAGCAAGAACTGAACTTTAAAACTTGCAGCATAACTGGTAAATCAAAATTCCTCAAATAGATAACAGCATTGAGGACAACTACGAAACGGTTAGCTACACAAGGACCATACAGCAAGAAATGAACTTTAAAAATTGCAGCATAACTGGTAAAATCAAAATTCTTCAAATCAACATTGAGAACAATTACAAAATGGTTATCTACACAAGGACCATGCAGCAAGAACTGAACTTTAAAAATTGCAGCGTAACAGGCAAAATCAAAATTCTTCAAATAGGTAACAGCATTGAGGACAACTATGAAACGGATTAGCTACACAAGGACCATACGGCAAAAAAATGAACTTAAGAAACCGCAGCATAATTGGTACAATCAAAATTCTTCAAATGGGTAAACAACATTAAGGACAATTGACTACGTTGTCAATCGCAAACCTGAGCAATATGCATTCTACCGGAGGGTTCGAACCCGTCGTAGCAAACGGGTTCGGGCTTCTTCGACAGCAGGTTTAGCAACTCATCCTCTTGGATGCACTCTTCCCCAACACTCCTCACAATCCTGAACTTCTCCTCCACACTCATCCCTCTGTTAAGACAAATTAACCAATCCAACACGTACAATTATACGTACCCGTAAACACATACACAAGTACACACAGACATGAACATGAACATGCATAAGAAGGCGTTTTAGGAGCTTTACTTGGATGTGGAATCGGAGGAAGGGGCTTGATCTGGAGAGGAGATAAAGAGCGTTTCCATGTTATCCGTCGGAGACTCCATGTAAGGGTATGCCCGAATTAGGGTTTGATTGAAGAAGCCTCTGTGTTAGAACTGGAGACTCGAATTAGGGTTTAGGCCAAAGAAGGCTGCGCATATGCGAGGTTTATTTTTATTTATTTCTGTTGCTTCCCCCCCCTCCCCCCCCCCCCCTTCCCTTTTAATGAAGGGGAATTTTGCACTCGGATGTTCAATTTTATTATTGGTCAAAAGCGTGAAGAGAAAAATATGCTTTCACTTAAGGCTCTATTTGGAACCTGGAGAAAGTAAAAGAAAGGAAAGAAAAGGAAAAGAGAAGGAAAATAGGAGGGAAAATATATTATTCACTACACTCAAAATCTTTATTTTCTTCTCATATTCTCTTCTAACCAAACAATGGGAGGGAAAATCCTTTAATTTTCTTTTCTTTTCCTTTCTTTTCCTTGGGTTCCAAACAGAGCCTAAGTTTGCCATTTTTACACTAGGAAAATGATTTTGCCATTCTTTTTTTTTTTTTGTTAACGTCACTCTCCCGTAAATATATTTTTAGCAGGAGATTGGTGTTAACAAAAAAAAAGTGACAAAATCAGCAGTCTCTTTTGCTTTCTAAATTAGACTCTAAAAATCTGTTTGCAAAAATATACTTGTAGGAGAGTGGCGTTAACAAAAAAGAAAGTGGCAAAAAAATATATAAAAATATACAATGAAAGTGATAATGATAAAAGTGAAATATCGAGAATCACTTTTTAATTTATAAGCCATTTACTACCACCTATGTGCTAGTCCAGTTGGTGGGAGTCACCACCTCTCTTTAACAACTGCGTAGGTATGAGCCTCGGGAGGCACATGTGTGCATGTACCCGGTGGTGCCATTTAAAGGCTTTGATTCGAACCCGTAGTTTGACCGAAGAGGGGGATTTCTCGCCACTGTGCACTAGGTGGTGCCGTGGTGACGGCCCGTCCCTCGGACGGTAGCTATGTGTAGGTGCAGGAAAACGAAACAGGCCTTCGAACAGCACGAAACTGTAACGGCTACTCTTCTCTCTACACCGGAACCCTAGCACACCGCCGGTATTGATCCTACAAAACAAACAGAAGGTGAGCGCACCTTTGCCGTCTCGTGGCAAAGGCCTTCCGATGCCAAAATTAGTATCTCGTACTAGTAAAACCTTAATTCTCAATAAGTAATAAGCCAATAGCCAGAAATTGCGTACATTTACCTCTAGGTTTACCTCATATTTATAGACCCATGTCTACTTGCTGTCCAAGCCATCTTGCTGCCCTAAGTTTCCTTTCTATTAAAGGGAACCTAAAATATCAGGGATTCTCATTCCCATAACTGCGTATTTCCTTTTAGACCATTTAGGAACTCTTCCCAAAGCTGGCCGTTCACCCCATTTTCGTTGGGTATCTCCTCCAGATCTCGTTTCCTTACTGGGCACCTGCCACCGCTCTGGAGTGCCTCCTGGCACCTTCTCCAGATTGCTTCTACTGTTCGGCCTTCTCGTTGCCGAACAGACCCTCTGGACCAATGATTTCTCATATCACTGGACCCCTTATCACGAGACTGGTCCAACAACTACCCTTGCTCTTTGGACCATACCCCTGCTCGTGTATCTTGGACCTGGGACCTCTCGTGTCCCCGGTTCTTGTGCCGTTCACCTCACTGCACGGCGGATATTCCGACTGTATTTATTCCGGATCCCACGTACCACCTGTTCGGGTCTCTTTGGTACCTGTTCGGGATTACCTCCCTACACTATGGCTCGAACCGGACATTCCACGGCAGGTCGAAAGCTCTTATGGTCACGCCCAGAGAGGAGTTGCTACGCTGATCGCCCCCTCCCATCCTTTTTGATGATTAAAAAAAAAAAACTTCTAAGCCATTTATCTTTTCTATTAGTATCTCCTAGTTGGCGAAAATAAATTAGACGATCAAAATGAATTTGTATCATCCAATGAATTCCGAATCAAGCCACAATGGATATATCTTTTGGGAGGCACAATGGATATATCTTTTGGGACTGTCTAAGTCTCTTTAGAGAAAGAGAAAAAAAAAACATTTCGCATCTCTTAAAGTACCGCTCCAATAAAATTCTTGTCGCTGCATATTGGTGTGGATTCCATGTCAGATATACCAAACGTTACAAATTGCAACATCATGCTTCAGCCTTCATTCCATGACCCCATGAAATAAAAATAAAAATTTAAACTCAAAGAACATACCCGTTAGTGATGAAGATATATACCATAATCTTAAGAGAAAATAACGGCCCATGACGTATTTTGATAATTAATACCCGCCGAGGACAAGTTAAGAACATTTGTTAATGCTAAAATTATTCTTAACGGGTATTAATTATCAAAACACGTCGTTGACCGTCATTTTCCCTAATCTTAAGTGTTAATGTAAAAATTTAAATCCAAACAACAACTAGCAGTCTGGACCAAGCCCGATCCAAATCCATGACAGCACATGGGGGTTGGGCATAGGACCTCATATAATCCATTGGGCCTTAGCTGTAGTAGGAAGGATTGTCACTCCCGCAATGTGGGGGATATATTAATCACTTGAGTAATTCTCTAAAACGCCTTCCGCTCGCGCTCTCAACCATCGCTCTCGCAGATTTTATAGCTTGAAACGTGTTTCAAAGACGTTTTTTTCGTACGCGCTTCCGCTCCCCAATTATGTGAGTCTGGGGGACCATATATGTGCAATGCAGCAAGCCCATGTGAGATATCCAGGTGGAGTACTCCTTGGTTTTTCCTTGGACCACTAATAGCGGCAATGTCCGAATAATTTCCTGCTATTAAAGAAGTTTTTGCGTCACCATTATAAGCACTCGTCTTTGTCAGATGATTCAGATCCCCCAACATACTCCACATTCGTACTGGTAATTCAGATTAATGGTCCTTGGAAAATGTCTTCTTCCATATGATCTGTTGACATCTCTCTACCACGGAATTAATATTTTCCTTCGGGGCCAAATTAGGTGAAGCTTATTTTTCATTTTTCTGCGCTCTTGTTAGTTTTACCGTAAAACTTTTACGTTAGGGTTTTTTTTTTTTCACTTTCTAATTTGTCTTTGAGAAATCCGAACGTAAATGATATTAAGCCGATTCCTATACGGTAGCTATTGTGCGCACAAAAGCCGTTGCTGTGCGTCGAAATGTTGTCCATCTCGAGTCTGGTCGAGATGGTATGCCACTGGACCAAGATGATTGTGCACCGACGGTCATATCTTTGATACATAATTATCTCATAATTGTTCAAATTTTTAAGAGAGATATGATTGGCTTCTTGTTCAATTTCTATACGATTGACAATTTCATCTAAATGCAGGATCTCAACAAATATACAAGACCTGAGATGAGCCCCGTTTTGTAGAATTTCAACAGGTCTACCTATACAATTTTTTAACAACTCGGTATTTGACCCAACAGACCGACAAATTTGGGGGTTCACTCTCACCCTCCACTGTGGGGGGTCCTAAAGAAAGGCAGAGAAAAACTCTACAAGAACTAGCCCAATACAAGAATTGATAGCACGCAAGTGAGAGTCGAATTTAGACAAAGTAATAATAGTACGATACGACAGTGCAGAGAATCCAATTCCGGATCAAAAATTTCTTGAAGCTCGTGATTACCAAGTAACTACCACCAGTGTACCAATTATGGGTTACTCATGTGGGTTGGGATTTTTGAACTTGAACTAGAGTTCCACTAAGATGGGAAAATGAAGCTAGCCAACGAGGCTTTGTCCCAGCGGCATGGGAGGTGGGCCTAAGTACTCAGGTGAAGGTCTCTGGTTCGAGTGGATAGAGTTGCGATCGCCGATCGGCTTGCGTTGTAATCCAAATAGTAACCACTAACGCTACAAATGGACAGAAAAAAAAAAGAAAAAGAAAAAAAGGAGATGAATATTGATTCCAATTTCCAAGCCATGCCTGTCATATAATTTTTCCCAACTGCCACAACCTTCCTATTGAATTGGAGACATCGTTTTCGTCACTATTTCCCATACTCTGAAAACGTTTTGGTCCCTTGTGTGGAGTACTTCACTTCCCATAGAGTGCAGGAAGATATTAATTAATCAGCAGTTGAAATCAATTCAACAACCCTTTGCTAGCCAGCTCCTGCCAACTTAACTACCTACTACTACCAGTTGACCCTATTTACCTACCACGTTATCGTATGAAGGGAGAACCCTACCGTATCCACTAGCTAGTCATTTTTTTCTTTACGTTAAATTTAGGCTAGCTTTTCTGCCGTGGGTGCATGGTGGTTTTAGGGCGGCGATGAAGGAGGCGACTAGGGCGGGTTTGGTGATGGTGGGGTGGTGGGGTTTTTTTGGCTGTTTAGGCCATGGGTTTTGGGCAGCGAATACGGAGGCGACGAGGTGATTTTGGGCACTGGTTAGTGAGGAGACGAGGTGAGTTTCGGGCAGCGATTGGGGAAGAGATGCAGTGGGTTTTGGGCGGCGTTGAGGAGGCGGGTTTGGCCTGTTTTGGGCTATGGGAGGTGGTTAATTTTGAGCATAGGTTTTTTGGGCCATGCGAGGTTGGTTTCGGGCAGCTTTTTGGGGCATGAGCAATTGAGCAACTGAAAGGTGATAGGGTATGTCTGGTGAGGTCGTCGGAAGAAGAAAGGTGGCTCTTTGGCCACTGCCGGTGTCTTTGGTTCGTCGGCAATGGTATTCAACGTCATTGCACAAAGTTTGGAATTTCCTTTTTTTGTTGGCATCTTGTCAACAATTTTTTTTCCCAGATCTAACGTCTTGCATCATGTTGTAGGTGTTTTTTCCTTTTTGTCCTTATCGAGTTATCAATAATATTTAGCCGATAAAATAAAAAAACAAAAAAAAACTATGCTGATGGTATGAGATAGCAAACGAAGAAAGCATGAGAAATACAATGACTAGTGATCGTAGGTGCAACTCAAATGGACCAAACACTTACACAGAAAGCACGGAGAGGAATCAATTATAGTCCCACTATTGGTACCGACAGGTACCATCTACTTGCACAGCTCGGCAAGGATAGCTACATCCACGGCTCATGTCACAGATTCACAATTCTTCAAGTTCTTGAACCAGGAACAAACTAAGAGCATCTCCGACCAAGAATGTTAAATCTGACATGACATGCCAAGTGGAAGAATTGACATGTGAAATAACTCCAACCAAGATGTCAGATGCTTACGTGTCATTTGACATCTCCTCTCCCATGTCAACTTTGACATGTGATGTCAAACATTTTCTTTCATTATTTCACTCCAAAACTTCCTAAAATAATAAATTTGACATGTTGGTTGGAGTTGGTACCTTGAAGATGTCAAAAAAATTTGACATCCTCAAACTTGAAGCCAAGGTTGGAGATGCTCTTATGGTAGCTACAAATTACAATAACGCGTGTACGGCTAGATCAATTTCACATACAATAAAAATAACCTCAAAGGGTTGAATTACAAAAGAAGCTTACTCTAACTATCACCGCCAACAACAAACCCTTGAGCCTATTGGTGGTTTGTTTGGTCATTAACTCGACGGTTCGGGCTTAGTCGAGGTGCACTGGTACGTACCTGCCCATGGAACTCGCGTGATTATCAACATATATATGCATTTGCCATCAGAATTACCATAAAACAATTGATCTCTCATATACTAAACTCCTGAGTAGTGGTTTTTTTTTTTTTTTTAACACAATATTTCTTTCAATAACACCACCTAAATTATTTTTTTGGATAACGTAGACTGTTCCCGGGCCAACTTGCGTACGCCATGTGACTAAATCTCTACGGCCCCCACCAGCCTTTGCTAACCCAAAAGATTTTTACGTATGGATGGCCCCAAGAATTTTTTACAATGCAGATCGAGGAGTCGAACTTGGGATCTCGAAGTGGTAAGCCCCTCCGTTGTGGCCGATCACCACCTAAATATTGTGCCCAGTACTGTTTGCATGCTTCCCATGGTCCCAACAGTGCATAAATGGTGTGGTAAAACCAAAGCTGACAAGCATGGCTGTTGTGTCCTGTGAATTGGACGAAGTCCATTAAATTTTATAAAATCCCAAATGTCAGCTGGAAGTTTACAAGCATGAATCCCGACATCGATGTCCCCAGCAACTCCATCTGCCTTTATATTGAATCCCATCACTAGTGTTTTCGATCCTCTCCATGTGCTCGGTCCCGACCCCTGCATTCTCTGCGTACTAAGATTTTCCTTTTCCACCAGAAGTTTCGATATTTTTTTTTTTTACGACTCGAGGTGTTTTACATACACCCATCTCAACTAATTCAACGGTGAAACAAAAGTACGTCCACCGCTCTGTTTCACAGCTCAACAACTTACCGTCTGTCTCGGTAATTAACGGTCCGGATTTAAAAAAACTCTTCCAGAAAGGGGCGCGGTGGCCGTAGAATTTCTGCAACCAATTTTAGGGGATTAATTTCATCATCAACTAGCGAAAAATCGACTTGATTAAAGTCGAGTAAATGCTCATATAGACTTGCCCTACCAGAGTTAATAGCACAAAGAAGGCCAGAGGAAAACAAATTTTGGCCTTGATCACTGGCCTAATCCATTGGTCCGATTCTTGTTTCAACCCGTGTTTACGATTGGAAAAAATCAATATCATTTGGAGAATTTCATCACCATTTCAATATACCACGTTCTTTTTTTTCAAATTTTCTTTGGGCATCTAGGGAAAAAAGTTTGAGGTACTTAAAGTCATGTCGATATCAAAGTGAAAGATCATCCACGAACGAATTGAGTACAATCTAGCTGGCTAAATCCCGAATTTAGATGGTCGCGGTCTTGTGCGCGTAGGACACTTCATTTGCTCTTATTGATTTTTTTTCTTCTATGCGAGGACCGGGTCATGAATGGTATTTTGATTTCAACTGATTTGATACTCATAACTTGATTAATGTGCCCCTAATTGTTGAGTTTGGCCCATTTACTTGTATCTGATAAGTTTTTGTTAGAATTACTCATATTTTTCCCTTGGGGCTCTAACGCTCTCTCTTGATAGAATTACCATATGATCAATTTGATTCCTTGTACCGTTTTTTTTCTCTTGCATAGTGATTTTCTTCTGTCAATATTCACTCGTAGACATAGGCTTTGTCAAACCGATTTAGCTAGGCACGCTATCTCGATTTCGTGATCTGTCATAACAAATTGCTACTCAGACAACCGCGTCCGGAACCGTTTGATTCACATGAATCCCCACGCATTAATAATGCCTTCCTTCTGTCGATTTTTTGTCATAGACATAGGCTTTTCGAATAGACCTGGGTATATGTTGTCTCGATTCCGTGATACTATAACAAATTGAACTCGCAACACATTGAATGTTCGAGCATTTAAGAGACAAAACGAAAAGGCGAAACAAGAAATTTAAAGGGCCCGGGTGTGCCTGGCCTGCACGTAGTTTTGACTCGGTTTTTGCAGGAAGGGGTGACAGCCAATGTGCTACATTCTAGAGGCCCATCGGTCTATTCTATACAAGAGAGAGGTCCTTTTTAGGGACTCACGTAAAATTCTAGTACTAGAATATTTTTTTAATGAGAAAGTGATCTCTCTCTCTCTTCTTTCTTTTTTTTTTTAACTTTTATAACGAATGTTCGGACCAGCTCGAGCACGTTTTGATTAATTTTAGGATCTTGAAATTAATAAAATAGCAAACCCTTCAGTAACTCAAGGTTTGAAATATTTGGCCTCTTAGGACTCAAACATGTGACCTGATGAAGAAAAAACACTTCGCCACTTGGCCAAAGCCCATGGAGTTACGGATAAGGTGATCTTAACATGATGGCTATTAAAAAATTCAAAGAAGTCTATTTTATATCAAATTAACGTATATATACAGGTAAATATTATTATGACGATATTGTGGTGGCTTTTGTAGTGTTTTGGTTGGTGGTGTTTTCGGTTTGCGGGCTTGTCCCTTCGGATATTTTCATGGCTTCAGGTTTTTTGTTATGGTTGGTTTCTTGCCATCCTTTAGTGTTGGTTCTCGGGAGGCATTTTATCGATGTACTCAGGATCCGTTTAATCTTTGTTATCTTCTTTGAAGATTAATAAAATATTTTTGCTTAGCAACCAAAAAAAAAACTTTAGAGTTACTGTCGCCTGAGCGCCCCTAGATTCGTCATTGGTCCTCTCTCCTCTGGCTAACCAATCAAGCATTGAGCTTGAACAAAGGTTAATTTGGTTAATTGGTTGGGGGTGGAGAAGAAAGTTCATGCAATAAATCAAATCAAAATTCGAATCCCAAGTCTCAAACAATTTGAGTCAGCTACTATTGAGATCTATCGAGAACATCGTGTTGCAGAATGCCTTAGCATAACTTATAGGAAAATGATTTTGGCACTCCAATTTTTTATGATGGCACTCTAAAATTTGTCTTTTAGTGTACCTTACTAGATATAATTTTTACACTAAAAGACAAGTTTTGGAGTGCCATCATGATAAGCACCCAATAATGCATATTCTTGATGCTTAAGTCCTCTAGTATGTTGTGTTTGTACATATATATTGTTGTTTTTATGCGATATTGCACGTAAAGTATTTTTGTAAGTGTTGTAGGAAAAACGTGCCAATCAAGTGGTTTTGTGGGCCAATGAACGTTCCGGGATGTATCCAAGATGCCAAGCGCCCGTCGGTACTACATTCACGATCATCGGGTTTCAATAGCATCGCATGGAGCTCCAAAGGTCAACCGTTGCTCAAGGTTTGCTTTGGACCACACCAAAGCATGGCTAACAAGCAAAATGCATCGTTAATTATCCTCGAGGGTGTCCAAGTATTCAAGGTCATGAGGAGTGGTGTCACCGAGTCTGGGAGTTCATGAATGAAGCGTTTGAGTGAAGCTCGGGGGGTGGCATGGCATGGAGGTGGTCTAGCAGGCTGAAATCTGGAATTTCTGCAGTGGTTATCCATAATAAATGAAATGTTATGGATAACGTTTGCCCAGTCTTGGTCCAGTAGTCAAGTGTTATCCATAACCTTTTCACTGTTATGATAACAGTGCGACATTTTTGGTCCAGAAAGTCTCCAGCCTTGGAAGTATGGATAACGATTGTGATTGTTATGAATAACATGGTGCTACGGGGAAGTTGAAAGGCAGTGTTATGGATAACCTTTCCACTGTTATGGATAACGTTTGATGCCAGAAGATATTTTTGTGCTAACTTTCCATTTATGGAAAGTTTTCATTTCTAGCATAATTTTGGGATCTTTTGGGGACATTTTGGTCCATCGTAAGGCTGATTTGTAAGCCATATAAATAGGCTTGTATGCCATTTATGGTAGATATAGGCCATTAGTTAGATTTAGGCCTAGTTTTCTAGTTTTTGTTCTAAGTTTCTCCATTGTTAGTCCTTCAAGCTTTTGAGTGTATTTCCTTCAAGAACTCCTTAAGGTAATTGTCTTACGTTAATTTGTCGTTTATAAATGTTGTAGCTACGGTTTGGATCTTCTTATAAATCAAGTTTATTTCCCTTTTTATTGGTGAATCATGTTTTCATTTCCAAGCATATTTTCTAGTCTTATTGTCATGTGTGAGTAGTTCATTGGTTTGGTCATGGGGTGAGATGCACCCTATGGATTAGTCGTTTAAACGGTTTCGCCTAAACTTTAGCTTGATTTCAATGTTTTGAATGGATTAAACTCATGATTTCTAGCATCGATCATGGGGTCGGTGGCTTCTTTGATCAATGAGGTCTATCGCCCTATGCTACGTGCTTGATAATCCTACGCGTGCGAACGATCCTTTTTCATCTCTCACTTGCGTTAAATGAGTTCAGTTTGAACTAGAGCTTTGAGTCGAGTTACAAGTAGTCTTCAGCTTTTAATTCTTCTAGTGGAATCCGGACGGTTTCGGTCCACTCATAAGTTAGATGAAGAAACTGTTTAACGGCTAAATCGTGGGTTAATCAATCCCTTTGACTCGATCGCCTTTAATCTAGTTTAATTTCAAGTTCAATTTCGTAATCTAAACCAAATTCCAAGTTGGTTGCTTAAAAGCCGAAGCTCGATACTCATCTTCTAATCCAAATACGCTAAAGAAGATTTCTCTGTGGGAACGATCCCGGTCTTACCGGATTTATATGCTATCAACGACCTAGCCCTTTGCCTTATTTGGAGGGTAGGTTGCGAAGTTAAGCACATCATAAAAAATTGGAGTGCTAAAATCATTTACCTAACTTATATCGAAAATGATATGAGGACCGACCAAGAGGAGGGATTTTGTACTAACGGCCGCCGGCGGGCCTTCTCCGGCCACCGGACGGCCAATCCGAACCGTCCAATAATTCTTTAAAAAAAAAAATCGATGGAGCCTACTCGAGAATCAACGGCATCTGAGGTGTGTAGGGTGGGTGTTCGGATCGACCGTCCAGTGACCGAAGACGACCCGCCGGCAACCGTCGGTACAAAATCCCTACATTTTGATCGATACGGCTAGCACTACTCTAACTTATATTCGGGTTCATGTCTTAAAGATTTTAACCCCCTTTCTTTTTTCCCCCGTGCTCGCTACTCCTGTGGCCTTGGAATCCGCAATGTAAGAGATAAGACTAGAAGGAGGGGAAGAAAGTTCATGCAATGTACCTGTAAAAGTCCACTCTGTTTTTCTTTCACGTTGGGAGCTGTAGCAAGGTCCCAACTTGTGCCACTTGTTCTCTGGGAAGTGGTCTCAGGCATATGAAAAGAGAGCAAAGCAGAGCAGGTGCTCTGCACGTTGAAAGCATCAAATTCAAGAAAAACAGTTGTTATAAATGACTAAAATGAGTTGGTTTAAACTAATCCAAGAGCAAGGAAAAGTGATAAAGCTATATTTGATTGTTCGACACTTCCGAATACATCTGTGCTCTGATCTGTGTTCCTTCTACTTGTATCTGTACAACAATTTTCTATTGATTTGTGTTTCTATCTTTAAGTGAGCTCCTCGATTTGCAGTCCAAAGTCATTCTTCGGCAAGTCACGTAGGCCACCAAAGCGCATGTTTGATGCAAACCTTCCGCCGCCCTTGGAAAGATGCTCTTATGTGCAAAATAAAATTAGTTATCGGCCAAATTTTTTGACATTTGCAACGGATTTATGAACCAAATGATATGTTTATGAACACAGCAACAGCATTTTGCAAATATTGTTTCCCAGGTTTCGAGTCTTAGTAGGTTATTACGAAATCGATAGTTTTCAGAATAAGACAGACAATCATCAATTAGCAATGACAAAGATAAACGCAACATACATCTATGTATCAAATTCATCAACAGAGAAAGTATCATTGGGCTGTGCTAAGGACAAAGAAAATGGGCAAAGAAAAGACTATTAAAGTGTATAGATGAACGGTTCAGATTCACTGCACAGTGAATCTGAGCTGTTCATATACACTTTAATGGTATTTTCTTTGCTCATTTTCTTTGCACTTAGTATTTCTCAAGTATTCTTAGCCGAGCTCATGAGCTACCGATTCTCTGTTTAACGTACCCTACTGAAATCAACATTCTTGAAAAGTTCAATGTCTTATTTTGACACGAAACAAACTTTGACACAAATACTGTGCATGCATGCCTTTAAAGTTTAAAGGGAATGAATGGTGGGTTTTAATTGAAATTGACTAATTGGAGTGACTCTCAATCATATCATGGAAACTTCCATCTTTGACATGGGGACATGACAATGATGGTGAAAGTGAACTTGTGTTTATTAACAAAGAAGGGAGCCGTTATAACTTACAAGGGGGGTGCTATGAGAAAGGAAGTACTAAAACCAAAACAGAGAAAAGTGGAGGAAATCCAAGGGCATAAACTTGATCAATTAACCAAAACCCCCTATTTTTGGGACCTGATTAATCAATTTTCCTTAACAATCATGATCAGGCCACAATTTTCTCAAACAGGCCCAGCCTATTATCAGCTAGCCTTGACTTGTATGCAGATTTTTTGTACTCAAACCATGTAAACTCTTTGTACAAGCTGTCTTCTTCTCCCTCCATCAGTGAAGCCAATGGAGCTATCTTTTCACTCAGTGGTGGCCCACCAAAATAGATCATTGAAACCCTAGATTTCGAACTGTTAGCCACCACTCTGTGCCTCACACTCTTGAACCTTCCATTGGTCATTACCTGCAAAACCCACCACCATAACAAACAAACAAAAACCCATTAAGCAAAAATTGTCTTCTTTTTTTTTTTTTCCCTTCTTAGCCAAGCATAAAATTGGTTATTAAAGGCTCACACAAATCAAGTTTTAGACAGTAACTATAATTTATGGTAAAATCATATTTGTTGAAAAATCATAAGATGAAACTTCTCAAATATTTAACTTTTAAACTTTGCTTAAATTATTTGTGGTACACAAGCAAAAAGCATAAGTTGCAACAATTGAGCCGCGAGAAATCTCCTTGTCGGAAAAACAAAAGAAACGCCGCGGGAAAATTAAGGAAATGCCACGTTAAAAAGTTACTACTACTATGTATTCATGCAAAATAGTAAACTACCGAGAAGGAAAATTTTTGAGCCTACAAAAGTGGAAAAAGAAGGCGGAAGCCCCATACCACTTTGGGACATCAGAGCCGGACCCCATTTCAATTGATCCATATACACCATATGTAGACTCTCGTGGGGTTTGGAAAATATAAGATTCGAAGGAGACGTATCATTTAGCATTATTCACACAATGTAAATGCTCTTATGGTCAAACGTCGAAAATTCGTAGGTCGAATTTTAACCATTTTACTACAAAATGTTTAAACTTATCTACCGATCTACGACAGACATACCCAGATAAAATTCACACTTGTATACGTAATACAATATAAATCCTACAATAGTAACTTAGTACCTGCAAAGAATCACCAACATTGACGAAGAAGGAATTCTGGTCAGGAGGGACAGAAATCCAGCTCCCATCTCTCAATGAGATTTGAAGGCCAGAGGTATTGTTGGATCTCAAAACAGAGATAATCTGTGGGTCAGTGTGTTCTCCAAACCCAATCAAGCTCCTCCCATTCGTATCACCTTGGAGTTCAGGACATGGAGGGTAGTGATTGACCCTGAAAATAGAGTCACTCTGTTCGTCCATCAGCAGCTTGCTGAACACGTCCCTTTGTTGAATCTTCAACCCGTCTGCCAATAGCTCAAGAACTTCGCATGCCATTCTCTTCACTGCCGACACGTAGTCATCCACAGCACAACTGCAACAAACAAACCCCCCCCTTTTTTTTTTTAATCAATTTAACGAAAAGTTATGAAGATGGCAAAGTGCAATGAGTGAGACAAATATCGACTCGGTCCGCTCCTGCTGCGCGGGAGTCACCGCTCGGTCGGCGTCCATCTACGGGTAGTTCAGATTCATAATGGTGGACATCACTCTCCGAGCGAATTGTCACCGAGCAAGTTTGTAAATGCGTTCATTTGAAAAATAAAAACCACAGAGCTTAGATTCTAGTCAACTCTGTTTTCGATATTCGTACCTAGTGAATTCCGTGTTTCGCCCAAAGATCGATGCAAGCCTCTGCTCGTCGAATCCCGGGTTGGCTCTCAAGAGCAGATACTCGACCCACCCCACGTCGCCGTTGGGTCCAATGCACTTGTTTCCGTACCCGAACGCCTCGGGGGGGCCTGCCTTTTCTTTCTCGGACAGCGGCATTGAAAAGAATTTCACAGCTTCTGATTCTAAACTAGAGATGAATTCAGTGGGAACACCATGATTAATCACCTTGAAGAAACCGAACTCTTCACAGGCCTTAACGAGGAGGTTCTTTGAGTCTGGTTTTGAAAGGTCAATTAGGGGAATACCAGAGGAAAATGTGGCGGGATTGATGGGCGAAAACTGTTTCATTGCCGG
Source organism: Rhododendron molle (assembly GCA_025413875.1). NCBI lineage: Eukaryota > Viridiplantae > Streptophyta > Magnoliopsida > Ericales > Ericaceae > Rhododendron > Rhododendron molle. The sequence goes on from CM046393.1 coordinate 46,091,678, forward strand.
TTTGGACAGAACCACCACGGTTTTGGGGTTGGTGGAGGTCAGGAGAGAGAGAGAGAGAGAGAGAGAGAGAGAGAGAGAGATGGGTTATTTGGGTTTGGTTCGATTAATAGGGAAAAGTAGTGTTGATAGTGGGAATGAATGGGTGAGTATGTTGGAGGAAATGGCTTGAGGGATTGCTTGGCTATTTATAGGAGAGGGAGGGAGCGGGGAGCCTTAAATTAGTTGTATAACAACGTATTTTGCCCTTTGGGGGAAAAACAAAAAAAAAAATGTTCTTTAACGAGAGAAAAGGTGAAGTAAAAAGAAAATAGTTTTATCTATTGTTTTTTGGTAAAGAAATGTTGTCTTTCTAATGTTTTCTCAGCATCCATCAAGAGTAGATACATTGGTACTATTGGTAGACCACCACTTTAATTCGGAATCTGAAACTATGTAGCGTAGGAGTGCAGTGTTGTGTGTAATCCGAGCTGTCCGTCCTGATAATCTATAGTTTAGATTTTATCTCGGAAACGGATTGATATAGTTTATATTCGATGAATGTTGTACTTTTATTCAAACCAATAGAAAAAGGTGGCTTACCAATTTGGTATGGAATGTTCAAAAAGAAGAAAACCATTTTGGTGGGGAAGGAAACTGGAATAGGATTGACATTAACCTGCTTTCATAGAGTTGAAATTCAACTATCCAAGAAAGTGAAGTTTTTTTTTTTTTTTTTTTAACAACTCCGATGTCCGGACCAGTTTATGCAATCCACGACTAACCCTGAAGGTCCAATCTCACCGTTCACTTGCGGGGTAGCTCAATTAAAATTCAAACAAAAATTCCGTACAGACTAGTTCCGAAAAAGTTGATAACGCCTGAGAGGTTTTTGAACCCGTCGTCTTAAGAAAGAGTAAATTCTTTAATCTCATGCCTTAACCGACAGACGAATCCTCGGGTTTCAAAGAAAAAGGAGTTGGATTGATAGGGATAGCAATCAAAGCGAAATAATTGACTTTACCATCAGATGATTCCCGGATTCTCTCTGTCACTCTCTCCGCCGGGGACCATATCTCCAGCCACAGAATTTACCACTCAAATTTTTCTTGAATTGGATTAGTCCACATCCCCGGGAAACAATCATTTCTACTAAGAAAAATTTAGAATCGTTCAACGTAAAACACCCTGTAAATCAAAATTATTTAATCAAAGCGCAATAATCCGCATTCCTGGAACAAGTCGTACAAATCAAAATCTATATAATTGACTTTTAATACATTGCGTCGAAGCTTTAAAATGATAGAAAACCACAGACTTTGTTCGGTTTCAGTTTCGGGAGAGAATTTTTTGGGTAATAAGTTGATAGAGAGATATGAAAAAAATTTATTGAAAACCGTACGCGAAAATTTTAAGACCCAAAACGAACAAGACACATTGTTCGAGTACCAAATGATTATAGGAGTAATTAGTAGATGCGGTAATGAAGAATCATGCTAATAATTGCTCGAGTACTTTTTCTCTTTCCTTCTTTTTTTCACACCCTGTTGTACACTTTTCACATGTTAAATTCGTAAACCGGCCTGGTTTCACAGGCGTTGGGCCAAATGATTTTTAATTAGTATGCAATAATGAAGGAGCAAATCTTGTTCACGGAGCTCCGTGAATAAGATTTTACGGAGGTGTATCGCAACCGTTCAAAAGTCTGGAAGAATTTCATTAATATTCGGACTCTCCAAAACATTTTTGTACAGTCGCGATTTATTTCCTCCGCAAAGAATTTATTCACGGTTCTCATAATGAAGAGTTGTGTTTAGGGGTGGAAATTTTCGGCACGACACGAAGTTAGTGGGTTAGGTTCAACTATTTTTGACACGAAAACAAATATAACACGACACGAAAAGCTAAATAAGTCGGGTTAAGGTTGAGAGAATTTTGACACGAACACTAGATAACACACGAACATGAGAATTTATGGAAGGACACGATAACATGGCACGAAGTTAGCGGGTTAGAGTCGGCTATTTCTGACACGAAACACGAATACGGCACGATACGATAACACGAAAAACTAAACAAGTTGGATAAGAGTTGAGAGAATTCTGACACGAACACGAGATGACACGACACACCACCACGCCCACCCCCAGTTGTGTTAATAATTGCTAAGGTACGTTTTCTTTTTTTCTTTTTCTCCACACATTGTTATGCACTATCACATGTTTTTGTAAACCTACTCCACGGGGGGTTGGACCGTGTGAATTTGTTCCAACGATTAGTCAGTACTCAGTATGTGTTCATTATCTGCAATTTCACTCTCCATAGTCCTTGTTAGTTTGAATATTTTAATCTAATAATTACTCAAATACCCTGTTATTTGAACCTCATGATGAATTTTACCTATTTACGTATGCAGGTGAAGAAAATTTGAACTCCTATTCATACAACTTGTAAGAAATCGAAGGGAGCAATTTCCCCCGAAGTTTTGGATAATTCCATTCTGAGGCCGGTTTGCTAGTGTATTAAAAAGTTAAAATAGAAGAAGAAGAAGAAGAAGCAACATTACTATAATTAATGACTTCGACGGTGTTTTCCCTAACTAATAAACGAACTAAAAGTTCATGTTTTTTACGAATTTTTAGGCACGTCAAAATACTATAGTGGAAGCAACTTGACTATTATGATTAGTCCTGAAGCAAAAAAAAAAATTAGCAGAAACTCATCCTTGGTACCATTATTTTGAAGCAACCTTGAACCCAAAACATGAATGCGCTAGAAAACGTCTCCGTCACTTTTGACAGCAATTTTAACTCTCCAATAAGATAAACATGTTAGGTTATAGTTTTCATCACAATCACTATGGTGACGACTCTCGAGTAGCATTTTTCCGTTTATAATTAGGGAGGATCTAGACTGGGAAACCCGAGTTGTCAAATTCACAAAAGGGACTAGTCATCCAAATTCCAGAAGGAAATAGTGACGGACTGACGGTGGGGGTTGCAGCCACCCCATGACGGAGAGGGATAAGTACGTTGAATTTGTTTCTGCGCAATCACCATAAAAAGGGACCGGAACCGATGAATGAAAGACTACTACTGCTACTCCATGCACCACACACTATTCCTCCATAATGTCATGCGCTCCCGTTATCGGTTCTCGTACTGCGTTCGCGTCCTCTATTCCTGTTCTTGTGAGTTTTAGTATAGTTTAGAATGTGTTTCAAAAACCGTTTGTATTCGCATGCGAATTATGGGACGTAGCTATATACCCTATATTTCTTTGGACCTTGGTGATATGGACGTAAGCTACATAACGGCAGGACGAAGTCAAGGATTCAACTTAGAGGATCGTTTCATAGCTATTACACAAAAATCACCAAAATTATTGGAATGATGTACCAATAATGAGTAGAAACTTGAGGTTAAGGGTGTCGAATTGTCGATGGCCACAATAGGCCTCTATAGCTTTGCCGTCTGAGAGCGCGTGTGAGAACAGAAGTGTGAGCATGAAAATATTGTTTTTAAATATTTTAAAAATTAATACTATAATATTTAGAAGAGCAAAAACTCAAACCGTGAGCGTAAAATAAAAATTAAAGCAAAAAAAAAAAACACACACACACTCTTTTTTGATGTATATACACTCATTTTCTTGTCTTTTATTGAAATAATTACGTAGAATTTTTTTTATTAAAAGACAAGAAATGAAGCGACTACATGAAAATTAAGAGTATTAAAATCACTGCCCCGAAAAAAAAGGTCTTATTGGAAAATTATGTGAGTACATGCATTAGCCCATCGATGGGAATACTATTTGATGTACACCGGATTCTATGTCCGTGTCATTCATTTAAGAGTTTCCCACACTATACTAACAATAAAACTATTGGTACTGATGGGTACCATACAGAAAATGAATCTCATCGGGCCTACTCCGGCCACCAGAAGGCCTATCCGAGCCATCCAAAAATTTTAAAAAAAAAATAACGAGGGGACCCTTGAGAGAATCAACGGCATCCAATGTGTGTAGATGCTTGATCTAAACACCCCCATTTTTTTCGGATCGGCCGTCTGGTGGCCGGAGTTGGCTCGGCGCAGCTGTCGATCCATTTTCGGTATGATATCCGTCGGTACTAATAGAAAGACTCCTGTACTAATTATTGGAGCCATTAATGTGTTTAAAATATTATTTAAGGGTCCCTGCCTAAAATTAATTTTTCTTATATTCGTAGTGGCTTGATCAATTCATTCGACTCTTTAGCGTGCGAATTCAAAGATGTAAATCGATCAAACTAATATCGATATCCGAATAAACTAATTTTCGTACAATAAATTTAAAAAATACGCTTCAAACAAATTGAACGGCTCGGACGATTTGCAATTTCTTTTTCTCCTTCGCTTTCGGTTTTTGGTTGGGGAAATCAACCCACACGTGTTGGAAAAGCCGGCCTCCACTACTTTGAATATACCTTGCCATCACGTCGACGCGTTGGAGACTGACACGGTGGGAGTCACTGTTCAATAGCGACGTGGACGCTTCTAACTCGCAGCTCTCTCTTTCGGTCAACTTAACGGAACTCAAAACAGAAGAACAGAATTATTGTTGGGCGTGGGCAGTGGTTTCTGGGGTCCACTGTGGAAGGGTTGCCCTCAGAAGCCAGGCTGGCCAACTGCACCTACACAGTCTTCTCGCTCACTCCTCGCTGCTGCGATGTAACACCAAGGGCGTGTTTGATGTCAGGTTTCGTTTCGAGGAGATCACACTTTTCACTCGTAGGACGCTGATAGGAAGATTCTTGCAACAAATATCCAAAGAGCGGGTTAGTGAGGTTAAGTTCCAAAGGGTGGAAGACCTGTAGTTATATAAAATGATCTTGCTATTGTTAGTCCACTGGGCTGACAATAAACACACTAAATGACAAGAAAAACACGTATTTTTGTGTATTTTTCATACTCTTTAATACACATTCATATATTCAATATTGTCAACCCATTGAGCTGATTTTAGAATTTTCCTATATAGAAAGGACATTTGTGTCAATCGTTGATAAGAACATGGGCATTTATGTCTTTCCATAGTTTGACCCACGGAATGGAACTCTTAATACCACCTCCCCATGGTATTTCTAATACCCCCAATTTGGGGGATTAGCAATTCAATGGGACTAAACAATTCCACCCCTTTCCCACACCAAACAAAGAGTTAAGAGTTAAGAGGCTCCATAGGATTATTAGTCCATTCTCCCCTTCCAAACCTCTTATCAAACATGCTCCAAAGTAGTAGAAGGATTAGGGGTGTAAACAAACCGACCAGCTCACGAGCTCGGTTCGACTTGTTAACGCTCGATTTGGCTTGTTTATTAAACGAGCCAAATTCGAGCTCGAGTTTTCGCCTCGTTTAGTAAACGAGCCAAGCTCTACTCGTCTCGTTCGAGAAAAACTTGGCTCGTTAAAGAAGACTCGGCTTGATTAAAAAGACTTGTTTAGTAAATGACTAAATTCGACTCGTTAAGGCTTGAGCAAGGCACGAACTGAGCTCGAGCTCGAATTTTTGAAACGAACTCGACTCGTTCACAGCCCTAAATATGAGTATAGTTCTTGATTACTGAGTGTCTGAGTCAACTTATGTACATCTTGACTAATTTTTGAAGATCAATTCTCGCCGTCAATTAGCATGCAGGGGCTCTATTTAATGCAAGAACAAAAGTATGAATAAACTTGCCTCCATAAACTTGATATAGAGCACAAGATTTCGAACGTAAAACCTTGTGAGGAAACAAACATTCAAGTCTCATGCATCGACCAACCAATCCCTTGGAGTATATCAACAGGACATTCGCGAAAACACATTTACCCCCAACGGTTTTAAGAAATCCGTTTAAGCCCAGAATAAATTTTTAAGAGATACGGGGTTGGGATCAATGTGTGTGTTGTTGTTTTTTTATTTTTTTATTTTTGCGTTTGCGACGAGTTAGGCGAGCCGAATAAAATTAAAGTTCGATTCGCTTTTTGAACCCGAGATACAACACATACTAGTAAAAGCGCACAACAGAACCTGTTATACTTACTTCAGTCATAGTAGCAAATTTTAGCAACCTCGAGTGGGCAAGTATATATTATTCCAAATCGTGACAACTCCGGTCAGATCATTACGCACATATATACTAAAAATACTCATATATAGTAGAAAGTAGTACTGTAGTAAAATGTTCGGTCGGCAAATATTCTTGTTTCCTACGAATTCCACTCAGGCAAAGTAGCCGACCACCTTTTTTAAAATATATCATAAGAAGAATTAACAGTTACCAGAAAAGATTCCTTAAATTAAGTGATCTAGAATGATTTGATTATTAAGGGGTCCCTAAACTTTTTTCCAATAGCCAGGGGGATTGTTTTCCAATGTCCCTGTTAGTGACTGTTCCAGATGAACAGTAAAAAATACTTCTAGAAAAAGAAGATTTTTTAAGTTTAAAAATTACTATGTGTTTACGCAAGTAATTTTTCTATTTATTTGATAGATCTCATCGAGATCTTTTAAATGGTGCAAAAAAAAATTAAAAAATTATTTTTTTTATTTTCATTATATTTAAATTTAAAATTACCTTATTTTGAAAAAAAAATACATTTTTTTATACTGGAACGCCACCTTACTATTTTCACGCCACGTGGGTGCTGTTTGGCGTTGAAATGTGGTTGACTGAGAAAGGAATTTTATTACAGTACTAAAGAAAAGAAAAGAGATTTTGTGTTGGGATGGGGATTGGGCCCACCCACGTCCTTTTCCATAATAAGTCAATTTCGTGTTCTCGAGACTTGTTAGATTCCCATTTGCTGCTGATTTGGGAAAAATTATTGCTTGCCTTTATGCTATAGTACTTTTCTTCATCGCGTAATCATGGGCGACTCCGTTCGTTTTGGAATTTTGGATTTGAATTTATAGGTAACGAGTACAAAGAAAAATAAAGTAATAATTGAAAATATAGATAATGGTTAATTTAAGAGAGATAAAAAGAAAATGAGAGTGGTGATTAGAGAAAAATAAAATAATGATTAGAATTCAAAAATCTAAAACCCTTATACAAACAGAGTCGGGAACTCTTATCGAGCATATGAACTTTCTATGAACATGTAGTTATGAAGAGTATTACAGTGCGATAGTATCCTAGACCATTACAGTGCGATAGTGTCCTAGACCATAGAATAATTGTCCGTCTACTTTACAGTGGGTGGATTTCGAATTTATTACAATGGGAACACGAGTAAAAAAGAGTTTACACTTGTTAATTTGGCGCACATGGTTTCACGATATATGAATTTTGTGATTTTGTTTCTTTTGCGATAATAAATTTCCTTAGAGATTTTTTTTTTTTTACTTTGTTGATGATAATTTTTTTTAATCTATGAAGCTCCTCAAAAAGATCAATCATGCTAAAAAAATACGTTGATCAACAGGCAGTAAATTAAATAAGATTTTAAAAGATATTTATGTTGAAAAGAAATAAACTAACACAATGGATTAAATGCTGATCAACACGCGCAATACTTAACATTTTAGAGCGCGCTTGTCAACAAGCTCTCAAAGTTGAACAATTGTGATCACCATTGTGCGAAAGGAACACACAAAAGTTGAATGTAATTTTTCTTTTTAATTTCGTTTTTCAGAATGCATTTTGACGACATCTATTTATACTATTTTAAGATCAGCTCTCAACACCCGAAATATAAAAACGCATAATACACAAAACTTAAAAAAAAAAAAAATCCGTGCCCAAACAAGGCCTAACTCGTTGTCATTAGTCGCACTCCTCTTTTCGGTTGCAAAGTTCATTTCAAAGCACGAACATTTGAATCGCGACATAAATGATCTAAAGTATCACGTGACAACGTTGATATTAGGGGAGGCACAAGTTGGGAGGAGCTCATGATGCGGTGTAAAGGGATAACTCGTTTTGAACAGGGGGGAGGTATACCCACCGCGAAAAGCCCAAGCAAAGAAGTATTTATGACAGCCCATTGATTGTCTGGTCAAAAAGAGGTTCTTGGGGGGCCATGGCCGACTCAGCCGACATCCACTGCTTCCAACACGCTCTCGACAACTCCTGCTATATACTCCATCGATCTTCACTCTCTCTCTCTCTCTCTCTCTCTGGATAAACTTTGCAAGTCTTTAAGCATCCGCATTGTAATAATCAAATGGATATGAATAAGCAAATTTAACAATAATGCTCAAAAAATACCTCACATTGTAATAAGCAAAGTTATAAGTCTTTTAGCAAATAATCAAATTTCACCCATTCCATAACCAAACTTAACAACTTTTACCAATAACCAAAACTCAATAACCAAACCCAATAAGGAAATTCAAAACTCAATAACTCAAAACACCCCTCATTAGAATCGTCTCATCGAGGCAAATAATTTAGTGTGATCGGATGCGTGATTGAAACTCGTTTGCGATTGGACATAGGTGTATTGTGTATTTTGGGATTTTTTTTGGTTAGGGATGTAAAAATAGCCAATGTGGAGATAGAGGTTGTTAAGTTTGATTATGAACTAAATGAATACTCAAATACTAATGTGACACATTTTAGTTATTGATTTTGATTATTCCCATTGCGGATGCTCTTATCCCACCCACATTTTATTATAATGATGATAGTCGATATCTTCTTTTTGTTTATTTTAACACAAGTTTGTAATGGTACATGCAACATGCAAAGAAGGTAGACTTCATAAGAAACATTCAGCCGGGCCCGTTGATGTACGCAGGCAAGCCTTCATGGCTCAAAATCATCCCTGCAAAGGCTTTTCCTTGCCTAGCGGTTAGGGAAGCGGGGTCCTGTAGCGATCAAAAGGCGCTGGAGATGACAGCCCTGGCCCCCAAAACGATGAAGTTTGGGGCAAGCTACATACGTCATGAGGAGAAAATCGTGATGGCGAGGAAAAATTATTCATTGCTTTGTCCCCCAAGTACCTCCCTACTTTACCCCACAAGAGACTAGCACCTCCCTGGCCTACTACTTCCCTATTTCTCCTCACGTAGTTTGCCCCAAAACTACATCATTTTTCGAGGCTGTCATTTTTTAAGAAGAGAATCTGGAACGGAGCCTAGATACCCTTGCACGTATAAAAATATGGCAAGACAAATTCTGATTTGCTTTGGTTGAGGAAAAATTCCCAATCAGAACTTTCTTAGCTTAATTTTGCTTAACTGCCTTGCATTTGGGCTTCAAGGGGAAGGTATTTGCTGATGCCTTGTGAACCTTATTAAAAAGAGATAAAATTCTTTCCACCTCTGGTGGAAACCTTGGGTTTTCCACCACAGCCCGTAACGAGCCCCACAATGCGTCTTTTGTTATAATCTGAATCGTCTATTTTATAGGGTCTGTTGAATAGTATATCCACGCAAAAAATGAGATTTATTGGACGTCAATAGGTCTATTAAAAATCTACTTTCGATTTATGAAATGGACAGTCATGGATAATTTAACTTCAAAATCTATGATCGTCCATTTTGTAAACTAAAATTCAAATTTTGATATAGCTATCGGTATCCAATCAAGATGATTTTTTTCATGGGTATATTACTCTATGTACCTTACAAAATGAACGGTTCAGATTAGAACCAAAAAAATCTTATGGGGTCCACATACGGTGGTGGAAACCATGGGATTTCCACCTCAAGCGGAGGGAACATACTCTCTATTAAAAAAATTAAAATACAAACCCACTCAAACTTTTCGGTGTGGGAAGTCTTTTTCACAAACAAGGGCCAAAAGCCCCACCTATAATTATAACGGGCCCGATGCCTTATTCAGACCCACATTCAAAGGTGGAGCCGCTAAGAGACCGGTGGCCTGTTGATTTTCTCAATAAAAGATATTATTATTTTTTTGACTCAATATTGGTATTTGGATTCTATAAATAGAGTTTGGGTGCGGCTATTCGCAGTTACATATTTTCTCCCATAGCCCGCTATATTTCAGTAAGTAGTTGTTGAAAATCATAAATAACATTTCGGTAAATAGCTGTTGAAAACAAAATTATATTTCTGTAACTGCATGTCGAAAATATGTTCAACCTTCGGCATACAACTGCTAATACATACATTTCGGTAAATAGCTGTTGAAAAAAAGATTATATTTCGGTAATTGGGTGCTGAAAATATATCTCAATTTCAGTAACTAACTGTCGAGTACAGTTGAAAATTTTTAGCGGGCTATGGGAGAAAATACGTAGCTGCAAATAGCAGCACCCTAGAATTTTCAATTTACACTGTTCTCAAAAAAATATATATATATTTGCACTATGTTTTTCGTTTTGACCTTGCAAAGCAAAAGTTCGAGCTCCGCCCCTGCCTAATGGGGAGCAACTAGATGCCTCACCTAATTGCTACTATCACAACACACATCGGTTTAGGCAATTGTTAACTTAGGGGATATGCTCCCATGGGGCTTAGTAGAGGCTACATCAATTACCGCGTATCTAACAACACGGCATTCCTCCAATTGGGGTTCACAGGGAAAGCCAGAAGAAAACGTCCAGATATATAAAGCGTCATTTACAGGATGAATATAAAAATTAAGTTTCCTAGATGCAACCGATCTGAAATTCCACCAACACCAACTTTATTAAGGTTTGAGATGCCCGACCCTTAACTATTATACACCCATATACCCGAGTCCGGGTAATGGGTCGGAAGACCCGTAGTTTCATGAACAACGTGTTGCTTGAAAACTTCAGGGCTTATTTGGTCCCAAATTCTCCAAAATCGCAGCCCAATGAGTCTCCAGTTGTGGCCCAACTTTACCATGGTTTGGGCTCAACTCTCCAGCAGTAATTTTCATTTAGGTTTGGCAAAGGAGTCCAACTTCATTAGACAGGGGTACTGCTACGTGATATGTACCTGCTTGGCACCCTAAAACGTCTAATCAAAATGTGTTTGGCTAGAGTCATAACCTACAATCGGAGTATTTTTTAATGTTGTTTAAGACGGTTCATCTTTGAACCTTGCTACTGGTACAGTGATTTGTGTACAGATTGCGTTGTGGGGCCCACTAAGGCCCCCATACAAATAATCCGATCTGTTAATTATGTTTAAAACATTTTTTCAAGGACCTCTGCTAAAATTAGCTCAATCCGATACCTATAAGTGCTTAATCTAATCGTCTAATTTTTCATTCTCTAAAAACCCGAATGAGAAAGTTAGATGATTAGATCAAGTACTTATAAGTGCAGATTGAGCTAATTTTTCACCGGGGGAACTTGAAAAAATGTTTTAAACATAATGAACGGCTCGGATTACTTGCGTGGGACCCGTAGTAGGCTCCACATAAAAATCTGTGCACGATTTGTGCACAGATTTGCTGTGCCAATAGACTTTCTGCTCATCTTTGTTTCCTTTGCCTGTAAAAAAAAAAAAAATTACAGTTTGCTTCTTTTTTTTCTTTTTTTTTTTATAATTAAGAGGAGGGGAAGCTAAAGTGGCATCAGAGATGAGTTATAAATCCAATATTACGAGTTTGAAACTTGGCAACCTACTGAGGTCATGCTGGCAATGCCGCAATAGGGGAACCTCTTGTAAATTCTCTAGTTCCTGCATAAATGGTCTACCTTTGACCAAGCATGAGAGGGAATAATTGAGGTCTGCGTAAGTTGCCCTGGATACCCCTAACCGTCGGGAAAAAAAAATGATCGATTACACGTACAATACGATTATACGAGAGAAGGAAAATCATGGCGACGTTTTTTGTTAGGTTGAAGCAAAAAGGTACAATCAGGTACAGATTTCGGAATCAAATGTCTTGTACACGAACGTGAACAATTATGATCTTCAAGCATAATTTTGTTCTTTTCAAAAAAAAAAAAAGCATAATTTTGTTTGGAAAAAATTCTAAAATCAGCCCAATAGATTAACAATAGTAGGCGTGTGAATATGTATTAAGGGGTGTAAAAAACAAATAGAAATACATATTTTTCTTGCCTTCTAGTGTGCTTATCGTCAGCCCAGTAGACTAATAATAGCAAGACCGATTTTGTTTTGGTGTGGAAGGAGGCAGGATCTTGTGTGCCGAGGGATTTTTTGGTTGTTAAATTTAAAACACACGGAAAAAAAAAAACACAATCCAACGGCCGAAAAACCCATGGGCACAGGGGTTTTGGAACAAAGGAGATCGGATCCCGTGTGGAAGTATCTAAAAAAGTAGACCTTTATTAAATTACTCACTCTGTCCCTAAATAAATATCCAGACCCGCAAACCTAAGTCTTTAAAAAAAAATGTGAATAAATATCAATGAGTTTTTTCAAATTGTGAAAAAAGTTAGAATTTTTTTAACCAAAAAAATATATCTTTTTAAAGGCCTAGATTTGATATTTATTTTAAAGTAGACGAAGTACAAAAAGAGTTGGCATTACAAATATCAGAACCATTACAAAGCTTGGTCTTCACGAATTTTAACCATTCTGTACCAGATTTGCAGATATATGTATGCATGAACACTGAGGATCAGATCAGGACGTCATGATTTAGTGTTGGATTTTTGATCTTAGTTATTGGATTGTGTTTTCAATGGTCCGCATTTGCGGAAGGTTTATGATCGGTCAAAATTAACTTTCTCCCGTAAATGTTTCATTAAAATCTGGATCATTTCAAACACGATCTAACGGCTAAGTGATGGTCCAAAGCTAAGATTCCAGTTAGGGTGCCCTGATAGGAACCAGACTGTATGCATGCATAAAAGAGTTGTATTTTTGGAAGAGACATATTGGAGGTTGTTCAAACCCACCACTCTCTCAAAACATGGAGTCGAGATACATAGAGAGAGAAAGTAGCTGTGTGCAGAGTCATACTCGTAACTATGGAGTATTTTGACTAACAGTAAGTCCATGGGTACAGCAGATTGGTATAGATTTTGTGCACAGATTTTTCGTGGGGTCTACTATAGGTCTCATACAAATGATCCGAGTCGGCCGTTAGATGTAAAACATTTTTTCAAGGGCTTCCGCAAAAATTCAGCTCAATCTGATAGTTATAGATGTTCAATCCAATCATCTAATTTTTCATTTAGATTTCAGGATATGAAAAAGTTAGATGATTGGATCGAACATCTATAAGTATCGGAATCATCGGATTGAGCTGAATTTTTGCGAGGGCTTTTGAAAAAATGTTTTACATTTAGTGAATGGTTCGGATCATTTGTGTGGGATCCGTAGTGAATCCCACAAAAAAATCTATGCACAAAATCTGTACGAATCTGCTGTACCCATGGACTTACTGTTTAACTATCTTGAAATTGACTGAACGCGTGAAATCCACCATGGTTCTAATAAGATAGTAGTAGTCTGCAAACCTTCATTTGGATCCGTTATTGAAACTTACAAATACTCTGCTTTTAGACGTAGACCTTTTGGGTCCGTTTGGATGCGGGTAAAGAATTGGGGGTATTAGTTAATAAGGGGGGATAAGATAGTAGGGGATATTAGTTAATAAGGGAGGGCCCACATTGATGTGATGTTTATGGAGGGGGGATTAAATAGTAGGTTGTTTGGATGAGGTATTAGAGAAGGGGGATTAAATAGTATTTCGTTTGGATGAAGGATTAATAGGGGGACATAAGGAATGGTGGATGATGTAAAAAGCTATCAAATGACCCTTTTGCCCTTGTGCAGTCCCTAAATTCATTATGTATTATTTTATGTATAATTACGAATTTAATTATTCTTTCATAATTTAAGTCGTAATATTTATTTCTACTAACAAATTAACGAATTTAGTATTATTATTAAACAATTTTTGTTTTATAAAATTTGGTTAAGTTTAAGCAGTAATGTTTATTTCTTCTAACAAATTAACGAATTTAGTATTTCTTTCACAATTTAAGCCGTAATGTTTAAAAATTTTCATAATTAAACAATAATAATTTAGTTTATTAATAAATTAATTAATTTAATAAGCATAATAAATTAAAAATCATTTTTAAAGTGTTTTTTTTTTAATTTTTTTTAAGTGGGGAATTTTTAATACCCTTCTTTAATTTACATTTATAATTTAATTATGTGTGCATGTTAATTTATTATGGGTGAGGTGTATAATAGCACATGGTGTCATATGCACACAATCTTTTTTCTTATTCTTTCTTTCCTTTATCACGGTTTCGTTCAGTCACCGAGTTTAAGAGAGAGAGAGAGAGAGAGAGAGAGAAACAGAGAGAAAAAGAGAGAGCAGCAGCAGCGACGGTGAAAGAAGAAGAAGAAGAAACAGCAGCAGCAGCAGCGGCGAAAGAAGAAGAAGAAGCAGCAGCAGCAACAACTACGATTGGTTCAATCCCTCTTCTCTCCGATCTGTCCTTTCTTCGATCAGTTCTTGTTACTGTTCTTCTTCTTCCTATTTTTTGTTTGTTGCTCCAAAAAAACAAAACCGACGGTTAGGGGTTGGGGAAGGGGGATAAGGAGGGGTGAAATCGTCAATTTTCGAGGGGGATTAGGGGGTATAAGTTATGGATACCTCAAACCCCATCCGAAAATAATACCCCTGATGCCCCCTTTCTCCGGTCTTAGCCAAGAACCGGGCTTCTTGAAAACCCCTCTCTTTGTGGCTCCCAAACGGGGTCTTCGGCCTGGCCCCACGTACTAAGAAGGGGGCAAAACTAATCCCCCTTCCAAAACCCCATCCAAACGGAGCCTTTGTTCCTTCGGCGGCAGCCGATAAAATTAAAACATTACAGAGAATATTAGCATGGTCCCGCGCAAAGACGACACATACAAATCTAGATGTAGACCATTCCTTTTGTTTTTGTTTTTTTTCTTTCTAAGCAAATGTGACATAATCACAAGACTATGGTTACATGGTCGAACAATATTTTAAGAAACGATCTTCTTTCTATAAATAATTAAGGTCTATAAAATAAACAACAATTCATTGAAATAAGGTTCGCGGTGGGTTTCACGGACACAGATAACATGATCCAATCCGCTCTATATGTTAACTCGTGAGGAGGCAACCCAACGATTTTTCTTCATATTTCGGGGTTGTTGTTGGGTTTATGCTCTCCGTACAATTGACCAGAATTCGATTCCTGTGAATTATTTGCTTTTGCTTCTAACGTGGATGACCTGCCTTTTGAAAGGTAAAAAATTGCTTCGACCACAACCTTGCCTTCCAACAGAGGTTGAATTACCCCGAGCGTAGGGCTAAGTCGCTGTCAGCATAGATACCGGAAGTCCGGAATCGTTCCCACGGAGAGAATCTTTACAGCTTGCTGGGATTTTTAGAAGTATGGGTTTGCGGCGTTTAAGACGGCCAACTAGGTTTTGCTTTGAGTGGTAATAAACACTTAAGAAAATGACTAGAAAAGCGGTTTTGACTAGATTAAACAAGCGGCATGGCAATGGAACTTTTAACGCCCGTAACTTAGGCTATCGAGCCATTCTCAACGAGATCACAGTTGAATCGCACGGCTTAGGCTATCAACCGGAAGATTTAGCTTTGAAATCAGTAAAAGACTAGAAATTTAATATGGAAAACAAGCTAATTCCTTTGTTCTTTTGGCAAACACAAGGCGAGACATAGCTCACGGAACCATATGTACAAGCATACAATCACCGGAGGTTAACATCGTCAAGTTTTGTTACATAAAGGTGAATTAGACTTATTTTTCATACTACACTCCTAGCTAGGAGTTGAGAAGAGCAAGATTAACATAAGTCACGAGGCGGTAATCGCCACACGGCCAAGCCTTAACGACTACTCACGCATCATGGGAAGACTAGAAAGCATAGTAGAATTGGAAAACATGTTTAACCGATAAAAGTTGAAATAAACTTGATTTACTTAAAGATCCAACGATTACAAACAACTTTAATACTCGAAGAATTAACGGAACGAGAATACCTTAAGGAGTTCTTGAGCAATTACACTTGAAAAGCTTGAAATAACATTAATGGAGTAAAAACCTAAAACACTAATGAGCTAGATAGCAAAGGAGAGAGAGGGATAGGTATTTATACAAAAAGGCTCCATCTCTCCTTCAAAATATCAGAAAATATCCAAAAAGTGGGAAATTGCCACTTTTGGAAAGTTAAAATCTGGCAAAAAGTAAGTCGGTGAGTCATCCGTATCGATACTCCGAAAATCGTATTGATACGGTTCTGTTTTACTGTATCGATACGCTTAAAAACCGTATCGATACGCTGAAGCTTGGATTCTGCTCTGTTTTGAAGCCGTATCAATACTCCGAAAAACGTATCGATACGCTGAAGGCTGGGTTTCTCTCTGTTTTG
The DNA here is from genome assembly GCA_025413875.1 of Rhododendron molle. Taxonomy (NCBI): domain Eukaryota; kingdom Viridiplantae; phylum Streptophyta; class Magnoliopsida; order Ericales; family Ericaceae; genus Rhododendron; species Rhododendron molle. The sequence continues at coordinate 46,107,932 of CM046393.1, forward strand.
AAGCCGTATCAATACTCCGAAAAACGTATCAATACGGTTCTGCTTCCTGGCATTCCAACTCTTGGGCTTTGTTTTGACACCCGACGGCCCATGGCACGCTTCGGCCACTACGGTTCTTCATATTTAAACCCCGACGGCTGAATTCTTCGAGGTCCCGCCTACTCCCTTGCCTTCAAGGGTTGTTCAAAACACCAAAACAAACTCTCTTATTCGCGTATTACCTGAAACGCTCAACAGATAACCTTACGCGCAAAATCACTATAAAAGCTAAATAAACGCAAGATAAAATGACATACAAAGGGACTAGTCGCACCAAATATCTACAATATTGGGTGCTCATAAAAAATCTTACTCCATTATGGGTGTTTACCAAAAAAAAAGATCTTTATTTATTACGGGCAAGAGGCCAAGAACGAAGGCATCTGTTGGGGGAAGAATAAACCAAGGGAAAAACCAATACTAAAAAATCCTCTGCAGGAAGATCACATGCTCCCAAACGCATACGCCACCGGTCAAACATGTCCCATTTTCTAAAATTTTTGACCCCCCCCTTTCGAAGATCCAATGGGTTTTCCCTTTCACTTTCATGCAACTGGACGATCGCGTCCGTACACGTGTCAGTCACCTTGCATTATTGGGAAAGGGGAAACGTGTCGTTGGGCCCCACTGGTTGAAACAATCTTTTTACCCTACAAAAGAGTACTACTGCTGCTGCTAACACGGGTTTTGATTGATTAAATTAAAACAAATTATTTGACCATTGAAAGTACAGTGTTATACCTGAGGATATAAAAAAAAAAAAAAAAGAAAGACTAAGAGTAGAGTATTTTAATCCAAAGTCACATTTATCCCATATTCCAACCTAACGTGCTCAGATTATTCTTTTTTTTTTCTTTCTTTCTTTCTTTCTCCCTTTTTATTTTACCCCTCTTGACAGGGATTAGTCTGAGGATCAGATCAACTCTTCTCCAAATTTATTTATTTATTCCAGAACTAGATCTTTCATTTCATTATAAAATTACTACTCATTAAAAAAATCAATTTCATTAAACATTGATGAGCGTCATAAGATCAAATCAAGTTTTTTATTTAAAATTGTGAACATTTAGTATGAAACTAATGACCTGTTTCATTAACCGAAGTAGATAAGTTCTTATACTTTGAAAAAAATGTGATATATTATGAAAAAATAATTTACCTCGTAAATCAAAAAATGAATAATTAAAAAATAAGAAACTTGACGAAATGGACTCTAAAGGTAAAGTGTTCATTTTTTTCTTGAACAAAGGTGATTTGATAGCGTTCTTACTAAATTTAGATTAACCTATTACTCCAGTTGTTTACAATGAAAGATTATCCGTTGGAATCTACCTAAGTTAGATTGAAGTGGACCTATCAGTATGGTCAGACCCACCCACCTAGGACTAGAGAGGGAGCTGATGCATTTTGTTTGTGTAACCCAACCCAAACAATACGGGATTAGGGCCCAAAAGAGGTGACAGTCAAATCAAAGGACGACACGTGTGAAGACCCTTGACGTTCAGATATCTTACAGGTGTGAGTGTTCAGGCAGTAGATTTACTAAATCTCGAAAAGTGTTGAGGGGTACACGAAGTGTGAAGTGGATGAAGCAAATGCAGCAGAGAAGAGGAGAGGAATCACTGTGCGTTTTCTAACAGGGGAATCAAAGAATCTCTTGGTTGGTGAGGAGAGGAGAAGACAAGAGAGAGGAGAAGTTTTTGTGGGCTTTCTTTCGATTTTCTTCCCCTGCCAAAAAAGGTATTTTTTTTTTCCACCTAACAAATCTGGATATGATATGATTTTGCCATTTATGGGTATGCTTTGGGGCGTTTTATGGAGGAATCTTGGAATTGAATTCCTCGATTTCACTTGGGTTTTTTGGGTCTGGATTTGATGTGTAGGAAAGGTTAAATCTTTTATTCGGAGTTTGCGGCAAGATGGGATTTTCTTGGAATGTCTTTCCCCTCATTGTCCCTAGAAAAAATGCTCGATTGGTGGGGTTTTCAGGTGAGAAACCTTCTGAGGTAGATGTGAAATTGTGAAAGAAAGGAACTTTTCCTTTGTTGGGTTTCTCTTGATATCTTATTTTCTCGAGGGGTTTTGTTACAATGGGAGTAATCCTTCTATAATTCTTTTAGGTTTTTTGGTGCTAAATTTTATGTGTATTTCGAATATGATCTGAAGAGTGATATTCGTATGTATGAGGCTTTTGCATTAGGGGTTTTACTGAATTCCAATGTAAAAGTAGATTTATGTGGGTTAATGAAGGAAATCAGTAGGGTTGAAGAATGAGGAAGGGAGGAGAGGCAGTTTGGACAGTTGCTCTTATTCCGGTTGAAGTTTTTTGGAGTACCTTTAAATTGGTTCCTTACTAAAACTGGTTGTCCAAATCGCTCTGTAAATACCTACCTATAACTGTCACTTAGTTATAGAAATTCCTTACTTTATTTGAAATTTTCTTCTTATTTTTTTGTGACGCTTGTCTTAAGATTCAGGCAGTAAGTGGTGTTGACACCTAGAGGTCCACACGCAGCTACCCGAGTCCTAGGAACATTAGATGGTCTCTCGAATCTTGTTGATAGGTTGAAGAAACAGACTTGAGTAAATTACTAGCTCAAGACTCTTAAGGGAACATGTGGCACTGCCTAACCCCCATCACCTCTACGCATTGCTGTCTTTAAGCCTCACTATCGATCTTGTTGCTTTTAAGTCCATCGGTGTGGGTTCTATAATGTGCATTTATTAACTACTAGCTTTCTTATCTCTAACAGCCGACAAGTTCTTAACTAACTTCCGTGTCCCTTTTCCTTCCATAACCTGACAAAATGTCGTTGTGAGTTGTAGAACTGCATGAATTACATGTCAATATTGTGAAATTTACGATGATATATTGACCAACATAATGTGGCACGGAATATATCCCTCCTTGTTTCCAAACTTTCCATACGGTAGGTAATAAAAAGACACTCTTTATTGGCCCTTCCAAGTTTCATATGGCAAAAAGTTTTGCCCCTTCAAGTTTTGTATGGAAGATCCCCTCTCACAGTTGACACCATGTACTTCCCATCCCCACCCACCGTTAGTAAAGAACATTGTAAGAAGAAAAAGCTAGCAAACACCTCCTTTTATCTTAGATTCAATGTATTCAGGCTGTGTTCTCTTTAAAGAATCCTAGTTTGGAATACGTCGTAATAAAAAGTTCGTATCGAGTACCAAAGATTTCTACTTACATGGTGTCTAGGGAGGTACTGTAGTAGTAGGCAGCCCTCACTCTACTTTTGCAGAGGCCCTGATTCCCACAATATGCTTTTGTGGAATACATGATAATATTTTGACAATACCCTTTATTCCGTTACACTTTTGAGATATTCGTTATCTACTAATTGAAGATCGTATCAAGTGCACAGCACCCACATATAACGGAGTCTAGAGAGGTAGTAGGGGTAGACAGCCATGAGTCCACTTTTATAGTAAGTGTGATTTCCAAGTTAATGCCATGGTAGAATAAATGATTATATTCTAATAATAACCTGAATTCCATAATAGGCTTTCAGCACGTTATCTACTATTTCACTATCATACTGTCAAAGTTGATCTGTTAACTGTAATCAGTGTTTTGAAACCTGTATTAATTGCTTATATTTTAGTATTTTGGTGAGACAATAAACTAACAAGCTAGACAAATAACCTAACAAAGATCAAACAGTAGATGATGGAAAGAGGATCTATGACATGCAAGTCACGTGGTATACACATCAAAATTATGATACTTAAAATGAAATATTCTTGTCAAACTTTTACATGATTCTACAACAACATTTGGAGTCTTGGACCAATTTGTGTCAATGTAGTTTGCCAAACAACACAAAATCTTCATACCAAGCTCATCATGATGTGTTAAATCTGCATGAAAATTCATGATTCCTATCCTTTATTATTATTGTCCATTGTTCCTTTACCAAAAGGAAAGGTTCAATTTATCTGAAATGAGGATGCTAAGATTGAAGATGGGTAGGACTATGAGAGATAAAAGTAGAACTGTAGACATTTGTGAAATTTATAGGGGTAGCTCCAATTGAAAATAGTTTAGAGAAAATAGACCGAGTTGGTTTGGTTACAAACAACTAGATTCACTATTGCCACCCCAAAATTCACTATTGGGACCCCAAAATTACTAATACCACACCACAACTGGCCGCACCAGAATTTACTTTTGCCACACTAAAAAATCCACTGTCACCACCCCAATCTATACTACGTATAAAAGTATGTTGACGATGAAATAGTGGATGCAAATCGTTATTCCTTGGCATAAGCAAACATAGAAATGGAATGGATATTCCAACCAAACACACCTGAAACTTATTTTCTAATGCTATGCTGACTTGATTTAGTGGAATTGGTCCTTTCCTAGAGACAATTAATTAGGCTCCAAACAAATCACCAATTTGGTTAAAATCACTACGCATAGCGAAGATATTGAGGGGAATTCAATTCACAAGCAAGCTGTAAAGATTGCATGTACGTTCTTAAAATTTCAAAATTATCAATGTACCTTAAATTCTTGAAACTTCAAGAAAACATAACTCCATTTCGAAACAATCAATATACTTGGACTTTTTGCCTTTGCATATTGGACCAGTGTTTAAAGTCTTATTGCCTTAATTTGCTTTTTAATGCCATAAGGCTTGTCGATCAAAATATCGGAATATAGATCGCAACATATAATGACAAAGTAGCCTACGCACAGATCTCGAAAGACCCGACCAAGTTGCGCGGATTGCAAGATCCTACCTATATTGATATTTTACGCAATCTCAACTAGTGTTGCACATTCAGTGTGGGATTTTAGTAACCATGATACTAGGGGAACTCAACCTGAATGGGCCATCTTGTTTGCTTCCAATTCATGACTGGCTATTATATAAAATACACCTACGCCCCTATGCTGAGGCTTGGCTCCCGAACCATACGTGAGCTGTCTTGTATGGCTCTTCGTAAGAACTTGAAGCGCTCTCTCTCTAAATAGCAAAAAAATGCATTTACCAGACAAAAGACTTTTCAAAAAGCTCACACTAATGTGGGATTGCTTTTGTAGAGTTAGAAACCCTCAAACTCGTGCATGCCATTTCTGTTTAGGTCTCATGGTCTTGGGCGGTCTGTGTTTAATTCTTCTCATTCAACTTTTTATCACCTTCACGTGCAACGGTGCTGCATGTGTGCAACTGTTAGAGACTATTCCCTTGCCATGCTTGGTTTGTACACTCTAGAGGCCTTCCCACCCGTAGCCATTGCTATTGGGTTGGATGTCTCTAAAATTTGAACAATGAGGTTAGCCGTGAATCTGAATGCTATTGGTGTTTCGATGTTTTGTTTGCAAGGAGAGGTACATTGGGGTTGGGTGGGGCCAAGGCCCCCCCACCCCCTTTCCACACTTTTAATTTTTTTTCCTTGCTTTTCAAAGTATGAATTTGTTACCCAACGAGGGTTGTCTCCACTGGCTAGGGGGTTTGCTCCCACTCTGGAGGTGTGAGTTCAATTCTTGAGGGGGTAGGTTAGGAGGTGAAAATCCATGCAGGTAGCCTCATGGGCACATCCATTGGTCCCCCTTCTAGCTGCTTCTCACTGCTTTTTGTGGTTGTTGGTTCCCTTCGGCCAGCCCTAGGTGGATTAGTCTCTCCCCGTTTGGGTGTGGGGTACCTCCTATGTTGTAGAAAGAGAGAGTATAATTTGTTAATTTTGATGAGTATTGCATGTTCTCACATATGAAATCAGGAATTGAGGATTGTGTTTTTGGAATTTTTGAATATCACTATTACGACGTTTCGCTAATTTGAGGTTGAAATTTTTTCCATTTGAACTTTGGCCCTTTCCGAATCTAAATCCTAGCTGTGCCACTCTTTGCAACAACAAATTGCCATTCTCTGCTTCGCCTAATTATTCAGTTATGGATGGCTTGGAGATATCAGTAGATCGGTATAGATTTGGTTGCCTGCCTGGTAGACTTGTACGTTTACTTGAGTTTATTTGCGGAAGGGAATAAAATCAATTCATGCTATCAGTTTGGATGGTAAATAACTCTGCCATTATACATGGCAGAGGGAGGGTTTGGTTGCAGATTTAGCAATTCTCGTCATGCAGTGAATATTATTCTTTAGCTGGTTTTTATTTGTCTGCCCCCAAATGAAAGCTATTAATGCCTGAGCATGATTCGGGTAGCAGATCATATTGCTGGACAAATAATTAATTTTAGTTCTTCGTTTCTTTCAGTGTTCCCCATATCTTGTGAAGGATGTGGAGCAGTATACTAGAGAGTCTTGAATGGCAGAGCATAAGTAATTATAGCCACAGGAGTTAAGCCCCTGGGAAGCAATTAGAAACTGGTCATGAGTATGCTCGTGGGGACATGCTTGAGCCAAGAGAAACTGATCTTCCCGCCCTGTTCCTGTTCTTGGTTGTGCTGCCCCTTGCTATTTACATTTTGCTAGGAAAATGGAGTGACGCTGCAAAGAAGAAAGAGAGGATAAGTTTGCTTGCTGAATTGGCTGCCGAAGAAGCTCTTAGGGCGGAAGCCATGGCTGCTGCCAGTGTTGTTCCTGTTATACCTGTTTTGAAGAATGCAGTTCATGAGTGTGCTAGATGCTCTGGTCCAGCTACCACACGCTGTTCCCGATGCAAGTCTGTTCGCTACTGGTACGATCAACCCTTATTTTGAATAAAAAATGTGTTGGACTTATGCAATTTATATGGTATAAATCTTGAAGCAGAATTCTAGAGTTCAGATTAAAGCTCTGCCATTAAAAAGGGCATTCTCCATGTGAAAACACCATCTCATCTCATCCAAAAGCTTAAGCTGTTAGAGATGATGTTTGTTTTTGTATATTATTTTAGTTGTACTCCAAAGTCAATCCTCAGTTCTGAATCTACAATATCAGACGGTGAATGAATTGACCTCTTAGTTCGTCTATGGATTGTTGAATTGTTGACCATCACCTTGAAAGGCAAAATTGAAGCTCATATTTATTGTCCAAGAAGTTTAGGTTATCTTTCAAGTGCTGTGAATATTTAACCACGGAACTCTTGAGAGTATTAATTTCAATTTTATGGGTCGCCTCACATTCTTGTCCGAAATCGTATTAAAAACTACAAAGAAATCAGAAGTGAAATGTTAAGATTTCGCAGACTTGTTTATTACGAAGACTGTTTCTTCGGTAATAAGTCTAACACTAGATAAATAAAAAAAAGAACGCGTGCAAGACAAGTTCGTAGTTACCACAAGTTTATTAATTTTTCAAGCCGACAATGTGATGCAGTTCTGGGAAGTGTCAGATAATTCACTGGAGGCAAGTTCACAAGCACGAGTGTCAGCAAACGGAAACCAATGGCTTCTGTCCATCGCCCATGTCTGCCTCGAATGATGAGTCTATTTATGAAAGGATCTTACAAAATGATATGATGAGTGCACAATGCGCTGGATACAACAAGCACCCTGAGCATGAGAAAGGTTCCGATGATGATTGGATCCATCATTTTGATAGCAGTGGTGCATCTGCTACCTCATTTGATGGCTCTGGGCTCCCCATGATCGAGAGAAGATCCGCTGACAGGCGTGTTTCTCGCAAATCTAGGTTAAGAAGAGAGGATGAAGCTATGTTAGATTCTACTGAAGAAGCATCCACCTCGTCCAATAAACAGTCTTCCATAAGCCATAAGGTTCTTATCCACTAGTATTTTCTGAAGTGTATTGAACATTTTGTTTCTTGATAATTCATACTTAGATCTTGGATGCAGTTAAAAAGTTTTGACTCTGTGCCCTTGGAAGAAGAAATTCGCAGGAAGCAGAACGGTAACATCAATAGTGGGATTAGTAATGGTCATGCTACGAGACGTACAATGCATGAAAATGATGATTTACGCAGTCCACATGAAAACATATTTGATGCAAGAACTAATTTTGGTGTCACAAGCTCGTTAAGTTCAGCAAAGCCTGGGACAAATGGGTGTGACATTGAACGAGATATGATGTCAAGTAGGGCAAACTTCCTGAGGGAGGAAACTACTTCTAAAGGTGAAATAGTAGAGTTGAACTGCTCTTCTGACATGAATCTGATGAAGAGAAACAATAAAGCTAAAAGTGCAGGACATCCTCTTGGAACCAAAATGTCTAAATCACCAAAATCAATGATGAAGGAATCAAGAGAGCAGCTGTGTTCAGATATGGAGAGGAAGGGACAAATTGCGGACGAGTCCAGTATGTTTTGTGAATCATTGTTTGTAGTTATAGAACTGCATTTTATTCCTCCCTTAAATTTGCTTATTGTGATGTAGAAGTTGGTGGAATACGGGACACAATTCCTCCAACAGGAAGCAATGGGTTTGCAAACATGGGAATCATGAAGATGATTGGTCTAAGGAAGTCATCAAAGCTTGGTAAACAGGAAACTTCAGAAGTTGTTGAAAGGCATAAGAAGTTAAAGGTCAGTTCTCTATTAATAATGGAACAGCGGTTTTCAATTCCATGAATTCCGTTAGTTATTTTATGGTCTTGGGATATAATTGGAAATGCTTATTTGGTTGTCTTCTACATGAATCCTCAGATGCTTTTCCCATATGAAGAATTTGTGAAGTTCTTTCAGTATGAGGTGTATGACCTATCACCTAGGGGCCTTATAAATTGTGGGAACAGGTACCATTTGAATTTTTTCTGTTAGTTTGTTTGTAAAAAGTTACAAACAATGGTGGAACAAAAATGTACTAAAATATGGGAAACTATATAATTCACGATAAACACGAGCTAGAAGCTTCTGCACTTCTGTTATTATACCAAAGCTCTTAGGTGACTACTATTATTGTGGAAATAAAAGCATGTGTGATGTCATCTGATTGTATTGATGCAAAATGTCTGCAGTAAACCTTGGGATTGGTGATATAAGTAACAACACATGCCGTTTCTGTTTCTTATAACTTCTAAGGTTTCTTAGCACTTGTATGCGATTTCACTAGTGTTTCTGTTTGGGATTTATTTTGCAGTTGTTATGCCAATGCTGTGTTGCAGTGCTTGACTTGCACAAAGCCTTTGACAATCTATTTGCTCCATAGATCGCATTCTAGAGCCAGTACTTCAGTCTTCTCACATCCCCCTTCAATTTAAATTTTTAATGGTGATTCTTGGAAACACTGTATTGTTTACATGCCCGCATGTATAATATCCGTGGTCTATTTTCTGCATACTAGGTTGCATGAAAGATTGGTGCCTTATGTGTGAACTTGAGCAACATGTAATGATGTTAAGAGAAGGCGGGGGAGCATTGTCTGCTGTAAGAATTCTCTCGCAAATGCAAAGTATTAGTCGCCAGATTGGCAATGGAAGTCAGGAAGATGCTCATGAATTTTTGAGGTTTGTCATCCATGGAGTTTTATTCCAGGACCTGTGTGCGTGCGCGCGCGCGTGCGCGCACGTGTGTGGAGTTCTCAGCTGAGATGGGATAAATATAAGTATGCTTCTTTCTGTCTGGTCATTTAATTTCAGATTCACCATTAGTGCACTTCTCTATCCAGGCTCTTGGTTACGTCGATGCAGTCTATATGTTTGGAGGGCTTGGGTGGAGAGAATCTGGTTGATCCCAGATTGCAAGAAACAACCTTTATACAGCATACCTTTGGGGGTCGTCTTAAGTCGAAGGTGTTCATTACTTCTATGCACCTTACTAGTAAAGTTTTGTCGTGAGGTATATTTGTTACGTGGCTGTTGGTATTTTCTCCCCACAATGATTTTCACTATGTCAACCTCATTGCAAGCAGGTCAAATGTTTGAAATGTCATCATGAGTCGGAACGATATGAAAACATTATGGATCTTACACTCGAAATATTTGGCTGGGTTCAGTCACTCGAAGATGCACTCACTCAGTTTACAACCCCGGAAGATTTGGATGGAGAAAATAAGTATAGATGCGGAAGGTTGTTGATCTTATATATGTTGGGATCCTACTCAATTTTGAAAAGATTATGTAGGTTTTACACATTACATATGAAGCTGAATGGGTAACGCTTAATGTTTTCAGGTGCGCTGCATATGTTAGAGCACGGAAGCAGTTGAGCATACACGAGGCGCCAAATATCTTGACAATTGTTTTGAAGAGATTTCAGGTACTATTATGTGTTCTAAGAGGGTAAGGTCTACAGCGTTTTCTGGAGTTCTTTTCATTATGACATTAAAGGGATAATGTTTCTGGAGGATCTATACATGCATCGGTTTTCTGAATTCAGTTGCTAACAAATCTTACACCTGCATAATATCCTATACAGTTTTTCTACTCGAAAATGTATGTTAAAGTTCAACGCTAAGCCAGATGCAAACAACTATTTTTTGTGGGTAGCTATCATGACTTTAAGTTTAGTCTAGACTAATATAAATTCATTGATCAAATTGTTTGGCGCCTTCAACTTTCACGCAACCGAGTTGATGTATTGTTTGGAACTCTTATTTCTCCCTTCTTTCAATTTATGACTTATATGTCGAGTTATGAAATATTCTGGAAACCTTGTTTTTCACTTTTGCAGGAGGGAAGTTATGGCAAGATAAATAAGTGCATCACTTTTCCTGACATGCTCGATATGGTCCCATTCATGACCGGGACGGACGATATTCCTCCGCTTTACATGCTTTATGCTGTTGTTGTGCATTTGGATACGCTGAATGCATCTTTTTCTGGGCATTACGTATCGTACGTGAAAGATCTGCAAGGCAATTGGTCCAGGATAGATGACACTGAGGTAACTCATTTCACTATCTATCTATTATTGCATAAGTTATACAGATTTCTTCTATATTGAATATGCATTTGTCATGCTGGAATGCATTTGCCGCAGTTGGAAGTAATTGTGAAGTTTTGTGGACCAAATGATAGTTGGTCCTTCCTATACAGTACCACCCCTTAATTTAGTAAACTCTGCTAAGCTCGTCATTGTTTGGCTAACTGCACGAAATTCAGTTAAAGACAGTTGCATTTTACAGTTGTGCTTGCAAAATTGTTTTCCATCTTTCTGATGAAATGAGAATATCTCATATGCTTCGCTGGCAGGTCCAGCCAGTGTCAACGAGCCAGGTGATGTCGGAAGGAGCGTATATCTTATTTTACATGAGGTAACCTTGTAGCTCAGGATAGGGTATCCCCCAAAGTTAATCTCTTTTTGCCAACAGTTTGTGTTCTTTCTTCGAGTTTTGTAACGTGAGCTTGTTTTTAGGTCAAGCCCCCGCCCTGGAAGAGCTTGTTCTGGAAAAGTCACTTGGCAGCACACGAAAACTCCTGGCCTCGTAAAGCACTGGCCATCCATTAGTCAGAAGCCTTCAAGACCTGGGCAAAGCAATTCCAGCTGCCAATTTGTCAACTCGGAGCCTTTGTCAGATATCAGAAGGGTGAGCAGAAATAGACCGCCAAGCATGGAGAGTTATGCCGAGTCTATATTTTCAGACGCCACGTCAAGCGATTGGTCCATTTTCACTAGCTCAGACGAGGCGTCCTTCACCACCGAGAGTACACGAGACTCTTTCAGTACCGTGGATCACGCTGATACGTGCAACGGTGATCCAATCTCCTTGATCTTCAACACCCTTTACAGGCCAGAATATTCGTCTCATAGAACGATCTCGTGCAGCATGTTTTCAAGCAGTCAGCCGCAGACAAGGTTTGCATCAGAGGAGAGGACGGGCGTTGTTTTGGACTCGTATCTCTTGGACCTACCTCAACCTCCTCCTTACGGAACGCAGGGAGGAGAGTATACGGATGCGCCACATTGTCCTTCATCCGAAACTTTCCTTTCCTATCCTGATTACGGGTTTGATGTAAATTATGAAGGTTATCCGGAATATGGTACTAGTACTAGAACTTATGATCATTGTTACCAATGATGTTCATGAATTTCAACTGAATAGGTTGGGTAGCTAGATAGCTAGGGGACAATTCTGTGCCATCCATTTTTATTGTTTCAATTTTTTGTTGAATGGAATGGGCACTTGACTCAGCATTTCAAATCCGAAGAGGAATGAATATTCTTGGTACTATATGTATCTATGGATATGCTAGTTCTTGCTTTTCTCTGGGGTTCTACGTGCCCACAGTTGAAACATGGTTGTTTAGGCCTTTTCCACTGAAAAGGGTTATGAAACCATGCAATGGGTGGAAAATTCCCTCTCCCAGACAAAGGCTCCTCTCATATGACGCAACATGAGTAATTTTCGTATTCTCCACATTGTTAATCACAAAAATCAACTCCATTTTGCACCCTTGAAATTGTTAGATGTGCAGTAAAAAGGAAAAAGATGAACCGTATGAAGCTCAACACCGTCACACGTAGGAGGCACACAACCGTTGATTTTATTAATTAACGGTTTAAATTAAAAACAATCTTTTACTAATATAAAAGATATTTATTACTAGTCAAAAAATTAAAAACACATCGCAACTATTAATTGACAAGATTCAGTGCGCTACCGCATCTCCGGTTCTCCCGACAAAGGCCTCTTTTACCTATATATACAGAAATGAGAAAACTACTGTACGTACGACATTGGATTCTCCCTAGTTCTGGTAAAAGTGGAAGAGGGTATCACATCACAGGGGCAAAGAGATGAGATGTAAGAGATATCAAACCAAACCTTATCTGACGTCCATTTAAACACTCCATTTACTAGATGCCAGCCTGCACGCAGAGAGAGAGAGAGAGAGAGAGAGAGGGGCCGGCTTGGTGAAACCCAGCCAACCCAGAAAACGGACAGAATCCAACGCCGACGACGGAGGCAGCGACCGACTCTTGCTCTCTCTCTCTCTCTCTCTTGAATTTTGCGCGAATCGACATGGCTGGGGCTCATCTTCCGTTCGAATCACTCCAACGGAATCTGGATAGCCAGGTATTCGTCTTTGTGTTTGTTCATTTTCCAGTTCCGTTTGCAAATAGGGTTTTGGTTTAGGATTTCCACTGTTTTAAATTGATTTAAGTCAGAGAGTTTAGGGTTTCCGCCGTTTTAGGTTGATTTAGGTCAAAACAAGAATGGTTCTGCTTGTTGTCTGTGTTTTTTTTGGGGGCTCTCTTGCTCTCTTTGTTGGATCGTAAGCCATTTATGTTTGTTTATTTTCCAGTTATATGTCTGCAAATAGGGTTTGGGTTTAGGGTTTCGTGTGTTTTAGGCTGATTTAGGTCAAAACAATAAGGGGTTTGTTTGTAGTATCTGTTTTTTGGGGCTCTTGCTGTGCATCGTGATCTTATGTGGATTTTGCATAAAAAACTATTGGATGTGAAAATTTTGATGTGGGGACTCTGTTCCTCATCATCATTACATTCAGTGAAGCTTGTTTTGTTGACAGTTCCACTGGTTGTTGCATCCGGGTTTATGGGTTTAGAATTCCAATTGGGGTTTATGGAGTTGTTCTTCTTAGGAGTATTATTGGGTTCAAACAGTAATAGCTCTGTTTCATCTGAGGAGGGAAGTGGGGCCCAGTTAGATGAAATAGATTGGCGTTCGAGGTTGGTCGGTGGTATTATTCGTGGACAAGAGGAGGAGGATATCTCTGGTGAGTCTGTTAGACTTGAACGGTTCTTTGATTTTGCCACTGCCGATTGCGGTAGAAGCCATTGAAATCAAGACAACTGTAAGGGCCCTGTTTTCCTCTGTATATGAGTTGTAGTCACATACATGGTATATGTATATCACCCAATTTATAGTGGATCATATGTGTGTGTGTGTAATTGTATATTTAGTTCTGTGCCTAATATTAGGGAAATGATTTTGCACCCATTTTTTTAATAAATGCAGTTCAAAATTTTTGTTTTAGTGTGGCTTAAAACTGAGTTGCGTGTACAAGATTAATTTTAAAGTAAATTTATAAGAATGGATTTCTGGCACACCACTTTTTTACCTGGGGAAAATCTCGGGTACACACCACATTTTTTTGGTGTACCATACGCCTTTTACAAAATTTTTGTGGCATGATATATGAGGGTTGTGGTAGTTTATTTTTACGAATGGATTTCCTATAATGAGATTGATTTTGTGGTCAAATACAAATGAACTTTTGTGATTTTTTTGTGGTTACTTTTACGAATTTTTGTGGTGTTGCATGTTTATGAATTTTGTGATAAAAAAAGACTACACAATTTAAGAAAAAGACGGCTCCAGATCTGTACGTTTTTTTGTGGTGTTATTTTTGAATTTTTTGTGGTGTGTTTATGAATTTGGTGGTTCAATAAACAAAATTTTTGGTTCAAGAAGGGGAGGCGAGTTTGGAGTTTGATCCCTCTCCGTTTGATGTGGATCATTTGGCGGGAAAGAAATTAAAGATGCTTCAAAGGGGTCAAAAAATCGTTATTTAGTATCAAGAGTTTTTTTGTGAATAACCTGTATAGTTAGGACAAGGGGGAGTGGAATCCTTCTCTTGACCAATTCTTAGACTGGTTTGAGCTTTTCCTTTTGCATGGAATCGTATTTGGCCTTTTTGTCGCGTGGCCTCTTTTTGTATACGGGCGACATTCCTTTAATGCCTTCTTTCAAATATAATTATTTATTTATAAAAAATACAAATTTTTTGTTCAATTACAAATTTTTGTGGTGATTTAAGAAATTTTGGGGCTTAGAATACCAATAGCACACTGTACATGCATCTAAAAATACGAATGTTTACCCTAGCCTTGTGTTCTTATACATGCCATAATGTGCTTTGATTTCCCTCTTTACTTTTGGCTATTTCATTTGTTTTCAGGAATCGCTAGAAGATTATTACAATGGAAGCTAGAACTAATTGACAAACCCTACGCACATGGTTGGACACCACTTCACTATACTGTGCATCGTGGTAATTTTTGTGCATCGTGGTAATGCGTACCTAGTTATAATGAACGAATTATTTACTGGCGCACATTTGAACTGGAGACGAAGATGGCGGAAAAATAGTTCTTCAAATACCTGCGGCTATAGGGAATGTGGGAGTAATGAAACTTATTTTATCAAAGTGTCCAGAACAATGGGAGGCGGTCGAATTGGGAGGCGGTCGATTATACAGGATGCATTGCAGCATATATGGAGGGAAGACGAGTAATTAAATTTATCTTCAAAATGTCATGGTCAAGCAACTTATAAATCAGAAAGATAATGAAGGGAAGATGCCTCTCCATTTGCTTGCTATATTCAACCTAAAAAATAGGGCGTTTTGGAGGAGATATGGAGGATATTGGTTTGCATTCAACAAACAAAATTTAAACTCTATCGGGCTCATGTTTTGTTTGTTGAATGCAAACTAATATCCTCCATATCTCCTCCAAAACGCCTTACTTTTTAGGTTGGATATAGTAAGCAAATGGAGAGGCGTGTTCCCTTCATTATCTTTCTAATTTATAAGTTGGCTTGACCATGACATTTTAAAGATAAATTTAATCACCCGTCTTCTCTCCATATATGCCGCAATGCGAAGAATGTTACTCCCAACATTCTGGATGCTTTGATAAATTTCTTTACCTTCACATTCCCTATAGACGCAGCTATGTGAAGAGCTGTTTTTCCGCCATCTTCGTCTCCAGGTTCGAATGTGCGCCAGTAAATAATTCGTTTCTAGTATCGTTGTAGCTAGGTATGCATAATGCATTGCCATACTGCACAACACAGTGAAGTGGTGTCCATCCATGTGCGTTTGGCTTGAAGTGCATGCATTGGATTTGGATGAGAAAAATATGGGACAGGGGATCCTGTGTGTGTAATGCCGTATGTTGGGGTTTGGAGGGACTAATGGTAGTAGGGTTGAAGTCTTAGTTGCATGAAGCAGGAACGGGGACGGGAGCGGCAACGGGGGAGCAGATCATCATAGGAGTGTGGTTAGAAATGTGCAATAAAAATGCACAAGAATATTATGTTTCTCTTGTACTACTACTCTCTAATTTTGTTGTTTCTTCTTGTATTTGGAAACTAATGGCAGAACTTCTGCGGCAGAAGCATCATGTATCTTCCATTTTTTAAGGGCTGCTTGTGGAATCACTATTATCCTAATCCTATCCTATCCTATCCTAAACCTAAATATATCTAACCTGTAAATAAAATAACGTTGAAAGGTTCTGGACATTTTGTCCAATTTTTCCAATTAAGGCCCTGGCTTGGAGGGGTGTTGTAGAGTAGCTTCCAGGGGTGTTTTTTGTCAAAGAGTAGAGATGATTGCTGTCTCTATCTGGGCCGTGTGTTTTTTTTACTGTGTACCAGATGAGGCCACGTATTCCAATCTCCCCCTATCTCTCTCCCGAATATATCAGGAAGAATCAGGAAGCGTCTTTCCCTCTCTCTCTGGGATTTGGGTGATGCAGATCGGTGGTCGGATCTGGCTTTCCAACAAGAATAGTTTCAGAGCCCCTGCCAACGAGAAGCAGCAAAACGCACCTGCTCGGATTCAAGCTCACAAAAGGCAATTTTTTAAAGTTCTTTTTGGTTGGTTTTGTCTAGAATAATTTGTGATTTGGGTGGTTTTTGTGTATTTCCAGGGTTGGAGCCTCTCTCACCATCTCTCTTACGAAAGCTCTATTCTGATTTGAGTGACTGAGATCAAGAGGTAATTTTCTGAGGGTTTTTTCATGATTTGGATGGATTCATGTTGTTATTCAGCTGGGTTTTTTGTATTCTTGATGGGTTGGTGAAGGAGAAGGTAAAACGACAAAAGGGACTGGAAATCATGGGCGACTTTTGTTATTTGTGTATCTCATGGAGTTAGGTTTAGGGTTCCCATGGAGTTAGGTTTAATTGCTTTTACAATCCACTGTTGTTTTTAAACATTTTCTGTGTTTTGCTTCTGGATTTTGCCTTCAAAGTTACTATATTTCTTTTTAACTTTTTTGTGTTCTTATTCTCTGTGTAATGGGTTTTGGTAGAATATTACACTTGCTAAGAGTAGTCTTTTTCCCCTTTGTATGTTGTAATATTCGCTAAGATGAAGCCTAAAAGACAGCTAAATCATGCCCTATGGTTTTGGGGGTGTGCTGATTTGTTTAAAAAAAAAAAAAAAATTACGACGACAACATCGAATGTGTCACTGGTATGTTACCATCAAATATGGCTTTCATTGTGCGTTCCTATAATTGTTACGGGGTTATCTCCGAAGACCCAGCTTGTACTCTGTTCTATTGGCTGCCAAGTGCTTTAGTGCATGGTTTCATGGTAAAACTTCATTTTGGTCACACGTTTTAGTTTGACAGAAAAGCCTATTGTGGCTCTGTGTACAGATTTTAAGTGTTTGAACCTGGAAGTAACCCAGTATTTTTGTTTGCAACTTGAACTGAAAATCGAATAAGAGTTAAGAGCCAAAGGATTGAGAACAGTGTTTATTTTTCTTTGGCAAATTTTGAGCATCATATTTTTCCTTGAAAATTGTTGAAAAATTGATGCGCATGTGTTGCTTTTTGTTATATGTCATACCATTATTTTTCTTACTAGTGCTTGCCCGTGCTTACAGCACTATGCACCCCGGTAGTGCCGTATGCACGGACCTTTTTGTAATATATTTTTGTTTTTTTATGCCAATGTCAGAAGCCGAGCAGTGGGTAAAAAAGAACCGATGACATTTTTGTAATATATTTGTAACAGTGTGGGTGTTTTCTTAACAGAATTGGAGAGCACACATCAGCCCTTGGATCAAATGAATCTCAGCCCTTCTTTCAACTTGTATTTGTGTGGTCCCTACACCATTGTGTTTTATTAAGTAGATTCAAACTTGGCTATTTCTTATGCGTCCTGTATTTTTTATCTAGGATTTATCTGGACGGCCGCTTTTGAATTATGATTTACACATACGTATCAAGAGCGTTGGAAAATATGACATACAGGTAGCTTATTCCACTGTATTTGTTTATTTGTATAATGGAGATTGCTTGAGATCCTTATGGACGTCATACTTGTATATGTATATCTGCATATTTCTGGCTATGATGATGGTATTTGACAAATTTAGTACATCTAGGTTGATGAGTTGTTTTGGCCAAGTTTGGCACTGGACAATTTCACACGTGAGGGAGAAAGATGAAACTTGATTTCTGGTAATCCATTTGCTTGCCTTTTCTGATGAAACAATGAGTTTTATGTGTTGTTGGTCTCTTAGGTTACGTCTGTTTTATGAAGATCCCTTGTTCTCTGCGTTCTATTTTTTTTTGAATATTTTTGTTTAATTTTGAGTTATTATTAATGTTTTTATGTTATTTCATTATGAAATATGGAATTTCAGGTGCTAGGTTTTCATAAAAAAGCAAGTATATTTTTGGGAAAGTGACTACTCAGATCAAGCTTGTGGAAGGGGACTTTGCTGGAACTGTCACACCTTTCTATGTGAGTTTTTACAATACACGGAAAATTAGGAGTAACTTGTTTTGTTTACACCGAGTTCATTGCCGAGTATCACTGAAAATTATCTTGTTCCGTAGCTCCTAGGGCGTTGATCATAACTGAATACACCGGAGTTCACCTGGAGCATGAGGCCTTTCAGGTGATTGTTGACTCAAGTATCATCTTTGGATTGTTGATTCTATATACGATTATGTTGAAGTAGGGCCTGCGAAAACATTATTTCCTTTATGCATTGTTGTTATTCTATTAGGACATGTTATATCAAGAAGCATGACTGTCAAAGATTTCTATATGCAAACATCAATGACTGTGAAAACATATTATTGGAGTTAGGTTGTTTTACTGGATAGGTTTCTTGTCAAAGAGGCTTTCTTGCATGTTTGTGTGAACCTAATATTGTGTCTGTCCATTGGTCAAATCTCTTTTCTTTTCTTTTTTTTTGGCTTATTTGCAAGGACACCCCTCCAACTATCACCGTTTGTCAACTTCACCCCCTGAACTATAAAACTCAACTTCACCCCCTCAACTATTAAAACTCAACAACTTCACCCCCTGTGTGAAATTCCGTTAAAAAATTGGACGGAGACGAGTGAAAGGACTATTATACCCTTCTTATGTTAAAGGGGTTCAGAAATGCTATTAATAAAGAACGGTGCAAAGAAGACAACAAAGACTTAGGTGGAAAGTTGGTGGGTCCAACTTGTCCCTTCTCCACAGCTTTACAAACGCACGCACAAGGGAAAAAGAGAAAAAAACCCACTTCAAAATTACAAAATTGGGAATTTTGAAATTTGACTCCCAAAAGTTCATGCTCTCTCTCTCTTTCTCATATTTCTCTTTCCCCACCGAATCATCTGCTTCTCATCTCCATCACCACCACCGACACCCATCCCCACCACCATCGAACGCCTACCAGCACGTCACCGAAGCAATCATCGGTGTACCGCCGGAGCCCTCACCAACGCCGCTGCAGCACCATCGAAAATCACTTCTGAGTTTCAATGTTGGGTTCCCCTCCCTCTCTCTCTCTCTCTTCTGAATTTCAAACTTACAAGTTTGCTATTTACCCAAAACCACTTTGATTGATATGTTCTTTGTGATTCGTTGATCTGATCTCGTCAATTCTTCTTGTGAATTTTCAGAGTTAATTCGTTGATCTGATCTCGTCAATCCTATCTGGTGGGTTTGTTTTA
The DNA here is from genome assembly GCA_025413875.1 of Rhododendron molle. NCBI lineage: Eukaryota > Viridiplantae > Streptophyta > Magnoliopsida > Ericales > Ericaceae > Rhododendron > Rhododendron molle. The sequence goes on from CM046393.1 coordinate 46,127,509, forward strand.
GGACACTAAGTTGTGCGCTATTCATGCCAAAAAAACCTCCCGATCAGATAACCCATTTTAACATGCGAACCAAACACCAATTAAGAGGAAAACAAAAAAATATCTCATTAACTCCGTGGCTCCTGATCTTCCACTCCTACATATATCTAGAGATTTTGGTTATAATAAAGAAGGAAAAAAAACAAAGATCTTTACAATATGCTCTTTGATACAAGTAACACAAGTTCATCGTCATAACTACTCCACCGGCGTCGATTCGGGCCGCCACAAAGGCACTGCTTATCATTTGACCGGAAATCCAGATCTAACTAGTCGAACAGCCCGTCTAAAGCCGCACACTCGCCGTTGTTAAGCCCGCCGTTGAAGCTAACTTCGTCACCACCAATTTCAAACTCGAACGAGTCGTAAGTCGGGATCTGATTATCAACCCTCCACATCTCACTGAGTTCAGCAGACCCATCAGCCGGAACATGGATTAACTCCGTTACCTCGCTGGGAGACCATCGTGGCGTAGTCGAAGCTTCTAGAAAGTCGTGCACAGATTTGAGTCATCGAGGTTACCGATGAGGTTCTCCTTGAGTCTGTCCACATCGGGCGAGTCCAACAAGGACTCGTGGAATCATCTCAAACTCGTTTCTTGTTACTCAGCTGGTCCATGGATAGTTGCAGAGAGAGAGAAGGAAACACATGAGGGGCAAATGCAAATGAAGTGGTCTGAACTCTGGGGTCAAATGTTAGCGAGAGAGACATACCTGCTTCCTTTGGTGGGTGAGAGAGATGGTGGCTGAGAGAGAGAGTATACTTTGGGTTTTTTTTGGTGTCTGTGGTTGTGTCTCTGGTGTCAAACAGAGAGAGAGAGAGAGAGAGAGGTATAAATACCCACAAACTATTTTCCCGCCCACCCCAAGGGCATTTTTGGCCACCATTCTGTTTTTTCCATCCATTTTAACCTTTAAACTTAACATTTCTTACCATAAATGGACGGAAGGGGTGAAGTTGTTGAGTTTTAATAGTTGAGGGGGTGAAGTTGTTGAGTTTTATAGTTCAGGGGGTGAAGTTGACAAACGGTGATAGTTGGAGGGGTGTCCTTGCAAATAAGCCTTTTTTTTTTTTGCATGGAAAACTTTATGTATACTTGATATTCCGGCTTGTGAGTAAGGAATTCATTCTGTTGAGTTTCAGGTTTACTTTGCTTTCCAATTTTTTGATTTTATTTTTCCTTACTGTGGAATGTACTCTTTGACCGTCATCTTTGAGGTGTTAACATGTATTTCGCACCATTTGCGATTTAGCAAAACCAATGATGAGGAGGGTCTTGAGCTTCTACGATCTTCACACGACGACGCTTGTAGTAGCTGAATTGAAGCCATGGGTTAGTATATAACACTATCATTGAAAGTGGTTATAATTATATCCTTTCATGCGATGTCTACAATTCCACTTGTAATTTTTGTTGGAAATGTTGATGATAGCCGTATAAGGCAGAGATTGAATTTTCTCGATATAGGTGTAAGGAAGGTATAGAAATTTTAAAAGGTGTACAAGAATATGTGTGAATGTATTGTCAAATTAAACACTGTCCATACAACAGTCGTTAGCAAATCCATTGTGATTTGTCAAACTTCGCAATCTTCTTTACCATAGTATGTTTCAAATTTGGTTTGCCGTAGTATGTTTCAAATTTGTTTTGCTGTAGTATGTTTCAAATCAGGTCATTGGATTTTGGTCCTAGCATTTACTAATTCATGAAATTTTAGGGAGACATCCTGAATGTGTTCTTCTGATGTGCATACAAATAATATATCAAATCAACTTCTGTGCTAAAAAATCTTCTTTAGTTGAGTCATGCCCTCTTTTACGATGTCTCTGCTTTGTGTTGAAATTTGTAGATTCTGTTTTTTCCTTTGGATACTATACAACCATGGCCTGCATTTCGTGCTGAGTCCCAGCTGAAAACTTGAGTTAAAATCTAAAGATCGTTCATGATGAAGTATCAGTTTTAATGCGACATTACAAACAAGGATTTTTTAGGGTGTGACGGGGTGTTCTTGATGAATCATATCAAATGGACGCTCTACTTCTTTCTTTTCAAATAGGTGCTTTACCATATTATCTAGAAGATAATTATATGTAGTTCTTGCTTCCTTGAACCTTCAATTTATGTATTTGTAATATGTCCTGCTTCAGTTCGGAGGCAAGTGAGAATGCTCTTGTAACACAGCTTTCTAGGCATAGAGTGCCTGTAAGTTTCTTGATTTTGTATTTTGTGATTGCTTCGTTAATTCTTGGGCTTCTGATCTGTGAAAGACTTGGTGGCTTCTGCTTTTCTCTTTTCCAGGTTTGTGGTGCGGAATTTAATGGTGTAAGCTTACACCGAAACATCTTGCATCTGGGGCTGATAATGGTTGTATATGGGATATTGCAAAACTGGCAGAAGCTATACTCATTTTCTCCTCTCAAGGTGTCTGCAAATTATTTCTAACTCTACTTGCATGAAAGTAATTTGTTTAGTTGATCCATGACTTGGTAGTGCTTCTCATAATGCAAACTCCTTGGTACATAGATAAAGAAGTGACGGGCCTTGCTTTTCTTGTCATGATTACGATTTCCTAAATATCCCTTATTTTGCGAGAAATAACAGTTGAAGAGGTATCACTTATAACAGTTCTTGAAAATTAGGTTCCGCCTCTCCTTTTCGTGTCCGCCAATGTGAGATTCCCATGGGTATTTAGGGAAGGTTATTTTGTGTTTGTTTGGTAATCCCTTTTTGTCTTGAGCTACATTCTGGGCATGCCTTTTCAGCATTCACCCAATTTTGTAGGTAGTTTAGAATAAATTTCTCGACCCTTCTATTGATTTTTTGCATTAGTGTAATGGACACAATTTTAATGGGTGCATCCACGTCATTTTGATTTCAGTCATTTGCCTCCATACGATTTTCTTTAAACTTTTACTTTTTCCCATAAAAAGTCAACGCAAGTCCACAAAACCCATGTGTTGGATGTTTCACAAACACATGTTGAACCATCCAATTGGTGCTGGAGCCCGAAATAAGGAAGCGCACCCAACAAGAAAGCTCCAAAGTTAGCTCATTAACATGCTACAGCGAAATGGAAGAATATGAATCTAAGCAGCTTCTGGAACACAAACACAAGAAAGAATAGTGCTCTCATCTAATGCCATCAAGCAATCTTAGCAAAATAGACATCAAAGCAAATCTTTTGGTGCGAATGATTTGCAACTATGTCTATTTTAAATGCCTTAGCACCATGTAGCAATGTACAAATCTTTTGCTTCAGTTATTAACTATAGAACAACAAAACAAATCTTTTGTTGTGAATGATTTGCGTTGTCTGTTCACTAGGAAATTCTTTTGGTCTAGAAAATTTGCTGCTGAACTTTGGAATTATTCAGTACTTGTAGATTTCTATAAATCACTTTTGTGCACAGTTATGCTTGCCAATTCTCCTATTTTAGATATTCCATGGGCACAAAATCCTTGTGCAAGCACAATGGCCCACACCTAGTATATAAATATACGTAATATATGTATATATCCTATCCTACTCCTAAATAATAAGAACCAGGTTGAGGGATGCCATTTTTCAATTGGGACAATTTTACCCTTTAATTTCGTCCATTTTACCAATTGTCCAGTTCTATCTTCGTAATTATGAGTATCTTTGGGGGCAATTGAAAATGTGCCATGCCTTTTGGCCTTTCCTGTGGGAGTGACGTGGTCTTCTCCTGTCCAAATATTTTCCTCCGCTTTATTAGCAACGAAGGAGACGATCTGATCTGGCGCCTCTCTCTCTCCTCTCCTTAGAGCATCTTCAGCACACTGGGGATATCTCCGGTGAGGTCAAAGTGGAGAGCCCATGCACCCAAAACTGGTTTCCAGCAGCCTCGCCGGACCCTCGCCATTTACTCCCATTGCTATGACTCCTCGCCACAGGGAGCCAGGAATTTCCCCTCGCTTCTCTCTCTCTCTCTCTCTCTCTCTCTCTCTCTCCTTGCTTTCACCGGATCCGGCACCGGAAAACGAAATAGGAGTGTGTCACACAACACCCACAACCCAAACAGATACCGCCGTCGTTGGTCGTCGTCGTCGTCCAACACCCACAGCCCAAATCCGTTTCAGTCCACGTTCACGATTCTGGTGGGTTTTCCCATTTGCAGTGGGTTTATTAATTTGTATTTGGTCGAGTTCTGAGACTGCCCTGCTTCTGGGCTTCATCCGGATGACCGCCCGGTCGATCGGATATGCCCTTGGGCTTCATCAAGGTTCGATTTCTAGCCCAATCGATGGAAACCTACTATAGCATCGATTTTTGCCTACCCATTAGCCTAAAAAAAATCAGATGTTTATATAGCTTAATAAAACCTCAAATCATACCATATATACACACAGTTTTATTGTGGGTGTATCTCCAAACTTGGAGGGATAAAGTTAGATTTTGAGTTATTAAAAAAAATAAAAATAAATAATCGGTTTTCAGTTTGGTATAAGATGGGTAGAAGAAGTTTGCAAGGGAGTGAAGATAATAGAGGGGTTGTTCTCAAATTCTTTTAATAGAGCATAGACTACCCTAAAGCTTCATTCATCCAGATCACCGCCAGTCGACCGGATATGCGTATGTATTTGGATGTGCATATATATATATATATGTGTGTGTGTGTGTGTGTGTATGGGTTTTGTATGTTTTTTTTTGTTTGGTTTTCTATATCTATTTTGTTTGTTGATCTGATACTGATTGATGTGAACAAGAGAAATCATACAAAGTGAACTTAGGCCTGATACGGTGTGCAGTAAGAGAATGAGTTGCGAGAGCCAACTAAGCCGAAAGGCTTGATGGTGGACCGGTGGTTTGTAATCGTCGGACCGGTTAAGAGAGTTAGAGACGAGGAGTAGAACTGTAGGAAGATGTCACTTTGAGAGCTCTCTTTAAGAAACCAATTTGTTGAAAGTAAAAATCAAAAAGTGGGTCTGCCGACACTTCTTTGCTATCAATTTTTTTCCCTTAACCTCTTTCTCTGACTATATCTCTACCTCTTTCTATCTCAGATATGAGAATTCTACTCCACGGTCAAGTTTCGTTGAAGTAAGATTTCTAATTTTTCCTTTTTATTTAGCCTCTTGAATTTCTAGAATTCTCATATATCTTATTCATTTGGGGGCTATATACATGACACTCCTACTATTTAGGCTTTCCTGTTTGTATAAAGCGATTTAAAATATGCCAAGATTAAATGTAAAGCTGACCTTGCTAAGGTTGTAGCATTTTGGTTGGAGCTTGGCAAGGGTAAGAAGTGGGGAGGGTTGAAATTGGGGGAATTGAGGGCTTATCACCTGGTAATGCTTTGGTGTTTGTCTCCTGCAGGTTCCAAGGGACGACAAAAGAGCCATACCATGTGTACTGAATGAAGGTTAGAAAATACCTATTGTAATTGATTGGTTGTTACTTGTGTCAATGTTGCTTTCCTTTGTTTTGGAAGAGAAGTTCTACTTGGCTACCGTACAGAGTTGTTTAAGATGACCTTATTTGGCAATATTTATTGTAGCAGAAAGATGGACTCAATGTTAGAGCACATGTGGAACACGCAATGAATTCAGGAAATATTTTTCCCAAGGGCTAATGTAAGGTATTACTTTTGATTTGGCCAACAAGAAAATTAAAAAACTTCACTTTGGAATTACTGCCTAGCAAATAAACATTTTTGTCATCGCAATTGCAATCCATCCATGGGTGAGCAGATTAGTTGGGGTATTGTATGCTATGTTGTTTGTCTTGTTCTACTTCACTCTACCTCTTTCATTTACATGTTGACTATTTGATATTTGAGAATAGGTTTGATGGGGAAAAAATTAAGATAATTTTTTGTGATAGGGCTTCATTGGATGGTACAAATGCTCGGCATAATCATAGTCCTAGAGAGCTCCTTTAGTACTAACTCATCTAGGGCTCGGCATAGGAATGTTAGCAAGGATAATTGCACGATAGTGCGGAATTGGACTTGCTTACAAGTTTGAGTATGTGAGTGCAATTGCTATTTAATTACGTTAAAATTATTACCATTGTGCAAAGCATTAGTCCTGGATTGAAATCGTTTTTTTAAGCTTAAACATGGTTTAAGGCAGGAGGACAAGAAACGCATCCAGGGAAAAGAGTTGAACATCTGCTCTCATACTTGTAGAAGCAGCAAACAACCAATAGTCATTTCATTTTATTTGCTTCTCTTTTTCTTGTTCAATATTTTTGCTATTCCTGGTATCCCCTTTATGGAATGGATGCTGATTGTAGTTGTATGAGTTGATTTCATAGCGATTTAGGAGACTGAAGAAAATTCTGACCAACCATCTCGAACTGGCCTCGGAAGACATTTTCACATAGACTGAATGCTGTCGGCATCTTTACTTTTGAATTAGGAAATTTTCGGTCTACCTAATTTTTGGCTTCCTAAAATCTTCAACTAAAAAAAGTTGATATTGTGAATGTGAAGGACTACAGCCTTGGAATGACTATCTAGGGGGAGTTTTTTCTTTTTCCTGGCCCATCTTCCCTTGATTTCGTCATGTTGCTTGTACTATTTCTAAGAAATTGGTAGATAAGTAGAAGTATGTTGATGCGTGTTGAATGAGTCTGTTTTTTGTTTTAAATATGAGGACTTGTAGAGTCAATTGTTAATATTTTGGCTACCAATATTCTAGAACATAAGAAAATATCATTGTGTATCGAATTGCATAAGGTCGACTACCATGCTTCGCATACTGCTTTATACATACATGGGTCACAAGAATTAATTTAGTTTGTTTTAAATATGAGGAGTTGTGGAGTCAATTGTTAATATTTTGGCTACCAATATTCTAGAACATAAGAAAATATCATTGTGTATCGAATTGCATAAGGTCGACTACCATCCTTCGCATACTGCTTTATACATACATGGGTCACAAGAATTAATTTAGGTACCTGAGCTCAATTATGATGTTGATGTCAATAGTCTAGGGTGTTCGGCCATCTAATCTCGGTTATCATGTAACACATACGACTGTGATGTAGTTTTAGAGTTTATACTTCAGTGATGGATGCTGTGGTGGTTGTTCAGTGATATTGAATGTTGCTTTTGAGATTTTGTAATTACTTACAGGATCAACTGAATGCAAGGAACGGAGACCTATTTTCTAGGTGCATGTACATAACCTTGAGCTCGAAATCACAGAATGGTAAGTTCAGAGAAGACGATTGGCATGTAATTTAATGTGGAAGCAAAATTTTCATTTAATGCCTTTGCTACTTTAATCAATCCATATAATGAACCTTCATAGCTAGAAAATAGTATAATGCCTACTCCCAGCTCTACTAATCTTATGCTCCTTTACCATCTGAAAATCAACTAATGCTTTTGATGCATTGTGTTGTCTTTATCTATATCAACTGATCCTTTTGCTACTTTAATCAACCTATGTAGTATATCTACGTCTATGTACTGTATTGCCCATAGCTAGATGAACTAATACTTTTGATCCTCTAATCAATCTATGTAATATATCTAGCAACCTATTTCCATGTTACACCTATTTTCACCCATTTCTAAACCTTCCAACACTAAAATTACAAATAAGGCATATCTACCCTATATCATAACCTCCTCTCTTCAACGGGCATGCATTCGTGCCATGCACGAAGGGGCAACTAGTGTGTATATATATATATAGGATCCGGTTCAAATGAGGGATTAAAGTGAGGGACTAAAATGCGGGACTGTCATTTCCCGATCAAATTTTGAAAATCCGAACCGTTCAATGTGTGCAGAACGTGATTTTAAGGGTTCCCGCGAGAAATCATTAAATCAGGGAAGGGCTTCATCCGAGCAGTTTTTTCTGAACCGTTGAAAAACTGCCCGGATGGTCATTTTTTTTTGCTGATTTCTCGCAGGGACCCTTAAAATCACGTTCTGATCACTTTGAGCGGCTCGGATCATTGAAATTCAATCGGGAAGGGGGAGTCCCGCATTTTAGTCCCTCACTTTAATTCCTCATTTGAACCGGATCCACATATATATATATAAAGTGCCAGTGGGTGGCATGGCAAAAATCAATTTGGGACACTTTTGCCCTTTGATTTCTGCTATTTTACTAGTTGCCCAACGAAGTGAAATCGGCCGCTTGGCAATTTTTGGTCCCATTTTTCCAATTGAGCCCCTGGGTTGGATAACCGCAAGGCCAAATGTGGGGGGCAAAATGGTCTTGTTGCGGAAGCATGCGTGTCGTATACTAAATGCAGAGCGCAGATGCTTCTAGACCATTGGCATTAGTTCTCTCCAAAATCTCTCTCCTCCTTCCCTTCTTCGTACGTAGTTATACACAAACCCTCATCTCTCTCTCTCTCTCTCTGATCTCTTCCTTGCATCTGTGGTCTGCTTCACTTCGATCTGCACATCAATCTGAATGAGTTCAATGATTCAGGTAATTTGTATTTCTATGAATGGTTAATATTTTGTTTTCTTTTGCACAACACTTTTTGTAAACAAAAATCCTCATCAATTAGCTAGTTTTTTTGACTTCTACGGAGTATTTCTTTTTTTTTCTAATTTGCCCAAGATTTTAAAATTTTTGGTCTGTGTTTTCTGAAAAATAAGAGGCCGAAAATGAAAAAGAGAAAATGACGGGCAAGTCCTACTTTAGACAACTTTAATCAACTTTGGAAAGAGAGAAAAGAGGGAGAGTCTCCAGCTCGGCGTGTGTGGGGAAGGACTTGGTGGGTAAAGTAATTTTGCGCAAGGACCCGGTGGAGCACAATCCACTCACACGGACCGGCTGGGAAGAAGCCCACGGCAATACTGGTTTGCACGTTGCAGCCCAATTCGGCAAATTAGAATGTGTGCAGAAGATCTTTGAGGTGTGTCAGACCGTCCCTTATACAGCGAGTGCAGGGAACCTTGGTATAGTCGAAGCGCTCATACAGCGAGCCAAAGAACAACAACCCATGAGTTGTTGAGGGTGATGAATTTGGACGAAGACACAGCCTTGCACATGGCGGTGCAAAATGAGCACTTGGTGGTCATGAAAGTCTTAACAAGTGAAGATCAAGAGTTTACACATCCCGTCAACAAGGTTGAGAAAACTCCGATGGAACTGGTCGTTGAGAGACAAAGGCTGTGTTCGGTTGCAATTTCCGGAAAAAGTGTAATCATTACCCCTATTCATTTTTCTCTCATTCCAATCATTACTCTTTCATCCAATCATTACCCCTATTCTCTTCCAATAATTACCCCTATTTCTCTCTATCTCTCTCCAATCATTACCCTATTTCCAATCATTATTCCTATTTTTCTATCAAATCATTACTCCAACAACCATTTCTAAAAAACAAACCAATCACTAACTCAAATTTTTTTTTTCCGGATCATTACCCAGAAATTGCAACCGAACTTAACCAAAATTTTTACATGATGCATGAAGAAAAATATTAATTATGATCCTCGAAGATAAAATAATTAAAAAATATTATCTTCGCATCGGTTCAAACGGATTAAAAATTGGAGCACTTAATTTTGTAGACTGTTTATATATTATAAAAAAATATGGATAAAAAATTAAGTGCTTTAATTTTCAATTTGTTTGAACCGGTGTGAAGATCCAAACTGCATGGGCACAAAAAAAAGCATGGGCACGAAAAAAGCATGAGACCAAAAAATGCACAGTAAAAGCACGGACACAAAAAAAGCATGGCCACAGAACGACATCTATATTATAAAATAGAGCGGTTTTTTGTCAGATCGCATTTTCAATAGGTTACCGCTGTTGGATTGAATCATTGATTCCAACTTATTTTCAAGCCTCACGCCTATCTACCTAGCGTTTTCCTCTTCTCCATCGTGTTTCCTCTTCTCTCAGATACCTCTCTTCCTCCATAGTTACTTTCTCTCTCTGCAGAACCCACTCCTCGAGGCACACGAAGACGAGCTCAACGCCCACCAATCAGCCGATGATTGATTGCCTCAATATCTGTACGCATCTTCTCCATATCCACGAAATCAATTTGGTTCTCCCTCTCCGGTAACACTCCCCTCACCTTCAATTTCGGACTAGGATTTTCCGAAATTGGGAATTTGCTTTCCCACTGCTTATTGGGAATTTGATTTTCCACTGCTAATGCATGGCCTTTGATTGGGAGTGTTATTTCTCCTAATACAAGGCCTTTGATTGTGAGTTTGATTTCCAAACTTTGATTGGGAGTTTGATTTCTACTAATACACGGCCTATGAAGTTTTCCAACTTGGGTTTTCGTTTGATTTCAAACTTTGAAAACTGTTGATGGGTGTCGCTTCCAAAACTCTACGGTTTAGTTTTTCGATACTTGACAAAAAAATCTTGGTCATGTCATGGCCACAAGATGGGTTAGTTTGGCTTGGTAGATTTTGTGCGTAGTTAGGCTTGGTAGATTTTTAAGATTTTGTGTGTTAGTTAGGTTTGGTAGAATATGAGTTCTTCATGTAATGAGGATGAAATTTTTTCTGATGTAAATTAACTTTGTTATTTGTATATATTTCTACCATTTATATTCTTTGTCTCCAGTTAACATGTGTGTCTTTTAGAGATGTCCACTTTGTGTTTGTTAAATGCATGTTTGCCATTACGTTTAAATAGTTTTACCGGGGGAAATGCTAAGGACATGGCAAAGTGAAATTAAAAATTTTAAGAACTTTACCAGGATAACATATGTATCTTAAAAAGTAGAGTTTATTTGTTGTGAACTTTGTTCCTCTTTCGTTTGAAATGTATTGTTTGATCAGATCACTACATGACTAGCACATCCTTTTCCCTAGGTAACAATGTGATCAGATCATTACAGGACCAGCATCCTTTCCTTCGCTCTCTCCCCTATCACCAAGCACATGACCAAAATGTGTTGCGCCGTGCCTTCAGACACGAGCATGCACTAGTGAATAAATATAATGGGACAAGCTGTTACATTTATTTTCTAAAGTAATAATTTTTGTAAATTACTTTCAACGATTAATAATTTTGTTTTGCCGAGGGAAAAAAACCTCCTTTGTCAATGGTCTTTATTACTCCCTCCGTCCCTTTTTAAGTGTCCTGCTTCGTAATTCCAACTTATTAAAAAGACATCATCATTATACATTTCACAACAACTTTTTCCTCAACTTTTCCTATTTATCCATCATCATTACTCTTTTATTCACTTACTTTTCAAAAAAGAATCTACTTTTAGGGACAAAATAGACAATACACCAACTTTTACCCACTAACTTTACAAAATGGACACTTATTAAGGGACAGCCCAAAATGGAATACTGGACAATAAAAAAGGGACGGAGGGAGTATGAAAAACCTGTTTCCAATTAGTAAGATGAATTTTCTAATAAAAATGGATCCTTTAGTTCTCCAATTTACAAATAGACCAAGCTTGTCAAGTTGGTAAGCTCACCCTCCGCCCTTAGTGGAGGCAAGAGTATGAGCCCCGTGAGGGGCGATGGTGGGGTTCAGGGCTATGGACAGCATCTGGACCTCATGTGAACTAACTTACTAACTCCTCCATACCCCGTTGATGTATAAACTATGACAAAAAAAAAAATAAAGTTCTCCAATTTACAAGAATGTCACCGAGTATTTTTGGACCTTACTTTGATTAGATTCGCGTTGGGCCTTCATTTCATCTTTGGATGGTTTTTTTTTTTGAGTATATACTACACATGACTACTACGTACATATTTTGGGGACATAAAAATCTGTCAATTTTTGGGGTCTAAAGCCATGGCACCTTAGGCTTTAACCCAAGACTGGTCCTGATGATATATCCGAATCCACATTAAGTCGTGTTCTCAATGTACGTAGGGATGTACTCTTAGTCATGTAAGGGGACCAGAGTGATAATCTTCTTCATTCTAGTTGAAAAAACTCTAATAATTGCATGTCTTTAATTCATGCACACATTATATTGGTAGAATTTTGAAACTGTCTATACATATATTGATGATATATTCTGGGTATCATATGTATCTAAGGATATGCTAGTTCTTGGTTTACTCTAGTTCTACATATATGCCACAGTTGAAACATGGTTAATTGTTAGATATTTTCCACTGGAAAAAGGTCATTGCAAGAAAATCGTTCTATGGCAACGGTCGAAAGCGTGGCCAAAAAACCCAAAAACCGATGGTAGAGACCCGTTTAGGCTATACCAATGGTTGGAGAACCGTCGACCAAACCATTGCAATATATCCGTTGCTGTAGAGGTATAGCAACGGTTTTGACGAGCATTGGTACATATTTTTTTTTACTAGCGGTTTCATTAGCAACGCTTATAACCGTTGCTAAAGGCAATTTTCTTTTTTTTAAAAACCAACCACTGTGTGACACGTAAGCCTCCACGTGGCACTAACGTGGCAGCCACATGTCGCCCGTGTGGTGCTGATGTGGCGCCTGCGTGGCGGGCAAAATAATCTTGCTCCTCTTGAGAATCGAACTGCTAACCTCGCGTGTGCGCACGCGTGCGTGAACCAATTGTTCTAGCCCATAACTTGTGTAAAATCATACATCTTTAATATTTAAACTATACTAACTAGATTTTTTTAATACTTTTTTTTTTAAATCCGGTTTTTAGTAACGTTTATTGAAAACCGTTGCTATAGTCTAGTTTATAGTAACGGTTAATGAAAAACCGTTGCTAAAGTCCAGTTTATAGTAACGGTTCTTAAAAACCGTCGCTATAGTCCAGTTTTTAGTATCGTCAATAAAAACCTTCGCTATAGTGTTGCAATCTACTAACGGTCACATGAAAACCGTTGCTAAAGTCCTATTTCTAGTAACGTTTTGCAAACCGTTACTATATACCGTCTATACCGACGGTTTTTTCAACAGTTGCGAAAAAAACCGTTGGGAGATCCTCAATTTCTTGTAGTATATAGGTGAAAAATTCCCTCTCTCAGACAAGGCTTACTTCAAATTTGACCACCAATATCCTTCTGCACAGTTTCAAGGCCGCCAATTACATCATCGGCTTGTAATATGGTGGTAAAAGATGGAGAAATTTCTGATATGAAAGACGATGTTTCCCTTTCGTTGGAGTTCTAGGTTTTTTTGGTTGTTTTGGGGGTTTTGCTTAGGTTTTTGGTGGTTTGATTTTTTGGCTTTTCGGTTTGTTCGGATATTTTTTTGGGGTTTGTTTTTGGTCTTTGGGATTGTTAGGTGCTGTGGTTGTTTTGTCTATTTGGGTTTTGCCAGGTTCTTTGATTGTGTTGTCTATTTGGGCTTTTGGTGTTTCAGTTGGCGTCTTGCCTTCCTTTCGATCTTGGATGGCATCTTGCCTTCAATTCGGTCTTGGGTGGCATTTTGCCAGTGTGCTCTTAATCTATTTAATCTTTGTAATCTTTTATGAAGATTAATAAATTTCTTTTGCTGAGCACCAAAAAAAACAGGTGAGAAATTTAGGGTCCGTTTGTAAAATGAGTAGGGCTCCTCATATGACAGCAACATGGGATATTGGTTCTATTTGAGGATTCGATTTTGTACAATTTATGAATTTGATATGTGCATCGTCCATGTGAAAAATTAGGTCAATCGAACAACCGTGTCCATCTGAACAACTTAAGAGCAACAGACACAAAGTCTGTTTGTTTATTTTTTTTATCGGCAAAAAAGATTTCATTAATTATTAAAACAAGTTAATAACGATTAATCGGATCTGAAGAAATATTGGTCTTAAGACACAAAGTCTGTTTGTTTATTACTCGTAAGACAAATATGATTCCATCTAAGTCTTGACCAAAGTCCGATCATTTTGCTTTTTTTTTTTTTGCATGGTTAATTTACGCATTGAGATTTAGAAGATAAATGGCTCGGATTGTCAAACGGAAAGTCCCGTATTGCAAAATGGAACCAGCAAAAAAAAAAAAAAAAAATCATAATTGTAGTTGTATACCATATTTGTTAATTCTTAAGCTCTGTTTGGAACTTATGGAAGGTAAAAGAAAGGAAAGGAAAAGAAAATGAGAAAATAAGAGGGAAAATTTACTATTCAATGCACTTGAAATCTTTATTTTCTTCCCTCTTTCTCTCCTAAACCAAACAATAAGAGAGAAAATTCTTTTATTTTCCTTTCTTTTCTCTGAGTTCCAAACAGAGCCTAGTTGACAAGGCCACCGGAGAGCCCAAGCCTTCGTGCAACTAGCTTGTGCACTCCCTTGTCCAAGTCAAGTTAATGAATAACAGGACACTTTTACTTAACAAGTAAAATTATTTTAACAAACATCGAAATTCCAAACACAAGTATTAATTTAATTTAACTCTATCAATGTCTTCTCATTTATTCTCCAATCCCTTAATTTATTTATCAGTATATGAACAAGAACACAACGTAGGACCATAATAAGAATAACACCACCCAGGGTATATACGGATGGATATACATGCAGCCTTAACAAAAGAACAACAATGTTAATAAATGTTCAGGATTCGTCGACGCGCAAGAGCTCGATAGCGCCAGTAGGGGATTTGGTGTTAATACGGAGCATTCGATACTCTTCGAAATTCATAGGCTTGTACAAACGAGGGTGTTCTGAGTCCACCAACTCCTCCGGTGCACCGAGTGCCCCATCCTTTGGTCCCAACACGAACAATGCTATCGACAGTCGTATCGATCCTTCGTAACACTGCACTCTATGCTTCACGCTCCATAATCTCCCGTTGCTCCATAGCTGCAAAAAAAAACACATGATGAAGTTAACTTATGAAATACAGTACCAGCACTGGATTCAGTGAATCATTATTCAATAAATTAAACCTACCGCTGCGAGGTCTCCAAGGTTGACGACGAGAGAGCCGGGCATCGGATCAACAGGGATGTATTCGCCGGTATCCTTGCGCACTGCTTCTAGGCCACCGATGATTTCATCGTCTTGTAATATGGTGAGGAACCCGGGGTCTGTGTGCAAAACGGCACCGGTGGAACCAACATACTCACGAGTGTAGTTGTATTTGTTGATTCTAAGTTGACAAGGCCACCCATTGAATAGATCACCGGAGAGCCCCAAGCCTTGGAGCAACTTACGGCCCATGTCCATCCCAAGGTCGTGTATGGCTTTTGAATATGCCGTTATGATCTCCCTGTAGTAATACAATTTAGTCAAGAAAAGCAAAACTCTTGTCAGGAAAGCAACAATTCCTAGTACAAGATTTTGAAAATTGATTTTTGCAATCCCATTTTTAGCATTTGCACTGTTTTAATTTGTTTGTTTATTCGTGGGGAATTTATTATAATGGATGCAGGAATTTGAGTGAGCGGTCGAAAGGTATAAATTATACCGTATAACTCTCGATCCCTTTAATCTCCGTAATTTCATTTTTCAAAGATTAATAAAATCTATATATATATATATATATATTTTTTTTTTTTGGTGATGAGGAAAATTTAGAGAGAGGAGAACCTTTGGCGAGGATCAGAGACACAAAGTTGATCAAAAAAATTGTCAAGATTTCCAGGCGCAGCCATGTCGTAACACCCCAACCCTTCAAAAACAGGACTAGCCTTATTCAGGGGGGTGTACCCTTTCCCTTCCACCGGATGAGAGTTCCTCAGCTTGATCTCCAACGGCAAATCAAGCAACAAGCGCGACACCGCCTTCATTTCCCCCATCAACGCCGGCGAAATTCCGTGGTTTACAATCCTAAAACACCCCCACTCCCTACATGCATCCATTAGTTTCCCAGATTGTGCTGGAAAATCTTGCATGTCGATTACTGGAATGTTACTAGCCACACCACCCTTAGCCATTGTCAACATAACCATTTTTCTCCCTCTCTCTCTCTCTCTCTCTCTCTCTCTCTCACTCTCTCTGTTTTGTTGTTTTTTTCTACCTTTGTTTTTAGGCTTTGGAGTTTTGGTTTGGTTTATGGGACTTGTGATTTTGTGATGGGATATTGGGATGCATGGATTCCTTTTATAGATGTTTTGGGGCAGAGAGAATCACGTCAAAGGTTGAAAAAAATGTCAATGTGATAAAGTTTGTTTAACGACTTCGCCAATTTCCAAGGCGTTTCCAATTTTTTTTTCCCCCCTTCTTCTAGATGCTGAGGGGGTTAGCTCCGCGAAAACTGATTTCGTATTTGCTTACCGAGAAAGATGTGAAATTATTTAATAATCCGAAAGCGCCGCAACGTGCAATTATTCTCGTGAGTTCCATGACTAAATTTATGAATTTTACATAAATGTGTGATTCTGATTCGGCCTGAAGCACCACGTAGCGTTACTTGTGAATTATTGAATTTACTCGAAAAAGGAACTAAAATCAGGGGTTGGGGTAGCAGGGGCTGGTAGGGGTCCCAGCACATACTCTATTTAATTAATTGTTTTTTTTAAATAATAATTCTGTTGAATTTGCGTGTGATAAGGTTGGCTTCTGTAATTAGCCATGTGGGCGTCAGCGCAGGTAGGAAGTTTGACTAAATAGTCTCATTTGGGGCTCAAATAACCATTTCAGGTCCCACCTGGTGCCCACCGATGGTGGTAGCCTCGTTGGTTGGGCCTCCTCCTTTCCGTAGGTAAACCGAGTCTTGCAAATGGCATGGGATTGAGGATTTTGTGCTCTCACCAACACGTACTTAAGTGGTGCCGTGGTGACGATTTGTTTTCACGGACAGTAGTTATGACTAAACCGGACATTCTACTAGCGGGTAGGGAGTCTTTATGGTTACGCCCAAAAGGAGTTGCTACGCTGGTCGCTCATTCCTACCATTTTCTTATCTTTTAGTTAAAAAAAAGAGAGGTGCTACCTAGTGCATTGGGCTAGGGTGATAGGGTTCCCCTGCATTGCATCAGATCGAGTATGTAACCAGTTTTGTTTACTTCAATTTAAGCGGTAAACGATTCGAATCGAACTTAAAAATTGTAGGTTTTACAAAGCACTTGTTAAGGTTTTTTTTGGGCAACTTCTAATTTTATTTTTGGCCAGAAAAATTGTGTCAAGTGTGTTTGTCACGATATCATCATATATACTGTACTACTTATGGCCTAAATATAATTTTAAAAAGTTTGTTTTAAAAAGCTGATTACAAGAAGTTACTAATTATTTGATGCTCGTGAATTTACTTTAAAGAATCTATTTTATTTGGAATTAAGATTCGATCAACACCATGCCACCACTGACTACCATCGGCAAAGCAGCACAGGACCCAGTAGAACTGAACTGCCGCAGAAGCTCAACCCTATCGTTAGACGAATACCGTGCCACCCAACAGCAGACCACAGCGGGTGCCACGCCGGCAACGCCACCACATCCGTACGTACAGCCTTATAATCCCCAATTATAAACTAACATCGATGATTCGAATCCACATTATGTAACAACCCGGATTTTCGACCGTAATTTTTTTTAAAAAATAATATTATTAATAGCTTTAAAAATAATAATAGCATTATTTTCCCTAATTATATCCTTTTAATAAAAACATTTATTTTGTTAAGATAAATACTTATAATTATCTAATTCTATTTTCCTTAGTTGCATGCATGCATACACCTTTCCAATCTCTCAATCTCCTACTCCTACTTAGTCTCTATCTTCCCCGTAACCCAAAAATCGAGCTCCGTTCGTCCATCTCGAAACCCAATTCCGTTAGGACTCTAATTAATCAAAACCCATCCAATTCTCTTATAAATACGTCACTACTCCGACCCTAGGGCACGCACCATATTTTTCACGCCCTAATCATCCAAAAAAGAGAGAAAAACCGAAGGAAATCGAAGCTTCAATCCATGGAGTTCTAGAGAGAGAAAAGAGAGAGAAAAGTGCGTTTCGTGCCTAGACCCAACCAAGATCCAATCCGATCATCCCGAACTCTTTCTACAACCTAGAGTATCACCAAACATCAATCAATTCGGCCCCGAGGTTCCCCGATCAAGAAACCCGAAGCTTTCGTTCCAAATTGTCAAGTTTCGATCAAAATCAAATCCAATCCGATTCGAGGTTTTATAATCCTTCCTTTGCCTTCTCTAAGTATATTATGTGCTTACATATTAGTTTTAAAGTTCTGGAGTTGGACAAAATTTAATCAAACGTGGAACGGCCGGAAACAGTGGGTTTTCTCTTTTCCTTCCGACGGGTAACAGTGAAACCACGTACTGGCTTTTAAAATTTTGTAGATAAATTACACTTTAGCCCTTTAGTTACAATAGTATATTATTTTAGCCCAACTAATAATGTTTCTATACTAAATTTCAGTTAACATCCCCTGTAACTTTCCAAGGTTAGGTTTCAGCCAAAACAATAAAGGTGTTCTCATTATAGATTAGTCTCTAAATTAATCAAAGTTTATATTTTAGTCTATTAATATGTTAGTTAAAATACAGTTAAGCTCCAAAATATTAAATTCTACTTTGTAGCCCAATAATCATGATATTTTATGAAATGTTTTATATTGATATAAAAAAAAACATTAAAAAAATATAATAATAATAAAGTTTTCAATCGAAAAGTTCTTGCAACCTTACGACCAACAACGCCAAATAATAATAATAATAATAATAATTATTATTTTTTTAAGATATGATCTTGTTAATCTCAATATATATATATTTTTTTGTATAGATAACTTCGTGATCCGCCGAAACCGATCTTTGAACATGTCACGTAGGACCGTTAGGACTCCTAATAAAGTCATGAATAATGTTCTAATTTTTTTTACCTAATTAATGTATATAATTAGTTATTAATCAATTTAATTTCTTAAAAATAATTAATAAAAGCCTAAAAAAAATTATTTTTAAATCTTTATTAAATAGTTCTTACCTTATTAGTGATTTTGTGGCCATACAAGATTAAGGGCAACGGCCCAGTCATAAAAAGTTATGTGATTGCATTGCCTAATATTTATTTTGATCCGTCTGTTACTTGTTTTTAAATTCTTTGGAGAATATATTGCGTTAATACTGGATTCGAATGTTAGATTGGACCCTAGAGACATGGGGTGGTATGCGAAATAGAAATCACGTAAACGATGCTAAGTAATAGATAAATTGTGAAGTTTCTTTCTGTTTAGAGGTTGCCTGCAGGCGTGATTTGAGATCTGATGAGATTTGTGATGTGATTTAAAACCGGCAGAGTAAGCCCGGAGATGATTTAAGACTGGCAGAGTAAGCCCAGTAATGTATGTAATGATTTAAAACCGCAGTAGTGCCCTGAGATGATATAAAACCCGCTGATAGTCCAAAGTTGATGTTTTGATAAAACCCCGGCAAGGTCTCAGTGACGCTTTATGTTGATAAAACCGCCATATAGTCCGTAGATGTTTCTCGTTGATAAACCCCGCGCGGCCCATCGATATTTTGTGATGTTAAAACCGCTGGCTCCAATCGATATTTTGTGATGTTAAACCTGGCAAGAGGTCCAACGATGTTTTGTTGACGATAAAACCTCAAGTGATGGCTCTGATGTTTTCAGGATTTATAAAACCTCGCAAAGTAAGCCCAGCTGATGTTTGTTGATAAAACCTCGGCGTGTGTCCGATGTTTTGTGATGGTGTCCCGCGAAGTCCGAACAAATTGATGTCCCGGCGAGAGCAGAGGAACAAATTGATGTCCTGGTGAGAGTCCAGAACAAATTGATGTCCCTGGCGTGTGTCCAGCGGAACAAATTGATGTCCTGGCGAGAGTCCAATGTGGAACAAATTGATGTCCCGGCGTGGGTCCAAAGTGGAACAAATTGATGTCCCGGCGTGGTCCAATGGAATAAATTGATGTCCTCGCGTGTCCAGCGGAATAAATTGATGTCCTGGCAAGAGCCTGAATAAATTGATGTTCCGGCGAGCCCAAAGGAATAAATTGATGTCCCGCTGCAGTCCAAAGCGGTGAATTGACAGATCGACGTGTGTCCAAAGTGATGATCATGTGATGGGTGTATAAGATGTCAACCTAGTTGTGATTCAGCATTTGATAGCTATCCCTTTGTCAGAGTATTGTAACTTAGGTTATCTACGCAAATGGAAGGAAGAGATCTCATGGGACCGAGCATGGCTTAGTGGTCGGGGAGGAAAGATCTCGTGAGGGAGATGTTGGATTACACGTTAGGTTAATGGATAGTAATGAACCTGTTTATGTAAATCTCTATTTATTTATTCGTATCATTATTATCTTATTTACATAAATTGTGATTGGTAAAGATGAAATGGGATTATTCTATCGTGTGATTTATCACCACGGATACGTCAGATTCCGCAAATCGATTGGCTTCGCGATCAATTTGCTAGAGGCTGCAGGATTCAATGGAGGAGATTCAACGATGATGCAGCTCGACACTTAACGCAATATCAGAACGGTGATCGAGGATGCTAGGATTCAGACAAGTTATTGTGAGTCACTGGTTGGTGTATTTTGATTCCGTAAATCTATCTTGAGATTGTATTAGCAAAATCTTTATTTTGGAAAATTATATTTATTTAGCAATATTTTCTTAAGAAATTATTTTATTTTGCACCCGAAAAGTCAGGGCGTTACACATTAAGTCGTGTTTTCGGATTTAGCTAGATTAGAGGGGAATAAAACTACTATTGTAATTGTTTTTTTTTTTTTTTGCTCGGTAAACGAAACATTTTATAGAACTCGAAGAGGTTACATCGAGGGAAATCAACCAAGCTCAAAGAGCTTATAAGCACCAAAAAACACAAACGCATCCAACCGAAAGTTGGATAACTACTAGTCTACTACTGTAATTGTTTGAAGTTAAGAACGCACGGATTCCACGAAGAAATTAGTGCTGGGTTGAATATTGATCCCGACATGCAGGACTTTAGCTTACAAATATAAATAGTTCAATTTACCATTCAAAAGAGAAGGCAGTACTGACGTCACTAATGAGCTGTAGTCATGCGCGTCCTTCTGGAGAAAGTTATGAATTTGTATCCATCGCTGGTCTTTTTAAGGGGCTTAAAACGAAGATTATGTGATAGAAGTATCTTTTTTTTGTTGGACTATCATAACGGGTTCCAAAGTGTAGTATAGAGATCTTGAAATTTGTAAATTTTCGGGAGCCTCAAACGATCTCACGTCTAATTTTAACTCAGAGCCGAATCTTAGAATCTATGTATTTAAGAAAAGGAAGATAATTTCAAGTCCAAAATCATGTATTTACGTAAATAATTTTCCTACCAATATATATCTTGTTTAATAGATTTCATTGAGATCTTTTATACGATGCAAAAAAAAATCAAAAAATTATTTTTTATTTTCGTTATATTTGAGTTTGAAAATTGAAGAAAAAGAAAAACTTTTACAAAAAGAAGCAAAACTGGAACACCCGTTTATCTGTTTCTTAAAATCTGAACGTCACAATTGATCTGTTTGTTTCTAATGACCAAAAACTGTTTGATCATATGCCAGGTGCACCTTCTGGATAAAGTCCATAGAGTACTGTTTGGGTTTGGTGGAAGCCTTTAATTACCAACTAGGCTAAGGTTGGTTTTTCGATTTGTTGATGTATTTCTGATTCCTCTTTTTGCTTCGGAAATTGAGGATCCAAACGCAACCTTAGTGAATACCGATTGACAAGGAAATTAAAATTGTCCAGAAATGGTTAATACCCACAATAGATCAAATCATCCCACAAAGGAACTTTCATTTTCGCCAAAGAAGAGCTATCAATTATCGCTGAGTTTTGGACCATAGCGAAAAAGAGAGAGAAGATTCCTTGCTTTGGAGTTCCAGAATTTAATCCATATTCAAGTTGTGTAGCTAATATTGAATACCTCCAAAGAAAATTAGTTTAGTGGTCAAGATCTGAGACTTATAAATTTGTTTTTTTTTTCTAAAACCTCTCAGGTGTTATCAACTCATTTGCAGTTAGTCCATACAGAGTTTTGGTCCGACTTGTATTAAGATCCCTCCACGCGGGCGGTTGGATTGGCCCCTAAGATTCCTCATATCATGAACGCAACATGGGATATTGGTTCTATTGGAGGACTCGATTTGTTCATTTTGCGAATTTGATATGTGCGTCGTCCATGTGAAAGAGTAGGTTAATCAAAGTCTGGACCAATGTCCGATCATTTTGCTTTTTTTGCATGGTTAATTTACACAATGAGACTTAGAATATAAATGGCTCGGATTGTCAAACGGAACGAGTTCCATATTGCAAAATGGCACCAGTAATAGAAAATATTTAGGGTTAATTGCAGTTGTATATATTTGGGGAAAATGACGGCCAAAGACGTGTTTTGATAATTATTATCCGCCAATGACATTTTTAGCATTAACAAATGTTCTCCATATGTCCTTGATAGGTACTCCCTCCGTTCCAAAATGAGTGACCTTTTTGGAAAAACTTGTCCTTTTCAATTGCTTATATCTTTCAATATGAGTGTTAAAAATATGAACTATAGATTTTGTTTGATAAATTTTAATTAGTTCTATTAAACAAAGATTTCAAAATCACATAAAATTTCATAAATCGAAAGATATAAGCATTTTAAAATGACACGGAGTCCCAAAAAGGTCACTAATTTTGTACCGAATGAGATATTAATTATCAAAACACGTACTGGCGGTCATTTTCCCGATTTGTGATGGGATGCATGGATTCCTTTTATAGTAGATGGTTAGGGGCAGAGAGAACCGTGCCAAAGGTTGACAAAATGCCAAAAAGTGTAAAAAGTTTGTTTAATGACTTTCCGAAATTAGGTTTGGGACAAAATGAAATAGTTTTAAATAACGGATTAGATATGGAAGAAAAATATTTTAATAATGAGCGTGAATTTTATTCATATAAAATTGGGGAACTTAAATAGGGGTCATTTTCTACATAGATACTTATAAGTCACCATCCTAGTGAGTTTCAAAACTTATCTTTCCATGATCAAATTCAAATAAATTTAAAACTACCATTTCTCTCTCCTAATCTTTCAAATCTCTCTCTCTCTCTCTCTCTCTCTCTTTTCTAATTAATCCAATTCTCTCTCCAATCTTTCGAACCTTTTCTTGCCTAATCTTTTTAATTCTTTCTCTCCTAATCGTTATGAAATTCATGAGAGAAATTATCCTATAAATACATCATGAAAATCATAAAATATTTTTACAAAACTACTATGAAATCAATCATACACACTACATCAAATTAATTTCAGACACAAACGCATCATCAAAAAAAAAAGCATGAAAATCATGA
The DNA here is from genome assembly GCA_025413875.1 of Rhododendron molle. Classification (NCBI taxonomy): domain Eukaryota; kingdom Viridiplantae; phylum Streptophyta; class Magnoliopsida; order Ericales; family Ericaceae; genus Rhododendron; species Rhododendron molle. Next base: position 46,150,684 of record CM046393.1, read on the forward strand.
CATATTTCTGCAAATTACTCCTACCATTTAATCATGTTTGAATGGAACCCGGACGAAAAAACATGACATAAATTTATCTTAAAATACATCATAGAAATCATGGCATATTTCGGCAAAACTATCATGAAATCAACAATACACAATACATCAAATTTCAGCTACAAACTCCTCATGAAAATCATGACAGATTTTTGCAAATTACCATTTAATCATATTTGGACAGAATAACTGCACGAATTTAAATGAATATCGCCAAACTAAATTATTTTAACAAACATCTAAATTCCAAACACAAGTATTAATTTAACTCTATAAATGTCTATCATTTATTCTCCAATCCCTTAATTTATTTATCAGTGTATGAACAAGAACACAACATAAGAATAACACCACCCATGGGTATATACGGATGGATATATATGCAGCCTTAACAAAAGAACAACAATGTTAATAAAATTTTCATATAGTATAAGCTTCTTCAAATCAACTTTCAGCTGGATTCGATGCGCAAGAGCTCAATAGCGCCAGTAGGGGATTTGGTGTTAATACGGAGCATTCGATACTCTTCGAAATTCATAGGCTTGTACAAACGAGGGTGTTCCGAGTCCACCAGCTCCTCCGGTGCACCGAGTGCCCCATCCTTTGGTCCCAACACGAACAATGCTATCGACAGTCGTATCGATCCTTCGTAACATTGCACTCTGTGCTTCACACTCCAGAGTCTCCCGTTGCTCCATAGCTGCAAAAAAAAAAAACATACGATGAAATTAACTTATGAAATACAGTACCAGCACTGGATTCAATAAATCATTACTCAATGAAACCTACCGCTGCGAGGTCTCCAAGGTTGACGACGAGAGAGCCGGGCATCGGATCAACAGGGACGTATTCCCCGGTATCCTTGCGCACTGCTTCTAGGCCACCGATGATTTCATCGTCCTGTAATATGGTGAGGAACCCGGGGTCTGTGTGCAAAACGGCACCGGTGGAACCAACATACTCAGGAGTGTAGTTGTATTTGTTGATTCTAAGTTGACAAGGCCACCCATTGAATAGGTCACCAGAGAGTCCCAAGCCTTGGAGCAACTTACGGCCCATGTCCATCCCAAGGTCGTGTATGGCTTTTGAATATGCCGTTATGATCTCCCTGTTAATGCAATTTAGTCAAGAAAGCAATACTCTTGTCGGGAAAGCAACACTTCCTAGTACAATATTTTGAAAATTGATTTTTGCAATCGCATTTCTGAAAATAATGGCGAAAATCTCCAAGATAATATGCAAGTATATAAATAGAGAGAGGAGCATGCACCTTTGGCGAGGATCAGAGACGCAAAGTTGATCAAAAAAATTATCAAGATTTCCAGGGGCAGCCATGTCATAACACCCCAACCCTTCAAAAACAGGACTAGCCTTGTTTAGGGGGGTGTACCCTTTCCCTTGCACCGGATGAGAGTTCCTCAGCTTGATCTCCAACGGCAAATCAAGCAATGATCGCGACACCGCCTTCATTTCCCCCATCAATGCCGGCGAAATACCGTGGTTTATAATCCTAAAACACCCCCATTCCCTACATGCATCCATTAGTTTCCCAGATTGTCCTGGAAAATCTTGCATGTCGATTACTGGAATGTTACTAGCCACCCCACCCTTAGCCATTGTCAACATTACCATTTTTGTTTCTCTCTCTCTCTCTCTCTCTCTCTCTCTGTTTTGTTGTTTTTCTACCTTTGTTTTTAGGCTTTGGAGTTTTGGTTTATGGGACTTGTGATTTTGTGATGGGATGCATGGATTCCTTTTATAGATGTTTTCGGGGCAGAGAGAATACTCATGTCAAAGGTTGACAAAATGTGACATTTATTATTACTTTTCTGTCAACGTGTTAAAGCCTGCTTAATGACTTTGCAGATTACGTTTGGTAGTTTCCAAGGCGTTTCAATGTTTGCCTTCTAGATGCGGGCGATAACCAATTTTGTATTTGCTTACCAAGAAAGGTACTTTAGTGAGGGGCGGAACCATAGGGCTGCGAACGAATTGAATTGAGCCGGAGTCTTAGCATGTTCAAATTTGTTCATTAAGTTTGTACGGAGAACTCTAGCTCGAGCTTAGTTAAAAATTTGGCGAGTCGAGCTTGTCTAAGTTTGAGTCGAACTCAAATTTGTTCACGAGTCTGAACGTGCAAAAAAAAAAAAAAAAAAATTCATGTATTTGTGCTGTCATGGTATAAGTCTAAAGTTGCAAATAAAATTTTATTATGTGCTTAGATAATTTTATATATTATAAATATATAGAATTATACACTAAGAATATGGTACTTGTAAAAGCTTATATATGTACAAGTTATATGATTCATTATGTACATATATATATTGTTTTGTTTCCACTAAGGAAAAACGGAAAAAATTTGACATTTTCCACCAACTTATTCACTACCGGAAACAACTAACTTTTCAACAACAAAAATTCTCAAGTTTTTCCTTAGTAGGAACACCCCTTATGTAGCTTTATACCTATACAAGTTATGTAAGTACTTAAAAACATTAATTTAAGTCTATATATGTGATTTTGATTGACATACACATACTTCATGTTCACGAGCCTAATTGAAACAAATACTATTAAGTTCATGCTTGGCTATGAACCACCCGTAGAAGATCCCGCTTGCTGCGTTTTGGACTGGATATTGCAATTGGAATTCTTGCAGCGCTGACCAATCTTAAATTGAGGCTCAGATTTAACTCGTTTAATAGATAAATGGAACTCGAACGAATTTTTACTGAGTTCAACCTCAAATAGTTCCGAATGGGTTGGTTCATTTTACAATTCTTTTAGTACTTCGTATTTATAAATAAAATAAACTTCGGTCTTCATTTCAAATATCTATTATACAAATATCTAATATCTATAGTACTCCATGAATTACACATGGAAAAATATTTAAATTAATACCCGTGATTTTAAAAAAAAACATTAAAATAAAAAATCTTGGTCAATCGGCCCCTTCCCGATATAGTTTTTTGGGCTTAATTAATTATTTAGATTCTGTTGAATTTGTGTGTGATCAGGTGGATTCTGTAATTAACAATGTGGACTATAGCACAGCAAGTTTGACTATATAGTCTGCTTTGGGCCCATTTTTTCCTGTCTTTGCTTTGTGAGAATATTATACATTCCAAGATTATGTCAATGTGGCTACAAAAACGTGACCTACAGAGCCCTTTGTTTATGAATTTGCATTTCTTAGTCTTAGTCTTATCGTGGATGACATGCCTTTGACCGGATTGAAGAAAAGACTAGTTAATGTGCTCGTAAAATGACTCGTATACCGCTGGTCGTGAGAAAGACAAAAAGAGACGTACAAGTTATATGCCATGACTGTTTAAATACTACTGTATTATGCAGCTTGCAGGATGGACTGAGTCATACTTTGCGGACAGCTTTCTGTTGCGCAACCTTGATCAAGAACTTTCCAAATTAGCTTTTTCCAGGTTAACCAAGATTGATTGCAAGGACACTCATCCGGCGCACGGCCTTGCCAAACGAGCGATATTGTCCTCTACTACGTCAACAGCTGCTCAGGGAATACCTTTTTGGATTGGAGCTACTATTAACCTTCACATTTTATTTTTGTAGTTGTAGTTGTCTCGGTTATAAATATTTCGTTTCATGTTTTCCCTATAAACTGTTTTTTTCCATATATGCATTTCTAGCATTTTCCTAAGAAAAAGTTATGGACGAATTTTCATTTCAGGTGCTACCCAATGCATTTTGCTAGCCCCCCAGCGAGCACGTGTAAGTAACCAGCTTTGTTTAATTCAATGAATAGAGAAAAAAATTAATAGAGATATAAACGAGCCGAATCGAACTAAAAAAATGAGTTTTATAGGAGCGTTGTTAATGCCTTTTGGGGCAACTTATAGTAATTTTTTTTGGTTACAAAAACTGTAAAGTGTGCTTGCCACATTTTCAACTACTTATTTTTTGTTAACTCGTGTATCTGTGCTCGTTTATGCCTGTCTCAATAAATTCTGGGCATCCAATCTCACCGTCCATTTGCGGAAACTCCGATTAAAGCCAGAGCAAAGCCCGATTTCAGTGTAGTACTTATCACCCAAATATCACTTAAAAAGCTGATTACGAGTGGCTTGTGATCGAACATGAATTTTTTTTGACAATTGTCGCGGGGACAGGGTGCTAATCTCGTTGGGATTTCATCTTCGCGTCGTGGTGCCCTTTTTCTGTGGTCCTTTTAATCTCTAGTAATCTTTGCCTCTAATTAATAAAATCTTCTTTTGCCGTTCAAACAAATGAATTTTTGTAACACACTTTTTGAGAGAGCCAAGTTGGAGTTGATTATTTGATTCACTTTACATCCATAGCCTTACAAATGATGATAAGTCAAGTAATACGAAAAAAATTTGAATAAGCACAAAAAAATATGTCACTTGGCTTATTTAGGCTGTGTTCCAGAACGTGCATAAGAACTTATTTTTTGTTGAATAAGAAGAGGTGTTCCTAAAAATAAGAAGCTGGGTACGTACTTATTTTGGTAGAATTTGTATAGGTAAATACCTGCCGGGGAGGGAAATCGTACCGGCGGCCGGGCTAGGCCGTCTCTGGCCACCGGACGGCCGATCCGAGCTGTTCAAAAATTCTAAAAAAAAAAAACCAAGGGGGCCCGAGGTATGTAGGGTGCTTGATCCGAGCACTCCTTTTCCATGTAGGGTTCTCGGATCGGCCGTCCGGTGGTCGGAGACGGCCCGGCGCGGCCGCCGGTACGATTTCCCTCCGTCGGCGCCCAACACAATAGCAACAGTCTTATTTTTTGTATACAACAACTTCAAACTCAAAAATCACATGTGTTTACGCAAATAATTTTCTTATCACTATGGATCTTATTTGATAGATCTCATTGAAATATTTAATACAGTGTGATTTTTTTTTTTCATTTACATTATTTTTAAGTTTGAAAATGTGAAGTAAATTTTGTATTTAAATTTTGTTAGAGACCCTTATTATTTTCGAAAAAAAAATACTTATTTTTTAAAAAGATTTCCGGAACGGATTCTTAGCCGAACGGAAGACGAAGTAATTAAAGTTGGGTTGAATATTGGGACATGCCTTAGCTAGCTTACAAATACAGATTCAACATTCAAAAGGAAAGGCGAGCTAAAGTTTTCACGTGCGTCCTTCTAGAGAAAGTCATGAATTGTACTTCTAGAGAAAGTCATGAATTGTATACCTACCCAGGAAAAAAACAAACTCAACTGACAAAGCTTTACTTCACCATTTTACTAATCGCTGGTCCTGACTGTAAACGAGCCGAGCCGGGTTGAGCTTGAGCTCCGCTCGTTTACTAAACGAGCCAAAAATTCGAGCTCGAGTCATAACGAGTTGAAAACTCGAGCTCAAGCTACTCGATCGGCTCGTTTATGGCCATTGTCCTGACTTTTCAATGGCCTAAATCAAAGATTAAAGGTGACACCTTCTTTATGTTCCCAAAGTAGGAAGGGTTCCTAAAATTTGTAAATTTTTTATCAATAGTAATTCTATAGCCACGCTCCCTTATACACACAATCACACAAACTCTGCTTACATCAAACTCAGACCCACACACAATTTGTTTGGGCCCCATACTTTGCGTGAGTGAGTTTGTGTTATTATGTGTATTAATGTGTTTGATAGTAGCATAATTGATTGTTTCTAGATTCCGAAAATCTTAATCATTTCCTACCTCTACTTAAGAAGATCCAGTTTTGGAATTGATCGCTCGGCATTTTTGCTCAATTTGGACAATTATATCCTTTAATTGTTGGGCTTTCACTTTTAGCCGGTTGCCCATAATGGTAATTTTATCTCATTGTTAATGCCCCACGTAGGTGGATTACAGGCAGGCACGTCTCAGCCACCTGCCCTCTTTTACTCCCTCGCGTATAATTTTTCCTCCCATGGCCTCACTCTCTCTCTTTGCAATTTCTCCTCCCATTTCCTCTCTCTCTCATTCAAAGGGCTTCGCCTTCCAATTCCACAATCTAAGAATGTTGACAGCCAAATCAAGCGGGAAGAAACGAGTCTTCGAGTCCGAAGCTTCTAAAATGGGGAAGCTGAAGCGAGTCGCCATCGAGGACGACTTCGATCTAGATCTCTCCAGGTCCGTTCTTCCACCAGGTCTCTCTCTCTCTCTCTCTCTCTCCCCCCGAGTGAAAGACGCTGATCCCATCTGTCACTCTCCCTCAGACCTCCTCTCTCTCTCTCGCGCGACCCTAAATCGACATCCATCCATACCTGAAAACCTTAAATCGACTTCCAGCCATACCTCAAAACCCTAAATCGAACTCCATGCAGACTTCAAAACCCTAAATTGACTTCCGCTGTAACTACAGATGGTCAAAACGGCAAAACCTTAGCCTATTGATGACTAAAACTCTCAATCAACCGTAAATGTCGTATTTCATTTGGGTTTTGTTAAAATTGATGGGGCTTGTGCTTATTTTTCTGTAAATACAGTAAATTGGAGGTAGGGATATATTTTATGAGTTGTTTCCGTAGTCTGGGAAGAATTGATGAGTTTTGGCTTATTTTTTTATATTTCAGTAAACATAAATAACCAAGCTTGGTAATCCTAAAAGTGGAGAAAACACTTGATTTGGCCCCCCATATTCTCAGGTAAGTTGATACTGTTTGATTTTCAAATTGCATGGTTTTCGTTTGTGTAGGTAACTTAACCAATGATTTTTGGTGAATATTCTTATGTTGCATGCAGGTGGTTATCTTCATGGAATCTGTAACGCCCCGAATTTTGGGTACGTTAAATAAACATTTTATTGAACAACAAAAGAGAGTCTGGCTCTTTATTACATTATAAACTCCCAAAGGGTTCTTATATTACACAAAAGGGCTGGATATCTAAGGTTATCTACAGCTCCTTCTCTTCTTCCATCCTAGCAAGTTCCTCAGCTCCAAAGGCCTCTAAGGTAAACAGCTCCCTTTGTTCATCTAACAAGTCTGACACATTATACTAGCGTCGCCACCAGTATAATATGTCAGGGTCACATAAAACAACACCATGAGCTTGAAAGCTCAATAGAATAATCCAAAACGCACTAACCCTTAACTTACAAATAGCAAGTCATGCATATATCATAAAGAGTCATAACAGCACATGCATTAATATAATAACAACAACAATGACACATCCGCATTCGCTATCTATCGTTGGTGTCATGTTTCTGTGTGTTTCTCCTACGTGACTCATCGTTTTGTGTCTCATCTTTCAACATCATTTCCAAAAATCACACGCACACACCAATGAGCTACCAAGTCCGGCTCATTGGCCACAATGGCTACCAAGTCCGGCACATTGTGAACGCACATACCCAATAAGCTACCAAGTCCGGCTTATTGGCCACAATGGCTACCAAGTCCGGCCACCTAATCACATCAACTCTTGGCTCCTCTCCGCGGATAACCAAGCCCAATTACCAATGAAGCTACCACGTCCGGCTCCGTTAGCAATCTACACAATGGGCTACCAAGTCCGGCCTCATTGCGGTTTTCGCAAGTCCACACAAAGGGCTACCAAGTCCGGCCACCTTGCGGGTTTTCATAACTACCATTGGGCTACCAAGTCCGGCCACAATGTAGCTTCAAAAATCTTTTACCAAGTCCAATTATTTCCTTTATCCACACCCTAGGTGTCATGTTTCTACTTCCTCGATTTTCGTGTCTCGTAATCATGCATAGACTCCGCGGCGGTACGAATCACTTTAAAGTAATCTAGCAAGATCATCCAACTCTATTTAATCATGCTTGTTTGCAACCACAAGTAAGGTAAGCAATCATGCGATCAAGTTCACAATCCTTAAAAAGGTCAAAATACAAATACTTTGTTTTGAAACAACATTTTGTTTTTAAACAAATCGTAACCGCATATGTTTATTGACGAGTTAATCAAATTGGGGAGATTCTATAAACCATGTATTCAATTATTCTCAAGATCAAAGTAAACTACGTACTTTTAGTAAGAAAGTTCTACAAGCTAAATATCACAACTACATTATCATGCTCATATACTTCAAAGAATTCTACGTCAAACAACATCATGCGATCAACTAGCCAAGTATTACATATTCTTACTCACGTTCATATCATACGATATACGTAGGGTAGGGATATAAGAAGATTCTACCTTGATCCGAAATTAGTCGGGGCCGAATAAGCTAGTTGGAAAGTGCTACAGCCGTCAAATGCTCACAATCTGGACCAAACTTTGGATGGCAGTAACTTGGTCAATACTTGGCCGAATAGGATCGTTCTTGAGTCTAAAATGAAGATCTCGAAGTTCTCTACGACTTTCGTGAAGGACGTTGTTTCTAAAAACGACTTTCGCCCGGAGAAAAGTGGTGGTAAAGGGGGTGACAGTAAGCTGTCTGAATCTGGAAATCTGAGAATTTCACTGAACTTCGGATGGCAATATCTTGGTCATTTTTTGACCGTTTGGGGTGGTTCTTGGGTCTAAACTGAAGCTCTCGAAGTGTTCTACGACTTTCGTGGAGGACGTTGTTCCTAGAAATGACTTTCGCCCGGAGAAAAAATGAAGTTTTTCAGAGGACAGTAGGCTGTCCAGAAACTGGTTTAGAGATTTTAGAGAGAAGTGAGAGCTATGCTTGGAGGCGTGAGTTGAATGAAAGTATGGGGTGCTATTTATAGGCAAATGAAGCTCAAGAACAAGCTAGAACTACTTAAAAACACTAAGAACTCTTATGCTTTCAAGGAAGAAGTTGGAGAATGGAAAGGTGTGAGTTCAAATGAAGAAGTGGCTTTGCTATTTATAGGCCAAGAACTCCCTCTCTTTCTCCCTAGCCGAATTTCCCTCTCTCTCTCTATACCTTATTTTTTTATTTCATCAAATCTTGCTTCCTTGCAAGAAACAACCTAAAAACTAGGCATGTAAGGCTAGGATGTGTCCTTTGGATTGGATTATGGAAGACTAGGCAAGGAAGGAGATTTGATTCAAGTATTCTAATGGGGTTTGTACAAGGAAGGACAAGATTGGATGGCATTGGTTATGCTTTCATTTGAAGCATACACAAACTAGGACAAGGATGACCAAGCAAGGTCCATCAAAGGAAAGCACACATCACTCTCTCTCTCCCTCTCCCATCCGAATCTCTCTCTCTCTCTCTCCCATCTCTCTCTCGGCTTCTCTCCTCTCCCTCTCTCTCTCTCTCCCACTTGTTTGTACTATGAAAGACTACATATATACTAATATATATATATGTACTATGGGTCTTTAATAAAATCTAAGTTTTCAAGTAAATTAGATTTTCTAAATATAATAATCTATATACACACATGTTATATACATTATTATATATATATACATAGAAGTACACTCATATATATATATATATATATATACACACACACATGTACCACACAATATCTATACTATGACCTAGGACCAATATCTAATATAGTATTCTACTACTTTCAAAGTACAACCATTAAAATACTAACCTAACGTACTAATCCTATTTTAATCAAATATCACACATGCTCATATACAATATTATATATATATATATATATATATATATATATATCTATTTATATATATACAAGTACATGTATATAATATACAAGCAAGTACCTACACAATCTAGCCTAGGATTCCATAATCTAATAAACTAACCTAATGCTTTCAAGGTACTAAGTACTAAATTAATAACCTAATATACTAATTCTATTTTAATAGATTTTAACACATGCCAAATCCAATATTTTAATCACCTATTCTTGGTTGGCAAGCAAATCTATTATCCAATGGATAATAGTTTCCCTAGCGGTTAATAACCAATGGGTAATAATGGCTAGGATTCTAGTCTATCGTCCAATGGGTAAAGAATCTCCTAACGGTTATTATCCAACAGTTAATACCAAAAGTATAATACTTCGCAATTAAGCACTAAACTAATCTAATCTCGTACTTAGGAAGATTAACCAAGGTTTACCTATTGACCAATGGGTAAAGGAAACTCTAACGCTATTGTCCAATGGATAAAGACAAAAAGGGTAAAATGGTCCATCTAGGGTTAGGGAGAAGTGATTAGGCTAAATGGGCATTAGGCTATTCTAACTAATCGGTTAAAGACTAACGATACTTAATCTAGGCTTTCATTGCTCGAGTGATATTTTGGTTTTATTTAGTAGGAAATCGCCTAATAACGGAATATTAAAGCCCGACGGTGCCAAACGCCAAGGCAAGGCGTGAGCGTGGCCAAGGCAGCCTGGTGGCAAAGCGGTGGCCAAGCGGTGGCCAAAGGCCAAGCGACTGGTAGCAGCGATGTGGCGGTGGCCAGCGACTGGTAAACAAGCGGCTGTGGCGGCGAAAGCGACTGGTGGCCAACAAGGTCATGGCGGCCGTGTGCGATGGCAAGTGGTGGCCAAGCACTCGGTGGCCAACAAAAGCGGCGCCAAAGTAACTGGTGGCCAAACAGTTGGTCATGGCGGCCGGTGTAGCGATGCTAGCGGCCAAAGCGACTGGTGGCAAACAAGGCCAAGCGACTGGTAGCTGCGAGAGGCCAAGGCAAAAGCAAGGCGTGACTCGATGCCAAGGCGAACCCGATGGCGACCAAGCAGAGCAAGGCAGCCCAGGAACGCCAAGGCAAAAGCGAGGCGCGACCCGATGCCAAGCCAGAACCCGATGGCAGCCAAAGAGCAAGGCAGCCCAGGAACGCCAAGGCAAAAGCAAGGCGCGACCCGACGCCAAGGCGTAACCCGATGGCGCCAGGCGAGCAACCCGACAAAGGACCCGACGCCAGGCGAGGCACCGACAATGACCGACGCCAGCGAGGCAGCGCGACAGCTGAGCCAACGCTAAGGCAATCGGCAGCGCGACAATGAGCCGACGCTAAGGCAAGGCAGCGCGACAATGAGCCGACGCCAAGGCAAGGCAGCCTTCAACGAGCCGATGCCAAGGCAAGACAGGCCCGACAGTGACATGTCAAGGCAGCCCAGCCAAGCCAAAGCAAGGCGATCAAGTTAACGGTCAAGGCGAAGACTAAAAATTTACCACTTTGGCATCGATGCAACGCTCTAGGTTAGGAAAATGTAACTAAGCCAAACGGTAGTTAGGGTTGCTAACTAATCGGTTGCCATGTAGGATTTCCAGCCGAGAAAATAAATTCTAGGATTTTACTACAATTACCAAGTAACTATACCAAGGTCTTAATAAGCATACTCGTCTTTAGAAAATGACCTTAATGCCCGGGCGATGAATTCCAATCTCCTAAGTCATAAACCTAATTATGACGGATTATTAATCGCAAAAAGGGATTTATAAAATAAATAAAGAATTTTCAAATATAATAATAAAATTTTATAGGTCGATAACGACCGATTTTTGGATGTTAAAAATGAAATCCAAGTATTAAAATAAAATTCAAATTTTTAGCGAAATTTTTATTGGCCAAAAATCAGGGTCGTTACAGAATCAAACCTCCCGTTTACGTGTGTCGGTACAATCTTTGTTTTTCTTAAGTTATCTCTGATTCTTCCTTGTTTAAGAGTTTTTTTTTTTGCTTCTTTTTTTTTTTTTTTTTTTTAAAGAGCTAGTTCATTGGGACAGGAATGTGTAACTTAGTTTAAAGTGATATTGTAACAATAGTATTCTGCCTAGACATCGAACTCCAAAATCAACATGATTGACCTATTAAGTACAGTAACACAATGAAAGTGCAGGAGAAACAACTCCTGCTGTCAATGATCTTACCACTTTGCAATTGCATGGCTTAAAGGTTATAGATAGTTTAGGAAATAAAGCCATGTGTGGCAGATTTACAAAGTGAGAAAGTGATGCTTTTGTTTATGGAGAAACCAAAGCTACTTGGAGTTACAAAGCAGAGGTTTAAGTGGGAGAGTAAAAAGACAGCAAAATTTAAGGGGTTTAAGTAGATAGTGCAGGTCAAGACAGTGTAGTAAGAAATACTGATGCATATATTAGAGAACTTAATCTATGAAATATGCTAACAACTATTGTAAGGTGATTATTTATGAAAATCATATTGATGTCATTGAAAAGTGTCTGAAATTATTGAAAATTTCTATTTGAGTAGGAACTTGGCCTTTTGCTTGTGCAGTTAACTATGACAAAAGAGACCCACTTGGTTGGCTTGCTTATTTGCTTTATGCTTAATTAACACCGAATAAGCAAGTAAATAAGTGGTTTTCAAACAAGTTCGTGTATTCTACTACATAGGCGCTTATAACTTCTAAGCGAATAAGGAAGGCAACTAATTGGGCCCGAAAAGAGCAGAAAAAGACAGGGACTATGGTAACACTTACTGCTACCAAATCATTTAACTAATTAAGCCAGTTGAAGAGTTTGCTTTGAATTCTTTTTCACCATGATAACATGTTTGCTACTTTTTAATGATCTTTGTAAGTTGAGAGAGGAAAAAGGAAAGAACATATCATGACATTTTTTACCTAGAATTCAGAACTTGGAATTCTTGACCAAGTGAGATACTGAAAAACAAGAGCAAGCCTTTTACAAAGTCCTTTCATGAATTCGAACAATTTTCTAATGAAAAGAACAATTTTCTCAGTCAATCCTTAACCTTTCTTGAACAATTTGACTGCAAAGAGGGCCATTGTGAAACTCAAGTTGGGAATGGAATATAGATGTATGAGTTTTTCAATGGTTGTTTGTTTCTGTACATTCATGTGAATGTGCGCTTAACTCGTGTATCAAGTAATAAATATTTCCTTTTTCACATTTTCTTTTTCTTTTCTTGAAGTCATGCTATCCATTATTAGATTCATTGTAGGTTACGAGCTTTAGGCCAACCTTAACTTGCTTTCAATCCTAGCCTTGTGAGAGATTACCTCGGCATATCATGGCTGTGCTGAACTTTTACAGGTTAGTTTCCCAATGTTTTCCTTGTTTTATTGGGTATTTGATTATGAGCTGGTTGGTTCAGTACGAAACCTATTTCCAAGACCAAGATTAGCTATTAGAGCATATAGACCATCTTGATGTGTTGGACAACATAAGTAGTTTGTGGTCCAACCCTGCTTTAGGGCTGCTTAAGGTCCAAATCAAGATAAATATTGATTTCTTTTTAATTTGATTGTGCTTTCTATGACCTTGTGGTTCTTTTTAAATGGTTGACATTCAAGTCTTTTTGGTTAATATGATGGGGAAAGTGTGTCTGCACCAGTTCATACAAACGATCTTTAGTTAATGGTCAATTCTCCATCCTTTCGTCTTTAGTTAATGAATGGGACGGAATGATCACGTTAAACTTTTTTCCCCCTGGAAATGCTTTAGAAACCTTGTGAGTGTGACTAATTTGGTGAACCATGTTCCTCCTTTTGTTTTTTCCAGCTGTGATGCAAATGGAGGGGTTTGAATACTTGAAGGAAAGTTGTTCCTCTATCCTGACTAAACTCCTGCAGTACATTGCTAGGATCAGCAAGCACTCCGCAATTGACAGCAGCCATGGCAATAAGGCTTTCCTAGATGGCAGCGACCTGAACGGTAGGCATGTAAAGCATCTACAGTGAAATTTTTCTTTGTGCCCTTCTTCAGTTGCTCAAGAGAAGATTTTTTTTTTTGCAGAAAGCTTACAACACGTGTGGGATGAGCAAGTGGGGAGATTTAATTGTGGCGACTGAGTGTTTTTTTTTGAGTGAGTACAAGTGTACAACGCAATCCTTTTCTCCCTGTTGATTTTGATTTGAATTGAATTGAATTATCTATGGAGTTGAAGGGATTTAATGAATGGATAGGTAGCTGTGTCTGTTTCATGCTATCATGGGGTAAAAAATGTTGCTCCTCGGATATGGATGCCTTAGTGCTGTAAGCATATTTTCTTTTAGATATACCTCAGATTGTTCTGGCTGTTGCTTTACTTTGTTATTCATCACTGCATCGTCTTTCCAAGCTTAAACTACTGAATCGGAGTTAACAAGTACTCTCACAGCTGTTGATGGTTTGTTAGCTTTCCAATCACTGCTATTTCTCAAGTTCAAGTCTCCGATCCAACTTATAACCTACTATTTCTCAACTTATAGTCTGCTATAAGTAAATATAACATATATAGTCTGCTATTTCTCAACTTATGTAGCCTACTATGGATAACCCTTTTGTAGGCATAAATAGAACCTACTTATATGCAGTTATATTACAAGAAAATTTAAAACCGATCAATTCAAAGGGCAGGCCACACGTGCCTTGCACGTGGCAAAGTACCTAGTTCCTTTAAATGTTTCTAGATTCTTGAAATCTCTAGCGCAACGGTCGTCATTAACTTGTTTGTTACTAATGTGACCAAAAACTGTTCCATATGGCACGTGCGCCAATTAGTTTTGGCCCTTTCTGTGGATCATACACCTACCCATTTTCCACCGACGGGCACGAGGGACCTATACGAACTATCCAAGTCGTTCAATAATTAAAAAATGAAAAACTGATTCTCTTGTAAACTAAATGAAAAATGGAAAAATTGGATCGAGCACCTACATATACCGTATTGAGTTGATTCTCGTGAGACTCCCTCGTTTTTTTTTTTAAAAATTATTGAATGACTCTGATCATCCGTGTGGAACTCGGAGTGGACCCTCGTGTCCATTAGTGTAGAATCAGTGGGTTCATAATCGGTGGCTGTAGCAAGACTAGCCTAGGCTAAGCCGAGCAAAAAAAAAAAGACTAGCCTAGGCTAAGGTTGGTTTTTAGATTTGTTGATGTATTTCTGCTTCCTCTTTCCACTTCGAAAATTGATCAGGATCGAAACACAACCTTAGTGAATACCGATTGCCAAGGAAATCAAAATTGCTGAGAACTGGTTAATACTCTATTCGTTTTCATTCTTTTGTCCCTCGTCCTATTTCAACCGGATCAAAAATTAATTATAACTTTTAATTGGTAATACTATTTATATGCAATATTGATCTTAATGTACAGGAAAATACAACATTTTTATTATTTGACCAACCATCCGGAGAAGCAAATACCAACTGAAAGATCTAAATGAACTCTTTTAAACGATATTTTTAAAATCACCTAAAAGATTATAGATTGCATGCAAAATATAATTAATTGCAATTAAAATGGTACAAACTCCCAAAAGAAACAAAAGAATGAGAATGGAGGGAGTACTTAATACCCGGATCAGCTCGATCAATTCATCCCACAAAGGAATTTTCATTTTCCCCAAAAGAAGAGCAATCAAATTGCTAGTTTTGCACACCACAACGAAAAAAGAGAGAGGAGAAGATTCCTTGGTACGTGATTGTGCTTTGGAGTTCTAGAATTTGATCCGTATTCTACTTGGTGTAGCTCATATTGACCATACCTTCAATTCGAAAGAGTTGGCTTAGTACTCAAGGTTTGTAACTTAGGGCTTTGTTTCCTTGAAAGATTTTGATTTCACGTTCGAAACCTTTCAGGTGTTATCCACTAATTTAAAGTCAATTCATACAGAGAGCTTTACTCTAATTTTAATTAAGACTTCTGAACATGGGCGTGCGGTTGAAGTCAAAGATTTGTGAACCTAGCTAGTAACAAAAAAAAGTATTGACTATACACCTTCACAGAGACAACCGGTCTATTCACCATTCGTACGTATTAGCAAGCATGCTTTTTTGAATGGTACAAAACAAGAGAGGTGCTACGTAGTACTTGTTGAAGTTGAACATTCATGACACAAGTATAGAAAATCAAGAACAGAGATTCATGATCAAGATGTAGAGTGAGAGAAGAGAAGAGAGAAAAGTAATCTTTCATTTCATTTCTCAATCTGTAAAACTGAATTCCTTTTCCTGTTCCAAAGGGTGAAACCCCTCTATATACCCCGATTAGTTATCAGCTAATCTCTGTTACAAAACCGAAATCCAAAACCACTAATTACTTACTAACTAACTAACAAACTTTTCTAACTGAAAAGACTAATATGCCCCTGACTTTAATGTCCTTCCTTTACAGCCCCCTGCGAACTCATGGGTGTAGGAAACACCCTGAGTTTGGCCTTTAGAAAAGGAAACCTATCTACAGCCAAGGATTTGGTAAAGATGTCTGCAATTTGATCAAGAGACCCAATATGATTGACCTGAACTTGTTTGTTGAGCACTTTCTCCCGTATGAAGTGATAATCCACTTCAACATGCTTTGTGCGAGCATGAAAAATAGGATTAGATGCTAGGGCAATAGCAGAAATGTTGTCACACCATATTATGTGAGGCATAGAAACTGAAACATGCAAGTCGACAAGAAGCTGTTGAATCCAAGAAACTTCAGCAGCTGTCTGAGCCAGAGCTCTATACTCAGCCTCAGTTGATGAACGAGCAACCGTATGTTGCTTCTTGGCACTCCAAGCTACAAGATTAGAACCAAGATACAAGCAATACCCAGATGTAGATCTTCTGTCTAGATAATCTCCTGCCCAGTCTGCATCTGTGAAGGCAGTGAGTTGCAAAGAGCTAGGAACAAAGTGTAAGCCTTCATGAATACAGCCTTTGATGTATCTTAGGATACGTTTTACAGCCACAAAATGACTATATTTAGGACTGTGCATGTGTTGACAAGCAACATTTACAGCAAAAGATATTTCAGGTTTAGTGAGAGTCAAATATTGAAGAGATCCTACAACAGTTCTATACCAATGTATATCGGCAAAGTCAGGATCAGGATTAAACATAGCAGGCTTAGAAGAAGAGGGAGAAGGACTGGACTTACAGTTTTGCATGCTTGCTTTGACTAGAAGATCTGTAGCATATTTTGTTTGAGACAAAATAATGCTGGAACCATGACGAAGCACTTCAATTCCCAAGAAGTAGCTGAGAGTACCAAGATCCTTCATAACAAACTTTGTACTAAGAGACTTAATTAAGTCTGCAATATAGCTTTTGTCACTGCCTGTTAATAGAATGTCATCCACATACACTAAGACCAAAGTAATTCCTATAGGAGATTTCTTGGTGAAAAGAGATGCATCAGCTTGACTCTGTATGAAACCTTGTTAAAGTAAGAATCCAGAAAACATAGAAAACCAAGCTCTGGGTGCTTGTCTCAGTCCATACAATGCTTTGTGAAGTTTGCACACAAAAGTGGGATGATTAGGATCCTTAAACCCAAGAGGTTGCTTCATAAAGACCTCTTCATCAAGAACACCATGAAGAAAAGCATTTGTAACATCTAATTGTTGAATGGACCAACCATAATGAGCAGCTAAGCTTAACACAATTCTCACTGTAGGCTGTTTGATAACAGGACTAAATGTTTCTGTAAAATCGACTCCTTCAGTCTGTTGGTTCCCATTAGCCACTAAACGAGCTTTGTACCGAGCTACACTACCATCAGAATTACGTTTTATTTTGTAAATCCACTGACAACTGATCACATTAGCATCAGAAGGAGGAGGAACCAGAGTCCAGGTTCCTTGTTGAACTAGAGCTTGATATTCAATTCATGGCTTGTTGCCATTCAGAAGAACGATTGGCTGCAGAAAAATGTGTAGGTTCTCTATCTGGCACAGTGTCAGTAGTACCAACAACAGTCATACCAAAGATTTTCTTAGGCTTGACAATACCATTTTGAGATCTCGTGGTCATAGAATGAGAATTAGGAACTAAAGGCAGGGGAGGAGGAGGAGAAGGATTAGTAGAAGAAGATAAAACAGGATCACACCTCTCACTATGAAGATCAAAAGTTGGAATGAAGTTTGTTGGAGAAAAATTGGGAGACTCAGATGGAATAGACTGATTGCGCTCAAGAGAAGACATGGCTGTCTCAATTGGGAGAGGGACAGGAACAGTAATTGGAATAGAAGAAGAAGTAATGACAGAAGACAGATGTGGGATAGAGACTGTGGTAACAGGGAAATTAGAGGAGGATATGTCAGAGGATAAAGGAGCAGAAACAGGAGTAGAAACAGGTACGGTGATGTCTTCAAATGTAGCTAAAGGAATTTGAAAATGAGAAGGAGAAGTTGGAGAAGAAACAGATGACTGAATTAACTGAGGATAAGGAAATTCTGTCTCAATGAATTTCACATGCCGAGAGACATAGACCTTGGTGGTACTAGGGTCATAACATCTATAGCCTTTGGTGTTAGGACAATATCCCAAAAAGACACAGGGTTTAGATTTGGGAATCAATTTGTGTGATGCATATGGCTTTAACCAGGGAAAACAAGCACAACCAAAGGGTTTGAGAAGAGTGTAATTAGGGGAGGAATGAAACAAGAGAGTATATGGAATCTGAAAGTTAATACCAGTATGAGGCATTCTATTAGTTAGATAGACGGCAGTAGTTAAGGCTTCAAGCCAAAAAGAGATAGGCAGATTAGCTTGTAATAAGAGAGTGATAGTGGTCTCTAGAAGATGTCTATGTTTTCTTTCTGCTCTGCCATTTTGTTTGGGTGCGTGAGGACAGGAAGTTTGATGAACAATACCATTAAGTAGGAACAAATATAAAAGAAGATTATTAACAAACTCACCCCCTTTATCACTTCTAATATTTTGAATGGAAGTGTGAAATTGAGTAGAAACATAGGCTTTAAATTGAGTAACCACTTGTTTAACATTAGACTTGTAATGAAGAGGGAACAACCAAGTAAATCTTGTGAAATCATCTACAATCAGAAGATAATACCTAAAGCCTTTATGAGAAGGAATGGGAGAGGGACCCCACACATCCATATGCACCAGTTGAAAAGGTGCAGTAGTTTTATTCTCAGAAATAGGAAAGGAAAGTTTATGACTCTTGGCCATATTACAGCATTGACACTGAAGCAAATGAGGTTTAGTAACAGGTAGGGCATGTTGTTTTATTAAAGAAAGAAACAAAGGAAGGCTAGGATGACCAAGCCTTTGATGCCAAAGCATAGCAGAAGATGATGATGGGCTTACAAGAGCAATGGTAGAAGTGACTGCAGCTGAAGACTCAGAAGAGTTCAGAATGGGGTACAAGTCCTGATGACATGGACCCTTGTACAAGATCTTGTGAGAAATCTTGTCCTGAATAACAAGACCAGAGGAATCAAAAATGAGAAGACAATTGTTATCCTTGGCAAATTGATAGACAGAAATTACGTTATGAGTAATGTGAGGTGTATGTAAAATATTAGATAAAAGAAAGGAACCAGAAGGTGTTGGTAACAGACCTTTGCCAGTATGAGAAACCTGCAGATTCGTTCCATTGCCAACCAGAACCCCATTACTGAAACCAGCTGGTTGAGGATTGGTCAAATTCTGAACATTATTGGTGATGTGATTTGTAGCTCCACTGTCAAAGAACCATGGATGACTCTGAGGTGTAGTAACAGCAGTCTGAACTGAGGAAGAAGCCATCTGAGGTAGATTTGGAGACAAATGAAATGCTGTGGAAGGATGGATGATGTTCTGGGAAGAGCTAGATGGTATACCAGATGAAGAAGTTATGTGCATAGCAGACAAGTTATCAGAAAATGCAGCCAGATTGGCTTGTGGAGTTCCAACAGTTGGAGAGGCAGGTATTGACAGTTGAGAAGTAGATGGTCTTGAAGGAAAGGTCTGAGGTGGTTGAAACATAGGTATGCCTCCAGAGGTACCCCAATGAGGAGAAGAACCTGGACCTCGCCAAGAGACTTGAGAGGAAAACTGAGAAGGAAAGCCAGGCTGTGGTGGTTTATAATAACAATAATTGGTTGAATGATTACTTCTACCACAAATATCACAGGGCATTCTTGGTCCTCTGCCCCTTCCTCTAGAAAAACCTTTGAATGAGCCAAAAAGTTGTGTTCCAACAGGCTGTGAGCCAATAAGAGATGTTCCAAATTGATTGAAACCAAGCTGTGGAGAACCAAACTGTTGATTGAAACCAATCTGAGGAGAACCAAACTGCTGAACACCGTACTGTGGTACCCCAAACAGAGGTAAACCAAATTGTGAATTTCCAAATGATGGATAGACAACTGAAGAACCAAACGGAGTTGATACACCAAACAGATTGGCAGCCTGATTTGAAAAACCATAAGAAGGATTTTGACCACTCTGATTGACATAACCAAGATTATGAGGATTCTGAGAGAGAGAATCATATTGGCCTGATGACATTGTGGGAAGAGATGGCCCTGAAGTACTACTGGTGGCCAATTGTGTACCATGTGTGGCAAGCAAAACAGAAGAGGTTGAAACCTCAGTATCTGACTTAGAATCCTTACTTAATTGAGCATCCTCACTCTTCATCATGGTCACAAGTTCATCAAAGCTCACATTATGACCTTTAGTGCGAACAGCAGTTCGAAGACCATTAAAACCCTTAGGCAGACCATGTAAAGCCCTAAAAACAAGTTCATCATCCTCCACAGGGCTACCAGCAGCAGTTAACTGCTGTGCTAATTCCTTGATCTTATCAATATATGCATCTATGGTTGAGATTTTGGACAAGTTATATAACTGATC
This sequence comes from Rhododendron molle, assembly GCA_025413875.1. NCBI lineage: Eukaryota > Viridiplantae > Streptophyta > Magnoliopsida > Ericales > Ericaceae > Rhododendron > Rhododendron molle. The sequence continues at coordinate 46,171,126 of CM046393.1, forward strand.
TCGTAGTTCTTGAACATGTGTTTCAGTTAAGAGATTGTACCTATTGGACAAAGATGTCCATATATGATGCACAGAACGTAACCCTAGAACATACGGCAGCGTGGTTTGAGAAATAGATGCAGTGATACAGGATCGTAATTGAGAATCAATCAATTTCCAAAGAGAGTATTCAGGATTCAGACTAAATTCACCTTGATCATTGCGGATCTGTGACGAAGGCACTGTAATCGAACCATCGAGATAGCCAGAAAATCCATTAGCTTCCAAAACACTTTCGACTTGAGCGCGCCAGAGGAGATAGTTAGATCCATCGAGTTTGATGTTTACGAGTGAATGAAAATTCGAAATCAAAAACGCCAAGGAAGGAGGTAGGGTTACGACAGTTGTAGATGTTGCAGCAGTCGCCGTCGGTGCAGAAGACATGATTGTGTCGACCTAGACCTTCAGGATCGTGAGAAGCCTGTGAACCTGGCTCTGATACCATATAGAAAATCAAGAACAGAGATTCATGACCAAGATGTAGAGTGAGAGAAGAGAAGAGAGAAAAGTAATCTTTCATTTCATTTCTCAATCTGTAAAACTGAATTCCTTTTCCTGTTCCAAAGGGTGAAACCCCTCTATATACCCCGATTAGTTATCAGCTAATCTCTGTTACAAAACCGAAATCCAAAACCACTAATTACTTACTAACTAACTAACAAACTTTTCTGACTGAAAAGACTTATATGCCCCTGACTTTAATGTCCTTCCTTTACAACAAGTTGTGCTGCTGGTATTGACTTTTCAAATGGATCGAAGTGCAGAATCTTGGGCCTCGATCTTATTCTCAGGCTCATTCAATTTCTATGAATGCAATTTCTTCTTCTTTTCTCTTCTTTTTTTTTTTTTAGGTCTATTATGGTTCTTTATTTTTTGTGGTTTATAATTAGTCTCCACTCGATATATTTTTTGTCGAGTTTTAATAAAATTTTATTGTTTATAAAAAAAAAAACTTGAAACAATTAATGCAATCCCGTGAAAAATGTTTGCACAGCTGTCAACTCGTCCGATAATTTGGATTGATTCGAGAAAGAGAATTTTTTATGCTACAGAGAGAGAGAGAGAGAGAGAGAGGGGTCAGTGGATTGACGCCCTTTTAGACTAGTAGGTGAAGAAATAACCAGTCTGACAAAGGCATTTTTGATTTATTTTGGATACATTAGAAGGTTTAAGCCATATGCTCATTAGCTTTGTTTAGTTTGAATTTTGAGAAATGTTTGCGCATTTTTTTTCCTTTGCAACCTCCTAGGAGGCGATATCCTCGTTAATTGTAAAACAAAAATGTCCCGGTCTATCTTTTTATTTATTTATTTTTTATAAAAACCCCTTGAAATCTGATTAGTTTTATTAACCTGTGCTATGATCTTCTAACCTTATATATACAAGTTGTAATTAAACCGGTTAAGAGCCGAGTTCTAGAAACCGCATGATTTTCTTAACACACTTGAGAGCCAAGTTTGAGTTGATTTTTGATTCACTTTACATCTGTATGTACAGGATCCAGGGGTGCTGTAGTGCACCCTCATGTAGTGCATGTGTAGGGCGGCACACAGCCATCGATCTCAAACTAATATCGATGATTCAAATACACATTAAGTCGTGTTTTCGGATTTAGATTAGAGGGGAATAAAACTAAATGTTTGAAGTTATGAAACGCACGGATTTCACGAATACATTACTTTGTACATTATTAGTGTTGGGTTGAATGTTAATTTGGACATGCTTGACTTTAGCTTACAAATATAACTATTCAAAAGAAAAGGCAGTACTTGTGAGAACTTTGGTTCACAAATATCACTTTATAACAAGAATCATTGGACCACATGAACATAAACACAAACAAGAAAAACATGAGAGTACGAAAATAGTGAAAGTAGAAAAGATGTTATCTGTGAGATTGAGAGTCGTGTAGTCACTGTCTTAAGACTAATATTCCTCCCCTCGTGATGGTTCCACCGGAGTTTACTAGCCCCAAGATTAAACCCAAGCGCTCACAAGCATTCCTCACCCGATGTTCACGACCACCGAGAGATTTGAACGAGTCACGAACCGAGTTGCCCAACTCTATAGAAAATAGTATAACAATATTCTAAAAGACCCTCTTTCAATATGTGAGTATACTCTTCAAATACTTTCTTCACTTCCTCTCCTTTTCACACTTGTCAAAACCCATATATATAGAGGTTATTGGATTTAAGACCCATTTATTGATATATATAATGATAGGAATAAATATCACTTTTATGTTATTGTAACCGACAACATTTATGCACTAATATTGTAACGGAAAAGTAATGATAGGTAATAAGTATTTTAATTTATTTTTATTAAAAACTTTCAATGTTCCATCAGTACTGAGGTCAATGAGCTAAAGTTGTCATGCGCGTCCTTCTGGAGAAAGTCATGAATTGTATACGTACCCAGGAAAAAACCAAACTCAAACTGAAAAACCTTAACTTCGCCATTTTATTACGTACTCCATCTCTGGTGTTGATTTTTTAAGGGCTTAAAAGGAAGATTAAAAGTGATGTCTTTTTTTGTTGGACTACCATAACGGATTCCAAAGTAGTAAAGAGATCTTGAAATTTATAAATTTTCGGGAGTCTCAAATGATCGCACCCCGAATTTTAACTCAGAGCCGCGTCTATATGTACATTTATCTGTTTCTAGATTTTGAAAATCTTTTTTTTTTTTTTTGAAAAGACAATTTTGAAAATCTTTAACTTCGCCAATTTTCCCTTTAATGTTTGTAGATTCTTAAAATCTGAACGTCACCATTGATCTGTTTGTTTCTAATGACCAAAAACTGTTTGATCATATGCCAGGTGCACCTTCTGGATAAAGTCCATAGAGTACTGTTTGGGTTTGGTGGAAGCCTTTAATTACCAATTAGGCTAAGGTTGGTTTTTCGATTTGTTGATGTATTTCTGATTCCTCTTTTTGCTTCGAAAATTGAGGATCCAAACACAACCTTAGTGAATACGGATTGACAAGGAAATCAAAATTGTTCAGAAATGGTTAACCACAAGAAGAGCTATCAAATTGCGAGTTTTGGTACTACAACATCCTCGCAAGGCTGTCAAGATTTCCTTCTCCTCAAATTGTTTCTCAAGTTGCAATACTATCCCCGGTTCTAATTTTCTGGGGAAAGATCCCCCCAAAGCTGGTTTGATCCTTCTCTCTTCCTTAAACTTATTCCGAAAGAAATTTGTAGCTGCTTCTTTGATCTGTCCTGGATCCTCCAATATAACCCCATTCACCGTAACTGAACCCTTTCCTTAAAGTTGTACTTTTGGTGCCTAGAAGCTCTGTGAGCTTTGTTGTTTTTCCCTCTATGTATCTCTTTCGAGTTTTATAAAATGTTTTGTTTGCCGAGCAAAAATAATTGCGAGTTTTGGACCATAGCGAAAAAGAGATCGAGAGAAGATTACTTGGTGATTGTGCTTTGGAGTTCTAGAATTTAATCCATATTCAAGTTGTTGTAGCTAATATTGAATACCTCCGAAGGAATTAATTTAGTGGTCAAGATCTGAAACTTAGCAGTTAATTTTTTTTTCTTAAGATTTTATATTCGAAACCTCTCAAGTGTTATCAACTCATTTGGAGCTAGTTCATACGGAATTTTGCTCCGACTTGTATTAAGACCCCTCCATGAAGGCGGTTGGATTGACCCCTAGGATTCCTCATATGACGCAACATGGGATATTGGTTCCATTTGAGGACTCGATTTGTTCATTTTGCGAATTTGATATCTGCGTCGTCCATGTGAAAGAGTAGATTAATTGAACAACCGCTTCCATCTGAACAATCTACATTTGTCTTAAGAGCAACAGACACAAAGTCTGTTTGTCTATTGGTCTTAAGACAAATGCGACTGGATCAAAGTCTTGACCAATGTCCGATCATTTTGTTTTTTGTGCATGGTTAATTTACGCAATGAGATTTAGATAAATGGCTTGGATTGTCAAACGGAACGAATCCCATATTGCAAAATGGCACCAGTAATAGAAAATATTCAGGGTTAATTGTAGTGGTATATATTTGGGGAAAATGATGGTCAAGGACGTGTTTTAACAATTATTATCTGTTAATGACATTTTCAGCATTAATAAATGTTAGCAGCATATCTTTGACATACGTCATGAGCAGTCATTTTCCCGATTTATGATGGGATGCAAGGATTCCTTTTATAGTAGATGGTTAGAGGCAGAGACAATCGTGCCAAAGGTTGACAAAATGCCAAAAAGTGTAAAAGTTCGTTAAATGACTTTCCAAAATTAGGTTTGGGATAAAATGAAATAGTTTTAAATAACGGATTACATATGGAAGAAAAATATTTAATAATGAGCGTGTATTTTATTCATTTAAAATTAGGGAACTTAAATATGGGTCATTTTCTGTATAGATACTTACAAGTCACCATTCTAGTGAGTTTGAAAACTTATCTTTCGATCATCAAATTCAAATAAATCCAAAACTACCATTTCTCTCTCATAATCTTTCAAATTTTTCTCTCTCTTTATCTTTTCTACTTAATCCAATTCTCTCACCAATCTTTCAAACCTTTTCTCGCCTAATCTTTTTAATTCTTTCACTCCTAATCGTTATGAAATTCATGACAGAAATTTATCCTACAAATAAATCATGAAAATCATAACATATTTTTGCAAAACTACTATGAAATCAATCATACACACTACATCAAATTAATTTCAGACACAAACGCATCATGAAAAAAAAAACAGCATGAAAATCATGACATACTTCTGCAAATTACTCCTACCATTTAATCATGTTTGGACGGAACCCAGACAAAAAAACATGACATAAATTTATCCTAAAATACATCATAGAAATCATGACATATTTATGCAAAACTATCATGAAATCAACCATACACAATACATCAAATTTTAGCTACAAACACATCATGAAAATCATGACAGATTTTTGCAAGTTACCATTTAATCATATTTGGACAGAATATATGCACAAATTTAAATGAATATCGCCAAACTAAATTATTTTAACAAACATCTAAATTCCAAACACAAGTATTAATTGAACTCTATAAATGTCTGTCAATTATTCTCCAATCCCTTAATTTATTTCGCAGTTTATGAAGAAGAACACAACATAAGAATAACACCACCCATGGGTGTAGACGGATGGATAACTATCCAGCCTTAACAAAAGAACGACAATTTTAATTAACTTTCAGGGTTCGACGCGCAAGAGCTCGATAGCGCCAGAAGGGGATTTGGTGTTAATACGGAGCATTCGATAATCCTCAAAATTCATAGGCTTGTACAAACGAGGGTGTTCTGAGTCCACCAGCTCCTCTGGTGCACCGAGTGCCCCATCCTTTGGTCCCAACACGAACAATGCTATCGACAGTCGTATCGATCCTTCGTAATTAACATTGCACTCTGTGCTTCACTCTTCAGAGTCTTCCGTTGCTCCATAGCTGCAAAAAAAAAAACGCAAGATGAAATTAACTTTTGAAATACAGTACCAGCACTGGATTCAATGAATCATTACTCAATGAAACCTACCACTGCGAGGTCTCCAAGGTTGACGACAAGAGAGCCGGGCATCGGATCAACAGGGACGTATTCCCCAGTATCCTTGCGCACTGCTTCTAGACCACCGATGATTTCATCGTCCTGCAATATGGTGAGGAACCCGAGGTCCGTGTGCAAAACGGCACCGGTGGAACCAACATACTCAGGAGTGTAGTTGTATTTGTTGATTCTAAGTTGACAAGGCCACCCATTGAATAGGTCACCAGAGAGTCCCAAGCCTTGGAGCAACTTACGGCCCATGTCCATCCCAAGGTCGTGTATGGCTTTTGAATATGCCGTTATGATCTCCTTGTTAATGCAATTTAGTCAGGAAAGCAACACTCTTGTCAGGAAAGCAACACTTCCTAGTACAAGATTTTGAAAATTGACTTTTGCAATCCCATTTGTGAAAATAATGGCGAAATCCTAGATAATATGCAAGTATATAAATAGAGAGAGGAGCATGCACCTTTGGCGAGGATCAGAGACGCAAAGTTGATCAAAAAAATTATCAAGATTTCCAGGGGCAGCCATGTCATAACACCCCAACCCTTCAAAAACAGGACTAGCCTTGTTTAGGGGGGTGTACCCTTTCCCTTGCACCAGATGAGAGTTCCTCAGCTTGATCTCCAACGGCAAATCAAGCAACAATCGCGACACCGCCTTCATTTCCCCATCAATGCCGCCAGAATACCGTGGTTTATAATCCTAAAACACCCGCATTCCCTACATGCATCCATTAGCATCCCAGATTGTCCTGGAAAATCTTGCATGTCGATTACTGGAATGTTACTAGCCACACCACCCTTAGCCATTGTCAACATAACCATTTTTCTCCCTCTCTCTCTCTCTCTCTCTCTCTCTCTCTCTCTCTCTCTCTCTCTCTCTCTCTGTTTTGTTGTTTTTTTCTACCTTTGTTTTTAGGCTTTGGAGTTTTGGTTTGGTTTATGGGACTTGTGATTTTGTGATGGGATGCATGGATTCCTTTTATAGATGTTTTTGGGGCAGAGAGAATATTCATGTCAAAGGTTGACAAATTGTGACATTTATTATTACTTTTCTGTCAACGTGTTAAAGCCTGCTTAATGACTTTGCAGATTAGGTTTGGTAGTTTCCAAGGCGTTTCGATGTTTGCCTTCTAGATGCCAGCGATAACCGATTTCGTATTTGCTCATCAATACTTCAGTAAGGGGCGGAACCGTAGGGCTGCGAACGAATTGAATTGAGTTGAGCCAGAGTCTTAGATGTTCAAGTTTGTACGGAAAACTCTAGCGCAAGTTTAGTTAAACATTTGACGAGCCGAGTTTGTCTAGATTTTAGTGGAACTCAAATTTGTTCACAAGTCTTAACGTTCAAAAACAATTCAAGTATTTATGCTGTCATGGTATAAGCCCAAAGTTGCAAAAAAAAATTATTATGTGCATAGATAATTTTATATATTATAAATGGGGCCGGTTTTAGAGACAATATATTTGACAATACTTTTGACAATACATTTTTCGGAGCCCCACGCAAATAATCGGAACCTTCAATTTGTTTAAAACATGTTTTTAAGGGTTCCCATAAAAAATCAACTCATTCAATTTTATCCTGTCAAATTTGACAGGAATCAGCTAAATGAGCCGATCAAGCCCTTACAGATATCCAAATGCTTTAATTTTTTATGGGACCCCTTAAAAACATGTTATACTGGGCGACTCCGATCATTTGTATGAAGGTCCCACGCGGGGTTTCAAAAAATATATTGTCAAATGTATTGTCTTTAGAACCAGCCCCATTATAAATATATACTCCCTCCGTCCCTTTTTTATTGTCCAGTATTCCATTTTGGGCTGTCCCTTAATAAGTGTCCATTTTGTAAAGTTAGTGGGTAAAAGTTGGTGTATTGTCTATTTTGTCCCTAAAAGTAGATTCCTTTTGAAAAGTAAGTGAATAAAAGAGTAATGATGATGGGTAAATAGGGAAAGTGGAGGAAAAAGTTGATGTGAAAGGTATATTGATGATGTCTTTTTAATAAGTTGGAGTTACGAAGCAGGATACTTAAAAAGGGACAGAGGGAGTAGAATTATACACTAAAAATATGGTACTTGTAAAAGCTTATAAATGTACAAGTTATATGATTCATTATGTACATATATACGGTTGTGTTTCCACTAAGGAAAAACGAAAAAACATTAACATTTTCTATCAACTTATTCACTACCAAAAATCCCGCCTTATATAGCTTTTATAGCTTTATACCTATACAAGTTATGTAAGTACTTAAATACATTAATTCAAGTCTATATACGTGATTTTAACGATATACATATACTTCATGTTCATGAGCCTAATTGAGACAAATACTATTAAGTTCACTCTCGGCTATGAACCACCTGTTGAGGATCCCGCCTGCTGTGTTTTGGGCTAGATATTGCAGTTGGAATTCTTACAGCGCTGACCAACCTTAAATTGAGGCTTAGATTCAGGGATCCCGCGTCCCTGCAGTGATGGAAACTCACCGTCAATTGCAGCCCCTCAAAATGACGTCGTTTTGAGGGTATTTTGGGGGCAATTTGAGAATCACACGGTAAAGAACACATCAGCCCTTCCAACCCCACTCAGTCTCTTCTCTCTCTCTCTCACCCAGCCTATTCTCTCTCTCTCTCTCTCTCTCTCTCTCTCTCTCCTCTTTGTTTTCTTCTCCAAGAACTAATGGAAAATACACTAATGGAGTACTACATAAAGAAAAATCGTTCCCCTTATCTCTGATTTAGTTTTGTCATCATGCAAAAGGATTTTACTAGGGAAATTCATTTCTGAATCAGAAACTTACACGAAAAAATGATTCTAAGAACTTCATTTCAGAAGGGAAGCATTCGATTCTTGTAATTGTGAAAGGAGAGAAAACCCGCACTTTGTCTATGGAGTCTTGTGTTCCTTATTGAATCCAGGCAAATCTATTATTCAGATCTTTCATTACTTTTTTTTTTGATCTTCTTCCTTGATTACTTAGATCTTTAATTTGTCTTTGAATCAACTGTTTAATTTGATTACTCATATTGTTTTGGTTCTTCTTCGGTAATATATGTTGGTCATTATGTCTTTGGAGCAAATGGAAAAAATTTCGAGGAGTTGAACTGTGAGGTGGAGGAAGAAAAGTTGGGGAAGAACACAAAGAAAATGACAAAGGGGTGCTGGAGAGAGAGAGGAGACTCGAGTAGGGCTGGGTCAGAGGGGCTCACGTGTTCTTTACCTTGTATTTCTCAAATTGCCCCAAAACGCCCTCAAAACGACGTTGTTTTGAGGGGCTGCAATTGACAGTGAGTTTTATTCACTGCAGAGACGTGGGATCCCAGATTTGTAAGATAAATAATACCATATCGTATACGCAGCGGAAATAGGACCGAACTAACCTCTAGCCATTATTGTTCAAGTTGAACACCAAACACACACGCACTAGATTTAGGTGTCTTCTAACCTATGCATGTCTTTAGCGCCTTGAGTGATGGACGTCATAGGCTTATATAGATGCTAGGTTAGGGACCCTATATCTCCTTATAAAGACCTTCTAGTATCTTTCCATCAAAGAAACCAATTAATTAAACTAGTTAAACTAGTACAATAATGAATGTGGGAAAGCTAAGAGGTTCTTGAAACCACAACTATATCTATAATGGAAGTGGACACTTTCATTAATCACAATGTGACCAAGTGGACCCTTTAAAATATTTCTTACATTCTTCCACTGGCCCACGAGACACTTGTTTACTGCATTAGGCGATAAATACTTTATATGGCCATACAATTGAAAACGCCTATAACTTAAAATTTTGAAAACTTCTTACTCCATTAGAAAATATCAAACATGAATCATAGCGGTAGTGCGGCAACTAATAGGCATGTCCCTTCCATGTATTACAATGTATGACACTTTCCCAACGAGTACCAAATAAGACCGAATAAGATATACTTTATAAATGACTAACTAGAAGTCATTTAGGGTCCTCTTTATTTATCCCAACGGATAACCTTTATACGTACTTCAAACCTTATGTGCACCTGTACGTTTTTAATTCTCTAAGAACACTTATAGTGTGACAAAACCCGAATTGAGCAAGAAATGAGAAAACATTATAAAATGAGCTAACATGTCATATTTCACAACATGACATACACTATTTTGCCGGCAAGAATTAGCTCAATACTTTATGCTCAATGGTCACGAAAAGTTTTTTTTTTTTACTCTCTCTCTCTCCCCTAATGAGCTACTTTTTGTAGATATACTCTATTCGGCTTTTTACTTTATCTTAGAGAAGAAAATTATAGCCGTAGTAAACTTAGTAAAGATCTCACTATAACATCGACAACTTGAGATCCTTAGTTCATGCTATCTAGTCTCATGCATCGCTCCCACTAATTTCTACATTCATAGAAAATAGTAACTTAAGACATGATCAGGATGCATGTAAATCAACTTAAAAATTCTTGGTTCTTTATAAGTACCTCATAACCTGTATTTGTAGCCTTCTAGTACTTCATATCATGCTCACTTGGATATCGATCCAGTAAACCCTAGACCAACATCCATATAACCCAGAAAAATGTATATATGCTCCCACTAACCTTACAGAGCTTTTCCTCTATTTATAAGCAAAATGACCATTTTTTTTTTCTCTTAGGCAAAACTTTTTTTTCTCTCGATGCTATCCATACCAAAACTGTATTGGATATTCCAATGGTCCTTAAACCACTAGTATAGATAAAGAACTCTAAATGGATATTATTTTGAACATTAATCTTAAAGGGTTAAACTTCTCCCACTATTAATGTTCTAATTTTATTTTGCGCACTTAATTATGTGACTATAGATGCTTCATTCACATAGCGCAAAATCATGACCCCTGCATCGGAGAAAAGTGAATTTCTAGATAGTCAACATAATTCCCGCAACTTTACTGCAGAGTACGAGAATCAACTTTATAAGCAGTATGGATGGCTACAACAACCAAGAAATAATGATTTTCAATTTATATGTAAATTCTAACCTTCCTGTGGGTAAAGGGGCATCACGCATGAATTTATATCACTTTATGAATAAGATAAATGATCAAAATAATGAGAATAAATTCTCCGTACCTATGGGCATAGGAAAAATTTATTCTCGACTTTCAAAGGATTATCTTACTCAACTTAAATCACAAAAATAACAACCTCCTTACAAGAGTTATTTTCATGAATTAACTTCAATTTTTATGCTAATCTTTAACTTAATAAAGTATATTCAAACCTCCCTATGGGCAAATGCTGCAATACGCATTGAATCTACTTCACTGCAACAATAAGAAGACTAGCAAACTTCGAACATCAACATAAAATGCATAATAACGGGAGAAATTTCTGCTTTTATATGGAATTTTTTATTTTGTCCCAAACAAACTAATAAAATTAATTATTCTCCTGTGGGTAAAAATAATTAATCTTACCAATTCTAGCTTAATGGTAGATGCCATATAACACCAACGTATACAGCCCAATGGCTATCCATATGACAATTCTTAATATGAACACCATAATATTTTTAAGACGCTGTGGCTAATCTCAAAATATTATAACATCCTAGTCATCTCAAAAGGCATGAACCAAACTTTAATGGGATAAACTCACATATTCCATAATGCGTACAGAATAAGGCTTAACATTACTCACAGTAATTCCAATAGCCCGGCCAGAATCATTTCGAAATTAGCCTTCACATAATTTACAGAAACATGGCAAACACCGCAAACAAACTTAACCTTATGTTCATGTTCCTTTTTGTCGTTCTGACACCTAAATCAGTGCATATACTAATATATTCACCAAGAACAAGAATTGTGTCTCAATGGAGTCAATCATTAGTAAATTCATGCAATCAACTGATATATAGCACATATATACCAGAAATTAATAAATAGATGATCAAACTCTTCAAACTGTGGTGAATAAAGTACACTAAATACTTTCATCTTTGACCAGTATGCATAAGATCACACTTCTGATTGTACCCACATGTATCATGCCTTTCGTAAAAGTGCCAAAGACTAAAATCATCTAGCCTTGTTATTTCAAGTCTGTGAAACTATGCCCGAACTATAGCACGTGGGCAGTACTCAGCAGGTTCGATCAAAGATGCGAAACTTATTTTCACCCGAGCATGATCTACAATCTTTATGCATGAATTCTAATGTCTCTGTACTGAACAACATGAATTAGAGGGTTGCTCTGATACCACATGTAAGATAAATAATACCATATCGTATACGCAGCGGAAATAGGACCGAACTAAACCTCTAGCCATTGTTGTTCAAGTTGAACACCAAACACACACACACACTAGATTTAGGTGTCTTCTAACTTATGCATGTCTTTAGCGCCTTGAGTGATGGACGTCATAGGCTTATATAGATGCTAGGTTAGGGACCCTATATCTCCTTATAAAGACCTTCTAGTATCTTTCCATCAAAGAAACCAATTAATTAAACTAGTTAAACTAGTACAATAATGAATGTGGGAAAGCCAAGAGGTTCTTGAAACCACAACTATATCTATAATGGAAGTGGACACTTTCATTAATCACAATGTGACCAAGTGGGCCCTTTAAAATATTTCTTACAAGATTCAATTCGTTTAATAAGTAAATGAAACTCAAACGAATTTTTACCGAGTCGAATCTCAAATAGTTCAGAATGGGTCGGTTCATTTTAGAAGTCTTTTAGTTCTTCGTATTTATAAATAAAATAAACTTCGGTCTTCATTTCAAATATATTATTATATAAATATCTATAGTACTCCATGAATTTTACACTTGGAAAAATATTTAATAATACCCGTGATTTTTTTCAAAAATCAAAAATAAAAAATCTTGGTCAATCGGCCCCTTCCCGATATGGAGCCCTAAATTTAATTAATTATTTAAATTCTGTTGAATTTGTGTGTGATCAGGTGGATTCTGTAATTAACAATGTGGACTATAGCACAGCAAGTTTGACTAAACAGTCTGGTTTGGACCCATTTTTTCTGTCTTTGCTTTGTGAGAATATTATACATTTCAAGATTATGTCAGTCCTTGTGGCTACAAAATCGTGACCTACAAAGCCCTTGGTTGGTGAATTTGCATTTCTTAGTCTTATCGTGGATGTATGCCGTCAATCGGATTGGAGAAAGGACTAATTAATGTGCTCGTAAAATAACCCGTATACTGCTGGTTGCGAAAAAGACAAAAAGAAACGGACAAATTATATGCCATGACTGTTTAAATGCTATCATGTAGCTGGCAGAGCGGACGGAGTCCCACTTTGTGGACAACATTTTGTTGCGCAACATTGGTCATGAACTTTCCAAATTAACTTTTCAGGTTAATCAAGATTGATCTCAAAGACACTCATCCGGTGCATTGCCTTGCCAGGGAGGGAAACGAGCCAAATCGAGCTAAAAATTGAGTTATATAGGAGCGCTGTTAATGTTTTTATGGGCAACTTAGTAAGTGTTTTTTGTTTTGGTTACAAAAACTGTGTCAAGTGTGCTTGCCACATGCAGTTTCAACTACTTATTTTATGTTAACTAATGTATATCCGGACTAATTTATGTGTACCTCAATTAATTTTTTGTGTTCAATCCCACCGTACATTTGTAGGGACTCCGATTGAAGCCGGAGCAAAGCCCGATTTCAGCTTACTACCCCAAATATCACTTAAAAAATAGTAAGTCTATGCACACAGACTTTTCTCACACAGATCGCGTATAGATTTGTGTGTGGGGTCCACTATGGGTTTCACGCAAACAATCCTAGCCATTCATTAAATGTAAAACACTTTTTCAAGGGTTCTCGCAAAAAATCAGCTCAATCCAATACCTATAGGTGTTCGATTCAATAATCCAACTTTTCATTATCCTGAAATCCAAATGAAAAGTTAGATGATTAAATCAAACACCAATAGGAATCGATTGAGTTGATTTTTTGCGCAGGTCCTTGAACAAATGTTTTACATTTAATGAACGGCTCGGATAATTTGTATGGAATCCGTAGTGGCCAGGCGCCACAACAAATCTATGCACAAAATTTGTTCATTTTTATTGTGTGTAGCATTACTGATTAAAAAAGCTGATTACGAGCCGTTTTTCTCTAGTCCCTTTAATATATTGTAATCTTTTGCATTTAATTAATAAAATCTTTTTTGCCGTTTAAAAAACATGAATTCTTTTAACACACTTTTGAGAGAGCCAAGTTGGAGTTGCACTTTACATCCATATCCCCCAACTATATAATCTTTATTATAAAACAGAAGGGTGTGGGGACAAGTTGTTGGAACGGCTTAGATTCATTTGATCCAAAGGCTGTAATGCATTCTTCCACTTCCCAGTTAAGTGCTCATGGTTTTCACCTAAATCACACAACTGCCATCCCTTTCAAATCAGGATGCGTAGTGCCATAAGCACGGATTAGCACTAGTATAGTAATAATTCCGATGATTCGAATCCCCATTAATAAGTCGTGTTTTCAGATTTAAAGGGAATAAAACTAATGTTTGAAGCTAAGAATTACGCATGCACACGGACTTCAGGAAGTAATAAGTTGGGTTGAATATTTGGACATCCCTTTGTAAGCTTTACAAGTATGGAAACTATATTGGTACTCTAAAAATTGATAGAGGCATCTTAAAATCAGTGTAATTTCAAAGTCACATCTTTTTGTTTTTTGGAGTGTTTTCATCAATTTTTAGAATGCTAATATTATTTTCCTCATAGGTGTGTTTGGCAACTTCATTTTCCCATTTTTGCATTCTCATTTTTCCATTTTAGGTGTTTGGCAAGCCCATTTTGACAAAACCCATTATCGGATTCTCCTTAAAGAACCAAAAACGGAGAATCAAGGCAGGAGGTCCTTTTCATGCATGGTTTCCCATTTTTCCATTTTACGTGCAATTACCAAAATACCCATACTATTATTCCCTATTTACCACTTTTGCCATACCTTTAACACTTCAGTAGAGAGAGAGAGAGCGCAAAAAGAAAAAAATAAATTTTTTATACATATTTTAACACAATAATAAAGGCCAAACGCAAATAAAAAAAATTTGTACAACTTTTAACACAATAATAAAGGCCAAGGGCAACTTAGTAAAAAAATCAATTCATAATTCATTTTCATCATTCATCTACCAAACAGTACTATAGTTTCAAAATACATTTTGCGCATATTTCCCAAATATTCTTGCTATACTCAAAATATATTTTGACCATAATTTAAAATACCTGTAGACACCCCAATCTGGGCTTCCAGATTAGTTTTACGGTTTCTTGTTTCCCCGATGATGAACTAGATCAAAAAGCAGTCTTAAGGTTGGAAAGGATTGAGCTCGGTGTGTGCGGAACCCCCTTTGAACCCTTTAAACCATTTAAAAGAAAATAGAAAATCAGTCAACCCTGGGTCTGGATTTGACCATCGCGCGAGTGTGTGACTGTCTCGCGCGAGTGTGTTCCTTGTCCAGGTGTGGTCAAAGTCAAATGTTTGACTGTTGACCCACGCGCGACAGATGGTACCCTCGTGCGACACTCTCAGTGTCTCGCACGATGGTCCTGAGCAGTCTCTTTTACCTTTTTCAGCCAATTGGTTGCTTACCTGGGGGTCTGCAGGGCTGCTGAACCCCGTTTTTCTCCACAGAGTACTGTGCAGTGCAGGCTTTGAGAACACACCCTCCCACAACCCTTCCCATCACCTTTCCCACCAAGCTTAGCCACCAAGTTTAGTCCTAAGGGGGTGTTTGCCACCACCTTTGGCCCTTGGCTCCTCTTATAAATACTCCCCCTTGTCTTTCTTTACAAGGGCCACAAAATCACTAACTTTAAAAAAGTTTAGGATATTGAGAACTCTTGCAAGCACAAAGGCTCTCAACCCTAACTCACTTTCCATACATTTTCTCACTCCATTTTCCATCACAAGCTTCTCAACCTTGCTCAATCCTTTCCAAAATCTTTCAAGCAAAGGTATAAACACATTTACTGCTTACTGTTTTGATCCCTGAGGGGGGCTGTCAGGGCCAGGATTGGTAATCAATTCCAGTTCTGGTCCTAAAGTCAGCAGAGTTACAAGAAATTGGTTCAAGCATACCCTCACGCGAGTGACTCAGACTCACACGAAATTGGTTCAAGCATACCCTCGTGGGGTTTGGGGATGCTAGGTTTCCTTGTTTTATCATGTTGTTATTTGTTTTAAAGCATGTTAGGTATTTTAGCTCACCTATTGTGCATGAAAAATACATAGATTAGCTTTTATCACAGATTTGTTACATTGGAATGCTTCTGGGTTGCTTCTGGACATGTACCAGAGCCCAGAGCATGCAAAGCAATTCCTGGAAGTCCATTCAGGACTCTCGCGCGAGGGACTCACTGTCTCGCGCGATGGTCTTTCTGATTCCAGTGATTGCCCTTGCATGAGCAGCTTGGCCCTTGGCCTTGTTTCAACACCCCCACTGTTTAGGGGTTGCATTTCAATTAATTTGGCTCCTGTTTGTAATAAATTGTAATATTAATTTACTTTCAGTCCATTTAAACTGCTTGGTTTGCCTCTTGGGTGTGCACTGGTCCTTCCAGGGCCAAGAAGAGGATTAAATTCAACCTGTGGTGAAACAGGACCCTCGCGCGAGTAAGTGAGTGTGTCGCGCGATGGTCTGCTTTGCATGCACGTTGATCCATGCATGCAAAGATGGCCATAGTGCATGGCACATCCATTTATGAGCAGTCTGGTTTGTTTCTGACCAGAAGGTTGGATTTTATTCTATTTTTCATTTCTCCATCCATCCATGCCATGTTTATATCACATCTTGCAAACTGTTACAGTCTTAATCCCCGATTAACTGTTCTCCCGCCCTAACTGGCTAAAAAATGATTAAAGAAGAAGAATCACAAAGTTTTCACAAAGTGCCTAAGTAGAGACCGATCTCCGAATTGGGCCAGAGGGGTGCCTTAAAATTCTTTCCCTCTCGTAACCTGGCTCCCGAACCCAGATATGGTTATGACGGACTGGTTCCTTCACTTTTTCAAATCAAATAGCGCGGTAGGTGCTTCGAAATACGGTTCCTTAGGTGACGGACCTTCAAACCCAGGTGGCGACTCTGTATTTTTGCGAGCGCCTGCTTCTCCGCTCGTGCTCCCTCGATCTATCGGGCCGCTTTGGCAAAACGAGGAACGAAATCCTCTTTTCCAAGGGCATGCTGCCCACAATACCAAAAAATTAAAAAGATAAAAATAAAAAGCAAAAAAATAAGCTCCCAAACACCCCATAGTAAATAGTTACAATTTAGCATTCCAAAGGAAAATCATGCAGTGCTGAGGTCACTAAATGAGCTAAAGTTGTCATGCGCGTCCTTCTGGGGAACAAAGAAAAGTCATGAATTAGAGCATCTCCAATCCATGCTCTATTTCTCCATTTGAGAGTATAGAACTCCTCTAATTCATCCTCTCAAGCCTCCTCTATGGGGGGCTGTTTTCAACCTGGACCTCTTGAACCCTCTTTTCCTCCGCTATTTGTGCCGTGGAAGGCTGGTGTGGCCCGCCGGGTACCTGCAAACCGGAGGGGGGTGTTCCTCCAGGTAGAAACTCCGACGATATAGTTAGTAGGGGAAGGAATAGTAAGAAGTATTTGTTTGGAAAAAAGAAACTGCTTATGTGAGAGGGAGAAGAGTATATCCGCCCTTTTATGGTAAGAAGTACCTTCATATTTATAGGCAAAGGAGTCTTGTACGCTAAGCAAGCCGAGCGTAGGACTCACGCGCGTTCCTACGCTCGGCTGACGTCATGTGTCAGGAACAATTAATGAAGGTCGTCTTCCCAGGTTTGCAGAGGCACATGGGCTCATGTCAGACATGTCACCTCATGAAGAGGCGTCACGGCAGTGAGAAAAGAAGGTAACTCACGTATCACTTAGAAGGTTCTGAAATGTTCTGCACCAGCGGTCTCCGAACAGAAAAGGTCCCGAAGGAAAGATTACTGGCCGAACAAACGAAGGCCAGGAAAGGGGAACGTGTCAAGCTGAACAAAAGACTTCTATGCCGAACAAACCACCGCGAGCCGTTGTTCGGACCAAAGTCCACGCTTGGCGAGTAGTACCTGACCTTCCTTACGTTCGGTGGAAGATGGATGACGTGTCACCGGGTCAACTCAGCCCTCATCGAATTGAGACAACTGAACGATGGACCCCCGGTGCAACCTTTTGGACCACGTGAACCCCTTCGGATATTTCGGCCCACTACAATAGCCACTCAACTTCTGCTTCTTTTACTCGGAAAAGATGGAGGAGTTGATCCTGTGAGGCCGAACAAACGAAGCCTGCTTGGAAAAGAAAGATATCCAAACGTAGGCTAATCCGAACAGAGAGCATTGCCGAGCGAAGGTATGTTCCTGGCTTCGAGATACAAAAGCTGGGATTGCATTAAACACTTCTGCAACCGCCAACTCAAACATGCCACGCGTCGTTAAGTCACTGGAGGAAGACACGGCGCCTACAGAAGCTGCCACGCGTTCCGCATCCAACGATACATCAATCTCCCGCCCTGATCCAATGGCCAGCGGCTCGGCATCGGTTCAAATGCCTCTCAGGGTATAAAAGGCGGAGCGGGGAGAGAGAAAATCACTTTTTCTCTCTCCAGTCGATCGATCTTTTCGTCCCAGACGCCGTTCAACGCAAAAACTCATCAAAAATCCAGATCTTGCTGCCATTTGATCGCAATCACCTTCGATTTTCAGGTATTTCTTGTTTATCCAATCTTTTGTACATTTTTTGGACATTTTTGAACGTTTTTGGGCCCAGAAATGGGTTTTTATCCAACCCTGCCTGAAACGCTTTCTGGGGAATGAAGAACAGGTTGAAGGTGTTCATCTGTTCTTCCGAACACATGCTCACCTTCAACCAGTGTTCTTCCGAACAAAAGACCCAGCCAACAGCTCGTCTACCTTCGGATAACCCATCACGCAATAAAACAGTACTTACGATTGATACTATACCGAACGATAACGTGAGTATGCCAACTGCCCACACTCGGAATTCTCCATCGACACCTAGTTGCTCGAGAACCATGAACTATCCTCGGCGAAATTAGCACAGCACACCGAACAAAAGCACCATAGGCAACTTGACCTTGCATCTCGCTAACGGTCTCATCCCTGCACTTGTGTTTTTAGGTATGGCGTCCTCTTCAAATTCTTCGGCTGAATCGTATAATTCCGTTGATCCCAATGCTTCGGGCTTCGGCAAGATCGATCCACGGATAGCTGAAGCGATCATATCCACAGCTCGGGAGTACAGGGTGGGCGGTAGGCCCCTTCCCGAAGTATTCGAGGGAGTTTTCATCCCGGCCAAGGTGACTCCACTTCGGTCGATAGGTCCTGACGTTATAAATCTCGAGGACGAACCTTCAGAAAAGGTGGCCGAAGAACCCGATGAGGGAGCCGAAGCTGAGGAAGAAGACGAAGAAGCCACTGAAGAGGAGGCCAGAGACGAGGATGTTCCCGTTGCTTCCTCAAGCCAAGCCGGGATGGATAAGGGGAACGTCGGCGAGTCGTCTTCCCAGCCACCAAGGAAGAGAAAACTAGTGGCTCTCGATCCCGACGAAATACCTCCCCGAACAGGAAGGGACCCATGTCCCTACTGGGATTGTTTCACCGATCAGGAAGGGATAGATCTCTTCCGAACGACATACCACATCCCTGATGACGTAGTAATCTCAACAATCCCCGGACCTCGCATTCAATTCTCCGACAAGCACATCACGGTCCCCCTGATGGCCATCACCGAAGGTGGCCTCAGGTTTCCCATGCACAGGATCCTGAGGGAGATCCTTCAATTTTTTGAACTCACCCTATGCCGGCTGAGTGTGAATTCCTACCGAATTATCCACTCAATCATAAAGCTAGCCAAGGTAAAGATGTTTAACCTTCAAGCACATCACATTTTCGAGAACTACATGATGTCTCGGAATGTGAGATATTCATGCTACTACCTCTGCTCCCGAAGGAATATGATGAAGATCATTCCCGAGGGCATGTATGACTCGGAGAAGTGGGCTTCGGATTATATCGAAGTCCGGGGAAACTACGAGTTTCCCCCTGGCCAAGATGATCAAATTTACGTTGCCAAGGAAAGGGGCAACCCAAGTAAGTTGAGATTGATCTTGCTATATGCTGTATTTTGATGTTAACATGTTCTGTTCGGATCAATTTGATTAGAAGGCTCGCTCATTTCATTATGTACTGAATGCTTTTCTTTTTCTGTGTTGTTCGGCAGATACGATCAAGATCAACAAGAATATGTTAAGGTTTGCCAAAGACTGTGGCCTAGCAGATTCACTGTTGACTATTCCGAGGGCCGAGAGAGACGCACCGACAATCCTCCAGTACGACACGACCTACGGGGGAAGAATCCGAGGAAAGGGTGCCGAGGGAAGCGAGAAGAAGGGCTCCACAGTCGACCTGACCGATCTTCCCAAGGAACAGCTTCCCAACTCGGATAAGCCACTCCGAGGGACCGTACGTAAACCAACTGAGGGTGCTCCCTTTGTCGAAGAAGAAGACATGCCTCCACACAGTATGAGAGCCATTCTCCAGAAGAAACTGGAGAAAAAGGCCAAGGAGGAGGCCGAACAAAAAGGGCTGGGGCGACTGGTGCTTCGGGCTCAGCTCCGAAGGTCAGCGCTCTGAGTAAAAAGACCACTACCGACGCTGTCCCTCAGAAGCGTCCGCCTTCCCCCCTACCTCTTCTGATAAGCCGGCCAAGAGGTACAAGGTCACAGCTAAGAAAGTTTCGGCTACTGCGGAAAAGACTCCGATAGCCGAGGAGCAGGAAGGGAAAGGCAGCAAGAATGAAGCTCGGGACGCCGACGCTCCCTAGGCTCCGAGCTTCATCACTCCGCGCAACAAACAAATCTTGCGCTCGGACAGCCTGATAGAAGATCCCTCCCTAGCCTTCACCCTCCACGCCGGGCTAAGGTTGCCAAGGGATCTTGGCGTACAGGGGTCCTTGAAAACGACACTGAGCGACTACTACTACTTCGCCGGCAGGGTAAGCTTTTTTGTAAAAGTATGAATAATTTTTTCCAACTGTTTTCCTTCGGGTACTTATATTCTGTGCCACTTACAGGCTACTCAATTGATCATGTGCGCACAACGTCATCTCATCGAGCATGACAAGAAGGAAAAGCTCCTCTAGCAAAAGGTGGAGTTACACCAGACTTCGGTCGAGGAGTATAAGAAGATGCTGGAACAGTTGGAGGACACCCGTCGAGGCCAGGAGATCACCATCGCCAACCTGAACGATGTGATCAAAGGGCTGCAGGACGGGGCGGAGCAAGCACGAGCTGAGGGAAAGGACGAGGGACTGTCCGAGGGTAGAACTCTTGGGAGGAAGGAGATGGAGGAGGAGATGAAGAAGGAGCTGCAGGCCCAGTACGACAAGGGTTATTATCAGGCTGAAGAAGACGCAGCCGAAGAACTGGTGGCCTTGCAAACCGAGCTCCGGGAAGCGCAGCACAAGAAAAGCTTCATGCTGGGTTTTAACATGGGTTTCGACGAGGCTGGCGTCGAACCCGATGATGAGAGGAGGTCCCTTGTACAGGTGTCTCCCCTTGAAGCAGCCGAAGCTCAAGAAGAGCCTCACGTCCCTGAAGAGGCTGCAGTTGAACCGGAGAACACCCCAACCCCATCAGTTGATCCTCCCATCATTCCCTCGGCCACAATTACCCCCGAGGCCCAATCTTAGAATTTGTTTTGGAATTTGTTTCAGTTGTCCTTTGTTTTTGAATTTTGATATGGGATGTTCGGCTCCAAACATTTAGGAGTTTTCCGAACATTAATTTTGTAAGTAACACATGGTTGAGGATGGCCACGAACGATCTACCACGGCCATTCCTTGCTTTAACTGTTCATGCTTGGTTTGATATTTTCACTTGAAGTATGTTGGTTCGAAAGATATGTTTTGACATTCCCTTGTTTTGCTATTCCTTTTTGAATACAGCTGTTCGGATACATTATCCGTGTTGTTTGGATGCCACAAATTGGAATATACATGATATCCCTGTGAATCATAATTGGAATATACATGATCATTGAAGCTCGGTTAAATTTATTCGGATAACCCTGTAATCCCGAAGTAAAAGTACCATGCTTAATCGGTAGTACCCAATTAATAGCCCCCTATCTTCGGGCTATTTTTATTTTTTTTAGGAAGAAAAACAACACAAAGACAGAAAGATGGGGACAGAACCGAGGTAAAAGTACCAAATAACCGAGGTAAAAGTGCCAAATAACTGAGGTAAAAGTGCCACGGGCGAGATGTTATACCCAACAATCAGATGTTGAAACCGAACGAGTGAATGTACCGAACGTAGATTGCCATCAAAACGCCTGTAGGCCTACAAACCGAGCAAAACTAAAAACAAAAACAAAAACGAGCAAAGCGCGACACAGAGGTTGCCGAGGCTAACCATGGAACTTCCTAAGTTTTTGGGCGTTCCAAGGGTTAGCAATCGGCGTACCATCCATTTCAGCAAGCTTATAAACTCCGTGGCCAATCTTCTGGACCACCCTATAAGGGCCTTCGTAGGGATCCTTAAGCTTGGTCAACTTCTTGGCTTCCACAACCATCCGAAGAACGAGGTCACTCACTTGAAACGGCCGAGCACGGATGTTCTTATTGTAGCCCCGAGCAACCTCCTGTTGGTAAGCAGCATGATGTAAGTTGGCGTTGTCACGTAGCTCTTCGGCAAAATCAAGCTCGGCACCAACGAGAGCAGTATTGTCCACAGGATTGAAGTTTTCAGATCGAACAGTAGGAATAAGCGCAGAAAGGGGCAGGACAGCTTCCATGCCGTACGCCATAGAGAACGGAGTTCGGCCAGTGGAACATCGCGGGGTCGTACGATAGCTCCACAATACATGAGGAAGCTCGTCAACCCACTTGCCGAGCTTGCGATCCAATCGGCGCTTAAGCCCCCGAGTGATGACTTTGTTGGAGGCTTCGGCCTGTCCGTTTCCTTGGGGGTAGGCCACCGACGAAGTGTGGATCAAAATATGATGACGCTTGTAGAACGACTGGATTGCGGTCGCCACAAACTGGGTGCCATTATCCGAGAGAATGGCATATGGAACGCCGAACCTGAAAATGATGTGCTTCCAAATAAAGTGCTCCACGTCCGAAGCTGTTGTCTTAACCAATGGTGCGGTTTCCACCCACTTGGTGAACAAATCCGTAGCAGTTAACAGATACTCGAACCCGCCTGGGGCCTTCGGCAGCTTACCCACAATGTCGAAGCCCCATACAGCAAACGGCCAAGGACTGGTGATCATTTTGAGGGGAAAGGCTGGTTGGTGAGGTATATAGGCGTGCTTCTGGCACCGAACACAGCGTTTCACATATTCCTCTGATTGCTTGACCATCTTCGGCCATTAGTACCCCTGTGTTAACGCTCAGAGTGCCATCGTTCGGCCACCTGAATGCCCGCCGCAGCTTTCCATGTGTAACTCATCCAAAACGCTCTCGACTTGATCCTCGTGCACCACCCAAAGATCTGGACTAGTGAACGTGCATCGGTACAAATGTCCGTGGGGGTCCAACAAGTAGTTAGCTGCCCAGCATCGAACCATATGGGCCTCCCTTTTATTCGGTGGAAGAGTCTGGTCCCTTAGGAAAGCAATAACGGGGTCCAGCTGACTTGGGCCGAGGGGAACAGTGCTTACCGAGCAAACCGCGAGCTCAAAGCTCGGACTGACAACTTCATCAAACACAATGGTGCGAGCTCCGGCGGCCTTGTATACCTATGCAAGATCCGCTAAGGCGTCAGCATGAGCATTATGTTCTTGTGCAATCCATTCCACTTCCACTCGGCCAAACTGTTTCATGAGGGCCAACACACGGCTGACGTAAACGATCATCCGAGCGTCCTTGGCTTGATAATCATCGTTAAGGTGGCCCACGACCAGCCTAGAGTCACAAAAAACATGCACCGAGCCTGCACCCAACCGAAGAGCAAGCTGTAGCCCCGCAATTAAGGCTTCGTACTCGGCTTCATTGTTGGTGGCAGGGTAGCCAATTGACACCACATGTTCATGCACCGTGCCAGCCGGCGAAACGAGGACAATTCCAGCACCAGCCCCGTTGACGTTTGAAGCACCATCCACCGTCATTTTCCACGCATCGCTGGAGAAAAGCTTCCACTCCTTCTTCGGCTTTCGCGTGCCCAAGGTGAATTTTGACCGAAGCGGCCCACGAGGAGGGTCATTCCACTCGAAATGTTCCTCTGCCTCGGCTATCCGGGCTTCCTCGGCTGCCGTGGCCAATGCATTTTCCTCGTCTTTGAGCCCAGGAGTAAGTTCGGCAAAGAAATCTGCCAAAGCCTGTCCTTTGATAGCTGTCCTCGGCTCGAACTGGATGTCATAGTTGGCTAAGTCTTAAGAAAATTTCAGAATTCGGCTGGACGAACCTGTTCTCCGAAGAACCACCTTGAGAGGAAACTCAGTGAGGACCACAATCCTATGGCATTGAAAGTATGGCAATAGGCTCGTTTTAGCTGAGACGAGTGCTAAAGCCAACTTTTTCATAGGCAGATACCTCGTCTGAGAGTCCGTCATCATTTTGCTGGAAAAGAAGATGGGTAAGTGCTCCATCACTTCCTTCCGAACAAGAACAGAACTTGTGGCATGATCCGAGACCGCCAGGTACAAATAAAGGTCCTCATCGGGCAAGGGTGTGACGAGGAGTGGAGCTTGTGCAAGATATTCTTTTAAATATTGCAAAGCTACATCACATTCCTCAGTCCACACAAACTTGCACCGATTGGTCTTTATTGCCTGAAAAAAAGGCCTACAAAGATCTCCCGAACGCCGGATGAAACGACTCAACGCTGCTACCATGCCTATGAGCCGTTGAACTTCCTTAATTGTAGTTGGAGCTCGGAGCTTTTGCACGGCCGTGAGCTGGGTTGGATCACCTTCGATACCTCGGCGGCTAACCATGTAGCCGAGGAACTTTCCCGAGCCAACGCCGAAAGCGCATTTTTCTGCATTGAGGCGGAGCTTGTATTCCTTCAGAATGGCAAAGATTTCACCTAAGTGTCGAAGGTGATCCCGAGCAAACTTGCTCTTGCACACCATGTCATCAATGTACGCTTCCATGATTTTACCGAGCTTTGTAAGGAACATCTTGGTGATTGGTCGTTGAAATGTAGCCCCAGCATTTTTCAACCCGAATGGAACGACATTATAACAGTACGTCCCTCGGGGAGAAATGAAGGTTGTCTTCTCTTGATCATCTTCGGCCAGGGCAATTTGATGATAGCCCCGGTATGCATCCATGAAGCTCAGCCGCTCGTATCCAGCCGTGGCGTCCACCATTTGCTCTATCCGAGGAAGGGGGAAGCGATCCATCGGACAAGCGTCATTGAGATTGGTGAAATCAACGCAAACCCTGAGTTTCCTATTTTTCTTTGGTACCACAACGGGGTTGGCTAGCCAAGTTGGATACAGGATTTCACGGATAGCCCCAGCCTTTAACAGTTGATCAACCTCGGCCATCACTGCATCCACATGCGAAGGGGCCGAACGCCTGACCTTCTGAATAACAGGACGTCTGTTCGGATCAACGTTTAGGTGATGGGCGGCAAAAGCTGGATCCAATCCAGGCATTTTCTCGGGAGCCCAAGCAAATACTTCGATGTTCTTTTTGAGGAAATTGAACATCTCTGTACGCTCGGTCTCGACCATAGAGCTGCCGAGAAGAAAGTACCTGCTTCCATCCTCCGTTGTTGGCATCTTTATGAGTTCTTCGGCTGACCTTTGCTCGGCAGGAATGCCTACGTCTTCCAATAGGGGGTGTCGGTTTTGTCGACACATTGTACCTCCAGGTAACTTGGTTTATTGGTCACCGTGCTGATGTAGCATTTCTTCGACTGGACCTGGTCTCCCCGAAGGCTTTCCTATCGCCCATTCCAGCCGATGAACTTCATCACCTGGTGCAAAGTGGATGGGACTGCCTTCATCTCATGTAGCCAGGCTCGACCGAGGATAACGTTGTAGGGGCTCGGAGAGCTAACCACTACGAATTCGACGTTAATTACTCGGGAACCGGCACGCACGGGAAGGGTTATCAGCCCAAGAGGCCACACTGGAGCCCCTGTGAAACTGATGAGCGGAGTGGTTCCCAGCGAAGCCTGTCCGGTGAAAGCCCCAAACTCTTGTACGTTGATTGAAACATCACTTCGGCCGAACTTCCTTGATCGATCAACACTCGCTGAACTGTGGAAGAATCTACCGTTACTGTAACAACCAGAGCGTCGGCGTGTGGCATTTGTACTCCCTGCATATCTTCGGCTGAGAAGGTTATCAGCCCTCCGAGGCTCGGATCTTCCCATTTGCGCATTGGTGTCCTTCCAACGTAGCAAACGGAAAGAGCAGCAACAGCTTTATCAATTTCCGTACGAAGCTCGGCTGCCCTTCCTTTAGACACTAACCCCTGGATCACGCCAACGAGATTTCCAACTACGGGAGGGGGAGGAGGAAGTGGATTTCGCCGAAGGTCGATCCATTGGTTAAGATGCCCAGCTGCAGCCAGTTCTTACAAGTACCGTTTGAATGACTGACATTGAGTGGTGTAATGACCACGTTCTTTGTGGAATGAGCACATTCTTGGTCCGTTGCCCGCCATACCGAGGAACCCCGTTGGCCAAACGAAGAACGGAAGTTGGCCAATTATACTCAGAAGCTTATAGATTGGCTCGGTGAAGGCAGTTCGTTTGGCAACGTATTCCTCGGGCCTCGGCTCCCTTCTTGTCTGCTGCCAAGGCTGCTGCTGTGGGACCTGGGGTGGTTTGGGCTTGTTGTTTGGTTTATTCGCTCCTGAGCCAGAATTGTGCTGCCCATTCTGCCCTTGCCGAACGTTTGCAACATGTTTCTTCGCTGTAGTGGACTTCGGTGCTTCTGTGTTTTTTGGTGCATTTCGGTCGGCATCGGCCACCTCGTGGATGCAATCCTTCTCTATAATGACCATTAGATCGCCCAATGTCTTCGGTGGGTTTCTGGATAAGTCTCGGAACATCGTCGAAGCTGGATCTAATCCGTTCATGAAGGACTCCGCTGCAACGCTTTGATCGCAATCAGGAATCAAATTGTACACCTCCCAGTAACGCTCGGTATATGCCCGAAGAGTCTCCCCTGACGTTCTCCGCATGTTTACCAGCATCGAGAGTGTCATCGGTTGGATGTTACTTGTCACGAACCGTTTTGTGAATTCCAATTCCAGCTCGTTGAAACTTTTAATAGATTTCGGCTTGAGCTGATTGTACCATAACATAATTGGTTCACTTAATGTCAGAGGAATGATCTTACACATGAGTGCGTCGGAGAAGTTATGGAGGCTCATTGTCTGACGAAATCGACAAACGAACGCAACAGCATCCTCTTTGGCTTCGTAGCGCTTGAGCTTTGGCATGACAAAATGGTCCGGGGGCCGCTCTTGTTGAATGGCGTCGATGAAGGGAGATGCCTTTGCCTTTCCGAGCTTGGAATCATCCACAGGTGCAGGTGCAGGTGGAATGACTGGCGCTGGGTCCCCTTGCCGAGCCTCATGGTTCGCCCTTGGCTCTTTGCGACAATGCCCATGTTCTCGCTGAATGTGACGGTTAAGCCGAACTTCATCTGAAGGTTCCGGATGTTCTACCCTCGGTCCTCCGTGCCGAGCAAGTGGCATGTCTACGCCGTCATCCACC
This sequence comes from Rhododendron molle, assembly GCA_025413875.1. Taxonomy (NCBI): domain Eukaryota; kingdom Viridiplantae; phylum Streptophyta; class Magnoliopsida; order Ericales; family Ericaceae; genus Rhododendron; species Rhododendron molle. Next base: position 46,198,496 of record CM046393.1, read on the forward strand.
GCTTGGTATACCATCGGCTTTCCCGTGTATTGATTATACAGAACAATAGTGTTTGCACGTTCGGAGCGTGTCCCCCTACTCGTTCGCTCGCCTCGCGAAATTGCAACTCGTCTCCCGTCGGGGTTGCGCTCGGTTCGTGACCTGGATTGCTCGGACGGCTCGGGAAGTTCTCCTGTTCGTTGACGTGCAGGTTGCTCATTGAGATTTAAAGGCCTTTTTCCATCTGCCCGCTCCTGTTGTCGTCGGCTAAGGCAATGTGTCTGTCCCGAGACTCCCATCCTAAGAGTTCCAGCCGTCGAATGTGTTGCCGAAATACGTGAACTCTCTTCCCTGATGACGCTTGCCACACGGGGACGAGAGGACGTTGGAGGATCCCTAGGAGTGCGTTCAAGCCTGTCAAATACGTTGCGACGCTCGGAAGGCGCCCCTTCGGATGTTTGAGCTTGGTGTGTCCTTCGTCTTCGTTTTTTAGGCTTCTTTGGTTGGCTTGCTTCGGCCTGATGGCCACGGACAGGAGTTACGCCCACGCCTCCGTCCCGTACTTCGAGACGTTGTTGTAGGAGGGCTATGACAGCTGCCAGGGCAATGCCGAGTTCAGTTGGTGGATAGCTTAGGGGACGAGCAACTGGTTGTGTGGTTCCAGCGGTGTTGCTAGGCTCGACGTTCAGAGAGCCGTACCCAGCCAGACTGAGGGTGAAGTTTTCTGGACCAGGTAGAGGGAGGTGTTGTGCCATTTCCAACGGTGATAAAGGAAGGAGTGGGGGAGATCGAAGGTTGAATACAGATCCACGTCCTGCTAGGATATGTGCTCCCCAGCAGAGTCGCTAATTGTGGGGGGCTGTTTTCAACCTGGACCTCTTGAACCCTATTTTCCTCCGCTATTTATGCCGTGGAAGGCTGGCGTGGCCCGCCGGGTATCTGCAAACCGGAGTGGGGTGTTCCTTCGGGCAAAAGCTCCGACGATCTAGTTAGTAGGGGAAGGAAGAGTAAGAAGTATTTGTTTGGAAAAAAGAAACTGCTTATGTGAGAGGGAGAATAGTATATCCGCGCTTTTATGATAAGAAGTACCTTCATATTTATAGGCAAATGAGTCTTGTACGCTAAGCAAGCCGAGCGTAGGATTCACGCGCGTTCCTACGCTCTGCTGACGTCACGTGTCAGGAATAATTAATGAAGGCCGTCTTCCCAGGTTTGCAAAGGCACATGGGCTCATGTCAGACATGTCACCTCATGAAGAGGCGTCACGGCAGTGAGAAGAGAAGGTAACTCACGTATCACTTGGAAGGTTTTGGAATGTTCTGCACCAGCGGTCTCCGAATAGAAAAGGTCCCGAAGGAAAGATTACTAGCCGAACAAACGAAGGCCAGGAAAGGGGAACGTGTCAAGCCGAACAAAAGACTTCTATGCCGAACAAACCACCGCGAGCCGTTGTTTGGACCAAAGTCCACGCTCGGCGAGCAGTACCTGACCTTCCTTACGTTCGGTGGAAGATGGATGACGTGTCACCGGGTCAACTCAGCCCTCATCGAACTGAGACAACTGAACGATGGACCCCCTGTGCAACCTTTTGGATCACGTGAACCCCTTTGGATATTTCGGCCCACTACATCCTCTATTTGAGAGAATGGAATTTTGATCCTTCATATTTAGAAGATGGAAGAAAATATGGAGGATCTCCTCTATAACACTATTCACTTTTTAAAATTACATTTGTATCCTTAGAGCATCTCCAACCAATGCTCTATTCCTCCATTTGAGAGTATGGAACTCTTCTAACCCATCCTCTCAAGCCTTCTCCATTTTAGAGGAAAAAATAGAGGGTTTGTGGTTGGAGTAAATAGGAATAGTGATTTCCTCTAAAACCACTTTATGAATAAAATAGAGTATTTTGATACTCTCAAATAGAGTATTAGATTGGAGATGCTCTTACCCAGAAAAAATCAAAGAGAGCTGCTAACCCACCCACCTCCCTCCCTCCCTCCCTCCCTCTGGGGAACAAAGGAAAGTCAAGAATTGTATACCGAGGAAAAATCAAAGATAGCTGCTTCCCCCCCGGGCGCCCCCCCCGGCGGACCCACCCCTCCTTTCCCGTTTTACCCTCCCTCTCCCCCCTTTTCCCTCCAGTTTTTCTTCTTCTTTTTTTCTACTTCTTTTTTTTCTCTCTCCATTCTTCCCTTCCGTTCTTTCTGGTTTGAATCCTTCTTTTTTTTTTTCTTCTACTTTATTTTCTTTCTAATTTTCAATTCTTTTCTGTATTTGTTTCCTTTCCCTTTTTTTTCCCTTCTTTTTTTTTGTTCACTCAAATTCTATTTTCAATTAACCACCACAATACCATATTTAAGACCAACGCTCCGCGTCCAAGCTAACATATCTTCTATGCTTTCAAAAATCTATATAAAAAACGAATATGTATAAGTACACCATTAACCAGTCTTAACATATTTCTCTACTTTTAATGCCAAAACAATTTGAACAATTCAAAAATATGGTTAAAAAATTAAGTGGTCCAATTTTTAATCCGTTTGAATGGGTGTGAAGATCTTACTATTCTGATCATATTATTCTAAAGAGATATAATCAAATTTTGTCTTTAAGGCTCTCATAATCACGTTTCTGCTTCATAGGATTGCAAATTGATGGTAAGAAATTTTTATTTAACCAAAACGGTGCCGTTTTGGTTCTAAGGCTCTCGTATGAGATTATTTCCAGGGAAGTCCAAAAGCACATATTAGTATGTCGTTTGCAAAATAATGGTTAAAAAAAATTGTATGATAGTTAAAAAATTTATTAAATTGTACTATAGTTAAAAAAAAGTAATCCTAAATGTAATATTTGTATTCTGGATTAGTATGTCGTTTGCAAAATACATTTCGTAATTAGTTCCCGAACACTAATTGTAATCTTAATGAATTTTTTGCTTTACGGCTTTTCAACAAACACCCTAACCATATTTTTTAATATATAAACTGTATAAAAAATATGGTTAAAAAATTAAGTGATCCAAAATTCAATCCGTTTGAACGGGTGGAAAGATTTTAGTTTTTTGATCATTTTATTCTAAATGATCATAATTAAATTTTGATTGTTGGGCTCTCGTTGATTAACCCTAAGAAAGTCGTAGAATTGAATCAAATATCTCTTAGGGTTAATCAACGAGAGCCATCTCTTAGGGTTAATCAACGAGAGCCCTACAGTCAAAATTTAATTATGATCATTTTGAATAAAATGATCAGAAAACTAAAATTTTCTCACCCATTCAAACGGATTGAATTTTGGAACATTTAATTTTTTAACCATATTTTTTCTCGTTGATTAACCCTAAGAGATATTTGTTCCAAAATTCAATCTGTTAAATTTTCCATTTTTCATTATTTCACTATCAATATTAGACTCGTTTGATAGGTTTCGTTGAGTAGATTTTAAAAATATAAAATTTATTTTAAATAAATACGTCAAGAAAATCAAATTCTTGCTCTTGGCCAAAAGAGCAAGATTTTGAGTAATCAAATTCTTCACTCCTAACCCACCATATTCCTTCTTTTTAGAAATCAACTCCCATTTAACCAAATGAAGCTTTTTCTTGTCCACCGTATCGCCCCAAAAAAAACTGTCTTTGGATTTTCTCTAACTTCTTTGCCACCGAAATTGGCATCTTAAAAAGGGACATGAAGTAGATGGGTAAGCTGCCGCGGGTGGAATTAATTAAAGTAAGTTTACCTCCAGAAGAATTATATCTACTACGCCACACAGACAACCTCTTTTCCATTCTAGCAACCACTGGATCCCACGTTTTGATTCTAGTGGGATTAGCACCCAATGGCAAGCCCAAGTTGTCACGCCCATCATTTTTTTTTAAATCAAACAAAATACAACCTTAAAACCAAATGGTGTCATAAAAGTACTCATGTATGGTCCACTGTCAATTTCACAATAGTCCCCAATGTAGCAAAACTAACCAATAAGTCCCATTATATCTTAAAGTCCAAAATAAGTTACAAGTCCAAAGTTTAGTACAACTTTACAAAAAATATACGGTTACAGAGCCATCTATCGACCCAAAAGGATAACGCGAAGAGGGCTAAGTAACCTCCAATGAAGCTCTAGCTATGCCCTGATGCACAATTCATACACAAAACATCATGTCGCTGGGTTCGTACCTAAAAAAGATTTAGAAATAACGGTTTGAGCTTACATGTGCTCAGTAGAAACCCTTTGATAGATTTTACAAGTGTATGAGACGTGTCTCAATTAAGTATGCAAGGGTTCACTAACAATTAAACACATTGTATCCGAGAGAATTGTACAAGCCTATCCGCCACCAAGAATACCCTTTTCATTTCTTGCTTCCACCATGCCTTGACACGCCATGCTAATGTTCCATGCCTATCCTAAGCGGCGAGTGTCGGGCCTTGACACCCCCGCCAGCGACATGCCCATAAGGCGGCCCTGAATAACCGGCGAACCCACCATTTGGTGGCCCCGAAAATAACCAGCGATCTACCATTTAGGTAGCCCTGAAACAAACCGGTGAATCACTATAAAGGTGCCCCGAAAATAACCAGCGATCCATCATAAAGATGGCCCTGAAAATAACCAGCGATCTACCATTCAGGTAGCCTTGAAGATCTGTCAAATAAGATAAATTCATAGTGCCATGATTCCTTATCCAATAAATGTAATTCGTGCTCTGCCTTACAAAAATTTCATCCAAGTCTAGCTAATAGCCCCAAAAAGAAAATACCATTTCAGTTCAATCACCAAAAAAATGCAAACCAGTCCCACCAGTAGGAGGAACAAATCCCCAGCGATAGGAGCTGGGTTTTTCGACAGGAATTCGCAGCTCAGGCAAAAATGCGAAAATGGTTCAACCAGTCAACAAACCACCTCAAGCATAACGAAATTAAGCTCACAAATCATAAACAAGTAAAATGGATCAAAGAATTTCTACCTCAAGTGGATTTTGTAGAAAAATTTCGAATTCAAGCCCTAGCTTTGTAATACCTCCAACCGCACTTCAATGAGTGAAATCCTAAACAGAGCTTTGATCCTCACAGCAGATTGAAGTATGGGACTGCAGATTTTTTTGATGAAAATGGTGGAGGAGGTGGGTCGGTGGAGGAGGGGGAAAGAGAGAGAGTATACGGGGAGAGAGAGAACAAGGGGGAGTGAAAGAGTAAAGTAAAAAAAACAACTTTACTAAATTTAGTTTTTGTTCTCTTTACCCCACACCCACACACGTGCACTTCAGTCCTTCCTTTCCCTTTTTTTTTGTTCTAATTAGAAAAGGTATATCAATTTACCAAGATTTTAGAATTATTACACTCGACTCATCCATACGTGTCTCGTGACGTCATAAACACACTTTGAAATATCCAAAACGAAAATTTAAAAGTCCGGGTCGTTACACAAGTACTTCATTGGCAAGTGATCAACTTTGCACTCCATAATCCGAGCTAGGGAGATGACATCCTGATGAGAAATGTTCACTCCACACAGTGAACTTTTGGAGAAATTAATCTTAAGACCGGACATGAGTTGGAAGCATCTAAGAATTCTTTTGATATTGGCCATCTCTGTAAAGACCCGTAAATTTTCTTATTTAATTTTAATAGTTGTAGTTAAAAAGAAAAGAAAAGAAAAGAAAAAAAAGGGGTGAAAACGACATAAATGCAAAGGTGGGGGTAAATGTGCAAGGGCTTGAAAGATCATGGGTGATTGTGCAATTTGTGCATGTGTGTGTCGTGTGTGTGTATACCAGGGGCACTTTCTTTTCTTTTTTTTCATTTTTTTTTCACCTCAGGCTCTCTCTCTCGTCTCTCTCTCGATCTCTCTCTCACCATTTCACAAAAATTCATCACTAAACCCGAAACCCACAACAATCAACCTCGACTCCATCTTTTATTTGCGTATTCGGGCTCATATTGCGCTGGGTAGAGCTCAGTTTGGAGTATTTTCGTTCGATTTGGATTCCGGAAGTTAGGGCTTGCTCCACCTCTTTATTTTTGGCTTGGATACTCGAGGTAGGAAATTCTACCTCTCTTTATATGTTATTTGAGTGTATTTGTTCCTTATTTAGACTTGTAATGGCTGTATTTGGGCTTGGAATCAAAATCTGTTGTTGCTGAAGAATCGCCTGTTTTTCCTGATTTTCTACCGGTAGGCCCGTTCTTTCTACCGGTAGAACGTTGTTGCATGGCCAAAAATTTTGTTTCCTACCGGTAGAATTTTTCTCCTACCAATAGATTGTTCAAAATTTTCCTCGTGCTAAAATGGTGACCTCACTGATCTGCTTTTGTACCGGTAGGACTCAATCCCTACCGGTAGAACACAAAAATTCCAATTTCTACCGGTAGATTCCCAATTCCTACCGGTAGATCACCAGTCGACTGTCAAAAACTTGTGCCGTTGAAATGCTTTTCATTCCTAAAGTCTTTGGCCTTGTTCGTTTAGCACATTTGGGTATTTAGTTTTGGTAGGGAGAGGAGAGAGAAATAGCGTAATGATTTGAAGAGAGGGATAATGAGTGGAGAGAGATAGAGAGATAAACGACATTAATAATTGGAGAAATAGGGTAATGATTGGAGAAAGATATAGGGTAATGATTGAAAAACAAAGTTAAACCAAAGTAAATATGCTAAACGAACAAGGTCTTTGACTTTTCCACGGGTTACAAGATTAGTTATATTCATATAATAATAAATTAGGTTGTCCTATATGCCTCCATGAGAACGTGAAGCATATTGGAAATTGTTCAATTTGGTAAAGTTTCGGAACGATGGATGTGGGCTCCTTGCACGATATTTACACGAACGATACTTGAAATTGGAAACGACGTGCGAATCATTCAGGGCTCGTCGACGGGTGAGTGCCTGGCAGGGGATATCGGGATCCCATAATTGGCCCGGCAGGAGCTAATGCTCATATTGAACACTCAAGGCCTAACCTACGAGGTGGGTACTTGGGAGGGGATATCGGGATCCCATAATTGGCCCGGCAGGAGCTTCGGCTCAGACACAAAAGTTATGATGAGTTGAGACACAAAATGTACAAATATGACTTATGAGTTTGAATAAAGAAGGATTGGAGATATTGGAACACTCGATCATGATAGTTATTCTTCCTTCATTGTCCTTTGATTCTTTACCATTTGTTCTTTAATCCTGCTCATTTGCATATAGAGTTTGCGTAGACTTTTCTACGGGCTAGTGTAGCCCAAGCTTACATTATTTTCAGGTGCTAACCCGGAGTCATAGCTTGCATGATTGAAGTGCTTGGAGCGTGGACATTATTTTTGAAAGCTAACCAGGAGTTACTTATTTATCTTTGTAACTTTCTTTGAGAGATAAATTTGTAACTAAATTGTGATTCGTTTGACTTGGAATATTGTAACCGTTAATTCTCCTTTGAAACTTGATACTTATATTAATCTAGGGCCGTTGAGCCGATGATGTAATATTTTGGAACCTCGTCAACTTGGAAGTATTCTATGGGAATGAGAATATGGAAATCTTTGGGGTATCGAATAGAATATCGTGAGAATTTGTTTATGGAAAACCTATTAAATTTATGTTAAAAATCCAGGGCGTGATAATCTCTTCCCTGTCATTGGTACAAAACATAATCGTATCATCTGCAAACTGTATGTGTGAGACTATTTCCCCATTAGCCCCAATTCTTACCCCTTTAATAATATTCAATTCTTTAGCTCTTTCCAGCAAGATGTTCAGCCCTTCAACAACTATGTTGAAAAGAAAAGGGGACAACGGATCCCCTTGACGAAGGCCTTTTTGAATATGAGATTCTCTTGACGGTGAGCCATTGATCAACACTGACATTGATATTGAGGACACACACTCCTTCATCCAACGACACCATTTTTTCCCAAATCCCATTTTAGTCAGAAGATCTAAGAGAAATCCCCAATTGACGCAATCATAAGCTTTTTCAAAGTCAATTTTGAGAATAACGCCCCCTTGAGAACTATTTTTCCAGCTATGAATAGCCTCATTCGCTATAAGCACTCCATCCAAAATCTATTTGCCCCCTATGAAAGCTGCTTGGGACTCCCTAATTACGGAAGGTAAAAGCATTTTTAATCTATTAGCCAATACTTTGGAGAGCACCTTATAGACCTAACCCACCAAGCTTATGGGTCTAAATTCTTTAAAAGATAAAGGACAATCAACTTTAGGAATGAGAGAAACAAAAGTTGAATTGATACCTTTTGAGAGTTTGCCATTAGAATGAAATTCAAAGAAGAATTGCAGTAGGCAGACCCTTCATGAATTCCCATCCTTTCTTCACAAAGGAAAAATTAAACCCGTCTGGACCCAGAGCTTTTAAGTTGCTGCATTGCTTCAGGGCATCCAAGATCTCCCCCTCTTCAAATAATCTGCCACAATGAAGTGATTTATCTGGAGTTAATTTCCTTTGGAAAGTTCCCCCCAACATTGGTCTAGATACTCTTTCCTCATGAAAATTCCTCCTGAAATGATCAATTGCTGCCTCCTTAATATCCTGGGGATCTTCCAACAGTGTACCATTCACCTTTACTGAGCCCACCATGTTTCTCCGAAATCTATTGTTTTCAATCGCTTGGAAGTATCTAGTGTTCTTATCGCCCAATTTCATCCAGTTCACTCTCGATTTTTGTCTCCACAAGGATTCTGTCAATCTGGAAAGTCTCCAAAATTCTGACTTGGACGTACACCTTGAGGCTATCTTATCTGCACTAAGTTGTCTCTCCTCAGCAATCAAGTCAAATTGATGGAGTTCTGCTTCTGTTATCTATAAGGCTGAATTTACATCCCCAAACTCCTCTTTGTTCCATACCTTAAGCTTCTCTTTGATAGCCCTACATTTCTGCAAAATCATGTAACTAGCCCATCCACTCACCTGTGTATTCTCCCAAGTGTTCTTAGAGCGGAGGGCAACGCGTAAGGCTGTTGTGGGGGTTGGGCTGGGGGTTTTCCGTTGTTGCTTCTGTGGCTCTTTTGGTGTTTAGTTGGCATCTTGCCTTCTGTTAGGCCTTGGGTGGCTTTTGCTGGTGTGCCCTTGGTCCTTTTAATCTTTGTAATCCTCGTAAAGATTAATAAATTCTTTTTGCTTAGAAAAAAAATTGTAATGGGGTGGTGTTTAATTTTAAGTTTTAACTTTTATGGAGGAGAAGATAAATTTCAAAGTGGAAAAAATAATCCAATGTGATATCATCGCACTGGATTACATATAACTGCACTGGTAGTCAGCCAAATCAACGGATCAAGAGATGTGAAAACTTTAGAAGAATTTATTCTCATTGACTCCAAGAAAGGAGGCGGGGGGGGGGGGGGTGGGGTGGGTGCTCCCCCCGCCTTCCTGCTCCGCAGGTAGGGGTCCACTTTCTGGGCCTCGCTTAGATGATCGAGATCGTTCACTTTTTAGACTCGAGAACAACAATAATACAAAAATCGACTCAATTGGATATCATTAAGTGCCTGATCGGAACCTTTTTATCTTGAAAAGAATGGATCCGAAACACTGGATCAAATCCACTTGAATCCATGGACCGAGAGTTACCGAGAGTTATATGGGTTCCGATCAGGCACTTAATAATATCCAATTAAGCTGATTTTTTGCATAGTTATTCTACTCGATGAGCTCTACAAAGTGAACGATCTCGATCATCGGAGCGAGACCCGGAGTGGGCCCCACTCCGGGCGGAGCAGGAAGGGGGGGAGCAGGCCCCCCGCCTCCCATCAAAAACACAAACTATATTAGTCGTTAAGCATTGAAATTCCAAACACACAAGTTTTAATTTTACTCTGTAGATGTTATTTATTATCCCTCTCTTTTTTTTCTTTTTCTTTTTTCTCAATATAAGAATAAGCACACGAGGTAAACCACAAGAATAACACACCCCGCAATGTTAATTATAATGGTATCATTTGTATAGCTACTCTCTCTCTCTCTCTCTCTCTCCACTCCCAAAGGGGTGGTTCATTATTATACAGTACTGTGTATATATGAATGCTACTTCAAATAGATTTTCAGGATTCGAGGCGCAAGTGCTCGATAAGGCCAGTAGGGGATTTGGTCTTAATACGGAGCATTCGATAGTCTTCGAAATTCATAGGCTTGTACAAACGAGGGTGTGCCGAGTCTACCAGCTCCTCCGGTGCACCGAGTGCCTCATCCTTGGGTCCCAAAACGAACAATGCTATCGACACTCGTGTCGATGCTTCGTAGCATTGCACTCTGTGCTTCACGTTCCATAGTCTCCCGTTGCTCCATACCTGCAAATATTTATTGGAATTAAATAAACATTAATTAGATAATAGATAGTCAACCTGCAGTACTGCGAATACTCCAGTTACTTTGAAAATAGAGAGAGAGCGAGAGAGAGAGAGAGGGAGAGAGGAGGAGGAGGAGGAGGAGGAGGACTATGATGGAGTTTAACCAAGTCACTTTGGCTTATTTTTTGTCCTTATTCAAATTTTTTCTGCATTTTGTGGCTTATTGTCAATTTTTTGGGGATTATTGCTTTGTTATGACGAGAGGAATCTAAAAAGTAAAAAATTTTGGTCGAAATCCAAATTTTTGCACAAAAAGACGAAAACGTGGCTTTCCCGCCAAATTTCGTTGAAATTTCAAAAAAATTGGATTCCGATCGAAATTTTTTACTTTTCCGATTCGTCTCGTCATAACGAAGCAATAATCCCCAAAAAATTGACAATAAGCCACAAAATGCGAAAAAAATTTAAATAAGGACAAAAAATAAGCCGCAGTGGCTTATTTGTCCAAACGCCAACTTATTTTTGGTGTTAGTGATGTTCTTAGTTTTGTCAACATATTTGACTTTCTTACCCCCTCCGTCCCTAATTGGATGTCTATTTTTAATATCCCTGCAAATTTTCAATTCATTATATTTTTCAATATGGATATCAAAAAAATATGCAATATGGATCTTTTTGATAATTCTATTATAATAAATTTTCAAACTTATGAAAAACAATATAAATTGAAAGATATAAACGATGAAAAATGACAAGACTTTCAAAAATTATCATCTTTTTTTTGGGACAGAGGGAGTAATTGGTTTAATTTCGATAAGAGAAATAGTTTTTTTATACTCCCTCCGTCCCTTATTTAGTGTCCAGTATTCTATTTTAGATTGTCCCTTAATAAGTGTCCATTTTGTAAAGTTAATAGATAAAAGTTGGTGTATTATCTATTTTGTCCCTAAAAGTAGATTCCATTTTGAAAAGTTAGTGAGTAAAAGTGTAATGATGATGGGTAAGTAGGGAAAGTGGAGGAAAAAGATGATGTGAAAGGTATAATGATGATGTCTTTTTAATAAGTTGGAGTTACGAAGCGGGACACTTAAAAAGGGACGGAGGGAGTATCTATTTTGGATTATTTCTTTCATTAGAGAACTTTTTTTAGTTTTCAATTAAATTTTTATTTTTTACATTTCTCTCGACAAGATGAATTAAATTAATAAAAATTGATATAAAGTTCACCAAAATTAGAAAATAAAAAAAAGAGGTAATTGAGTCCAAACCTATGTAACACGGTAAAAGGAAAGTGACTTGATACTTTCTTTTCTTTTTTTTTGATCAACTGTTATTTCCTCTAAATCAACTCTTTCGATCAAGATGTATCACCTATTAGGGTTAGGATAATCTGATGAAACGATAAAAGTAATAACTTACTTTTGGAGATATACAAATTAAAAAAGCAATTGAACCTACCGCTGCAAGGTCTCCGAGGTTGACGACGAGAGAGCCGGGCATCGGTTCAACAGATATATATTCCCCGGTATCCTTGTCCACTGCTTCTAGACCACCGACGATTTCATCGTCCTGTAATATGGTGAGGAACCCGGGGTCCGTGTGCAAAAATGCACCAGTGGAACCAACAAACTCAGGAGTGTAGTTGTATTTGTTGATTCTAAGTTGACAAGGCCACCCATTGAATAGATCACCGGAGAGCCCCAAGCCTTGGAGCAACTTACGGCCAATGTCCATCCCAAGGTCGGTTATGGCTTTTGAATATGCCGTTATGATCTCCCTGTTACAATGTAGCCACGTTTAATAACAATAAAGTCAATTTGAGCTGATATTTGTATAAAATTTCCATCATAATTGAACACCAAGAACACGATTTTTATTTTCAGCACATTAAATTATGGTGAACGATACCATGCAATAATTATACCGCATGTCTTGAATGATATGATAGCTGTAATACTAAAGGTAAGCTATCAAGAAATTTGTCCGGGTCGTTAATATTCTTGCAAATTGACGTTGTTTCATAGATTCGAATGGACGGTGTCACACATTTTACAAGCATAATTAGGAGAAAGGACAGAAAGCAGCTATATATGCATGTATATCGAGGATATCGAGCATATCGAGCACCTTTGGTGAGGATCAGAGACACAAAGTTGATCCAGAAATTGATCAATATTTCCAGGTGCAGCCAAGTCATAACACCCCAACGCTTCGAAAACAGCACTAGCCTGATTAAGTGGTGAGTACCCTTGCCCGTGCACCACAGTTGAGTTCCTCATCTTGATCTCCACCGGCAAATCAAGCAACGATCTCGACGCCACCTTCATTTCCCCCATCAATGCCGGCGGAATACCATGATTTATGAGCCTGAAAAACCCCGACTCCCGACATGCCTCCATTAGTTTCCCGGATTGTGCCGGAAAATCCTGCATGTCGATTACCGGAACAGTAGATGCGACACCACCCTTGGCCATTTTCGACCTAGCTTTTTTTTCCCCTATATCTGTCTCCGTATTTTCGACCTCTCTTTTTATGCTGTGGAGTAGTGTTTAATTTATGGGACTTGTGATTTTGTGATGGGATGCATGGATTCCTTTTATAGATGAATTCATTGACCATTCGTATTAGCGTGCATGCTTTTTTGAATAGTACAAGACAGACACTACGTAATTGTTGAAGTTGATGATGAAAAAGTATTGACTATATACACCTTCTCAGAGACGAACAACCGGTCTGTTGACCATTCGTATTAGCATGCTTTTTTGAATATTACTCCCTCCGTCCCATAAAGAATGACAATTTTTGAAATCCGTGTCATTTTTCATCGCTTATATCTTTCAATCTACAATGTTTTTCATGAGTTTGAAAACTTTGTATAATAGAATTTATCGAGAACTATCAAATAAGATCTATATTGCATATATTTTGAGATCCATATTGAAAGATATAAGGAGTTGAAATTGACACGGATATAAAAAATTGACATCAAATTTGGGACGAGGGAGTATATGTACTATAAACAAATACTACTAGAACTACTACAGCGTACGTAACTTGTCTGATGTTGATGATGAAACGAAAGTTGAAGTTGAAACAATTAACGCAATCCCGCGAAAAATGTTTGCACGGTCATCCGATAAATTTGGATTGATTCGAGAAAGAGAAATTTTTATGATATAAAATAAAATAATAAAATAAGATAGAGATGAGAGAGAGAGAGAGAGAGAGAGAGAGAGAGAGAGGCCAGTGGATTGACGCCCTTTCTTTCCGGCTTTTTCCGTGTAAGTCCAGAAAAAAATCAAAAATGTATCGTTAAGTAATTTTAGAATATTTTATCAAAATTGTTCATATAAAAGTGTCTAAACCACTAAAACGCGCCTAAACCTAAATCATATGGTACCCTATGAAAGTGCCTAAAACCCTATGAAAGTGTCTAAATCACTAAAATTCTACAATAAAAAAGTGCACTCCAAAATCTTAAGAAAATATACCTAAACCCTAGGGTATCCTATCCTACCCTATAATAGGAAAAAATAATAACGTATGAAATTGTATTTATTAATGGGTAAATTAAATGATAATCTTCATAATGTGATCGTTTCTAGAGGTAAATAAAAACTGAGTTCATCCTTAATGAGAATTAACATGCACTTTTCCATCCTTAGAGGTAATTTTCTACTTCCTAGGGAAACTAGTAAGTGAAGAAATAACCAGGCTGACAATGGCATATTTATTTTGGATAACATTAGAAGGTCTAAGTCGTTTGCTCATTGGCTTTGTTTGGTTTGAGTTTTGAGAGAGATTTGCGCATTCTTTTTCCTTTGCAACATCCTGGGTGGCGATACCCTTGTTAATTGTAAAACAAAAATGTCCCGGTGTAAAACTTATATATATAAAAAACCCCTTGAAATCTGATTAGTTTATTAACCTATGCGACACCACCCTTGGCCTTTCGCCCTAGCTTTTTTTTTTTTTCCCTATATCTGTCTCTGTATTTTCGACCTCTCTTTTTATGCTGTGGAGTTGTGTTTAATTTATGGAATTTGTGATTTTCTGATGGGATGCATGGATTCCTTTTATAGATGAATTCATTGTTTAGTCGTATGCTCCTTGTTGCAACGCCGTTGTGTCCCGAGTCCTTTTAATCTTTGTATTCATATTCATATATTAATAAATCCTTTTAATTAATCTTTGTGTCACCTTTAATCTTCGATTTAGGCCCTTGAAAAGTCAGGACAAGGGCAGTAAACAAATTGAGCAGCTCGAGCTCGAGTTTTCGGCTCGTTCTACTCGGCTCGTTCGACAAAAGATAAGCTCGTTAAGAGAGACTTGACTCGATTAAAAAGACTCGTTTAGGAAATGACTAATCTCGGCTCGTTAATACTCAAGTTCGAATTTTTGGCTCGTTTAGCAAACGAGGCGAGCTCAAGCTTGACTCAACTCGACTCGTTTACGGTCATCCATATAGGTCCCGCGTGCCCGTCGATATGTAATCGATAGGTATGCGTATGGCCCACAGAAAGGGCCAAAACGAATTGATGTGTGCACGTACTATTAGCACGTAATGAAATTAGGGGGGATTGCATTTCAGTGATAAAGAGGGTAAAAAAACTCCCCACTTATGGATCACTTTTTCGGAACTGCCCAATTATAAAAAAAAAAAAAAAATTTTTAAGACATGATGTTAAAGACAAAAATGTCCCCAATGGCCACTGAAATGCAATTCCCCCGTGAAACTACGTAATGGTGGATAAAAGTACGTAATGAACCTGCTTGTGTTTCAAATCCGGTGAAGTTTCTTTCGCCAAACCCAAAAAGCTATATGGACTTTCTCCACAAGGCGCACGTGGCCTGTGAAACAATTTTTGGTCAATGGAAACAAACAAGTTAATGGTGACCGTTAAGATTTCAAGAAGGGAAAATTTCAAAATACCAACTTTTACACTAAAATTCAATTAGACTCTCAACTTTTTAAGAAACTTCAATTTTACTTTTAACGTATCTTCCGTTGATTAAAATGTCCTCTTCCGTCCGAATGACTAACGGATTTCGTTAAAAGGTCCGTTAAATAGCGTCCCGATCGACTTTCGATAATCCGAGCTTGTCAATGTGTTCAAAATGTAATTTGAAGGATACCCTCAAGAAATTAGCAAAAAAAAAAAAAAAATGCCGGGAAGAACTTCATCTGAACAGTTTTTTATTGAATAGTTCAATAAAAAACTGTTCAAACGAAACCCTTTCCGATTATTTTTTTGCTGATTTTTCGCGGTTACTCTTAAAATCACGTTTTAATCATATTGAATGACTCAGATAATCAAAATTCGATTGAAATAGGGGAAGTGCGGATTGATCCGGAACAAAACACTCGGCAGCCTCCCGTCTGTAGTTTCTCGGCAGCCCCGTTCGTGCGTGCATCCGTGGAAAAACAACAGTCCTCTGCGCAGCTCTTCTTTTCTAAAATATATTACCCTATTCTTCTATTGCCCGTCAAAATCGTGCGCCTAATTCTTTTACTTAGTCCAAGACTAAGTCAAAATAAGATGTAATGAATAGAAGCCCTTTGGCCCACCATAAAAAGCATGTATAACTCCTATTCTTCTGCTGCCAATTACACCTCCACGATCACGTGCACTGTTGGAACATTTTTAAGGCCCAATTTTTATAGCTCTAGACATGATCTGGAATGTATTTCAATCTATTCTCCAAAAGACCTACAATACAAAAAATCAAGCATTAAACCACTAAATAATAAAATAAATAGACTTAGCAATGATAAATTATGGGGCGCTTATGTGAACATTTACGTGCTTATCATCAAGCAACGATCTCGACACCGCCTTCATTTCCCCCATCAATGCCGGCAGGGACGGAACCAGGAATTTCACCACGCAGGAGCGATCGTACTTGCGAGAAAAAAATATAAATACACAAGTATAATAACATAAATACATTAAAACTCAAAATAACGTAAATACATAAATAATCCGTATAACTAATGGGATCGATCTTGATGAATGTGTCTAGTTTTTTTTTTTGTTGTTGTTCATCTTCTTTTTCATTCATTACAATTGGACGAATTCGGTTCAAAGGCTTTCATGTTACTTGATTTTACCAGTCAAAAGAATTAGAAGTCTAGAACAACAATTGGGAAAAGATATACCTACAACTTAGATTTTACCAAAATTAATGAGGATTTCCAAAATCCCTTCTCCTCCGTTGCTATTTTCTCGAAATTGCCTTTGAAGTCTTAACAATTGTGTGTTTGTGTCAAGAAAGAGGGAGGAGGGGGTTTGGTGTGCCATTGAGATTTTAGAGCAAAAAGAAATAAAACTGGAAAATACTAAACTCATCTAATAAAAGGTGAAAGTTTATTACTTGAATATTCACAATATTAACCCTTGTAGGGTCCTATTTTGCGCGGGGTAGCTGACGTGTGAATCTACGTGAGCTGGAGAGGCGTGATTGGTCGATTGTCAAAGGAAATGAGGGGAGAGGGGAAAGGATCTGGTGAGGTGGAGGAAGAGGACACGGGAGTAGAAAGGACAAAGGCAGCGTGCCGCTGACAGTTCTTCCCAGATGGATCGCGCGACACGAGTCTGAGAAGAATGCTCTTCTTTCTCGGACCAGTATCCCTCAATCTTTTCTCTGAGAATAGTCAGCTTCTGTCTCTATCCGTACATATGTCCTTGCGTGTGTGAGGAGGGAAATGTCGGTGCGTATTTATAGGCCTCTGGGCCTGGGGGGTCCCCCGGATGGCCCAGCCTAGCTTTGACACGTGCCCTTCCTGCTCCCGAGGTCGCGAGGTGACGTCAGCGTGCGCGCGCCCAGTGCGCGGGTAGCGCGCGCCACCCCGCGACGGACCCTCCTCTTCCTCAGCCACCAAACCACTATATCTCCCTCAATTCCCGTTAGAGCAAGGTCGCGACCTGCAACGATCGTATCTCTTCCGGGCCCATTGGTCCTGCCTTTGACCAGGGCGCACTCTGCTACCGAAGCAATCTGTGGGTATCGGTCCTCCTCGCGCTCAAGGACCCCTCGAGGGTCCGCGCGGACCGTCCCCCCTAGCGATGTCTCTTGCTGCTTGTTCGCCTATCTGAGTTCTCATTTGTTTGGGCGCTGGGCCCGCGCGCAGTAGGCGTGCGCGCGCTACCCCCCTCGCGCGCGGCAGGCATGTGTGCGCGCTACCCTCGCGCGCGCAGGGCCCGTCGCCGCAGTGGTTACCTACTTGTTGTTCCCGAGTTGTTTCCACGCGTCGCGTCACAAGAGGCCAGCCAAAGCCTTGTAACTGGTCAACGGCTGATTTATTTTGACCGTCCCTACAATTGCCCCCCGCGCGCGTATGATGGGAACACCGTTGTGCGCGCGCGACTGCTCCTTCGCCAGGGCTCCTCCTCTAAGTGACATCTTGGAATTCCGTAGGCATCCCGCGCGGGAAGGGTCATGGTAACACGCGGCATCTCAAAATAGCCCGCGCGAAGGGTCGCGCCTGGTGACGGTTCGCGCGCAAGGGTCGCGCCTGGTGACGGTTCGCGCGCAAGGGTTGTGACGTTTCGGGTACGCCACAGCTTCTTCATCACTACCGTTACACCAGTTACGAGAACGGTTGGAAACACTGGTGACCCTTCGTGTACGGGAGTGATGGCAGGCTTTAATGGAGGGGGTTCTCTCCTCCTATAAAAGGGGCCTCTTAGATTTTCCATTCCCTCTCCCACCTCCTTCTTCAACCAGTCAACACTCCACTCTCCACTCTCACTCAAAGCCAGTCACCAGTTCCTCACCGTCTCCCCATCAACTACTACTCCTCTCATTCTTCACCGCCGACAGTACCTACTCCTCTCCTGCATGGCGCGCGACGACACCGGTGAAGGTAGTGGCCGCGCCATGGATGGTGATGCTGTCCCGCCGTCGGACCAGTGGCGCCGGGCGCCGTACTTCAGGACCGTCGGCGACCCGTTCTGGACCGCCGTGGGCGAGTTTCAGCCCACCGGTGCCGCGCCGAGCGACCCTGTTCTTATCGCGGCGGAGGCTTCCGTCGAGGATGCAGATCTGGTGCCTCCGTCCTCTGTGCTCAGACTCCGAGTGGAGCGAGGGGATTTCCCTCACTCAGAGACCCGTTTCAACGTGGGGTGCAGTCCCCCCGCCGACTGGCCGGCGTGGGTGAACGATGTCTTGTCTGTTCCCGTATACCGTGATGCGCTGCAGAGGGCGCTGGTTCTGGACGCTGTACAAATATCACGTGACTTGACCCTTCCCCGAAACGACCGCAGCAACGGGAATCTGGAAATGGTGGTAGCGCGGTGGAGCACGGACACCCATACGTTCGTGTGGGCATGGGGGGAATCTGCCCCCTCTCTGGAGGATACCTTTGCGCTGATGCGCCTCCACCCGCGCGGGCGAAGGCTCCTGGATCTCGATACCCTATCCACGGAGGAGGCCGCCGCCGTACAGGGCCTGCGCGCGGCCTTTACCGAGGCCAAGAAGGCGGGGTCTCGATACAGACCGGACGGGACGCGCAGGGACCCACCGAATCCGCGCAAGGCCTCGTGGAGGAACTGGTTGCGGATATTTTTCAAAGACTTTCAGCCCCCGGGGTCTGTTCCATCAGGGCGAGAACCGGGTTTGTCGCTGGGGTGCATTATCGCCAGCCCCTGTACTTGGCGGGATTTCTGGTATATTTTCTGTCGAACGTCGTCCTTCCAGACTTTCCCTCAGAAAGCGTCAGCCCATTTGTCTTCCCGCTCGCGGCCTGTCTCGCTCATGGCGAGGCCGTAGCGCTGGGGCCACTCTTTCTTGGCTGTTTGTACAATCATCTGGACCGTGTACACGCGGACATGGAGCGGTCACTGGGGCGCTATGATATGATTTCCATGATCCACTCCAGTTTCCTCCTGGCTTTCTTCTATGAGCATTTTCCCGCCGTAGCGCCTGTACCATCAGCCCCACCACAGGGCCGGCAACGCTTTTGGGTTGAGAGGTGGTCCGGCACCACCTCGCGCGCATACTTCAGCAACTATTGCGATGAAACGGGGTACTTCGTCTCGCGCCCTTACGCGATCACCCCGGCGGGGACAGTGGATAATAATTTCTTTCTCCCAATGAGCGTGCCGCTAGCAGCCGCGGGGCTCGCGGAGGACCTCGCGCGGGCGGTGATCAATGCCTACTACATGTCTCTCCCAGGTTGGTTGCCGGTTTTGTCGGCGGAGGGGTCGCGGTCAGTTGTATATCGCGCGGACCGGATAGCCAAGCAGTTTGGTTATGACCAGCCGTCCACCAGCACGGCTCCCCCGTTCCAGGGCTTCGTCGAAAGCCAGCATCGCTTCCTTCCAGTCAACCTCGGGAGTTTGATCGCCGGCCGTGAGGACACCTTCCTGCCCGACTACGACCGCTCCGGCGCCTTCACCACCGGCTTCTACCTGTCATGGCGGAGGAACTTAGATTCCTTCGTCCAATTTGTTCAAGGGACCGCACCCACGCCTCAACCATCCACCGTGCTGATGCAAGACACTTCACTGCGCTCCCCTAGGGCCAGGAGTCAAGACTGGCGGGGGCAGCACAGCCAGTGGTCCGTTACGGCTGTGGCCCCTATATCGCGTATGCCCATGGGCCCCGAGGTTGCAGCGGCCGCCGGCCCTGCAGTGGCCCAACCCCGGGAAGTCGGTCGTACTCGGGCAGCGCGAGCAGCAGCAGCACAGGACCCTACCGCTGAGGTAGCACGCGCGCGAAAGTGTCTTCGCACGGTATGTCTGACAGCCTCCCGATAACACTGCCTCGTACAGTGCATTTTCTTGTCTCCCCTCACATTGCTGTGGTTCTTTCATTCAGGTTGGGGAGATTGAGTGCGCGCAGGAGCAACGGGTTCCAGATCCAGAGCCGCCAGTAGTGGTAGCCCGTTTGGCTCGTGCTCCAGTCCGTGCGACCCGTCAAACTGTCGCGGGTAAGCTTTGATTACCCAAGTCTTTACACATATTTTACTTCCTTTACTTCACCTTCACATGCTAAGTGCTTGCCCTGTGTATACTCTGAACAGTTGCCGTTGACGAACCCGAAGGGGAAGAGGATTCTGACAGGGAGACGCTTGCGGCCGGGCTCCAAAGATCAAGGGGTGCCCTTCCTGCGCAGACTGCTGCCCCCCGCGCGCAGGGACCAACTGAGGTGATAGACATTGGAGACTCCCCAGCCACGGAGCGCGCGGGAGCAGGGATAGACATAATACAGCCCCATCTTGGGCCCCGCGCGCACATCCCTGCTGTCGAGCAATCTTCAGCCGTGGTGGGAGGTATGCTCGAACTTTCTCCCGTTTTTGAAGATATTCATGGGGGGCCCAGTAACGTGTCCTCCTCATCTCCAAGTCACGAGGACTCTCCACATTCTGACTCTACTTCCTCTGATGATCCAGACAGATCTCCTTCCCAACCAGCCCCATCAGAGGAACGCGAGGAGACCCCCAGCGCGGATACTCACGAGTCCGTGGGGGGGATTGATGTGGACATGAGAGACCCCGTTGAGCGCCTCCGAGATGCAGAGGAGGATGACATAGCGGACTTGGCCAGGCCGCCCCGAGGCAGCAACGGGGCACAGACATCTACCACCGAGCGAGCTCGGGTAACTCCTGTCGCGCCAAGAGGGCAAATAGACCCACCGCGCGCGCAGCCATCCGCGCCAGCACCCCGCGCGAGATCCCAGTGCGGAGGGATTTGGTCGAGGGGTTTCTGAGGGTCAATCCAATGCTTCAACGCTTCCAGCCGCCCATCAGCCTGTCAATCCTGATTTGGTTACTGATGCGACCAGCCCTACCGTGCGCCGGGGCCCACCGTCACGCCACTCTGTCGCGGGCTCCCTTAGGCCGCCAGCTGTTACCCTCCCCCAGGAGCCACGCGCCCGACCCCAAGAAGGTGAGTCTCAAGCAGCAGAATTTACAGAATCAGAACTGTCTTATATGATAAGAGCAGTAGGCTTTGTTCCAGGTGATGATCTGTTAGGTGGGCGAGGCAGCGAAGCTCTGGGTGATTTTGGGCACGACTTATCTGTGGATGCCATGGCCAGGGAGGCAGAAGACAGGAGATCGATCTGGGACTCATACTGGGAATCGGATCTGAGAGGATGCCACTTTCCGCGGATCGAGATGCGGGAGGATGTCCCCGCGGCCTGAGATCACCGAGAAGCGGCGAGGGTATGGATGGCATGGAGGAGCCAGGGCGAAACGTTGGGGGGCAGTGGAGGAGGAGCGGGCACCAACTCCTCATGAGGTGATTTGCCACTTCCCCGCGGGCCACGTGGACGAGGTATACTATCCTCTTCTGAATTCCATTGCACTGGTCCACCCTGAAACCTTTGCCAATTTCCGGTGCCGTTCCCTGTCCACTGCTGGGTCTTTCCTCACGATGCTTCACGACACTGTTCGTGACTGGAATCAGACCTCCGTACGGGCTTTCACTCCGGCGATGCAGCAGGAACTCCAAGCCGTGAGCCTCGACCTTGTGCCGTTGGGTTTCGACCTCAGTTGGATGATCCAGCGAGGAAGTCAAGTGCTGGTTGGCGCCAGGAGGCGAGAGGTCCAGGAGAGGATCCGCGCGCTGACAGACAGGCTGGAGTCTGCGCGAAAGCAGGTTGCTGATATCGAGGGAGAGCTTGCCGAGGCCCAGTTGGAGGATTTGGAGTTGGCTGCTGAGGCACCCGAGGAGTTTGGCCTGGATGATTCCGTGTTTGGGGGACTGTTGCCCCCGTAGTTATTGGTTCTTCTTTCCTTTTTCTCTTTTTCCGCTTTTACACAGTCGTACCCTTGTGGGGGATGCTGAGACTCTATTACTTTTCTTCTTTGGCTTTGTTTTCTTTTTGTAATAATGATGCAACTGTTTTTTTTTTTTTTTGTTATAACGGCTGTTTTCCTTTATCTCTGTTATTATTTCATTTACTATTGTCATGAAACAAACAGAAAAGGACAAACTCTATTCATTGAATGCGCAATCCGAACAATACATCTCGCTCGTAACCTTAGAGCATTCAAGAAATATCTATCCCTTTAAAGATCAGTACTAACCAACTCTAGCGCCTCTTCGGCGCGCGCAGCCATACCTGCCGCGCACAAAAGGTAATAAACAAGTAATACATACAGCCTTCTCGGCTCTCTTCAAGGGTAGTACTTCTTAATGAATTTGGAATTAACTGCACCAGTCTTGTGCCCATCACTGACGCGCTAGATGGTAGTACCCGTTCTTTGAAGACATGATAACTTCATAGGGGCCTTCCCATCTAGGAGTGAACTTGGGTGTTTCCAGATTTCTCATCACTGCCATAGTTGACTTCCAAACCAGGTCGCCCATCGCGAAGGTGCGCGCGACCACCCCTTTGTTGTAATACTTCGCTACTGACTTCCAGTACCTTTCGTGCTTCTGCGCAACTCCGTCCCTCCTTTCCTCCAGCGCCTCCAAGTCTGCCCTCCTTGTTCCTTCAGTGTTCTCCATCGCAAGGATCATGCGCGCGGAAGGGACACTGAGTTCTGCAGGCAAGACTGTGTCCGCGCCGTACACCAAGCTGAAAGGACTCGCGCGGGTTGACTTTCTCTTCGAAGTTCTGTATGCCCAAAGGGCAATTGGCAAATGATCGGCCCATGTTCCCCCACGCTCATCCAGTAGCTTACTGAGGATCCTTGTCAAAGTCTTGTTTGTGGCCTCCGCCTGCCCGTTGCCTTGTGGGTAATACGCGCTTGAGGTATGATGCTCCACGGAGTATTCATCCAACAGTCTTCCCACGTGTTTATTGAGGAATGGAGTGCCATTGTCCGACAAGACTACCTTGGGGATTCCAAACCTGCAAATGATGTTCTCCTTTATGAATCGTGACACTGCTGCTCCTGTTGCCTTCCCCAAGGGTACAGCCTCAACCCACTTAGTATAAATCTCAGTCGCTGCCAGGATCCATCGGTGAGTACGCGAGGCAGGTGTAATTGGTCCTACCAGATCCATGGCCCATGTGTGAAAAGGGTAGGGCGCGCGGATGGCCTGGAGTTCAACAGACGGGGCGTGAACCAGGTTGCCAAATTTTTGGCAGGCTTGACACCTCAAGACGTGGCGCTTTGCATCTTTTCCCATGGTGGGCCAGTAATAGCCCAAATGGATCATCTGCTCGTGCAATTTCCTCCAGCCCTGGTGTTCGGTCTCGTGCATTTTCTGCAGTACCCTCCCCGCTTCTTCCATCGTCAAACATTTCAAAGGTAACTCGTCGACCGTTCTTCGGAAGAGTAGGTTATCTTTGAGAAAATACCTCCGGGCTGCGCGTACCATCCGCGCGGACTCTCTCCTCCCTGCGGGGAGGGACCCCTCCCGCAAGAAGTCGATGTAAGGCTGCCTCCAATCCTCCTTTTGTTCATTGAGACAGGCGGCCAAATGCTCTGGTTCGACAGCATAGAGTGAGCATCGCGCGCAGGCATCGGTCACAGCAGCCGCATCTTTCTTCATGCCCGGCCAATAATAACCTCGCCTTTGGATTCGCCTATACAGCGCCACCTCGTTGTCTCCACAGCTGGCCTCATGGGTTTGATCTAACTTTTCCTTGGCCTCCCTGAGGCCAACACATCGCGCGAGCCACCCCTGGGGCGCGCGATGATACAACTCTCCGTGCAGAATGACGAACTGCGACAAGTCCGCGAGTGCCATGCTGCCCTTTTCCCCTGCCAACTGTGATCTCACAACACTTCGCCAATCCTCAGGAGCCTCTTTTTCTTCTTCTTCCTCGATTATGGATGGCTCAAATAATTTCACAATCTCTATGCATGCCCTCTCCTCTTTGAACTGTGTTTTTGCGCCCAGCGTGGCAAGGGCATCGGGGAACCTATTTTCTGATCTTGGCTTGTGAACAATACTGACTTCAGAAAAAAGTTTCATCAGGCGCTGGACCGTCGCCCTATATGGTGCGAGCGCAGGCTCCTTGAGCGCATATACACCCTCTGTTTGTAGGATCACTAATTTCGAATCCCCACGATTTCCAAGCGATTGATTTTCCTTTCCTTCGCGGCCAGCAGCCCTAGTACCAAAGCCTCGTACTCCTCGTTGTTAGAGCAGGGAAAGTTCAGCTTGTATGCGAGGTAGAGCTTTTCTCCTGGTCACTTGTGAGCACAATCCCGGCACCGCCTAATCCGCCCCCAGCGGCCCCGTCGAACTTAGGGACCAGCGCGCCTCCTCGGCGCAAGTCACTAGAGCTTCGAAACCATCTCCGAGTAGTGATTCTTCGAGTGCGCACTGTCCACTAGGGAGCTGGGCTAGTAAATCGGCCAAGGCCTGACTCTTAACCCGGGGGGTAACGCACGTGAGATCGAACTCGGCAAGCGCCAGTATAGCCACCGCGCAATCCGGCCTGTGAGAGCTGGCCTCGACAATAGGTGACGGGGTCACACCTGGTAACGATCTGGATAGGGAAGAACAGAAAGTAGTGGCGCAACTTCTGCGTTGTAAAGACAAGGGCCAGACAATGCCGCTCTATGGGCGTGTATCGCTCTTCCGCTCCGTGTACTTGCCTGCTGATATAATAGACTGGGCGCTCTAACCCATCTATTTCTTGTACCAACAGGGCCCCGATGGATCTCGGGGTAGAAGTTAAGTATAGCATTAGTGGTTTGTCTGCCTGGGGCGCAACCATAGTCTGTGGAGATGCCAGAACCGCTTTGATTCTTTCAAAGGCTCCTTCGTGAGCAGTCGTCCAGCGAAACGGAGCCGCACCTTTGAGTAAATCCCCAAATGGTGCCGCGATCTCTGCCAACGCGGGAATGAATCTCCGCAAGTAAGAAATCCGGCCTAGAAAACGTTTGAGCGACTTTTGGGAATGTGGTGGAGGCATGTCCCGAATGGCTCGAATTTTTGCTTCGTCAGCATCAATCCCATGCCGATGGACGAGGAACCCAAGAAACCGACCGGCTGTAACCCCGAAAACACACTTCAACGGGTTCATCTTGAGCTGGAATTTTCTGCATCGCCTGAACACTGCCTCCAAGTCAGCCAAATGGTCCTGCTGCCTCTTGGATTTGACTACCAAGTCATCAACATAAACTTCCACGATTCGATGGATCAGATCATGGAAAATGGCCGTCATCGCGCGCTGGTACGTCGCGCCGGCGTTCTTCAACCCAAATGGCATGATAAGATAGTAGAAATTGCCAAGTGGGGTTCGGAATGCCGTCTTCATTTCATCCTCGGGCGCCATCTTGATCTGATTGTAACCGCTAAACCCGTCCATGAAAGAGAACATTTGGTGGCCTGAGGTGGCATCTACCAGCGTGTCGATGTGAGGTAACGGAAATTCATCTTTAGGGCAGGCCTTGTTGAGGTCGCGAAAATCTACGCAGACCCTAACCTGGCCATTCTTCTTC
Organism: Rhododendron molle; assembly: GCA_025413875.1. NCBI lineage: Eukaryota > Viridiplantae > Streptophyta > Magnoliopsida > Ericales > Ericaceae > Rhododendron > Rhododendron molle. Next base: position 46,224,125 of record CM046393.1, read on the forward strand.
TTAACAGGTACGATGTTGGCGAGCCAATCTGGGTATTGTATCGCGCGGATGAATCCCGCCTTGCGCAGTTTTTCCACTTCCTCTTTGATTTTACCCTCCAGGTCAGGGTGGTACTTTCTTTGAGACTGCTTGACTGCCCTGGAATTTGGAAATATATCCAAACGATGAGTGACCATTGTAGTATCCAAACCAGGCATCTCTTCATAATGCCATGCGAACACATCAGCATTCGCGCGCAGCAGCGTCACCAACTTAGCCTTGAATTCTTCACTCAACGTCTTACTGATGAAAATGGGCCTCTTCGGCCCCACCCCATCGCTCAAATCAATCTCTTCCAGGGGCTCCTGCTGTGGTTTGGGCTCGTCCTGCATGCACTCTGGGGCAGGCTCTGGTTCCAAAACTATCTCTTCGTCATCCGCGCGCAACACCTCGCTGGGGCCGGCGGCTTTGCGGCTGGCCGCTGCCCCGGCGCACCGTCATAAACAGTATACCACTTTTCCCCCCTCTTTCACCTTCGTGATCTTTCTGGGGGTAGTAGTGTCTGTTGCAGTCGGGCCACCCCTTCGCACGTCGGACTCGTGTTTGATATCCTCCCATCGCGGGAGCTTTACACCCCTGGGCCTGGCAACAATCGCCTGGGAAGCTTCCCCTAACTCGGTAAAGTATATTGCATCAGCGAGATGTGCCTCATGGATATCAAATGGTCTCTCTGAGGCGCGTACAGTGATCTTTCTGCCAGCCCAGATCCCCTTCAGGCATTGATGGTAGCTGGAGGGGACAACGGCATATCTGTGCATCCAGCTTCGCCCCAGGATGATGTGGTAGATGGGGTCAGCATCAATGACATGGAACTTGGTGGCCGGGCGAATAGGTCCCACCGCGAGGTCCACAACGACATACCCCAGGGACTCTTTCTTATCTCCTCCAAAGCCTGTGATGGTGATGGGCTTTTTGACTACACGATTCTCCGGAATTCCGACTGCCTTGAAAGTCGTCAGAGGCATGAGGTTGATAGAGGCGCCACCATCAAGGAAAGCGCGCCGCAACTCCACTCCGTTAACACAGGCAGTTACGTATAGCGGCCGATTATGAGGAAAAGGAACACGCCGGTCAACTTCTGTGAAAGTAATGGCATTGGACTCGTCTTTAACAGTGCGTGAAACTGACCCGTCAGCTGACATGCATGCCTCTTGGTGAACTGTCGTGATATCAATGACAGCTTTCGTCATTTCGAAGCGCGCGGCCGGTGTGAAACCAAAACTGTCGAAGAAAGCCTTAAACTTCGTACTGCCCAACAACGTCCGGACGGAAGAGTCTGGATCCGTATTGACCACAGGCGCGGGATGACTTGGGAAATCCTCCGTGATCTCATGGCAGGAAGCCATGCAGATCCAGTCGTCCTGGCTTTCATCGTCGCTGTACATGAAGGGATAACACTCAGCTCGGTTCACCTCGTGATTGTGATTTGGGAAGGGCTCTTCGCGCACATCGCGTTGGCCAATGCGCAGCTCATTAGCCTGCTGCTTCCGTCTGAAAATCCTCTTCAAAGTCCAGCAGTCGCTGATGGGGTGCCTCGTGTGGCGATGGAAAATGCAAAAATCCGGGCTCTCACGATCGCGACGTGAGGGCTCGTGTTCTATGTCTGGCAACTTGATCTCAGCATCAGCGACCCATGCGGCCACCAAGGCCTTTACTTCTTCTAAACTGCAGGGGTAATCAGGCGCGGTCCCATAGGCGTCTCTGTCCTTCCGTTTCCCATTGCCTCCCTGCTGCTTCCGCGCAACAGTTGCGGTGGAAGCGGCAGAGGTAGTTTTTCCCTTCCAAGTCTCCTTCTTGCCAGGTTTAACCACAGAGCGCAGATTGTAGGCGGACTCCAGCAAAGCTGAGAATGTAGCAAGCTTCAGGTTGATGAGGTGAACCTGAAAGTCGCTAACTAAGCCGCTGATGCAAATTTCAACCAGCTGGCTCTCGCTGATGGGTTCGGTACAATCGACAGCGCGATCCTGGAATCGTTTGATGTAAGTGTAAGTGCAGAAAACGAAAAAGGCCTTCGAACAGTACAGAACTGTAACGGCTACTTCTCACACCGCCGGAGTTAAACCTGTAAAACAAACAACGGGTGAGCGCACCTTTGCCGTCTCGTGGCAAAGGCCCTCCGATGCCTAAGTTAGTATCTCGTACTAGTAAAACCCTAATTCTCAGTAGGTAATGAGCAAATAACCAAGAATTGCGTACCTTTACCTCTAGGTTTACCTCATGTATATATAGACACACGTCTACTTGTTGTCCAAGCCATCTTGCTGCCCTAAGCTTCCTTTCTCGTAAAGGGAACCCAGAACATCAGGGATTCTCATTCCCATAACTGCATATTTCCTTTTAGACCATTTAGGAACTCTCTTCTTAATTGGCCGTTCACCCCATTCCCGTTGGGTATCTTTTCCGAATCTTGTTCCCTACTGGGCACATGCCATTTCTGGACCCTTCTGGAGCATCTCCTCCAAAATGCTGCTCCTGTTCGGCCTCCTCGTTGCTGAACAGACTGTCTGGACCAGTGATCTCTCATATCATCGGTCCCTCTTCCATGCGACTGGTCCAGCAACTTCCCTTGCTCTTTGGACCATACCCCTGCTCGGGCGTCTTGGACCTGGATTTCACGTGTCTCCGGTCCCTACTGCCGGTCACCGTATTGCACGGCGGATACTCCGGCTATATTGATTCTGGGCCCCACGTACCACGTGTTCGGCCACACCTTGTACCTGTTCGGGATTACCTCCCTACAGTAAGCAATGATGTCCTCGCCATTCGTCTGAGCTTCCTTGGTGAGGGTAATGGAAGTCACCTTTTCGCGCATCTGGAAGAACTTGGCATAGAACTTGTTGACCATTTCCTCCCAAGTGGCAATAGAGTATGGCTCAAGGTTGACGTACCATGTGTATGCGCGCGAAGTGAGGGACTTAGAGAATTCGCGGAGGCGCAGGTTGGCATCAGCAGCATGCGCGCCAAGGGACTCGATGAAGCGGACAACGTGCTCCTGCGCGCTGCCCTCCTTGCCATCGAACTTCACAAATTTGGGCGGGGTGTAACCTTCTGGATAAGGCGAAGACAAGATAGCCAGCGGGTAGGGCGGTTGGATATCCGGAGGGGGGAGAGACGGCAACACAGCCTTGGCTTTCTCTCTCTGGAGGAGCGCCTGCACATCGGCCAAAGTGAGGAACGGCCCTGCAGGCGGGGTGACGACAGTCGCGGCTGGGCTGTTATGTTCGCCGGCTGGCTGCCTGCGACCACTAGAGGTCGAACCCCCGGCAACGCCGCCAACTAAAACTCCCTGCAAGGGATGAGGCTGCATGATGAGTGGCGGGACCGTGCCGAGGCCTGCGGGCGGCGTGGACGGACTGGCCTGCGACGCGAGACCTTGGTGCGAGCCACTGTCCCCACCCTGGATCGACTGGGGAACCTCGCCCTCGCGCGCCGGCCTAGGCTGGGCGCCAGCAATGGCCTGTGTAAGCCCGTGCAGGGCCGCAAGTAATTGTTTCTGGGTGTCCTGCATCTGCTGCTGGCTGGCCTGGACAAGCTTAAGAGCTTGGGCGGCCGCGTCGGTGCTACCAGTCTCGCCTGTTTCGTCAGAGACAAAATCATCGTGCTGAGAAGTCCCCTTCCCGCTCATGGCTGCCAAATAGACTCTTGAGCAGAATGGAAACGCAAAAGACCCAAAGACACCTCCCCAGCAGAGTCGCCTGTTGTAGGGTCCTATTTTGCGCGGGGTAGCTGACGTGTGAATCTACGTGAGCTGGAGAGGCGTGATTGGTCGATTGTCAAAGGAAATGAGGGGAGAGGGGAAAGGATCTGGTGAGGTGGAGGAAGAGGACACGGAAACAGAAAGGACAAAGGCAGCGTGCCGATTCTTCCCAGATGGATCGCGCGGTACTAGTCCGAGAAGAATGCTCTTCTTTCTCGGACCAGTATCGCTCAATCTTTTCGAGAATAGTCAGCTTCTGTCTCTATCCGTACATATGTCCTTGCGTGTGTGAGGAGGAAATGTCGGTGCGTATTTATAGGCCTCTGGGCTGGGGGTCCCGGATGGCCCGACCTAGCTTTGACATCGTGCCCTTCTTGCTCCCAGGGTCGCGAGGTGACGCGTCGGCGTCACGCGCCGGTCTGCGCTGGTAGCGGCGCCACCCGCGACGGACCTCCTCTTCCTCGACCACCAAACCACTATATCTCCTCAATTCCCGTTAGAGCAAGGTCGCGACCTGCAACGATCGTATCTCTTCCGGCCCCATTGGCCCTGCCAGGGCGCGCTCTGCTATCGAAGCAATCTGTGGGTATCTTGGTCCTCCTCGCGCTCAAGGACCCCTCAAGGGTTCGCGCGGACCGTCCCCCCCCTCGCGATGTCTCTCGCTGCTTGTTCGCCTATCTGAGTTCTCATTTGTTTGGGCGCTGGGCCCGCGCGCTACCCCCCTCGCGTGCGGCAGGCATGTGTGCGCGCTACCCTCGCGCGCGCAGGGCCCGTCGCCGCAGTGGTTACCTACTTGTTGTTCCCGAGTTGTTTCCACGGGTCGCGTCACAAGAGGCCAGCCAAAGCCTTGTAACTGGTCAACGGCTGATTTATTTTGACCGTCCCTACAACCCTCTAGTTTAATATTTTGTTATATTTTAACCCTTAGCCTTTAGTAATTAATGTTGGTATCCTTATATTTCAAAGGTTACTATTATATTTTTTTTTTCAAAATTCTACACAGGGGCGAGCCTATATACTTTCATAGGACTTTCTTAATTTTACATATAATAGTAGTTTTTTTTTTCCCTTGCAGGGGCGACCGCCTCTACTGGCCCATCCCTGATTATGCCCGCAAAATACCAAGATTTATGATCCTGAAAAACCCCCACTCCCCACATGCCTCCATTAGTTTCCCGGATTGTGCCGGAAAATCTTGCATGTCATGCAAGCCCCCCTTTCTCTATATATATAGCTGTTTCTGAATTTCCACCTCTCTTTTTAGGCTGTGGAGTTGTGGTTAATTTATGGGATTTGTGATGGGATGCATGAATCCTTTTATAGATGTTTGGGGAGAGAATAAAGTATCAACGACGTAATTAAGCACCGCATGTTGTCTTTTTCATATAGTATTAGCCCCAGGTGGAAAACAATACATAACGGCCTGTTTTTAGAGGTGGATAGAAGGGAATAAGAGGAAATTAAAGTCGGATATAGAAATCTGGGTGTTCAAGTTACCCAAATAAGAGGAAATTATCATAGTAGGGTTGTTTCAAACGTATATAAGGGACACCACCAAACCTAAGAGGTTCCATGAACATTAGTTTACTTTGTAGATGCCCCTTACAGCATGTTTGGATGGGGTATTGTGATGGGGTGTTGTGATATACCCTCTTTTAGTACCTGGACTCCAGCCCAACACCCCGTTTGGAAAGTTCAAATGGAGGGGGTTTTGTCTTTGGCCCTCTTCGACAACACCAGCTAAGACCGGCTGAGGGGGTCTTGGCGATGGGCAGGGTTGGACCTGTTGTTAGGGAATCCCTCCTAATCCGCCTCCATTTCGGACGATTGCACCCCTCGTAATCTCCCTTTCCTACCCCGAGGTACAACCAAATATCTTAGGGCTAACCAAGTAGAGCCCTAAAATCAAAAACTAACTATAAATCTTTAGGATAAAATAATCAGAGAAATAGGATCTTCGTACGTTCCGGTTCAAACGGATTGAAAATTAGAGTACTTAATTTTTAAATATATAAACTGTAGGTTGAAAAATTAAGTGTTCCGAATTTCAATCCGTTTGAATGGGTGGGAAGATTTTATTTTTCTAATCATTTAATTCAAAAGGGGCATAATTATATTTTGATTCTAAGACTCTAACTAGTTGATTAACCCTAAGAAAGTCATACAACCAATGAGAGTTCTAGAGTCAAAATTTAATTATGACCCTTTAGAATTAAATGATCAGAAAAATAAAATCTTCCCACCCATTCAAATGGATTGAAATTTGGAACACTTAATTTTTCAACGTACAGTCTATATATTAAAAAATATGGTTAAAAAATTAAGTGCTCTAATTTTCAATCCGTTTGAACTGGTACGAAGATCCTATTCCTCTAATTATTTTATCCTAAAGGGTCATAATTAATTTTTGGCTTTATGACTCTCGTTGGTTAGCCCTAAGATATTTGGTTGTAAGACTTTCTTAAGACTAATCAACGAGAGTTCTAGAGTCAAAATTTAATTATGACCATTTAGAATTAAATAATCAAAAAAATAAAATCTTTGCATTGATTCAAACCGATTGAAAATTGGAACACTTAATTTTTCGAGCTACAGTTTATATATTAAGAAATATGATTAGAAAAAAACGAAGTGTGAAAGATTAAAAACGAATTTAATCTACAGTTGTTAGTAAAATTGACTTTTTCAACCAACAATTTATATATTAAAAAAATGAATTTTATCAAATTAAAACTGACTTTTTATTTTGTAATATTATTAAATTAGTACATTTATTAGTGAAATTAAATATTAAGGCTTAAAAGTGTGAAAGATTAATTATATTTGTAATTATATATATAACGTAATACATTATTAAATTTGGGGCTGCACAAGGGCAAAATGGTCATTTGATAGCTTTTTACATCATCCGCACTTCCTTATACCCCCTATTTATTCTCCATCCAAACCAAGTGCTATTTAATACCCCCTCTATAAACATCACATCAATGTGATTTATTCCTTATTAACCAATACCCCCTACTATCCAATCCTCCTTATTACATAACACCTCCAAACTTAATCATGCATCCAAATGAGCCCTTAAAGTACAAATTATATGTAGTGGCCCCGGAAATGTGGCTCGGACATTCCTGAGCCAGGTGCCATTGAACTTGCCAGCATCAGCCCATTGGGTTCACCACAAAGTGTAGCTCTGTCCAGTGTTTTGATGTCTCGGAGTCCTGTCATATTGCTTGGTTACATCGAGCGTGACCGAGTCTTTGATGTCCGAACGATTTGAAGGTAAAATCTTATCCTCGTGCACCCGAGCTCTCGGGCCATGTATGTCATCATGATGTAGGCTAAGGCGGTTATAGCAAGTGGATCACAATTACGGCCAGCTCAAGCCATGTGCTCTGTAACGAACTTATAATTCGATACGTATCACCCGAGATAGTTACCCGAACGTATCCTCCACACTCTTACTTGTGTCTTTGCTTTGTAAATAGGATTGTAAATATATGTAGGTTACCTTCCATGCAAGAGTACGTTCAATCCTTGTGGCTAGTCAAAACGACAAAAATGAAGATATAAAATAGAAAAAGAATCCTTGTGGCTACAAAAAGAGGCACAAGTTAAACGTGCAAGACTTCTTCTTTTTTTGTTTGGATGGAGCTACACTAGAAGGCCTAAGAGCATCTCCAATGGGTTACTAGGATAAAAATGTGTTTCTTTATGGAAGGGCAAAAAGTGTTAGCTATAATTAGTGAGAATTATTTCGGACATATGAGACAGCCACCAAATAATTAGTTCGGGTTCCTGTAGCGAGGAGAAGTCGCGGAAACTTGCAGCGTCCAGAAACGACATCATTTCAGACATATGAGACAGCCACCAAATCACCTAAAAGGACGTCGTTTCGTTTTAATGAATCTCAATCACTTAAATGACGAAAACGCTGTCTTTTCTTTCCTGTTCTTTCCAATATTTCACAGTTTTCTTTCTCCTCCAAATTGACGAAGGTTCTTGGGCAGACTATGGCAACTCGACCGGTACCACTGGTATAATTATAAAATCCAATTTCAAAGTGGGCCTCTATGGTCCAAAACTGGACCAAGTACACACATGGAGACTGGAGACTAGAAGAGAGCCAAGCGGAGCTAGTCCACCAATTAATCACCAAAAGGGAAACACTCAAAAGGGTTGATAAATGTACTACCGAAACGCTCATGCCCGTGTTCATTCGTGAAAAGCTCGTTTGAGAGCGATTTGTTACCCAAAGAAACCAAATTCAAAAATTTTTTTTGATGCTCGTTAACCTTTCAAATCAAGTTCCAACAAGCTACTGGCTAGCTCGTTCGAGAAAGAACGTTCAAAAAATTCTAGCTACCGGAGATCGGATTGTGATTGACTTAATTTAAAGTGTTGGGTTATGTCCTTATTCGGCCCAATTGGTGTTTCGGCTCGGCCGGATAGGAGTTCCTGTTCGGCCCATAGGTATTTTTGGTGCGTCCCACTGTATAATCTCTTGTCGAAGATTCAAACCCGCTAGTGAGCTCTCTCCCGAGAAGAGCCCCCACCCCAGGCAAAACCACTGCTGGTACAAAATTTTCAATGGAGTTCTAAAGCTGTTGTGCGGAGCGATGGCTAATGATTTGATCCCACGTTTCTACGCGCGGTACGCCCATTTTACCAACGCTTATTGCAGTTTCAGATTGTCAAGTTTCTGTGGATTTATCTCTAACTTGTTGTATTGCCCCTTAAGCAGTACTCCTATTCTTCATGGATATAGAGAGAGAGATAGGGAAGGAGTCGTGGACTGCCGGCAGTGGAGGCGGAGGGGAAAGGGGGAAGCGTGAATTGACTAAAGAATCCCTAATTGCCTACTCGATTAGATTGGTAAGGACGATTCCTTTTAACTATACGAAACAGAAAACTATAAGATCATGCGGACGTTTTTCTCCTGTAAAAAGTGAACAGTTAGATCTCGATGGAAAAATGGGGTTTATGTAACTTACGGCAATTGATTGGGACACAAGGCTCGATTTGGTTCGGTAGAACTGAAATTGGATAGAGGATTGGGATTTGGGTGGATTGAGATAAACTTGAAAGCCTAGTTCAAAAAGAAAAAGAAAAAGAGAGAACTTTGAAAAATCCAGTTTTAATTTTAATTTTAGAAATCGTACCAATGAAAACATCATTAGGGGCAAAAAAAAAGAAAAAGAAAAAAGAGAAGACAAAAATAAACTAGCACTTAGAATCCTAATCCTAATCTGTTTAGAATCCTACTCTCTTCGGTTTTCCTTGTCCCACGCTAGTAGGAAGTAGTTCTACTCCATTAACAATCCATTCTGTCTCTTATTTATTCGAGATATACACACACACACACATACTGTTCAGTTTTCCTTCTCAATCTCTAGTAGAAATTTACTTGACGAATACCCAGCACACCCCATTGCCTGGGCCTGTCAACGGGCCGGATCGGATCCGGATCCGGCCCGGATCTGATAGATCCGAATCCGATAAGACTTGGATCCGATCCGAATCCGATAAGACTCAAATCCGATAGCGGAAATCCGGATCTGATCCGAAAAAGAAAAAGAACTAAAGAAAACACTTAAATGGGGTTGCTTGATTTTCATCTGTTCAGATTATGAGAAGGGAAGAAACTATGTTTGATATGCTAGTTAAAATTTAATATTTTGGTTATAAATCTAAAAAAATTGAACCAAAGTAACTAATGCAACCACCTTCACTTAAGCGAGCAGTAAATCCCCTTTGCGGTCAACAATTGTTTTGGGATTTCTGAATTTGATATACATATATGCTAATTGCCTGTTTACACAGAATTTTTTGCGGACTAATTATTTTCGTTTTCCAGTGAACCATTAGTTTTACTCAAAATCATGGTCTCATCATCAATCTTAACCCCTGTTCCAATATGCCCTTTCCTCCTCTTCATGTCTGTAAGGACTCTCTGGGCTTCAACAAAATCATATGGCCCCGTGTTCAACGTTGAAATCTTAGTATCTCTTTGAATGATTCTTGTGAAGTTGTATGGCATTGGATGTAGGTCCATTATCTGCCTTACGTTCGTTCTTACTTCTAAAGAATCAGCATCTCGATCGAAAGCACACAAGTTTCTTATGCTTGTTCGTGACACAATCAGGTTAAAAGTTAGAAATTGTATCTATTGTAACCAACCTTAATTGTGGTTTCACAGTCTCATTTGGACGTTGTAAGTTTTTTTGCTTTTATTGTTTTATGTGCTGAATACAAGAACCAAAAATATATTTGCGCAGTCGTTCTTGGGGTCATATTACCTTATTTTGTTAAATCACATCTTTCTCGGTGAACAATGAAGAGATAATCAAACAGATCATGTGCCAATTGACTGCCCAGCTTATTGCTGCTGGTGGTTTCTGCACCTGGATTTGATGTTTCCTTACTCATCTGAGTTCATTCTTCTGTTGTCGTATGATGCATTTTAAGATTCAAGAAGATTGTTGCCACTCGGGGGTTGTCTAGACTCTGGCATGGGATTATTTTATTTTGTCCCACTCTGAGTGGTAAATTCGCTAACTGGACAGTTGTATCTGATATTGGAAATGCATTCTATTTTGTCAAAATTGTTGTTGTATTGGTCTGGCGTATCCCGTGCATGCAAGGCTTGTATTGTTTCTTGTTTTCAATGTTTCATAACTTGCAAAATAACAATCAGAATTGCGTTGATATTATAACTGGAGCTTTGATTTGGATCTTTCTTCTAGCATGCCAATAGATGAGTGTTTTTTTGGGGTTAACTCTGCTAAGACTGTTTTACGCGGAGATGCTAATGCTTTGAACTGGTAATGGTGAAATTGAATTTGAATGGTTGGATTCCTAGTAGACTTTTAAGTTTTTGTTGCTATGGTATCATTTGGCTAATTGTGCCCTATTCTGCTGCCTCGGCTTGCCGATCACAAGCTAAAGAGAGTGATTTTATTTTTGTTGCCTTTTACTATATCCCAAATTTTGGTCATCCATTTATGCTGGAAAACTTTTTTTGTGATGAGTAAGCAATGCCTTTTTCAAACTTGATAGGAACATGATGTACTAAACCAAAAAAATGCCATAGCAAAACATCCATTACTAATTATCCACCCCCAATAGGATTTCGCTTTAGAATCATGCAGTGCCTGATAGGATTTCTCTCTCTCTCCTTGTATGCATCTTTTGTCTGAAAGTTGCACATATATGTTTTCCATGCTTGTAAGTTGGATATAGAAATCATTACATTGTTTTGTTTGCGCAGCTCCTAGGATGACGACAGAAGCTATTTTGGGGGATAGTTTTGATTTCCATATTGGCGATAAGTCTTCTCTCAACTTGTTGCATCGGCATTGAGAGGTATTCCGGGGAGAAAGAAACTGAACTCGTCAAGAAGAGCAAAAACAACAGTAACATCAGAAGAGGCAGTGATGTGGTCATTTGGATGGGAGATGGTGGTGCTCTATCTTCCACAGCTACCACAACAGCTGTAGCTGGCAGCGCTAGTGGCGGGCATCACCACCACCACAATGGCGCAGGATGCGGTGGCGGTGGAGCTGTAGTCTGCAGCGCTAGTGGCGGGCATCATGGTGGACACCATCACCATGGCGCAGGCTGCGGCGGTGGTGGTGGAGGAGGATGCGGTGGTGGAGGGTGCGGGGGTGGTTCTTGAGGTTAAGCCAAGTTATGCTTCCCCCTCAATTGATGACACGGTTATATGTTCTCTTTAGTTGACATGTACAACCTTCCTTTCCGGAATTTTCATCTCCTTTGTCCGTATATTTTTTTCACGCTTGGTGTGAACTTCTAGCACGTCGAAAATGTCCGTGCCGTTGAAACATTTGCCAATTTTCGTTTACATACTTCTGTTAATTAAAGACCTGTTAGATACTTGTGACATGACTGGATCCGATCATGAATATTAATAGTAATATAGATTTAGGATACTGATTTTGGTGCTCCAAAAATGTGCGTAGGCGCTCCTCTTTGCACTGATTGTTACCGTACAAAATTGGAGCGCAGAAATCAATTTTTCAGATTTATATAGCTTGACCTCAAGTAATTGAGAATAAACTTGGGTTCGCTTGGTTTGGTCTACTCCATCCATTTTAAGTTTGAATGTACTGTTTCCCTGGATGATGGATAGTGATAATCATCTCTTCAATGTTTTTTTATTTTTAAAATTTTTAATTTTGGTACGTATTGTCAGGTTAGAAAACTGTTTCTTTCAGCTTATCCAAGCACCGCCTCTTCTATGTAGTTAAACACCACCCTTTATTTCATGATAAAAATCTTATCTGAAAAACATGCATGACATATTTGATATAGATAATATTTGAGAAAAACAATTACTGTATGAAACATTATTGCCACGCAATATGATATTTAATGTGGTACATTATAAAAGCATTTGGCTAGATCTCAGGTTCGAAACATTTCAAGTGCTATCAATTCTTTTGGGGTTAGTTCATGCGAATCTTCGCTCCAGTATTAATTGGGCTCTCCGTAAATGGGCGGTGAGATAAGAGTTTTCAGGATTAGTCGAGGTGTGTGTAAGCTGGTCCAGACACCTGAGTTACGAAAAACAAATGCTTGAGAAGTTTTTATGTTTTTATTTTTACTGCTTAAGAATAAGATTTTGACTAGGAATATTTTTTTTTGTTTAGGTTAGGATTATCATCGTTCCTTATTTGTATTTTGATTTTCTATTTTATTACGATCCTTCTTCTACAAAAATTCGGATCTTATTCTATCAATTTTCTTTTCTTTAATAATGCTTTTTTTTTTTTTTTGGCATGATTTTATCTTCCTTAACGATTTTATTATATAGCCTTTAATTTCTTTATTAGGAAGAGGTTACCTTGTTTGATTCTTACCAAATATAAAGGATTACTATACAGCCGATCATTCAATATAAAACTAGGAATTCCAGAAAAGAACCAAAAAACTGGGAGTATTACGTACGTACTAGCCCAGTTTACGTATGGATTTGTGTACATAAAATAAAAGAAGCGTTAGATCGTTTTGCGATACGAGTAGTACTAGTTAAGGAAGCAATGAAAGCTTATGCTATCGCCCTAATAGCATGCGGTTCCGTGGTGGCTGGGGTTATAATCTTGTGGTGTTTGATCAGCAAGGTTCGGCGAAAGAAGAAATGAAGTACGCGTCAGAATGTAACAGTTCACCCTGCCGAACGTGACATTGAAAGAGGTCGTGAGAAAGGAATGGTTGTATTCTGTGGCGATGGATGTTGGGATTGTGGTGGAGGCGGTGGCGGTTGTGGTGGCGACGGCAGTTGTTGTGATGGATGTTGGGATTATGGTGGAGGCGGTGGTGACTGTGGTTGTGGCGGTTGTTGCGGGGGCCTTAGTTGTGATGGATGTAGTTGTGGATCATGTGGTGATTGAAGTTACTTTCTATTCCATGGCTGTTAGGCACTCAAAATTTGAAGTTTTACAATGTTTAACTCCTAATATTATTCGTCATTTTACAACAATTATTTGGTTTGGTTCATTTTGTTCCACATGCCCATTGTTATATAAATTGTCAGTTATTTTGCTTAGAATACTGTTTGCCCAACATGTGGGTGTGTTCAAAGAGCATCCGCAAGCGTGGATAAGCAAATTTAACAATGCTAAAAAAATAACTCGCATTATAATAAGCAAAATTACAAGTCTTTTAACGTATAATCAAATTCCACAGATTCTATAACCAAACTTAACAACTTTTACCAATAACCAAAACTCAATAATCAAACTAAATAACCAAACTCAAAACTCAATAAATAAAAAACACCCCACATTGAAATCGTCTCATCGAGATGAATAATTTGGTTTGATCGGGTACGTAATTGGAACTCATTTGCGATTGGACAAATGTGTATTATGTATTATTGGTGTTTTTTTAGTTAGGGATGCAAAAATAACCAATGTAAAGGTAAATGTTGTTAAGTTTGATTATGAACTAAATGAATAATCAAATGCTGACGTGCCACATTTTGATTATTGGTTTTTATTATTACCATTGTGGATGCTCTAATAAACCAAAAACATAAATATTCGCACTTTGGTCCTTGGGGTCGTATCCCTATTTCAGTTTAAGCACATTTCTTTGCTGCCCATGGATGACTAAAATTTAATTTAGGGTCATTATGATGGCCCACATAATATGGCACATATGTAATTACTGGTTTAATAGGGACTCCATATTTTTAGGCCCTTAATTAGTCCCTTACTCTAATGTGATGGGCCTTCAACTCCGTTCAACGGCCTCAAGGTATGTTTTACAGAAAATTACCAGCCGGTCTAGTTTTTTAACTTCTAATTCTCATTAAGGATGTAAGAGCTGTTTAATTACGTGCAAGGATAAACAGAAGTTGAAGTTACCGTTTTACCCTTATTTCCTTTATTTTCACGCATTTGATCTCTCTCTCTCTCTCCTCGTTGCAAACCTTCTCGCTCTAGAAACCACCACCTGCATTCTCTTTCAATTCTCTCGGTACTCTCTTCAATGGCTTACCCCGGCGTCGTGATTATAATGCTGGCGACACTCTTGATCGGAACCGCGATCGCTCAATCGCTGTTGTAACTGCTGACAATGGCGCCACGGGCCGCCGCTCAACCCGCTCCCACGCCGTCTACTGCCGCAGCTGATCTCGCTCCCACGTCGTCGACCGCCTTCGCGATTCCGCCTCCGTCTCATGCCCCAGCACCTTCCCCGTCTTCCGTCCAGTAACCGCCGCTCAAAATCCACTTTTTACAAACAAAGTGGATTTTGTTAATTTTTTGTACCGGATTGAGAATCAAAGGCATGGATTTGTTTGATTTACGATTTGTTAAGTGGTTAGATCATAGACGTGTTGTTAAGTGGTTAGAACAAAGTGGATTTTGTTATTCTTTTGTACCAGCGACAGTGGAGCTCCAGCGTTGTTGCAGTCCATGAAGAACGATGAGGTGCTGTCGTCGTGTTCTGTGAAGCCGAGGCGGCCGGTGAGCGGAGGGAAGAAGTACAGAGTTAACTCAATCCTATCAACTGCTCACTCGAGATCTGCGATCCCTCTGTACTAGACAGGTATAACAATGGCTTCTCTGTGAATTTCACAGTGTGAAATTGTGGGAAATTGAGAATTTTGAGAATTTCACACTATGAAATTTGTGAAAAGCGCTGCGAAATGCTGGTGAGGGATTGATGGGCTTTGCTTAACAGAAGCACTTCATAATCCGATGCTTGTGGAAAATCATTATTCAGTTGGCTGCATGATTGGCCCCATATATATATATATATATATATATATATATATTTTGCAGGCCATGTAAACAATAGAAAGATGGTGTCTGAATACATGTTATAAAGTTATTTGATTCTTTGTACCCAGTGTTGTCTCCATGGGAGGTCTTTTGTATAGTTCAAGTTTAACCATTTCTATGGTCCTTTTTATACTGTCGTCTATTTCAACTCTTATGAGAGCAACATTGCAACTGAGTGGAAATTTTTATAAAGAGCTTTTGTTTCAGCCCATGTTTTTATGACCTATAGAATTCCTTGTTTTCCTGGTATAACCTTCTTCAACAATTATATTGGCAAAGGGGTTGGAAATCTAACTTCCAAATATCAACTTGAATTGCGACCTTGCATCTGTCTCATACTCAAATTGATTTGTCATCCTAGAGGTCTAACGTTAAAACTAATATACTTTGATCATGATTTTTGGGGTAGAATAATTGTCTTTTCTTTACTTTGTGACTTAAGTTTGATAAGCCTTAACTGGTTATTATTATCACATTGAATCTGTAATAGTTGCATTCTGCTGTATATTTCAGAGGTGAGATTTTTTCCTCGGTTCAGAGCGGTTTGCTTTCGACAAAGTGGTCCATGCATTTTTCGAGCCTTATAGTAAGTATGTTGTTTTGTTTTTTCATCTTGTGTCTGTGTTGTTATTTTTTTTGGCTGCTCAATGCTTATTCCTTTTTCTCAATTTTACACTATGAAAATGACCTATCTATGGGTGTTTTTCACAAATTTCACAATCTGTCTGCAGCAGCGGGATTTGGTTTATCTTCTAAATATAGTAATAACAGCTTTTCCACATCAATTGTTCTTGCAGTGGCAGTTGAGGTTGGAAGTGATGTAATGGATAACACGCATTGTGACCGAATAAGGATTGACTCATTACATTTTACTGCAATTTTCACTGGATAACAATGAATCCATGACTCTACATGCAGCAGAAAACAAGAAAAGCCTACAAGACTTGCCCCGAAGTCTACTCAAAGATATGGCTATAAGTGCTAGCTTTCGGAGTTTCTCAATCGATACAAAATCCACGACTTCATATACAACTAGAGAAATTACAAATACAACTTTCAAGTGATAAATTTTTATAGTTTGGCTATAGATACAAAGGAAATTCACAAAATTGCAGTATTCAAACACAAATTGGCCCACCACTCTCTTACCCCTCAAACTGGATTTGGACTGGAGGGTGGACAAGAAAAAAAATTTGATCTGAAATCAGAGAATTCAAGGAAACATAATCTGGACAAGAAAAAAAAATTTCACACACCCCTGTGAAATTCACATACCCCTATGGGTATGTGAAATTGTTTAAAACACCACACACAACAGTATATTCACAATTTCACACACTCCTGTCAAATTCACATACCCCTGTGGGTATGTGAAATTGTTTAAAACACCACCCACGGCCGTTAATTCATAATTTCACATACCCCTGTGAAATTCACATACCCCTGTGGGTATGTGAAATTGTTTAAAACACCACCTACGACTATAAATTCAAAAATTCACACACCCCTGTGAAATTCGCATACCCCCGTGGATATGTGAAATTGTTTAAAACACCATCCACGGCCGTAAATTCACAAATTCACACACCCCTGTGAAATTCGCATACCCCCGTGGGTATGTGAAATTGTTTAAAACACCACCCACGGCTGTAAATTCACAAATTCATACATCCCTGTGAAATTTGCATACCACTGTGGGTATGTGAAATTGTTTAAAACACCACCCACGGCCAGTAAATTTACAATTTCACACACCCCTGTGAAATTCGTATACCCTGTGGGCATGTGAAATTGTTTAAAACACCACCCACGGCCAGTAAATTCACAATTTCACACACCGCTGAGATTCGCATACCCCGTGGGTATGTGAAATTGTTTAAAACACCACCCACTAGTAAATTCACAAATTCACACACCCTGTGAAATTCGCGCATACCCCAGTGGGTATGTGAAATTGTTTAAAACACTACCCAGGCAGTAAATTCACAATTTCACACACCCCTGTGAAATTCGCATACCCCTGTGGGTATGTGAAATTGTTTAAAACACCACCCACGCCCGTAAATTCACAATTTCACACACCCCTGTGAAATTTTCATACCCCTGTGGGTATGTGAAATTGTTTAAAACACCACCCACGGCTGTAAATTCACAATTTCACACAACCCTGTGAAATTCCCATACCCCTGTGGGTATGTGAAATTGTTTAAAACACCACCCACGGCCGTAAATTCACAATTTCATACACCCATGTGAAATTTCCATACCCCTGTGGGTATGTGAAATTGTTTAAAACACCACCCACGGCCGTAAATTCACAATTTTACACACCCCTGTGAAATTCGCATACCCCTGTGGATATGTGAAATTGTTTAAAATACCACCCACGGCTGTAAATTCACAATTTCACACACCCCTGTGAAATTCACATACCCATGTGAATTTGTTTAAAACAACACCCACGGCCGTAAATTCACAAAATTCACATACCCCTGTGGGTATGTGAAATTGTTTAAAACACCACCCATGGCCGTAAATTCACAATTTCATACACCCCTGTGAAATTCCCATACCCCTGTGGGTATGTGAAATTGTTTAAAATACCATCCACGGCCGTAAATTCACAATTTCACACACCCCTGTGAAATTCGCATACCCCTGTGGGTATGTGAAATTGTTTAAAACACCACCCACGGCTGTAAATTCACAATTTCACACACTCCTGTGAAATTCACATACCCATGTGAATTTGTTTAAAACAACACCCACGGCCGTAAATTCACAAAATTCACATACCCCTGTGAATTTGTTTAAAACACTACCCACGACCGTAAATTCACAAATTCACAGGGTATGTGAATTTCTCCTTGATAGAGCTCACAGCCTTATCTCAGAGGGAGAGATGCATGGAGGAGACCACCCATATTCTATGTTTGAAAGACTTGGAGGCATGGCTTACTGATGTTAGATTTCCAAGTTACGAGCTTTGAACATTTGCATTGAAGCAGAATGGAGGGAAAAAATCCTGCGTCGGCAACCCAATTCATGAGGAACAAGGCTTTGTCTAGTTAGGGAAGTGAGAAAGCTGTGCATGACTATTACTATTGTCCTCTTGGTTCTTTCTTTTTTTTCTCCCTTTTCTATGGAGGTGTATATGAAAGTCATCTCTACCATGTCCATCCTTGTGGGTAATTTGAACTAAATTTCTAGGGCTTTTTCGTGTGAAATTGTGTGAAATTGAGAAACACTGTGAAATTGAGAATTTGTTAGGGCTTGAAGATCGGTTCAAACAGTATTCGTGTTTGAATACTGAGAATTTGTGTTCGACTACTCGTACTTTTTGAACCTGTTTACATTTCATTCAAATGTGATACATAGTGAGATGAAGTAGTAGAAGGTGAGGTGAACTTGGAAGAATCTTTGTTGGAAGTATAGCTTGAGTACTTGTTTTGGCTGGTCATAGAACTAGTACTGGTGCGTTGGAATCAAGAGAGGCATTCACATGCTAACTCTACTTTTATTCAGTTCTCAAACAAAACATACAAATACATTTCACTCTCACTCACTCACAACTCACACACAAACACATAATCTGGTGGGGGAGACCCCCTCAGGGGCTCCCTACGTCTCTCTCTGCTCTCAGATTTCTCTCTTTTGTCACTCTTATTCCCACACCAATTGCACACAGACACATACAATACATATACACAAAGAAAATGACTCCCATCCACAACTTAGATCTAGCACACAAACACTCCACGTACTCCATTTAATTCCACCGAATAATGCAGCTAGCTACTCGGCCCATGTCCATTATCCTCATTTCCTCTCTTGTTTTCTGTCTCTCAACTCCTCACATAAGGCCCCACAACTAATTAAGTTCATAGTGTGAATTTGTGATTATCACTTTGCTGGCCTTTTTTTCACACTGCGAAGTTGTGAAACTGTCTCACAACTTCTTTCTCTGGTTTGTAACTCTAGTTTATACAGATTATAGAGAGAAAATTGTATTGCCATGGGTAAGAAATCTTGGAAGAAGATTTAATCATCAAAGGAGATTTCCTTAAAAGAGTTTCAGGATTTGTCCAACGCAATGGAACTCCAACGATCTGCTCGTAATACTAATATTCTGTCAAGGAACTTAATAGACATCCTCTGTTACACATCCTTGAGGAAACCACCGAGTGTGAAATTTACAAATTCGCAGTGTGAAATTCACAGTCCAACACAATTTCGCAGTGTGAAATTCACTTTTCCGGTGACTTTTTCAGAAAAAAAAAAACCCACAAATTCAACCTTCTTCAGAGAAAAAGGCAACATGAGAAATACAAATTTGATATGTTAGAATACCTATACATTTGGAGGCTGGCAATAGCACAGTCAAACACAATTTCGCAGTGGCAGATAAAAAAAAAAAAACCACAATTTCGCAGTGCGAAATTCACAGAGGAGTGCAACTGCGAAATTTGCCACACTTACATCACCTCAACTTGGTCGGACTAGTTCTTCAATCTATGCAACTGGTACACTCACGTCGTCACCAAATCCCCATCCATGTGCTCGGAAACACGATCACCGCGAACCCGGAAAACGTTGAGTACATGCTCAAGACCAGGTTCGAGAACTACCCAAAAGGGAAACCGTTTTCCGCGATCCTGGGCGATCTGCTGGGGAGGGGCATCTTCAACGAGGACGGGGAGCAATGGAAATTCCAGATGAAAATGGCGAGCCTCGAGCTCGGCCGGGCCTCCATCCGATCGTATGTGTTCGAAGTTGTCAGTCAGGAGATCAAGAACCGGCTTATCCCTCTCCTGTCCTCGATCGCGGATAGAGAAGACTCCACCGCGGTTATGGATTTGCAGGATGTTTTCCGGAGATTCTCGTTCGATAGTGTGTGTTAGATCTGAAAACGTCAATGGTGAAGTTCTCGGAATGCATATATATATATATATATATATATATATATATATATATATATATATATAGAGAGAGAGAGAGAGAGAGAGAGAGGGGGGTATGGCTAGGGGTGGTGGGAGAGAGAGAGAGAAAGAGAAGGGGAGATTTGATCTAACTGTGTGCTGGTTAGAGTTTCGCAAGCGACGGATGAAATGAGGGTGTTTTGGGCATACAACTTTGTGGAATCCTTAGGGGTACATTTTGAGATTGGGTTGGAGTTTGAGGAAATACGTGCCCATTTTTTGGACCGGCCGGTAAATGGCCCTATGTTTTAGTGGAGGGTGCGAGCGTGCATCGCCCTTTTTTTGGCTTGGTGGCTGCTATAGGTTGGGGTTGGGGTTGATGGGGCTGTTTGGATGGTGGTGTGGGGCTGTTTCGTATTCAGAGGTTTTAAGAGGCGGCGATGGCGATGGCGGATCTGGGTTTGGTTTAA
Source organism: Rhododendron molle (assembly GCA_025413875.1). Taxonomy (NCBI): domain Eukaryota; kingdom Viridiplantae; phylum Streptophyta; class Magnoliopsida; order Ericales; family Ericaceae; genus Rhododendron; species Rhododendron molle. Next base: position 46,244,562 of record CM046393.1, read on the forward strand.
TAGTTGTTTAGGATTGGGTTTTGTTTTGTTTCGGTGCATTGGTTTTCAGACTCGGGGGTGATTCAAGGGTTTGTAGGTGTTTGGGTGGTTTTTTAGGAGGTTTTGTGAATGGTTTGTGGGCGACAGCAAAGGAGGCTTGAAAGCAAGGAGGTTGCAACGGTGCAGGGGAGTGTCAGTGCTATGGAGGTGATAGTGGTGTCTTTCTCAGGGGTTCGGTTCATGGCTTGGTTGCAGCAAGCTCAGAGGTGCACAGCGGCGACTTCGGATGGTGGGGCCTGGTTGGGTTGCGAGATGTCTGTGGCTAAAGTTTCTCGGGGCATATTTGGAATCGGCAACATACGGTGGGTTCATGGCGATCCTCCCGACGGAGGCGGCGGCATTTCGGATTCAATTAGGTGTAGGATTTTGGATGGCAGGTGGCTGTGGGGTAGTTTTAGGGTTTTGTTGACCAATTGGGCCTTGGGGTAGTTGTGAAGAGTAATTTTCATTTTCATTTATCCTTGTCCTTTTAATTTTTATAATTTTTAAATTCGGAGATTAATAAAATCTTTTTGTTGATAAAAAAAAATAGATGGGCGGAACAAGGAATTTAATTTGCCCTGGGCTAACTTGTACAAAAATACGTAAATGTTCAAAAGTAAAAAAAAAAATTTACACTGTTGGAGTGGTACCATACTGAAGTTGTGCACATTACGTCATTTTAGAGAGTAAAAATCATTTCTCATCGAATATGAGTGGATATTTTCAACAAGTTCTCTTTCAATGAAGATAGTCATATAGGATGGGTTGGGCTACAAAGAACAAATAAGGTGGGCTAAATTTATTGGGTTAAAATTTACATAAAAATTTAAAATTTCCTACCTTAACCTTAATGATATGTACTTCCGCCATGAAGTGATCTTCAAGTCTTCTTCTTCTTTTTTTTTTTTTATGGTCAGTGGGAGTTATTATTCAGGTAGGACACTGGTAGTTATTATTCAAGTAGGAAACTGGCATATACTCCGTATGATACAAATAGGCACGAAAGAAAGTCTAAGAGAGAGAAACTTGTCCTCCACCCAGGGGCACAATGCTCTTTGTAAAATCATGCTTACGTCAACTTCAAACAATTACGGGATCGCTCAAGTTCCGCATGAATCGATTCGAGTATGTCGCTCTTGATTATTTAACTTCTAATGCTTGTACTGCAATAATCATATATGATAGTTCACGACCTTGGCCTAAACTTAGGTTGTTACTCTCTCTGTCCCAAAATGTTAGACCTGTATTGGACAACGTGTTATTTTAGATTGCTTATATCTTTTGAGTTATAATGTTTTATGTGATTTGAAAACTTTGTTTAGTAGTATTAATTAAAATCTACCAAATAAGATACGTATTGCGTATTTTTTAATATTCACATTGAAAGATATAGACAATTAAAAATGACACACTATTTCAAAAGGATCTAATATTTTGGGAAGGAGTTTAACACCATTAAGGAAATTTACAGTTCATTCTTCTGTCATATTGGAATCCACTTAAGATTCAAAAAGCTTGTTTCCGCTCAAGGGTTGTCAGGACTCTAGCATAGGATCACAGTTTGTTCCAATGTGAGTGGTAAATTCGTGGTAAGACTAGGAGAGATAAAATAAGAAACGAAATTATTCGTGCGATGGTAGGATCGGAGTTGCTTCGTCACAATACAATTCGTGACTTTTGGGTAACGCACACGCATTGGATCGACGAACTTGGTAGAAGTCTGGCATTAAATTCGCGGCCTGGTTCTGTGCTCGGTTTTGTAACGATTCGCATGCTGTCTTTAAATTTCACGCCTACTGCGGAGTCCATGTTATGCAGAAGAGTTATGGAATGAGAACGAGAAGCTGAATAATGAGCGCTCTGGCAATACACACGGCATTAGGGCTAGAGAATATCTAGACAAACATTTTAAAGGTTGAGTACGAAATTGGTTAAATGTGTACATTGGGAACAAAATTGGTAGCTCGCTAATACTTTGGGGACTAAAAAGGTAAAGAGAGATTCTTGACATGTGAGGATGAGAGTGAAATACCAAGGATGCCCCTCTTTGACGGAAAGACTAAACGGCATTAGGGTTAGGGACCATTTAGACACACATTTTAAAAGTTGGAGATCGACGAAATAAGTTAAATGTGTACATTGGGGACGAAATTGGCATCTGGCTAACACTTTTGGACCAAAAAGGTAAAAAAGCCTCATGTTTTGATTCAAGAGCCTGTTTTTTTTTTTTTTTTAACAACAAAGAAAGTGATATCTCCGTAATATAACAAATATTACAAGAGGAAGGAAATAGATAAAACCCAAGAAATCATTAACTGTAGTACTGTGCAAGGTACCAAGCCATCAGAAATTTCTTCCACAATATTTCCATATGAATCTACCACTGTATATCAAATTTTTCATGCGAATACTCCCGCATCTTCTTTGCGCTCTTAAAAAGATTCAAACGATTCGAATACCGAAAACCTCCCTTTAACGTCTTTCTTGCCCTTAACTTTTCTACTTGCTTTGCATTTGTATCATTGTTATTATCATTCTTTAAAACATCACTCAAACTAGATGTTGCCTCAGCTGCTGTGAGATATATATAGCTCACCTCACTTTTCTTATCGTTCAAACACGACCTCTCTTTCTTTTAGAGCCCTGCCAAACTCTCACCCAAAGAAGATGAAGGGATAATAACAATTGATGGGTTCAATGTTTTGCCAGCCCGTATGCACGAACAATATTTGACCTATTCGTCTACTAGAATGATATCTAATTGTTCTTCGCTACGACACTACATTAACACGTTAAAGCTTTTTTTTTTTTTTCACTGCGTAACTTACTTTCATTTATCAACTGATCACCCAATCGGTTATTGTATAAATGTTCTTATATTGGGAGGGAATTCTTGTATAGAATGGCTAGCTAATTGGGACATTATCCAAATTTTCCGGGCCAAATTTATGCATTAAATGATACAAAATTTAGAATAGTATGTTTTCCTTGATAACTCAGGTGTTCCGGGTCAGCACACGCGAAATTTAGAATATTGAGTGGAGTCAATTGACGCTTCGCTCTTGTTTACCGCACTTGACCCTGCATCCAATCTGCTCTTGCATAATTTCGTTTTCTTTTCCACCTAACTACTAGTTTGATCGAGTCTTTGCCTACAGACAAGGACTTGTAGTGTTGTTGAGAGAGTTGAAATTCCTGAGAATGACTAAAAACTAGGAGTATCATGTACTAGCCATGTTTATATATTTTATCTGTTTGCATATATAAATGATGAGATATATTGGTTTGCATAAATAAATGATGAGTCGATGGTTTTGCGATACAAGTAGTATTAGTTAAGGAAGCAATGAGTGGTTATGCTGTCCCCTAGCTAATAGCAGGCAGTTCTTTGGCGGCAGGGGTCATGATCATATGCCGTCGCTGTCTCTGCAGAGTTTGCGGAAAGAAGAAACAGCCTGCGCGTCCTCAGCGTGCTGCACATGGCAAAGGCAATGCTTAGGGAGATTGCGTCATCATCTGTGACAGAAGCGGCGGCGGTGGAGGATGGGGTGGTGGAGGATGTGCTGCACGTGACAAAGACGTTGCTTGGGGAGATTGCAGCATGAGTGGCTGTGGCGGTGATGGTGGCAGTGGCAGTGGAGGATGTGGTGGTGGAAGTTACGTTCCATTCCATAGCTCTTCACCACTTCGTGTTTACCTACCTATATTTGCCATTGTGTGGTTTTGCTGTTTTATTTTTTGGGTAAATTGGTTTTGCTAGCGTGTTCTCAACATGGTTTCTTTTATGAGTTTGATTGTTCGTATTTGGCCATTTTTCTGAATATCGTGTGTGTATTGGATAAAAAAAATGCTTATTAGCATTAAAGACAATGGCTTTGTAATAAGTGCATAAAATATTGCATCCTTGATACCAACTTTTTTGGTTTTTTTAGTGTCCAGATCCTCTCCCCATGTCTCTCTCCAAGGATCTTTCCAAAGGTTTTGACTAGGAGGCGACAACAAGTTAATGAATGCATCCAACGGCTCATAGAAAGCTAGCAAATTTATTCCCAAGCCTTGAACAATACGACGACGCCGTTTCTTCAACATGGCCCAAACGGCAACCTAACTAGATTGATTTTTCCGTTTCACTTCCCCAACAAACAAAAATCTATCTGTTAACCAGAACAATTAGCAGAATCCAAAACAAAACAAAACAGAAGGAGCAACTAGAACTGGTAGCAACGATAGTACTTGCGTCTAAGTTGCCCACTGTGCCATTAAGGTTGGTGCCTACGGCTCCAATTTTGGGAGGCCTCATTATTATACGTGTGTATGTTTGTATACGCAAGTTTTTGTTTTTTTTCAAGAACCATTTCGATTGTTAAAAAGGCCTTATTTATTTAGGTAAAATGCCTCAGATAAAAAGATCTTCGTGTCAAGATTGATCGTTCAATAATAAGACTAATCTCTTTCATATTTCACATTCTATGTTATACACTAGAATTGTATGCACCAGAGACCTTCTTGAGTAAAAAGCTGACATCTAAAAACAAAGAAATAAAATTTCAATGCGTAACAAAATCAATTAGATTAAAATGTTTCAGATTATTAAAGGCCTCACACTCAAGATTTCGCCCAAAGCCTCCAATGAGGTTAATTGGGCTGCCCATGACCATACAAACCCCAGACGCTCCCAAGTCAAAGAGACACCATACAAAACCTTTCTCCCCAAAACAACCCATATACCACAATTGTAGTACAATGCTGCTGCAATGAAGAACCATTAAATTCCCTTACCATCAAGAACCAAACAAAAGACCTCACCATGAAATTCCCAAATTCCCTTACCATCAACGACTCAAGAACCTACCCATGCCATCAAGACTACCCATGACCAATAGATTATTGATACAGTACTACCAGTCTGCAACCCACCAAACCAGACAAGCATCAACAGATGCACATTTCAGAACCATGAGTACCATACCTGCAGAAGTTGAACCTGGTAGCAGCTTCTCACATCAGGTACCTCCATTTGCTTCGATCAAGGTGCCTGAGCCTCCTTAATACTACTTCTCAGCCACATCAGAAAACCCCATTTTGACTTAACCCAAGAGGCCACTCTGATTATTATTTATGATAAAACACTTAATATGTACTCCCTCTACAATGACTTTCTTTTAAGATATTAATTTCTCCATGACGGTTAAAACTAAAGAGGATTAATTAAGGAATAAAAGTTCCAAATAGACAAACAATTTACAAATCCAACATTAGAAATGAACCATACGACGAATGTTGAAGCATTAAATTTATTTTATTTTATGCTCGAGATATTTATAAATGTGTGTTTCACTGAAAACAACAAAATGACGCCTTGGCTGTGTGATCGAAATGCGTGGGCATGTCAGAACCACGTTTGGTCCGAGTGTGGAAAGAATGACTTCTGAACAGACGAATTACGCGCAATAGATGAAAGAAAACTGATTTTCGTGCTCCACTTTTTATTGATGGCACTCCAATTTTAAAATGAAGTTACTAGTAACTTCATGAACATAAACAAAGTGGAGCGCCATCAGTAAAAAGTGGAGCGTGAATATCAATTTCCTAGATGAAATCCACCGCCGGTTCTTTTTTGCCTCACCAAAGAGAACTTCACAATTTTGTCAGGCGAAAGTAGAAAAAGTAGCGAGCATGGTGCTCAAATGTTAAAAAAATGCCATTGAAATTAAAAATGCTAGGGATTTCCATTACCCAAAACAAAGTTAAAACTATGGAGTTGCTCATCGAAATGTGCAGAAAAATAAACATAATGATGGACCATGAAAATTGAAATAGTTGAAAAAATAATAATAATAAAGAAGCACTAGTTGTGTGGTCGGGGGACTTTTTTTCTTCCCTTTTTGTTGCTTTTATGGAGTTAACCCATAGAAGTTGAAACTTCAAAAGCTTGCACTGGCAAAACCGTAATCCACGTCGTTTCTTTTGCACAAAGCACTGCTCTCTCTCTCTCTCTCTCTCTCTCTCTCTCTCTCTCTCTCTCTCTCTCTCTCTCTCTCTCTCTCTCTCTCTCTCTCTCTCTCTCTCAATATTGGTGATATGGCGCTTTTACACGGGCTGTCATTTTTTTTGGTAGAACCAATGTGTATGGTAAATGTAGTAGGACACTCACATAATTATGCTGAGTATATAAGATCATTACTCCAACATTTGCATGATCAAAATTCTAAGAAGTTGACTTGATGGTCAAGATTTGAGATTTATGAATTTTCTTCCATTTAAATCTCGGATTTGAAATCTCGAGATTTCACTCTGGCTTTAATTGCAGGCTCCTGCTAGTGGGCCGTAAAATTAATCCCCGAAGAAGTAGTCGAGTCACGCGTAATCTTGTCTAGACAGGAGTTATCAAAACGAAATATTCCTTTGATCAAGCTTGTTATCCGCCATATAAAATGACCGACGCATAGCTGTACCAACTATTTTAATTGCCTAATTTGGACCCCCGAAGTACCTAACTTATTAATAAATTTTCCACTTATTGAGTCATAAAGTCCACCAACACGACTGGTATAATTTCTCCCCGGCCAGCTCATTTCCCCACGAAACTGATGCAAAAGATTTTCGGGATCAGGAGAATATGAAAGCAATTGGCATCGCAATCACAGTATTCATTTTCTTGATCACGGCAGCAGTGATATTGATCTGTCTGTGCAAAGGTGGGCAGAAGAAGAAGAACAAGGGTAGTTCCGTCCAAGTTGCAGCAAGAAGAAGAGGTCCAGTTTCATCTGGCAAGGCTTACGGTGATGGTGTTGCAATGGGCCACCACGTAATGGATGGGGGTGGCATCGGTGATGGTGGCGGGGCTGCCATTCTGGCCGGTGCCGTCGTATTCGCCGCGGCGGCTGATTTTGCCAGTGTGGGTGGTGGTGGTGATGGTGGCAGTAGTCATAGCGGCGGAGGCTTTGGCGGAAGCGGCTGCGGTGGTGGAGGAGGAGGTCCTTGAGTTTGAATTCAGGTCAAACATGTATATTTTTTGTTTTGACTGTATTTTTAAATCTTTGTTAATTTTGGATTTTTACTGTTTGTATTTTTTCGATATTTTTATTCCAATTAGCATCATGTTAACTCACTTTTTTATAGTGGTTTATCACATGCAGCAGGAAATAAAAAATTGTTTGGATTTTAATTTGGTGTAATGGGTTGTAAAGTTGAAACAGATCCGCTTAATTTATGTTGCTCTGCCAATGAGCATTGAAAACTTGCGAATTTCCAATTGGGTGGGCTTATAACGAAGAAATATTCCAATGACCATCTCCAACTTTGGCTTAAAAAGACGAGATGTCAAATTTTCTTAGAAACTTATGTGACAATTTGACATTTATAGTTGTAAAGTTTTTGGGGGTAAAATAACCAAAGAAAAAAATTTGACATCACTTGTCAAATTTTACATGAGAGATGAGATGTCAAATAACACATAATAAACATTTGACACTTTAATTGGACTTACTACATATGCCAATTCTTCTACTTAGCGTGCCATGTCAAATTTACATTTTGAGTTGGAAATGCTTTGAGAGTACTAATAGTCAATTCTTACTTCAATTAAAAATAGGCTGTTAATTGCCACTTCCTTTTTTGTTAACGGCACTCCCCTACGAGTATATTTTTTGTACAAAAATATACTTGCAAAGAAATGCCGTTAAAGAAAAAAAAGAGTGGCAAAATCATTTCCCTAAAAATAAAGTCTTACTTTCAGAAAGATTTGTTCTCTAAATCTCGTGGTGAATAGTATACAAGAGTGGCCAACTAAACTTGGCAAAGAAATGGAAGTTAACTTGCATTCTAAATTCTTGGACCAAGTGGAACTTTTCACCTAATTTATTCTCCAAATTGAATGCAGAACCAAGCCACATGGACAAATTCAACTTTCAAACTCTGTTAGCATTTCGTTGTCTTTTCCACTCAACTGCATGCGTCCCAACTCCATTTTTTTTTTCTTTTCTAAAATGGTAGAAAATTTCATTCATACGAAGATGCATACAACTTAAGACTTTCTCGAACATAAACAATGACAAGAGGGTTAGATTACAAGCATATAACTCCACAACCTCACAACAGCAACAACCTCCTAGACGAAAAGAAGCCGGCATTGAGGATGGTTGACCATCCTTCGCAACCACGGTGAGCAAGCAAGCGACAAACGGATCCTAGGAACCACAAAATAAAATCACATCAAAACCTGTAAAAACATTGTTAAGCCCTAGATCTGGAGAGACCATAATCTGGGGTAGGAAAACTCAAACTGGGGGAGACCCGACTGGAAGGAAACACAGAAAGACCCGGCCTAGTTTGATAACAGAGATAGATGGATGGGATTCGTAAGGAGATGGGATTAGGATTGGGATTCGTAAGGAGATGGGATTGATAATGAGAAGGGATTGATAATGAGTATGTTTGTTTGGGATGAGATTACATGATGAGATTATTAATATCATGTTTATTTGAGATGGGATTGGATTGTTAGAAGAAATTGGTAAAGAGAAGGGATTGGTAATGTGAAGGAGTTGGAATTGGATTATTAATACCCCTCAATACCAAGTCCCACGGCTAATACCCCCTCTATTAATCCGATCGGAGTATTAATAGTCCCATAGAATTATTACTCCAATCCCAACCCTCAAACCCGTTATCAAACGGGGCCCTAAAACAGAACCCAAAAGCTAAAAACATAAAACCTAAAACCTAATCCTAATCATCACTACTGAAGCCGCCGCCAACAAAAATACCATCGCATGTTGCAATCCAGCACCATCTATAGACCGTTCTCCTCCTCGGTACTGTCTGGCATGCGCAAGATCTACAGACTGGAACACAAGTGGGATGGGATGAAAAACACGACCGATGAGGGCTTCTGACCATGGGACTTGCTATTCAAGGACGCTGGACTTGTCGTTCACGACCATGGGACTTTCTCACCATGGGAATCGCAACCGTAGACATGCTACCGAGATGGACGAAGAAGACCTGGAGTTTGAATGGGGATAGAAATAGTAGATGGGCTAGGAAAAGAGGAGGGGGGAAGAGAGAGAGAAAGCGAAAGCGAAGAGGAGGAGAAAGGAGGGGGGAGGTGCTGCCTCTCCCCCAGGAAAAACCCTATTCGGCAGAGCCTTTCGAGAGGAAGGAGGGGGCGTGCATCCCAACTTCGATACTCCGTATAAAGTAAATTCTTCGTAGGTTAATCTCATCTCAGAAAGTGAAAATTAACTCATAAATACCAGAATTCAACCCAAAAACATGCTTCACATTTCCTACAAATTTTAATAATTTCAAACAAGAACTTTAACTTTCAAATTGCACATTGCATATATGAGATGGGACTAGGATTTCATTTCCTAGAAGGCGAAACTTCTCATTAATCAAGATGGCCCCTGTGTTGTGTTGCGTTGTGCTGCATCTGCAGGGGAAAACGCGTGAAAAAAGAAAGAAAAGGCCGTCAAATATTGTCACACAAAGAGGAACTGTTCCTCCACCCCTACAAGATTATGGCGTTATATATCGGAAGAGGTGATGGTTGTATTGTTGTCTTCATCTTAGGAGCTGGTGTTGGTCTACGAGCTGGTGTAAGCAGTAACAGCAATGTAGCAGGGGCGGCTGTGGTGGTTGTGGCAGCAGTAGAGGGTTTTGTTATGCTATGGCATTCAATTTCATAGTAAATTCATGGAAAATTGAGTCTCTGATATTGAGAATTTAAGATTGAGGTAGTATAGATATGTTAAAAGTATTTACTAATATTTTCCCCACCTGCAGATGGGTAAACTACTTTGAGTAACATTCACCTCTTTAGTTTCCAGCAAGTACAAATCATTCAACCAAAAAACTCACATAGGGACACAGTGAACAAAGCACAATACCAAATACGAAGAGTTTCTAATGTTCACAACAATCCATGGCAAGCAAGAATTACAGAATTCTCAACTGTTTTTTGCTTATTTGGAATTACCTTTATGGTAAACATGAACAATACTCACAAATCATGATATACAGGCTATGAGATGTAACACACTACTAGAATTCCTGCCTAGTGAGATATACAAACAAGACAATCACCCCATACAAACAAGACAATCACCCCGTATCTCTAATCAGATATATGCCTGATCTTCACTTTTAAAACTCGACTCTGCAAACTAAAAACCATGAACGTAAGAACTTTCACACGAAAGAAACCTCTTTCTTTCCTACTTCCGAATATTCATCAAATTTCCTGGGGCTTGATGACTCCTGGACCAATAAATCATCATCTTCTTCAACAATCTTTTGGGGACGTTCAACACAGACCTTGTTCTTTGGATCCCCATTATTAACTTCTTCAGATATAAAAGAATCGCCACCAGAGCTGGACAAGGGTTTGGAAACAACTGGAATCCCTTCAACTCCAGAGTCACAAGCTGGTGATGGAACAACGCCCTTATCAGAAGACTCCGACCCAATAGGAATACCTCCCTCTGTCTCCACAGTTTCAGAACTGACTAGGGGTTTCTTAGACCCTTTACGGGATAATGTGTGCTTTAAAATGCTCTTAGCTGTATCTTTAACATGTCCCTTTCTAGGGCTTTCCTGGTCACTACCCTTGGGACTCTCTTTAGTATCTTTACCTGCTGCTCTTGAATTTTCAATAGGGGATAGTACAGAAAGGTTGTCATCCAGAATGAAGTTCACATCAATCTCCTTTTCATTGACCGCCTTAAGATTAGCATTAGCACGGGGCGATGGAAGAAGCTCTTCTTCTGTCCTATTCAAAGCACCCTCCTTTTTGGAATTCCTCTGGAATAACGAACCAATCTTGTTTAGACCCCTCTGCACTTTGTTTGGTCGATTTCCTTTATCGTTACCTTCCTCACTTTCATCACTGCTGCTACCATCGTCACGATTAGACCCAGGAGCCGTTGATTTAATTCTAGGGCTTTCCTGGTCACTGCCCTTAGGACTCTCTTTAGTATCTTTACCTTCTGCTCTAGAATTTTCAACAGGGGATAGAACAGAAGGGTTGTCATCCAGAATGAGGTTCACACCAATCTCCTTTTCATTGACAGCCTTAAGATTAGCATTAGCATGGGGCGATGGAAGAAGCTCTTCTTCTGTCCTATTCGAAGCACCCTCCTTTTTGGAATTCCTCTGGAATAACGAACCAATCTTGTTTAGACCCCTCTGCACTTTGTTTGGTCGATTTCCTTTATCGTTATCTTCCTCGCTTTCATCACTGCTGCTACCATCGTCAGGATTAGACCCAGTAGCAGTTGATTTAAAACTTCCAGTAATGAGAATCGGTGCTGCAACAAGCTTACTCTTCCCTTTCCTAGGCTCCCAGACTGGTGGAACTTCACTTCCTGGATGGTGGACCCATATCCCAGTCTCTTCTTGGCCTTCAATATCGATGGGTTCAAATATATCTGCCACTTTTGGAGTCATTCCTGGTATTCCATTATCATTCGCTAAGGAAATATTTTCGTTGTTGTCGTTCGGTGTTCCAATATCAAATGACTGATCTGGTGCCTGCACACATTTGCGTCGATTACATAAAAATTCCTAATTGACTTTCTAAAATTCCTTCCAGGCCATAACTACTATGATCCGACTGTGTTTTGTATTTTCATTTTTCAGATAGGAATGATCTGACTGTGTTTACAGTAACACTTGGAATTAGACAATTCCCAATGTTTTATTGGATAGAACTGAAAATATATAAGCGTGAGTATAAGAAGCAGTGAATGGACGGAAAGTGAAAGAATGAAATTTTTTAACATACATTTGGTTGACTAGAGAGCTTTTTTTCTACACAGTTACCGGATCACAGTCGTTATTTATTTGATTTGATTTGAATTACATGAAAGATCAAAGAAAAATTCTAATTGACTCCCCTGCCTATGAACATATGATAAGTTGCAGTCAATAGAACAGGACAGCGATCCTAACAATACAAAAGAACCCTCATGGTAATCTCTAATTTTCTATTGGAGATGAGCCATGTTTTCAAGATAATACGGTTAGGCAAAAGGTTCCAACTTTCTCTCAATATGATTCCCTTCATTGCAAATGAACTCCACAAAACGATTTTCTCTTCTTATGCCTTCTAGAAACTCCCCACTTTCCCAAACGGGGCCTAGGAACACTTATTCACCATGATTCAAAGAGAATTTTGAAATTTTCAACTGTGGTTTCGGCTTCAAAGTGAGACATAGACGTGCTTCCAATGCCATGAAAAATGAAATGGGCTCACGTCCCTAAGCAAATACAGATATAGGATTCGGACTTTAGGGGTCGAACCATTCCAACTAGATGATTATTGAACAAGCTACTAGTGTAATTTTATAACTTACGATCACCCCTGCCCATTGATCACATGGCTCCCCAGCTAATCATTTCAAATTAAGTAGAACTTCTGGGAGAGAAAGGGTTACCTTCCTGCTGCCTTCGACTACAGTAATAGCGAGATGCAATCTGCCCATTTTAATGTTCTGAAGAGGCAACCACATGTCATGCCTCTGGCCATCCCTAAGTTCAACAATTTTGATAGAACAATCTCTGCAAAAGAAGAGAGAGTTGGTCCATCAAATAAGAATGTGCAAAACAATCACTATTTACAACAGTCACATCATCAAATGTGAGTGCAACACGGATTCTTTATAATACATGCATTTGTTATGACATTACCCAAGAGCATCGTCAACAAAATGATCTTTGTCATGAACTTCAATTTCTAGTACGTTAGGTGAATCCCATGTGAAAACGGGGACCTTAAATTCCTCACACCACTTTGGAGCCAGTGTTTTCTTTTGTGTGATAGTCCTGAATCTGTAAGGACCAAGCTGCCCTTTCACATACGGATCAGCCAATCCTGAAAAGCAGGTCCATCTACTAAGCATAAACTTCAGATATGGGCTATGTCTTGAACAGGTGGATATTTAAGCTTAAACCAACCATTTAAATCTGAGGGCTTCATGTCAGCTGCTTCAATAACTTCTACGAGAGCATAAGCAACTGGTTCCTTTTCATCCACGAAGAACCAACTTTCTGTCATATGAAAACAATGTAACTTGGAGATTAGGACCTTCAAACAATCGGAAAAAGGAGGAAATGACTGCACAGCCATATCAAGGGGCATAATATCTACCATAACAGCACCATAAAACTTCTGAGAAACTTGCACAGAAAAATAAGCTAACACTATGCTCATCTACCACACACACACACACGGAGAGAGAGAGAGAGAGAGGTCCCACTACAACTACCTTGCTGCGGGGCAACAAATTTCTCCATGTCAACAACCAGCATATTAGGCTGCAAACATTGCAAAGATTCATATAAAAAAATACTTCATTTGGAAAAGGATATCATACATAACTGAAACCTTACTGCTACGGTTTTTGGAACAAATAATAAGAGATGTTGTAAACTGTAAGTCAGGAGACTCAGGACTACGGAATTAGCAAGGAAAACTTAAGAAAAAAAAGAGATGACAAGACAATTTCCTAGATAAAATGGAGTAACGAAGTCAGAAAATTTCACCTCAACTAGGGTCTGCTCAAATACAAGGGACAGCAGGTTATCCTAATCATGGAGGGAAAAAGAAGTTAAAGAAATACAATACAGAAGAGAGAGATCCACGTAATTATCACACATGGAATATAAAACTAAATTACCACATATCCAGCGATCCCTGGAAGTTCTGTGACATCAATCCCATGAGTGAAAATAGGTTTCACAGTCATCTGAAAATATGGTGGCTCAACAAAGCATACTCTCAAACGACCAAGAAAAGGCCAGTGGCGAAGGAACTTTACCCCAACCAAGACCTAGAAGATACAAGGAAAGGCATTTTAGTTAAGAGCAACAGTAACAGTTCACAGGCCATTCCATGAATTTGAAGCCGAACTGCCACTTTAGCAACCAAGGTCACAAGATAACAGTACCAACTTAAGAAACTGTTGAAATAACAAAAATAAAAAATAAAGTCTAAAAGTTGTACAAATTCCACGAAGAACAGCAGCGAGACTACGTATGACGATATTTTAAGTAGCCTAGGATGATCAAGTACCTCACAACCACCGAATTACAGATGCAGTGTAGGATACATAAAATCTTGTCCAAAAATGGAAACGCAAAAAATAAAAGCAGAATTGCAAGGACTCATAAATCATAATTGATGCGCATGTCAAACAGAAACATTAGCACAAGTCTTTTAGAATCCCCCACAGAACTCAAGCTGAAACATAAAGCAACCATTCATGTGCAGTCGATAGTATTGCACTCCGTTCTGTGACTTTTTAGCACTAAACCAACCTCTTTGCTAACCCCCCGCCCACTTAACTTAATCCCATCTTTTGTCCTCTTGGCTATAATTGGAGAGAATAACATGGAATGCTCAGAAATAAGGAATAAAGTTTACAAGCACAAGTGCACAATCGTCTATCTAACATGGACCCGTGTACGGGTGTTGGAGTGTGTGCGTGTATCTAAGTGTGTTTCATCCAATTTCCATCTTAAGGACTCAGGGATAAACCAAAATATTCAAACTTCTCAGTAGAATTCTCGTATTTTCTCGGATAAGTATTTTTTACAAAGTGCCTTGGGACATTTCATGCTCATGCATAATATAGGAGTTTCACATATTTCATGGCAAATTTGGGTTACAAATTATGCTTGCAATGGGGATAGTCCAACAAAATGTATCGGATATGATCCAGCACCCTCATCCGAGTGTGGAGTGTCCGACACAGGTATTTATGCATTTAGAGGAAACATGCAACATATCCTCCTGGAAAGTAAGGAGTTCTATTATGCATAAATAGTAAATACTACTCCCTTCGTCCCACTTTAACTTTGCCCTACGGGAATCCGTGCATTTTCAAACCCCCAAAAGTATATTTCTTTTTATTTATTTAATCCGATCCATGATTACAAGTTTGCCAGGTATCTTAGCACCATTATTGAGTTCTTATGCTGCGATAATCGAATACATTAAACTATGAACATATACCACAGAAGGAAAACATACACCTTGCAATTTCAGCCTACACTAATAATAAGAACATTTCTGGTTGTTACCTTCCCTTCAACATGCATACCCAGCAAATGCAACTTTGCCCACATTCCAAAGCCCAGTCTCCTTGTCAGTTTCATAGCAAGTATTGCATTCATATCATCTGCAGTACGAAAATTCATTCCCAACTCCATAACCTGCATTTAGTAAATTCGAAATTCCAGTGGCTAAGAAATGGAGATAGTATAACCAGGAAATAATACATTATTGAATGGTTCCAGAATGACTGAGGCAGGATACATACCAAGTGGTCATCACCAGTGGGTTTATGAAGAACCCTCATTTCTGTGAACATAGGTGGTGATCTTCCCATATAAAGATGCTGAACCACAGCTTCTTTCTATATTTATACTGAAGTAATTATCAGTTCATTCATATGTTTACAATCAGAATTCAGAAATAAAATAACAGACAAGGTCACAAGTTCGTTCTCAGACAGACCAATAAAAGCGGATCACAACTACTTAATGTTCAGCTATCAACTCCACAAGATAATTCATGGATGGAGTACAACATAACATGGAATAGTAGACACTACATCAACATACATAGCAAGTGTTTGGGAAGTATATACATTGGGGTTAAATGTCTCTCAACTTAAATCAAGTTACAACTGATTTCAAGACATCATATCACCCAAGAGTTCAGAAGCAAAATACCCACTATCCACAAGTGGTGCAATCAAAACTGTACAGATGTGACAATAAAAGCGCCTCCCTAAAGGGGGCTGGCCTGGTGGTCATGGACTTGGGGGTTGGCTCCCTCCTAAGGTCTTAGGTTTGAAACCTCTCAGGTGCTATCAACTCCTCTGGGGCTAGTCCATACAAACTTTGGCCCGGTTTAATTAGGACCCCGGCTAGTGGACGGTGGGATCGTTCCCATGGGATTAGTCGAGGTGCGCGTAAGCTGGCCCGAACATCGCAAGGAAAAAAAAAAAAGATCTCCCTCAAAGACGAAGGCACTTTTCCAGACAAATGCATAAAATAGAAGCTCATGATATTAGGAGAGTATATTCATACCACAGTCCATGGTTTGTACTTCTGCAAGAACCAAGGTACAATAGGGAGGAGAACTTTCTGTGAAACAATCTGTTCCATACAAACAGGCCAAATCTTGTCCATCGCATAGTTCAACCATCGCACAGTTTCAGAATCAGACAGTGCCTATAGAAAAGCAAAGACAAAATTTGATGATCGATACATATATGTTAGACTATAAAAAACATTTTCCTAATAAGTCTAAATTTCTCAAAGAATTTTTGACTTCTTTGCCTAATCTTTTTTATTCTCATCAACCAAACACAAAGGGGCATGGTTTAGTACATACATGTTCATCATAGACAGTTCACAAATCCAACCACATGGATTCATAATATGACTGAATTGGTCCACAAAATCTCTCAACTAAAGTAGAACACACATTGAGTTGATACAAGTTTGGTCCAACATGGATTTGACTAAGTTAATTCCTAACTTTAATATTCAGAGCAATCACAATCCTACTCCGAGCTAGATGAATAATTGGATATCTTAGACTTGCAGGTCCATTCCAATAAAGCGAGGTTAAGACTTTGTTAATGTTGTAAATCGTTTTACCAATTTCGTAAGTGTAGAGGGAGTAGGCCCTTCTTTTGCTAATGTTGTTTCCGGGTATAGGTCGATGAGATCGTTGGGTAAAGATAAAAATTGAAGCTCGGGAGGAAGACGTCGATTGCCTCCAAAGAAGTGTAGTTGCTAGACTTCTTGCTCCAAGGAATATGGATTATCTTAGGGCGTTTTATGCTGAGGGAGTTCTAGACATTCAAATCAGAGATATAGGTGGCAATCTAGTTCTGCTTACTTTCCCATCTATCCTTGATATGAATTCCATGTTAGAAGGTGGGAGTCACTAGTTGTTCAATTGATTCGTGGAGGCTAAACAGTGGATTCTGACACTTAAAAGTGGAAAATTCTAGAGTGGTTTGGTTAAACTGCTATGGGGTTCCTTTAAACTTATGGAATGCTGATACCTTTTTTAACATAGTGAAGTTATGGGGCGAGCTCATTACTTTAGATGAAGCAACATCCAAAAAAAACATCTTTTCGGAGGGGAAGATTAAGATATCTTCGAGTGCTTTGAAGGTTATTAACCACTCCCTTAATCTGGAACACAATGGCGTGCTTTTTTATTATTATTATTAGAGTGGTTGAGGAAAAAGTGGTGGTTAACAAGAATGCGCGTAAGGTGATGGAATCATGGAAATAGGGGAAACTTTGGACCTTAAATTTAGAGGGGGAAGAAGCTTTAATTTAAAGAAACTTGTTGAAATGGAAGCCGAAAGAGCAGAAAGGATCAACGCTGTTAATGACTTGGGACGAAGATGATTTCTTACAGGAAGATGATGAAATTGAGAAAGGGAGGCCCTTTCTCTGGAATTTTTAATTCCGAGGTTTGGCGGAGTTTGGCCTGTTTCTCTTGTTGCCGTCCTTTTGGGTTTGGTTTGTGGGTGGCGTCTTTGCCGGTGTGCCTGTGATCCATTCAATCTTTGTATCCCTTCTCAAAGATTAATGAAATCTTTTTTGCCGATTAAAAAAATATGTTTGTTTAGAGCCTTACCCTCGCGGAATTGTAATTCGTCATCAATTTCAAAAATTGCACTTAATCAGCTCTGGATTATAATCTATACATCTCAAGGATCGGTTGTATCAATTTTGGTTATAAGCCCGTAAACTAATTTATAACCAACACCATAATTATTCAAAATCGGACCACAAGCATTCATAATCAAAACCCAAATCTCGAAGTTCAAAACTTTAAGCTCACCCGTCTTCGATTAGAGTTTCTGCTCTCTTCAAATTGTATTTTCCTCCGCAGCCGCGTTACGTACCCCTTATGAACCTCCAGAACCAGAATCACAAGTGCAAATCAAGTAAGATTTTATTGCTGATACACACACTTCTACGAACAGAATCTATGCATGAGTATATACGTATAGCTTTACTTACCAGGTAAAGGTAGAATAGAGAGACGAAGTAGGCGATTGGGTGGCTACAATTGAAGGAAGTAAGCAGCCATAGCAAAAGCAGCACAATGCATACATGGTGTAGAATTGAGACCTCAAATACGTCCATCTAAATTCTCTCCTCTTCTCTTTCGGAAACCCACAAAACGAACCCTGAAGAACAGTTCTTTAATCCAGAAATCTTGTGAACGTATTTACAGAAACTGATGATCAAATCGGAAGTAGTCTACGATGTGGCAGCAATACAACAGGTGGTTGAGTCAAATCGAACAGTTGGTTATTCCACCCGATTCAAAGCGATTCGGGTTTTTACGAAGGTTAGGTAGGCCTTATTCCAGTTTTCAAAATCGGTCATGATTGTTAGCCACTGCCCTGGCAATAACCACGGTAGAAAATAAGAAAAACATTTATTTCTGTGTACTTTTTTATACTCTTTAATACACATTAACATATTCATTATTGTCAGTCCATTGAGCTGATTTTAGAATTTTCCTTTCAAAATAAATATTTTAAAAAAATACTTTGAAGCTTAAAAATAATGAACTTGTCAAAATAAAAAATATGCAACATAAATCTTATTTGATAGATCTTGATGAGATCTTTTAAATAATGTAAAAAAATAAAAAAAATTATTTTTGTAAATACAAAGTTTGAAAATTAGAAATAAGTCCTTATTTTTTAAGAAGAGAAAACTAAAAAGAGTAAAAAGTTGTTCTTATTAAAAAAATTGCGTTAGTTAGTTTTACACTAAATTTTTGTGAATTATTGATTCGTCTTAATAGAACGAATAGGAAAAGTAAAAGTTACCCAAATATTTTGGAAAATATTTATTTTTTAGCTAAAAAAGTCAATTTTTTTTAATTCGTCTCTTAATAATCTACAAAAATTTGGTGCAAAACAAATAAACACAATCTTTTTAATAAAGACAACTTTTTATTTAGCGGAACTATACCTTAGTCTGATTAGTTGGTATGTTTGGTCCTCATATAATAGATTATTGTTCAATTCTTAGGGTCAGACCATAAGAAACTAGAGAAAGTGTAGCAAAATTTTTAATTCCCTACTCTCTAGTTTCGGTCCGATGTGAATGATTTGCATTTAACTGGATCAAAGAAGAAATCAACTTAAGTGCGCGTAAACTTGTCCGGATATCTCGGCTGTCCAAGAGGAGAGAGAGAAAAAGGGGAAATACACAGTAATTTGTCATTTTGTCGCCCGTACGCTTTTGTGGGGTATGCAAAAATTCTAACAGCAGAGACGATTTGTAAAGAACCACGCAGAGAAAAACGCGTTTGGACCCATTTCGGATCCCAGCTCAGTTTCGCCCGTACAAATCCAAAAGTAATACTTATCGATATCCGCAGGAGCTGATTTTTTACAGAGCTTCATAAAATAATATTCAAAAATTTATGAATATTTTTCAAGATTTTTCTGGGATCTGAAATGGGACCAAATGCGTTTTTTTTTGCGTGGTTCTCTGTAAATTGTGTCTGCGGATAGCAGAACTGGTCGCGTATGTCTGTGCCACGTCACGTGAAATTATTAACAAGATGAGGATTAAAGCAGTATGGTTCAGAGTGGGACGTAACCAGAGAAGGACTCGAGATGGATTAGCAACGGACAGTTGGATTTTTCGACACCTTCGTGATAGGCGGAATTGAACCGTTGGATGACTAGAATGGAGCGCTTATTGATGTGAGCGAGCGCATCGTAGGATTTGGGCCACCTGTGTCGGCAAATGGCGTCAACAGCGTGTTGTTTAATGATAGTAGTTGGTAGAATGGGCCCACCTGTGTCGGCAATGAACCAGAGATGGTTACCCGAATCGTGTCGAAGTGATGGCAACCGGTTTTGTAATCGACATTGACTTGTTCACGTATTGACGGTCTATTGCAATAATTTGACTCGTTTATTTTGTAGAATCCGTAAAATAATGCATAAAGTAAAAAATCAACTTGACCCAACATCGATAGGTATACTAAAAATTAAATTTTGTTTTATAAAATCGACGGTCTGAATCATTTTAACTCAAAAACTGATGACAAAATCAAGGCCGTCGATTTTATAAACCAAAATTTAATTTTTGACATACCTATCGATGTTGGGTCAATCTGATTTTTTTTCTTACATGCACTATTTTACGGGCCCTTCAAAATGAATAATTCAAATTATTGTGATAAACTGTCGATGGGATCTACACATAGAAAGAGTGTAAACTTCTACCGTAAACAAGTTAATAATCTATTTGTAATCATGATTTTGGCTTTAGATTTAGAAAAATCGGCCGATTTGGTTTTGATTTCGAATGATAATCACACCGAAAACACAACCGAATTGTAATTGTAACAGAACTGATTAATAATTAGGTGAATACCCTTATAAATACCTCAAACCTCATTTACGATTTCAACTCTACCTATTCCGCTAAAGTTCTTATTTTTTACATACTTATTTTTTTTGTTTTACGAGACATGTCATTCTCTTATAATGCATCACATTTAATTCAAAAAATGTGTACGTATTTTAATTAACGGATCGAGGCCTAAGTCATCCCTATTCTTGCGGCCTCTTCCAATTCTAGATTTCCACTCTCTCTTCCTCCCGTCTCTCTCTGATGTACTAATTTGTTGTAGTTTTTTGAAAATTTTGTTGTTGGATATTTATTGTCTCTTATCTTAACTCTATTTAAAATGTTGATCACCGATTTCGATGAAAAATTGAACCGAACCAAATTGATAATCGTAGTTTTGGTTATGGATTAAATAAAATGATCAGGCTTTGGTACGATTTTAGTTATTTGTGGAATGAGACCCACACAACCGCCTGTACAGCCGTACTTGATGGTCAGTACCCGTAGTCGAGTTCGAGAAAATTGTTCTAAGACTGACTCAGGTCCCGTTCCAGAAACCTTCTTAAAAAATAAGCAGCTTATTTCACATTTTCAAACTAAAAAATAATGTAAACAAAAAATAATTTTTTTATTTTTTTGCACCGTATTAAAGATTTTGATGAGATCTATCAAACAAGATCCATAGTGGTAGGAAAATTATTTGCGTAAACACATTATTTTTGAGCTTGAAATTACCTTCTTAAAAAATAAGCAGCTTATTCGCATTCCGGAACGGAGCCTCATTGTTGGATGATTCTGTAATAGAATTCTAAACTAGCATTGTACAGAAATATACACATAAGGCTACCGCTTAGCTTGTTGGGGTTTTTTTTTGTGTTTTGTCCTTATTCAATTTTTTTCGCATTTATTAGTTTTGAATCAAATTTTTGTAGATTATTAATTCGTCTTGACAAGAGAAATCGAAAAATCCAAAATTTTTTATTTTTATCCAAATATTTTTGAAAATATTCAAGATAAAACCCAAAAAAGTCACAAGAGTTTGACACAAGACTAATAAAAATGCAAAAAAAAAAAAAATTGAATAAGAACCAAAACTCTGCAAAAGTCCAAAAAAACTTAGGCCCCCGTTCCAAATTTAAAAATAATGTAAATGAAAAATAATTTTTTTGCAGCATATAAAAGATATCATCGGGATCTTTCAAACAAGATACGTATTGCATTTTTTAAATTTCATTAAATTTATTATTTTTAAATTTAAATTTACCTTTTTAAAAAATAAATACTTAAAATCTGTTCTGGAATGGAAATGGAGTCTTAGAGGAACTTGTTGATATACATTTAGGCTCCGTTCCAGAAATCTTCTTAAAAAATAAGCAGCTTATTTCACATTTTCAAACTAAAAAATAATGCAAACGAAAAATAATTTTTTAATTTTTTTGTACCGTATTAAAGATCTTGATGAGATCTATCAAACAAGATCCATAGTGGTAGGCAAATTATTTGCGTAAACACATTATTTTTGAGTTTGAAATTGACTTCTTAAAAAATAAACATTTTATTTCGTTTGCGAAACGGAGCCTTATTGTGTCGTTGATTGTTAATGTCTTATGTTGTAGGTTGTTGATATACATTTATAGAGGTACCCAAGGGGGGAGGGATTTCGTACCGACAGTCGCTGGCTGGTCGTCTTCGACTACTGGACGGCTGATCCGAGCCGTCCAAAAATTCTAAGAAAAAAAAATGATGGGGCCTAGGCTAAAATCAATGGTATCTGAGATGTGTAGCGTATTTGATACGAGCACCCTTTTTTTGTGTATATATGTATTATGTGTATATACACGAAAAAAGGATGCTCGATCCGAGTACCCTACACATCTCAGATGTTATTGATTCTTACATGGACCCCTCGTTTTTGTTTTATAAAATTTTTAGACGGCTCGGATCGGCCGTTTGAATGCCAGAGACTACCCGCCGGCCGCTTTTGGAACCGAATCCCTCCCCCCTCGGTACATATAGCAAGACTCACTTGGGCGTAAAGTGGAAGGAAGCTCATGACTAATCTGTGGTCCATGAATGAATTATTATTTGATGGGACCCTTTAGTATTAAAGTGGATGACTCATGACAAGTCTTTCCCGGCTGCTTTTTTTGTTTTTTTTGTTCTTTCTTTAGGTAATTGATTTTGTCACTTTTTATTATTATTAATGTCACTATTCTTTTTCTACTAAATAAATCATCTATTCCCTTCGTCCCAAATTGGATGTCAATTTTTGATATCCGTGCCAATTTCAACTCCTTATATCTTTCAATATGGATCTCAAAAAATATGCAATATGGATCTTATTTAATAGTTCTCAATTAATTCTATTATACAAAATTTTCAAACTCATGAAAAACATTATAAATTGAAAGATATAAGCGATAAAAAATGACACGGATTTCAAAAATTGTCATTCTTTATGGGACGGAGGGAGTAATAAAGATACAAAAAAGAGTGACATTAAAAAAAAAAAAAAGGAAATCGCAAAATCACTCCCATTCTTTTTTTACTCCCACTGACTCTTGTCTCCCACCCAATAATATACTACAGTATATAGTTTTTGGACAATGCTACTCATACAATAATTCAAACACAATAACTTACATAACTTCTCACATACATGTGGGTAGTTTTTGGACAATGCTACTCATACAATAATTCAAACACAATAACTTACATAACTTCTCACATGCATGTGGGGCCCACACATAGTAGTGTGTGTGGAGCCCACATGCATGTGAGAGGTTGTGTTAGTGTAATTTTTGATAGTTTTTATATCAGAGGTTGGTAACACTTAGAGATAACAAAGTGAACCAAATCGTAATCGATTTTTTTTTCCGAACCATAACCGAAAATTTCTCCGTGGGCGAGGGTATGGTGGAGGGTGGGAGATAAACGAACGGGTTCGGGTTGGTTTCGGTTCAGTAGATACGCGAACCGATACGTGAACCGAACCGATATCCGAACTGAACCGAAACAAATTAATTACAAAAATACCCCTACATATATATACACACATACGACTACTTAGGGTTTTGTTTGCCTCATTTTAGCCAGCCCCACTCTCCACAGTTTTGTTTCGGTTTTGTTTTTTCAGCCAACCCCATTCTCCACGGTTTTGTTTTTTAGCCAGCCCCACTCTCCACGGTTTTGTTTGCCTTATTTTAGCCCCACTCTCCACGCTCCACAGCTCCACTCTTCACTCCTGTTCCAGACTTCCAGTCGGTGATCTGAGGTTTTCCTCTGGTGGCAGCTCCTGTCCAGTATTTGTATGGTCCGGTCCGGTCCAGTTTTGGGCCGTTATGGGCCCTCCCGGGCCCACAACAATGATCGGAATCGTTCATTTTGTAGACCTCGTCGAATATGTCATCCACGCCAAAAATTAGTTTCATCAAACATCAATATGTACATGGATGAAACAGATTTGTACATGAAAAAAATGGGCAATTATTAATTTTAACCTAATTTTGGTCATCGCTTTTTTCTTGTACAAATTTTTGCATAAATGCCTATCTATATAAAACGTTCCCAAGCGGAAATCACATTCATCTCTCTCTCTTTCTCTCTCTCTGTAACGCCCCGACTTTTCGGGAGAAAAATAAATAATTTCTATGAGAAAATTTTGCTAAATAAATATGATTTTCCAAAATAAAGATTTTGCTAATACAATCTCAAGATAGATTTACGAAATCAAAATACACTATCTTCAGAGGTGACTCTAATCTTGATACGAATCCTAAGCATCCTCGATCTTCATCGATATTCTTTCCGTGTCGAACTGTATCATCGTTGAATCTCTTCCATTGAATCCTGCGCCCTCTAGCAAATTGATCGCCGAAGCAATCGATTTGCCAGGATACAGACGTATCCGTGAGTGATAAATCACCCAGTAGAATAATCCAACCCAACCACCCCTCTTACAATTACAGCTAGCAAGTAAAACAGGATAATCATGATGCGAATAAGTAAAACAGAGATTTCTCACGTCAACCAGTTCATTACTATCCATTAGCCTAACGTGTGATCCAAAATCTCCCTACGAGATCTTTCCTCCCCAACCGCTAGCCATGCTCGGTCCCATGAGATCACTTCCTTTCGTAGATAACCTAAGTTACAATACTACAACAAGGGGATAGCTTATCATGCCTGAATCACAACTAGGGTTCGCCTATCTTATATACCACATCACAATCATTTCTCAATCATCACTGGACACACGCCAGTCTGTCAATTCACCACTGGACTTTGCCAGGACACCATTTTACGGCTGGACTCTTGCCAGGACATCAATTTACCACTGGACTTTCGCCAGGACGTCAATTCACCACTGGACACACGCCAGGACATCAATTTACCACTGGACACTCGCCAGGACATCAATTCACCACTGGACACACGCCAGGACATCAATTTACCACTGGACACTCGCCAGGACATCAATTCACCACTGGACACACGCCAGGTTTTATCATCGAAATATCACTGAACCACCGCCAGGTTTTATCAACAGAAAACATCTCTGGACTATCGCCAGGTTTTATCAACATAAAACGTCACTGGACTACCTCCAGGTTTTATCAACAAAAAAAAATCGCTAGACCTCCGCCAGGTTTTATCAAAACATCATTGGGCTTACTTTGCCAAGTTTTATATCATCACTGGGCTTACTCTGCCAGTTTTAAATCATCACAGACATCACTGGACTACCCGCCAGTTTCAAATCATATCACTGGACTACCCGCCAGTTTCAAATCACAATCCTAGGTCCATCGCCGCCTCGAGTCCCGCTCATTCTACCCCGATACTTGAGGTCCCGTCAGTCGCCCCTAAGGTCTTGGCCGCTTCTCACAATTCTAGGTCCATCAGCTGCCCTCAAGGTCCCGCTCAGCTACCCCGATCACACGAGGTCTGTCAGCCACCCCCGAGGTCCCGCGACCACCCTAGCGACACCTTGGGTCTTTCAGTGCCTCGAGTCCTACTCAAGCTACCCCCGATCACATGAGGACTGTTAGGCCACCCCGAGGTCTGCTAAGCCCACGACTTTCATTTGTTTCCTTTTCCCTTAACAATAACAACGTCTGTATACTTTCTCACCATAAATCTCATCATATCTCAGAATCACGCCTGCAGGCAACCTCTAAACAGAAAGAAACTTCACAACTTATCCATTACTTAGCATCGTCTACGTGATTTCTATTTCGCATACCACCCCATGTCCCTAGGGTCCAATCTAACATTCAAATGAAGCATTAACACCATATCATTCTCAATAATAATTAAAAACGAATAACAGACAGGTCAAAACAATTATTAGGCAATGCAATCACATAACTTTTTATGACTGGGTCGTTGCCCTTAATCTCGTATGGTCACAAAGTCATTAAGAATGAAAGAATTAATTAATTAAGATTTAAAAATAATTTTCTAGACTTTTGTTAATTAATTATAAGTAATTAAATTAATTAAACACTAATTAAATACATTAATTAGGTGAAAATATTAGAATAATTATCGTAACCCTAATAAGAGTCCTAAAGGTCCTCTATAACAAGTTCAAGTCCTAAAAGTTGGGTTTGGATGCTCACGGAATTATTTTAAATAAACAGATTAAGTTAAAAGACAAAATAAGGATAAATAGATAATAAATAATTAAATAATTAAAAATATGTTGATATTAACAAAGTATCATCTTAAGACTGTAAGAAGTCTAAATAAAATTATTCGGGCATTATTAACATCTTCTATAATATTTTAAATTATTTTCATTTAGAAACAATACATAAATAATAATAATTAGTTAATGAAATAAATAAAATATTATTTTAATAACATATCATCTTTGGGATGTCATAAGTCTAGGAAAAAATAGTTTAGATGTTAAAATCATTGTTTGTAAGGTTGCTATTATTTTTCGTTTGTATCTTTAATTAAAAATAAAATAAATAGCTAACAACATAAAAAAAATTTGAAACCAGTAAGTTATGATCTTTAATATGTTAGGAAACTAGGAAAAATTGTTTGGGGATTTATAGAGTAGTTTATAAGGTCGCAATGATTTTTAGTTTACAAACTTTTACACGATAACGAATAAAAATTTAATAAATAGATAAATAAATAAAAAAAATTTGACCTTAACAAGGTATGAACTTTGAAGTGTTATGAACCTAGGAAAAATAGTTCGGGGGTCGAAATCGAAGTCCGGGATGTCGAAAAATCGATTCGATCCATAATGAAACAACCCGCAAGGCTGTACCGAGTGAAGTTCGCGGCCGCGAGGTACGCTGAACTGAAGGTCGCGGCCGCAAGGTTCGCGACAGTTTTCGTTTTTTTGATTTTTTTGCATGGTTTTCGATGCATGGGGGCATGAGGGCTATTGGGTTACGTCTATAAATATTAAATATACTTAGAGGAGGTTTCGGATCGAATTATAATACCTCGAATTGGGTGGAATTGGTTTTCGATCGAACTTGAACGTTTGGGGAAGACAACTTCGGTTTCGTCGATCGGGGGACCTTGGGCCCGAATTGGTTGTTGATTGGCGATGCTAGGAGTCGTAGGAAGTAATTCAATCGATCAATTTGAGTCTCGGAGGAACGGAACTACAAAACCCACTTTTCTCTCTCTTTCTTTCTCTCTCTAAAATTCTATGGATTGGGGTTTGGTTCTCTCTGGTTTTTCTCTCTTTTCTGACTCCGTGGAAGGTGGTGAGTATGGTACGTGCCCTAGGGTCGGAGTAGTAATGTATTTATAAAAAAATTTTGGTGTAGAAAGATTAGATCGAGTCCTAATCGAATTGGATTTGTAAACGGACGAATTGGGCTCGGTTTAAGGGTTACAGAGGAAATAGAGATCGAGTAGGAGTAGGAGAGGGAGATATAGAAGAGTTGTATGCATGCATGTATTGTAGGAAAAATAAAAGTATGCATGCATAATTGTATCTAAAAAAAGTAATAATAATAATAATAATAATAATAATAATTGTATTAGGAAAATAATTTTTAATAACATTAAAAAAAATTGGGTCAAAATTCCGGGTCGTTACAATTCCGATCATTGTTGTGGGCCCGGGAGGGGCCCACAACGGCCCAAAACTGGACTGAACTGGACCATACAAATACTGGACAAGAGCTTGACCCTTCTCCTCTCTCTCTCTCTCTCTCTGGTTTCTTCATCTTCTTCGGCGAAAGCGGCGATTACAAATCCTGATTTAAGGTTTTTCTCTCCCTCTCTCTCTCTCTCTCTCTCTCTCGACTCTCATCCTCGCCTGAAGTCTCTACATCTTGCAATCAGGTTCCAAAGATATGAGAGTTCAATGTTGGTGTGTCAAAGCAAATGTAGTGTAAAGATACATGTACATTTCTGCGAAAGCAAATTTAGAGAAATGGAATCTTGAGAGTTAATTATTTTTTGGTTGAAGGGAGTCTATTTTAATTTTGAAAAACTATTTTTGGCCTGAACATGGTAGAAGGGAAAATTGCTGCTTATCCTTTATTATTTTTTTTAATAATGTTTTTCTCAACTTTCTGTAATCTTGACAATTAATGTTGATCACCATATAATTGTGTAGTATGTTAGAACGTCACGTGTGACTGTGCTCCAAGATGAGTGAATAATCACTCCGGAGAAGGAGAGGGTTTGATTCTCGCTAGAGCGTAGGTGCTTGGTGTGGTGGGTGATGCACTTTGGGATTGCTCCACTCGTATACTGCTGCATGGTACCCCTCCCCCGTCCCCTTAGGGATAGACTAGACATCTTTTTCTTTTTTTCTTTTTTTTTTGGCCACAGCAATATACATCGGCGGGGATTAGTGGAGGTGTTAGAGTGAGCACGGGAAGACTAGAAGCTATCCATAGCCCTGACCTCCTAAAGGGCCTGCCCCTATGGGGTTCGAATCCAAAACCTTCCATAAATGGAAGACAATGACTTACCAACTGCACTAAGCAGTGGTTGTCGAGACTAGACATCTATGATTGACAAAAAATTAAAAGAAAAAGAAAAGTAGATAATTAGAGGCCGGTCCTCTTTTTTAGCTTTGGTATGATCCCAACCCTGAAATAATTTCCCGAAGCTGGATGGTTCGGGTATGTTGGGTGATGGACGCTTTTGCCCACAAAGACCCACTCCACGTTAAAAACAAAAACAGAACCCCCTCCCCTCTGTTTCTCTACTGTCTTCGACACCCCTCTCTCTCTCTGTGTGTGTCTTTCTCTCTCCACAGATGGAGCAGCGCCGACTCCGAAAACGTTGCTGTCGCGTCGCCGCCACCGCCCTGTTCTCCATCGCTTCCTTGACCTGATCCATCTTCTCCTCCTTCTCGACGTTCCTCTTCTCGCTGATCTGTAGAATCCTATTGTTCTCACCTTCCCCTCATCATCGCTCCCGCCACCGCTGCTCCTCAGCCGGAACAAGTACATCCTCCTGATGTCACCGCTCCCGATCCGCCGCACCAGCCTGAAGTCCCTAAGCCCCAGTGCAGCCGCCGCCGTTTAGATCGCCAGCGACGAGGTGTCTGACGACCGGCGGGGTTCAGAGATGAATTGTTCTTCGGGGAGGACTCCGATCTGATCAGGCTGAGGTTTTCAAAGAACAATCTGTTGAAACTCACGTAACTGTTGACGCTACTGTAGCGTTATTCAATTTATATTAAAATGGTGAAGTTCATTCTTTGGATTATTAAAGAATAAATTAGATTGATTTTGTCGGTCATCTTGTGATTGTTCCAACTTTCTTTGTGCAGTGATGGTTGTTTGTTGTTCTCGGGCTGTGTGTGTATTTTTTCATGAGAAAGTATAATTTCTATAAGAAATGTGTATTTTTCTATGTGAATTATCTATAAGAATTGTATATTTTCGACGAGAATTGTGTATTTTCTGTGAGAACTCCATATGAGAACGGTGTTTTTGATATAAGAACTGAATATTTTCTATGAGAATTGTGTTTTTTTTATGAGAACTGTTATTGTCCATGATAATTGTCTATGAGAATTGTGTATTTTAGTGTGTGGTGAGGCTATTTGAAAGGTGTATTTTTCAGTTCACATAGTTATTTCACATGAGAACGGTCTATGAGAACTGTGTTTTTTCTAGGAAAACTGTGTGTTTTTGCCATGAGAAGTGTGTAATTTTCTATGAGAAGTGTGTTTTTCTGTATGAGAATTGTGTTTGTACTATGAGAAGTGTATATTTTTGTATGAGTATTGTATTTTTGCTATGAGAAATGTGTATTTTTTGTATGAGAATTGTGTTTTTGCTATGAGAATTGTGTAATTTTCTATGAGAAGCGTCTATTTATTGTATGAGAACTGTGTATTTTCTATGAGAAGTGTATAATTTTCTATGGAAAGTGCGTATTTTTGTGTCCAAATTTGATTAGTGTATATACCGTAATGTTGACATTCCTCAAATCTTTCAAATCATCAAATCTTTTTTTCAGGTCTAAGGTGTTCCAGTTTAGTAGCCTTGGAATTGCTTCATTTTTCAGTTCACATAGCCCCATTCTCATAACCAGTTCTCTATGGAAAGTGATTATGAGAATTGGCAGTTCACATAACCAGCTCATAACTCAATTCACATACCGCTTTTACATGAGAATTGAATAGTTCATAGAATCGACTATGAGAATTGGCGCCTTCATGCCAAGAGGTATTTGTGTCCAAATAATATCACATAATGGCTTTTCTATGAGAATCGAGCAGCTCCCATGTAATCGACTATGACACCGATAGCTTCATAGCTCACATAATGAATTTTCTATGAGAACTCGAGCAGCTTCATGTAATCGATTATGAGAATTGGCCGCTCTATAAAGCCCACATACCAAGTATTTTTGTCCAAATAATATGGATCACATGGCCAATTTTCTATGAGAACTGAGCATTCTCTTAGAACTGACTATTAAAATTGGCAATTTTCATAACCCACATAGGGTATTTTTGTCCGAAAAAATATGGGTCATATATCCGCTTTTCATGAAAAATGGCGGTTTCATAGAATCGATTATGAGAATTGCCGCTTCATACTTACACATGAAAGGTATTTTATGCGAAATAATATGGGTCAGGAATTGATTCTAAAAATATAAATTTTACTAAAAATGGATATGTACACAAAAAATTAAGAAGAAAGTGCAAAATAGTACAATTGTATGAAAAGTAAAAAAAAAAAGGACTGAAAGAAGGAAGAAATATTTGTATCAGGACTGTTTGAAATCCGAACCTAAAAAAAAAGGCCGGCCTCTAAATTCTCCAAAGAAAAGAGCAGGAGGTGTGGTTGAGATTATCACGGACATCTGAAATAAAATCCTCTTGTTTTTGAAGTTTATCTTGTTGGGGGAGAAGAGAATAAAAGATGAATATTGAAGAAGGGAAGGGGAGAGGAGTAACCAGTACTGGCAATCCCCCTCAAACAGGAGTTGCAGACTATCCTCCGCAGCAGGCGATCGGATCGTTCCAAGGAGTTGCAGACTATCCTCCAAAGCCGGTGGTCGGAAACCCTCAACCGGGTCCGCCGCCTGTCGCTACCTATTCCTCTGCTCCTCCGCCACCACCTCAGTTCTATGCCTACGGAAATCAGGCCGGTCCAGGTCTCAACTCTCTCTCTCTCTGCAAGGGAGTAATTATGTATCTAGTTGAGTTTAATTTTCCTCTTTATTTGTTAAATTTTTTCCTATCTATCTTTTCATTTCTTACACAACTTCGAAACACACCCTAACGCTTCATTTGGTTTAACTTAAGGTTAAGGCTTCGTTCGAGAAACTTTTTTAAAAAATAAACAGCTTATTTCACATTTTCAAATTAAAAAATAATGCAAACGAAAAATAATTTTTTAATTTTTTTGCACCGTATTAAAGATCTTGATGAGATCTATCAAACAAGATCCATAGTGGTAGGCAAATTATTTGCGTAAACACATTATTTTTGAGTTTGAAATTGCCTTCTTAAAAAATAAGCAGCTTATTTCGTTTGCGGAACGGAGCCTCAGTTTTTTTCTTTTTTATTTTCTCTTATATTTGCCTTTGCTGATTATTTATTTATAATTC
Source organism: Rhododendron molle (assembly GCA_025413875.1). Lineage (NCBI taxonomy): Eukaryota > Viridiplantae > Streptophyta > Magnoliopsida > Ericales > Ericaceae > Rhododendron > Rhododendron molle. The sequence continues at coordinate 46,276,092 of CM046393.1, forward strand.
TAGATAATTTATTTTAAATTTATTTCGTTCATCTCGATGAGAAGAATGTGTAAGATTATCTTGAGGTCCATGACCGCAAGGTAACTATCACCGTACCAAAATCTGAGGTTTAACTAAATGCGATTGTTTTTTGTTCAACTTAAAATTATTCGGGTATTACTATTACTACTATTAATCAGGTATTTTGATTGGGTGTGGTGCAGGCCCAGGATATCCAGTTTATGAAGCAAAACCAGCTGTAAGGGAACATGACCCCCTTCCTTGCTGTGGTTTGGGTCTTGGCTGGTTATTGTAAGTCTTATCATATTTTGTTGTCCAAAAATAATTCTATATATGGGGAGTTTCATGGGATGAGCTACAACCTCCATGCCAACAGGCCCCACCTCTTCATATTCCTTCAAACAATATCTATGGATCCCATTTCGGGCTCACAACGAAAGATCTAAATCGTCGGACTTGTAGTCCTCGTAGACAAATATATAATGATGAGTAGTTTGGTTGGACACAATATTAAAAAAAAAAAGGATAATAATTACAGTTATTAGCTGTGATCATATGTCTTTAATCACGGTCCCGAAACCGTCGTCTTCCTAGGAGACTATATTTTAAATATATTAGAACAAAAGCTAATTTTTTTTTAGAACTGCACAATATGTGCGATTTTTTTTTAGTGTGCTTATTAATGTCCGATTAGAGCTGGAATTTTGCAAAGATGAACTATCTCTTGGATTAGACTACTTGATGAATGGTTTATAGCAAAGGATGGAGAGGATCTGATCCCAGGCCTCAAGTTCTCTATACCGTATTTTGGTATATCGGTGGTGTTCTTGTGCATTATTTGCCCTTGGATCTCATTTTAAAATTCTCATCTCTCGAGATTTCAACTTAATCAAAGGATCAAAAAGAGAGAAAGAGCGGGTCTACAATCTCAACTTAATCAAAGGATCAAAAAGAGAGAATGAGCGGGTCTACCAAACAACCGGCACGGCGGACTTGAGCCCATGATCCCCCCCTTAAGTCGTTATGCCTGATGTTGATTGAACTGCATGTTTTCCTTATGAAGGTTCATCCTTGGTTTCATCTTGGGTATTATTCCCTGGTATGTTGGAGCAATCATGCTATTCTGTGTCAAAAGAAAGGACTACAACAGAGAGAAACCTGGATACATCGCTTGCGCAATTCTTGTGAGTAGATTTTTGTATACAAGAACGTAAGATTTGATTTGGTTAATTAGGTTCAATTCTTTCTCATTTCCACTCAATTTCCTTAACTCATTCTTATGTGAAGGCTGTTTTTTTTTTTTTTTTGATTCAAATGCACAGGCCGTCATTGGTACCGCTCTGGCCATCATTCTAGTTGTGACGAGGGGGAATCACAGCGAGGACTAATTCGGTCTGCATAGCCAAGTCCTTGAATATTGCATATTTACTGCGCATTGCGAAGTTTTTCGGCTGTGTAATTGTAATAACCCGAAAATTTAACTAATAAAAATATTCAAAAGAATTATTTATTTTTGATAATATTATTTTTCTTATTTAATAATTAGTAAATAATTACAAAAAATAAGCTATTCTATCTAATTAAGCTTTTAAAAATTAATTTAGCATTACATACATACATATAATTGCATGCATGTACGTTTATCCTCTCCCTCACTCTCCTACTCAATTTCTACCTCCTCCATAACCCAAAATTCGTGCGTAATTCGTCCATGCAAAAACCCGGTACCGTTAGGACTCGTTTTAATTCGAAACTCATCCAATTCTCCTATATATACACACCACACCGACCCTAGGGCACGTACATTATTCTACCACCTCCCACGAAGTCAGAAAAGAGAGAAAAACCAGAGAGAAATCAATTACAATCGATAGAATTCTAGAGAGAGAAAAAGAGAGAGAAAAGTGGGTTTCGAGGTTCCGCTCGTCCGAAACCCAAATTGATCGTTCAAGTTGTTTACCACAGCCCCAAGGATCACCGTAGATCAAGCAATTCGGTCCCAAGGTCCTCCGATCGAAGGAATTAAAGTCGTCTTCCCCAAAATCACTCGATCGAAAACGAAATTAATCCGAACCAAGGTACTATAATTCAATCCGAGCCCTCCTCTACGTATATTTATGTTTATAAGACATAACCCAATAAGCCTCGTGCCCCCATGCATCAAAAACGAGACCAAACGAACAAAAAATAAAAACAGCGACCGACCTTGCGGCCGCAAGGTGCGGGTTTTCCAGCCGCTAGAACCAGTGAAACGGAGTTCGCGGCCGCGAACTTGTTTTTTTTTACGGTTTCGAATTGATTTTTCGACCTGTTAAAATTAGATTTTGACTCCGAAATTTTTATCCTAGGTTCCTAACATTCTAAAGTTCATAACTTGTTAGTTTCATATTTTTTTTATTTAATCTACTATTTATTTAATTTTTATTCGTAATCGTGAGATCGTTTGTAAACTAAAATTCGTTACGACCTTTTAAATTACTCTATAAATCCCCAAACTATTTTTCTTAGATTCCTAACTTATTAAAGATCATAAGTTGTTGATTTCATAACTTTTTAATGTTATTTGCTATTTATTTTATTTTTAATTAAAGATATAAACGAAAATTAATAACAACCTTATAAAAAATATTTTTAACATCGAAAATATTTTTCCTAGACTCCTGACAGTCCAAAGGTGATATTTTATTAAAATAAAATTTTATTTATTTGAATTACTATTTATTATTATTTAAGCATTGTTTCTTAATAATAATATCGTAAAATATTATACAGAAAGTTTAAAAATCCGAATAATTTTATTTAGACTATTTACAGCCCTAGAATGATATCCTGTAAATATAAATATATTTCCAACCCTTTAATTATTTATCGTCTATTTATTCTTGTTTCGTCTATTAATGTAATCCTTTTATTTAAAATAATTCCGTGAGCATCCAAACCCAACTTTTAGCACTTGAACTTATTATAGGGGACTGTTAGGACCTTTATTAAGGTTACGTTATCTATTTTAATATTTTTACCTAATTAATGAATTTAATTAGTATTTAATTAGCTTAATTACTTATAATTAATTAATAAAAGTTTAGAAAAATGTTATTTAAGCTTAGTTAAATAATTCTTACATTCTTAATGACTTTGTGACCATACGAGATTAAGGGCAACGGCCCAGTCATAAAAAGTTACGTGATTGCACTGCTTAATAACTGTTTGATACGCCTCGTTGTTCGCTTTTAATTATTATTGAGATTGATATTGTGCCGATGCTTCATTTGATATTAGATTGGACCCTAGAGACATGGGGTGGTATGCGAAATAGAAATCACGTGGAAGGCGATGTTAAGTAATGGATAAATTGTGAAGTTTATTTTCTGTTTAGAGGTTCCTGCAGGCGTGATGTTGTGATATGATGAGATTGTGATGAGAATTGATACTTGCGGGTGTCCCGTGATGAATTGATAGATGGCGTGCGTCAAGTGATGATTGTGAAAAGAATTATGATGTGGTTTATAAGATAGGCGAACCCTAGTCGTGATAACATGATAAGCTTACCCCTTGTTGTAGTTATTGGGGGTGCACACTCGGTACATAACTTAGGTGTTCCTGCGACAACAAAGGGAAGTGATCTCATGGGACTGAGCATGGCTAGTGGTTGGGGAGGAAAGATCTCGTGGAGAGATCTTAGATTTCAGATTAAGTTAATGGATAGTAATGAATCAAGTTGTATGATTATCTCTGTTTTACTTTTCCGCACCATATATATCCTGTTTGCCTGCTAACTGTATTGTAAGAGGGGTATTTGGGTTGGATTATAGTTCGGGGTGAACTCTTTCACTCAGGCACGGATTTTCTGGCATCCGTGTCAGATTTTGCAGAAAACCAGGAAACACAGGATCCCGCGGGCGAACAGTTTTATGCTGAGGAGAATCCGGAAGTGGGAGTTGAGCCAGAATACGCTTGGGACCCATATCAGACTTAGAAGATGGCTCTAATATCTGTTTAGCATATCCCTTTAAAGACTATTTTCAATATTTTCACAATGGTTTGTAATAGATAAATCATTAGGATGAATTATCCGTTTTGGATTTCGAATTTGATTTAATAAGTTTTTTCAAGAATTAGTATTTAATACCTCCGATTTTACCTTTGAAAATCGGGGCGTTACAGTAATTATAAAATTTTGATTTGGTCATGTGGTGGCCCACATGTATTATATATTGCACATATGAATTATGAGTTTAATAAGATTCTCCGTATCTTTATTTTACTCTATTGGTCAAATAGAGAAGTTATTTCCTAAATACACTATGCTTTGATGGGAGGTATGTTTAATATGGAAATTGATCCTCTCATTGCTTATAAAAGAGGAGTCCGGCTCCTCTCTAATTCATAGGGAATTGGAGGATCCTCAAATTCTAATTCCATGGTCAGGATCATCCTAGTAACTCCAACCCCAAAGCTCATATAGTATTCTACAGACACCCAATTATTGTTCATATATCCCCTAATTAAAGTATTTTCTCTCCCCATTAAACCAGCCTTTCAAAGGATTTTTTTTTTTTTTTTATATAGTTGATGACGATTTTTTTTCCCACTAATAATATATAGGCTATAGCTCATGAGGATTTTTTTACTAATGTTATATCAGTAATTTTTTTTGTTGTGTCGAATTGAAGAAGTTAGACATATGTCGTATCCAATTGAGATATTTCACGTTTGTTTGGACATTGGAGAAAGGAAGAAAAATGATTTAAGAGGAAAAAGATAGAGGAAGTTGAGAGAATTTATGGTTTCTTTTTATTTATATTTTGCTTTTCCTTCGCTCTGCAACCCAACAAAAGAAGTGAATTTTTTAAATTTTCCATTCCATTTCATTTCCTTCTACAACTTCCATACACAACCTAACACTTCATTTGATTTTACTTAAGGTTCAGTTCATTCCTTTTTTTTCCCCACTTATGTTCATCTTTCTGGAACATTTTTTACTCTAGATAAGGTTTGCTAAAACTTTTATAGTTCATCTCTGGACAAGAGAAATTAAGGTTTCTTGAAATCCATTAGTTACAATTGTTTTTATCTCAACTTTAAATTATTAGGGATTTATTAATCAGGCAATTTGATTTGGTTGTGGTGCATGTCCAGGATATATATCCAGTTTCTGAAGGAGGTCCAACTGCAAGAGGATATGGCCCGCCTTCCTTGGGACACGGCCCCCCTTCTTTGCTGTGTGGCATTGGTTTATTTTTTGGGGGGGGTAAACACAGTGTGGCATTGGTACTGGCTGGTTATTGTAATTCTTTCCTATTATGCATGCCCCCATAATGAGATTCTATAGATTGGGAGGTTCATGGATGCTCACAACGAATGATCTGAAGCGTTCAACTCGTAGTCTTCGTAGAAAAAAATTGTCTCTCCTAATGCATGTATTGTAATAAGTAGTTTGATTGGACATCAATTGCTGCATCAATGGATAAACCTCATGGATGCTATACTTAAAACCTAATACTATAATAAATGTAAATTTCTTTTTGAACTATACAATATGCATCTTTTCATATTGTGCATATTTTGTCCGATCAAAGCTGAAATTTTGCGAAGATATGTTCTCTCATACAGAGACTACGAGATGAATAAGTTTGGATCCATCATTGGTAGCAAAGGATGGAGGGGAGCTGATCTCCCGACCTCAAGTTTTCTGTACCTTATTTTTGTAAATATCTTATTTGCCCTTGGATTACGTTTTAAAATTCTCATCTCCCAACGTTTCAACTTAATCCAAGGATCAAAAACTCACTGAAAAAGTGGGTATACCGAAAAACTGGCAAAGAAGACTTGAGCCCCTGCTTCCCCCACTTAAGTCATAACCGTTGATGGTGATTGATCCGTATGCCTTTTCTTGAAGGTTCATCCTTGGATTCTTCCTTGGTGTTATTCCCTGGTATGTTGGAGCAATCATGCTACTTTGTATCAAAGACCATAACAAGAGAGACAAATCTGGATTTATCGCTTGTGCTATTGTTGCGAGTAGTTGTTTTTACTTGAAACTTCAGATTCGATTTGGCTAATTAGGTTCTCTCCTTTCTCATTCCCACTCATGTGGGTTTACTTCGCTCAATTACTTATGCTGTTAATTACCTTATAACTATTATGTAAGACGGCTGATTTTGCCACTCCATTTTTTGTTAACGTCACTCCCCTGCAAGTGTATTTTTGGTGCAAAAATACACTTACAGGGGAGTGACATTAACAAAAAAGAAAGTGACAAAATCATTTCCTTTATGTAAAGACTGTTTTTGTTTTTGTTTTTTTTGGGATTGGAATGTGCAGACTGTCATTGCTTCCATTGCGATCATTGTAGCCGTGGCGATCCTTTATCATAACTGATGCAGGATTTGGCTGCAATATTTACTGCATATACATGGATCAGAGGCCGGGAGATAGGCTGAGAATTTGCGAGGAGTAGCAGTTCAAGTAGAGTACTGTACAATCTTCGAGCGAGGCTCTATCATTTTTCTTTTCTTGTTGTACCGATTTTATTTTTTTCATCCTAGTGATGAATGATGGTATTCTTTTTGCCGATAAAAAATAAACTGTGTCTACAAAGTAGGTTTTGATTTTCTACCCGGTTCAGAGCAACTGAAATCAACAACTTTATGAACTTATTTCTTGTTAGACTTGCATCCCGAAACGCGTATAAATCTCCAGAGAATGGTCATTTCATGGGCCTACTTTGCATAATCATATTTGGGCTTGTCCCCTGTATTAGATGAGCTTGATCTTATAATTTCATGTCCTCGTTTCTTGTTTTTGTTGCTCTTTTAAGGGGAAAAAAAGGGTCCCGATAGGTTATGAACACCATGTATTTGAAAACCAAAAAAGTATTGTGAAAACCGATATTTGACAATTCAATGGAGAATCATTTGCTTGCTCCTCTTGTACTCTTTATTTTCTCATTAAATATATTTTCTTTGCCAATCGAAAAGAAAAATATATATACATTCAATATTTGTTAAGTTATCCATAGAAAGTCAATTGTGATTATTAATTTAGTCTCAGGGAACAGTGATGTGACGTTCTGATAGACTCCACATATATGTAAATTCATACCCTTAGAGATGGGCCCCTAAAATTAGGCACAGTTACGCAACGTTTTGACAGACTTCACAAATTTGTAAGCTCATATACCCTTAGAAATAGGCCCCTAAAATTATGCACTTACCCATCGTAGGACCAACCAACAGCTATTTTCCCGTTGAAGCTGCCAGTTAGGCCGCATTAACTAATTTTGGCCGTACCTGTGATATGATCTATGACTATCGAATATGGTAAACTGCATAGATAAAAGAGAATAAGTTCTATCAATCGTCGGTATAAAAATTTAATTTTTGATAATCCTATGGATGTCCGATTAAGTTTATTTTTTGTATGCATACACTATTATGGGAGGTCTACAAGATGAACTGTTCAGATCAACAATAAACACCGTAGGACCAAAAAAGATAGTGTTGGAAAAGTGGAGTTTTCCACCGTCTGTGGAAAGAATTTAATCTCTAGATGAAAAGGCACCCAAAAAAAAAAAAAACACGAAGAAGAATGCTATCTTCCATTTTAAGCCGACTACACGTTTCGTCATGCAGCTTTTGGCCATGTTCTAGGACAATAATAATCTCCCAAAACTAAAAGAAGCCTCATCACTTCAAGCAAAAATAATTTTTATAATCCGCAAAAGAAATTTTATTAGTTTTTGAAATTGATACAAAAATTAAAGGCAAGCAAAGGCAAGGCTAACTCGAGACCTAAAGAGAAACGTTGGCAAGAGATCAACAAAGAAAAAAAAACACCACAGACACAGCCACACCTACAAAGAAAAATCAGCCACCTAGCCTCTACAACGAAAAACGAAGCACCTAAAAAACATATCTACAAACAACAACAGCAATAGCAAACAACCTCTGACTAACAACACCAAGCAAACCCCGACAGAGTGAAACCAACCCCAGCAACCGCATCAAAACACACACAACAATTTTAGAAAGCAGTAGGAACAGTAGACGAAAACCCAAAAAGAACCAAAGAACGAAATCAAAACTCCATTGAGATGGAGGCATCGTACTCTAAATCATCAAGGCCATCAACAATACCATCAAGCTCCTTATCCGAAAACAACTTCTTCCATTTTCATTTCAATATATTTTTTTAATATTATCTCTCTCGCTGCCATAATATTTAATGCCCCCAGAAGCGCCTATATACATAAACTTACGAGCTTGCTTAGTTAAGAGAGAATTTCTATTGCAGATGGCTTGAGATGAAAGAGAATAAGACGGAACCTTCTTAAAATTCTTTAACATCGATCATATATGGCCTCCTTCGACTTAAGCTCGGATAGAGATTTCTTCTTTCTACTCGGATAGAGATTTAGGTAAGAAATACCATCTCTCTACATCTGTTCTCGTGAACAAACTAGAACAGCCTCCAAACTATCATCCTTGAATTTTATGTATCTATAATATAGTATACCTTATTTTTGTGTTTGAAAATTAAAAAACTTCTGAGGAGTTTAGAGAAAACATATGCTGATCATTAGAATCAGAACAGAGGCTTTACCTTAAAAGCTAGAACAAGACTAGCATTGATTGAGACCTATCGACATGATTAGTGAGTCAGGGTAAACAAGCAATTGGCGTCTCATGCTAAAATGTCATCAAACCACATCCCTCAAGTTTTAGGCAAAAGAACTCGACGCGATTAACGAGCAAAAAAACAAACAAATTAACAAGACAAATGATTGCTAATCAAGTGCCCAATAAAATTGCGAACGGCCTGCGGCCGATTGGTATGGTTCGGTCCGTACGACTTTTGGTCCGGACACGGTTCTCAATTTCTAACCACCACGAGTTATGGTTTAGTCCCCAGATTCTTATAAAACCGAACCAATCCGGAACGTGTGCACCAATTTCATGTTCTCAATTCATTTCTTTAGCTATCTTGCTTTGAAGAGTAAAATGGGCTAAAAAAAATATAACGATAATTTTGCTCTCTCTTGTTGTACTTGGGTATAGGATGGACACTTAGCCAAAAATACAACAATTGTTGCGTAAACAATTGTAAATCGACTTCGCATGTCATTGCTGAATATATGTGATCTCATTTCATTGATAACATAAATCCACTTTATAGATACCATGATAAACACACTACAACAGAGCAACAGGTACATCAAATAAACACACTACAACATCAAGCCACGCAGAGCAATAGGTACAACAAATGAAACTCCAAATACATAAATTAGCACACAGTGCAAGTACAGAACGCCACACACCATTGCAGACCAGCAAAGGATATATTATTGGGAAACTCCTATGGCCACAATATATAAACTAGAGTTTCCCATGTTGCCTAGTTTCATGGCTTACATATTTCAAGGATGTTGCGGACTGCCGAGTTACCCAATGACAGGTTTGATCTTGTCCGCCGATTCCTGATGCGCCTGCTTTGCCGAGGAAGCTTGGCAGAGATGATACGGCCTCTACCGGTATGGCCTCGGTCGGTGTGGCCAAAAGATGACGAGCCGCATCGCACCTTTCGGTGCTTGCAATGCAGAGAAGTGCAAAGGTAAGTACGTAAAGGTAACCGCTGGAAGCCATGAATGTTGAGCAGAATGAAGGACAAGAAGTTATGGAAGGACACACAGAAACAAAGGAAAGAGCAAAGAGGCTAAATTTGGATTGTGATGAAGGAAAGCAAACTGGTTGATATCTATACAGAGGGAGAACATAGAATGAAGCAATCTGTACCTAGGGAAATTTGCTACCGTCAGAGTTGGGTGATATGTTGTCTTCACATGTCATTGCTGAATATATGTGATCTCACACTTGTTTGGAAAAGATATGGACTATCTCTTGGCTTGGGTTTGACCACTCATCAACTCTTGCTTTGCTCTTCTTAATAGTACTCTTTATTTTCTCATTATTAAATATATTTTCTTTGCCAAATTGAAAAGAAAAATACACAGATACAAATCTTTTACGTCATCCATAGAAAGTCAATTGTGTGACTAAACAAGTTAAGCCGCAACGGAACCAACAATTAGTTAAAAATGGGTAGAATTTCAACCCCCGTTAACAGCTGCATAATTTATTCAATAAGAGTATGAACTTATATGTACCATTGTGTAGTATGTTAGAATGTCATATTGATCGTGCCCCGAGACGAGTGAATAATCACTCCGGCGAAGAAAAACAAGGAGGAGGTTGTGATTTTCATGGATATCTCGAACAAAAAATCCTTTATTTTCTGAAGTTTTAATTTCGTTTTGGGGGGAGAAAATTAAAAGATGAATGAAGGGAAGGAAAGAGGAGTAACAAGAGGCAGTCCCCCTCAGCCAGGAGTTGCAAACTATCTTCCACAGCTAGTGATCGGGTTCCCTCACTCAATTTCGCGATCTGCCGCCACTAATTCCTCTGCTCCTCTGCCACCACCGCAGTTCTATGCCCGCGCGGACGAAGCCAGTCCAGGCCCGAATTCTCTCTCTATGTGCTCGCGCATGTATGCGCTTAGGGGTTTTTCTTTTCTTTTTTTTTTTTGTGTGTCTTTCCAAGGGTATAATTAGGGTTCTAGTTGAGTTTAATTTTCTGTCGTGTCAAATTGGGAAAGTTAGACATATGACGTCGTATCCAATTGAGATATTTCATGTTTGTTTGGACATTGGAGAAAGGAAGAAAACTGAAGGACAAATGATTAACAAGGCGTAAGAGGAAAAAGATAGAGAAAGTTGAGAAAATTTATGGTTTCTCCTTCTTTATATTTTCTTCTTTCTTTGCTCCGCAACCCAACAAAAGAAGGGATTTTTTTTTTTTTTTAATTTTCCATTCCATTCCATTTCTTTCCACAACTTCCATACACAATCTAACACTTCATTTGGTTTTACTTAAGGTTGAGTTTGTTCTTGTTCTTTTTTTCTCCTCTTAGCCGAACATTTTTAATTCTAGATAAGATTTGTTAAAACTTTTATAGTTCATCTCGACAAGAGGAATTAAGGTTTCTTGAGATCAATGATTGCCAGTTTTATAATTATTACTTTTATAATTAAGGTTTATCTTGACTTAGATTATTAGGGAATTATTAATTAATCAAAGGCAACTTGTTTGGTTGTGGTGCATGTCCAGGATATCCAGTACTGGTTCCGGAAGAAATACCAACTGTACAAGTATATGGCTCCCGTCCTCGCTGTGGTATTGGTATTGGCTGGTCATTGTACGTGTTTTCATATTATGCCTCCATAATGAGATTCTATAGATTGGGAAGTTCATGACTTCATGGGATCAGCCAACCTCCATACCCCTAACACTTCAATTCCTTCCAACTATATATGAGGGTTCCATTTCATGCTCATGCCAAATGATCTGAATCGTTTAACTTGCAGTCTTTGTAGAAAAAACTATTTTTCCAATATATAGTAATAAGTAGCTTGATTGGACATCAATGGATAAAACGTATGGATGCTATATTTAAAATCTAATATAATAATAAAAGTTAATTTTTTTAAGATCCTTACAATATGCATATTTTTATACTGTGCAAATTTATGTCTGATCAAACCTGAAATTTTGCAAAGATGTTCTCTCCTATAGAGACTATGAGATGAAGTTTGGATCCATCATTGGTGGCAAAGGATGGAGGGGAGCTGATCCCCGGACCTCGAGCTCTGTACCTTATTTTGGTAAATATTTTTTTTAACCTTTGGATTACATTTAAAAATTCTCATCTCACAATGTTTCAACTTAATCCAAGGATCAAAAAACCACACAAAAAAAAAAGAAAAAAAGAAAAAAGAGCATAATGGTTGATACCAAAAAAACGGGCACAGAAGACTTGATCCCGTGATTCCCCACTTAAGTCATAATGGTTGATAACTTGATGGTGATTGTACGATTGATCTGTATGCCTTCTCTTTTGAAGGTTCATCCTTGGTATCTTCCTTGCTTTTATCCCCTGGCATGTTGGAGCAATCATGCTACGTACCTTGTGTCATAGACAATGACAAGAGAGAGAAACCTGGACTTATCGCTTGTACAATTGCGGTGAGTCGTGGTTTTTTAATTGAGACTTAGGTTTCGATTTGGCTAATTAGGTTCAGTCATTTCTCATTTCCAGTCATGTGACTTTACTTGGCTCAATTACTTTGTCGTTAATTACCTTACAATTAGAACTCCATCCGTCCCTTTTTTAGAGTCTAGTATTTAATTTTGGGTTTTCTCTTAATAAGTGTCTATTTTGTAAAGTTAGTGGATAAAAGTTGGTGCATTTTTCATTTTGCCCCTAAAAGTAGATTCTATTTTAAAAAGTTAATTAAAAGTATAATGATGATATCTCTATAGAAGGTAAGTAGGGAAAGTGGAGATAAAAGTTGATGTGAAATGTGTAAAGATGATGTCTCCTCAATAAGTTAAAGTTACGAAGCAGTACACTTAAAAAAAAGGGGCGGATGGAGTACTATATAAAGGCTATGTTTTTCTAGTAAAGCTATTTTTAATAGTATATATGATCCACTGAGCAATTGCCTAACAAGCTATTTCTTGAACCTGTAAAAAGTTAAGAAATTTTATGCCTAAATTTTCCATTCCTTATTCCATAATGAGATTCCATAGATTGGGAAGTTCATCACTTGATGGGATCAGCCAACCTCCATACCCCTAAGGAATGTTTGGGAGTCAATTTTTTTGCTTTTGATTTTTAATTTTTTGCCTTTTTGGCTTTTGGGATTATGATGAGAATGTATTTTATATTTGGTAGAGTGTTTGGATGATATGTGCAGAATGCATTTTGCAGTAGGAGTAGTGTTTGGGAGATATTGAATGAAAATAAATTATGGATTGATTTTTTACTATGTTACCCCCTGTTATTAATAATGGTATATAACGTATATAAAAAATGTTTTAATCAATTTTTTTAATATTTACTTCCGAATTTGGTAACGTACATGAACGAAAGTGCCCCCCTTTTTTTAATTATATATTTATTATTTCAACTAATGTTTGCTGTCACTTTTCAATGAAAAAATGTTTGGGAATTATAAATTAAATTAAAATCGCATTTTGAAGCAAAGTAATGGAAAAAAAAAACAGTACAACAGTAGATAAAATTATAATCTAAACATTACAACATTACAACACAAATATTACTTAAATTCGGATAAAACCAAATTACATATAAATTGAACAAGCATACTACAAAATACATTGCAACACCAAATATTATAGAAATTCGGACGAAAAAAAATATACAGAAATTGAACAAGCATACTAGCACACCGAAGAACTCATCTAACGGATACGGTGTGTGACAATCCAATCCCAAATTGAAGCCCTTACATTTTCCATGTCCTGATCATCGCCAACGAACACGTTTCCATGTTGACCATTAGGTGTTGTAGTTTCCACACCGGCATCTGAAGGCAAAAAATTAGGTCGGCGATCATAGAAGCAAAAAGGAATATCGGGCATGTTACTCCTTCTTATGAAATTGTGGATTCTACATGCCAATCCCAAATAATCTGGACAAAAACAATTTCCAGATCTAAAATTCAAAACAGATAACCCACAAAGATATACAGTAGCATCTCTGAAATAATTTACAGTTAATTGCACAGGCATCTGGAAGGTCATACCTGGAAAAAAAAAAACAGAAATAGAAACATAATACAACGCTCTGATCAAAGGGAAGAAAACGAGAACCAGCAACATGACTCGGTTTTTAATCACCCGATCCCCCCTCCCTACCTTCTTCTTCTACTTTTCAAATGAATCCAGTAAAAGGACATCGTATGCTTTTATTTCCAGAAACAATAAACACTTCCGACCCTACCTAACACATTGCAGCCATGGGATGGAGTGAGAGGTGGAGGAGAAGAAGGAGAGGTGTGAGGAGAGAGGTGGGTCAAGACTTGGAGTGTATTCTACATGCAAATTCCATATCTAATCTCGAAAAAAAAATATCCAGATCTCAAATTCGAAACAAAGAACCCACGAACGATTAGTGGTGGGGGAGGTGAAAAAATACCTGAACAAGATGCAAGAACGTGACAGAGGTGAACGATTTCTCCCCGGTTTGGTCGAAGCTCGTCTGTGGATCCGTCTTCTCTCTTCTCGTGTAACTCCTCTGGTCTCTGGTAATGTGACAACTCTGGTGTGAGGTGAAATTCACAGTTTACAGGTAATTAACGTTCCAAAACAATGGCAAAGAGGAAATTATCCCAAAAGAGAGAGGATAGTATTGTCTTTTGGTCATCCCAGGATTCCAAAATGGGAAACGGAAAATTCAAAAAGCTCCTCTTTACCGGATTCTTTGTTTTATTTTAGAAATGCCAAATTTGAAAACCCATTTTACACAAAACCCATTTTCACTCCTCCTGCCAAACACCAAAAATCCAAAAAAGAGAAGTGGAAAATGAAAAAAATGGCCATCCAAACACCCCCTAACACTTCAATTCCTTCCAACTATATATGTGGGTTCCATTTCATGCTCATGACAAATGATCTGAATCATTTAACTCGCAGTCTTTGTAGAGAAAATTATTTTTCCATTTATATAGTAATAAGTAGCTTGATTGGACATCAATGGATAAAACTTATGGGTGCTATATTTAAAATCTAATATAATAAAAGTTAATTTTTTAAAGATCTGTACAATATGCATATTTTTATACCGTGCAAATTTATGTCCGATCAAAGTTGAAATTATGCAAAGATGTTCTCTCCTACAGAAACTACGAGATGAATTGTTTGGATCCATCATTGGTGGCAAAGGATGGAGGGGAGCTGATCCCCCGACCTCAAATTCTCTGTACCTTATTTTGGTAAATATCTTTTTTACCTTTGAATTACATTTAAAAATTCTCATCTTACATTTAAAAATTCTCATCTCGCCTAGGGTGGCCTTAGGGAAAACTAGTGTTGTGTCTAATACAATAAAATTTTTTCCCAAAAATGAGATTAAACTAAATTAAATTCACGAAGTTATGTATTCTAGAGTCGGTAAAATAAATTCTGAC
This sequence comes from Rhododendron molle, assembly GCA_025413875.1. Classification (NCBI taxonomy): domain Eukaryota; kingdom Viridiplantae; phylum Streptophyta; class Magnoliopsida; order Ericales; family Ericaceae; genus Rhododendron; species Rhododendron molle. Next base: position 46,291,144 of record CM046393.1, read on the forward strand.
TTCAGAGTGAGGAACTAAACTAAATTAACTTTTCATCCTACCCTCAAGTACCACATTTTAGATAGATAAAAAACACTAATGTTTGAGTACCACATTTTGGGTACCATGTGATGTGTCACTACTGTATTTGTAAAATGTGCCCCATTTGTCATGTAGTGGATCATATCACACTCTAGTTACCAATGCAATGGTGACAACTCACATGGTTGTAACCAACACAAAACATAAAAGAAAAAGTTACAAAATTCAAGGATGATATTCTAAAGGCCGTTCTTAAATTGCGAAGAAAATTTTATTAATCATAGAAGAAAAAAAGATGAAATTAATACAGTAGGAGAAGAAATGCATTGAGAGAGCCTTGAAGACTACAATTACTCTTCCATTGTTACTTCTACTAGCAAAAACCAAACATTTTATGGCTCCGTTTGTTTCGATGTAAAATGTTTTACGATAAAAGTTTTTTCATGAAATAAACTTCAAATTTTTATTTTTCGGTATTTGGTTGGCACATGAAAAATATTTTTGAAATTGACAAAATAGTGGAGAGAGAGAGAGAGAGAGAGAGAGAGAGAGAGAGAGAGAGAGAGAGAGAGAATAAGGGAATTCAACGTAGGTCAGGACTGCCAATCAAGGAAAATATTTTACGTCAAAACAAACAGAGCCTAATTTATGGAAGATTTCAGAGTAAGTCATTTTCATCCTATTAATGAAAAATATTTTACATGTAAAATGTTTTTATCATTTTCGATATAACCCAACACCAGAAAATAGGTAAAATATTTTACACCCAAACAAACGGAGCCTAAATCTCATCCATATGTTGTCATGAATATGTGTCGTCCGCCGGTTAACCTGTTGGGGTTTTTCGATTTTACCTAACGGCTAGGTCGGTCTAGCGGGTTGTGGTGGCTTGGTTTCGCGCACCTCTGTTGATGTTTCTCTCGATAGCATTCGGATCTTGGCCTAACGGCTTGTGGGTGGCCGGGTTGTTTGGCTGGTTCTTTGGTTGTCTCTAGGTGGCTGGAGGTGGTGCTGCTCTTGTTGCCATGGTGGCTGGCGGAGGTGTGGGCGGCGGATTTTGCAGTCTGTTGTTAGGGGTTGTTTGGGCTGTAATGATTTGGGTCCCATTATTTGGGCTTTTTGACCTCATAGGTGTTTGATCTTTATTTTCCATATCTAGGCTTTTAAGCCATCGGGTGTGAAGATTTCATGGGTTTGATTTCTTGCCCAACTTGGGGATTAGGTTTTGGATGAGCATATGATTACTCTTAGCGTCGATTGATTGGGTCTCGGGTTAAGAATTTGATGTTATTATTCCTTACTCCTCTTAATCTTTGTAACAATTTCAAAGATTAATGAAATTTTTCGCCTTTCAAAAAAAAAAATGAATATGTGTCGTCTCACGTTTACTTGAAAAAGATACATCCGTTTTTACACAGCAAAGGCTGCTGCTAGGCTTCAAGGGCTTTTTCAGGTTTTGTCTTTATTAAAAAAAATCGTTTTTGTTAGTTTTGGACCAAATTTTTATAGATAATTGATTCATCTTGACGAGAGAAATCGAAAAACCCAATTTTTTTTTACTTTTACCCAAACATTTTTAAAAAATATCGAAGATAAAAACCCAAAAAACTACAAAAATTTAGCACAAAACTAACTAATAAACTCACAAAAACTTTGAATAATGACCAAAACTCTCAAAAACCCCAAAAATCTTAGAGGAACTTTTAACCTAAGCCTATTAATAGACATTAATTGTGTCCTTGATTATTGTTCTTATTTAATATCTTTTGTTATTGTAGGAAGCTTAATAATTATGGAGTTTAATGTTGTGTTTGGAACACTTTTTGAAAAAATTGTAGGAATAATAAGTGGAGAGGGATAGAAAGAGAAATAATTGAAAGTAGAAAAAATTTAAGAGAAGTCTTTTAAAAAATACTTTTTAAAAAGAAAAACCAACACAACATAAAACTTGGACGAAAAGTGGAAGCTCGTGACTAATCTGTGGTCCATGACTGAATTATTATTTGATGGGACCCTTTTAGGTTCATGTACAAGTCTTTCCCCGCTGGTCTTTTGTTTTTTTTCTTTCTCTTTCTTTTATTACTCCCACTGACTCTTGTCTCCCACCCAATAATAATATGTACTAGTTTTTATATCAGTGGTTGGTATGCTACCACTTGCTTGCATCTTAATTTGAAGTAATGATCACTTGCTTGTAGGCTTGTGCATTTTGAAGCAGGAGGCCAGGGAGACAGAGACAGAGCAGAATGGGAAGGGGAGAACTCCATGCCAGCTGAAGCAAAGCCTAAACCTAAAGAGAAGGGAAGAAATTAGCAGTACTGCTCCAAGACAGGAGCTAGCTAGCTAGCAGAGGCCTACCCTTTATCTTCCAATAACTTGTACGTACGTTATTCTCTCTAATTTTATTCATGGCCAAATGACTTTAGTTATTGCGTAGGAGTATTAGTTTGGATGCGGCTACAATATCGCATTTTGTATCGCAGCCGCGCGTTTATCTTTGCATCTAACGGTCTAAATTTTAAAAAACCATCCGACGTTGCGATCATTTGGATTATGCGCGCCCTTGGGGTGCAAACTTGGATTGCTGACAAGCCAAATTCTTTAGTTTTGGTTTCCTTTCAATTCATTAATTCACTCAGTTGTCTAGCAATTTTGTTTCATTTTGCTAAAATACCGTAGTATTTTGTTGAGTATCCAAGACTGGGTGCATGTTTGTTTTGTGTGATTTCAAACATTAGCGTTATGCAATAGTTTTTTTTAAATTGTTTTTTTAATAGAAAGTACAATAGAGGGATAAGATAACTTATGCTACGACCAGATGGATTGTACCTATGGCCCTAGTTTGGTGTTTGTTTAGCATAGACAATCCTTGCTAACCAAAGATAGGCTTGGTCGTTTATGATTATGCTTATCCTCTTGACGATACTAATGGGCGGGTGGCTACCCTACCTTGGATTAGAGTTAAATGAATAGATCAAAACTGTAAACTAAATTTTAAATTCCTGGAGAGTACTAAATTTTTAGAATATTCCACGTAAAGCTTATAAAATAAAATGAAAATCAAAAATCTTAAATTCCTGGAGAGTACTTTGGAGACGTGGCAGTCCTCACTACATTTGTGTATAGTGTAAAGATACACGTACAGTTCTGCGAGAGCAAAAGTAGGAGTACCACTATTGGTACCGACCTTTTTTATACCGAAATCGTACAGATCGGCTCGTCGGGCCCGTTCCGGCCACCGGACGGCCAATCCGAGCCGTCCAAAAATTCTAAAAAGAAAAAACGAGGGGGTTTGCGCGAGAATTTTCGTATATATATGTGTGTACATATATATACGAAAATAGGGTGTTTAAATTGAGCACCCTACACGCGTCGGATGCCATTGATTCTCGCGTGAACCTCCTCGTTTTTTCTTTTTAGAATTTTTGGACGGCTCGGATCAGCCGTCCGGTGGCCGGAACGGGCCCGATGAGCCGATCTGTACGATTTCGGTATAAAAAAGGTCGATACCAATATCATTAGCGCAAAAGTGAGTAGAGAGATGGAATTTTTAATTTAGGGAGTTAATTATTTTTTGGTTGAAGGGTTTTTAGTTTACTATTTTAATTTTGAAAAACTATTTTTAGCCCAGAACATGGTAAAAGGGAAAATTGCTGCTTATCCTTTAATTTTTTTAATAATGTTTTCCTCAACTTCCTGTAATCTTGACAATTAATGTTGATCACCATATACTACCGATTGTGTAGTATGTTAGAACGTCAAGTGACTGTGCCCTAAGATGAGTGATTAATCATTCCGGAGAAGAAGAAGGTGAGGGTTTGATTCTCGCCAGAAGCGCGAGTGCTTGGTGCGGTGCATAATTGATGCGCTTTGGGCTTGTCCCACCCATATGTTGCGTAGTGGTACCCCTCCACCGTTCTCTTAGAAGTAGACTAGACATTTATCAATTGAAAAAAAAAAAAAATGGAGAAGGAGGGGTGTGATTGTGATTATCACGGACATCTAAAATAAAATCCTTTGGTTTTTGAAGTTTATCTTGTTGGGGGAGAAGAGAATAAAAGATGAATATTGAAGAAGGGAAGGAGAGAGGAGTAACCAGTACTGGCTATCCCCCTCAACCAGGAGTTGCAGACTATCCTCCAAAGCCGGTGGTCGGATTCCCTCAACCGGGTCCGCCGCCTGTCGCTACCTATTCCTCTGCTCCTCCGCCACCACCTCAGTTCTATGCTGACGGAAATCTGGCCGGTCCAGGTCTCAACTCTAGATCTCTCTCTCTCTCTCTCTCTCTCTCTCTCTCTGTATGTTTAATTTGTTTATTTGTTTATTTTTTTTTTTTTGCAAGGGCGTAATTATGCATCTAGTTGAGTTTAATTTTCTGTCGTTGGAACTCGTCTGTCTAATGTAGGAAGTTAGAGACATATGTTTTTTATTTTCCCCCCAAAGGTTAGACATATGTTGAATCCTAGATATATTTATGGTTTGTTTGGTTATTGGAGAAAGTAAGAAAAAAGGGAGGAAAAATTATTAAGAGGAAAAAGATGGAGATCAATATATAATTTCTCCTTCTTTACTTGTTTCCCTTTCTTCTCTAGCAACCAAACATAAGGAGAGAATTTGTTTTCGAAACTCTTAATTTATTTTCGTTTCTTACACTACTTCCAAACACACCCTACCGCTTCATTCGGTTTAACTTAAGGTTCAGTTTTTTTTTTTTTTGTTTTTTTATTTCCTCTTTTATTTGTCTTAATGTGCTGATTATTTCTTTATAATTCTCGATAATTTATTTTAAATTTATTTAGTTCATCTTTATTTATTTATTTTTTTTGAGGCCACCACGTAAGTGGGGCAGGCGTGGGAATCGGAATCGAAATCGAACTCAGGCCAAACGAATGGGACAAAAGATGCTCGACCAACTGTGACACCCCCACAATTTATTTAGTTCATCTTGATACGTAGAGCAAGTTTACCGGTCATTAGGTAAAAAAAATGATGCATAGTACACATGTTTCATTTTACCTATCCATATTTTTTTTAACACTATACCAGTACTCTCTATTTTATCTATCCCCAAATATAATATTACTATTAGTTTATTATGTGGTGCAGTACAAAAAAAAAAAAAAAAAAACCAATTAGAGAAGAGAGAGAGTGCAAAAAGACCACAAAAGAATAAAAAAATCAAAACCTAGTGAATAGTTTATGGTATTTATGCCTCAGGACTGTAGCTGAATTTATTTTACCTGGACATATACATATGCTGCTGCAGGGTATTTTTTGTATGTTTGATCCGGCTTTGTTCGGTTTGGAACTCTAAACCCAAAATTTTGAAAAGAGTAATTTTTTTTACTTTTTCTCCATTTAACTTTTCAATCATTACTATCATTTTTCACTCTATCTCTTTCTACTTTTTACCTCTCTCCACATCATTACTCTCATTTCTCTTTTTACCTTTATTTAAAAATACTATTCAAAACCCACGATCGAACAAAGCTATACCTAAAAATGAACTTGGAAATGTTTAAGGTTTTCTGAGATCCTTGACAGCCAGACTACTATCTCCGTACCAACCTCTGAGGTTTAATAAATGCAATTGTTTTTTGTTCAACTTAAATTATTCGGGTATTATTGAGAGAAACTTATTTATGGCTCGACGTAATTTCAATTGTCCGTTTCAGCAATTGATGGTTCGGATTTAAAAAAACTCTTTTAGTGAATAGTTTTTTAAAAATTCAGACCATTCAAAACACCTTCGGACGCGCGCAATTGAGCGCTGTAAAGTATATTCACGTTTTTGCCGTAAATTTTTTTTTCTCTATTACGAGTATTAATCAGGGATTTTGATTGGTTGTGGTGCAGGTCCAAAATATCCAGTTTCTGAAGCAGCACCAGCTGTAAGGGAACCTGACCGCCTTTTTTGCTGGGGTTTGGGTGTTGGCTGGTTCTTGTAAGTCTTAATCATATACTCCGTAATAGATTGGAAGTTTCATGGGATGATACTCATATAACAATTTAAACACAACTTACACAACATCTTACGTATAGGTGGGCTCCACACACACTACTATGTGTGGATCCCACATGCATGTGAGAGGTTGTGTAAGTTGTTATGTTTAGATCGTTGTGTGAGTAGCATTGTCCAACCTCCATACCAACAGGCCCCTCCACTTCATATTCCTTCAAACGATATCTATATATGGATCTCATTTCAGGCTCACAACGAAAGATCTAAAACGTTGAACTCGTAGTCCTCGTAGAGAAATGTGTCTGCAAATGTATAATAATAACGAGTAGCTTGGTTGGACACAATACTACAAAAAAGGATAACAATCACAGTTATTAGTTGTAATCATATGTCTTTAATCACGGTCCCGAAACCGTTGTCTTCCCGGGACACTATATTTTAAATATATTAGGACAAAAGCTTTTTTTTTTTAAAGAACTGCACGATATGAGATTTTTTTTTAGTGTGCTTATTAATGTCCAATTAGAGCTGGAATTTTGCAAAGATGTGTTATCTCTTGGATAGACTACTTGATGAATGGTTTATAGCAAAGGATGGGGGAGGAGCTGATTCCCAGGCCTCAAGTTCTCTGTACCGTATTTTGGTAGTATATCGGTGTTCTTGTGCATTATTTGCCCTTGGATCTCATTTTAAAATTCTCAATCTCTCAAGATTTCAACTTAATCCAAGGATCAAAAAGACTGAAAGAGCGGGTCTACCAAACAACCGGCACAGCGGACTTGAATCCATGATCAATATTGATCATTCCCCCCTTGAGTAGTCGTTTCGCCTGATGTTGATGGAACTGCATTTTTTTCTTATGAAGGTTTGTCCTTGGTTTCATCCTTGGTGTTTTTCCCTGGTATGTTGGAGCAATCATGCTATGCTGTGTCAAAAAAAAGAACTACAACAGAGAGAAACCTGGATATATCGCTTGCGCAATTTTTGTGAGTAGTTTTTTTTTTTTTTTTTTTATAGAAGAATGTAAGATTCGATTTGGTTAATTAGGTTCACTTCTTTCTCATTTCCACTCATGTGGCTTAATTTCCTTGACTTATTCTTATGTGAAGGCTGATTTTTTTTGGATTCAAATGCACAGGCTGTCATTGGTACCGCTCTGATCGTTGTAGAAGTGACGACGAGGTATCACAGCTGGCAGGACTAATACGGTTACTGCATAGCGAAGACCTTGATTGCATTTTTACTGCGCATTGCGAAGTTTCTCGGCTGATCCCGTCTATGGTTGAGCCGCTTCTTTCTATTGGGGAGAGCGAGAGAGAGAGAGTAATCAGTAGAGATCGAGGAAATTTATGAAGAAACCGTGTTAATAGAGAGAGGTTGGTTAAGAATCCCAAGTGAACAAGTTGATTCAGTTTCAGCTTAAGTTTGTGAGTTTATTGAATCGTTCATACAAAGTTGAATAATGATTATTCACACTCAACATTTTCGTGTCTAATTTATCACCTTGAACATAGATGAGAAGCAATGGGAATTCAAGGTATATAGCAAGTTCATTGTTACGAAGATAAATAAAGTAGTGGTGTGGCTTTTGAGACAGGAGTTCGTTTTCTCAAGGTTATTTAGGGACTTCACCGATTTCTGCCATTATGATCTTAGGTTCGAAATCTCTTAAGCGTTAATACTAACAATTCTTTTGAGGTCAGTCTATACAAAGATTTTGCTCTGGCTTTAAATGAGACCTTCGATAGTTGACGGTGAATTGATCTCTCAAGATTATCAAGATATGCAAAAACTCTCAAGGTTATCGAGATATGCGTAAACTAGTCCACACACTTGAGTTATCAATAATAGAAAAAGTGAGTACGAGCCCTGCCTCCCTTTGATGGGATCAAATTAAAAAATACTATAAAGGGTACCGGCCAAATTAGTACATATTTTACACAGATGTTGTGTGGGCCCCTACTAGATCCCGCGCATAATTTTGGGAGAGCGAAATTTAAGAGCGAAAGTGGTGGGTCTTATTAGAGAATTATGTGACCTAGGGTGCACCAAATCAGTGGGTTAGCGCTATGACAAAGCCCGGCTGAGCCGTAGCAGAGCTGGTTGTGTTTGTTTGTTGGGCCAAAGGTATTTTGGCCCAAGATAAACCCCAGGCTTCATTTGCCTACGTTAGTCTCGGGTGGCCCATGAAAAATAAATAATGCTAAGGGTTGGCTACGGGTGCCGATATTGTACCGATGCTTACATAGGGCCCACTCCGGAGTCTTACACAAATGACTCGGCCCATTCACTAACTTAAAAATAAGGGAAAATGACGGCCCAGGATGTGTTTTGATAATTAATTTTTGCCAAGGACATTTTCAGCATTAATTAACAAATGTTCTTACCATGTCCTTGACAGGTATTAATTATCAAAATATGTCATTGGCCGTCATTTTCCCTAAAAATAATCTTGTGAATAAACGGCATAAGTTAATTATGGCCCCCACAACCATCGCTATAGTATCGGTACCCTCAAGATCGGTACAAAATACAAATATCCAAGTTCGAGAAAAATCAAGAGGAAATTGTTCTGAAACTCATTATTGCACGATATTTCTGATATAGAATACTAAAATTAGCAATCTAGCATTGTGCCCCGTTTCACGTACGGCATGATAACATTTCGGACAGCAGGTGACAGTGGCAACTAGAAATTGCGTCCAATCTCATACTTCAACATCACAACCTTAACCCAGAGTGCTTGTTAGATGTATTAAAACTCCACCACCATGTTTTGGGGATTTTAAGTGTTGAGGCATGAAACCGGCACTGCTTCCTTGTCTCTACCACCATTGACTGGTAATTGCCCCAAAAAAAAAAAGAAAAAAAGAAAAAAAAAAGAGGATTGTGAACACTGATTTTTTGCAATTCGATGGAGAATCATTTGAAGAATGCGGCCAGCTTGATCGTGTATTTATATATACAAAAAAAAAAGAAGAAGAAGATGAGTCGATGAGTCGTTTTAAAAACATTATAAGTGATTATGAGCTATTGTAAATCGACTCCACCTGTCATTACTGAAGATGTATATGTGACCTCACACTTATTTGGCCGTCTTGTGTATGGCTTGGCTTGGGTTTGACCACTTCATCAACCCTTGCTTTGCTCCTCTTGTTCTCTTTATTTTATCATTAAATATATTTTCTTTGCCCATCGAAAAGAAAAATCTACAGATACTATATCTTTTAAGTCATCCATAGAAATTCAATTGTGTGACTAAATAAGTTTAGCCACCGATATATATACTCCTCTGCTCCTCCGCCACCACCTCAATTCTATCCCCACGAATACCAGGCTGGTGGTCCAGGTCTCAGGTCTCAATTCTCTCTCTCTCTCTAGATCTGTAAGCGTTCAGGATTCTTATTTTGTCTTTCCAAGTGTATATAATTAGGGTTTCGGTCAGTTGAGTTTAATTTCCTGTCGTGTCGAATTGAGAAAGTTAGACATATATATGTCGTATCCAATTGAGATATTTCACGTTTGTTTGGACATTGAAGAAAGGAAGAAAAATCAAGGAAAAATGATTGAGAGGATTTATGGTTTCTCCTTTATATATATATTTTGCTTTTTCTTCGCTCCACAACCCAACAAAAGAATCTTTTAAAATTTTCATTCTATTCCTTTCCTTCCACAACTTTCATACACAACGTAACACTTTATTTGGTTTTACTTAAGGTTCAGTTCATTCTTTTACTTAAGGTTTCTTGAAATCCATGACTGCCACATGACCGTCACTCTACAAATTAATAGCCTCTGGGTTTCTTTAGTTACAATTGTTTTTATCTTAACTTAGATTGGGATGTCAAACATGACGTGAACGGTGCAACGGTTACTTTTGGCATCAGCTCCCCTTCTAACCCATCCGTCTTCACTTATGTCATAGTTGATGTGGCTTTGTCAAAGCTGATGTGAATTTGACATGCACCTCATGCATACTAATTTTCGCAACTACCTTCTTCTATGCCAAATTTCAAAAAGTTACTGTTGAAGTTTGAAAAAGCAACTGTTGAACATTTGCCGTTTGACTTTTCTATTTTCCTTTAAAAGTTTGAACTCTATAATTTGACATAAGGATTGACATTAAGAGTTGGAGAGGAATAGTTTGATGTCAAATAAATAGAATTTGGCATAAGGGTTGAAAAAGAAGATTTTGATGTCAAATTGAAGATGTCAAAATGCCATGTAAGCCTTAAAAAAAATTTGACATCATCAATTTGAAGTTAAGAATTGAAGATGCTCTTAGGGATTTATTAATCAGGCAATTTGATTGGCTGTGGTGCATGTCCAGGATATATATCCAGTTTCTGAAGGAAGTCCAACTGCAAGAGGATATGGCCCGCCTTCCTTGGGACACGGCCCCCCTTCCTTGCTGAGGCATTGGTATTGGCTGGTTATTGTAAGTCTTTCCTATTGTGTAGAAGTGGCAAATGAGAGGGTCTGAGCGGATTGAAATGTGTCATGGGTCAAATAGTAAATGGGTTGAAATGAGTCGGGTTGAATATGGGGCAAGCCAAACCCAAATCCGCCAGACCCGACCCGTTTTCCTCTTTTTTTTTTTAAATAATTTTTTTTTATATCCCCCTCCCCTTTTTCCTTCTCCACTATCTTCCTCCGATATGGGTTGAAATACGTTCACAAATAGGCAAAACCCATGGGCTATTTCGGCTATATAAGCCAACTGATTTTTTTTTTTGCCTTTATTTAATTTTTTCGTATTTGTACATTCTGTGTTAATTTTTTTTGTGAATTATTGGTTCTATTCAAAGAGAGGAATTGAAAAATTAAAAAGTTACGGTCCAAACTAAAATTTATTTAAATAAAGACAAACATCAACCAAAAGGCCAGATTTTTTGTATCTTTTTGTGTGTGTGTGAGAGAGAGAGAGAGAGAGAGAGGGGAGGGGAAGCTTGTTTTCGGATCATCCATGTGGGGCCCACCGTTGATTTCCTTAGTTTTTTCGTTTAGTAGAATGTCGACGTAAAAATTTCCATGTAATGCCGCAAAAATTCCAAATTCAACGTACGATCTTATAAATACATTTGATTTTCATTTATTTTTTTTAACAACTACGATATTATAGGACAATGAATAATTTTTCTAATTTTATCTCCAGTATTTATACTAGCTTTAATTTAAAAAATTCCGAAAATGTCATGATTTCCCAAAAGAAGATAGTCCAGTGGATCGGGGAGCTAGACATCAGTTCTCAGGGGCTTATATTGAAGACTAAAGACAACGAAAGAAGAGAGTCCAGCTTTCGGGAAATTTAATTTCCAAACGCAAATTTGGGTCTTTTACTTCTAATACATACTGAACCCATTTTCAATCCATCTAAACCCATGTAAATATGGGTTGAACCCATATCAACCTATTATATAATATGGGCGGGTTGGGTTGTGTAATAAAAGGACTAATTTGGGCGGGTTCAAAAATATGGGTTAGAATTGCCACCTCTACTATTATGCATGCCTCATAATGAGAGTCTATAGATTGGGAGGTTCATGGATGCTCACAATGAATGATTTGAATCGTTCAACTCGTAGTCTTCGTAGAAAAAAATTGTCTCTCCTAATGCATGTATTGTAATAAGTAGCTTGATTGGACATTAATTGGTGCATCAATGGATAAACCTCATGGATCCTATATTTAAAACCGTATACTATAATAAATGTAAATTTCTTTTTGAGCTGTACAATATGCATCTTTTCATATTGTGCATATTTATGTCCGATCAAAGCTGAAATTTTGCAAAGATGTTATCTCATACAGAGACTACGAGATGAATAAGTTTGGATCCATCATTGGTAGCAAAGGATGGAAGGGAGATAATCTCCCAACCTCAAGTTCTCTGTACCTTATTTTTGTAAATATCTTGTTTGCCCTTAGATTACGTTTTAAAATTCTCAATCTCTCAACGTTTCAACTTAATCCAAGGATAAAAAACTCACTGAAAAATTCGGTATACCGAAAAACTGGCACAGGGAACTTGAGCCCCCGCTTCCCCCACTTAAGTCATAACCGTTGATGGTGATTGATCTGTATGCCTTTTCTTGAAGACCGTCGCAGCCTCACCAAAGACCGTCGCAGCCTCACCACCTTAACCACAGCCGAACCCATCCACCACCGGGATTTCGGATCTGGGAAGAACGTGGAAAGAACGAGCTTTGAATAACCAGAACAGAGGAGGTAGGAAGAATCTGTGAAAAAAAAAAAAAACACCAAAAGCTCCAGATCAAAAGATTGGGAGAGAAAAACTCCACGGGGTAGAAATCCCTCCCCTCTTACCACCAAAAATGATTGTAAAATCCATTGGGAAGGAGGGGCTGCTGTGCTTTTGGAATAACGTAGCAGAGAGAAAAGTTTATAGAGAGAAAAGGGGGCAAAGATAGGGATCGGGCTCCATTTGATTAAAGCCTGGATTTTCATTGTGCACTTGTTTGGTCACTTCACTAATGGCAACCAGAGCCTGCAATAATAATTAACATGCCAAACCGGCCAATTAATAATAGGGTTAAATACCGGGACACCCCTCGAACTATTCTCGTTTGTCTCGCTCACCCCCTCATAGAACTTTGCCTACGGTCAGCCCCTCGAACTATTCCCGTTTGTCGTATAGACCCCTTCCGTCAGGATTTCCGTCCAAAACTGTTAGAATTTTGGAAAATATTCCAATTTTGCCCTCTCCTTCTCTTCTCTATGAAATATGAAACTCTAACACTAAAATACACCACAGCCCCACTACTTCCAATTTTGCCCTTTGCCCTCTCCTTCTCTTCTCTATGTAATATAAAATAAAAATTCCGTAATATTAGATATTCTTTAAAATTTTGTTTTTATTAATTAAATTCCGATTAATTAGTTAAAGACCGTTTCAAATCAAATCGAGCTTTCGAAAATTTACAAAAATATTTTCTATAAACACCAAGATTACTTTTTCACTAAGAAAGACCGTGGTTAGCGTCGAAATGATTTTGTGACGTTACGATTAAATTTTTAGAATTTTTTTCGAAATTGAAAACCGGACGACCGTTGATCGCGAGACTTGTTTTCTGTCCATTTTCCCAAACGAAAAATATAGCTAACTGCCCATTTTCGGCCATATTCATGAATTTGATATTATTTTTGGTCCCGACTATCTATTTGATATTATTCACAGAGAAGATGGTCATTTTGATATTTATTTTACAACCTTTATGATATTATTATTATGAAAAACTACTGACTTGATATTATTTTTGACTGAGTAATATCAGTTTAGTATTAAACGAATTAGTTATATCAATTTGATTTATCTAGTGGATTAAATTGAATAATTGGCAATATTTTTAGATTATATTGTGCTCAAATTTCTCTTATCACTTAATAATTACCCATATAATATATTGAGATCGAGTAATAAAAAAAATTTTTTCTTTAAATTAATAATATTTTTATTTAGTAATCTTAGAAAGAAAATTAGAAGTTAAAACGTATTTATAATATTAACTTAATATTATAAAATATTTCTTCAAAATTACTATAAGGATAAATCAATCGATTAATAAATCTCTTTAACTAATAATAGGATTTTCAAAGAAAAGAAAAACAATATATTTCATAATTATGATAAGTAAATATTTATTCAAATAATAATAATATTAATAATAACAATTCTTGTGATAAATTTTAAGAGGAAAATTTATTTTTAACTATTTAATAATAAATAGACTGTTTTAAAAAATCGTAAAAATTTTAATTAGTAAACTAGTTATAACACCAATTAATAAAGTATTAAAAGGCTATAACAGAACAGGACCCCAGTTTGGAGCAGTGTATCACCGGAGATATTCCAGGGATGGAGACTGAGCAAGAGTTCGTCGGGGGTGAGCTGGAAGTGGTGGGGGTGGTGGTGGAGGTGGGGAGGTGGGGAGGTGGCGGTGGAAGTGGTGGGGCTGTGGTGTATTTTAGTGTTAGGGTTTCATATTTCATAGAGAAGAGAAGGAGAGGGCAAAATTGGAATATTTTCCAAAATTCTAACAGTTTTGGACGGAAATCCTGACGGAAGGGGTCTATATGACAAACGGGAATAGTTCGAGGGGCTGGCCGTAGGCAAAATTCTATGAGGAGGTGAGCGAGACAAACGGGAATAGTTCGAGGGGTGTCCCGGTATTTAACCCTTAATAATAAGATCTCACTTTTTTTTTTGCTTAATTTCATCCTTAATTCTTGGACAAATTCAACAACTCTTTTTTTGGTAGTTGGGCACTTTTTGGGATCGACAAATACTAAACTTTGTATTAAAAAAACATCGAAACAATTTGACCAATTTAAAAGATCTCATAATTACTTCTTTAAGACAAAAAATCTTAATCTATAAAACAAAGAAGTATTAAAAAAACATAGATAAAGTTGAGATATACTTATTTACGGAACAACCGTAAACAAGTGTTTTGTAGCAACAACTAATTCACGATAGTCTAAAAGTGTTCTGAACGGTTCGGATTTTAATGAAGTCGCGGGCCAGCATCCTGCCCACGCGGGTCGAACCGTGGTGCTTGGGGGTATGCTACGCTTGAGTGTAAGAAAATAAAGTTGCGTCTTTACTACTATTATCTGTGGGTTTTGGTAAGATGGTAAGCGCTTAATTCTAACAATTGGTATCAGAGTCATGGTCGCGGGTTCGAATCCCCTGGAATAGGTCTAACCATGACACTTGGGCCCTGCAACATTTGAAATAAGAAAATAAAGTTATGCCTTTACTACTACCTGCGGGTTTTGGTAAGTGATAGGCGTGTGATATCATAGATATTTAGCGCCTAAGTAGGGGAAATTAGCGCGTTAGACGTGCATTTAATTCTTATTTTTCCGTTTAATGCGTGCACGTGGGTGGATTTTGTGTCTATGATTTAATTGCAGGAAATTGCGATGATTTGGAACGAATTAGAAGTACCTGGGAAAGTGTGATGAAGCTTGAGAGCAAGAAGAGCTGTGGAAGCTAAGTATAGAAGATGGAGTTTTGAACGAAATGGTCAGTAGCTTCGCGAGCGCTACATGGATCCTTCTGTAGCGCTACATATGGACCAAAGTCAACACGCCCCAGCTTGGTCAACGTGACGTCAGCAACATAAGGGGCTCGGTAGCGCTACTAGGAAAGTGGTGTAGCGCTACCGAGGGGCTTAAAAGGGCCTGGGACGACGGCGTTTTGGCCTATGGCGGTTCCTATTCCGATTTACTTTAGGACTTTTAATCGTTTTAATTAGGATTAGTATAAATACCTTGTTTTAACTGAATTAGGGGGCTTCATTTTTTTTACATTTTTTTTTGTTACGTTCTTAACGTTTTGGCTGCTGTTTTTCTAGGTTTTCCAATTGCAGATCTAAGTTTTAATTCAAGTTCTTCAGGATTTCCAGCTTTAAACTCTCGTTCTTCGTCGGTATTTATTTATTTTTCCGTAAGCTCTTGATATCGTGGTTGATTTCAATTATTTCTTGCAATTGTTGAAGCATGTCTAGATCTAGGATTTTATTTTCTATTATTTCAAGCATGCGTGAGTAGTTTCCTAGGGTGCAGCCACGGGACGAAGGCGTCCTGTGACTAGTTTAACTGATTATTTACCTCGGGTACGAATTAATTTATTTTTCCAACAATTTTGGGATACGGAAAAAAAAACCCTTTCTGATAAACAAAACCCGGCATCATCGGATTTTAAGTGCGCACGAGAACTGGTGACGAGTGGTGGGCATTTATTAGGAACCCATTTTTCCCTATTCTAAAATTAGCGAAACGAATAATTGTGTCCCGAGTAAATAACGGTTAGGCTAGTTGCAGACGCCGGGCTCTCACGGCTGTACTCCTTTTTTTTAATTCATAGTTAATTAAGTTAGTTTGATAAATTAGTCCACAAATCAATCAACTGAACAAGGGGTGGCTACCTAAGAGCCTGATTAAACTAGAATTCTTCACCTTTAAGTCAAGCACCGTCCGTCCGTCTCTGTGGTTCGACTCCGGTACTTCCGGAATTATTGTGCTACATTGGTCGAGAGTCCTACGCTTGGGACGCGTTTTTAGTCTTAATTTGTTAACACCCGGTCGATCAAGCAGTAAGATAATATGCTCTCGATCCTTTTTCGAAAAAGTTTCCCTAACATCCGAACCGTCCAAAATATTTTTGAACGGCAGAGATTGGATGCTGTAAATAACTCTTTACGGAACAATCATAAAAAAAATTATTCCCAAATAAGTTTTGAAGATATACGAGAAAGTAAAAGTAAAAATAAACCATTATAACAGGACAGAGTGAGCATATATCATATCATCATGAGTTGAGTTTTGTTCACCCTCCACTTAAGAGGGTGAACATTACCCTCCTCCCTATTGGTTGAAATGATGTGGATCCCATCACAAAGTGATGTCATGCTTACCAAAAAGTGTCAACAAGCTTTAAGTTGCATGTCATTCTCACAAAAGTTTAAAAATAATCGAATAGATCCAATTTGCATACCGGGTCATTGGCAGCCACACCACCGTCGATCAAGTTAAATTCTATGAGTTTCCCATCTTCGTCAGTGTTTTGAAAATAATGAGCAGGAAGATAAGTTGGTGCTGCCGAGGTGCTTATGCAGATATCTGATAGCGCCACGTTAATTCCTGGATTGCTTCTCACGTGCATTTAATATAATCATCTAAAAAGATAAACAGTATTGTTATAAAACTAGTGCAAAAATGTAAAACACAAATGGTAAGGAAAGCCTAAACAAAAAGCATGCATATTATAATGTGTTGTGTATTTTCTCTACGATCAATGGAAAATTCATGCAACCTATCGTCCATAGGTTTGAGTGTCACAGGCTCACAGAGAGAGAGAGAGAGAGAGAGAGAGAGAGAGAGAGAGAGAGTTACGACTAAACAGGAACATGATAAGAGCTAAAGATAGTTGGCTGCAGATTCTTGATGTCAAAAGTTGGAATAACAATGTTGGTCAATGCCTGGTCCAACCTTGTCTCTCCCAATCTGTCGTTGATCAGGCTATGGAGATAATTCCCATTGTATTTAGGTCCAAATAATTGTGTGAGTAAAGTTATAATCCAACCACAAAGTCCCCTGCATTTTCCAGAAATCCAGGAATGAAGTAAAAAAAAAAAAAATTCAAAGAAAACAAAATAGTTGCATGAATTTTAGGTCCCATTCTATGTGGAAGCATTTTGTGCTTACTTTCTTTGGGGGAAAATTTTTGGAGCATGTTGAAGATAAAAGGGTACTAGTTTATTTGCCAGTAAATTATCACTAAGTACAGAAAAGTGACACTTAATTCCCATTAAGGAGAGATAAAATAGTTAATTATCACTAAGTCCACTTTTACAAAAATACATTTAACATTAATGTAAGTGTCACTCTAGGGTTTTAGGGTATGCTAGGGTTTTATGGTACCCTAATGGGTACCCTAGTACCCTTGGGTACCTTAAAATCTTTGGATACCCTAGGATTTTAGGGTTTTAGGGTACCCTAGGGTTTTAGGGTACTTTAAGATTTTAGGTTTTAGGATACCCTAGGGTTTAAGGTACCTTAGGGTTTAGGTTTAGGCGCTTTTATAGAGCCCTAGGGTTTAGGTTTAGGCACTTTCATAGGAGGTTTAGGGTGCACTTTCCTATTATAGGGTTTTAGCGGTTTAGGCACTTTCATTGGGTACCCTAGGATTTTAGGCACTTTTATAGGGTACCTTGAGGTTTAGGCACTTTCATAGGGTGCCCTAGGGGTTAGGCACTTTCAGTATTTAGGGTTTTATGCACTTTCATAGGGTTTTAGTGTTTCATTAATTGGAGGAGACTTGGTGGGAATTACTTTCTATTTTCTGGACCTAGAGGTAAATTGCCCTTTATTTGCAGCATATAATGGTCGTTGATCATCATTTGGTGCAGTCAGCATAGCTGCTATTAGACCACCTGTACTTGTTCCTGTGACCACATCAAAATAATCTGCGAGTCTTGCATTTGGTCCGTCTAGCACCTAATTGTCACAATCATATATAGACATTAAAATTGAATCAATAGTGATCAGACCAGAAAAAACATACCATTACCGTATCTTTATCACAATAAACAAAAACTGCTCGGATGAAGCCCTTTCCGGTCTTTTTTTTTGGCTGGTTTCTCGCGAATACCCTTAAAATCACGTTCTGAACATTGAGCGGCTCGGATCATCGAAATTCGATCGGGAAAGGCAAAGTCCGCATTTAAGTTAGTTGCGGGCGTCCGCAACGGAAGCCCACTAATATATATATATATATACCATAAGGACAGGGGAAGACTTACTGGTTGCGGAAAACAAAGACATAGCAGGGGAAATCAGAGTATAAAGGCAGCAGAGCCGTCCATCAACAAGATAAAAAAGGCGGCATAGCCGTCCATCGGAACAGAAAACAAAAGACAGTAGGTGGCAAAGCCAACCATGGAAACTGAAATCAATACATATTATTGATAATGATCAGAGAGGATCAACTCATCAGAGCCAGAAGTATACCTGGCTTTACTTCATTACAGAGGAAGAGGGAAGAGGGAGAGAACCAGTGAGAGAAGTGTGTGTTCTCCTGGATGAGAGGTGTATTAGAGGTGATTCGAGGTGTCGATTACTAGAGCCAGTTGGTTCCTTTTATAGACTAAGGACCAAAGGGCTGTACAATTGACAGAGACCATGTGAATATTCTGCTTTCGGTGGAAAAGCAGGTGAAATAAACAGTAATTAGTCCTTTTCCTGTAAAACAAACAGTAAAAGGTACAAACAGTGTTTTGAGTGAACAGTACTGTCGGTGAACAGTAAAAAGTGAACAGTGATTTTTACTATTCATGGCAGTAAGCTGATGTCAGCTGTCATGAGTATCCAATGCAGTCATTTGAGGTGTTGAGTCAAATGAGTCTTCAATCATCCATTTGCAAACGGATTTGGGCAAATGGGTCTTGAATATTTTCTGGTAGCAGCTGTTTAAGCTGGTTGATTGATCCTCTGCACAAGTAGCAGCTGTTAAACTGGTTGAGCAGGTTATTGACCAGTAGATGGGAGGCAACTGTTAAGCTGGTTGATCTTATCAAGGATGTATGCCTAATCTTCCATCTGGTTGTCAAGGTTTAGCAGCTCCGTAGAGGACCAGTTGTTGTAACATTCTTCCGCCTCAGGGGTAGGACAATAGTCATCATCTGAAGAGGAACTGGATGAGCAAGGCTTGACTAGTTGCTCTTCGTATTGTTTTACCAAATTTGTGAGTCGGGTATTGAAGATAAACGGTACTTCATGAATTGGTTCAGTGGACCGATTCTTCTGTAAATGGTCTTCACAAATTAAATAGTTGAGATTATCAAGGTAGTGATCAGTATTGGGATTGTTTTCACCAAGGTTAGTGGCAATTGACCAGGCCCTATGATGCCGGATTTGGCTTCTGATAGGCTTTGAACAGGGATAAGGGATTTCATCTTCAATGAGTTGGATAGGAAGATGAATCCTATTGAACGGCCATTGAGCAGAAATTTGCATGACATGCTGGGCAGGGATGATATTCCCAGTCCTTGTCCATTCAGGCATTTTGCTTTTTATCAGGACTTGAGCTTTCAAGCATCCATATTTAGCAAAAAGGTTTAAAATGGAGACAGCCAGTTTTCTGGTAAAAATATCAGTCTGCTCCGGATCAGTGAAAATAAGTTGTCTTAACAGTCCATGATCCAATAGGGTCAAAGGAGTGATTTCAACTATTTTTTGATTATATTCAACATTAATAGTTTTGAATAGCTGTAAATCAATATAGGCTTTTGGAACACTATATATTAAATTACATTGACAATCTATTTTATCCAAAGGATAATTGGAGCAAACAGGATTTGTTTTTGGGCAATCAACCCGATCTTGGTCATCATTATAAAGAGATTCCCAAGTGATTTTTAAACCAGGAATTTCTTTAGTAGATAAATCAGTAAGAGTTTGGAAAAGAAACTCTTAGAAACAATGACCATCCTTCTTGGCCAAATTTTGAATATTTTTAACCAAGTCAGTAGGAAAATCAGTAGGGAAAATAACCTGATTTTTCAGTGAAATAGGTATTGAAGGCAGACTTTGCAGTAGGGTAGCAAAGTATTTTTGCAGGTTATCAAGATGCACTTTCTTATTTCTAGGATGCAAACTCCTAGTCTTAAGATGCCTATTTTTTTAGGATGCCTATCTATATGCATGTTGTTATCAAGATGCGTGCTACTACTGGAGCTAGCTTCTAGGTCATTGGTCATGTTACCAGGGATGGTAACTCCTACATGCAGTGTATCTGATTTAGTAGTGGGTTGCTCCCATGCAATTTTTTGCTTGCAGTTGAACATTTTGCTGAAATAATCTAGAATACTTATTATTCAGATGATTAAGCTCAGCAGCAGATGCTGTATAAGCATTATCATTGTTTTTAATAATTTCATTTTGCTCACAGAAATAGTAGTTTAAACTATGCAAGCAATCAACAAATTTTTTATTATAACGATAATCCCCACACAGGTTCCAGAGAGCATCTAGAAGGCATTGTTGGGTTTCGTCAACATTTTGTAAATGGTTTAATTTTTTAAAATGAAGGCTGGAGCCTTCAGGAAGTATTGGCAACGTGATTGTCCCCAGGGTGATACTTCGGTGAGTCATCTGTAAGAATAGCAGAATCATTAACAGAGTAAATAGAACAATACCGTAATTCTTGTAAATCATTTTGATCAGGAACTGATAATAGTTCAAAATGTATTTGTTTATCAAAATAAATAGTAGTGATTTTATCAAAATTTACTGTGAATGGATAAAGTAAATATATAAAGGGCATTCCCAAAATTACTTTATCAGTTAGGTTTTTTACCAGGACAAATGAAGTTTGAAAATAGACTTCATTTTGACAAATCTTAACATTAGGTAAACCATATTTAATAATCATTCTACTACCATTAGCAGAACTGAGTTTTTCATCAGTTTTATGGTAATATTGAGTAGGTACCAAGCTTTCTTGGATACAATTTAAATCAGCACCTGTATCAATAAGAGCAGTGACTTGAATCTCCAAATCATCAATAATTAAATTGATTTTAGCATGCCATTTCTGGAGGTTAATAGATTTTACTAGATTTAACTTTCTATCAGTGAAGACGAGTGCTTCGGTTTTGGCAGCATCCTCATTACTATTAGAGGATTCACAGGAAGAGTAATTCAAGATTTTCTTTTTAGAAAACCTATTTTTTAACAAAACAATATCTTGTTTAATAATATCAATATCAGTTTGCAAATCTTGCAAAGTAATTTCTTTAGTGGTTTTACTAAACCTTTCAATAGTATTGTGCAGATTAATAATAGGTTTATTATACTGGGGTGTCTTTCCCTATATAAGAACCTGTTTTAATCTTTTAATATAATGTTGTTTTAAAGCAACATCATCAATTTTACTAATCAAATCAATTAACAAATCTTCTTCAGGAAGCTCCTGAGTTAGAACATTTACTTTTTGCAACAAGTATCAGTGCATCCTAATTTAACAGGATTATCAGTAGAACTAGCAGAGTGATAATCAGAAGAAGATATAATATCAAGATCATTACCAGAATCATCAGAACTGCCAAGAGTTACGATCCTGAAAATATCTAATATCTGTTTTTTATTAGAGTCAGATATCTTAAGCTGACTAATTTTTTGTTTAAACTTGCATTGAGACTTGTAATGTCCTTTTTTACCACAATTAAAACAAGTAACAGTGGAGAGATCAGATTTCTCAGCATTTTTCTTAGCAGAGGGTCTAGACTTAATAATAGGTCTAGGTTTATCATAAAATAAGTCTTTAGCAGGTTTTGGTTTGATCCTAGGATCATTCCGTTTCTTTTCTATCTTTTTCTTCTTGTGAGATGGTGCTACAGGTGGTAAACCATATTGTTCGCAGAAGTTACCAAGCTCATACTTAGCTTTCTTTTTATCATTTTTAGCATTAATCTTCATATCAATACACATACGAAGACCTTCTTTTTGAATAGTACTAACTATGTCTCCATAAGTTAGTTTATCATATTCAATAATACCAGTGGGTTTACTAAGAACATCCCTAATCTTATGGGCAAACAAGTTGGGCAAACCATTAACAAATTTTTCTTTCCAGAAAGATTTAGTACAATCATCTCTTAGCATAACTTTAAAATAAAGATATCTTTATACCATCTAAAGTCACTTAGAGTAGGGCAGTGCAGATTACTAAGTTGATCATGTATACGAGAAGTAATATTACTAGGTTGACCAATGAAATGTTTAATAATGGTATAAATCAGAGTATTAACTCCATCTTGTATACCATGCTCATTTTCAAAAATAGAGATACCATTTTCATCAGTTTGAACAGCATGTGTGATATGTTCTCTTGAATCATAATCAAGATACTTATCCCACCAGGCTTTCAAAACACCAGTAAAACCAGAGGCTATCAATTCAACAATCTGAGTTTGGTTCAGATTAGTATTGGCCAAATAACTATTAGCGACCATAGACATATGATTCAGTTTTTCAAGAATTTGATGTTCACTAAGACCATCAATATTCCATTCATACAGTTTAGTAGAAGAAACAGAAAATTGATTTAACAAATTATTTTCTTCATACTGTAAGTCAACAGGTGTAGGTCTAGAATACCAATTTTTGGTATGACTAACAGGACCAGTAGTTAATCTTTGAACATTCTGATGTACAGGTTGGTCAGTGAACTGTTTCTGTAGTTCGGTAATTTCATCATCAGAGGAGGTCATCTGGCTAGATGATTCTCTGTGTGTTACTACAGTGAGCTGTGGTGTACTAGGCTCAGGTTTAACAACTAATTTGTTTAACAGATTTTCAATTTTAAAAATATCTTGACGGTTGTCAAGACTAACAGGTGATCTACGATCTGGCAGATTAATAAGAGGTTTCTCGAGCTCTTTACTAATAGAAGGGACGCAGCTAGCTGTTCCATCTTCTAATTTAGTCTCGATTTTATCAAGTTGTTTACCAATGGTATATATATATATATATATTTATATACACACACACCTCTGAAGTTGTGATTCTAGGTATGAGAGCATAACTCTGGGTATGATTCCTCTAATACCTCCTCCATCAATGCTAAGTATTGTAATACGATCCCCATAAGTTGGTGGACGGATTGGACTAAATGTTTCCCCCATTGGAGAGGAAACGGAGCAAGCTAATGTGTGGGAATTACTAATTTAGATCGAGGCGGACACGAGAGACTTGGGAGAGGAGTTGTAAAGGTGTACGTATTTTTACTTACTTTTGGTTTCTCAGGGTTGACGTCTTATATAAAGTTTGGTTTTACGAGATACTATCATCATGTAAATAAAAATGGGCAATTTACCTCTAGGTCCAGAAAATAGAAAGTAATTCCCACCAAGTCTCCTCTAATTAACGAAACACTAAAACCCTATGAAAGTGCCTAAAACCCCAAATATTGAAAGTGCCTAACCCCTAGGGCACCCTATGAAAGTGCCTAAACCTCAGAGTACCCTATAAAAGTGCCTAAAACTCTAGGGTACCCAATAAAAGTGCCTAAATCGCTAAAACCCTATAATAGGAAAGTGCACCCTAAAACTCCTATGAAAGTGCCTAAACCTAAGTCCTAGGGCTCTATGAAAGCACCTAAACCTAAACTTTAGGGTACCTTAAACCCTAGGGTATCCTAAAATCTAAAATCTTAAAGTACCCTAAAACCCTAGGGTACCCTAAAACCCTAAAATCCTAGGGTACCCTAAGATTTTAGGGTACCCAAGGGTACTAGGGTATCCATTAGGGTACCCTAAAACCCTAGCATACCCTAAAACCCTAGGGTGACACTTCTATTAATGATAAATGTATTTTTGTAAAAGTGGACTTAGTGGTAATTAAGTACTTCATCTCTCCTTAATGGGAATTAGGTGTCACTTTTCTGTACTTAGAGGTAATTAACTCAATAAAAATTTGCAACTTCATAAAATGAATTTTGTTATTGGAATAAAATGTTTTTCGGAAATTCGGACCGATACAATATTCTACCCCTTAAGAATAATTTTGTCACGGTTCAAAATAGTACTCCTACAACTTTTATTCTTCGCATGCAGCATAGAAAAATATGGAATATTACAATAAATATGTGCTTTGTGTCATACGGAATTGCCAATACAAGGAGATTCCGGAATTTGGTCTGAGGTATGTGAATCACGAGAAAAACTTTATTACGGATTTTTCCGTGAATAAACGTTTAGGAAGCCAAATCTCGTGCGTCAAAAGTGTATTGGACGGTCCGAATTTTTTAAAAACTATTCGCGTGAAAAGTTAAACTCTTCCAACGAATTGTTTTTTAAAGATCCGAATCATCTAATGCCGAAACGGACGGTTGAGATCGTATAGCTCTGCAAATGACTTATTCACGGCTCCACCATGAATAAGCCAACCTTGTGAATCACACCTCATAATAAATTGTATTCAAGTTCAACTACTCAAAATGTTCCAACAACCGAATGATGGTTACGCATCATGAGGTGAAACGAAACGAACATGGGCAAACATGTGGGCGAAAAAAACATGTGGGCACAGAGTGAAATTCATCCTTCTCTTTATTTTTCAAATTTTTTTTTTTTGTAATGCTGGGTATTATTGCTTAGCTCGCGCCCTTCTGACTACAACTCCTTCCACAATCATTCCTCATGTACGCGTGGAAGTAAGATAATTTCAGATTTATCGACAAGAAGACACTACAACACGAAAGGCCTATAGCGAGGATTTAATTTCCTCGCCAAAGCACCTGATTTCCTCGCAAAATGCATTTGCGAGGAAAAAATTCCTCGCCCGTTTTCCTCGCAAAAGCCTTGTCGCAAAAAGTATTTGCGAGGAAAAAAAAAATTCCTCGCCTACTCTGACACAATTAGCGAGGAATGTTTTCCTCGCTATAGGTTTTCCTCGCTAAACTACTGCCAGGTTTACAAAATAGGCGATGAATTTTTTCCTCGCTAATTATAGTTTAGGCGAGGAAATTTTTCCTCGCTAAATCTCTTAAACTAAAAACAATACAATTCCCAGCTCCTTGCTTCCGGGCGAACTCGAACCGTGTCCTCCTCTGCGGAGGCATTTGCTCCATCCATCACACCAACTTCCTTTCCAGTTCAAACATTCGCCTTCTTTTATATATATACCTTTTGGACGTCTTCTCACCTCTCTAAATTTGTTTCTTTAAACCTTTCTCTCTAATTTTAATCTGTTTGTAGTGTTTCTTTAAACTTGTTTTTTAAATCTTGAACACTCTTCTCTTTTAATGAATTTTTTTTTATAATTTAATATTTTCTTATATATCTTTAATAAATCTTTATACCTTTGTAACTTTGTTTATTTTATACTTAATTTTAATTCTCTCCAAGTTTAGTAACCTTTTGTAATGCCTAAATTAGTTTGAGCACTTTAATTTTTTGCAAATACAACATTGTTTTTTGGTTGGTGAATATGTTCTTACTGCGTATACGTGCGTCCATAACAATCTTAACTCAACTATATTTCACAATGATACTTTGTTATGTTTATTTTTAAATGGGGTTAACCTTACATATTTTGAAAATAGATTAGTGCGATCTAATTTTGAGATATTTTTTAATACAACATCACTGCATCGATTATTAAGTACTTTATCTTTTGTTTAGCTTTTCATTAATTTTTTTGTATGAATTAATATTCAGTTATCTCTAGGAAAAGCAATCCATAGTTCCCATTCTTTTTATGAAATGCATATCATTCATCCACAAACTTATAATCCCTATATCCGGTCTTTTTTTTGGGTTTATAACTATGGGATGAACTTTTTTTAGCATGTCCTTAAAATGTTTTTATTCAAAACAATAAATTTTATTGCAATTTGAACAAACTGACATCGTTAATAATTAATTTTATTTGAGAAAAAGTGAATTCATATAATTAGTGAGAAACATATATTTCATTTCACCAATTCAATGCAATGGGCGAGGAAACTATTATTTCCCGTTTTATCACTTTTTTATTTTAATAAATTTGATAATGATTTTGAAATATGTAGTTGATTATCTCTTACCATCGTGATATTAAAAATACATGAACATAATTAATAATGATGGCTAAAAAAGGTGATGAAATATTTTCTCATGAAAAGGTAATTTTTAGCGAGGAAAAACAGATTTCCTCGCAAAAGGATTACATTTAGCGAGGAAAAACAGATTTCCTCCCTAAATGTAACCCTTTTGCGAGGAAATCTGTTTTTCCTCACTAAAAATTACCTTTTGGCGAGGAAATTTCCTCGCTAAAAATAGCGACGAAATTGAATTTCCTCGCAGATTGTGTACTTTTAGTGACGAAATTTAGTTTCTTCGCCATATTTCCTCGCAATAGGCCTTTCGTATTGTAGTGAGAATCACACCTAAAATTTTAGGAGGACCGAATCTAAACATCCCAAATCAAGTCCCAAATCAAAATGAATGATTCTGATTGAGCCCTAGATGAGCTACTTGTATGCGCTTCTAACATTGAAAAAAATGAAGAAGTTCTAGCTAGTTTCACTAAATGATGAGGAAGGATTGTGATCACATCACACATCACATGCGTGATGTCATTACTCATGAGAATCAGATATAGATGACTCTTTGAGAGATGTGAACCGGTTAAAGTTTTCTGGCAGTGAAAAGTGAAAAACGACGGCAATCCCCTCCGTTATTACCTATTAAGCCTCTCATGATTTGATATCATAAAACTTGCCCTTGAATTTTCCTCTATGAATAAACATATAGGGCCTCAATTTCTAATTTCATTCATCTAAAAAGAGCTAGAGCTCCAGTTGTAATTTGTAAAAACTGAAGAAAAACATTACAAGCAATATTTTTTTCTAAAATTTGATTAGTTCCTTAAGCTCAATCCCTTGATAAATAGTCTTTGAAAAAACGTTGTATTTTATGTGTCTGGTGTTTTGCGATTTGTTATAATTATTTAGCAATGACCAATATTTGGCTAATTGCCTTTAGGAAAAAACTTCATGCCGCATATTTCGAGATCATCCTCGACTAAACAATGATAATGATTATAGATAAATATTGCCACTCTTGTCCATGAAAAATACGCAAAAATAAAATCCAAATGGATATGATTGAACAACAAAATTTCTCTTTTCATCACCCTTATACACTAGAATTCCATGACCAATACTTTTTTTTATTACGAGTGAGCATAGAAGACGAGAAGTATATATTTGATTTTCATGAAAATAGACATAGCCCACCATCAGATTAACCCCAACTGATAGTCTCTTGCAGGGGCCAAATAAAAAAAAAAAATCAAGAACCCCAATTAAAGTGAAAAATGAGCACAAGTTAAGAAAAATTTCAATTTATTCAACACGATGCATATGTGATTGTTGTTATTGCCTCTATGAAGCCTGCTACAGTATAATTTGCAATTTGGGAACAATTAATTCCGGATTTAATCTAGACGTACAGTGGTTATCATAGCTGTAATTGTGATGAAAATCCTAAATCACAAATACATACAACCACCTAGCCGTTGTAAATTGTGCTCCATTTTCAACAAAAGTGAAAACTAGAATGAGTTGTAGATGTACTCAACCTAAGAGTTGGAAAACTATGTAAAAATTAGCGTGCATATACTGATTGCATTTTATACTTGATTGCTCATCGCGCATCATATGTGTATTGTTTTGGCTGATTTATCAACAGTTGCAGTGCAATTTGTTAGAACAGTTGGAAAACGAGTGAAACCGCTTTAGCCCAATAAGTCATAACGGGTCACCATCCATTTGTTTGAAAACAGGGGATAAAAATGACAAAAACATAGTTGTTGTAAACAACAACTAGAAACATAGTTGTTCAAACGTAGCTAGCTAGAAATCCTCAAACATATTGCAAGGCAATAAACAAGTTTTTGTCATTCGTTTTTGGGAAAAATTACGAAATCACGCATGTTTCGAGACCACGTATTATTGATAAAGTCAAGTCAGGTCCCTCAAGAAGGCAACTTTGCAACACTAGGATTTCACGCTTAATTCAAGGACAGAGACAAGCATTGAACTCGAAAGGTTGAAATTCGTGAAAGAGAATTTTTTCTACACATGAAAAAAGTCTTCTTTTTTTTTTTTTTTTAGAAACAAAAAGAAATTAATTCATTTGAGCATAACAGTTTACAAGATAAAGAACCCAAAATATAAAGCTACAATGATTAGGTCGGAGCAGCACTAGCTCTATTACAAAATAGATAACTATAGCTCTATGACAAAACAGGTTAATTCATGTAACTGCTGTGTGGTGCACAAAGCATGTTAGCACCCGCTTATAGTAATTAGATAATGGCTTGATGTACATCCTTGCTCTTAACCTTGGTAATCCTATAAAAAGAGAGATTCGAGATCACATGGTCAAGAGTGCGCAACAAAAATATTTCAGAAAAGTGACAGAAAACAGGATATTGTTTAAGTCCAAGGACTTAGTTAATGTCATCACTGCCACTCTGTCAGGGTAATTTTGACTGTAGTATAAGGTACAAATGATCGTCTTCAATTTTGATGCCTACGCCTTTGATATATTGTGGAGTGATTCACATGGTTAGACCTTTCAAAAAAAAGGAAAAAAAAACGTGGTTAGAAAAAACAGATAAAATCATGCACGGGTGTAGTGCTGACGATCGCCCACCAAGTGATGGATAATATGTATGTAATGCCACACAAGTTGGAATCACTATAACATCTCGCCAAAAACAGTACTTTCCCTGATGAATGCCTCATTAAAATAGATAAAATCATACACGGGTCTAGTGTTGACGATCGCCCACCAAGTGATGGATAATATGTATGCAATGGCACACAAGTTGGAATCGCTGCAACATCTCGCCAAAAACAGTACTTTCACTGATGAATGCCTCATTAAAATGATAGAAAATTTAACGACTAGACAAACTACCAAATAGTTGAAAGCACAAGCCTATGGACTTAGGCGTTCTTCGGCTAAATAATCCGTCTTGGATTATTTTCTGTTCTTATTCAATTTTTTTTTTGCATTTGTTAGATTTTCGTCAATTTTTTTAGGATTATTGCTTCGTCTCATAACAAAAGTAATCTAAAAAGTAAAAAATTACAATCAAAATTCATTTTTTCAAAATAAATTGATTCCACATGTCATTACTGAATATATGTGATCTCACAGTTATTTGGCCGTCCTGTGTATGGCTTACGGGTTTGACCACTTCATCAACCCTTCCTTTGCTCCTCTTGTACTCTCTATTTTCTCATTAAATATATTTTCTTTGCCCATCGAAAAGAAAAATATACATATACAAGATCTTTTTTTAGTCATCCGTATATAGAAGGTCAATTGTATGATTAAATCAGTTTAGCCACCTATATATTCCTCGGTTCCTCTACCACCACCTCAGTTCTATCCCCACGGGTACCAGGCTGGTCTAGGTCTCAATTCTCTCTCTCTCTCTCTCTCTCTCTCTCTGAGTGCATGTGTAGCGTTCAGGGTTCTTTTCTTTCTTTCTTTTTTTTGTCTTTCCAAGTGTATAATTAGGGTTCTAGTTGAGTTTAATTTTCTGTTGTGTCGAATTGAAGAAGTTAAGACATATGTTGTATCCAATTGAGATATTTCACGTTTGTATGGACATTGGAGAAAGCAAAAAAAATGATTAAGAGGAAAAAGATAGAGGAAGTTGAGAGAATTTATGGTTTCTCCTTATTTATATTTTGCTTTTTCTTCGCTCTGCAACCCAACAAAAGAAGTGAATTTTTTTAATTTTCCATTCCATTTCATTTCCTTCTACAACTTCCATACACAACCTAACACTTCATTTGATTTTACTTAAGGTTCAGTTCATTCCTTTTTTTCCCCTCTTATGTTTGTCTTTCCGGAATTTTTTTAATTCCAGATAAGATTTGTTAAAACTTTTATAGTTCATCTCCCGACAAGAGAAATTAAGGTTTCTTGAAATCTATGACTACCACATGACCGTCACTCTGCAAAGTAACCTCTGGGTTTCATTAGTTACAATTGTTTTTATCTTAACTTAGATTATGAGGGAATTATTAATCAGGCAATTTGATTGGTTGTGGTGCATCTCCTGGACATATATCCAGTTTCTGAAGGAAGACCAACTGTAAGAGGATATGGCCCTCCTTCCTTGGAACACGGCCCCACTTCCCTGCTGTGGCATTGGTATTGGCTGGTTATTGTAAGTCTTTCATATTATGCATGCCTCCATAATGAGATTCTATAATTGGGAGGTTCATGGAATGCTCACAACAAATATCTGAATCGTTCAACTCGTAGTTTTCGTAGAAAAAAAATTGTCTCTCCTAATGCATGTATTGTAATAAGTAGCTCGATTGGACATCAATTGGCGCATCAATGGATAGAACTCATGGATGCTATATTTAAAATCTAATAATATAATAAATGTAAATTTCTTTTTGAACCGTACAATGTGCATCTTTTCATATTGTGCATATTTATGTCCGATCAAAGCTGAAATTTTGCAAAAATGTTCTCTCCTACAGAGACTACGAGATGAATAAGTTTGGATCCACCATTGGTAGCAAAGGATGGAGGGGAGCTGATCTCTTGACCTCAAGTTCTTTGTACCTTATTTTTGTAAATATCTTATTTGCCCTTGGATTACATTTTAAAATTCTCATCTCTCAACGTTTTAACTTAATCCAAGGATAAAAAATTCACTGAAAAAGTCGGTATACCGAAAAACTGGCACAGAGGACTTGAGCCCTTGCTTCCCCCACTTAAGTCATAACCGTTGATGGTGATTGATCTGTATGCCTTTTCTTGAAGGTTCATCCTTGGATTCTTCCTTTTTGGTATTCCCTGGTATGTTGGAGCAATCATGCTACTTTGTATCAAAGACTATGACAAGAGAGAGAAACCTGGATTTATCGCTTGTGCAATTGTTGTGAGTAGTTGTTTTTTACTTGAAACTTCAGATTCGATTTGGCTAATAAGGTTCAGTCCTTTCTCATTTCCAGTCATGTGGCTTAATACTTCGCTCAATTACTTATGCCGTTAATTACCTTATAACTATTACGTAAAGGCTGCTTTTCTTTTCTTTTCTTTTTGGGATTGAAATGTGCAGGCTGTCATTGTTACCTTTCCGATCATTCTAGCCATTGCTACCATTGCGATCAATGTAGCCCTGGCGATCCTTCGTCATAACTGGGCTGCAGTTACTGCATACATACCCGCGTGGATCAGAGGCTAGGAGATAGGCTAAGAATTTGTGACTACTGGCAAGGATGGAGACAGAGGGGAGACTAGTAGGGGTGGTCGCCCCCCCTACGATTCTAAAAAAATACTACTATTACATTGGAAAAAAACTTATTATCATAATGTATAGTCTTGCCCCTCGTCAGAAAGATAGCTCGCCTCATTTGCACGTTATGTCAGTAGTAGTGAATAAATACTCCTTGAAAGATTTTTCAATGAGCCAAGTTCAACATTATACACTAAAATTGATGGAGACGGATACGAAATCACCAATAAATATGTAGTACAAAGAGACGTTATCAAGTCTGGGCTGCTTTATGCATGGAATCTGATTGCCAGATTTTTCCAACGAATTCTATTCTATGATAATGACACTGAATTGGCTTTGAAAAGCTTTTGCATGCTAGCTGTTGTATAGAGTGGTAAGGACATGGCCATCAATCCCTAATGATAAAACATGTGGTCCTCAATCAATTGTTACAAGATTTTTCTAAAACAAAACAGAGATGGAAAGATGAGGAGATGCTATTCTTGTCTATTCTTTGATAATTACATATGTATTTTCCAAGTCTTTGCGGCTCTATAGAATCCAAAGAAATATGTCATGAGTGATCGTAAGATTTTTTGAACGAGTCAAGCTCACATTGTTATACAAACGGAACCAACACGGAAAGATGAGAAAAGACTCTTCTTATCAGTTCTATAATATAATGATATGTGACTTTGCCAAGTTTTTGTTGCTTTATGGAGTTCTGGAAATGTGGCCGTTAGTAATTGAAAGATTTTTATAGCAGAGTCAAGACTCAAGACCCATCTAACAAACATGGACAGAGAAGGGAAGATTTCTATCGAAATTGATAACTCTAGCGTGCTACCTTGCTAAGTTATTGTCACGTCGTATTTGGTCCCCCAAAGATATATTAGTCAAGGTGCATACACAAGGATGGAGCTAGGGAGGTCTAGTATGAGCGGCCACCACGACAAGAATTTTAGAAAATGCAATTATTATGTGTAAAAAAAAGTTATCACCAACTTATATAGATTCGCCACTGCTAGATTTTTTGAAGAAAGGAGATCCAAAATAGTATTCCAAAACTATATCAGTCTTTTTCGTACTCCATGTGCAAACGACAAACATCATTTACTATAGTTTTTATTATGTTATTTTAATTTTTTCTAGATCCGATGACTATTCAAATTGCAATACATGTTTTTTTTAGTATACATTTAACTTGCGGACTCGGGAATACTACCAACCGGGGGTGCTTGGCAACGGTGTCGAGCAGTCAATCCGGTCGTTTATGTACTTGGATTAGATCCGAGCCGTCCGTGTCGAGATGAACGGCCAGATTGGCCGCTCGGCACCGTTGCCAAGCACCCTCGCTTGGCAGCATCCCCCAATCCTTCTCATTTTGCCACTGTTATGGTAAAATCCTGGTTCCGTCCCTGACTACTAGTTCAAGTAGAGTACTGTACACTCTTCGAGGCCTTATCATTTTTTTTTTCTTTCTTGTCGTACTGATTTTATTTTTTTCATCCTAGTGATGGAAGAAATTCTTTTTGCGGATAAAAACTAAACTGTGTCTACAAAGTAGGTTTTGATTTTGGGGAATTTTTAGGCCGGCCACAAAAAGTAGGTTAGGGCTTAATTTAGTCCTAACAAAAATATTCTTCCTTTATTTCAGTCCTTTTTTTTTTTTACTTTTTATGCATTTTTACTATTTTGCCCATTCTTCTTAACTTTTTGTGTATATGTCTATTTTAAGTAAAATTTATATTTTTAGAATAAACTTTTGACCCATATTATTTTGGACAAAAATACCCTTGATTATGTAAACTGGTTATGATAACTGTCATATGAGAACAGCAAATTCTCATAGCCAGTTAAACATAATTTTTCGGACAAAAATATCCCCGCCAATTCACACAGCCCGAGTTAACATATTATTTTGGACAAAAATACTCCTGAACTATGGCTATGAGAGTTATATTTTTAGAATCAATTCCTGAATCATATTATTTCGGACAAAAATACCATTGGTTATGTGAACTGGCTATGAGAACCGCTAAGTCTCATAGTCAGTTCTATGAGAACTGCCAGTTTTCATAATCAGTTCTATGAGAATTGACAATGAGAAGTAATTGTTCTTATAGAGAACTAAATTTGTGAACTAGTTATGAGAACTGGACTATGTGAACTGAAAAATATACAATTCTGTTTACATCCTAAAATACGCCACCCAATAAGAAAATTACACGTGGCATCAAACAATGCTTTGGCCTATCAGAACATATCCCATTTTGGCCCGAGATACAGGGGATCACAGGGTTAATGGCGATATTATTTTAGTACTAAACGGTATCGTTTTGATGGGAAACGGCGGCGTTTGAGCCTCAGTTAAAGGCAATTAAGGCGGTAATTAAATTTAACCGTGGATTACTTATTTAGAACCATCGAACGGTGGTTAATCTCTTGTTTTGTGCAGCAATTAAGCGTGGATGCAGGGAATCATTTCTAAAATCCAATCGTGCTACATTAACTCACGTTGCATAAAAGAAGGAAACCCACGATCCAGAAAACAGCCATGATTGATATTAGCAAACGTGGAGAAAGAAGAATTCTGAGAAAATCAATCCAAGTAACCGTTCGAAGGCTCCCCTCAACCGTTTTTCAAGGAATCATGGGCAGTTCGAATGGAGACGTGAGAAGCAGTTAAAAACGTGGAGTTTGAAGGCTGGCTCAGCGTCTATAAATAGAAGAAGAAGTTAAAGATAGAAGACCCCCGATAAAAATCTCATCATCTGACAACTCATACTCGATATGATTGCTCAGAGATTTATCATAATCTAGGACTTAGTTTAGTTTAGTTTGTAAGTTGAAGGCTTGTTTGCATGTAAGACTACTTTTGATTAAATTCAAGTTGCTTATCTCTTTCAGTCTTTTACTTACCAAAGATTAATCGTTTATAGGCTCTCTTTGATTAAATTCAGTGCGCTTGTATTCTTGCATTAGTCTTAAAAAATCTCGAGAGTATTTGTGCACAAATTGGCCCTCGATTAGATTCAGGTTTATTTGTGTTCGATCCTCTGAATTATTTATAAGCTCGCTTTTGATTAAATTCAGTGTGCTTACATTTCTACATTGGTTTTAGTAAAATCTCAAGAGTGTTTGTATACAAACCTACCTTTGATTAAATTCAGGTTCGTTTGTGTTCAATCATCTGTTTTGATTTTAGGAAGACCAATTCTTTATCTTGGTTGATACTTTAAGGAAAAATCCTCTTAATTGAGGTAATTGAACAGATAACACAGTTGCCTGATATAAATTGGTTGTTTTAAATCTCTTTGAAAAGAATAATTTCTTTTGTGAAATTAGTTCTTTTCTGGCACGCCCGGACGCAATCATCTGCCATTTGATTGAGCTAATTCATCCCCAAATAATTTTTTGGCACGCCCGGTGGGACTCGAAAGTGTCAAAATGCCAAGGCTTAGGAAACAAATAGGGACACCTATTGGTGCTTTGGAGCCAGAAGAACAAGCTGAGCCAGAGCAGGCTGCAGAACCAGGTACGCCTGTTAGCCAAGCTTTTCAGCCATTGGCTTTAGAAATGGAGGAGCCTCTGCAGGAGGAGCCTTTTTATGAGATACCTCCTTATCATGTGCCTCCAAATTTTCAAGAGAGGCAGGCTAGTGGTAAAGACCACGATAAGGATGAGATGTTTAGAGAAATGATGATAGCTTTCAGAGAGATAGCTCAAACTCAAAGAGCCATGATTAAAAGCATAAAGACTAGACTACCTAATCCAGAGTTAGCAAGAAACAGCCCAGTGAATATTGGACTAAACAACCAAACTAACTCTAGCACTCACCAAAGTCCATTCGAAGGAAGGCTTGGAGAGGATATTGGACAGGGTAAGGTGAAGTCTAGACCAGGAAAGAGAAAATGTACCCCGAGCAAATACCACAATCTTGGTATGAGCCAGTGAAACCAACGAAGCCATTGGAGATTCCAAAGCAGTCTCATGGTATTACTATTGGAGCCCCAAGAAATTCTGGGAATATACAAAGTGTCAATCCTCTCTTCGAGCCTACTACGAGGAGATGGGGGGATGACATGGAGTTAGAATAAGAATATAGACCAGAAAGAATGGATGTTAATCTACAAGACTCTCGTCAAGAGTTGTCAGTCGCTGGGAATCCCTTCTCAGCCTCTCGAGAGAAAAATCCTAGGTACACACAGATCCATGTGGCGCCCGAGAGGATGCAGCAGCCACCACATGGGAGGCTCCCCGGGGAAAACCAAGGGGATCTTAGTGGGGTCTATGAAGATGATTTGGTAGGACAAGATCAGCCTGTAGCAAATCAAGGACAGAATCTCCTCGTAGACAATCCAGTGTTAAGAGACCAAGTTATTGGTCTCATACAAAAAGTTTGTGGACCTCGAACTCGGGGGGTACAGCCCCAGATCTATAGAAAACCATATCCAGAATGGATAGACACAACGTTTCAAATTCCTAGAGAATTTAAAATCCCTGATTTCACTTTGTTTTATGGGGATGGGAGACAGTCTTCCGTAGAGCACATTGCTAGATTTTCTGCCCTATGTAAGAACTTGGCTTAGAATGGCTTCATGAAATTGAAGCTATTTCCAAATTCTTTGTCTGGGCCAGCTTTTACTTGGTACACTAATTTACCACCAGGATCAATAGCCAATTGGTTTCAGATGGAAGAGGTGTTTCATGCACAATTCTTCCATGCAGAGCCTGAAGTCTCTATGGCAGACTTGGCTAGATTAAGGCAGAAACCAGATGAAAAGGTAGCAGACTTCATATCTAGGTTTAAAAGAGCCAGGACCAAGTGCAAACTCCAACTGCCAGAGGCAGAATTCGTAAGGTTAGTGTAAGTGTAGGAAAACGAAAGGGCCTTCGAACAGCACCAAACTGTAACGGCTACTTTTCTCTCTGCACCGGAACCCTAGCACACCGCCGGAGTTGAGCCTATAAAACAAACAAAAGGTGAGCGCACCTTTGCCGTCTCGTGGCAAAGGCCCTCCGATGCCAAAGTTAGTATCTCGTACTAGTAAAACCTTAATTCTCAGTAGGTAATAAGCCAATAACCAGGAATTGCGTACCTTTACCTCTAGGTTTACCTCATATATATAGACCCATGTCTACTTGCTGTCCAAACCATCTTGCTGCCCTAAGTTTCCTTTCTCGTAAAGGGAACCCAGAACATCAGGGATTCTCATTCCCATAATTGCATATTTCCTTTTAGACAATTTAGGAACTCTTTCCAAAGCTGGCCGTTCACCCCATTCTCGTTGGGTATCTCCTCCAGATCTCGTTTCCTCACTGGGTATTTCCATTTCTGGACCCTTCTGGAGTGCCTCCTGGCACCTCTTCCAGATTGCTGCTCCTGTTCGGCCTTCTCGTTGCCGAACAGACCATCTGGACCAATGATTTCTCGTGTCACTGGACCCTCTTCCATGCGACAGGTCCAACGACTACCTTTGCTCTCTGGACCATACCCCTGCTCGGGTATTTTGGACCTGGAACCTCTCGTGTCCCTGGTCCCTACTGCCGTTCACCGTACTGCACGGCGGACACTCCGACTATATTGGTCCTGGGCCCCTCATACCATGTGTTCGGCCACACCTTGTACCTGTTCGGGATTACCTCCTACAATGGCTCCCCAGCTTTACTCGTTATTTTCTCTTAATATGACTAGCAAAGCTTCTAAACACCGAGCAAGGTTTTGCTCCCGCACCTATGTTTCTCGTACTTGGTGCAAACTCATCATTAGCCTAACCCAAACGTCTCGTCGTTTGGTCTGGACAGGCTTTTCCAGCTAACACCTTTACACGCGGAGTGCCCTGTACTGCCCATATTTAATGAGAGCAGGCATTTTGGGAAACGGAACGCCCAAACGGCGTCTGGGGTGACGTTTCTCATACGTCACCCCCTTTACTGGGGTATACTTGGGTTTTCGTCCCATTTTCAAATCCACCTTTTCTCTCACCTCAGTTCCCTCTACAGAAAGCACGCCCAAGTGCTCCCGTCATTGAAGCTCTGCTCAACATCTCAGGGTCTCTTTCCCCTCTGATTCTAAGGCTCTCGTCTATTTGTTCGTAAGTCTCTATTCCCCTTCTCCATTCCGTCTTCTTCGTCGATTTAGGATCTCCACAGTTTCTTTTAGGGTTTTTTCGTACCCAACTTGTTCCTTAGAAAACCCACACCCACAGTCTCGTTATGGGTCGATTCCGTAGGCACTGTGACACACCCCAAAGGATGGCTGAGTTCAGATCTCGTTACGAGATCCCAGACAACGTGGCCACTTCGTTGGCCGCAGAAAACGCCATCCGTGAGAGTTTTGACAACGATACTCTACACATCCCTGTCGTAGCCATCGTTGAGGGCGGGGTTCCCCCATTACTTCGCCAGGTTTTAGCCCATTATAGACTGTCCCCGATGCAAGTTTCCAACTTCTTTAGGGTTGTTATGGGCATCAATGCTCTGACCAGATGTTAGGCACATCCCTAGGTTTGCACGACATACATCACCTGTATAGTATTTCCAGAACTAACGCCTTAACCTACTACCTGAAGAGTAGGGATTCTAGAATGCGGCTGGTACTGGGCCTGCTTTCGCTCGTGGGGACGACGATGACTTCCTCATCGTCACGGAAAACTTCGCGCCTAGACGAGGATGGCAGAGTCATTGGCTTTCACGCTCCCCACAGATTTGGCACTCCACGTTAGTTCCTTTTCTCGTAGAACTTTTTTGCCGAGCAATTCCTCGTATTGCACCTTTCATTCATTTGTTTTACTGATTGCCAATTTTTCTCGTAGTTGCAGCCACGAACGTCAACCAGGGGCACACCATTATCACCTCTAAGGTTCACGTGACTGACATCAACAGTGCTCATGCTTTCAACGGGCAGGGCACGTGCTTGTCTGGCCGAGCAAGAGCGGTGCAGATCCTCCTCAGCTACCGTGCATCATACGGTGGATTCATAGACCGACGAATCCGAGCAGCAGACAATCCCATCATCCCTGATCCCCCAGCTCAACAGCCCGAACAACAAGAAGAGAGGCGTTCTCGGACACCTCCTCTGCCCAACGAACCAATCCAACTCGCCGAAGAAACCTCATCATCCTCAAGTGGGTATTCTCCATCTCCCTCTCCTCGAGAAATGCAGCAACCGATCAACCTCAGCAGCCTCCTCAACATCCCGGGGGCTAGTCATGGACGGGGCCGCGGCACATCTCATGGCAGCGGACGCTCTCAGAGCCCGGCGCCTTCTCATGGCCGCCGTGGCCCAGCTCAACCTGACGTCCCTCCTGGCTTTTCCCCCGAGGAGATTGAGGCCAGCCATAGGGAAAAACGCCAACGGCTAGAAGCCTCTTCGGTCGAGCAGCCTCCTCAACTTGCGGCCCCTCCAACTCCCATCTGGGCTCCCCAATTCACGCACGGCGGGCGGCCAGTCACCGTGTGGAGTCTGAAGGCACCGCGCTTGCATTATCCCAAGCATTCATGCTTCCTGGGGACATGCAATAGGAGATTGCCAGCTCCCCAGACAACCTTCTCGGCTCTTTCATGAGCCACCAAGCTAAGGTAAAGCTATCGTAACCATTTTTACATGCTAACGGCTTCAAATTGCTTATTCCTGCCATTCGTCTAACCATGTGTTTGTCCAGGCGATGCAAAAGATGGTAGCCATGGCCCAGAGGTTCGGTCAGTCTGAGCCCCAGCGAGCCAGATTGGCCAGTGAGAATACCAAGCTACAGAATACTATCGTCAGATTGGAGAGAGAAAGGAACCAAGCTCGTGGGACCATGGACGAGCTAAAGAGCAAGTTGGAGGGAGCTGAAGACAGCTTGAATCAGACCCTCACGGAGCTGGAGACAAGCAAGAATGAGGCCAAGACCTCCTATCAGCAGGGCTACAACGAGGGGATCTGTGTGGCCACTGAGAGCTACACAGACCAAATGCCCGGGATCCAGGATCAGGTCTTCGAGGCTGGTTGGTTGGCCTGCCTTAAAAAGGCTGGTACAGCGGAGTCCTCTCCTCTCTGGACTTAGATTGACCTTCCTAGCACCCAAGTGGTTGTTGACGAGCAGGAAGAGGCAGAAGAAGAAGACAACGTGGAGGGTGAGCCAAACGCACAAGTCGCCGAGCAGGCGGGGAACGATGCTGCTGCTGAAGATGGTACCAACACTGGCCAGAAGGAAGCCGGTGGCGGTCCGTCTGAACCTAGCACTGCTGTGGATGATGCAACAATCTCTGCCTCTGCAACTGCTCCAGCCTCTCCCCCTGTCATTGAGGATCTTACGATCGAAGAGTAAGTTAGACTCTTCGTAGTGATAATTTTTTGAAACCTTTGAATCAGTTTTTGATTGGCCCTGCGTGGCCATTGGTACTGCCCTGCGTGGCGCTGATACATTTCCACACATTTCAATTCTGCTGATTCTGGCCCTTCGTGGCCTTTTATGTTTTGGTGGCCCTGTTTGGCCTAAACTTTTGTTTTGCCTGGCCCTTCGTGGCCTGAACACGTTTGGCTGGCCCTTCGTGGCCAGTAGTTTATATGCTTAGTGTCTTCATACTTAGCCTTATGCATATTCACGTATGCTCCCCGGGTCTCTTCGTGCCTGCTGATGATTAAACTGTATTCACCTACTCTATCGCAGGTTTCTCGTACCTTAGAGTAATGCTAGTTGCATTAGTAGCTTGCAACACGTATAGTTGTTTGTGTTCAGGGTCTGTTCGAACCCGAGCAACCCTTGAGTTTTTCCTAACTGTAGGTACTACTGCATGTTTACGTATGCAGCTCGTAGGCTTCGTGCTTGGGAACTTTCCCCAGTATATTCGTACTTAGGTTATCCAAATGTGCTCATATTTGGACTAGGCAATCTGGAGTTTATTCATACCCAGGTTGTGTTGTAGATTCGTGTGGGCATGCACCCGTACAAGCAAACAAGTCTATTTGTACTTGGAATTATCCCAAACATATTCGCGTTTGAGATCAGCGTGCATAATCTCGTATGCTCTCTGGGTGTATTCGTATCCGAGCAAACAAACAAGTGTGTTCGTACTTGGTTCAATTCTGGGTGTATTCGTACCCGATCAGACAAGTGTATTCGTACTAGTCTTAATTCTGGGTGTATTCGTACCCGAGCAACTGTCAAGTGTATTCATACTTGGACAAAAATTCTGGGTGTATTCGTACCCGAGCAACTGTCAAGTGTATTCGTACTTGGCAAAATTCTGGAATATTCGAAATTCCATTTAGTTACCCTATACCTCTGCTCCCCAATACGAAATGAGGACTACGGACATAGCTTGACTTCGTATTTAAAGCATAATAAACGGAAAGCTCGTAAAAAAAAACAGCTTTTGTGTTACCAAAATCTGGAAATTTTATTCATAATTCAAAAAACTCAAGGGGGTGTTACGCGTACCCCTTGCAACTAGTAAAAGCAAACACCAGGAAATTTTATTCGTAACTCCCACACAATCACGATGTGCATCTAAAACAGAATAGAAATGAAATGAAATCGAAGTTCTTTACACGTAGAACTTCCTCAAGTTGTGAACATTCCAGGGCCTTGGTACCGGGTTCCCGTCCAGGTCTGCCAATCGATATGCCCCAATGCCCACAACCTCTGTAACTCGATATGGGCCCTCCCAATTGGCCCCCAAATTTCCCTCGTTGGCCACCTTGGTGTTGCCGAGCACCTTTCTTAACACAAGGTCTCCAACACCAAATTCTCGTGGGTGGACATGCTTATTGTAACTTTTCATCAGCTGCTCCTGGTACGTGGCCAGGTGCACCAGAGCTCGTTCTCTCCTTTCCTCGGCGAGGTCCAGCTTGATTTCCAGGGCTCTCTCATTGCCCCCACTCTCCATCAATGTGGTCCTGTTGGTCGGCAAACCAACCTCCAATGGAATCACAGCCTCTGTTCCATATGATAGCGAATAGGGGGTCTCTCCCGTAGTCCTCCTAGGAGTTGTTCGGTGTGCCCACAGGACCAGTGGCAATTCATCAGGCCACTTGCCTTTTGCTTTGTCCAACCTTTTCTTGATCCCGTCAAGTATAGTCTTGTTGGACGCCTCTGCTTGCCCATTGCTCTGAGGGTAGGCCGGTGTGGAATAGTAGTTCTTTATTCCATACTGGGCGCAAAAAGCCTTGAACTTTTTCTGGAACTGCGACCCATTATCAGTGATCAAGGAATAAGGAACTCCAAATCGAGTGATGATGCTCTTCCATACGAACCTTTCTATCATAGGTTCTGTGATTTTTGCCAGTGGCTCTGCTTCAATCCACTTGGTAAAATAGTCCGTTGCTACCAACAGAAACTTCCTGTTCCCTGTAGCCTTGTGGAGGGGACCCAACCATCCCCCATTGCGAACGGCCAAGGACTCGTCAAGGGCACCAGATCTTCGCTGGTGTTCGGATCATAGGTGAGAACTTCTGACACTTCTCACAGATCTTCACATACACCTCTGCATCTTCTTGCATGTGCGGCCACCAGTAACCCTGGGTGATTGCACGGTGAGCAATGGACCTCCCACCTGCGTGACTCCCACATGTTCCCTCATGTATTTCATGGAGGAATTTCTGCACCATCTCGAGGTGCACGCAAAGCAGGTACGGTCCAGTGAAAGACTTTCTGTACAACTTCCCTTCTGGTGATAGCCAAAATCTCGCAGATTTCGTCTTTATCTTGTGAGCTTCTTTTTTATCTGTGGGGAGTGTCCCATCTCGTAGGAACTCCATTATTGGATCCATCCAACTTGGTCCTTGGTTCACGTCGGGACCAATTCCACACTTCTCCCAATGCTCGGCTCGGCAAGAAGTCCACTTCTACCTTCCTCTTGAACTCTGTTGGCATAGCGGCGCCAACCAAGCGGTGAGTCGGCGTGGGCGTTACGCCAGGGCTTATACGCTTTCGATGTGTATTTCTCAAAGGTATCAAGCAAATCCTTGGCTGCCTCCACGTAGGTTGCCATCTTTTCACTCCGGGCCTCGTATTCCCCGGACAGCTGATTTACCACGAGTTGTGAGTCACAGAATACTCGAATTCTTTTTACTTTCAAGGTTCTTGCGCTCCGTAACCCGGCCAGGAGTGCCTCGTACTCCGCCACGTTGTTCGACGCACTGAAACCCAGGCGCAGGGACAATTCGATCATAACTCCTTCAGGAGGGAAAAGCACCACTCCAATTCCAGATCCGGTGTTGCATGCGGATCCATCTACAAAAAGCTTCCATTCCAATGGGTCCTGCTCGGCGGATGCCCTTCGCTTCTCGGCTGATGGCTCGTCCAACTGCTCCTTTCTCGTAGGAGGCCGTGGAGCCACTGTGGGAGAGAACTCTGCCACGAAATCTGCCAAAACTTGCCCTTTGACTGCCGTGCGCGGCTGATAATCAATATCATACTGGCTCAATTCCACCGATCAAGTTGATATTCGTTCCGAGAAATCGGCCTTTCGAAGCAATGACTTCAACGGGAACTCCGTATAAACAACCACTTTGTGACTTTGGAAGTAGTGGGGCAACTTCCTAGCTGCCGTCCTCAGTGCCAGGACCAACTTCACAAGAGGCAGATATCTCGTTTCTGCATCTAGTAGCATCTTGCTCACGTAATAGACAGGGATTTGTTTGGATCCCTTGGTCCTCAGTAAGACCGCACTTACAGCATGTTCGGATACTGCTAAGTACAGGGTCAGGACCTCGCCAGGCTCAGGAGTAGACAGAAGTGGGGCTGCCGCCAAGTACTTCTTCAGGTCTTGGAACGTTTGTTCACACTCTGCTCCCCATTCGTAACCCTCTCTCTTCTTTAACAACTGAAAGCAAGGTCTACACTTGTCACTCGAGCAGTGATGAACACTGTTAAGAATTTGCGCCATCCACTGTCAGCTTGTTGGACCTCCTTAAGTGGTCCTCGAACTCTGCGACTTCACCAGGCTTATTTGATCGGGATTAGCCTCTATCTCTCTAATGGTCACTAAGTGACCAGGAACTTCCCAGAACTTACCCCACGCACTTTAAGGCGTTTAGCTTGAGCTTATACTCTCTCAGTATCTCAAAAGCTTCTTTCAGATCAGCGATGTGGTCCCGTTTCTCCTTGCTTTTCACCACCATATCGTCTATGTACACCTCCATGGTCTTGCCGAGCAGCTTCTTTAGCATAATATTTGCTAGTCTCTGGTAAGTTGCTCCAGCATTTCTCATACCAAAGGGCATAATATTGTAACAGTACAACCCCCGTGGTGTGATAAAGGACATCTTCTCCTGATCGGGGCCGTACATGGCTATCTGGTGATATCCTCGATAAGCGTCGAGAAAACTCATACGCCCATACCCAGCTGTTGCATCCACCAATTGATCTATCCTGGGCATGGGAAAACTGTCTTTCGGACAAGCCTTGTTTAGATCTGTGAAATCGACGCATACCCGCCATTTCCCATTCTTCTTTTTTACCACCACTGTGTTAGACAACCATTTGGGGTAGTATACCTCTCGGATCGCCTTTGCTTCGAGCAAACGGTCGACCTCCTCGATAACAACGTCCACATGCTGTACGGCAGATCTACTTTTCTTCTGCATCACCGGTTTGTGCTGTGGGTCCACATTCAGGTGGTGGCAAGTCACGTTTGCATCCACCCCAGGTATCTCATCGGGTACCCAAGCAAACACATCAACGTGCTCTTTGAGAAATTTCACCAACTCTTCCTCCTCTTCTTTGCACAGGTTTTCCCTAATCAGGAAATACCTTTCAGGATCATTCTCGTTGATCTGGATTTTCTTCAATCCTTTCACCACTTTCTCGGCTGGATTCCTTCCGACATCCTCGATGGTCGGCTGATTAGTAACCTCGACGGTTTGCACCAACTGTGCCTTGGGTGCTTTCTTGATTATGGAAACCAAGCATTGTTGGGCTGTCTTTTGGTTCCCCCTTATTTTCTCGATTCCAGTGGATCCTGGAAACTTTACCATCTGATGGTTGGTGGAGGAAACAGCCCTCATCTTATGCAACCAAGTCCTTCCTATAATTGCGTTATAGGAAGATGGCACGTCCACCACCAAAAAGTCGGTTCTCAGCACCACTGTTCCTGCCCGAACAGGAAGGGTCACCTTGCCCAATGGCCAGACTGCCCCTACACT
This sequence comes from Rhododendron molle, assembly GCA_025413875.1. Classification (NCBI taxonomy): domain Eukaryota; kingdom Viridiplantae; phylum Streptophyta; class Magnoliopsida; order Ericales; family Ericaceae; genus Rhododendron; species Rhododendron molle. The sequence continues at coordinate 46,335,597 of CM046393.1, forward strand.
GAACCCAACCAATGGAGTTACTGATTGTACTAAGTCTGCTTGTGCCAATCCCAGCTTCTCGAACGCGTCGTAATAAAGCACTTCGGTGCAGCTTCCTGAATCCACCAGGATCCTCTCCATGTCATATTCCCCAATTCGTAGGGTTATCACAAGAGCGTCATTGTGCGGCACCTGGACTCCCCCCAGGTCCTCGTCCGTGAAGGTTATGCCCTCGTTGCATCCTTCCGCTTCACGTCCTCGTTTCTTTCCCAACCGCATCACGTGCTGGTCGTGTTTTACCTGCCTTTGGAGCAACCTCACCTCATTTCTCGTATAAGGTGTGGCTAATCCATGTATCATATGGATCACGCCCCTTGGATTCTGCTCGTAATCCAGCTCCATTGCTCTCTCGGCACCCTTGTGCTCCTCTTGAATGAATTCCTTCAAATACCCTCGTGAGACCAGGTCATCAAGGTGCTGCTTGAACATCTCGCAGTCCTCCGTCATGTGACCCCAGTCCTTGTGGTAACTGCAATGCTGACTCGTAGCCCTTCTTGCATCTTTATCACCCTCCAGCCGTGGAGGCCACTTAAAGTATGGGCGGTTCTTTATTCGATAAAGAACCCGATAAATCGGTTCTTTCCATACCATCGTTACTGCGAAGAACGACTTTGGGTCAGGGGCATGCTTCTCCCGGTACGACTCTTTCTTAGTCTGTCCGTGCTCCTTCCTCTCTTTGTAAGTCCTGCGCTCGGGTTTATCCGCCTTCTTCGCGGGACCCTTGACTTGCTCGGCACTCAACTTGCAGTCTTCCCGTAGTATATCATCCTCATTCCTGGCATGCTGCTCAATACGTTCCATCAGTTTTGCCAGCGTGCTCATTGGACTCATGTTTAGGGACTTTCGTAGCTCCCCCCGAACAGGCAACCCAGTCTTGAACGTTGCTATTGCATACTCCTCACTGCAACTTTCAATCTCGTTGAAAGTCTCCCAATACTTCTTGGCGTAGTCTCTGATTGGCTTATTCTCTCCTTGCTTCATAACTGAGAGACTCTCAAAAGTTTTGGGCGGTTTCCTGCTCGTCAAGAACCGGCGGTGAATTCTTGGCCAATCTGTCTCCATCCTCGTATGGTGTTCGGCCCCAACTTATGGAACCATGACAGGCCACCTTTCCCAAACTAGATGGGAATATCTTGCACATGATCCGCGTCATCACCATCTTGCATAAACATCGCTTTCTTTGGTAATCTTTGTATGTGTGCCAGATGCATTGGTTTGTCTGGGATAAGCGTCCGTGTTTAACCTGCGCCGCAACTTTGCCTCCTGCAATCTCTTTGCAAAAGGAGAAGTTGCTATGTTGCTAAGAGCTCTCCGCGGCTTCTCGTGCAGACATGGTCCCTCTTCTAATCCCTTTGCATTATTCTTTTCCCAATCGGAATCAGTCTCGTACTGCCCCTCGTGGTGCTTCCTCGCCCTCCTTCCATGGGGAGGAGCTCCTACCTCGCTTCTCCTTTTCGTGAAGAAGCCTTTGGTCGTTTTGGTGAGGCTCCTGCTTCTTCTTTTTCATGAAGAAGCTCTCCTGTACTTTGCCATATCCAACCTTTCTTTTCTGGACTTCCTTCATGAAAGCCCAGAATCCTCCGAATGTTCTCGTATCCGTTGTAGTTGTTGAATCTCATATTCTCGCTTCTTAATCAGGCGGGCGTATTCTTTTATTTCCTGCCTCTACTTGTCCAGGATATCTTCCCTGCTGTGCACGCTTTTCACTGACTCCCTCCCACAGCGGGACTTACTCCTTCTCGTGGATCCTGTGGGCCGTCCGTCCGTCCTTGTTTCGAGTCGCCATGGATTGCCAGGCGGTCCTTGCTCGTGGTCCTCCCCGCGACGCCCGCCGTCGGGCTTCCTCGGAGGGTCTAGTGGGGATTTGTCACCCCCTACCAGTGATTGTTTGCATCAAGTGGAGTCTTTGGATCTTCTTCCGCCATGGTCGCTTTTTCAAAGGATCTCTTTCGTTTCCACAGACGGCGCAATTGTAAGTCTGAGGAAAAAGCGAAAGGGTCTTGAACAACACTAAATCAGTTCAGAACTGTAATGGCTACTTCTCACACCGCCGGAGTTGAGCCTATAAAACAAACAAAAGGTGAGCGCACCTTTGCCGTCTCGTGGCAAAGGCCCTCCGATACCAAAGTTAGTATCTCGTACTAGTAAAATCTTAATTCTCAATAGGTAATAAGCCAATAACCAGGAATTGCGTACCTTTACCTCTAGATTTACCTCATATATATAGACCCATGTCTACTTGCTGTCCAAGCCATCTTGCTGCCCTAAGTTTCCTTTCTCGTAAAGGGAACCCAGAACATCAGGGATTCTCATTCCCATAATTGCATATTTCCTTTTAGACAATTTAGGAACTCTTTCCAAAACTGGCCGTTCACCCCATTGTCGTTGGGTATCTCCTCCAGATCTCGTTTCCTCACTGGGTATTTCCATTTCTGGACCCTTCTGGAGTGCCTCCTGGCACCTCTTCCAGATTGCTGCTCCTGTTCGGCCTTCTCGTTGCCGAACAGACCCTCTGGACCAATGATTTCTCGTGTCACTGGACCCTCTTCCATGCGACAGGTCCAACGACTACCTTTGCTCTCTGGACCATACCCCTGCTCGGGTATTTTGGACCTGGGACCTCTCGTGTCCCTGGTCCCTACTGCCGTTCACCGTACTGCACGGCGGACACTCCGACTATATTGGTCCTGGGCCCCTCATACCATGTGTTTGGACCTTTTTTTTTACCTGTTCGGGATTACCTCCCTACAGTTAGCACAAGATGGTTTGGAAAGGGAACTTCGAAAGAGGTTCGATTCCACTGAGTTTAGAGACTTTGCAGATCTCACCTACAAAGTTACTAGATATGAATCATTGTTGGAAGAAGATGCTGATAGACAAAATCCTTCTTACTCTACATATTATAGAGATCCCAACTATGAAATAGATGCTGCAGAAATTATAGAGCATGATCCTTGTGTTTGTGAGCCTTTAATCCAGAAACACGTTACCATAGGACAGAAATTCAAGCAGAAGGAAGTTCCCAAAGTTTATTCTTTTGATGTATCGAAGGCTGATGAAATCTTTGATTATTTGTTAAAGAAGAAAATCATTAAGCTACCATCGGAAGTTAAATTGCCAACTGTAGAAGAAAAGCATGGAAAAACATATTGTAAATGGCATAATTCTTGGTCTCATTCAACTAAGTCTTGCAATGTTTTTCGTAACAGAATTCAGGAACAAATCAAGAAAGAAAGGATCAAATTCCCTGAAAAGGCTATGGGAATGGATGCCACACCTTTTCCAAAGATCGAAGAAATAAACACCAACGTGCCAACTTCATCGGCTCGTACCGTCAAGAAATATTGGCAAGACAAGGAAGCACCAGTGAATATGACTTCAGTTCAGCCTGCAAGGTGGAAGCCATATGCCAACCACCCTCGAAGCATGGGACTGAGGCAGAATCATTACAGATCGAGCAATGCTGGTTTTCCTTCACAGGATTCAGGAACTAACCATCTGCCTATGCTCGAAGCCTCATTCTTGGAGTGCTTATGTGTGGGATGCAGAGCCAATTATTTGGTTTTCAAGGATCTGGACAGAAAAGGAGTCAGTTTGTTTCCTAAAGAGCAAGGAATGAAACAAATTGCGCAAGTACCAGCACCGGCAAGACCAAACGAGAGTAAGCCTTGGTTGGCTTCTAAGAGGGACATGACGTCGAATATAGTCCCTTATGCTCAGAGAAGGGAAACACCTCCTCTAAAGAAGGCCAATATTGGCCAGACTTCAGAGGTACAAGAAGAAGCTAAGCCAGACGAGTTTACTTTGGTGAAAGGCATCCCTGATTGGTTTCTGAAGCAGGTTAAGCCTGATCTGTTTCAAGGATATAAGAAGCCAGCCAAAGGTGGAAATAAGACCTTTAAACCACCAAGCTCAAACTCTGGAAATTGGGTGTTGATAAGAGATCCCAAGTCCAAAATCCCACAGATGGTTCCTTTGCTCTCAAGAACACAGAAAAGGAAGCTCCAAAGGAAGTACTCACTCTTTCAATTGGGGGAATCCTCAACTGGAGAGGAATCTGGAAGAGGAGCAAGGCCTAATCCAAGGTTCAACAGGGCTCAAAGGCATCCGGAAGAGTTTCAAATCCAGTATCGAGAAGGAGAAACTTTGTATAAAGTAGCTTCAGCAATGCACGAAGAAGACTTCGATGTACCCTCCCCCAATTCATTGGCTAGCTACCAGTCCGGATTGCTAGGAGCCATGTTGGTGAAGCAGGAAGGGGTAGAAGGAGGCCCTTCTCCCATGGAAGTATCAGCACAGGAGGTTGAGTCCAAAGAAATGACGAAAGAAGAGACGACAGCCGACCTAACCAAAGAAGCAGCCAGCATCCAGTTTGGAAGCCAGCCAGAAGTCCAAGTCAATATGGTTTACCCATGTTCGATGGATTCCTTCAAAATTGGCCAGGCATCCGAAGATGAAAGTAATGCCTGGTTGGTCAAAGCAGACACCTCCGAAGAAATACACAGTGACGAAGAGCTGAACATCATATGCAATGATTGTGATCTGGAGGAAGTGGCCCAGATTGAGATGGACGACAGTCTGGTATGTGAAATTGAGCAGAATTAAGAGAGTTTGGAGGTAAGCTCAAAAGAAAGTGCTTGGTAATAGATTTAAATTACGTTGAGCTTTCGTATCCATTTAAATTACCTACCAATGCTATGCGACAACATTTACGTCCTCTATATATTATTGCACATTTCGATGGAATCCCACTTAATAGAATCCTGGTTGATAATGGGGCTGCAGTGAATATTCTGCCTTTCCAAACCCTGAAAAAGTTAGGAAAAGGAAAAGCAAAATTAATCCCAACCAGCACCTCCATTGCAGGATTCACAGGGGAGAGCCAACATGCCAGGGGTATAATCTCCATTAGATTGGCAGTAGGCAGAATTGAAACGGACACTGTTTTCTTTATGGTGGACACATATGCTAAATATAATGCTTTATTAGGAAGAGATTGGATTCACGTTAATGGATGTATTCCTTCTTCCTTGCATCAGGAATTGATGATTGTTAAGTATGATAAAGGCAAAGAAGTGGGTGTTGAAGGAGTCAAAGCTGATCCACATCCATTTAGCGCCACAGCAAATTTTGCTGAGGCAGAAATGTACAAATCAGATGTAATTCCTTTGAGTGAGCTATTCCAAGCAGCCACCTGCCCAACCAACGAGATGGAATTAGGAGAATTGGCAGAGCTGAAGTCAAAGCTGAAACAAGCTGTTGATTATGAGTCAGACACCCCAAAAGATGATGCTGCTTGGATGTAAGTCCAAGAAGGAGGTAGAAGAAGAGGCCAACTCATTGGCTTTAGTCAGATATGTTGCTTTGGGGATCGAGCAGAAGATCCAAGAAGACAATATATGGGAAGATGTTCTGCAGGATAATAAGCCTCACAAGGAGGAAGACCATCCAATGTCTCAAGAACAGTTCGAAGCCCAAGATCTTCTGGAGGAAGTAAAATTGGGAGATGGAAAAAATCCTAATCCAGTGTTTATTAACAAACAACTTGAATCAGGTATGAGGGCTAGGCTAATAGCACTGCTGAAGGCGAATAGAGAATGTTTTGTATGGAGTTACAAGGAACTGCCTAGATTGGACAGGGAATTGGTGGAGCATAGGCTACCTATCAAACCACAATTTAAACCTGTAAAGCAGCCAATCAGGAAGATGAGTCCAGAAACTATTGCAGGAGTCAAAAAGGAGATTCAGAGGCTCCTAGATGCTGGTTTCATTAGAACAGCCAGGTATGTCGAATGGCTATCTAATGTAGTCCCAGTTCCTAAAAAGAATGGAAGTATTAGGATCTGTATCGATTTTCGAAATCTAAATACTGCAACTCCTAAGGATGAATATCCTATGCCTAATGTGGACATGCTTGTGGACGGTTCGGCTGGGCACAAGATGTTATCCATACTAGATGGGCATTCAGGATATAACCAAATCTGCATAGCAGAGGAGGATGTGCACAAGACAGCATTTGCTTGTCCTGGTAACATTGGCATTTTTGAATGGGTCAAGATGCCATTTGGGTTAAAAAATGCTGGTGCTACATACCAAAGGGCTATGAATACCATTTTTCATGATTTGGTAGGTGGCTTCCTAGAATGTTACATAGACGATATCATTGTGAATTCAGATTCTGATGGTGATCATTTGCAACATTTGGAAAGGACATTTCAACAACTGAAACTTTACCGATTGAAGTTAAATCCAGAAAAATGTGCTTTTGGAGTATCAACTGGTAAATTTCTGGGTTACTTAGTCCATAAGAAGGGGATATAGGTTGATAAGAATAAAGCAATGGCTATTATTGAAGCCAAACCACCTTCGAATAAGAAGGAATTGCAAAGGTTTCTTGGTCAATTAAATTTCCTTCGTAGATTTATATCTAACACCGCAGGAAAGACTAAAATTTTCTCTCCTTTGTTGAAATTGAAGGAGGGAGAGGAATTCAAGTGGTCTAGAGAGCATGATGATGCCTTCGAAGCCATCAAGAGATACCTAGCCAATCCGCCAGTGTTGATGCCACCTATTGAAGGGAAATCGGTGAAGCTGTACTTGGCAGCAACTCACGACTCAATAGGAGCATTACTAGCACAAGACGATGAGGATGGCAAGGAGAGAGCAGTCTATTATCTTAGTAGTTTTTTGAATTCCTGTGAATGTAAATATGCTGCAGTAGAAAAATTATGTTTAGCTTTATTTTATGCTTCTAAGAAACTCAGGCAATACATGTTGCCTAGAGTGACGTATGTCATTTCTCAAACCGATGTAATTAAGCACATGCTTTCGAAGCCAGTGCTTAGTGGGAAGATTGGGAAATGGATAATAACTTTGATTGAGTTTTCTCTCGAGTACATACCTCAAAAATCAGTAAAGGGACAGGCATTGGCCAACTTTCTGGCTGATCACCCTAATGAAATCGAAGTGCCTGAAGATATAGAAGCCATCATGGCTGATATCAAACCATGGAAGTTAATGTTTGATGGGTCAAAGACTGCTCAAATGGCTGGAGTAGGCATAATTTTAGAGTCTCCTCAAGGTTTGAAAACCAAATATGGATTTCAACTCAATGAGGGACATTGTTCGAATAATCAAGCAGAATACGAAACCTTAATCATAGGATTAGAGGTTTTGCTCAGATTAAGAGTAAATGCTGCGGAGATCTTTGGAAATTCTCAGTTAGTAATTAATCAGTTGAATGAGCAATTTCGATGTACCAGTCCGGCTTTAGTACTTTATTACCAACATACGAAAAGGCTAATCAATCAATTCTTTATGATTACTTTAACTTATATCCCTAGATTCTTTAATGAAGAAGCTGATGAGATAGCTCAAAAGGCATCAGGATATAAAGTTTTGTCAGAAAATGAAAAAGAGTTCTGTCAGTTAACTCTAAGGAAATCCTTGCCTATGTTAAGCACTAGGTTGACTGATTTCAAAGTGTTAGAGGTGAATCTTCCTCCTAATCCGAACGAGGATTGGAGGCAAGTACGAATCGACTACTTAACCAAACCAGATGCTGGGACTGACAAAGCAACTAGGCTGAAAGCATTGAATTACATTATGTATAATAATGAGCTGTTCAAAAGGGGGATGGATGGTCTCCTTTTGAAATGTGTGAACAAGGTAAATGCTTTCAAGGTAATGGCTGAGGTCCATGAGGGAATTTGTGGAGCCCGTCAAGCTGGCATAAAAATGAGATGGTTAATAAGGAGATATGGGTATTACTGGCTCACTATTCTTAAAGACTGTATCGATTATGCCAAGGGATGTCAAGCATGTCAACGAGCAGGGCCACTTAAACATTTACCAGTTACAGACTTACAATATGTCATAAAACCATGGCCTTTTAGAGGATGGGCTATGGACATGATTGGGATGGTTTATCCCCCCTCAATAGAAAATCACAAATTCATTTTGGTAGCCACTGACTATTTCACTAAGTGGGTAGAAGCTCAAGCCTATGAGGAGGTTAAGCAAACTCACGTTATTGATTTTATAAAAGGGATCATATATAGGTTTGGAAGCCCTCAAACTATAACAGTGGATAACGGTTCCATATTCGAAGGGAAGTTGGTTAAAACTTTTGCTAATAACCATGGAATTTCTTTGACATATACTAGCACATATTATGCCCGATCGAATGGCCAAGCAGAATCAACCAACAAGATTATCAAAAAGGAATCCAAAGAATGGTGGATAAAAACCCAGAAAATTGGCATGAGTTGTTATTGGACACATTATGGGCTTATAGGAACACCAAAAGGACTAGTACTAGCACTACTCCATTTGCTTTAACTTACGGGCACGATGCAGTTTTACCCATGGAGATCACTGTGAAATCTCAAAGGGTAGCATCCCAAAATGAGTTGGATACCCAATCATATCATCAAGCCATGCATATGGAACTTGAAGATATCGACGAAGTTAGAGTAAAGGCTTTAAATCAGATCATGCTACAAAAGGCAAGAGTGGCCAGAAGTTACAACAAAAGGGTAGCCCTTCGAAGCTTCGATGAGGATGACCTGGTATGGAAAGTTATCTTACCCATCAGGGATCGAAGAGCCAGGATGGACGGATTAGAAAAATGGGCCCCAACCTGGGATGGACCTTTCCAAATTCATAGAATCCTAAAAGGTGGGGCTTATCATTTAAGGAATTTGAATGGTTATATCCATCGAAGGAAAATAAATGGGAGACACCTAAAGTCTTATGTCCCTTCCATATGAGAATCGTTTCATAGAAGACAGCTGTCTTCGAAGAGATGAACCTAGCTCGGGGGGTAGTTTTCTCTAGATGTTTATCTAGTTATAATCGTTAAACCCTAGCTTTAATCGCCATTTATAGAAAAGTTAATGCAGCTTTCTTTGAGAAGTTCAAAGGACGTGCATGAAAACAGACTTCTCTCATGACTCCATGCATCCGTGTTCTTAGGAGACGTGGATAGATACGTGCACCATTAACACTTATTTAATTATCTTAAATAAGATGTTAATGCGGGGGGTGTGTTTACATCCTAAAATACGCCACCCAATAAGAAAATTACACGTGGCATCAAACAATGCTTTGGCTTATCAGAACATATCCCATTTTGGCCCGAGATATAGGGGATCATAGGGTTAATGGCGATATTATTTTAGTACTAAACGGTAACGTTTTGATGGGAAACGGCGGCGTTTGAGCCTCAGTTAAAGGCAATTAAGGCGGTAATTAAATTTAACCGTGGATTACTTATTTAGAACCATCGAACGGTGGTTAATCTCTTGTTTTGTGCAGCAATTAAGCGTGGATGCAGGGAATCATTTCTAAAATCCAATCGTGCTACATTAACTTACGTTGCATAAAAGAAGGAAACCCACGATCCAGAAAACAGCCATGATTGATATTAGCAAACGTGGAGAAAGAAGAATTCTGAGAAAATCAATCCAAGTAACCGTTCGAAGGCTCCCCTCAACCGTTTTTCAAGGAATCATGGGCAGTTCGAATGGAGACGTGAGAAGCAGTTAAAGACGTGGAGTTCGAAGGCAGGCTCAGCGTCTATAAATAGAAGAAGAAGTTAAAGATAGAAGACCCCCGACAAAAATCTCATCATCTGACAACTCATACTCGATATGATTGCTCAGAAATTTATCATAATCTAGGACTTAGTTTAGTTTAGTTTGTAAGTTGAAGGCTTGTTTGCATGTAAGACTACTTTTGATTAAATTCAAGTTGCTTATTTCTTTCAGTCTTTTCCTTACCAAAGATTAATCGTTTATAGACTCTCTTTGATTAAATTCAGTGCACTTGTATTCCTGCATTAGTCTTAGGAAATCTCGAGAGTGTTTGTGCACAAATTGGCATTCGATTAGATTCAGGTTTATTTGTGTTCGATCCTCTGAATTATTTATAAGCTCGCTTTTGATTAAATTCAGTGTGCTTATATTTCTACATTGGTTTTAGTAAAATCTCAAGAGTGTTTGTATACAAACCTACCTTTGATAAAATTCAGGTTCGTTTGTGTTCAATCATCTTTTTTGATTTGAGGAAGACCAGTTCTTTATCTTGGTTGATACTTTAAAGAAAAATCCTCTTAATTGAGGTAATTGAACAGATAACACAGTTGCCTGATATAAATTAGTTGTTTTAAATCTCTTTGAAAAGAATAATTTCTTTTGTGAAATTAGTTCTTTTCTGGCACGCCCGCACACAATCATCTGCCATTTGATTGAGCTAATTCATCCCCAAACAAGTTCACATAATCTTACCACACACTAAGATACACAGTTCTCATAAAAAATATATAGTTTTCATAGAAAATACACGGTTCTAATGGACAATACACAGTTCTCATAAAAAATACGCAGTTCTGATAGAAAAATACACAGTTCTTATGAATAACACACAGTTCTCATAGAAAAATACACAGTTTTTATAGAAAATACATATACGAACAAAAATTGAAAAATAACAATTCTCATAGTCAGTTCTATGAGAACTGTCGGTTTTCTATGCTACGTAAACAGATTATAAAAATTGGGCTATGTGAACTGAAAAATACACAGTTCAAATAGTCTTACCACATACTAAGATACATAGTTCTCATAGAAAAAATATAATTCTCATAGAAAATACACAGTTCTCATAGAGAATTCTCATGGACAATACATAGTTCTCATAGAAAAATACACAATTCTCATAGAAAATACGCAGTTCTCATAGACAATACACAGTTCTCATAAAAAATACACGGTTCCTATGGAAAAAGTACAGTTCTTATAGACAGTTCTCATGGACAATATACAATTCTCATAGAAAAATACACAGTTCCCATAAAAAAAACACAATTCTCATAGAAAATACACAATTCTCATAGACAGTTCTCGTAGAAAAATACACAGTTCTCATAAAAAAATACATAGTTTACATAATCCCACAACACACAGTTTACACAGTCCACTACACAGTTCACATAACTGAAAATATACAGTTCACATAGTCTCACTCCACACCCAAACAACTTTACCATCACAAAAGATATTCCAATTTCCAAAATCCACTTATATATATACTTTAACATCACAAAAATAAATTGAAAACATAAAAGAAAAATCAAAGGAAAAAACTCGATAAAGGCACCTAAGATTGATTCTCAAATAAACCACCACAGCATCGGCGGTAACGGCATCTGAGATTGATTCTCAGCATTGAAATCAGAGCTCGTTTCTACTGTCATCGAGTTCGACGTCGAGTTCGATTTCGTCATCATCAAGTTCGATTTTGTCGTTGTCGAGTTCCATTTTGTCGTCGTCTAGCAGTTCGAATATTCCATGATACTCGAGTTTGATTTTTCCGTCGCCATCTTCGAGATCGATTTCTCCGTCATGGAGTTTGATATTGCCGTAGTCGTCGTCGTCATCAAGTGTGTCAGTTTGTTTTTTCTGATGGATTTGAGAAGTTGAGGTTGCAATCCAAAATCGACATCTAGTAGTTCGAATATTCCATCGTACTCGAGTTCGATTTTTCCGCCGTCTTCGTCGAGATCGATTTCGCCGTCGTGGAGTTTGATATTGCTGTAGTAGTCGTCGTCGTCAACTCTGTCAGTTTGTTTTTTTTTTTGATGAATTTGAGAAGTTGAGGTTGCGATCGGGTTGGGATTGGTGGTGGAGAGGCGGTGCAGAGCTAGTCTCCGAGTGAGATCAGAGAGAGAGAGATGATTTGTTGATAATGGCAAGTTGGAGTCGACAAAGCGGAATAAAAGGGCAAAAAAGTAATGCGAAACATGTCCGAGCCTATGTAGGTTCGGAAATAATATTTAGGGTTGGGTTCAAATCAAACCTAAAAAGAGGGACCGGCCTCTAATTTTCTATTTGATTTTCTACTCAGTTCAGAGCAACTGAAATCAACAACTTTATGAACTTATTTCTTGTTAGACTTGCATTCCGAAACGCGTATACATCCCCAGAGAATGGTCATTTCATGGGCCTACTTTGCATAATCATATTTGGGCTTGTCCTCTGTATTAGATGAGCTTGATCTTATAACATGTCCTCGTTTCTTGTTTTTTTGCTCTTTTAAGAGAAAAAAAGGGTCCCGACAGGTTATGAACACCATGTATTTGAAAACCAAAAAAGTACTGTGAAAACCGATTTTTGGCAATTCAATGGGGAATCATTTGAAGAATGTCGGCTTGCTCGTATATTTATAAAAAGAAAAAAAAATGGAAAAAAGAAGATGAGTCTATGAGGTATTTCTAAAACAGGGTGTGACACCCACTAGCTAGCTCCGTCACTGAGTCTAACATTTGTTGCCTTAAAAACATGATAAGTGATTATGAGCTATAGTAAAAATCGACTCCACATGTCATTACTGAATGAGGCCTGCTTTTCCCATCCCCCTGACACACCCCCCTTCCCGACCCCACAGCCACTTTTCCCTATTACCCCCAGAACCCACTTCCCCCTCCCTTTTTCCCCCTTTTTATTCTTCCCCCTTTTTACTCTTTCCGGTTTGAGTTTTTTTTCCTCCTTATTTCCTTTTTTTTTTTCCCAGTTTGAATATTTTTTTCTCTTTATTTTCTAATTTTCAATTATTTTCTTGTAAGATAATTAAGGGAGACTTAGGGGGTGTTCTTCTAAATAAGTCACTTTGACTTATTTTTGTCCTAATTCAAATTTTTTAGTATCACTTGACTTATCATTATTTTTGAGGATTATTGCATCCTCATGACAAGAGGAATCTAAAAGTAAAAATTTTGATCGAAATCCAATTTTTTTGAATAAAGACGAAAATAGCTACGAAAAAAATGGATTGAACGGGTGGAAAGATTTTAACCATATTTTTTATACAGTTTATATATTAAAAAATATGGTTAAAAAATTAAATATTCCAAAATTCAATTCGTTTGAACGAGTGGAAAGATTTTAGTTTCCTAATCATTTTATTCTAAATGGTCATAATTAAATTTTGATTGTAGGTCTCGTTGATTAACACTAAGAGATATTTGATTCTACGACTTTCTTAGGGTTAATCAGCGAGAGCCTATAATCAAAATTTAATTATGATCATTTAAAATAAAATGATCGAAACTAAAATCTTTCCACCGCTCAAACGGATTGAATTTGGAACATTTAATTTTACAACTTCTTTATACGGTTTAAACTACCACAAAAATGTATAGTTTTTTCAATTTTCCAACCTCTTTAGTTTCGAGAGAAAATTAAGGGTTTAAATTTTCACTCCGTTTGAATCGGTGCAAAGATCTTGTCAATATAATCAGAATAACAAGATCTTTGCACCGATTCAAACGGAGAAATTTGAAACCTTTTTAGGCAGTTTATATATTAAAAAATATGGTTAAAAAATTAAGTGCTTCAATTTTTAATGCGTTTAAACGGGTGTGAAGATCTTTTTATTTTGATCATATTATTTTAAAGAGACATAATCAAATTTTATCTCTAGAGCTCTCATAATTACGTTTCTGCTCTATAGGATTGTAAATTGATGGTGATGATTTTTTTTTTAAACCCAAACGTTGCCGTTTAGGCGCTACTGTGCGCAGCTGAGTCCAGGGCCAATTAAAAGGGCGGAGGGAGGTAATTAAAAGGACTGAGGGAGGGTAAAAGCGGAAAAAAGGTGTGGGGTCGGGAGGGGTGTGGTGTCAGGGGGGTGGGAAAAGCAATTTACTACTGAATATATGTGATCTCACGCCTATTTGAAAAAGATAGCTATCTTGGCTGTCCTGTCCTGTGTAGGGCTTGGCTTGGGTTTGACCACTCATCAGCTCTTGCTTGCTCCTCTTGTACTCTTTATTTTCTCACTAAATATATTTTCTTTGCCAATCGAAAAGAAAAATATATATACATTCAATATTTGTTAAGTTATCCATAGAAAGTCAATTGTGATTATTAATTGATGTGACGTTCTAATAGACTCCACATATATGTAAATTCATACCCTTAGAGATAGGCCCCTAAAATTAGGCACAGTTACACAACGTTTTGACAGACTCCACAAATATGTAAGCTCCCTTAGATATAGGCCGCTAAAATTATGCACTTACCATCCTAGGACCAACCAACAGATATTTTCCCGTTGAAGCTGCCTGTTAGGCCGCATTAACTAATTTTGGCCGTACCTGTGATATGATCTATGACTATCGAATATGGTAAACTGCATAGATAAAAGAGAATAAGTTCTATCTATCGTCGGTATAAAATCTCATTTTTTCACTACCGTCCATTATGAGCTCCACCGAACGTCTATTAGTGTAATCTAAATTCATATTATAAGATGTGCAGTATAGTATTACCATGCAAAAATCCAGTTTCATTGAAAGTCGATAGATATAGATATCATAATTTGAATTTTGGTTTATAAAATAGATTGTTTGATTTCTTTCAATAATATTAAAGATAAACTGTTCATTTTACAAAGAAAAATTCAATTTTGGAACTCCTATCAATGTCCGATTAATTTTATTTTTTGCATGGATACACTATTATGTGAGGTCTACAAGATGAACTGTTCAGATCAACAATAAACACTGTAGGACTAAAAAAGGCAGTGTTGGAAAAGAGGAATTTTCCACTGCCGGTGGAAAGAATTTAATCTCTAGATGAAAAGGCATCAAAAAAAAAAAAAAAAAAAAAACACGAAGAAGAATGCTATCTTCCATTTTAAGCCGACTACACGTTCCGTCATGTAGCTTTTGGCCATGTTCTAGGACAATAATAATCTCCCAAAACTAAAAGAAGCTTTCATCACTTCAAGCAAAAATAATTTTTATAATTGGCAAAAGAAATTTCATTAGTCTTTGAAATTGATACAAAAATTAAATGGAGCAAAGGCAAGCAAAAGCAAGGTTAACCGAGACCTAGAGAGAAACGTTGGCAAGAGATCAACAAAGGAAAAAAAACACCACAGACACAGCCACACCTACAAAGAAAAACCAGCCACCCAGCCCCTACAACGAAAAACGAAGCACCAGGAAACATATCAACAAACAACAGCAGCAATAGCAAACAAACTCTGACTAACAACACCAAGCTAACCCCGACAGAGCGAAACCAGAGCCAAACAACAAACCCAGCAACCGCATCAAAACACGCACAACATAGAAAGCAGTAGGAACAGCAGATGAAAACCCAAAACGAACCAAAGAACGAAATCAAAACTCCATTGAGATGGAGGCATCTTACTCCAAATCTTCAAGGCCATCAACAATACCATCAAACTCCTTATCTGAAAACTCAACTTCTTCCATTTTCATCTCAATATATTTTTTAATATTATGTTTCTCGCCGCCATAATATTTAATGCCCACAGAAGCGCCTATATACATAAACTTACGAGCTTGCTTAATTAAGAGAGAATTTCTATTGCAGATGTCTTGAGATGAAAGAGAAGATGGAACCTTCTTAAAATTCTTTAACATCGATAAAAAAAAATACCATCTATAAAAAAAAAAACCTATCATCCAAACAAGAACAACCAAGGACAGACAAAAACAAACAAGAAATACCATCTCTCTACATCTGTTCTCGTGAACAAACAAGAACAGCCTCCAAACTATCATCCTTGAATTTTATGTATCTGTACTATAGTATACCTTATTTTTGTGTTTGAAAATTAAAAAACTTCTGAGGAGTTTAGAGAAAACATATGATCATTAGAATCAGAACAGAGGCTTTACCTTAAAAGCTAGAACAAGACTAGCATTGATTGAGACCTATCGACATGATTAGTGAGTCAGGGTAAACAAGCAATTGGCGTCTCATGCTAAAATGTCATCAAACCACATCCCTCAAGTTTTAGGCAAAGAACTCGACGCGATTAACGAGCAAAAAAACAAACAAATTAACAAGGCAATTGATTGCTAATCAAGTGCCCAATAAAACTGAACGGCCTGCGGGCGATTGGTATGGTTCGGTCCGTACGACTTTTGGTCCGGACACGATTCTCAATTTCTAACCACCACGAGTAATGGTTTAGTCCCCAGATTCTTATAAAACCGAACCAATCCATAGCGTGTGCACCAATTTCATGTTCTCAATTCATTTCTTTAGCTATCTTGCTTTGAAGAGTAAAATGGGCTAAAAAAAATATAACGATAATTTTGCTCTCTCTTGTTGTGCTTGGGTATAGGATGGACACTTAGCCAAAAATACAACAATTGTTGCGTACACAATTGTAAATCGACTTCGCATGTCATTGCTGAATATATGTGATCTCATTTCATTGATAACATAAATCCACTTTATAGATACCATGATAAACACACTACAACAGAGCAACAGGTACATCAAATAAACACACTACAACATCAAGCCACGCAGAGCAATAGGTACAACAAATGAAACTCCAAATACATAAATTAGCACACACTGCAAGTACAGAACGCCACACACCATTGCAGACCAGCAAAGGATATATTATTGGGAAACTCCTATGGCCACAATATATAAACTAGAGTTTCCCATGTTGCCTAGTTTCATGGCTTACATATTTCAAGGATGTTGCGGACTGCCGAGTTACCCAATGACAGGTTTGATCTTGTCCGCCGATTCCTGATGCGCCTGCTTTGCCGAGGAAGCTTGGCAGAGATGATACGGCCTCTACCGGTATGGCCTCGGTCGGTGTGGCCAAAAGATGACGAGCCGCATCGCACCTTTCGGTGCTTGCAATGCAGAGAAGTGCAAAGGTAAGTACGTAAAGGTAACCACTGGAAGCCATGAATGTTGAGCAGAATGAAGGACAAGAAGTTATGGAAGGATACACAGAAACAAAGGAAAGAGCAAAGAGGCTAAATTTGGATTGTGATGAAGGAGAGCAGGCTGGTTGATATCTATATAGAGGGAGAACATAGAATGAAGCAATCTGTACCTAGGGAAATTTGCTACCGTCAGAGTTGGGTGATATGTTGTCTTCACATGTCATTGCTGAATATATGTGATCTCACACTTGTTTGGAAAAGATATGGACTATCTCTTGGCTTGGGTTTGACCACTCATCAACTCTTGCTTTGCTCTTCTTAATAGTACTCTTTATTTTCTCATTATTAAATATATTTTCTTTGCCAAATTGAAAAGAAAAATACACAGATACAAATCTTTTACGTCATCCATAGAAAGTCAATTGTGCGACTAAACAAGTTAAGCCGCAACGGAACCAACAATTAGTTAAAAATGGGTAGAATTTCAACCCCCGTTAACAGCTGCACAATTTATTCAATAAGAGTATGAACTTATATGTACCATTGTGTAGTATGTTACAATGTCATATTGATCGTGCCCCGAGACGAGTGAATAATCACTCCGGCGAAGAAAAACAAGGAGGAGGTTGTGATTTTCATGGATATCTCGAACAAAAAATCCTTTATTTTCTGAAGTTTTAATTTCGTTTTGGGGGGAGAAAATTAAAAGATGAAAGAAGGGAAGGAAAGAGGAGTAACAAGAGGCAGTCCCCCTCAGCCAGGAGTTGCAAACTATCTTCCACAGCTAGTGATCGGGTTCCCTCACTCAATTTCGCGATCTGCCGCCACTAATTCCTCTGCTCCTCTGCCACCACCGCAGTTCTATGCCCGCGCGGACGAAGCCGGTCCAGGCCCGAATTCTCTCTCTATGTGCTCGCGCATGTATGCGCTTAGGGGTTTTTCTTTTCTTTTTTTTTTTTTGTGTGTCTTTCCAAGGGTATAATTAGGGTTCTAGTTGAGTTTAATTTTCTGTCGTGTCAAATTGGGAAAGTTAGACATATGACGTCGTATCCAATTGAGATATTTCATGTTTGTTTGGACATTGGAGAAAGGAAGAAAACTGAAGGACAAATGATTAACAAGGCGTAAGAGGAAAAAGATAGAGAAAGTTGAGAAAATTTATGGTTTCTCCTTCTTTATATTTTCCTCTTTCTTTGCTCCGCAACCCAACAAAAGAAGGGATTTTTTTTTTTTTTTTAATTTTCCATTCCATTCCATTTCTTTCCACAACTTCCATACACAATCTAACACTTCATTTGGTTTTACTTAAGGTTGAGTTTGTTCTTGTTCTTTTTTTCTCCTCTTAGCCGAACATTTTTAATTCTAGATAAGATTTGTTAAAACTTTTATAGTTCATCTCGACAAGAGGAATTAAGGTTTCTTGAGATCAATGATTGCCAGTTTTATAATTATTACTTTTATAATTAAGGTTTATCTTGACTTAGATTATTAGGGAATTATTAATTAATCAAAGGCAACTTGTTTGGTTGTGGTGCATGTCCAGGATATCCAGTACTGGTTCCGGAAGAAATACCAACTGTACAAGTATATGGCCACCTTCCTAGCTGTGGTATTGGTATTGGCTGGTCATTGTAAGTCTTTTCATATTATGCCTCCATAATGAGATTCTATAGATTGGGAAGTTCATGACTTGATGGGATCAGCCAACCTCCATACCCCTAACACTTCAATTCCTTCCAACTATATATGTGAGTTCCATTTCATGCTCACGACAAATGATCTGAATCATTTAACTCGCAGTCTTTGTAGAAAACATTATTTTTCCATTTATATAGTAATAAGTAGCTTGATTGGACATCAATGGATAAAACTTATGGATGCTATATTTAAAATCTAATATAATAAAAGTTAATTTTTTAAAGATCTGTACAATATGCATATTATTATACTGTGCAAATTTATGTCCGATCAAAGTTGAAATTATGCAAAGATGTTCTCTCCTATAGAGACTACGAGATGAATTGTTTGGATCCATCATTGGTGGCAAAGGATGGAGGGGAGCTAATCCCCCGACCTCAAGTTCTCTGTACCTTATTTTGATAAATATCTTTTTTACCTTTGGATTACATTTAAAAATTCTCATCTCACAATGTTTCAACTTAATCCAAGGATCAAAAAACCACAAAACAAAAAGCTGGTATACCAAAAAAACGGCACAGAAGACTTGATCCCGTGATTCCCCACTTAAGTCATAATGGTTGATAACTTGATGGTGATTGTACGATTGATCTGTATGCCTTCTCTTGAAGGTTCATCCTTGGTTTCTTCCTTGCTTTTATCCCCTGGCATGTTGGAGCAATCATGCTACGTACCTTGTGTCATAGACAATGACAAGAGAGAGAAACCTGGACTTATCGCTTGTACAATTGCGGTGAGTCGTGGTTTTTTAATTGAGACTTAGGTTTCGATTTGGCTAATTAGGTTCAGTCATTTCTCATTTCCAGTCATGTGACTTTACTTGGCTCAATTGCTACGTACCTTGTGTCATAGACAATGACAAGAGAGAGAAACCTGGACTTATCGCTTGTACAATTGCTGTGAGTCATGGTTTTTTAACTGAAACTTAGGTTTCGATTTGGCTAATTAGGTTCAGTCCTTTCTCATTTCCAGTCATGTGACTTTACTTCGCTCAATTACTTTGTTGTTACCTTATAATTAGTATTCCCTCCATCCCTTTTTTAGAGTCCAGTATTTCATTTTGGATTGTCCTTTAATAAGTGTCTATTTTGTAAAGTTAGTGGATAAAAGTTGATGCATTTTTCATTTTGCTCCTAAAAGTAGATTCCATTTTGAAAAATTAATTAAAAGTATAATGATGATATCTCTATAGAGGATAAGTAGGAAAAGTGGAGATAAAAGTTGATGTGAAATGTGTAATGATGATGTCTCTTTAATAAGTTGGAGTTACGAAGCAGTACACTTAAAAAAAAGGGACAGAGGGAGTACTATGTAAAGGCTATGTTTTTCTAGTAAAGCTATTTTTAATAGTATATATGATCCGCTGAGCAATTGCCTAATTAACAAGCTATTTCTTGAATCTGTAAAAAGTTAAGAAATTTTATGACTAAATTTTACATTCCTTATTCCATAATGAGATTCCATAGATTGGGAAGTTCATCACTTGATGGGATCAGCCAACCTCCATACCCCTAAGGAATGTTTGGGAGTCAATTTTTTTCTTTTGATTTTTAACTTTTTGCCTTTTTGGCTTTTGGGATTATGATGAGAATGTATTTTATATTTGGTAGAGTGTTTGGATGATATGTGCAGAATGCATTTTGCAGTAGGAGTAGTGTTTGGGAGATATTGAATGAAAATGAATTATGGATTGATTTTTTACTATGTTGCCCCCTGTTATTAATAATGGTATATAATGTATATAAAAAATGTTTTAATCAATTTTTTTAATATTTACTTCCGAATTTGGTAACGTACATGAACGAAAGTGCCCCCCTTTTTTAATTATATATTTATTATTTCAACTAATGTTTGCTATCACCTTTCAATGAAAAAATGTTTGGGAATTATAAATTAAATTAAAATCGCATTTTGAAGCAAAGTAATGGAAAAAAAAAAACAGTACAACAATAGATAAAATTATAATCTAAACATTACAACATTACAACACAAATATTACTTAAATTCGGATAAAACCAAATTACATATAAATTGAACAAGCATACTACAAAATACATTACAACACCAAATATTATAGAAATTCGGACAAAAAAATATATACAGAAATTGAACAAGCATACTAGCACACCGAAGAACTCATCTAACGGATACGGTGTGTGACAATCCAATCCCAAATTGAAGCCCTTACATTTTCCATGTCCTGATCATCGCCAACGAACACGTTTCCATGTTGACCATTAGGTGTTGTAGTTTCCACACCGGCATCTGAAGGCAAAAAATTAGGTCGGCGATCAAAGAAGCAAAAAGGAATATCGGGCATGTTACTCCTTCTTATGAAATTGTGGATTCTACATGCCAATCCCAAATAATCTGGACAAAAACAATTTCCAGATCTAAAATTCAAAACAGATAACCCACAAAGATATACAGTAGCATCTCTGAAATAATTTACAGTTAATTGCACAGGCATCTGGAAGGTCATACCTGGAAAAAAAAATAGAAATAGAAACATAATACAACGCTCTGATCAAAGGGAAGAAAACTAGAACCAGCAACATGACTCGGTTTTTAATCACCCGATCCCCCCTCCCTACCTTCTTCTTCTACTTTTCAAATGAATCCAGTAAAAGGACACCGTATGCTTTTATTTCCAGAAACAATAAACACTTCCGACCCTACCTAACACATTGCAGCCATGGGATGGAGTGAGAGGTGGAGGAGAAGAAGGAGAGGTGTGAGGAGAGAGGTGGGTCAAGACTTGGGGTGTATTCTACATGCAAATTCCAGATCTAATCTCGAAAAAAAAATTTCCAGATCTCAAATTCAAAACAGAGAACCCACGAACGATTAGTGGTGGGGGAGGTGAAAAAATACCTGAATAAGATGCAAGAACGTGACAAAGGTGAACGATTTCTCCCCGGTTTGGTCGAAGCTCGTCTGTGGATCCGTCTTCTCTCTTCTCATGTAACTCCTCTGGTCTTTGGTAATGTGACAACTCTGGTGTGAGGTGAAATTCACAGTTTACAGGTAACGTTCCAAAACAATGGCAAAGAGGAAATTATCCCAAAAGAGAGAGGATAGTATTGTCTTTTGGTCATCCCAGGATTCCAAAATGGGAAACGGAAAATTCAAAAAGCTCCTCTTTACCAAATTCTTCGTTTTATTTTAGAAATGCCAAATTTGAAAACCCATTTTACACAAAACCCATTTTCACTCCTCCTGCCAAACACCAAAAATCCAAAAAAGAGAAGTGGAAAATGAAAAAAATGGCCATCCAAACACCCCCTAACACTTCAATTCCTTCCAACTATATATGTGGGTTCCATTTCATGCTCATGACAAATGATCTGAATCGTTTAACTCGCAGTCTTTGACTCTTTGTAGAGAAAATTATTTTTCCATTTATATAGTAATAAGTAGCTTGATTGGACATCAATGGATAAAACTTATGGGTGCTATATTTAAAATCTAATATAATAAAAGTTAATTTTTTAAAGATCTGTACAATATGCATATTTTTATACAGTGCAAATTTATGTCCGATCAAAGTTGAAATTATGCAAAGATGTTCTCTCCTACAGAAACTACGAGATGAATTGTTTGGATCTGTCATTGGTGGCAAAGGATGGAGGGGAGCTGATCCCCCGACCTCAAATTCTCTGTACCTTATTTTGGTAAATATCTTTTTTACCTTTGAATTACATTTAAAAATTCTCATCTTACATTTAAAAATTCTCATCTCGCCTAGGGTGGCCCTAGGGAAAACTAGTGTTGTGTCTAATACAATAAATTTTTTTCCCAAAAATGAGATTAAACTAAATTAAATTCACGAAGTTATGTATTCTAGAGTCGGTAAAATAAATTCTGACTTCAGAGTGAGGAACTAAACTAAATTAACTTTTCATCCTACCCTCAAGTACCACATTTTAGATAGATAAAAAACACTAATGATCTGGTGATCATGTTTGAATACCACATTTTGGGTACCATGTGATGTATTACTACTGTATTCGTAGAATGTGCCCCATTTGTCATGTAGTGGATCACACTCTAGCTAACAACGCAATGGTGACAACTCACATGGTTGTAACAAATACAAAACATAAAAGAAAAAGTTACAAAATTCAAGGATGATATTCTGAAGGCCATTCTTAAATTGCGAAGAAAATTTTATTAATCATAGAAGAAAAAAGATGAAATTAATACAGTAGGAGAAAAAATGCATTGAGAGAGCCTTGAAGACTACAATTACTCTTCCATTGTTACTTCTACTTGCAAAAACCAAACATTTTATGGCTCCATATATTTGTTTCGATGTAAAATGTTTTACGATAAAGTTTTTTCAGGAAATAAACTTCAAACTTTTATTTTTCGGTATTTGGTTGGCACATGAAAAATATTTTTTGAAATTGACAAAATAGTGTAGAAAGAGGATAAGAGGGTAAGGAGAGAGAGAGAGAGAGAGAGAGAGAGAGAGAGAGAGAGAGAGAGAGAGGGATAATAAGGGAATTCAACGTAGGTCAGGACTGCCAATTAAGGAAAACATTTTACGCCGAAACAAACAGAGCCTAATTTACGGAAGATTTAAGAATAAGTCATATTCATCCAATTAATGAAAAATATTTTACATGTAAAATGTTTTTCTCATTTTTCATATAACGCAACACTAGAAATTAGGTAAAATATTTTACCGAAAAATATTTTACACCCAAACAAACAGAGCCTAAATCTCATCCATATGTTGTCATGAATATGTGTCGTCTGCCGGTTAACCTGTTGGGGTTTTTCGATTTTACCTAACGGCAAGGTCGGTCCAGCTGGTTGTGGTGTCTTGGTTTCGCGCACCTCTCCTGATGTTTCTCCCGAGAGCATTCGGATCTTGGCCTAACGGCTTGTGGGGTGGCTGCGTCGTTTGGCTGGTTCTTTGGTTGTCTCTAGGTGGCTGGAGGTGGTGCTGCTCTTGTTGCCTTGGTGGCTGGCGGAGGTGTGGGCGGCGGATTTTGCAATTTGTTGTTAGGGGTTGTTTGGGCTGTAATGATTTGGGCTTGTCTCATTATTTGGGCTTTTTGGCCTCATAGGTGTTTGATCTTTATTTTCCATATCTGGGCTTTTAAGCCATCGGGTGTGAAGATTTCTTGGGTTTGATTTCTTGCCTAACTTGGGGATTAGGTTTTGGATGGGCATATGATTACTCTTAGCGTTGTCAATTGATTGGGTCTCGGGTTAAGAATTTGATGTTATTATTCCTTGCTCCTCTTAATCTTTGTAACAATTTCAAAGATTAATGAAATTTTTCGCCTTTCAAAAAAAATGAATATGTGTCGTCTCACACTTACTTGAAAAAGATACTTCCGTTTTTACACATCTAAGGCTGCTGCTAAGCTTCAAGGCCTTTTTCATATTTTGTCTTTATTAAAAAAAAAAATCGCTTTTGTTAGTTTTGGACCAAATTTTTATAGATAATTGATTCGTCTCGACGAGAGAAATCGAAAAATCCAATTTTTTTTACTTTTACCCAAACATTTTTAAAAATATCCAAAATAAAAACCCAAAAAACTACAAAAGTTCGGCACTTTAAAACTAACTAATAAACGCACAAAACCTTTGAATAATGACCAAAACTCTAACAAAAACCCAAAAATCTTAGAGGAACTTTTAACCTAAGCTTGTTAATATACATTAATTGTGTCCTTGATTATTGTTCTTATTTAATATCTTTTGTTATTGTAGGAAGCTTAATAATTATGGAGTTTAATGCTTTATTTGGAACACTTTTTGAAAAAATAGTAGGGATAATAAGTGGAGAGAGATAGAAAGAGAAATAATTGAAAGTAGAAAAAATTTAAGAGAAGTCTTTTAAAAAATACTTTTTAAAAAGAAAAACCAACACAACATAAAACGTGGACGAAAAGTGGGAGCTCGTGACTAATCTGTGGTCCATGACTGAATTATTATTTGATGGGACCCTTTTAGGTTCATGTACAAGTCTTTCCCCGCTGGTTTTTTGTTTTTTTTCTTTCTCTTTCTTTTATTACTCCCACTGACTCTTGTCTCCCACCCAATAATAATATGTATAGTTTTTATATCAGTGGTTGGTATGCTACCACTTGCGTGCATCTTAATTTGAAGTAATGATCACTTGCTTGTAGCCTTGTGCATTTTGAAGCAGGAGGCCAGGGAGACAGAGACAGAGCAGAATGGGAAGGGGAGAACTCCATGCCAGCTGAAGCAAAGCCTAAACCTAAAGAGAAGGGAAGAAATTAGCAGTACTGCTCCAAGACAGGAGCTAGCTAGCAAGCGGAGGCCTACCCTTTATCTTCCAATAACTTGTACGTACGTTATCCTCTCTAATTTTATTCATGGCCAAATGACTTTAGTTATTGCGTAGGAGTATTAGTTTGAATGCGGCTACAATATCGCATTTTGTATCGCAGCCGCGCGTTTATCTTTGCATCTAACGGTCTAAATTTTAAAAACACCATCCGATGTTGCGATCATTTGGATCGTGCGCGCCCCTGGAGTGCAAACTTGGATTGCTGACAAGCCAAATTCTTTAGTTTTGGTTTCCTTTCAATTCATTAATTCACTCAGTTGTCTAACAATTTTGTTTCATTTTGCTAAAATACCGTAGTATTTTGTTGAGTATCCAAGACTGGGTGCGTGTTTGTTTTGTGTGATTTCAAACATTAGCGTTATGCAATAGTTTTTTTTAAATTGCTTTTTTAACAGAAAGTACAATAGAGGGATAAGATAACTTATGCTACGACAAGACGGATTGTACCTATGGCTCTAGTTTGGTGTTTGTTTAGCATAGAGAATCCGTGCAAACCAAAGATAGGCTTGGTCGTTTATGGTTATGCTTATTCTCTTGACGATACTAAAGGGCGGGTGGCTACCCTACCATGGATCAGAGTTAATTGAATAGATCAAAACTGTAAACTAAATTTTAAATTCCTGGAGAGTACTATATTTTTAGAAAGCTTATGAAATAAAATGAAATTCAAAAATCTTATTTCCTGGAGAGTACTATATTTTTAGAAAGCTTATGAAATAAAATGAAATTCAAAAATCTTATTTCCTGGAGAGTACTTTGGAGACGTGGCAGTCCTCACTACATTTGTGTATAGTGTAAAGATACATGTACATTTCGGCGAAAGCAAAAGTAGAGAGATGGAATCTTTTAATTTAGGGAGTTAATTATTTTTTGGTTGAAGGGTTTTTATTTACTATTTTAATTTTGAAAAACTATTTTTGGCCCAGAACATGGTAAAAGGGAAAATTGCTGCTTATCCTTTAATTTTTTTTAATTATGTTTTTCTCAACTTCTTGTAATCTTGACAATTAATGTTGATCACCATATACTACCGATTGTGTAGTATGTTAGAACGTCAAGTGACTGTGCCCTAAGATGAGTGATTAATCATTCCGGAGAAGAAGAAGGTGAGGGTTTGATTCTCGCCAGAAGCGCGAGTGCTTGGTGCGGTGCATAATTGATGCGCTTTGGGCTTGTCCCACCCATATGTTGCGTAGTGGTACCCCTCCACCGTTCTCTTAGAAGTAGACTAGACATTTATCATCAATTGAAAAAAAAAAAAAATGGAGAAGGAGGGGTGTGATTGTGATTATCACGGACATCTAAAATAAAATCCTTTGGTTTTTGAAGTTTATCTTGTTGGGGGAGAAGAGAATAAAAGATGAATATTGAAGAAGGGAAGGAGAGAGGAGTAACCAGTACTGGCTATCCCCCTCAACCAGGAGTTGCAGACTATCCTCCAAAGCCGGTGGTCGGATTCCCTCAACCGGGTCCGCCGCCTGTCGCTACCTATTCCTCTGCTCCTCCGCCACCACCTCAGTTCTATGCTGACGGAAATCAGGCCGGTCCAGGTCTCAACTCTAGATCTCTCTCTCTCTCTCTCTCTCTCTCTCTCTCTGTATGTTTAATTTGTTTATTTGTTTTTTTTTTTTTTGCAAGGGCGTAATTATGCATCTAGTTGAGTTTAATTTTCTGTCGTTGGAACTCGTCTGTCTAATGTAGGAAGTTAGAGACATATGTTTTTTATTTTCCCCCCAAAGGTTAGACATATGTTGAATCCTAGATATATTTATGGTTTGTTTGGTTATTGGAGAAAGTAAGAAAAAAGGGAGGAAAAATTATTAAGAGGAAAAAGATGGAGATCAATATATAATTTCTCCTCCTTTACTTGTTTCCCTTTCTTCTCTAGCAACCAAACATAAGGAGAGAATTTGTTTTCGAAACTCTTAATTTATTTTCGTTTCTTACACTACTTCCAAACACACCCTACCGCTTCATTCGGTTTAACTTAAGGTTCAGTTTTTTTTTTTTTTGTTTTTTTATTTCCTCTTATATTTGTCTTAATGTGCTGATTATTTCTTTATAATTCTCGATAATTTATTTTAAATTTATTTAGTTCATCTTTATTTATTTATTTTTTTTGAGGCCACCACGTAAGTGGGGCAGGCGTGGGAATCGGAATCGAAATCGAACTCAGGCCAAACGAATGGGACAAAAGATGCTCGACCAACTGTGACACCCCCACAATTTATTTAGTTCATCTTGATACGTAGAGCAAGTTTACCGGTCATTAGGTAAAAAAAATGATGCATAGTACACATGTTTCATTTTACCTATCCATATTTTTTTTAACACTATATCAGTACTCTCTATTTTATCTATCCCCAAATATAATATTACTATTAGTTTATTATGTGGTGCAGTACAAAAAAAAAAAAAAAAACCAATTAGAGAAGAGAGAGAAAGTGCAAAAAGACTACAAAAGAATAAAAAAATCAAAACCTAGTGAATAGTTTATGGTATTTATGCCTCAGGACTGTAGCTGAATTTATTTTACCTGGACATATACATATGCTGCTGCAGGGTATTTTTTGTATGTTTGACCCGACTTTGTTCGGTTTGGAACTCCAAACCCAAAATTTTGGAAAGAGTAATTTTTTTTACTTTTTCTCTATTTAACTTTTCAATCATTACTATCATTTTTCACTCTATCTCTTTCTACTTTTTACCTCTCTCCACATCATTACTCTCATTTCTCTCTTTACCTTTATTTAAAAATACTATTCAAAACCCACAATCGAACAAGGCTATGCACTAAAAATGAACTTGGAAATGTTTAAGGTTTTCTGAGATCCTTGACAGCCAGACTACTATCTCCGTACCAACCTCTGAGGTTTAATAAATGCAATTGTTTTTTGTTCAACTTAAATTATTCGGGTATTATTGAGAGAAACTTATTTATGGCTCGACGTAATTTCAATTGTCCGTTTTAGCAATTGATGGTTCGGATTTAAAAAAACTCTTTTAGTCAATAGTTTTTTAAAAATTCAGACCATTCAAAATACCTTCGGACGCGCGCAATTGAGCGCTGTAAAGTATATTCACGTTTTTGCCGTAAAATTTTTTTTCTCTATTACGAGTATTAATCAGGGATTTTGATTGGTTGTGGTGCAGGTCCAAAATATCCAGTTTCTGAAGCAGCACCAGCTGTGAGGGAACCTGACCGCCTTTTTTGCTGGGGTTTGGGTGTTGGCTGGTTCTTGTAAGTCTTAATCATATACTCCGTAATAGATTGGAAGTTTCATGGGATGATACTCATATAACAATTTAAACACAACTTACACAACATCTTACGTATAGGTGGGCTCCACACACACTACTATGTGTGGATCCCACATGCATGTAAGAGATTGTGTAAGTTGTTATGTTTAAATCGTTGTGTGAGTAGCATTGTCCAACCTCCATACCAACAGGCCCCTCCACTTCATATTCCTTCAAACGATATCTATATATGGATCTCATTTCAGGCTCACAACGAAAGATCTAAAACGTTGAACTCGTAGTCTTCGTAGAGAAATGTGTCTGCAAATGTATAATAATGAGTAGCTTGGTTGGACACAATACTACAAAAAAGGATAACAATCACAGTTATTAGCTGTGATCATATGTCTTTAATCACGGTCCCGAAGTCGTCGTCTTCCCGGGACACTATATTTTAAATATATTGGAACAAAAGCTAATTTCTTTTTTAGAACTGCACGATATGAGATTTTTTTTTTAGTGTGCTTATTAATGTCCGATTAGAGCTGGAATTTTGCAAAGATGAGTTATCTCTTGGATAGACTACTTGATGAATGGTTTATAGCAAAGGATGGGGGAAGAGCTGATCCGCAGGCCTCAAGTTCTCTGTACCGTATTTTGGTATATCAGTGTTCTTGTGCATTATTTGTCCTTGGATCTCATTTTAAAATTCTCTATCTCTCAAGATTTCAACTTAATCCAAGGATCAAAAAGACAGAAAGAGCGGGTCTACCAAACAACCGGCACAGCGGACTTGAACCCATGATCAATATTGATCATTCCCCCCTTGAGTAGTCGTTTCGCCTGATGTTGATTGAACTGCATTTTTTTCTTATGAAGGTTTGTCCTTGGTTTCATCCTTGGTGTTTTTCCTTGGTATGTTGGAGCAATCATGCTATGCTGTGTCAAAAGAAAGAACTACAACAGAGAGAAACCTGGATACATCGCTTGCGCAATTTTTGTGAGTAGTTTTTTTTTTTTTTTATAGAAGAATGTAAGATTCGATTTGGTTAATTAGGTTCACTTCTTTCTCATTTCCAGTCATGTGGCTTAATTTCCTTGACTTATTCTTATGTGAAGGCTGATTTTTTTTGGATTCAAATGCACAGGCTGTCATTGGTACCGCTCTGATCGTTGTAGAAGTGACGACGAGGTATCACAGCTGGCAGGACTAATTCGGTTACTGCATAGCGAAGACCTTGATTGCATTTTTACTGCGCATTGCGAAGTTTCTCGGCTGATCCCGTCTATGGTTGAGCCGCTTCTTTCTATTGGGGAGAGCGAGAGAGAGAGAGAGAGAGTAATCAGTAGAGATCGAGGAAATTTATGAAGAAACCGTGTTAATAGAGAGAGGTTGGTTAAGAATCCCAAGTGAACAAGTTGATTCAGTTTCAGCTTAAGTTTGTGAGTTTATTGAATCGTTCATACAAAGTTGAATAATGATTATTCACATTCAACATTTTCGTGTCTAATTTATCACCTTGAACATAGATGAGAAGCAATGGGAATTCAAGGTATATAGCAAGTTCATTGTTACGAAGATAATAAAGTAGTGGTGTGGCTTTTGAGACAGGAGTTTGTTTTCTCAAGGCTATTCAGGGACTTCACCCATTTCTGCCATTATGATCTTAGGTTCGAAATTTCTTAAGCGTTAATACTAACAATTCTTTTGAGGTCAGTCTATACAAAGATTTTGCTCTGGCTTTAAATGAGACCTTCGATAGTTGACGGTGAATATATTGATCTCTCAAGATTATCGAGATATGCAAAAACTGTCAAAGTTATCGAGATATGCGTAAACTAGTCCACACACTTGAGTTATCAATAATAGAAAAAGTGAGTACGAGCCCTGCCTCCCTTTGATGGGATCAAATTAAAAAATACTATAAAGGGTACTGGCCAAATTAGTACATATTTTACACAGATGTTGTGTGGGCCCCTACTAGATCCCGCGCATAATTTTGGGAGAGCGAAATTTAAGAGCGAAAGTGGTGGGTCTTATTAGAGAATTATGTGACCTAGGGTGCACCAAATCAGTGGGTTAGCGCTATGACAAAGCCCGGCTGAGCCGTAGCAGAGCTGGTTGTGTTTGTTTGTTGGGCCAAAGGTATTTTGGCCCAAGATAAACCCCAGGCTTCATTTGCCTACGTTAGTCTCGGGTGGCCCATGAAAAATAAATAATGCTAAGGGTTGGCTACGGGTGCCGATATTGTACCGATGCTTACATAGGGCCCACTCCGGAGTCTTACACAAATGACTCGGCCCATTCACTTACTTAAAAATAAGGGAAAATGACGGCCCAGGATGTGTTTTGATAATTAATTCTTGCCAAGGACATTTTCAGCATTAATTAACAAATGTTCTTACCATGTCCTTGACGGGTATTAATTATCAAAACATGTCATTGGCCGTCATTTTCCCTAAAAATAATCTTGTGAATAAACGGCATAAGTTAATTATGGCCCCCACAATCATCGCTATAGTATCGGTACCCTCAAGATCGGTACAAAATACAAATATCCAAGTTCGAGAAAAATCAAGAGGAAATTGTTCTGAAACTCATTATTGCACGATATTTCTGATATAGAATACTAAAATTAGCAATCTAGCATTGTGCCCCGTTTCACGTACGGCATGATAACATTTCGGACAGCAGGTGACAGTGGCAACTAGAAATTGCGTCCAATCTCATACTTCAACATCACAACCTTAACCCAGAGTGCTTGTTAGATGTATTAAAACTCCACCACCATGTTTTGGGGATTTTAAGTGTTGAGGCATGAAACCGGCACTGCTTCCTTGTCTCTACCACCATTGACTGGTAATTGCCCCAAAAAAAAAAAGAAAAAAAGAAAAAAAAAAGAGGATTGTGAACACTGATTTTTTGCAATTCGATGGAGAATCATTTGAAGAATGCGGCCAGCTTGATCGTGTATTTATATATACAAAAAAAAAAGAAGAAGAAGATGAGTCGATGAGTCGTTTTAAAAACATTATAAGTGATTATGAGCTATTGTAAATCGACTCCACCTGTCATTACTGAAGATGTATATGTGACCTCACACTTATTTGGCCGTCTTGTGTATGGCTTGGCTTGGGTTTGACCACTTCATCAACCCTTGCTTTGCTCCTCTTGTTCTCTTTATTTTATCATTAAATATATTTTCTTTGCCCATCGAAAAGAAAAATCTACAGATACTATATCTTTTAAGTCATCCATAGAAATTCAATTGTGTGACTAAATAAGTTTAGCCACCTATATATATACTCCTCTGCTCCTCCGCCACCACCTCAATTCTATCCCCACGAATACCAGGCTGGTGGTCCAGGTCTCAATTCTCTCTCTCTCTCTAGATCTGTAAGCGTTCAGGATTCTTATTTTGTCTTTCCAAGTGTATATAATTAGGGTTTCGGTCAGTTGAGTTTAATTTCCTGTCGTGTCGAATTGAGAAAGTTAGACATATATATGTCGTATCCAATTGAGATATTTCACGTTTGTTTGGACATTGGAGAAAGGAAGAAAAATCAAGGAAAAATGATTGAGAGGATTTATGGTTTCTCCTTTATATATATATTTTGCTTTTTCTTCGCTCCACAACCCAACAAAAGAATCTTTTAAAATTTTCATTCTATTCCTTTCCTTCCACAACTTTCATACACAACGTAACACTTTATTTGGTTTTACTTAAGGTTCAGTTCATTCTTTTACTTAAGGTTTCTTGAAATCCATGACTGCCACATGACCGTCACTCTACAAATTAATAGCCTCTGGGTTTCTTTAGTTACAATTGTTTTTATCTTAACTTAGATTGGGATGTCAAACATGACGTGAACGGTGCAACGGCTACTTTTGGCATCAGCTCCCCTTCTAACCCATCCGTCTTCACTTATGTCATAGTTGATGTGGCTTTGTCAAAACTGATGTGAATTTGACATGCACCTCATGCATACTAATTTTCGCAACTACCTTCTCCTATGCCAAATTTCAAAAAGTTACTGTTGAAGTTTGAAAAAGCAACTGTTGAACATTTGCCGTTTGACTTTTCTATTTTCCTTTAAAAGTTTGAACTCTATAATTTGACATAAGGATTGACATTAAGAGTTGGAGAGGAATAGTTTGATGTCAAATAAATAGAATTTGGCATAAGGGTTGGAAAAGAAGATTTTGATGTCAAATTGAAGATGTCAAAATGCCACGTAAGCCTTAAAAAAAATTTGACATCATCAATTTGAAGTTAAGAATTGAAGATGCTCTTAGGGATTTATTAATCAGGCAATTTGATTGGCTGTGGTGCATGTCCAGGATATATATCCAGTTTCTGAAGGAAGTCCAACTGCAAGAGGATATGGCCCGCCTTCCTTGGGACACGGCCCCCCTTCCTTGCTGTGGCATTGGTATTGGCTGGTTATTGTAAGTCTTTCCTATTGTGTAGAAGTGGCAAATGAGAGGGTCTGAGCGGATTGAAATGTGTCATGAGTCAAATAGTAAATGGGTTGAAATGAGTTGGGTTGAATATGGGGCAAGCCAAACCCAAATCCGCCAGACCCGACCCGTTTTCCTCTTTTTTTTTTTAAATAATTTTTTTTTTATATCCCCCTCCCCTTTTTCCTTCTCCACTATCTTCCCCCGATATGGGTTGAAATACGTTCACAAATAGGCAAAACCCCATGGGCTATTTCGGCTATATAAGCCAACTGATTTTTTTTTTGCCTTTATTTAATTTTTTTTGTATTTGTACATTCTGTGTTAATTTTTTTTGTGAATTATTGGTTCTATTCAAAGAGAGGAATCGAAAAATTAAAAAGTTACGGTCCAAACTAAAATTTATTTAAATAAAGACAAACATCAACCAAAAGGCCAGATTTTTTGTATCTTTTTGTGTGTGTGTGTGTGAGAGAGAGAGAGAGAGAGAGAGAGGGGAAGCTTGTTTTCGGATCAAACAAGTTGGGCCCACCGTTGATATCCTTAGTTTTTAAGTTTAGTAGAATGTCGACTTAAAAATTTCCATGTAATGCCGCAAAAATTCCAAATTCAACGTACGATCTTATAAATACATTTGATTTTCATTTATTTTTTTTAACAACTACGATATTATAGGACAATGAATAATTTTTCTAATTTTATCTCCAGTATTTATACTAGTTTTAATTTAAAAAATTCCGAAAATGCCATGATTTCCCAAAAGAAGATAGTCCAGTGGATCGGGGAGCTAGACATCAGTTCTCAGGGGCTTATATTGAAGACGAAAGACAACGAAAGAAGAGAGTCCAGCTTTCGGGAAATTTAATTTCCAAACGCAAATTTGGGTCTTTTACTTCTAATACATACTGAACCCATTTTCAACCCATCTAAACCCATGTAAATATGGGTTGAACCCATATCAACCTATTATATAATATGGGCGGGTTGGGTTGTGTAATAAAAGGACTAATTTGGGCGGGTTCAAATATATGGATTAGAATTGCCACCTCTACTATTATGCATGCCTCCATAATGAGAGTCTATAGATTGGGAGATTCATGGATGCTCACAACGAATGATTTGAATCGTTCAACTCGCAGCCTTCGTAGAAAAAAATTGTCTCTCCTAATGCATGTATTGTAATAAGTAGCTTGATTGGACATTAATTGGTGCATCAATGGATAAACCTCATGGATCCTATATTTAAAACCTTATACTATAATAAATGTAAATTTGTTTTTGAGCTGTACAATATGCATCTTTTCATATTGTGCATATTTATGTCCGATCAAAGCTGAAATTTTGCAAAGGTGTTATCTTACACAGAGACTACGAGATGAATAAGTTTGGATCCATCATTGGTAGCAAAGGATGGAAGGGAGATAATCTCCCAACCTCAAGTTCTCTGTACCTTATTTTTGTAAATATCTTATTTGCCCTTAGATTATGTTTTAAAATTCTCAATCTCTCAACGTTTCAACTTAATCCAAGGATAAAAAACTCATTGAAAAATTCGGTATACCGAAAAACTGGCACAGGGAACTTGAGCTCCTGCTTCCCCCACTTAAGTCATAACCGTTGATGGTGATTGATCTGTATGCCTTTTCTTGAAGGTTCATCCTTGGATTCTTCCTTGGTGTTATTCCCTGGTATGTTGGAGCAATTATGCTACTTTGTATCAAAGACTATGACAAGAGAGAGAAACCTGGATTTATTGCTTGTGCAATTGTTGTGAGTAGTTGTTTTTTACTTGAAAACTTCAGATTCGATTTGGCTAATTAGGTTCAGTCCTTTCTCATTTCCAGTCATGTGGCTTTACTTCACTCAATTACTTATGCCGTTACCTTACAACTACAATGTAAAGGCTGTTTTTTCCCTTTTTTTTGGGATTGGAATGTGCAGGCTGTCATTGCTACCATTGCGATCATTGTAGCCGTGGTGATCCTTTATTATTAGTGATGCAGGATTTGGCTGCAATATTTACTGCATACATGCACCGATCAGAGGCTGGGAGATAGGCTGAGAATTTGCGGGTACTAGTTCAAGTAGAGTACTGTACACTCTTTGAGGCTCTATCGCTTTATCTTTTCTTGTTGTACCCTTTTTATTTTTTCATCCTAGTGATAAACTGTCTACAAAGTAGGTTTTGATTTTCTACTCGGTTCAGAGCAATGGAAATCAACAACTTTATGAACTTACTTCTTGTTAAACTTGCATCCCGAAACGCGTACACATCCCCATAAAATGGTTATTTCATGGGCCTACTTTGCATTATCATATATGGACTTGTCCACTATATTAGATGAGCTTGATCTTATAATTTCATGTCCTCATTTCTTGCTTTTGTTGCTCTTTTAGGGGAAAAAGGGTCCCGGCAGATTATGAACACCATGTATTAATTTGAAAACCAAAAAAAGGACTGTGAAAACCGATTTTTGGCAATTCAATGGAGAATCATTTGAAGAATGTCTGCTTGCTCGTATATATTTATTAAAAAAAAAAAGAAGAAGGAAAAAAGAAGAAGAGTCTATGAGGTATTTCTGAAACAGGGTGTGGCACCCACTAGCTAGCTCAGTCCCTGAGTCTAACATTCGTTGCTTTAAAAACATGATAAGTGATTATGAGCTATTGTAAATCTACTTCACATGTCATTACTGAATATATGTGATCTCACACTTATTTGAAAAAGACTATCTTCTTGGCCGTCCTGTCCTGTGTATGGCTTGGCTTGAGTTTGACCACTCATAAACCCTTGCTTGCTCCTCTTGTACTCTTTAGTTTCTCATCAAAGCGGAAAGAAAAATATACAGATTCAATAGCTTTTAAATTATCCATAGAAAGTCAATTGTGATTATTAATACCCTCAGAAATAGGCCGCTATGTTATGCTGAGAAAATTTTGGGTACGGGGAGGGTATTGCCATGTGGTGCCCGGCACCCCATTTGAGCCGTCCAATACAGTTTCAGACGGCTCAGGTTTGAAGGGGGTGTTCTGGATATTTTGCACTTAAAATTTACCCCCTCAATTCTGAGTCGTCCAAAAGTGTATTGGACGGCTCAAATGGGGTGTCAAGCACTACGTGGCAATACCCTCTCCGTACCCAGAATTTTCTCCATGTCCTTTGCCTAAAGTAATGAATTGAGAACGTGATTGGTCTACACGGTCCGGATTAGTTCGATTTTATAAGAATCTGAGGACAAAACCATTACTCATAGTTGTTAGAAATTGAAAATCGTGTCCGGGCCAAAATCCTACGGACCAAACCATATCAATCCACAAACTATTCGCAGTTTTATACCCCTACTTCTATTGGCACTTGATTAGCAATCAATTGTTTGTTTTTTTTTTTTTGCTCGTTAATCACGTAGAGTTCTGAGCCTAAACTAGAGGGATGTGGTCTGACGACATTTTAGCATGAGACACCGGCCAATTGCTTGGTTTTCCCGACTCGATCACTAAACATGTCAGACAGATCTCAATCAATGCTACTCTTGTTCAAGTTTGGGAAAAGGTTTTAAAGAGTAACAAGTAAAGAGAAATAAATAGAGAAAATTTATTTGAAACCGTGAGTAAGAGTTTTGATCAGTACTCCAAATGAACAAGCCCATATGTTTCCGCTAAACTCCTCAAAGTTTTTTAATAGACAAAAATAAGATGTACTACACATACACACACACACGTACGTGTAGCGGGTATATAAAATGAAAAAAAAAAGGTTAAAAAATTCATGGATGATAGTTCGGAGGCTGTTCAGCCTGTTCTTGTATTGTATGAACAGATATGTGTTTGTTCACGAGAACAAATGTAGAGAGATGGTATTCTTTTTTATTTTTTATCAACAAAAGTACTAGCATTGTATTAAGAACTTGATAGTAGTTGGTTAAAATGGAAAATAATTTCTTCTACGTTTTTTTCTTTTTTTTTTTTGCGGCATAATAGGCAGCTCCAACGGGAAAATAGTTGTTGGTTGGTCCAAGAATGGTCAAGTGCGTAATTTTAGGGGCCTATTTCTAAGGGTATATGAACTTAGGTTTATGGAGTCTGTTAGAACGGCACTACTCTGCCCCGAGACGAATTAATAATCACCAAACGGAGAAGAAAAACAAGAAGGTTGTGTTCATCAAGAACATCTAAATGAACCCTGTAATCTTGAAGTTTTCTTTGGGGGAAAAAACTGAAAGATCATGAATAACGAAGG
Source organism: Rhododendron molle (assembly GCA_025413875.1). NCBI lineage: Eukaryota > Viridiplantae > Streptophyta > Magnoliopsida > Ericales > Ericaceae > Rhododendron > Rhododendron molle. Next base: position 46,372,342 of record CM046393.1, read on the forward strand.
GAAGGAGAGAGAAGTAACGAGTGGCGGCCCCCCTCAGGATGGAATGTTCCAAGGAGTTGCAAACTATCCTCCACGGCCAGAGATGGGCTTTCCTCAACCATGTCAGCCATCTAACGCCACCTATTCCTCTGCTCCTCCGCCACTGCCTCAGCCCGATGCCCATGGCAATCAAACCGGTCAAGGTCTCAGCACCCTCTCTCCCTAAATTTTTGACATTGGTTGATTTGTTACGTTTTTTCATCTTTTCTGAATTTTTACTAAATTCACGTTTTTGAGTGTGGATATTTAAGATTTTGTTGAAATAAATCCATTGTAGGAGCCAAGGGGCATACACAAAATAAAAAAAACAACGGCATAATTGCCCACACAATTGAATCAAATACAGAGAAACACAACAAAAAAAATCAAACTTCAGAGCTGACACACCCTCAAAGAGGGGGAGCTGATCGATGTTCCAATATCAGGCATAGCAACCTGTTTATAGTTGAGTTTAATTTTCTGTCATTACGAATTGAGGAAGTTAATTATGCTGAGAATCCTTGAGTTATTTAGGGTTTGTTTGGACATCGAACAAAGGAAGAAAACGAAGGAAAAATGATTCAGAGGAAAAAGATAGAAGATTTACCATATGTCATATTCTTTTTCTTCTTTCTTCTCTCCTAGCAACCAAACGGAAGAAGGGTTTTCTTTAAACTTTCCATTCCTTTTCCATTTCTTTCCAGAACTTTCAAACACAAACTAACGCTTCGTTTAGTTTTTTTCCTTCTTTTTTTCCCCCCTCTTATGTTCGTATTTGCTCAATATTCTTAACTCTATATGAGGGAGTTTGATTGGTGTTGGTGGTTGTATCCAGTTTATGAAGGAAGACCTACTATAAGAGGACAGGACCCCCTTCCTTGTGGTTGTGGTTTTGGCTGGTTATTGTAAGTCTTTATCATATTCTGTTGTCCAAAAATGATTTTGTAGATTGGGAGTTTCATGGGATGAGCTAATCTCCATACCCCAACAGTCCATATTCCTTGAAACGCTAGTCCCATTTCGGGCTCACAATGAAACATCTAAATCGTTCAACTCATAGTCCTCAAAGAAAACAATGTCTTTGCAAATGTATAGTAATAAGCAGCTTGATCGGACATCGATTGGTGCACTAATAGATCAAAGTAATGAATGATATATTTAAAAAAAATTAATACATGAGTATATATATATATTTTTTTGTAGAACTATACAATATGCCATCTTTTTTTTTTTCATTGCGCATATTCATGTCCGATCAAGCTGGAATTTTGCAAAAATGTTCTCTTGTGCAAAGACTAGAAGATGAATTGTTTGGGTCTACCATTGGTAGCAAAGGATGGAGGGGAGCTGATCCCCCGACCTCAAGTTCTCCGTACCTTATTTTGGTATACGTCGGTGTTCATTTTGTGCATTACTTGCCCTTGGATTACATTTTAACATTCTCATCTCTCAACTTAATCCAAGGATAAAAGCTACAAAAAACAAAAAACCCAGTATACCAAACAACCGGCAGAGAGAACTTGATCTCCTGATTCCCTACTTGAGAGTCATATTGGTTGATGGTGATTGATCTGTATGCCTTTGCCTGAAGGTTCATCCTTGGTTTCTTTTTCGGTGTTATCCCCTGGTATGTTGGAGCAATCATGCTATTTTGTGTAAGAAATTATGACAACAGAGAGAAGCCTGGACTTATTGCTTGCGTAATTGCTGTAAGTGGTTGAATTTTTAATTGGAACGTAAGGTTCGATTTGGTTAATTAGTGGTGCCGTTAACTTCCTCTGTAAATGATGATTTTATTTATTTTTGGATTGGATTGCACAGGCTGTCATTGGAACCATCGTGATCATTATAGTGGTGCCGCAATATTATAATTACTGATGCGGACTTTGATCGCATCTACTACATACATGGAAGAGTAAAAATGGAAGAGTTTCTCGACTGCCGTTGATGAATTAGTCTGAGAAGTTGGTGTTTGATTCGAAATCTCTTTTCTGAAGAGATTTACGGGTTTTTTTTTTTTTTTTTTTGAAACGGCAAAAATGTATTGAAGAAAACTTGATAATAGGTACATAGAGGAAGAGAGAAGAAGAGCATTTGAAAATCACATGACATGCCATGAAGTCACCGAAACGCATCGATCAAAGGGAAAGAAGAAAGCTTTACGTTGTTATGTATCTAATTATTAATCAATCTGATTCGGTTATGGTGATCATGTATATTTTTGACATTAATATCTGATTCGGCTAGTGATCAATATACACTTTATTTCACTAACTTCCATGAATTCCCAAAAACAGGCAGGGCATGCCCGAAAAATTACAAAGCTAAAAGGGTAATCACATAACTTTTTTTTTTGTTTTTTTGCTCGTTAATCACATAGAGTTCTGAGCACAAACTTGAGGGATGTGGTCTCTGATGATATTTTAACATGAGACACCAATTGCTTGTTTTTCGTGGCTCACTAATCATGTCGATAGATCTCAATCAATGCTACTCTTGTTCAAAATTCTATTTTTCCCCAGAATTTAAAAGCTCACATCCTATGATAGCCGATCACATAAGAAAGGGGTCGCCGAGGAGTTGCAGACTATCCTCCACAACCGTGATCGCCCGGCCATCACATAAGAAAGGTAAAATTTAGGCATAAAATTTCTTAACGTCATACAAATTCTAGAAATAGCAATTGCTCATAGGATGCTAGTATATAGAAATAGCTTGACAGGCATGCAATTGTTTTCCAATCATGCCTATGGCTATAAGAAAGAACTCATTCAGTTTTTTTGACAAGCATCCAATCCAGTCTAGTTTCAATATTTGAGGGTCCATCCCGGAATCACAATAATGATGGAAATCGATCATTTTTTTGGAGCTCGGTAAGTTCTTGTAAGGATGAGAACAATCAAGTTTGTTGGGTACCGACCAATGACTGATTGAAACACGTTAGATACACAAATACAAAGATCGATCTCTTCGAAAATGACAACATTCTTAAATCAGATACTTTGCTAGTTGGGCTATTTTGAACCAAACCACCATCTATTGGATCGATCGATGATACAACAACATCAGTTGGAATTTAGGTGAAAGATTGCCACGGCTACAACGATCAAAATGGTAGCAATGACACCCTGCACATTCCAATCCCGAAAACAAAGAAGAAAAAACAGCCTTTACATAACAATTATACGGTAACGGCATCAGTATTGAGCTAAGTAAAGCCACGTGACTGGAAATAAGAAAGGACTAAACCTAATCAGCCAAATTGAATCTTAAGTTTCAATTAAAGAAATAACTACTCACAATAATTGCACAAGCGATAAATCCAAGTTTCTCTCTCTTATCGTAGTCTTCGACACAAAGTAGCATTATTGCTCCGACATACCAGGGGATAACACCAAGGAAGAATCCAAGGATGAACCTTCAAGAGAATGCATACAGATCAATCACCATCCACCATTATGACCTTAAGTGGGGAATAAGGGGCTCAAGTCCTCTGTGCCGGTTTTTTGGTATATTAGCTTTTTCTGTGTTTTTTTTTTTTTTTTTTTTTAAATCCTTGGATTAAATTGAAACGTTGAGAGACGAGAATTTTAAAATGTAATCCAAGGGCAAATAGGATATTTACCAAAATAACGTACAGAGAAGTTGAGGTCAGGAGATTAGCTCCTCTCCATCCTTTGCTACCAACAATTGATCCAAACTATTCATCTCATAGTCTTTGTAGAAGAGAACATCTTTGGAAAATTTCAGCTTTGATCGGACATAAATATGCACAATATGAAAAGATGCATATTTTACAGTTTCTAAAAGATAATTAACAATTATTATATTAGATTTTAAATATAGCATCCATAAGTTTTATCCATTGATGTATGGATTGATGTCCAATCAAACTATTTATTACTATATATTGAAAGACGACGAGTTGAACGATTCAGATCATTCGTTGTAAGCTTGAAAATGAAACCCAAAATATGAAGTGCTGGGGGTATGGAGGTTGGCTTATCCCATGAACCTCCCAATCCATAGAATCTCATTATGGAGGCATGCATAATATGAAAGACTTACAATAACCAGCCAATACCAATACCACAGCAAGGAAGAGGGACATATACTTTTTCAGTTGGTATTCCTTCAGAAACTGGATATCCTGGACATGCACCACAATCAATCAAATTGACTTGATTAATTAATAATTCCCTAATAATCTAAGATAAACCTTGATTAAACACACCCCTCTCCGGCCCCACCTCCCTTTTCCCTAACTACCCCGCCTCTCTCTCTCTCCTCTCTCTCTCTCTCTCTCTCTCTCTCTTTTCTTTCTTTCTTTACGGTTACTCTTTTTTTTCTTTTTTTTTTCCTTTTCTTCCGGTTTGTCTTTTTTTTTTTTTCATTTTATTTCCTTTTCTTTCTTTTCGGTTTGAATTTTTTTTTTCTTTTTTATCTGTTGGTACAGTGGTAAGGTACTCTCTTTGTAAACAAGAGTTCATTGGTTCGAGTCTACCCTCACACTCTCCTTCGCGTTTTTTTTGCTTTTACACTCTCCTTAGCGTTTTTTTTTTGCTTTTTTCACAAAAAGTAGTAGAAATCACTCAATCCAAAATCACTCAGCGTTGTTCCGTGTTCGAGATTACCGTAATAAAATAAAATTTTAAAAGTGAGCAAAAATAATTCAAACTAATTAGTATGTACCCCATTATATTAATACAAAAATAAAGTACTATGAAAATAACGAAATTAAATACTACAACAATAATAACAAAACAAAATAAAAATAAAGAAAAGCCGTGTGAAACCAAACCGTGTATAATAATTCTAAATATATGCATCCAAAAATACTGTCCGATTCCAAAAAAAAAAAAAACCCTAATTCAAAGCCCACCCACGACCCGACAGCAGAGAAGAAGCCTGCAGTGTTACTAAAAGTGCAAAGTTTTTATTAATAAAATTACAACTGCTATGTTACTGAAACACGAGGAACTAATGGTTACTAAACGGGAGAAAGTCTATGTTCTTCACGGCCGTATACATGTAATGCAAATAAAAAGAGTACGGTATAAATTGATCAAAAAGGACATTCATTTTTGTACTTACAAAAATAAGTGTTTCAATTTTCAATCTGTTTTTTTTCCCTAAGAGAGTCCTGAAACTAAATAATGAGTCTTAGGGTGTTCGTTGAAAGGCCTAAGAGCAAATTGGATCTTCGCCCCTGTTAAACGGAATTGAAAATTGAGCACTTAATTTTTGAATTATATTTTTTAATATAGAAAGGGTGTATTTATAGAAATTAAATAAATAAGATAAAAGTAATTAAATAAAAAAAGAAATTAAAAAGTGGGAGAAATTTAAGTGGACCCAGGGGCTTTGCTGCCTAAGAGAACCCTGATCATTTCCACTGTTACTCTCCAACCCAATTCGTTATTTTAATTAGTTAATCAGAATAATAAGATTTTCACACCCGTTCAAACGGATTAAAAATTGGGGTACTTAATTTTTTTTTGTGACTGTTTATATATTAAAATATATATAAAGAGAAGAACTAAAGAGGAAAAAATATAATCAAAAGAGGAAAAAATTTCAAACTGAAAAGAAAGAGAAAAAATAAAGAGGAAAAAAAAAGAAAAAAAAGATTTCAAACTGGATAGAAATAAAAGGAAATAAAGCGGGAAAAAAAAACCAAACTGGAAAGAAAGAAAGAAAAGGGGAAAAAAAAAGACTTTCTTTTTCAACAAGAGCCCTACAGTCAAAATTTAATTATGACCATTTATAATAAAATGATCAGAAAATTAAAATCTTTCCACCCGTTTAAACGAATTGAATTTTGGAACACTTTTCAACCTCTTATACAATTTAAACTACCACAAAAATATATAATTTTTCTATTTTCCATTATTTTACCATCAATATTAGGCTCGTTTGATAGGTTTCGTTGAGTAGATTTCAAAAATATAAAATTTATTTTAAAAAAATACGTCAAAAAAAAGTTGTTACCATTTAAAATTTTATAACAAAAAAGAAATAAAATGAGAGAGAGAAGGGCGGGTGGGGGTAAAGTGGGAAAAGTGGGGTGGGGCCGGAGGGGGGTGTGTCAGGGGGATTAGCAATTTGCGAATTAAAAATGTTCAGCAAAGACGAACATAAGAGGGAAAAAAGAAGAAGAAGAAGAAGAACGGACACAACCTTTAGTAAAACCAAATGAAGTGTTAGGTTGTGTATGGAAGCTGTGGAAATAAATGGATTGGAATGGAAAATTAAAATAATTCCCTTCTTTTGTTGGGTTGCGGAGCAAAGAAAGAGGAAAATATAAATTAAAGAAGGAGAAACCATAAAATTTCTCAACTTTCTCTATCTTTTTCCTTTAATTAATCATTTTTCTTCCTTTCTCCAATCTCCAAACAAAATAGACGTTAAATATCTCAATTGGATATGACCTCATATGTCTAACTTCCTCACTTCGACTCGACAAAAATTAAACTCAATTAGAACCCTAATTATACCTTTGAGAAGACAAAAAAAGAACCCTAAACGTACACATACGCAAACACGCGCGTGCAGAGAGAGAGAGAGAGAGAGAGAGAGAGAGTTGGGACCTTGACCAGCCTGGTACCCATGGGCATAGAACTGAGGTGGTACCGGAGGAGCAGCTTGACCAGCCTGGTACCCGTGGGCATAGGACTGAGGTGGTAGCGGAGGAGCAGTTTGACTAGCCTGGTCCCCGTGGGCATAGAACTGAGGTGGTAGCGGAGGAGCAGATGGCGAAATCGGTTGATGGAACCCGATCACCGACTGTAGAGGATAGTTTGCAACTCCTGGCTGAGGGGAATTGCCACTGGTTACTCCTCTTTCCTTTCCTTCTTCAATATTCATCTTTTAATTTTCTCCCCCAAAAAGAAAAACTTCAAAAAAAATAATGGAATTTTATGTCCGATGCCCGTGAAAATCACAACCTAGCTCGATCCTTCTTCTTCTTTCTCTTCTCTGGAGTGATTATTCACTTGTCTTGGGGCACAGTCAATGTTACATTGTACTACACAATGGTATATATTTAGTTCATACACTTTATTCAATAAATTATGCAACTGTTATTTGTTAACAGGGTTGAAATTCTACCCATTTTTAATTCATTGTGGGGTACGTGTGGCTGATTAACTAATTATTTAGTCACACATTTGACTTTCTATGGATGCTTTAAAAGATATCGTATCGTATCTGTATATTTTTCTTTTCAATTGGCAGGGAAAATATATTTAATAATGAGTAAATAAAGAGTATGTGGGGGCTCCGATTAAGGTGGTTCATTCTCCTTGGGCTGTGACGTGGGATTTGCTCCTGTCCTCCCCCTAATCCTGCAAAACAGAGCACGACTAAAGACCACACCGGAGGCCCTCCGGTGCAAGAATCAGTCAACTTGCAGAGGAAAGAGTAGAGAGAAAGAGCTAGGGTTTTAGGATTATCTGGAGTGTGTGGAACATACCTTTTACCAGAAGGCATAGTATTGTATTTATAGGGAACCCGTAGCTTGGTCTCCAAGATTGGTTATGAGTCTGACACGCGTCGGCTGACGTCGCCCTTACGTCACATTTAGGGTTTTGTAACCGTTTGGGAGGTGAGCTGGCACCTTCACGTGCTCCTCATCATTACCTTTGATAACCGTTCGGCTGACGTCACTATGGTCATCATGGCTATGGTGGTTATCCCCACGTGGGTGAGCTGGAGGTTATGGTCCCCACACTCGTTCAAGACCGAGTATGGCGGCCGAATGTCGAAGGGGGGTTGCCGAGCCGAACGTCGTGAACAAGTAACTGACATGGTCAGAGGTGGAACACGAGACCTTCGGCTTATCCGAGGCTTAGGGATGTTATCCGTTCGACGTCCGGCTAGTCCTCCGAATGTCTTGAGATTCTATCGGCACGACCCGAGCCATTCTCGCTCGGCCTGCTACAATAGCCCCTCAATTCTTGCTGAATCTCTTCATTCGACAGGAATTGACTTCGAATTTTGGCCGAGCTTCAGCCCCCACCGAGAGTTTTGCAACGGTTGGATCCGAGCTTCTGATCACGTGGACAGGTGTTGAAAGGGGGAAAGAAGTGTCAGTTGAAAGGACGCCTTGGCAGGCGAAGGGACGGGTGCAGCAGTCTGCAGGCTGGCAGGGGACACGCGTCACGCATTGATTGGCTGGAGGTTCGGCGGAGTTATGTTTGCGCGGGAAAGTTGAAATGGTTGGAGCTCTATAAATAACGGAGTGGGGGGGGAGAGAGAAACTTCTCACGCTTTCTCTCTCTACATCAGAGCTTCTCTCTCTACAACTTCATCCGTTCCAGCCTTCAATTCCGCTCCAGATCTTCAATTCTAGGTCAAATCCAGCAGCAAAATCTTCAAGTAAGTGATCGATTCCTTCTGTTTTCTGTTTTTCTCAAGTTTTTTATGGATTCATGGGGCTTTTTCTGGGATTTTTGGGTTTCACGCGAACAGAGGAGTCTGGGTTTGAACAGTGATGTTCATCCCCAGATTCATCCTGTTCTTCCGAGCCTCTATGAGGTATTAGGATTAGATGAACTTCTTTAGGAGAGCCGAGCCGTCCGCTCAAAGCTCCTTCCGAACGTAGAATAGGCCATTGGGGTGCCGAGCCCTCAATGGAATAAGAATGACTCATGAGCCTATAGGGTTTAGCCGAGACTTTTATTTTCTCCTTTCTGCCGACGCGGATCCATCATCCTTGGCCTTTGTTTTGTCTTCTAGGTCTGGCTCACGAGGTCATCGACGTCTCTTCGGACTCGGATCGCTCCCTGACTGAATCCGAGCGTCAGTTCATCGACGAATTAGCACGACAACGTAGAAACCAGCGCCGAGCTGAAGAGTCTGTATCCACGAGGATGTCTGCGACTTCTGCAGTTTCCAACGATTCAAACGCCGAGAAAGATTTCGAGTACGATGCCGAGGGATACGCTACCGAACCCGAAATCAGTTTTACCGGTGAGACCGAGTCTGAGACCGAGCCCCAGATGGGCCACGAGGCTCAGTCGAGGTTCACGTCCGAGGCCGAAGCTTCGACTTCGGTTTCAAAGGATGATGACTTATTTGATAAGGGACTCCTTTGCCCTTACGCACATTACTTCAGCGGAGATACGGCCGAATCCGAGGCGTTCCGCGAGAAATATATAACATCCCTGCCGACGTCTACCTCCATCGAGTGAAGAGCGATGAAATCAAGGCCAAGAGGGAGGATCGCCCCGAGCACATCACCGTGCCTCTCATGGCCATCTGTGAGGCCGGACTTCGATTTCCTTTCCACCCATTCCTTAGGGAGGTCCTCTGGAAATTTGGTCTGTGCCCTCATCAGCTCGCGATCAATAGTTACCGAATAATAATGTCGGTGATTGCCTTGATCGAGAGCCAGAACTTAGACTTTAAGCCGATCGACCTTTTCCACACGTACACGATGTCTCGGCACGGAAAGTCTGGCCGTCGGTTTCTGACGACGCGCCCGAAAAAGCAGCCCCTGATAGAGGGACTCTCTGATTCGGATAAGTGGGCAAACTTCTTTCTTGAAGTCCGAGGGAACTTTGAGTTTGGAGGGACCACTCGTAACCACCCTATTCCACGTTTTGTTGACGAAAGAGGTAGAGATTCCGGACCTTCTCTGTGTAAAGTTATTTCCTAGGTTTCATTTACTGTTCGAGGTTTCTGACCGTCTTTCTTTCTTCTTTTTTTTTAGAGCTTGGTCCGATATCGAAGACGCTAAACTCCGTGGCTCGAGAGTCGGCTTGTGATACTCTTCGAGCCCAAAGCTGCCGACATGCTCCGACCTTGCTCGACTACGAACCGTCAAACAAGGGCGTGCTCAGGAAGAAGACAAAGAAGGCTACGGAGCCGAGAGGTGGAGATCAACCCGCTGCCGCTCCGGCCCAGAAGAAGAAAAGGGGCGCTTCTCTAGCCGAGGGAGTTCGTCAGAAAAGGCAACGTGGGGTGAAGCTGCCAAGAGCTGGATTTACGATCGAAGAGTGGCTGTCTCCACTTGGCCCTGACGAAGCTGTCCAGCCGACTAATCCTGGTTTCAACATCCTTCTGAAAATAATTGAACCAAGCGCCGAGGAGATGTCCAGAAGAGGAATCTCGAGGCCGGTTATCCCTTCCAAGACCAGCAATCCTGCTGCTCGGTCTAAGACTCCTTCTGGTCAACAACAGAAGGAGAAAAGACAAAAAGTTGCCGAGGATGCTCATCCATTGAGCACCTCAAAGGCTCCCCTGGCCGACCCTGTCAAGGCCCATTCTGCTGAAAAGCAAAAGAGCCAACCCGCCCCTCATGTGGACCTTACCGATCCCCCAGTTGAGATCGACTTCTTAAGGCACTTCAGTCCTTCCTACGCCATGCCGGACGGAAGGGTGGTGCAACTGAAGGATTCGGTAAAGGAGGAACCGGATCTTGCCGTCACTCTACTCAGGGGCCTGGCCCTACCGAGGGATTATGATCAGGTCCCTCATGACCTCATGCCGAACATGAGGGAGATGTGCTCTTTCCTGGTTCAGGTATGTCGTTACTTATTTTAGAATTCCACTCTTTCTCCTTTTTTTTTGTTAACTGTCTCTGACTTGTCCTTTCATTTTCTTGTCTCCTTCGTGCAGGCTGGTCAGGCGGCGTTGAAAGCTCATGATACTGCTGCCAAGGTCCAGGCCGAGCGTGAACGCTACCGCTCGGACCGGGATTCCTGGCGGACAAAGTGCAGGATCTCGGAAACGAGTGCCAAGGAGACCGAGGCGGAGGTGGACAAGCTGAAGAAGCAGCTTGATGATGCCAGGACCGCTGCAGCTGTTGCCGAAGCCGAGGCGAAAAAGCTTAAGGAGGAGGAGAAGAGTAAGATGAGGGAGGCCGACGCCAAGGGGTACGAGGCCGGCATCAAACGTGCCGCGCTTGAGTACACCCAAATAGCCCATAAAATGGTGAATGAGGCCCTGGAGGAGAGGCTTCCTGACTTCTTTAGACGAGGGTATGCTTCTGGTGCCGAGGCGATGGCCGGGCAGATGGTCCTTGAGCCAGGTTCAAGGTTTGTGAAGGAACTGCCTGAGCCTGAAGTTCCGGACCTAGAGCTCCCCTACACTGCCGAAGAGTGCGAGCCTTTGCCTCCAGAAGAAGATGAGGACGAAGAGATGGCCGAATCTGGGGCGATTGATAAGCCTGCTGGAGGGGATGATGCAGGAAAAACAACCGGGGCCGATGGCCAGTAGTGGGTTGCTTTTGAACTTTCTTTTCTTTAAGTTTTTGTTTAAACATTTGAATGGACTGGACGGCTCCGAACATCAGGAGTTTGCCGTGCCAGATGTAATAGTTTAAACAGTAGGATGTTTTGTTTTTGTCGAACAATTTGGCTTTGATGTTTTGAATGCATGCTTTATATTTTTCCATGCCTTAGAATATTTTGCATGTCTGCTGGTCTTTAATGAATGTATATTTCTTTTCTTGCCTTAGAAATATTTTCAAAGATTCTGTGCCGAGGGTGTATTAGCTCTGTTTATCACATTTACCTAGTAACAGCCCCTATTTTGGTGTAAGGTTCGGTTCATGTGTCAACCTTATGCCAAAATAAAATGCTAAGTAAATGGGTAAGGTGTGGCCGTTTGGTCAAATCAATAATGAACGTAGCCGAATCAAGATGTGGCCGTTTGTTCAAATCAATCAATGAACTTAGCCGAATTAAATTTTAACCAAGAGGTTAAATGCTCAAGTGAAACCGAACGTCAAGTAGTCCGAGTTTGTACAATTTGTTGGATTCTAGATCCGAACGTTTTCAGATAGCCATGAGGCCGAACTAGGTGACCGAAGTCAAGTTATCAAATATGTGTCCGAAGAGTGGTAAGATAAAGCGTGAAACTTTCTCATTCATGGTTCTCTCATTCCATCGAACTAGCAGAATGATTACAAAAATTTTTTTTTTTAGTAAAGGAAAACAGATAGGGGCCGAGATGAGCTCAGGCCGAAGGCTTAACTTCAGAGGTATGCCTTTCGCAGATTCAGAGCGTTCCAAGGGTTCTCAATCTCCCTGCCATCTTTGTCCTCCAGTTTGTAAGACCCATTACCAACTTCTTTAATCACCCTGTAGGGACCCTCCCAGTTGGGTTTGAACTTGGTTTTCTGACTTGCCCGAACAACCTTCCTCCATACCCAATCGTCCGGCTTGTACTTCTTGATCCGAACGCTTCTGTTATAGCCCCTAACTACTTCTTGCTGGTAGCTGGCGAGCTTGAGTTGAGCTTTGTCCCGTTTTTCCTCGGCCAGTACTAGCTCGGTAGCTACTGCTTCATCATTGTTTTGTGGACCAAAGGTCTCAGTTCGAAGCGTAGGAAACCTGGACTCCAGTGGGATGACTGCCTCCATGCCGAAGGCCATGGCGAAGGGTGTTTGCCCAGTAGATCGTCGAGGAGTGGAGCGATAAGCCCAAAGTACCCGAGGCAGCTCCTCGGCCCATTTTCCTCTTTTGGAATTTAGCCGTCGCTTAATACCCGCACAGACGGTCTTGTTCGTCGCCTCGGCTTGGCCGTTGCCCTGAGGATAGGATGGCATGGAATTGAAGAATCTGATGCCGAACTCAGCACATAGGCCAGTGAGCTCCTTGCCAACAAATTGCGAGCCATTATCTGATACGATGGCGTATGGAACGCCGAACCTTGTTACGATGTTCCTCCAAACAAATCGCCGGATGTCTGCCTCGGTTGTGGTGACGAGCGGTTCGGCCTCCACCCACTTGGAGAAGTAATCTGTTGCAGTGATAAGAAATTTAAAACCTCCAGGAGCAGTTGGAAGTTTTCCTACGATATCCAAACCCCACTGGGCGAAAGGCCAAGGACTGGTAATTGGCTTTAATTCTTGAGCTGGCTGCTTAGTAATGGGAGAGAAGAGTTGGCAAGGTTTGCAAGTCTTCACTACTTTTTCACAGTCCTTCTTCATCCCTTTCCAAAAGTAACCCTGGCTGAGGGCACACTGACAAAGAGAACGTCCTCCTGAATGGCATCCGCAGCTTGAGTGAAGCTCGTTGAGTATGGTTGGGACCTCGGTGGGATGGACTACACGTAGGTAAGGACCAGTGAAGCTTTTCCTGTAGAGTTGTCCGCTTTCAGAGAGCCAGTAATACGCTGCTTTGCTTCGGACTCGGTGAGCTTCTTTCTTGTCCGAGGGTAGAGTGTCATGCTTGAGGAAAGCTACGATTTCGTCCATCCAGCTAGGACCGAGGGAGATATTGAGGACCTCGGCTGGAGCTTCAAAACTTGGCTCGTCGATCTGGCCGAGGCTGATGCTTCAGAACTCTGAGGCTTTGCTAGCCGAAGCCAAACTTGCTAGGGCGTCGGCGTGAGCATTGTTCTCCCGATTGATCTGTTCAATATGAAAGCCTTTGAACTGTTTGATTAGCTCCAGTGCCGTAGCTTGATATTTCAGCATCCGAGGATCCCGAGCTTCATAATCCCCAGTCACTTGATTAACAATCAACTGAGAATCACAAAATACGTGGAGGTCTTCAGCCTGTAGCCTTGCAGCCGTACGAAGTCCTGCCAGTAGAGCCTCATACTCGGCCTCGTTGTTTGTTGCTGGAAAGTTGAGAGTAATAGCACTTTCATGCAGCACGCCGCATGGGGTGACAAGAACCACTCCGGCACCAGCACCGTTGTGATTTGAAGCCCCATCGACGTGTAGCTTCCAGACGTCACCATTGAAAAGGTTCCAAGTCCTCCGAGCTTCTTGCTGCTCCAGCATCCCATATTCTGGCTGAGTCAAGGCCTCCTCGTCTGGGCTTCCAGGAGTGAACTCAGCAATGAAATCGGCTAACACCTGAGCTTTGATCGCTGTCCGAGGCTCGAAATGGATGTCAAAGTTGGCTAATTCGACTGCCCATTGAGAGACTCGGCTAGAAAGGTCAGCCTTCCGAAGGAGGTTCTTAAGGGGAAATTCCGTGAGAACAATGATTGGGTGTTCCTGGAAGTAAGGAAGGAGCTTCCGAGCCGCAGTGACAAGAGCGAGCAGGAGTTTTTCCAACGGAAGATACCGTGTTTGGGCCGGAAGGAGCGTCCGACTAGCAAAGTAGATAGGTTGGTCTTCAGGGCCCTCTCGTCGGACCAGCGCCGAACTGACAGCATGAGGGGAAACCGCTAGGTAGAGGTATAGAGTTTCGAAAGGATGTGGCTTAACGAGAAGTGGTGCCGAGCCAAGATAGGTCTTGAGTTCGGTAAGAGCTGCATCACAGTCTTCCGTCCATTCGAAGCTTCGGCGGCTTTGTTTCTTCAGTGTTTGGAAGAAAACGTGGCATCTATCCGAGGAGTGACTGATGAACCTATTGAGGGTCGCGGCCATGCCTGTCAGTTTCTGAATCTCCCGGGGGGTTGACGGAGCCTTTAATTGCTGTACCGCCGAGATCTGGTTTGGGTCGGCCTCGATTCCTCTACGACTGACGAGATAGCCCAAGAATTTACCGGAGCCGACGCCGAAAGCACACTTCTCGGCGTTGAGCCGTAGCTTGAATTTCTTGAGTATAGCGAATACCTCGGCTAGATGGGCAAGGTGTTTTTCGGCTTTGAGGCTTTTTACGACCATGTCATCGATATATGCTTCCATGATTTCTCCGATGAGAAGACCGAAGAGGAGGTAGATCATTCTTTGAAAAGTAGCACCAGCATTTTTGAGGTCGAAGGGCATGACAAGATAGCAAAACAGACCTTTAGGGGTGATGAAGGCCGTCTTTTCCATGTCATCTGGATCCATTGCTATCTGATGGTATCCTCTGTAAGCGTCCATAAAACTCAATCGGGCATGGCCCGCAGTGGAGTCTACCAGTTGGTCTATTTTGGGAAGGGGGAGGCAGTCTTTTGGACAAGCATCGTTCAGGTTGGTGTAGTCCACACAGACCCTCCATTTTCCGTTCTTCTTTTTCACCACCACTGGGTTTGCGAGCCAGGTCGGATATTGGACTTCTTTGATAGCCCCTGCTGCGAGGAGCCGATCAACTTCTTCATTAACTGCTTCAGCATGGATTGCTGCCGAATGTCTGGGCTTCTGTATCACAGGCTTGGCTGACTTAGAGACGTTTAGAGAGTGCCGAATGAAAGTAGGGTCAATAACAGGCATCTCGTACGGCGTCCAAGCGAAGACTTCGATATTATCTTTAAGAAATTAGACAAGTTCCTCACGCTCGGCATCCGTCAAGCTGGAACCGAGCATGAAAAAGCGTGAGCCATCGTCGTTTATAGGAACCTTCACAAGATCCTCCATTGATTTCTGTTCGGCAGGAGCCCCGGCGTCTTCAAGGACTGGTTTATCCGGAACTTCCACCCAATGTACTCGCTTTGGGCTCGGCGCCGTTCCCACTGCCGAGGCGTAGCATTGTTTTGCTTGGACTTGATCACCGTAAAGGTCTTCCTGTCGGCCAGTCGCTCCAATAAACCGTACCACCTGGTGGTAGGTTGAGGCAATGGTTTTGATGCTATGTAGCCAATTTCTTCCGAGGATGGCGTTGTATGGGCTTGGGGCGTCTACTATGAGGAATTCCATGTTAACCGCGACCGAGCCAGATACAACTGGGAGAACAATCTTCCCGAGGGGCCAGACTGGCGTTCCACTGAAGCCAACTAATGGAACGTCAGTTGGGACGAGACTTGATTGGGGAAGCTTTAGCTCGTTAAAAAGAGATAAATACATGATCTCTGCCGAACTGCCTTGATCCACAAGAACTCGTTTGACTGAATGAGTTGAGATCTGTACCATAACGACAAGAGCATCATTATGGGGAGTCTGAACTCTCTGGAGGTCACGATCTGTAAAAGTGATGGACCAGGGTCGTTCGGCTTTCTTTGGCTTCTTTGAGGCATGGCCAACAGAAAATATTTGAGAGATTTTCTGTGCTTCTCGTAGCTCTGTCCGAAGTACTTGCGCGGCTTCTTTGGTGACTGGGCCGTGTATAACGTTGATTACCCCAACAGGTCGAGGGATTTGAGCCTGAGCTCCAGCATTCGGCTGTCGCCTCGGAGTTTTGGTCCAGTCTATGTGATCGTCTAGGAGTCCCTGAGCTGCCAAGTTCTCCAAGAGCGCCTTGTAAGGAGCACAAGCCGTCGTGTAATGGCCGAGCTCGTTGTGGTATGAGCATCTCTTCCGGCTATTTTCATTGTCTGCCTCGGTATTGAGCTTTGGAGGATTTGGCCAGACGAAGAAGGGCTCGCGCTCTAGCGTCCGTAGGAGGAAATAGATGGGTTCCTTGAAAACGGTTGTTTCTGCGACGTAGTCGTGAGGCTTTGGGACCTTTTTTGTTGTCGTCTTTACCGTATTGACTTGCTTCTTGGGCTGAGGAGCCGCTACGGGTTTTGGAGCTGCGATCTGTGGGGTTGGAACATGGAGAGGTTGAGGGACGGCTGCCGTCTGTCCGCTTTGAAGTTCTCGCTCAGCGAGGAACTCCTCGTACGTACAGAACTGCTCAACCGTCCTCATGAGCTCGTTCATCCCGTGTGGAGCCCGAATTGCCAGCTCATCTAGTATCTTGCTCCCCGTTTCCAAGCCATTTTTGAAGTTTTTGGCGGCCCAATACTGGTCGACTCCAGGTATCTCATTGAACAGTTGCCAGTAACGCTCGGCGTATTTCTGAAGCGTCTCACTTGGTCGCTTTCTCATCTGGGCCAAGGCGTCTTCCTCCTTGGCTTGCTTGTTGCTTGTGATGAACCTATAGTTAAAAGCCCTTTCGAGCTCCTTGAAGCTGTGGATGGAGCCAGCCTCCAGTTGGTTGAACCAAAGTAAGCCGAGGCGGCCGAGGCTTGAGGGGAAAGCCTTGCACATGATTGCGTCGTCGTCAGTCACACACGAGATTGTGCTTCGGTAACTGATGAGGTGTGTATAAGCCTCGGTAGTGCTGGGGTCAAACTTTTGGAATTTAGGGAGGTGGAGGCCAGGCTTCGGCAGAGTTGCTTGAATTTTCGACGAAAACGGAGACTCTGTCAACTTCTTCAGTTGGTACTTGTGAGTTGGCCGAGGCGGTCGTCCATCCTTGTCGGCTCTGGACCTTTTTGAAGCACGGCGATCCCTGTCATAATCAGTCGTTCGGTCGGGCCGACGGCGATGTGGGTTGTCAATCCTGTCGAAAGGTTCGTGCTGCTGGTCGTCTTCTGGCAAGTTCTCTGTTCGGTAGACCCTTCGGCGACTTGGCTTGTCGTCGCGCCGAACCACCACGCTCACGCTCTTGTCCCGAGCGAACTCTGGCGGATTCCTTGAGTAAAAGGTTCTTCCTGCTTGGAAGTTACCCTGAGGGACATCATCATCTTCCCTTTGAGAGCCTTCATGTCGCTTGCCGTCCCTTTGAAATGTTCGGCTCTTGCGCCGTCCAGCGTCATGAGGAATCAAGGCTTGACCATTCTGGTGATCGTTGAACTGAACCGTGTCGTAACTCTGTCCGTCTTAAGAATATTCGTCTCCTGCCGAGGAGCTTGAATACACAGTATGAGTACTTCCTTCTCTCCTCGATCTTCCACCTCTTTGGCCCGTACCACCACCGAGACGCATGTGAACTGGGGAACGTTGCTGCCTAAAGCGAGCGTTGTCCCCAGCTCGATTGTCTGCCAGTGGTGGGTCTAGGCGGTCGTGGACTGAAACTCTGGGAGGAGCCCCGTCTCCAGTCGTGGGAAGAGGAGGAGGAAGGCTTCTCCTCTGGCGTCTTCCCTGAGATCCAGAGCGAGAGGCCGCTGGACGCTCTTTTGCTTTGATCCTGGCGATCTCCATTTTGAGGATGGCTACGTCCGTGTTTGTTTGTTCCTGTTGTTGCTCCAGCATTTGGACGTAAGCTAGAGTGTCCGCAGTCATGGTGACTGGACGTTGGATGGAGGAACTGACGATGGGTGGAGTGAAGCCAGGGGGATGAGATGGCGAGGCGGTGTTAACATCTGCTTCTGGAAGGATCTGGAGGGATGGGTTGAGGGGGTTGAAAGGAGGTGGAGCTCCGCCCATTTTTGAGAGTAGTGGAGTGGTGGAGATGTGGTGGGAGAGGAGTTTGGAGAATGAAAGAAGGAGAGAAGCGGTGGGGCCGCCGTGGATCTGAAAAACGTTCACGTCAGGTTCACCAAATTGTGGGGGCTCCGATCAAGGTGGTTCACTCTCCTTGGGCTGTGACGTGGGATTTGCTCCTGTCCTCCCCCTAATCCTGCAAAACAGAGCACGACTAAAGACCACACCGGAGGCCCTCCGGGATGGCCCTCCGGTGCAAGAATCAGTCAACTTGCAGAGGAAAGAGTAGAGAGAAAGAGCTAGGGTTTTAGGATTATCTGGAGTGTGTGGAACATACCTTTTACCAGAAGGCATAGTATTGTATTTATAGGGAACCCGTAGCTTGGTCTCCAAGATTGGTTATGAGTCTGACACGCGTCGGCTGACGTCGCCCTTACGTCACATTTAGGGTTTTGTAACCGTTTGGGAGGTGAGCTGGCACCTTCACGTGCTTCTCATCATTACCTTTGATAACCGTTCGGCTGACGTCACTATGGTCATCATGGCTATGGTGGTTATCCCCACGTGGGTGAGCTGGAGGTTATGGTCCCCACACTCGTTCAAGACCGAGTATGGCGGCCGAATGTCGAAGGGGGGTTGCCGAGCCGAACGTTGTGAACAAGTAACTGACATGGTCAGAGGTGGAACACGAGACCTTCGGCTTATCCGAGGCTTAGGGATGTTATTCGTTCGACGTCCGGCTAGTCCTCCGAATGTCTTGAGATTCTATCGGCACGACCCGAGCCATTCTCGCTCGGCCTGCTACAGAGTACAATTAAGAGGAGCAAATTAAGCAAGGGTTGATGAGTGGTCAAACCCATGCCAAGTCATATACAGGACAGGACGGCCGAGATATTATCTCTGTTTTTCAAAATAAGTACGAGATCACATATATTCAGTAATGACATGTAGAGTCTGATATTTACAATAGCTAGCTCATAATCACCTGTCATGTTTTTTAAAACAACGACTGATAGATTCATCTTCTTCTTTTTTAACTTTATCGGATAAATACACGAGCAAGCCGGCATTCTTCAAATGATTCTCCATTATTGAATTGCCAAAAAATGGGTTTTCGTACTTTTTATTTATTTATTTATTTTAAATCCAATATGTACGGAATTTCTTCGAAACCAAATGCAGATTTAAAACCGTAATTTAACCATGCATGCAGGTGAAATGAAAAAACCGCTGTACCAGCTGCAGTTGGATAGAGAAGTCGTAGATCATTCCAGAGAAACACCCTAATTAAATAAAAAAATGATAAAAAAAAATGATAAAGGTATGGATAAAAAATCTGTACCATCATGTACAGATCAGCTTTGGGCCCGTTTTGGGTTCCAAAAACATAATCCGATCTGCTTATTTTGTTTAAAATATTTTATTTAGGGTCTATGCAAAAATTCACCTAAATCGGATATCGTTACAGGTGTTTGCGATACATCCAACTTTGCTTTAGAATTCTAGCCTGAATTTTGAAACAAAGTTGGATGCATCGTAAACGCCTCTACCGATATCCGATTTAGCTTATTTTTTGCAGGGACCTTGAATAAAATACTTTAAACAAAATGAGCGGTTTGAATCATTTTTTTTTAGGATCCAAAACGGGCTCAAAATTGATTTGTACGCGGGGTATGTACTGTATATATATGTACCGATAGCATCTCTAGTTAGAAAAAACGCGTGTCGTATGCCTAAAAAAACAAACTTTGTTGTATATTTGGCCAAGTGTCCATCCTACACCCAAGTACAACATTTTAGGATTTTTTTCTTTGAACGGCGAGTTTTTTTTTTATTAATTTTTCAAGCAAAACAAAGACTAAAAGGGTAAAGAAAAATGCAGCAAGTGCCTATCTAAGATCCAAATTTTAATTGGCAAGATGCCAATCAAAAAGAAAAACCCAATGACCTAAGCCCAACACCTAAAAGACCTCAAAACTTAGATAATGCAATGAAGATCAAATGGGACGCAACCCAACCCCGTAAAGGTCTTAAAAGCCCAATATATCAATTCCGTTAACCACGTTACTATATTTTTTTTAGCCGTTTTACTCTTCGAAGCAAGATAGCACGAGAACGTGAAATTGGTCTGCACGGACCGGATTGTTCGGTTTTAGGGAGCGTTCCGGTTTCCCTTCTTTTTTAAAAGTTCTTTTTCTTCAATTTTCAAACTCAAATATAATGAAAACGAAAAAAAAAATTTTAATTTTTTTGCACCGTTTAAAAGATCTCGATGAGATCTATCAAACAAGATCCATAATGGTAGGAAAATTATTTACGTAAACACATGATATTGGGGCTTGAAATTTCATCCATTTGAAAAAAAACAACTTTTTACCAAACTGGAACACCCCCTTACAAGAATCTATAAGAATCTGAGGACTAACCCATTACTCATATATGGTTGTTAGAAATTGAAAATTGTGTCCGGACCAAAATCCTACGGATCGAACTATACCAATCCGAAAAAACTGTTCTGTGGGGCTCTGATTAAGAAGGTTCGATCCTTCAATTAAATCTGGAGGTTCGAGATTCTCCCTTGATCCGTTCCTTATCCTGCAAAACGAAGCACGACTGCAGACCACATCGGAGGATCTCTGAAATGGCCCTCCGGTGCAAGAGTCAGTATACTTGCAAAGAGAAGTAGAGGACACCAAAAGCTAGAATTTTAGGGTTATGTAAAGTGTACCTCCTCCAAGAAGACATAATGGAGTATATATAGAGAGCTCCTAGCATGAGCCATTTTGCTCGACCTGCTACATGTTCGCAGTTTTATATATACCCCTACTTCCATTGGCACTTGATTAGCAATCAATTGTTTGTTTGTTTTTTTGCTCGTCAATCACATAGAGTTCTGAGCCTAAACTTTTTTGATGTGGTTTGATGACATTTTGGCATGAGACACCAATTGCTTGTTTTTCCCGACTCAGTAAACATGTTGATAGATCTCAATCAATGCTATTCTTGTTCTAGTTTTTAGGTAAAGCCTCTGTTTCAAACACAAAAATTAGTTGTGCTATACATATACGCACACGTACATGTAGCCGGTATATATATAAAAAATAAAAAAGAAAAAGTTATAAAATTCATGGATGATAGTTTTGAGGCTGTTCTTGTATTGTACGAATAGATACGTGCTTGTTCACTAGAACAGTGTAGAGAGATCGATGGTATTTTTTTTTAAATTTTTTATCAACAAAAGTACTAGCATTTTATTAAGAAACTTGATGGTAGTCGGTTAAAATGGAAAATAATTTCTTCTTCGTTTTTTTTTTAAATTTTTTATTAGTACCTTTATAACTATGCAGATTACCATATTCGATAGTCATAGATCATATCACACGTACGGCAACAATTAGTTAATGCGGCATAACAGGCAGCTCCAACGGGAAAATAGTTGTTTTGGTTGGTCCTAGGATGGTCAAGTGCGTAATTTTAGGGTCCTATTTCTAAGGGTATATGAACTTACATATTTGTGGAGTCAGTTAGAACGTCATGTGACTGTGCCCCCAAGACGAATTAATAATCACTGAACGGAGAGGAAAAAACAAGAAGGTTGTGTTTATCAAGAACATATATATGAATGAACCCTGTAATCTTGAAGTTTTTTTTGGAGAAAAAAACTAAAAAATGAATAATGAAGGGAAGGAGAGAGAAGCAACCAGCGCGGCCCCCCTTGGGATGGAATGTTCCAAGGAGTTGCAAACTATCCTCCACAACCAGAGATGGGCTTTCCTCAACCATGTCAGCCACCTAGCACCACCTATTGCTCTGCTCCTCTGCCATTGCCTCAGTCTGATGCCCATGGCAATCACACCGGTCAAGGTCTCGGTACCCTCTCTCCCTGAATTTTTTATATTGGTTGATTTGTTACATTTTTTCGTCTTATTTTTGCTAAATTCACGTTTTTTTTTTTTTTTTTTGGTGGGGGGGGGATAATTTGAGATTTTATTGAAACAAATCCATTGTAGGAGCTAAGGGTTAAACCCCAGAATAAAAAACAAAGGCATAATCGCCCACAAAATTGAATCATATACAGAGAAACAAAAAGCAACAAAATTCAAACTTCAGAGCTAGTAGAGATACTTTTAAATATCGGCCGGTATGTACCGGAATTTGGAGGTGCCGAGACGGATACAGGCCGATATAGCGGTGGGAAGGAAAATCGCAGACTGAACCGGCCGATTCCCAATACGTATCGCCGTCTCGGCCGATTCTTCGACTGTAGCGGTCCGGTTTGGCCTATAGCGGACTGGATTGGAAGAAAAAAAACAGGGCCACCATTGGAAGATACCTGATTTGGTTGCTGCCATACTGCCGTTGCAATCTCGAGAAGAGAGTGAAACGGGATACCATGGGTTGGACTAAAAATCGATCTCATTGTCGATCTTCTCTGGTTCACACAACTGAGTGAATGGCGTTGAGGGTTACTGTCGAGAGGAAGAACAGAGAGATAGAGATCTGATATAAACGAAATAGGAGTAGAAGAAAGTGGGTCGATACATATATTTATTTTCCGATCTGTAGCTTCATTGAACAGCCATGAGCCAACCCAGTTAAAGAGAGGCGGTGAGAGAGAAGAGTACAGAGAAGTGAAGAGGTAGAGAGAGAGAGAGAGAGAGAGAGAGAGAGGACAGCAAACAGGTCTCATTTTTTCAGAAAGTTGTGAAGACTTTTTACTTTGTTTTTTGAAAGTAAAGGTTGGGAAGACTCCACGTAGTCTTTGGTTTGGAGAAACACGCAAGAATAAGAGTAAAGCTGTCAAGAAAAAATTATTTAGTGTATCGTAAGTTTTTTTTTTTTGTGCTCTAGGCAACCCAAAAAAATCTAATGACCATTAGAGACAATGTGTTATTATATGATATGACAAATTATGCTAATGAGGCAAAAAAAACCAATATCATAAGGTTCTGTATGAGTTGCTAATGATTTTAAAAAATTCACGATCGAGACAGCCGATTCCCGCGACGTATCGCCGATATGTCTCGATACCGATACACCGATACTGCGACCGATATCGAGATTTAAAACTATACTAGAGCTACACACCCTCAAAAGAGAGGGAGATGTTCCAATATCAGGCATAGCAACCTGTTTTTAGTTGAGTTTAATTTTCTGTCGTGACGAATTGAGGAAGTTACACATATGGTGTGAGTTATTTAGGGTTTGTTTGGACATCGAAGAAAGAAAGGAAAGGAAGGAAAAATGATTAAGAGGAAAATGATAGAAAATTTACGATATATTATTTTTCTTCTTTCTTCAGCAACCAAACGAAAAAGGATTTTCTTTAAACACTTGTGGCATGTAAGGTGGGTGTGCCCTGCATCTGTGGAAGACCTATTTAGTTGTGGAATGACAGTAGATTCAGAAATTTGGAGAAACACTTGTGGGAAGCCACCTTCTTCGCAACTTTGTGGTCCTTGTGGTTGGTTAGAAATGCGTATGTGTTCAACAATGCTACAACAAGTTCTGGAGAAGTGGGTGATTTGATTAAAACTAGAGTTGCAATGTGGATAAAGGCAAAATTCGATATAAAGGTGTATTCGGTGGAGTATTTTAGGATTTTTCTGGATGGAGTTAGGGTGTTGAAGTTGTAAATTGGTTTGGGTGGTGAGGTGCTTTGCCATCCAACTTTCTGTTGGAGGGTTTTTTGTAGTTGTCCCTTTTTTCTTCTTGTCTGCTTGAGTATGTGGGCTTCTCCATGCCCAAGCCCTCTGGATGTAACCATAGTTTTTTTATAAAAGTTTCACTTTCCGAGAAAAAAAAAAAAACTTTCCATTCCTTTTCATTTCTTTCCAGAACTTTCAAACACAAACTAACGCTTCGTTTAGTTTTACTCAAGATTTAGTTTTTTTCCTTCTTTTTTTCCCTCTTATGTTCGCATTTGCTGAATATTCTTTAACTCTCCATATATAAGGTCTTTCAAAACTTTTTTAGTTCTTCTCGACAAGAGAAATTAATTAAGCTTTCTTGAGACCCATGACTGCCAGATCAGACTGTCACCATACAAAGCTTTGTGTTTCATTAATACGTATTTTTTGGCTCAACTTAAATTATTCTGGCATTAATAATCAGGGAATTTGATTGGTTGTGGTGGACGTATCCAGTTTATGAAGGAAGACCTACTGTAAGAGGACAGGACCCCCATCCTTGTGGTTGTGGTTTTGGCTGGTTATTGTAAGTCTTTATCATATTTTGCAAAGATGTTCTCTCCTGCAAAGACTACAAGATGAATTGTTTGGATAGCAAATTAAGGATGGAGGGGACCCTGACCTCAAGTTCTCTGTACCTTAGTTTGGTATTCGTCGGTGTTCATTTTGTGCATTACTTGCCCATGGATCACGTTTTAAAATTCTCAATCTCTCAAAATTTCAACTTAATCCAAGGATAAAAGGTACAGAAAAAGCCGGTATATATACCAAACAACCGACACAGAGGACTTGAGCTCCTGATTCCCTACTTAAGTCATGTTGGTTGATGCCTAGATGGTGATTGATCTGTATGCCTTTGTCTGAAGGTTCATCCTTGGTTTCTTCTTTGGTGTCATCCCCTGGTATGTTGGAGCAATCATGCTATTTTGTGTCAAAACTTATGACAACAGAGAGAAACCCGGACTTATTGCTTGCGTAATTGCTGTAAGTGGTTGTTTTTTAATCCGGACGTAAGGTTCGATTTGGTTAATTAATGATGCCGTTAACTTCCTATGTAAATGCCGATTTTTATTTTTTTTGATTTGGAATGTGCAGGCTGTCATTGGAACCATTGTGATCATTATAGTGGTGCATCAATATTATAATTACTGATGTAGGGATCAGTTCGATTGGTGAAGTAAAAAAGTAAAAGAGTTTCTCGACTGACGTTGATGAATTAGTCTGAGAAGTTGTTTGATTCGAAACCTCTTTTCCGAAGAGATTTACGGGTTTTTTTTTTTGAAATGGGAAAAATGTATCGAAGAAAACTCGATAATGAGTATATAGAGGAAGAGAGAAGAAGAACATTTGAAAATCACATGACATGCCACGAGGTCACCAAAATGCATCGATCAAAGGGAAAGAAGAAAGCTTTATGTTGTCGTGTCTAATTATTAATCTACCTGATTCGGTTATGGTGATCATGTACATTTTTGACATTAATATCTGATTCGGCTTGTGATCAATATACACTTTATTTCACTAACTTCCATGAATTCCCAAAAACAGGCAGGGCATGCCCGAAAAATTAGTGTGTATTAAAGCAAAGCTAAAAGGTTAGTGAGATGACTTACGAGATTAAAGCATCAAAAATGGCCGAATGCGTCCATTTGTATAACCTCATAACCAATCGAGAAATTTCATGAAAGCTAGAGAGATCAAAATGTACAAAGCTATTTCGAACTACTGAATGCAGCTGGAGAGAGAAACCGAGACCGAATGCATACGGAATTTGTTTGAAACCAAATAAAGATTTGAAATCGTAGTTTAACGCGCAAGTGGAATGAAAAATCGCAGTGCAAGCCGCAGCTGGAGAGAGAAACCGTACATCATTCCCGAGAAACCCACCTAAATCGTTTAACTTCAAACAGTTTTTTTTTTTTTGGTTCAGCAAAGAATTTTATTAATTTTTGAATTCGAAAACTATAAAGATTAAAAGGACAATGGCTCAAGGAAATTTAAAGTACTTAATCTTTAAAGGAACCTAAGACCCAAACGTTAGTCAAAGACCAACAAAACCTTAAAACACCCTCAATCCCGAAAAACAAATCCTAACTGCCACCTAAGACCCGATCTGCCACCACACTAGACTGAATACAAAACGCTTCCGACGCCGCCATGAGGATTGCCGTGAACCTGCCGTATGTTGCAGGTCCCAAAAATCAATCCGAGAGACGCCAGCCGCAAGCACCTCGCTTCCTAACATCCATAATTGCCGCCATTGACCACCACCAGCCAAACCCCTCGGCGTGACCACCTCAAACAGTGTTTTTTGCTTACGGACATTTATTTTGTCATCTGCAAACTCCGTTGTATTTTTGACAAAAGTGAGGTACTGCATTGATAAAGCCCAACGACACTTACACAACGAAATTCATTACAGATAACTTGGACAAAGCCAAACTAATCATCTAATTGATACATAACGAGAAAAAACGAGGCGATTGATATCTTTCATCCCCAGCCCAGCCATCACCTACCACACCTTCTGCTGAGCGAAAAATTTATATATCCTATAGTAGTTTCAAATAGAGATACATTCTAACCAAGAAAAAAAGACAACAAGAACCATCAGATCAACTTCGACCAGAAATGAACATACTAATGATTCGACCAGAAATGAACATACTAATGAATTTATAGCAAATCACCAATAGATGCATACTAATCTTCTCGAGTCCGAACAGGAAACAAATCACCTAAATGCGAACTTTATTACTCTCACAAGGAGAGACAAAAACCACCGAACGGATTGCAACCCTCATTGCCTCCACCGCTGCTGCCACAAGGGCTCTGGCGACAGATTACATGTGGATAAACAATTCCAATGACGGCGGAGACCACCGAATAGAGAGGGTCAGATCTGAGGGAGGAGAAAACGAAAAGAAAAAAACCATAGAGAGAGGGGGAAAAAAGAGGAGAGCGGAGAAGGGAGAGCGGATGGAAGAGGAGGAGCCCGGAGGAGAAGAGGGAGAGGGGCACCTCCCCCTGAAAGAAAAGCAAGGCAATTGTGGCTTCTAAAAAACGCCTTAGAGCTCTCAAAACCCTAGAAGAATAAGACTGTGGTCCAAGTACCACATTTAAGAGAGAAAAATTGTCGTTATATTTTAGGAAAATTTATCAATTCAACCAGATTATATTTTTTTAGCCCATTTTACTCTTCGAAGCAAGATAGCTAAAGAAATGAATTGAGAACATAAAATTGGTGAACACGTTCTAAATTGGTTCGATTTTATAAGAATTCGAGGACCGAACCATTATTACTTTAGAAACTGAGACCCGGGTTTTAGTCTTTGAGATTGGATTGGATTGGATTGGATTATGATTCCATGAGAGTGAGACCTCTTCAAACTCGTTTGTCCCTCTAATAGGCTCGAAATACGAGACAATGCCATGCATCCTTATTAGCAAACCCTAACTAGGTTTTCATCCATTCTTCTACGGCAATACCCTATGCCCACCCACCCCCGAAGCAAGAGACGAAAAACAACCATGGCCTCCAAACAAGGAGAACCCGCCGACCGCATCAGCGCGCTCCCGGACTCCCTCTTATGCTCAATCATCTCTTTCCTCCCTGTTGAATCCGCCGTGGCCACCAGCGTTCTATCGAGCCAGTGGCGACACCAGTGGCGCTACCTCTCTCGCCTCGACATCAATCCCATCAACATGACCAAACAAATCCGAGACGGATTACAGCGAGCCCTTTCGAAGCCCCGGAATCATCTTTCAAAACAGGAAAATGAGCTGGCCGATGAGATTCTGTTAGCCATCCCTATAATATCTCACGTGCTCTCGTGCCAGTTGGCAATGAACGCGATCACCGCGTGCAGGATTTCACACTTTTCAAACCACTTTTATAAGGTGTTCGAATGGATCGAACCCCTTCTCGACGGGAAAAAAGGGGGCGGGATTCGAGAGCTGTCGCTGACTTGCCTGGGCTACCCCTTTCTGGAATCCCTGGGGTATTCTTCGTCGGCGGAGGAGGAGATGTTTGCGTTACCGGTCAGCGCTTTCCGTTGCAAAACCCTCAGGGTCTTGGAACTCAGCAATTATCTGATCGTAAGCGAGTCCCCGTTCAACCGTTGTGGGAACCTCGTATCCCTTAGGCTGAACGGGGTCGAATTGTGCAGCGACGCCCTGGAGAGAATAATCTTCAACTGCATGTTCTTGGAGGATCTGAGCCTGAGACATTGTATAATTCCTTGGATCAGAATCCGTGACAAGAACTTGAAGTTTTTGGAGGTTCATGGGATTCGTGTACGTCACTTCACGCTGTGTGCAAAGGGCCTTAGGGTTCTGGTGGTCAATGAACTTTCGTGCCCAAATGGAAGAATGGTAGTTGACTGCCCAAACCTTTCAGAATTCCGAACTTCTAGTATTGATCACCTTGCGAGGTATTCGGGTATTTACATGGTAAGTTCTCTCTCCTCCCCTGCTAGCATTTTAGAGCTCTTTTATGCAGAATGATGTGGTTTATCTGGTATTTATATGGTACGTTCTTTCGACTTTTCGGATTTTGGCTTGAGTGCCTTTCACTGACAAGACTTCATGACCAAGCCAACATTACAACAAGGCTTCAC
This sequence comes from Rhododendron molle, assembly GCA_025413875.1. Classification (NCBI taxonomy): domain Eukaryota; kingdom Viridiplantae; phylum Streptophyta; class Magnoliopsida; order Ericales; family Ericaceae; genus Rhododendron; species Rhododendron molle. The sequence continues at coordinate 46,400,628 of CM046393.1, forward strand.
CACATTTCTCATACCACACAGATTAAGTAGGAGTAATTAGGCACTGGCCGAATAGGCTCAAATTAACCTGTAGGCAATCATACCCCTCTTTTATACTTGGAATGTTGATCACCATTTCATTGATTGAATTATCTGGCCCATTAGGTTGCATTGATATGATGCCCAATAGGCCAACCTGAACTTTATTGTCTCAGAAATCTCCTCCCAATTAGGTTCTACCCATACTTCTGAATATCGGCCGGTACGTACCGTATCGGCCGGTACGTACCGGTATTTTGAGTGACCGATACCGATACGGGCCGATATAGCGTTGGAAAGAAAAATCGCACCCTGTCTCGCCGGTTCCCGATACGTCTTGGCGTATCGGCCGATACAGAGCCTATCTCGGCCGATACAGAGCTTATCTCGGCCGGTTTCCGATACGTCTCGGCGTATCGGCCGATACTAACATTACAATGAGTTGCTAATGATTTTAAAAAATTCACGACCGCGACACCCGATTCCCGCGACGTATCGCCGATACGCCCCGATACCGATACACCGATACCGCGACCAATACCGCGACCGATACCGCTATTTAAAACTATGGACTTCTACCTGGTTAAACAATAGGGAAAATTTCAAATAAGCACCAATGTCACATGATCTCCCTAGCCTTTGGTGTCAAATATTTTGGCATCTCTGTTCTAAGCGTAATGCTTCTTCAACGTTCTCGATGTACCCTTTCGAGTATTAATAAGTAATAAATTAAATTTCTTAAAAATCTCATAAACATGTGACGTTATATGGTGATGTCTCATAATGGCAAGGGCTTATGCAAGTTGATATCCTCTTGTTGCTGGATTAAGTATGGCATCCCTCAATGCCAACACAAGTGAGTTTGGGATAGTGGTTGGATATATGGCTCTACTTTGGGGCTTATTCAATTATCATTGAATGTATCTTTTTGTTTTTTTTTTCTTTTCTTTTCCTAGGTCTTTTATGGACTTCAATCTTTGAAGTGTATTCCCTTGATATATCATTTGTCGAGTTTCTTAATGAAATCTTATTGCTTATAAAAAAAATAAACACCTGAACTATTTGATTTTTCTAAAAAACACCTAAAGTTGGCCACCATTATGAAATTGGGCACCCGGGTCCTATTCTATCCATTTGGTGATGGAAAATGCACATATGGCCAATTTTTGCGATGACTTAGTTCTTTTAGTTAAGAGGGCATCTTTTGGAGAGAAACCAAATCACGTGCAGAGGTACATGACCACAAAAAACCTTAGGTTTGAACCTCCGCCCAGAATTAGCATTGGTCCATGAGGTTTGAACCTCATGTTGTCTTCCGCATAAGATGCAAAGGCTGTCTTCAAGTTGGAGCTGGAGTTGTTGTTGCTGTGGCCACTATATATTCTGGTGGGGAGTGAAAGTGCAGAGGAAATGAGGATAAAAGTAGGGTAATTTCTCGTTTGGAAGGGTTGGTTTTATACTTGTAATGGAAGGGGGAGGGATATAGGAGAAAAGGGAGGGAAAAAGTGATAGAAAGTGTCCTTGTTCCCTTGTGTGCTTTGGTTTACCTTCAAAAGATGCCCTCTCAGCTAAAAAGAGCCAAGTCAGCGTAAAAATGGGCTAGATGTGCATTTTCCATCACCAAATAGATAGAAATGGGATCTGGGTGCCCAATTTCATAACAGCGGTTAACTTCATGTGTTTTTTTTTGAAAAATCAAATAGTTCAAGTGTCTATGGGACATTGAGGTGAAAGTTTAGGTGCTTATTTGAAATTTTCCCTAAACCATAGCAAATCATTACGTACCTTCCAAATTGATCACGCCACTGTTGCTGCTACAGGAATGGCAAACCAAAAATTACGAAGGGGGTCAATTTATTAATTCCTTTTGAACCAGGTTATAAATTAAGTAGAGTACTTAATTAAATAGGACTAACTTAGTTGATCATTCTTAAACATTCGCTACTGAGAGCTCAAGAGATAATCCGAATGACTCTCGTGGAGGAGTCACTCGTTGTTAGGTTATTTTTTCTTGTTACAAGGCTATTTCTTGGATTATAGCGTATCGTGCTTGATCTTGTTGCTGCAATTAACTCTTACATGATTGATGTAATGTCGCATTGTTGTAGCTCTATGAATGCTAATCGTCTACCGCGTGGCCAAAAAAAAAAGAAGGAAAAACCGCATAAAAGTTTATGAGAAGCCAGACCCAATATGATATGTGGATCATTTTCCTTTGTTTGTCAATTGTCATAGCTTTTATCTTGTAACGAAGGGATCACAATAATTTGCAGTACTCATATATGTAGTCATGAAATTATAAGCCCCCACATCTTCTTTTCGTGGGATATTAACTCAATTTCTCTACAGTTACAAATTGTTTGGAAAATGTTTTGGGACAGAGATCCCGGATGGGTGTGGATTCTACATGCACCATGCATCTCTCTCGAAGACATACGAGTCAAATTTTATGCCTGACATCTGTGTTTGTTACACTGCTTCTTGTTTTTTCATCCATGTTTACTAATATTTTCCGATTCTTGTTTTCTAGGAAAGCGATCATCCAAGTAACGATCTCCCTCATGATCCATACAAAGTTTCTTTCGAGAGTCTGCGGGTGTTGTGCACCAATTGGGACTTGAACAGTATCAGACATGGAATTATATGTTCATACATTTTGAGAGTGAGCAGACACCTATCCAAAATTCAGATCACAAATAAGGTAAGTTTAAAATTAAAAAAAAGCTCCAAAATTTTTCAATTTTATTTGTTTTAGAACATTTGTCATGAGATTTGTTTATTTTTTTCCCATCAGGTGCAAGACCCTGAGCAAGCCTACCAAGATTCAATAAATCCCAGTCTTGTTTCGTGCCCTCAGCACATGTTTTGGACGTTAAAGGAGCGGTTCGATAGCATCTCACGCCAACTCAGGGTCGTTCGGATTATAGGATTTCGCGGGAAAGATCTCGAAATCAGCTTTGTTTCTTACTTGATTATTAATGCCACGGTGATGGATGAGCTCGTGATCCAATGCAACGACGACTGTTCAAGAGCAGAAGCGATCGCGACGATGGGACTGCTGTCGGTGCCAAGGGCTTCAATCGACGTTCGCATAGTCCTGAAGCCGGGGGATGATTACTTGGCCAAGGTTGGTGATGATTTTGGAAATTGGGTATTGACCCTGAAGTAGAAAATTAGTTCGTGTTGACAATTTTGGGCACGTTGTTGCTTACAAATCTTACGCGTGCACTTCGTGCAAATTATTTCAATTAGACCTCGAAAATTTGTTTTAACTGAAATATTTGTTTAGCGTTTAAACAAATAAGTTTGGCCAAGGCTGCTAACGTTTTGTTTCTAACGTTTTGATTGATGAGGATATTTTCACTTGGCTGATATATCCGAGGAGAATGCCGAGAAGGTTCCGGGACTGAGAACGAGGCGAAGAAGCCGAGCTACCAAGAGGGTAATTAGCATAGTTTTAAATCTCGGTATCGGTCGCCGTCGCGGTATCAGTCATGGTATATCGGTATCGGGACGTATCGATGATACGTCGCGGGAATCGGGTGTCGCGGTCGTGAATTTTTAAAAATCATTAGCAACATGTATAAAACTTGAAAAATATACTTTTGCCCCCAACATTGAGTTAAATTATCACATTTTAATTAATTTAAGACATGTAATAGCCCATTCTCTTCATGTGAAATATCCGATAATTTATCAAAACCTGCATATCAATAAGATTTTACATATATGAGAAAAATGCAATATTATGAGTTTCGATATAATTGACATAAACATCAAAAGTAAGATGAAGACATTAAAATAAACACACCATAGAGGTTTTACATTACATAATCGCTAGCCACAACTAGTTTCAAGCTCATATCTTTCAAGTCGTACATGTTTTTTTTTTTTTTTTGTTGAAGCCCTGAAGTCTGAAAAGTGGAAGATGCCATGTTTTTTTTTTTTTTTTGCTGAACCGGTACGAACCGGGAACCGGTCCAGGCGTATCAATTACAGACCGATACGTCTCGGGTATCAGTCGGTTCGCTGAATTTCAATCTTCCCGATATATCGGCCCGTATCAGAATCGGTGGCCTCAAATCCCGGTACGTACCGGTCGATTTTTAAAATTATGGTAATTAGACCCTTGTCGTCGCAAGAGCAGGCCGAAGATGAACTGGGAAGAAGCGACGACATGACAATTCGGACACAGAACCCACCTGCTCTGACACCGACAGATAAGGAGAAGGGTATGGGAATGAATTGGCGACCAACCCACCGCCTCAAGAGGCTTCTGTAGGCGGAGGACTCATCCTGACCGCCATTCGAGCTATGTCTAACACAGTCCTATGACTAATACTAGGACTTAATAAGGGAGTAGGACGGCTGAAGCCGGCCATTGGCCTATAGCAAGTGTCAGCCTTATCGACAAAAGAAATTCATTAATCTTTTGAAGAGGAAAAACAAAAATTAAACGGACCAAAAACGAAGTGGCAAGTGCCACAAAAAATTGAAAAAAAAAAAAAGGAAAGCGAGACACTGACCAAACAACATGATCCTGAAACCCAAACACCAACAATCCAGAAGAAAACCAAAACACCAATGGAAACAACCCGAGACCAAGCATGAGAACATAAAAACACGTCGAGAAAACCAAAAAAGACAGAGACGATGACTTATGGGTATCCTACTGAAATCCAAACTAAAGGAAATACAACTAGAAAATGGAAACAGAAAGAAGGTTGGAATGACTTTGGAAGAGTTGATTGAGAATTGCAAAGCATTCTGTTTTGCTGGCCAAGAAAGCACCTCAAATTTGCTGCTGTTGACTATGGTTTTGCTCCAGAATGCATGTGGTACCCAAATTGCACAGCCATATAGAATCCAATTTGCATCCAAAAATTTCTTGCAGGCAAAAGAGGAGGTTAGGCAAGTTTTCAGAAACAACGAACCGGCTTAGATTTTTATTTTTTTTTTGCCAGACGTTATATATCAGTGGGGGTTAGAAGAGACTCAAGAGAGTTATGCCTTGTTCTCTTCCCTTTTGAAAAAGAATTTTTCAAAAAATTTCCCATAGATTCCTCCTACTTCAATCCAAACAAAGCATTAGTAAGTTAACAACTAAAGGGTGTTCAAAGTCTCTCTATATACTCGAACCCCAGACCTCCTCTTGATAGCCAATTAAGGAGTACAATCAAATGGACTTAGAGGGGCTGAACCATCTCAAAATTGTAAGTTCTCAAAAACTATAATAACGAAACCATAAAACGATAGCTGTAGTAGTGAGAGATTAATATATGTAGTTTGGAGAATTAATCGTAAAAACCATTGTTTAAACAACGAAAAAGAGATTTTATTAATCTTCGAAAGTGATTACAAATTTTAGAAAGATAGGGAGCCACATTTGTTGTAACTCTCCGACCCGAAAATGGAGCTCACTTGATTTTGTGCAAAATATAGTCTCACAATTCACACCCTTTGCTCAACTATATTTGTATGTATACAGCTTTTCAAGGAATTTTTTTTTTCTCGGCAAACGAAACATATTATATAAACTCGAAACGGGTACATCGAGGAGAAAGTACAAAAAACTATCCAACCATTGTTGGATCGAGAGAACGCCTTAAGAGTACATTACAACTTCACTATTCGTATGCCATCAAGAAATCCTTTGAAGTCCTCCACTGTAAATTTTGATGTCAAACTTAGTCTTAATCCACGTAGCCACTCTCGTTTTGATTAAATCCGCCATTTCCCATACTTGAGTTGTTGCGTTGTTGAAAATATATCCATTCCGCCCGATCCAGATAGACCAAAGGGTTGCAAAGATTTTCAAGGATTAAAGGATTACTCAATTTCATACCTTTCAAAACTGAAGAGGTACTTGAGAATGGTGTAATTGTTTTCTTTCTCGATCTTTTAGGCTGTGTGTTGTATCAAGTTCCTTTGCTTGGTTAATGACTAATAAAGCTTTCAGTCGAAAACAAAAACCTTTTGATCGACTTAAATGATGAAAACTCTAGCTAGCAGTTTTTAATTTAGAACGTGCTTGAGGTAGCTGAACTCCAATTTTGAATTTCTAATCTTATAAGAACGTAATAAATTAAGAGTTAATTACGTCTAAGTACAGAAAAGTGACACCTAATTCCCATTAAGGAGAGATGAAGTACTTAATTACCACTAAGTCCACTTTTACAAAAATACATTTATCATTAATAGAAGTGTTACCCTAGGGTTTTAGGGTATGCTAGGGTTTTAGGGTACCCTAATGGGTACCCTAGTACCCTTGGGTACCCTAAAATCTTAGGGTACCCTAGGATTTTAGGATTTTAGGGTACCCTAGGGTTTTAGGGTACTTTAAGATTTTAGATTTTAGGATACCCTAGGGTTTAAGGTACCCTAAAGTTTAGGTTTAGGTGCTTTCATAGAGCCCTGTGACTTAGGCACTTTCACAGGAGTTTTAGGGTGCACTTTCCTATTATAGGGTTTTAGCGATTTAGGCACTTTTATTGGGTACCCTAGAGTTTTAGGCACTTTTATAGGGTACTCTGAGGTTTAGGCACTTTCATAAGGTGCCCTAGGGGTTAGGCACTTTCAATATTTGGGGTTTTAGGCACTTTCATAGGGTTTTAGTGTTTCGTTAATTAGAGGAGACTTGGTGGAAATTACTTTCTATTTTCTGGACCTAGAGGTAAATTGCCCAATAAATTAATAGAACCATTAAAATCCGGAGCCCTAATCAACCCAACACAGGATCCGCTCCTAAGATGGAACAAAACCAAAGCCACTTGCACGCGCTTATTGCTCGGGCCAGCAGGACCATGACATCGAGACTTGTTGCACTTTCAAGCATAGGGGTGCATGACACATAAAAATTAAAATTCGTAACTAACCATGCATTCATAATTGCACAAAAAATTGCATGATACAGACCACGTACCATTTCTAACAAAGTCATGTACAATTGGCATATTATCCAAGGCATGAGGGGAATGTATACGAGTAGTACGATGCGACCCCACTCAACTTCAGAAATTTCGCTCAATCGAGTAATTCAATGCACCGGGGGTATCGCTACGTGGTGTCTCAAACTCCTTCTCCACCACACATTGTAATAGGATCCATAAACATTCTTTTGGGCTCCATAATAATATGTGGTGAAAACACAATACAAAAAGTAGGATAACAAACACCCGAACAAGCTACGGTAGCAACATAAAACACTTTCAAAAATTTCATGAACTTCAAACAAATTTTCCAATCAGCTGGAGTTAAAGGAGTACCATGACACGGTCGATACCTCTTATTAACAAAAGCAGATATTGCATCACTATATTTCCTACAAGACTTTAACATTAGGTAGGTCGAGTTCCAACGATTTTGAACATCAAAGTTCATATTTTTGGGTTTAACATTGTAACATGATGGGGAACTGGTTTATGCTTAATGGTGAGGGGATCCCGCGGGCACTGGCGTTCCTCTTCTCTGGCCATGCCGTTCTAATCTGTGGTCTGTTTATTTCGGTGGAGGGTGCGAGTATGCATTGCCAGTATTTCGGCTTTGGTGGCTGCTGTTGGTGGTGGGAGGTGGTTGTGGGCTCTTGGAGGACGGCGGGGGTGTGCGGTTCTGGCCGGAGTTGCTGTTTCCAATGGCTCAAGTGGCGGCGATGGTGGTCTGGCGTGAAGGGTGCTGATGCTTGGAATAGGGTTTAGGTATTTTGTTTTGGGCTGATGTTGGGTGTTTGGGCCAGCCTTTTTGGTTGGGCTAGGGGTTTTTGGGCTGTTTTGGATTGTGTTGGTTTATTAGTAGATGGCAAACGGGTGGGTCTGGGCGGGTTGAAACGGGTCGTGGGTCAAATACGGGTCAAAAGTGAAATGTGTTGAAATGAGTCGGGTCGAATATGGGTCAAGCCAAACCCAAACCCGCTCGACCCGACCCGTTTTCCTCTTTTTTTTTTTTTTTTCTTTTCTTTTCTTTTTCCCCTGGTATGAGTTGAAGTACACAAACTGACATGAATTAAAACTTGTACAATAAGGGAAAAATCAATGGAAACCCAATAGAAACACGAGAAATTGAGATCTTGTGAATTCTAATTCGGCATAAAATTGTGTTTCCAATCATGAAATCTAAAGTTGAAAAATTTTGCGGAAGTGAAGGAAAACAACCAGTTCAGAGCAAGAGACCATCTAAAATGGTCCCGTTCGGCTAAATAAGTCAATTGGCTTATTTTTTTGTCCTTATTCAAATTTTTTTTCGTATTTGTTAGTTTTTCATTAATTTTTTGGGGATTATTGCATCATCATGACGAGAGGAATGTAAAAAGTAAAAAATAATGATCGCAATCCAGTTTTTTTGAATAAAGACGAAAAAATTGACTTATTGGCTTATTTTTGTCTTTATCCAGAAAAATTATATTTCGATCGTTTTTTTTTTTACTTTTTAGATTCCTCTTATCATGATAATACAATAATCTCCAAAAAATTGACAAAAAATTAACAAATACAATAAAAAAAATTGAATAAAGATAAAAAATTGACAAAAGAGAGAGAGAGAGAGAGAGAGAGAGAGAGAAGAGAGAAACAATAGAGAGAGAGAGAGGAGAGAAACAATAGAGAGAGAGAGAGAGAGAAGGTTAGCTGATTGAATACTGAAACCAAAAAATGGTTTTGTCTGGTATGGGATGCGGGACACATACGTAACAGACGAACAGTAGTTCACTCTTGTGCATTGAATGGGTCTTTTAATTTTAGCCCACATTCAACCCATATTTAACCCATCTAAACCCATTATGTAATATGGGCGGGTTGGGTTGGGTTATAAGTGGGCGGATTGGACGGGTTAGAAAAATATGGGTTGAGATTGCCACCTCTATTTATTACCAACCTGGGCCGTTTGGATTTTTGCTCTAGTTTGGACTCAACCTGTTGGGCCTTAATCAGTTTCCTCCGTGTGGTTAGGAGATGAGGGTCATGGATGGTCAGGCCAATGTATCCATGACCCTATTAGCTCTGTACTTCGTATTATGAGTTAATGGAGCTTATTTTTTCCGTTTCATAAAAAAAAAAAAAGGTTACCACTATATAAAGTCGGTTCGGTAATGCACATAATGTAGTACACTTCGGTGGGCTCTATCGAGATCTTATAGCCAAGGACTAAATGACCACTTAGAGGCCACATGTCTTCAATTATCAACGGAGGTGAGCTAGTGAATAGGAGAATGGGAGCCACAATGCCCCTCAAGTCAACGGTTATAACAAGAATAGATGATAATGATTCAACAAATGGAGACAGTATTCAACCACCACTAAAAAATGAATATATCAAAGCAATGAGAGATCTCGCTCTCGCTCTCGCTCTCTCCCTCTCTCTCATCCATCGATCCTATATGGAAGTAACAGTAAGCTCAATTGTTCTCTCTTTGGCTTTGGTTATTTTCCTAACATTGGCGTCGAAGGCACTGAAATTGTTCTGGTTAAGGCCAAAGGCCCAAAGCAAATAGAGAGGTGCTTGAGAGAGCAAGGCTTTAAAGGAAATTCGTACCGATTCTTGTATGGAGACACCAAAGAGTACATCTCAGCGATTGAAGAAGCAAGATCCAAACCCATGGAGGCTTGCGACGGCAATGTTGTGTAACGTGTCATGGCATTCTACCGATATTTTGTTGATCTTCACGGTATGTGTGTTTCTTGAAAACAACAGCCCACGAGATTGAATTGAACTACGGTTGACTTTGAGTTTCCTTCGAGCTTAAGTTGTTATTGGTTATTAGTGTTAAAGCTCAAGAAGCAAAATGGGCTCCTTACTTCTAAGCAAGAACAAATTACCAAAAAAGAAAGGAATTAAGGAAAATCAACAAAGAAATCTCTAAGAGCATCTCCAACCCAATACTCCATTTGAGAGTATCAAAATAATATTTTTTACTTATAAAGTGATTATAGAAGAAATTACTATTCATGTTTACACCAACCACAAACCCTCTGTTTTTGTCTCTAAAATCACTTTACGAAAAAAAATGCTTTTTTTTTATACTCTCATGAGGATATGGTTGGTATAAAAATTTAGTAAGAAAAGCAAAAAATGACAAAAATACCTTTTAAAAAGGTGAATAGTATTTTAGAGATGAACCTCTATATTTTCTCTTACCCTCTAAATATAGAGGATCAAAATCCAATACTCTCAAATGGAGGAGGGTTGAGAGAATGGGTTGGAGTGCTTTGATACTCTCAAATAGAGATATAGAATATGAATTGGAGATGCTCTAAGGCATCTCCAATCCACCTCTATTTCTCTAAAATTGTAACGCCCCGAAAATTCGGAGACATTAAAAAAAATAATTGAAAAGAGATTTCCAATCGTATTTTTCTTTTTCCAGGCTTTAAAATTTTCAAGACAATTTTTCGAAGAAAATCCATAGCTTTACTACGCCATTGTTCCAAAAGCCCGTGTCACCATATTACAACCATATCGAAAGTAATTTAAGTTCTTGAATTTGTCAAAATATTACAATTTCCAATAAACCAGAAAGCTCTCAAAATAAAGTTGATTTAAATTAGTCAGAGCAACTAAAGGACGGGATTCAAAGTCGACAATCTCTTCATTGGTCGCCGTCAAATCATTCTTTGCCTACGGCCCTTCTGTTCCGTCTTCAATACCTGGCGTTCGAGTTGCCAGGGCAACATAGTACCGTGAGCGATGACGCTCAATAGCTAAAACCCACCCGAAACTCATAACTTACAACAAAGACAAATACAATAAGGTTAAATTAAAAGGCAATTTAAGCAGCAAACGATCAATTTCAATTACTAGCCACTGTAACGCCCCGACTTTTCAGGTGCAAATTAAATAATTTCTTTGCAAAAATTTTGCTAAATAAATATAATTTTTCAAAACAATGGTTTATGCTGTGTTTGGATTGTGTTTTAAAAAGTTTTTTGAAAAATAGTAGGGGTAATAAGTGGAGAGAGATAGAGAAAGAAATGTGGGAAGTAGGAAGAATCTAGGAGGAATCTAGAGGGTATTTTTTGAAAAATTCTTTTTGAATTGGGAAGAGAACAAAGCATTAACCATTACAATTTCAAGATAGATCTACTAAATCAAAATACACTAACTTCAGAGCTGACTCTAATCTTGATACGAATCCTAAGCATCCTCGATCTTCATTACTGATATTCTTTTCGTGTCGAACTGTATCATCGTTGAATCTCCTCCATTGAATCCTGCGCCCTCTAGCAAATTGATCGCCAAAGCAATCGATTTGCCAGGATACAGATGTATCCGTGAGTGATAAATCACCCAGTAAAATAATCCAACCCAACCACCCCTCTTACTTTACAGCTAGCAGGCAAACAGAATATATATGGTGCGAAAAAGTAAAACAGAGATAATTCACATAACTTGATTCATTGCTATCCATTAACTTAACATGAAATCTAAGATCTCTCCACGAGATCTTTCCTCCCCAACCGCTAGCCATATCCCGTCCCATGAGATCACTTCCTTTTGCTGTCGCAGATACACCTAAGTTATGTACCGAGTGTGCATCCCAATAACTACAACAAAGGGTAAGCTTATCATGCCGTTACATCGCTAGGGTTCGCCTATCTTATATACCACTTCACAATCATCACAATATCACAATATCACTGGGCTTACTTTGCCAGTCTATCAATTCATCACTGGACTCTCGCCAGTCTATCAATTCATCACTGGACTCTCGCCAGTTTCAATTCTCATCACAATCTCATCATATCTCAACATCACGCCTGCAGGCAACCTCTAAACAGAAACAAACTTCACAATTTATCCATTACTTAGCATCGTCTAAGTGATTTCTATATCGTATACCACCCCATGTCCCTAGGGTCCAATCTAACATTTAAATTAAGCATCAACACAATATCAATCTCAATAATAATTGAAAACGAATAACAGACGGGTCAAAACAATTATTAAGCAATGAAATCATATAACCTTTTATGACTGGGCCGTTGCCCTCAATCTCATATGGTCACAAAGTCATTAAGAATGTAAGAATTATTTAATTAAGATTTAAAAATAATTTTCTGAACTTTCGTTAATTAATATAAGTAATTAAGTTAATTAAATACTAATTAAATACCTTAATTAGGTAAAAATATTAGAATAATTATCGTAACCTTAATAAAGGTCCTAACAATCCTCTATAATAAGTTCGAGTGCTAAAAGTTGGGTTTGGATGCTCACGGAATTATTTTAAATAAAAAGATTAAGTTAATAGGCAAAAGAAGACTAAATAGATAATAAATAATTAAATAATTAAAAATATATTTATTCTAACAAAGTATCATCTTAGGACTGTAAGAAGTCTAAATAAAATTATTCGAAATTATTAACCTCTTTTATAATATTTTAAAGTATTATTATTAAGAAACAACGCGTAAATAATAATAAATAGCTAATTAAATAAATAAAATATTATTTTAATAACATATCTCCTTTGAGATGTAAGAAATCTAGGAAAAATATTTTAGACGTTAAAAACATTATTTGTAAGGTCGCAATTATTTTTCGTTTATAACTTTAATTAAAAATAAAATAAATAGTTAATAACATAAAAAAAATATGAAATCAGCAACTTATGATCTTTGATATGTTAGGAATCTAGGAAAAATAGTTTGGGGATTTATAGAGTAGTTCATAAGGTTGCAATGATTTTTAGTTGTAAATTTTTACATAATAACGAATTAAAATCAAATAAATAGATAATTAAATAAAAAAATATGAAATTAACAAGGTATGATCTTTGAAGTGTTAAAAGGCTAAAAAAATAAATCGGGGGTCGAAAACATTGTTCGGAATGTCAAAAAATCATTTCGAACGTTTTTTATCAATTCAATCTACCAGATAAATTAAACTGATATAATTAATAGTTTTGATACTAAGATGATATTATTTCGAAAAAAATAATATCAATTCAGTAGTTTTTTATAATATTAATATCAAAAATATTTTAAAAATAATATTAGAAAGGTCATCTTCTACGTAAATAATTACAAATAGACTGTCGAGTTCAAAAATAATATCAACTTGGTGAATCTGGCCGAAAATTCTATTTTTTTCGTTTTGGCTCGGTTTTTGATGCATGGGACCAATTGGGGCATAGAGTTAAGCATATAAACACAATATATACTTAGAGGAGAGGTTAGAATGAATTAAAATACCTTAAATTGGATCGAATTGATTTTCGATTGAAACTTGAAAATTTGAGAAGAAAGTTTCGGGTTCTTCGATCGAGGGACCTTGAGACCGAATTGGATGATATTTGGCGATGCTAGGAGTTGTAGGAAGGGATTGGAATAATCAATTCGGGTTTTGGTTGGTTCTTGATCACAAACCCACTTTTCTCTCTCTTTCTTTCTCTCTTTAGAACTCCATGGATTGGAGCTCCGAATTCTTGTAATTTTCACCTCTTTCTGGACTAATGGAGCGTGGGGAATTTCGTGGTGTGCCCTACGGTCGGGGTTATGGGGTATTTATAAAAGAATGGAGGAGAGTTTTGATTAAAATTGGGTTTAAAAAGTTGTATTCTTTTAGGACTAGGATTCGGACGAAATATGAACGAAAATATGATCCTGGAGAAGGTAGGAACGGAGTAGGAGAGTGAGAGATGGGAAGAGTTGTACATGCATGCAATTATATGTATGTATTAACAAGAAAAAATAAATTTAAAGAGAATAGAACAAGATAAGATAATTATATGTTAAACTAATTTTAATCACCAACAATTATTCTAGCTTTTAGTTTAATCTAATTACACTTTTAAATAATTAATCGATTACTATCGACTATTGGATTAAAAGTAATTTCTCTCTTTTTTATTTTTGAAAAAAAAAAAAATTGGGTTGAAATTCTGGGTCGTTACAGCCACTAACTCATAATTTCGCTTGACATACTTTACAAGTCATACTCTCACAATTCTAGGTCCATCAGGCTACCCTCAAGGTCCTGCTAGGCTACCCTCAATGTCTGAGGTCCTGCTTGGCAACCCTAGCTACACTGGGTCTTTCAGGCTGCCCTCAAGGTCCTACCAGGCTACCCCCGATAACACGAGGTCCTGTCAGGCTACCCCCAAGGTCCTGCTAAGCCCACTATCTTCCATCTGTTTCCCTTTTCCATTAATCCTATTTATACATCTAAGGTGATAAATTCACACATCACAACCAACCTGAGAGCCTATTTGTCCAATCTATCAGTACAACAACACTTCACACAGTTCAACAATTTCCGAAACATGCTCATAGGCTAACAACATTTAAATTCGCGACAATAACAAACCATGCGATACAGCTAACCACACAAATAATATATCATACGTTAAATTTAATCATGTGATTCAATAACCCAACTAAGTATACCAACATGCTAAAAATATTTAACCGTGCGATAATACTAATCACACAATCAAAACAATTTAGGTTCTTCCTTCTATTCTCTTTTTTCTATTCCGAAACTAAAGTCTACGATTTACTCTTAATCACTTCCGAACTTAGAATCTTAGCCATTAATACTCAAGGTTCGATTTATAAGTATTATCTTGAGGGTTAAACTGTAATCACTCTGAAACAAGCTTTAACATTTCAATTTCCAGTGGCTGCATATTTCGGGAAGAAAAGAAGGAAAACAGGGGAGTTCGGGCCGGACTCGACCGGGACATATTATCATTTCTATAACACTAGGGTGGAATTTATAAGCTATTCTAACTCAAGGGTTAAACATTAATGATTCTTAAATTTTTCAATCTTTCCAGCTGTTGTCTTTCTTTCCCCTCATTTTAAAAAAAAAAAAAAAAAAGAGGCAGTGGCGTGCAACAAGTGGGCTTTCGGCCCGGACTTGACCAGCGACGTCGGGTCCAAATCTTATCATACCGAAATACGAAACAATCAATACGGAACACAATGTATATTTAGGGAGGTGAGTTCGGACTACCTCTCGTCCGGCGAAACGGTTTCGGAGGGATTTCGGTGGCGATTCGGAGTGGCGGCAGAACTCGGCTGGTGAGGTGAGCTCCGGTTGATGGTTGCTCCGGTTGGTGATGATGAGTTCCGGTGGGTGGTTCGGCTCCGATTCCTTTTCTCTCTCGCTGTTTCCCTCTCCCTCTCTCTCTCTCTCTCTCTCTCTCCTGCCGTGTATGTGTGTGTGTGTCTGAAATAAGAAAGAAGAGAAAGAAGGAAGCTTACCTGGGAAGGAAGTGAGTAGGGAGTAATATCCAATGGGTTGGATTTTGGAGGGAGGATACTAACTCATGGGTAAAGATGAGGTGTTGAGTTTGCGAGGGAATTAAGGAGTAAAATGGGGGATTTTGGCTTTGTTCGCTTTCCATTTTAATTTTGTTTTGTTTTTGTTTTTTAATCATTATCCTATTTTTCTCTTCAATCATTACCCTATTTCTCCAATTATTACTTTCATTTCTCTCTCTATCTCTCTCCAATCATTACCCCTATTTTCAATCATTACTCTATTTCTCTCTCCACCTACTATCAAAACTAAAATACCCAAAGATTGAAACCAAACAAAGTCTTTGTCTCCTCCTCTGCCGAAGATTTTAAAAAAATGGGGAAGGGTTGGGTTGGAAAAATGATGCGGTGCAACACATGCACACACTAGGAAAATTACTCACCAAATACACGTGCGCACAATTGATTACGGAAATAAAATTGGCGTGATGACATAACTAATTTTTCGCATTAAATAATCTAACAAGCAAAAATAATATTTTTGGTTTTGATATCTAT
Organism: Rhododendron molle; assembly: GCA_025413875.1. Taxonomy (NCBI): domain Eukaryota; kingdom Viridiplantae; phylum Streptophyta; class Magnoliopsida; order Ericales; family Ericaceae; genus Rhododendron; species Rhododendron molle. The sequence continues at coordinate 46,416,398 of CM046393.1, forward strand.
TAGTAATATTTATTAAAAATAACGGGTCTTTACAAAAATAGAGGATGGATGTGATACATCGAGGGGATATTTTATAATTTATTTCATTTTTTCTTCACTTTTTGTACTTTTGGGGAGAATTTTCGAGGGACCCACCGCCCTTTTTAGGGTTTGGTCCTCCAAAAGTAAATTTGGTCCTCTAAAAATGAAGGATCAAAAGTAAATTTGGAGTACAAAATTCCTCCATACTCTAAAAAGGAAAATGGGTCCCTCAAAAATTCTCTCAAAAAGTACAAAAAGTAAAGAAAAAAGGGAATAAATTACAAAATCTCCCCTCAATGTGTCACATCCATACTGTATTTTGGATGGATCGGAGATGCCCACCCTCTTCGCTGTTGCTTTCTAGCTACAACCGTATTTAAAAATAATAATGTCTAGGAAGTCGTATTCACATTTTTACAAATTTGGTTTTTTTTTTTTTCACGAGCTTACAAATTTGAAAAAACCTGGTGTTTAACGAGTCCTATTCTGACTTTTTTAACTTCTTCTTTTCATCAATCATTTGTTACTCCAAGTCCAGTTACATCAAAAACACCCACAAAGTAGGCTTTTTAATTTTTTGTCGGCTTCTTGGTCAGTTAACCGGCGTAATTTGAAATCAGTTTAATTTATCTTCACACATGCTGTTTGTAAATGTTTTCAGGGATGAAAATTGGAACACTTTTCTTTTACACCATTTATATATTAAAAAATATAATTAAAAAATTAAGTGTTCCAATTTTTAATCTGTTTGAACCGGCGCGAAGATCTTATTTTTCTGATCATTTTATCTTAAATGGTTCAACTGGATTGAAAATTGAAGCACTTAATTTTTTAATTATATTTTTCCGTTAGTTTCATTAACGGTGTAAACGATTTTACCAATTTCAAACATAAAACAAACTATAGGAACGAAATTGAAAAAAATTGAAACTAGAGGAACGAAATTGAGACAACCGTAAAACTAGAGGGATGACTACGAAAAATTGCCCTTAAAAATTCGTCCTTATTGCCCTCTTCACTTATGAATTCATCCCGTCCTTTTCAGCAACTTATGATTTCGTCCTTCTCATACTTTTAATACCGATATTGCCCTTTGAGTGTTGTTAATTTTATATATGTATATATTTTAAACCATATATATACTAGTGTTTGCCCGTGCCTACGGCACTTGCTAGCTAATGGCTCAAAACACTAAATTGCCATCACTGAAATGAGGATAGGGTTTGACAACGGCCAACAAAAACGGAGAGAGAGAGAGAGAGTGAGAGAGAGTCACGAAGAAATCGCCATCGCTAAAAAAAAAACAGGTTTGAGTGATTCAAATTTTGAAGCCATTGAAATCGATCGAGAGACATGTTCCGTGTACCATTTGAACTATTCATCCTGTAATTTTGAACACACACCGAAAAAATAAAAGTCAAATAAATAGTGTTACAACTGGTAGAAACTCTTGTTGAATAAAAAACTAACTATTTTTTCACTTTCCTAAAAAATGAGAGTCAAATAAATAGTGTTACAATTGGTACCAATGTTTTGATGGAAATATGTTTTGAAGAAAAGAGCATAAAAGTAAAAACAAATTATATATTGTATGCATGTATTGAACGCAACCAGAAATCTATTTTAGATGCAAGCCTAGTATGTATATCCCATGCTTCCAGTAAAAAATTATTGCAAAAAATCACGCTTTCAGTAAAATTAGTCGGTTTATTGTATGTATTTAAACGCAAAACTTTCCAAAAATCAATACATCAAATCTTTCCAAAAATCCTCCCTCACCTATTAATCAATTACCCTTTCTATTGGAAGACGTTTCCAATATAAGCCCCATGATTTTAAACCCCAGAATTGTACGCTATTTACAAAACATGTTATTAGTTTGTATGTGAAGGGTAGAGGAATTTGGACCGTTAGATTTATTTGTATGAGTAGATAAAATTTGTGTTAAGAGAAAATTTGAACCGTTAAAAAGGAATACTCCTAAAGAATATTACAAAACATCCTTCTGTTTTATTATATAGATAAGTCTGATTTTAAACCATATATGTAATACAAGCTTTTCGATTTCATGGTAAATTAATTGTAGTATTTACCATGAAATATGTCTGTATGTTCCTATAATTTCACGATTAATTATTTGGACCATTTACCATGAAAGTATTTCATTGGTTAATTATTTAGATCGTTTACCATGAAATTAGTCCGGCGAAATCTGTTAGGACGCTGCGCGGACCAATTTATATAAGGATAGCTTGGGATGTACAAATACTTATGTTTACATCCCAAAATTCTTGTCTATATAGGCGAGGAATTTTAGGATGTAATCATATTGAGAATTTTAGGATGAAATCATAAGTAATTTTAGGATGTAATCATAAGTAATTTACATCCCAAACTTCTTGTCTATATAGGCCGAGAATTTTAGGATGTAATCATAAGTAATTTACACCCCAAAATTCTTGTCTATATAGATCAAGAATTTTAGGATATAATCATAAGTAATTAACCATGTAATGTCATGGTAATTTAACCATGTCATGTCATGGTAATTTAACTGTCACGCTCTCGATTTTCAACATAAATAAATAAGTCTTTTCGATAAAAGTCCCTCGCATAACATAATAATACCCCAAAGTTCCCACCTGTTTAGCTTTACAAATAGGTCCCCAAATTCAAAAGAGATTACAATATTGGCACTCCGGCCCAAATCGTGCTCAAGTACAGGGACAGACAACTTATATGGTTACAAACTATTTAGTCAAAAAAGAATTCTTGAATAATTAGTTACAAAACCATCTTTGATCAAAAGTAAGTCTTTACAAGATGTTTAAGTAACTAAATGAAGTTAGCCTTCAAAAGAATTTTCATGACCAAGCACACCATTGCATGCAATCTACTGCCTGGCATTCGAACCTGAAAAGAAGGATTTTGTTGAGTTACAATAGCCCAGTAGGAAAATTTTAACCAATGTTATATGCAAATATGCTGATAAGTGCAGATGACAGGAAAGATAAGGAAATAGTTCGGTACCAAACGATCAATCGATGTACAGTCTAAACCTATATTCCGGTTAGGTACCCTAGTCACAAGACTCAATAACCTTGACATTCTCAACTCAACTCGCCACCAAGACTTTTTCCCAATCGGTATTTCCACCCCTTGCGTTACCGTACACTCCACGTAGATTACCGTGTTACCACCCCTTGCGTCACGGTGATCCCTACAATCCCTGGGTTACCGTATGTCCACCCCTTGCGTTACGAAACCCAATAAAGTCTCCGTATTACCACCCCTTGCGCTACGGGACTCCCTAAGCTAACTTCCGATCCAAACGACTAATTTCTCAAACGATATACACACTAAGACTTTTCCAAGATTACTTTCATCGACGTAACATCTTAAAATATGCCAACGAAATCACAAATGTAACCTAAACGGTCACATATTCCAACAATCAACAAATAAGCACTTAACGACGTTTAACTAAGTAAAATCCCCATTAGATTCGTGCTAACGGAAGGCCAACGGACAAGGATAACGGCGATAGGTCAAAGGAAGTCAAATAAACGAGCTTGAGATCGATTATGAGGTGTTCTAGAGGGTTTAGAAGTGATTGTGAGTCAAAACAATCAACGAAAGAACAACAAGAACAAAACCTGGAGTTAAGCTCCCCGTATCGATACGCCAAAAAAATTCGTATCGATACGCAATCAACTGTCATAAAAGATAAGCTCCCCGTATCGATACGCCACAAAATCCGTATCGATACAGATTGGCTTCGGGTACTATTCATGCAGAATTTCAGAACACGAACTACAGCCAAAATCCAACAACCAATAGCTCGATTTTACACCCAAACAATAAGGAACATATAAAAGAGGTCAAGAAGTTCCTGCCTCGAAACAATGGACGAGATTCACGCGTTATTGGATGAGCCCTAACTCCAAAACTTTGAAATCGACCGAGATACTCCGCTCCAAGCCCAAACCAACGACACTCAAGCTCAACACACGATCACAAGGTGGAAAGGAAGTAGATCCATAAGGTCATTGATGTATTGGGTGGGGTTTTGTGTGAGAGAGGTAGAGAGAGAGCCGAAAGAGGGAGAAGAGAGGGAGACGTGAGAGATGAGAGAGATATGGGTGGGTGTTGTGATCTCCTACACACACTCACCCCTATATATACCAACACATATGCATAATCACACAAGCACTCCCTCTATTAGCCATTCTAACACTTTAAACCCCAAATTAAATAATCATACACTTTCCTTATTATCCCCAATTTCGACATTTATAAAACTTTTAAATATTTTCTGAAAATACAGGTCTCTACATTAACCATGTAACGGTTTGAGAATGTCAGGTTATATATTTTTTTATGGTAATTTAGCCATGTTCCGTTGGCCAACTCGGAGAATGAAGAAAAAATGCAAAGATGTGGTCATCTTATCATGTTATATTCTTAAAAATATCGATTCCTCAAATACATTCCATGATTAAAAATAGGGGTGTCAAATTGGCGGGTTTGGGCCAAAATGGGTAAGATGCAAGTGGGTTGGGTCTTTAATGGGTCATTGACCCATTAATTATGAGTCTAATTACCCATACCCAACCCAACCCATTTATTTAAAATCAAACCCGACCCGCCCATTAGCCTAATTACATACTATATATTAAAATAACTAAAATACGTATGTACATTAAAATGACCATATTACCCCTGTAAATCTAAAGGAGTAAAATTCCATGTACACTAAAATTTCCATACTATCCATCTGCTATAAAAATGACCAGATTACCCCTGTACACTTAATTACCATTTTGGTTGCTCTTAATTACCAAATTACAGCGCATCCAAGTGGCTTATTTTTGTCTTTATTCAAATATTTTTCGAATTTGTTAGTTTTTTGTCAAATTTTGGAGGATTATTGTTTTGTCACGACGACAAGAATCTAAAAAGTAAAAAATTACGATTGAAATTCATATTTTTTTAATTAAAGACGAAAAAATTGGCTTATTTTTGTCTTCATTAAAAAAATTTAGGTTTCAATCCTAATTTTTTACATTTTAAATTCCTCCTGTTATGTTGATAGACGCGTAAATGTTCACATTAACGCCCCCTAATTTATCCTTGCAAAGTCTATTTTATATTATTACTTAGAGTTTAATGCTTGATTTTTGTATTGTAGGTGTTTGGGGACTTAATACTGTAAAGTCAATTAAATTCATTGAATTGGATATTACAATACTCTTGGCCTTAATAGAGATTTGCACGTGAAAACCCACAGCAAAAATATTGCTGGCCTTGTTCCATAGTGGGCCAGGCTTATAATTCTAAGAGTAGAAAAATAGGGCTTGAGGGACTCGGCTACAGCACCTTATAAGAACGAGAAGTTGCGCACAGTGGCGAAAATCACTTTTTTTTCTTCCGCACAACGGAGAACGGAGGTAGCCATCAGCAGCTTGGATTGGGCAAACATAGAAACGAAGAACGGGGCTGCCGACTGCCGAGGTTCAATGTTGTTTAGTGTTCTCTTTTCCTTTCAAGTATTTGATGCTTTGTTTAATTACTCGCACTCCAGTAACTAGTTTTAATTTCTGTTTTTAATAAAAGTTATTTGTTGGTATTTGATTAATTGATATTTCTTGTTTACTTTTCATCTCGCACCATGGAAGCATGTTTCAATTTAGAGTTTCTTTTATTTCTTGTGCAATGATTAGTGAGTAGTCGTGCAGGTAGGGTCGCGGGGTAATTAGCACGCCGTGACTAATTCGGGCACTGCTCCTATTTTCAAACAATGGAAAACGATTTTAGATTGGAAAAATACTTTCCGTGGACAAACCCAGGCATTGTCGGAGCCCATGTGAACGAGAGAATGGGGGTCCAAAACTCATTCTCCGCTGCGCATGGGTATACGGCAACCATAGGGTTTCGCATCTTGCGGAGTATCTTTTTCAATATAAAGTTAAACGTTTTAAGAACACCGAATGGAGCAGGTTGATCTGGATTGGTTGCGAGTGCTACGAACTCTACGACCGTACCTTCTTTTAATTATCTGAAAAGTTCAATTATTTGGTAAGTTTAGTTAATCTCAATCAAATCAAGAAGGAGTGGCTACCTAAGAGCCCATTTTAATTAGTAACAACCCGAGTTTTTAGTCAACACACATCACCGTCTCTGTGGATTCGACTCCGGACTTACCGGATATTGTGCTACGTCGGTCTCCGCCCTACGCTTGGGGCAACCCATTAATTTAGGACTAGAAAACCGTCAAGCATTTTTGGCGCTGTTGCCGGGGACGGTAACGTGTGTTAAGAATTCGGGTAGTTATTTATTTATTTATTTTTCTTTTTAGTTCTTTGTTTTGAATCATAATAGGTAGAGGTAGGCAATCCTCCATCGTAGAAAAGCAATCACCTCTAACCTGTTTTTTTTATTATTGTTGAAATAAAAAAAAATGGCCAATTTTGAAAGGTGGTATGGAGGTTATACAAGACAATTTGATTGTTCAGTGTCACTTCCTATATTTTATGGTTTGGTCTCAGAAAATCCTTTTTCGCATATTCATGACCTTGAGGAGGTTTTTGCTAGTGATGAAGTGGCTCTTTTACATGTATTCCCAGCATCTTTGCGTGGTAGTGCTCAAGATTGGTTTAATTCTTTGAGTCCAAGATTGACATGGGGTGAGATTCTAATACAATTTTTCAAAACTTTCAATCCCTCGTATGAGACTCATATGCTTTTTCAAGAACTATCACATTTCTGTCAACAAGATGATGAGTCTTTTTCGCAGTGTTGGGAGCGATTTAAAAATTTCATATTCTTTTGGTCGAGTTTTAATTGTGAGCTTGGTAGTCTTCTGGCTATCTTTTGCCATGGTTTAAATTCTAAGGCATGCCAGGTAGATTTTAGGTCCACTGATGAATTCCTGGATAAAAATGCTGAAGAGGCTTGGGATTACCTAGATGAATTGGCCCAAAAGCTTCAATTTTGTGAGTTGACTGAAATTTCTGAAGATACCAATTCTGATGGGAGGGAAAAAGAGGAAATAGAGTCACCTTATTTTGATCAATTAGCTAATTCTCTTTCTTGCAATCAAGTTGAAAATTTTCAAGTGCTTAATTCTTGTGTATTGGAAGATGAAACAACAGAGTCACTTGTAACTAACGAAATAGTTGGTTCACCTGAAGTGCAACAGTCTTCTCAAGAGCATTCTAGTACACTTGAGAAGGATTTTCATGATGTGGCTCCTGAGGAGTCGTTGCCAATAATTGTGCAAAATCCACTTGTTCTTGATGATCAAATATCTCCCGCCATAGATATTGATGTCATCACTCCTATTGAGCATCCACCATTGCAAAAGATTGTTAAGTTAGAACAAATTGATTTTCTTGGTATTGATAATTTTAATGTGGTTTACTATCCATTTTTCTTAAAACTCATCAACAACTTGAAAGTTAATTTGGTTGGGAATATGTAATTGGTAGAATTTAAATTTCAAACGCGACTAAGGCAATTAAGATATTCTAAGTATTTGGTTTTGTGGCATGGTTGCGTACAATTTTTAACGGAGTGCTTAAAGTGGGGTGAGATATTGATTTTGATTGCTCTTCGTAGTATGATGAATGGTTGGATTTCACGTGATGGGAGTGAATGTACGTAATTAACTTTTTGTATAGTTTTTTTGCTTTTCTCTTTCTTAGATTAGCTACTTTTATTTTATTTTATTTTTTGTGAGAACTAACATTGCAGGATGCTTCATTCAAGTTGGGGGGATCTTCTTCCCGTAATATTATTTCTTGCATAGTTCTCCGTTGCGAGGTGATACCTTTCCCTTCTCTATCTTTTATGTCCTATTTTTGTTCTTGCATTCAATGAGGACATTGAATGGTTCAAGTTGGGGGGAGGAATTACATTGGTAATTTATTTATTTATTTTTCTTTAACTATTAAAATTCTAAAAAAAAAAAGGAAATTTTTGAAAAATTTAAAAATAGTGGGACCCTTTTTGCATGCAATTTGGCACTTGTTGTGATTACTTGTTGGATAATTGAGTTGAGGTGTGTTGCCTACCATAGTGATATCTGTTTTTGGCTTGGTAATTCTACTTGTTAGCTTGTCTTAAAAAGTTGATCACGGTACTCTTGTATAGCACTATTGCATGTCACGTTTATTTGGGCATTGACCACTTGTGAGCCGTGACTTGACCAATCTTGATGGCTAGATTAGTGGAGACTTATGTCCTAGTGAGCTTTTGTGCCCTATCTTTTATTGGAGTGGTGTCACTTTAACTCTTAGTTTGTCATGAAAATGGTCTATTTGTTGTGGTCTCATTATTCTTGATGGTTGAGTGTTGGAACTTGAATGTATAATAATATCCCTTGGGTTCAGTTCGTCACATGGATGTTACACCCCTTGGAGAGGATTATAGGCATTTTCTTGATATTTGGACCAATTCGTTTTTTTGTTTTCACATTTATCCCTTGTGAGCCACTTTGAGCCTTATATATTTAGCATTTTCTTGGTTAGCTCCACCTTCCATAATGTGTTTGAGAAAGGCAAAAATATAAAGGTATAATTTTTGGATGGATTGTGAAACTTTGTGCTTGAATTGTGGTGCCCCTAAAAAAAAAAAAAGAAAACACAACACAAAAGAAAAAAGAAGAAGAAAGGGACGCCGGTATGTTTGAAAAAGAGGAATCATGCTTTATGGTTGAAAAATATTGGAAGGTTAGAATGAGAGATAAGGTGGAGTTGAAAAGTGGAAAAAAATTGGGCGCACATTATTAGTCTAGCCATAAGTTGCTTGGCTATTCTCGAACACGTGATATTTTACCCTAACCTTCCAATATTTTTCCTTACCTCACATTACAACCGAAATTAAAGTCCTATTTGATCCTTGGGGTGAGGGGAAGTGGATTGAAGGATGTGAGATAGAGTTCCAATGCTTTGTAGTTCGTTCTTGAGACTGTCTGACCACTATATAAAGCGTTCTTTTTGTGTCATAGTGTGCGAGTGTTTTGATTTCATTTATATATAACTTCTAACCGCACACTTGAGAGTTCATACTATGCACCTTGTTTCGAGTGATTTTAGTTGTGAGTGCATGACACTGTGAGGATTGAAGTCGAGACTCGGTCCGGAGAGAGTGGTTAGTCATTGCACACTTTTGGTTGAGGCCCATGTCACACACACATGCCAAGCCTAGGTGCCATGGTTTATTTCTTGCCTTGATAGCGTTTGGAACTATTTACGCCTTCTTATATCTTTATGGTAGCTGTGCATTCTTTGCTTGATGGACCAATGAGTTGAATGACAAGTGTTGGATTCCATGTGAAAAGGTTCAATGTGTTTTGTGGGTAATCACTTCTGAAAACCCTCACGAGATTTCACTCGTCCTACCGGGACCGCCTGGGGGTTTAAAAGAACTATCAGTTTTAATTGATTTTCTTTAGTTGCATTTTATTTTCTTTGCTCGGGACTAGCAAAGTGTAAGTTGGGGGGTGTGATAGACGCGTAAATGTTCACATTAACGCCCCCTAATTTATCCTTGCAAAGTCTATTTTATATTATTACTTGGAGTTTAATGCTTGATTTTTGTATTGTAGGTGTTTGGTGACTTAATACCGTAAAGTCAATTAAATTCATTGAATTGGATATTACAATACTCTTGGCCTTAATAAAGATTTGCACGTGGAAACCCACAGCAAAAATATTGCTGGCCTTGTTCCATAGTGGGCCAGGCTTATAATTCTAAGAGTAGAAAAATAGGGCTTGAGGGACTCGGCTATAGCACCTTATAAGAAGGAGAAGCTGCGCACAGTGGCGAAAATCACTTTTTTTTTCTTCCGCACAACGGAAAACGGAGGCAGCCATCAGCAGCTTGGATTGGGCAATACATAGAAACGAAGAACGGGGCTGCCGACTACCGAGGTTCAATGTTGTTTAGTGTTCTCTTTCCCTTTCAAGTATTTGATGCTTTGTTTAATTACTCGCACTCCAGTAACTAGTTTTAATTTCTGTTTTTAATAAAAGTTATTTGTTGATATTTGATTAATTGATATTTCTTGTTTACTTTTCATCTCGCACCATGGAAGCATGTTTCAATTTAGAGTTTCTTTTATTTCTTGTGCAATGATTAGTGAGTAGTCGTGCAGGTAGGGTCGCAGGGTAATTAGCACGCCGTGACTAATTCGGACACTGCTCCTATTTTCAAACAATGGAAAACGATTTTAGATTGGAAAAATACTTTCCGTGGACAAACCCAGGCATTGTCGGAGCCCATGTGAACGGGAGAATGGGGGTCCAAAACTCATTCTCCGTTGCGCATGGGTATACGGCAACCATAGGGTCTCGCATCTTGCGGGGTATCTTTTTCAATATAAAGTTAAACGTTTTAAGAACACCGAATGGAGCAGGTTGATCTGGATTGGTTACGAGTGCTACGAACTCTACGACCGTACCTTCTTTTAATTATCTGAAAAGTTCAATTATTTGGTAAGTTTAGTTAATCTCAATCAAATCAAGAAGGGGAGGCTACCTAAGAGCCCATTTTAATTAGTAACAACCCGAATTTTTAGTCAGCACACATCACCGTCTCTGTGGATTTGACTCCGGACTTACCGGATATTGTGCTACGTCGGTCTCCGCCCTACGCTTGGGGCAACCCATTAATTTAGGACTAGAAAACCGTCAAGCATATGTCGAAGCAATAATCCACAAAAAAATGACGAAAAACAAACAAATGGGAAAAAAATTGAATAAGAACAAAAAAATAAGTCATGAACAAGTCAGCTTTCCATTCATAAGTTGAATTTTCTCTTTCTTGCGAGATGTATATATCTGTTTTGTTTGTATCCGTAAATTTCCATTCGTGCAAAAAGACAAGAATAAGTAAATTTTTTTGTCTTATTGACTTATTTTTGTTTTTATTCAAAAAATTACTATCAGTTTCGATCAAATTTTTTAAATTTTCCGATTCCTCTTATCGAAACGAATCAATAAGTCACAACGCAAAACAAAAAAATTGCAAAAAAATTTGAATAAGGGCAAAAAAATAAGTCACTGAACTTTTTAGTCTAAACCCTATGCAGGACTACCATAAGAGAAAGTTATTCACGGCGGAGAGCAATTTCACCATTCCATAAGTGCATTTCACCAGTCCATTCGTGCAATCGATGGATGAGATGTGTTTTCAATTTTGACTGGTCAAAATAATTATTACCAATCATAATTGAGTTTTAATCTGGATCGTTCAAAATATTTTTGGACGCGTGTAATTTAGCGCAGAAGAATTGAATGAGAGAGAGAGAGAGGAAGAGAGAGCTGGTAAAGAGACAATTTGATTTACGTTTTAATTTTTTACCGAGCCTTTGTGCTGATTCATTCCCAGAGAGAGAGAGAGAGAGAGAGAGAGAATTTAATTTACGTTTTAATTTTGAGAGAGAGAGAGAGAGAGAGAATTTGATTTACGTTTTTTAATTTTTTACCGAGCCTTTGTGCGGATTTTTTTTTGAACCGCTTTGTGTTGATTCATTCCCAGTGAAAATTTGGTAAAGGGACAGAAATTTTGGTGGGTACCCATTGGGTCATTTAAGTTGACCCAATTGATACCCAATTAAGATCCAACTAATAATGGGTTAGTTGGGTTTGGACCCATTCTTACCCAACTAATAAATGGGTTGGGTTGGATCTATTTTTTAGTTGATGGGTCTGAGTTTGTTAATGGGTCTGAGTTTGTTAATGGGTCTGGGTTCAATTTGCCACCCCTAATTAAAAAAAAAAAGTAATCAATCATATTGAAATTTACCAAAACAATATAACATAATATAACAATATAATATAATAATACAATAATATAATATAATCATATTGAAAACAATATAACATAATATATATATATATATATATATATATATATATATATATATATATCATAGTGAAAAGGGTAAGAAAGGTAAATCATATACTAAAAGGACGAAAACATAAACCTGAAAAAAGAACGGGATGAATTCTTACATGGCATGAATAAAGAAGATGTATATTTAAATATTTCAAAATAATAATGTCTAGGAAGTCGTATTCACATTTTTACAAATTTGGTTTTTTTTTTTTTTTTCACGAGCTTACAAATTTGTTAAAAAAACCTGATTTATAACAAGTCCTATTCTGACTTTTTTAGCTTCTTCTTTTCATCAATCATTTGTTACTCTAAGTCCAGTTACATCAAAAACACCCACAAAGTAGGCTTTTTAATTTTTTGTGGGCTTCTTGGTCTGTTAACCGGCGTAATTTGAAATCAGTTTAATTTATCTTCACACATGCTGTTTGTAAATGTTTTCAGGGATGAATTACTTCACTTGGTTGCATGGGGCCAACGCCAAGATTAAACATTATAGATCCCAAACTGGTAAAGGAGATCTTGTCTAACACTGAACTCTTTCAAAAGCCAGCGACAATCAAATTACTACTGACAGGGATTCTGGCTTATGATGGTGAGAAATGGGCTAAGCATAGAAAGCTTGTTAACCCGGCTTTCCAAATAGAAAAGTTGAAGGTAACCTCTCATATTGACTTCTTTTAGATTTTGGAAATTGATACAGGAGGAAAGGCTGAGCCAAGGATAGCTTTTACGAAATTAATTGGATTACCATGCTAGTATAAGATGGGTACTGTTTCTCACACAGTCTTGGGTGTTTGTTATAGCTTCTGGTACCAGCAATGTACTCAAGCTGCTGTGAGATGATAAGCAATTGGGAAGCGTTGGTCTCGACAAAGGGGTCACGTGAGCTAGATGTATGGCCTTATCTTTCTAATTTGACAGCAAATGTAATCTCCCGGACAACATTTGGCAGTAACTATGAAGAAGGAAAATTGATATTCCAACTCCTAAGAGAACAAAGTGATTTTGCAATACAACGTTTGCAGTCAAGTTTCATTCCCGGATGGAGGTAAAGTCTGAGTCATATGTACGTATGTATATATACCTGTACGTGTATTGCATAACCTTCCAATTTTGGTCATTTTACAAATTTTTAATTGTTTAAAACTTACTCGTACATAGGTTTCTACCAACTAAGACAAACAGGAAGATGAGAAAAATACACAACGAATTCGAACCGGGAGCCCTACTACGCAATATCATCAACAAAAGACTGGGAACCATGAATGGAGAAGATGGAGATATTGACTTATTAGCCGTACTACTTACATCCAATGTGATAGAAATTGATCAAGGAAAACTAGGAAACAAAAAGAGCATCAAACTTACAACGGAATAGGTGATCGAGGAGTGCAAGCTGTTCTACCAAGCTGGACAAGAAACCACTGCGAATTTGCTTGTTTGGACAATGGTTCTGTTGAGTAAGAATGAAAAATGGCAAACACTAGCTAGAGAAGAGATTTTGGAAGTGTTTGGCAACAACAGACCTGATTTTGACAGGTTAAATTAGCTCAAAATTGTAAGTTTTTTCTACATTAACCAAACATAAGTTTAAACAGAATAACCTTCATGATTTGTTTGACACACACACACACACACACATATATATGTGTATATATATATTGTTGCTATATGAAGGTAACCATGATTCTACACGAAGTTATGAGGTTATACCCACCAGCTTCCGCTCTTACTCGTTTCATACATAGAAAGACAAAGCTAGGAGGACTTGTTCTACCAGGTGGAGTGGAGATTTTTGTGCCGATTATGGAAATTCACCATGATCCTGACTTTTGGGGAGAAGATTCGAAAGACTTCAAGCCGCAGAGGTTTTCTGAAGGAATTTCAAAGGCGTCGAAGGTTCAAGGCACATTCCTTCCATTTGGTGGGGGTTCCAGAATATGCATTGGACAAAACTTCGCACTAGTGGAAGCAAAAACAGATTTAGCGACGATTTTAAAACGCTTCTCTTTCCAGCTTTCTCCTTCTTACGTGCACGCCCCTTCGGTTGCGTGGGTAACAGTCCAGCCCCAACACGGTGCTCACTTGATCTTGCAAAAGTTATTCTAGGATCTGAAGATTCACAACAGCAAAGGGTAAAGTTGATGACACATTTACCCCTTCTCGGCCCATCTAGTTTGGGTTTCGTGTAATGAATTAACCAAGTTAAGTTTCTTTTTTTCATTTCACTATATATATGAAGCTCAATTTCTACCTGAAATATGGTCATTGCCTTGCAGTTTAATTCTTGTTTGAGGCAGCCTCTGTCAGCATAATGCTCCACTTAATTACTAAGACCTCAATATCTATGTCCCTTCTCTAAACACCCAGTACTAGAAGGTACCTTGGTTGTTTGAAATTGGACGCGTGTCAAGTCAATGGTCGAGTCGCTTGAACCGACCAATTTGTGACTGAACATAACTGTAATTGTAGTTCCTTTTAAGCTTGTTCATGGCCGGCATTAAAGTATTATGTGAGGGCAAAACTGGAATTTTCGGAACATTACTTGTTACATCATCATATTTTGTCATTTAACATCATGGGAAACTCAGATTCAAAAAACAAAACTGGCGCACATATGGAGGGGGTTATTTGTAATGATGTTCTTCGCTAGAGGTGCATACATCGCACATTTATGCATTTTTGACTCATTTTGGGTCCCAAAAAATTAATTCAAGCCACTCATTTTGTTCAAAATGAATTTTTTAGAGTTCCTGTAAAAAATTAACTTAATCCAATATCAGTAAAAATGTTTACAAAATACCTCACTTTGCTTCATAATCCAAACCTAGTTTATGAAGAAAAATTAGATGTTTCGTATATGCTTTTACAATTTCGGATAGAGTTTATCTTTTAAAGGGGCCCTAAACTACCCATTTGAACCTTGTGTATGTACTCATAGACTTTTCGTTGCGATGATATAGTTCCCATGTACGCAATGCATGCAACTTTGTGTATGAACTCATAGATTTTTCCTTGCGATAATTGTGCAGGAAATTGATTGCGGGCAGGCCCCTATGTGTTTTTTCCAACCGGGAAAATGTGGAGCGGGTATAATTGTACTCATAGACTTTTCGTTGCAGGCGGGTTGATTTTGAATCTCAGACAAACGAGCCGTTTATTAAATTTGAAATATCTTTTAAGTGTTCTTGTGAAAAATCTACTCAATCGGATAAATATAAGTGCTAAAAAATTAGTAAAATATTAGATTGAGCACTTATGGTTATTCTATTGATCACTTACGATTATCTTATTGAGCTGATTTTCAACAAGAGCACTCGAAAAATATTTCAAATCCAATGAACGATTCAAATCATTTAAGTGGAACCCGTAGTTGGCCCCACATTGCAATCTGTGAACAAAAAATCTATGTGCACAAGTTTTTTGAAAGCTTTTCTTCTTGTGCTTTTTTTGAAATTGAGTGGGTGATAAAACTAGAAACTTCTTTTTTTTCCCTTTGAGAATCCTATAGATAAACGGATAGCTCATTGGTAGACAAGTTATCCTCTCATGCATTTGGCGAGATTCAATCATCACCCTCCCTGGTTCCTTTAAGAGAAAGAGTAGAATAGATTTATCAATGCTTTGGCGATTATGTTTGAGTACCATATTTTTTATATTATATAATTGTATTGATAGAATATGTCCCATGTATTATGTAGTGAAACATATTTTACCAATACAATGGTGACATCTCACATGATACTTAAAAATATAATACTCAAACATGATCACCATAGTATTGCTCTAGATTTATTGCCTTTTCCCACAAAAAGAAAGGAATTAGGTAGGCATAGGAACTTTTATTTTTACTTCTAGGGTCAAGTGGGTAGAAACTTCAACTTACGTACAGCAAACCAAAGAAAAGAGAAGCGTTTTGTCAAAGCGTCTACAGGCTGTGAAATGTGCATATGACAACATTGTTTTATTATGATTTTTAGTTGTATTACTTTGAAAATTTTCTAAAGTCAATAAACATTCGTATCATATTCTATCTTTTAATTTTTTAAATCCAGTATATCTATTCGCCACCATGACTTTGTCCTTTATCATTTACCCTCCCCAGTCTTTCAGGGTAGGTTTTCTACCTTATAAAACAAAAGGGTGTGGGGACTACATAAATACAAATTGAAAGAAGGGCTGAAATTCAATTGATCCAAGAGTTGACAAGAAACTTTGCAAATGTAATGTAAATGCCCACATTCTTTGTAGTAATTGCACTAAGGAATTTTCCAAATGTAATATAAGTGCCCACATTCTTTGTAGTAATTGCACAAATGCCACCGATCTTCCAATTCCAAAACCCTATACGCAAATTAATAGTTGGGGAGTGCCGTAAGCACGAGTAATTCTCTTTCGTGCTAAGAAGATGATCACATACTGCACACTAATGAATTGATTTAGTGTTTGAGCCACTAGCTAGCAAGTGCCTTAGGCATGGGCAATTCCAACCGGAGTGCGTAGTGTCGTAGGCATGAGCAAGCACTAGTACTCCTATAAAACAAAAAAAGAATTTTCAAAACACCTTCCCAAACTTTGACATCAATATCTCATAAACACTAAACTTCGTTAAATTTTAATTAGACACCTGTTAATGTAATTGACAATTTCCGGATGCGACAAACCGTTGGAGTCTGTATTTATTCTTTTTCCATTTGGGTTTGGGAGGTGATTTTATTTTGTCTAAATTAGATACTCCACCTGATGTAGACTTGATTGCATGTGCATACATGGATCAGAATGAGAGACAAAGGACAAAGTAGTCATAAGATTTCGGTGGATTTTCTAGAATTGGAATATTCTTGAAATCCTCTAAATCTCCATATAGTTTCCATGATAAGAATGATCTGATTTGCTAGTATCTTTTATTTCCATTATAGGAAGGATTTGATTTGCTAGTATCTTTTAATTAGGAAGTTTCTTCTTTTTGGTAATTGTTTTGTTTGGTTAGGAAGTATTACCTTTTATTAATTTCCTAATATGTTTAGGTTCTAGTAGCCTATAAATAAACACTATAAACCGTAGGGCAAATCAGTTGATTAATAAAATTCTAGCTTTGCTTGAGAAGAGAGAGTATCTCTTATTCTTTTGGTTGTTCTTTATTGCGTGAGTTATTCTTCGCTTTTACGCTGCATCAGTTGGTATCAGAGCGTAGGCTCGCTTCTTGATCCATCACCAATGCCGCCAAAAGAAGGAGGTCGAGGTGCTGGTGGTCGACATGGCGTTGTCGATGATGCATATGAGTGCGATTATGTCGCGCTTGAAGCTCAACTAGAGGCCCGCTTAGCACAACTCTTTGACGACAGGTTCAATGCCTTGACAGAGCAACTTGTCGCTTTGACTGGTGCTAGAGGAGCACCTCAACACCAAAATCCCCATTCACGTCGAGTGAATGAGGAGAGCGGTGACGATGTCGAGTGTGAAGATGGCGACATCCCGTTTGCTGTGCTCAGGCCACAAAGGAAAGAGCTTGCTGTGGTTTCGGATACATTCAGGCATTGGGAGTCGGGCTTCAAGCTTGACATACCAGAATTCAAGGGTTGCTCGCAGCCCGATGAGTTTCTGGATTAGGTTGCGGCCGTGGAGGAAATTTTGGAGTTCAAAGAGGTACCTTTGGACAAACGAGTTTCTTTGGTCGCAACAAAGTTTTGAGGGCGTGCCGCTGCATGGTGGCAACAACTTAAACAAACCCGTGAGCGACAAGGAAAAGAGAAGATTCGTTCGTGGGAGAAGTTGCTGAAACATATGCGGGCATCGTTCTTGCCCCATAACTACACAAGGTCGCTGTACCAGCAGTTGCAAAACTTGTGGCAGGGCTCAAAGTCAGTGGATGATTATACCCAGGAGTTTTACCAACTCCTGGCCCGCAATGACCTATCAAAATCGCAAGATCAGTTGGTTTCACGGTATATTAGGGACATGAGAGAACAGTTTCAGGATGCTTTGAATTTTCATGACCCCGTTTCCGTTTCAGAAGCACATCAAAAGGCCTTAACATTGGAGAAGCAAACTGGCCAGAAGAGCGGATTCCATTTTGGCAACATTATTGGTAGCCGTCCCATCCCTCTAGTGAACAATCAGACCACTATTGGGAAGCCTCTTATGGCTGGCCAAGCAAACTGTGCACCAATAAACAGCAACACAACACGTTGTTTTAAGTGCGGTGAACCGGGTCATAGGATGGCAGATTGCAAAAGAAACGAACAGTTCGGAAATGGACTATTTGTCGATGCCGGAGATAATGGAATTGAGCAACCCAACGAGGAGCAAGCAGCACAGTACGATGAGGATGGGGTCGAAGAAGAGTTTGTGCAAGGAGATTATGGACCTTTACTGGTAATTCGAAGGGCATGTTTCACCCCTCGAAAGGTTGGTGAGGATGATTGGCTTCGAAATAACATCTTCCAATCAACTTGTACAATTGGCGATAAGGTATGTCGCCTTGTCATTGATTCTGGAAGTTGTGAGAATGTGGTTTCGAAGGAGGCTGTTCGCAAATTGGGTCTAGCAACGGAGAAGCATCCAAGCCCTTATAAGTTGTCGTGGCTTATGAAAGGGAATGAGGTAACTGTTTTTAAGCGTTGTTTAGTTTCCTTTTCAATTGGCTCCAAGTACAAGGATAATGCATGGTGTGATGTTATTGCAATGGATGCTTGTCACCTTTTATTGGGAAGGCCCCGGCAGTATGACAGGAATGCTTTGCACGAGGGAAAAAAGAACACATACAGCTTCATGTTTGGTAGTACAAAGATCGTCCTTGTTCCAAGCAAAGAGGTTGATCCTAAACCTGCTAAAGGGGAGGGTTCCAACCTTTTGGCGAGGAAGTTTATGGAAGATGCAGTAGATTCAGGACTTGTCTATGTTCTGATTGGCAAGGAGGGTGCAACAAATAGTCCGATTCCAGAATCAATTAGACCGTTGGTTGAGGAGTTTTGGGATGTGTTTCCCAATGATTTGCCTGAAGAGTTGCCACATTTGCGTGACATACAACATCAGATTGACTTGGTTCCGGGTTCAAATTTACCTAATCGGCCACATTTCGAATGAGTCCGAAGGAGCATGAGGAGCTTCGGCAACAAGTCGAAGCATTGTTATTAAAGGGCCATATTCGAGAGAGTCTCAGCCCGTGCGCAGTGCCTGCATTGCTCACACCGAAGAAGGATGGTACATGGCGTATGTGCATGGACAGTCGTGCAATCAACAAGATAATGGTGCGGTACCGGTTTCCGATACCCCGACTTGATGATCTGTTGGATCAGCTTAGTGGGGCAAAGGTGTTTAGTAAGCTGGACCTCAAAAGCGGTTATCATCAGATTCGAATTCGTCCAGGCGACGAGTGGAAGACGGCTTTCAAGACTTGTGAGGGCTTATATGAGTGGCTGGTCATGCCATTCGGATTGTCCAACGCCCCCAGCACTTTCATGAGGGTTATGAACCAGATTTTCAGGCCTTTGATTGGTCAATTTGTTGTGGTCTATTTCGATGATATCCTTGTCTATAGCGCTAACATGGAAGAGCACCTACATCACTTGCGAGAGGTCTTTGCAATATTGCACCTAGATAAGTTCTTTGCTGCCATGCCTAAATGCTCTTTCATGACTGATAGTGTCTTATTTTTGGGGTATATGGTGTCAAAAGATGGGTTGTCCGTGGATGGGTCCAAAGTAGAAGCTGTCAAGAATTGGCCCATCCCAACTAGTGTTCATGAAGTTCGGAGTTTTCATGGGCTTGTATCCTTTTACCACCGTTTTATTCCAAATTTCAGTACTATTATGGCACCAATAACTGATTGCATGAAATTGGGAAGGTTCGAATGGACGGATGCAACAACACTAGCCTTCGAAAAGGATTAAGCAGAAATTTATTACAGCCCCGGTGCTTACTTTACCGGATTTCTCCCAGCCATTCGAGTTGCATTGTGATGCATCTAAAGTGGGGATAGGAGTTGTTTTAAGCCAACATGGTATACCGGTAGCTTACTTCAGGGAGAAGTTGGGTGACTCAAAGTTAAATTACAGCACGTATGATATCGAGTTCTTCGCCATTGTTCGAGCTCTTAAGCATTGGAAATCATACTTGGCATATAATGAGTTCATCTTGTATTCTGACCATGATGCTTTGAAGCATATTAATAGTCAGGAGAAGCTCTCTTCGAGGCATGCTACATGGGCCGCATATATTTAGCAATTTACCTTTGTTATAAAGCATAAGTCTGGTGCTTTAAACAAGGTAGTCGATGCTCTTAGTCGGCGAACACATCTCTTGGTCACCATGCGAGCTAAGGTATTGGGTTTTGATTTGTTTCGTGAATTATTGCCAAGTGATCCTTATTTTGGGCCGATTATGAAAGATGTAGAGGCTGGAAATCGAGCAGATTATCAGATGCATGATGGATTTCTATTCAAAGGCAATCAGCTGTGTGTGCCGGCGAGTAGTTTACGCCTCAAAATCATAAAGGAGCTGCATGAGGAGGGACACTGATGAGCACCCAATATTGTAGATATTTGGTGCGACTAGTCCCTTTGTATGTCATTTTATCTTGCGTTTATTTAGCTTTTATAGTGATTTTGCGCGTAAGGTTATCTGTTGAGCGTTTCAGGTAATACGCGAATAAGAGAGTTTGTTTTGGTGTTTTGAACAACCCTTGAAGGCAAGCGAGTAGGCGGGACCTCGAAGAATTCAGCCGTCGGGGTTTAAAGATGAAGAACCGTAGTGGCCAAAGCGTGCCATGGGCCGTCGGGTGTCAAAACAAAGCCCAAGAGTTGGAATGCCAGGAAGCAGAACCGTATTGATCGTTTTTGAGCATTATTAATACGAGCTTAATGACCCGACCTTGCGGCCATCGATCGTTTTGAGTATTGATACGCTTCAAACAGAAGCGAATCCAAGCGGTAGTGTCGATCACGATTTTAAAGCGTGTCGATCACGGTTAATCTGAGGTAATTTTGGAATCACGACCAAAAACAGAACCGTATCGATACGGTTTTCGGAGTATCGATACGGAAGGCTTACCGACTTACTTTTTGTTAGATTTTAACTTTCCAAAAGTGGTAATTTTCCACTTTTTGGATATTTGTCTGATATTTTGGAGGAGAGAGAGAGAGACCCTTCTGTATAAATACCTATCTCTCTCTCCCTCCTTGACTATCTAGCTCATTAGTGTTTAGGTTTTTACTCCATTAATGTTATTTCAAGCTTTTCAAGTGTAATTGCTCAAGAACTTCTTAAGGTATTCTCGTTCCTTTAAATTCTTTGAGTATTAAAGTTGTTTGTAATCGTTGGATCTTTAAGTAAATCAAGTTTATTTCAACTTTTATCGGTTAAACATGTTTTCCAATTCTACTATGCTTTCTAGTCTTCCCATGATGCGTGAGTAGTCGTTAAGGCTTGGCCGTGGGGCGATTACCGCCTCGTGACTTATGTTAATCTTGCTCTTCTCAACTCCTAGCTAGGAGTGTAGTATGAAAAATAAGTCTAATTCACCTTTATGTAACAAAACTTGACGATGTTAACCTCCGGTGATTGTATGCTTGTACATATGGTTCCGTGAGCTATGTCTCGCCTTGTGTTTGCCAAAAGAACAAAGGAATTAGCTTGTTTTCCATATTAAATTTCTAGTCTTTTACTGATTTCAAAGCTAAATCTTCCGGTTGATAGCCTAAGCCGTGCGATTCAACTGTGATCTCGTTGAGAATGGCTCGATAGCCTAAGTTACGGGCGTTAAAAGTTCCATTGCCATGCCGCTTGTTTAATCTAGTCAAAACCGCTTTTCTAGTCATTTTCTTAAGTGTTTATTACCACTCAAAGCAAAACCTAGTTGGCCGTCTTAAACGCCGCAAACCCATACTTCTAAAAATCCCAGCAAGCTGTAAAGATCTCTCCGTGGGAACGATTCCGGACTTCCGGTATCTATGCTGACAGCGACTTAGCCCTACGCTCGGGGTAATTCAACCTCTGTTGGAAGGCAAGGTTGTGGTCGAAGCATATTTTGGCGCCGTTGCCGGGGATTTTCTTATTCTAGCTTATTGGGAGGTTCGACAAACCACTGTAAGTATTCCGTTTATTTGTTTTTACTTTGTGCATTGCATACTCGGCCTAGCGGATACCTCTAACTGAGCCACCCATTCGACTTGAGGTTTAACGAAGCTAGTTTGAGTATCAAGTGCCTTTTCTTTTCCTTTATTGTTGAGCATATATCGAGGCGGCGGCATAGCCCCTCCAGTCTGTTTGTCTTATTGCAGGGCGGTTACTTAGCTCTTTAGTTGCTTAAAACGCCAGTTCATGCTTGTGGTTTATCGAGGGCCTCGGATTTATCGTAGTCCTCGCTCCAACCGTCTGCATCGTTCTAGTTCTCTGCCTAGCATCAGACACAGCACTCTGCGATCTTATTCTCCACCAAGTAGCTATTCTCGGCCATACTCTCCATCAAGAATATCAATGGCGGATGAGGAAGTTCCTCCGGTTAGGACTCTCAATGATTATTTGAATCCGGAGCGTGTCACTCAACGGTCTCCAATAGTCTTTCCACGCCCCACCACCGTTGCAAATACCTTCATTTTCAAATCGGATTATCATCGGTGCATTCCTTTCTTCCATGGTATGGAGCGTGAGGATCCGTACCAACATATCCAAACTTTTGAGGAAACCCTCCAATCATTTGTTACTGTGGATGCACATCTTAACCAAGCAAGATTGCGGTTGTTCCCGTTTACTTTGAAGGATAAGGCTAAGACATGGTTCCACTTGTTAAAGCCCCAATCATTGACCACATGGGAGGAGGTTCAAGATGCATTCCATAAGAAGTTTTTTCCGGCCAGCCGAACAAAGCTCTTAATGGATCAAATCCAGACTTTTAAGCAACGGGACGGAGAAGCTTTCCACCAATATGTGGAACGTTACAAGGATTTACTTGCGGCGGTTCCTCATCACAACTTTGCCTTGTATCAGCTTATTCACTACTTCCATTTGGGGTGCTCGCAGCAAAGTAAGCAGTTGCTTGATACTATGTGCACCGGTGGGTTCATGAATAAGTCTCCCGATGATGGATGGGATTATATTGACGAGGTAGCCAAGAAGTCATTAACTTGGAGTTTCGAGGATGCCGGGGATAGAGCGATGGCGAACCAAGGTCCCGGAGGCTCCGGGAAGTTCTCCATTAATGAGCATCAGGCAATGGAGACACGGATGGAACAATTGGCGAAGAAATTGGAGAATTTGGAATTAAAGGGGGTGAAAGAGGTTGAAGTAGTGAGTGCGGTGGAGGAGCGTTGTGTTATTTGCGAAACGACGGGTCATTCAACCGATAACTGTGCAACTATTCCCACCTTTAGGCAGCACTACATCAACCTCAACCTTCCGATTGTAGAAGTTAGTGCGGTGAATCAGAGATTTGAGTCTTTTCCCCAAAACTTCAACCAAAGCCAAAGACAGCATCCGGATTCCGTTGGAACAATCAGATTGAGGGCGGACCATCTCAAGCTACCTCCTCTACTCAAATGCAATCATGGCGGCCTTTTCAGAGCCAAGGGCAGCCTCGTTTTTCCCAAGGACCGCCAGGATTCGGCCCATCGGGCCCGTTTCAAGGATCTAACCAATTTCAACCCCCGCCGAGGCGATCTTTGGAGGATACTTTGCAATCTTTCATGCAATCTCAATCTAATTACAATGAGGGCAACACTCAAATGATGGGGGAATTGAAAAATCAAATGGGAAAGTTAACCACATCTATTGGGCTTCTACAGCAAGAAAGAGGTAAATTTCCTACACAGCCAGTAGCCAACCCACAAGGTCAACTTCTCATTGGCACTTCTTCGGTATCTCCGCCTGAGCAAGCTCAAGCAATCATCACTCTGAGGAGTGGCAAGGCCGTTGACAACCGGGTAGTTATGCCGTCGGGTACATCTCCTATCGTGCCATCATCACCGTCAGCAAGCTCTCCTTCACCGGATGTTAGTATCGAGCAAGACATTGAGGAAGACGGGGAATCTCCCGTGCAAGTTTCAAAGGAAGCCGAAACTGATCCGAAACCATAAGTGTCTCCCGTTCCGGTACCTTATCCTTCACGGTTGAAAAAGTCGGTTAATCCATCCAAGCAGGCTGATATACTTGATGTCTTTAAGCAGGTCAATGTTAACATTCCTTTGTTAGATGCCATCAAGCAAATTCCCGCCTATGCCAAGTTTTTGAAGGATTTATGTACTCAGAAGCGCAAACTCAGTGTGAATCATAATGTACTCCTTACCGAGGAAGCCAGCCAAGTCATTCATACAAGCCTTGCTCCGAAGTACAAAGACCCGGGGTGTCCTACAATTTCGGTGAACATTGGGGGTACGAGGGTGGAGCAAGCTTTGTTGGATCTGGGAGCTAGTGTGAATTTGCTACCATTCTCGGTATACCAAGAACTCGGTTTGGGGGAGTTGAAACCCACACGGGTTACTCTTCAATTGGCGGATAGAAGTGTTCGCATTCCTCGTGGGGTGGTGGAGGACGTGTTGGTCCAGGTTGGGCAATTTGTTTTTCCGGTGGATTTTGTGGTACTAGATACTTGCCCGTCGTTGACATCACCGTTATCTACTCCCGTTATCCTTGGTCGGCCGTTCTTAGCAACATCGAATGCCAATATCAATTGTCGGGATGGACTAGTGAAATTGTCATTCGGTAATATGAAAATGGAGGTCAATATGTTCCATGTCGGGGCACAAATGGGTGATGATGACGATTGTCAAAACGTTAGCCTTGTGGATACGTTGGTGCAGGAGCATGTAGACGAATTTCTGTCTAAGGACTCGTTGGAGTTAGCTCTTACCTCGAAAGAGGCTGCTTTCCTTGAATCCGAAGAATTGGAATCACTCTTTGCATTGATCAATGAAGAAGCCGGTGGCGAGGAGATTTGCGGAGTTGCACCGTGGCTCCCAAAGTTTGAAGAATTGCCTCCTATTGAGCGGAAAGCACTCCCCTCTAGTGTTGAACCGCCCGTTCTTGAGTTGAAAGCGTTACCGAACACATTGAAATATGCTTTCCTTGGCGAAAACAATACCTTTCCGGTGGTCATTTCCTCTTCCCTTGAGAAATTGCAAGAGGAAGATTTGCTTGCACTTTTGCGGAGGCACACTAAAGCTATCGGATGGACTATTGCGGATATACATGGCATCTCTCCTTCCCTATGTTCTCATCATATCTATTTGAAAGAGGACGTCAAACCGTCACGACAACCTCAACGCCGGCTCAATCCAATCATGAAAGATGTGGTCCGGGCGGAAATTCTTAAGTTGCTCGATGTTGGGATTATTTACCCTATCGTCGATTCTAAGTGGGTGAGCCCTATTCAAGTAGTCCCAAAGAAGGCGGGGGTGACCGTGGTATTGAACGACAAAGGCGAGCTCGTGCCGACCCGTGTTACTACCGGGTGGCGAGTGTGCATTGATTACCGTAAGTTGAATGCAAGCACGCGTAAGGATCACTTCCCTCTTCCCTTCATTGATCAAATTCTGGAAAGAGTCGCTGGCCATGCTTTTTATTGTTTCCTTGATGGTTATTCGGGTTATAACCAAATAGAAGTGGCCTTGTCTGACTAAGAGAAAACAACGTTCACATGCCCATTCGGGACCTTTGCCTATAGACGCATGCCGTTCGGCTTGTGTAATGCTCCCGGCACCTTTTCAAGATGTATGATGGGCATTTTCAGTGATATGGTCGAGAAAATTGTGGAAGTCTTCATGGATGACTTCTCCGTGTTTGGTGACTCCTTCGAGTCGTGTCTTGACAACTTGGAGAAGGTTCTAACAAGATGTGAGGAGAAGAATTTGGTTTTGAATTGGGAGAAGTGCCATTTTATGGTCACCCAAGGGATTGTGCTCGGGCATATTGTATCAGCTAAGGGTATTGAGGTAGACAAAGCCAAGATTGACCTCATCTCCAACCTCCCTACTCCGAAGTGCGTCAAAGACATCCGATCGTTCCTTGGCCATGCTGGTTTCTATCGGCGGTTTATTAAGGACTTCAGCGCAATTTCAAGGCCGCTTTGCTACCTCCTATCCAAGGATGTACCTTTTGAGTGGACTGCCGCATGCGAGCTAGCTTTCAATAAACTCAAGGCTAGTCTCACTACACCTCCAATTGTTCAAACGCCCGATTGGAATCTTCCGTTTGAGTTGATGTGTGACGCAAGCGATTATGCCGTTGGGGCCGTTCTTGGCCAAAGGAAGGACAAGCATCCATGGGTGATTTATTATGCAAGCAAAAGTCTTAATGATGCTCAAATGAATTATTCCACTACGGAGAAAGAGCTTTTAGCCATCGTGTTTGCCTTGGACAAGTTTCGGTCCTACCTAGTTGGTGCCCCGATCACGATTTACACCGACCACTCGGCACTCAAGTATCTTTTCACCAAGCAGGATGCCAAGGCCCGTTTGATCCGGTGGATCCTTCTGTTGCAAGAGTTTGACATCACCATCAAGGATAAGAAAGGAGTTGAGAATGTAGTGGCCGATCACTTATCTCGTTTGGAGTTTGAGGATCGCACTTCGCACATACCTATTGGAGATAGCTTCCCTGATGAGCAGTTATTCGGCATATCGACAGCTCCGTGGTTTGCTGATATAGTTAACTATTTGGTTACGGGGCTGCTTCCAACGCATTGGTCTTCCCATGAGCGCCGACGGTTTCTATCGGAGGTGAAACATTTTTCTTATGATGATCCGTACTTATTCAAGTATTGTCCAGACCAGATCATCCGGCGGTGTGTACCTGATTCTGACCAACGAGGAATCTTACAATTTTGCCATACCGAAGCATGCGGCGGGCATTTCTCTGCCCGGAAGACTGCTGCCAAAATCCAACAATGTGGTTTTTATTGGCCAACCCTACACCAAGATGCATATGCCTTTTGCAAGTCTTGTGATCATTGCCAAATGTTGGGGAGTGTGACCCGAAGGAACGAAATGCCTCAAGGGAAGTTTCTTGTGGTTGAAGTCTTTGATTGTTGGGGTATTGACTTCATGGGGCCGTTTCCGATGTCGTTTGGGAATTTGTATATCCTCTTGGCTGTTGATTATGTGTCCCGATGGGTTGAAGCCATTGCCACTCGCACAAATGATCACAAGGTAGTGCTCGAGTTTCTGAAGGAGCATATTTTGTCAAGGTTTGGGGTCCCTCGTGCAATCATTAGCGATCAAGGGACTCACTTTTGCAACCGGCCATTCGCCGCCTTGATGAAGAAGTATGGCATCACGCATAAAGTCTCCACCGCATATCATCCTCAAACCAACGGTCAAGCCGAGCTTGCCAATCGTGAGGTAAAACGTATTCTTGAGAAAACCGTAAATCCCAATCGGAAGGATTGGTCTTTAAGGCTAATTGATGCTCTTTGGGCATATCGTACCGCATACAAGACTGTTTTAGGTGCTTCGCCCTATCGGCTTGTATATGGTAAGGCATGCCACCTTCCGGTGGAATTAGAGCATAAAGCGTATTGGGCAATTAAACAATTGAACTATCGTCTGCCCGACGCCGGAGTTCACCGTAAACTCCAATTGAATGAGCTTGAAGAAATTCGTAGAGATGCCTATGATAATACTAACATTTACAAGTCTAAGGTTAAGGATTTTCATGATAAGAACATTCAAAGGAAAAATTTTGAAGTAGGTCAAAAAGTCCTTCTTTATAACTCAAAGCTTCATCTTTTTCCGGGCAAGTTGCGTTCTCGTTGGATAGGTCCTTATATTGTGCATCGAATTTATCCTCATGGGGCTATTGAAGTCATGAATCCCGCGAATGAGCATATTCTTAAGGTAAACGGTCAAAGGCTTAAGCCGTTTTTGGAACATTTTCCGGTTGAGACGATTGAGGAGGAGTTGGTTGCGCCGGTGTATCCGGTTGACCTTGTTGTTTAATCCATGTTTGCACGGGGAGCGAAAGCGTAAACGCTGAACTTAATTGTTTGTCGGACCCGGCCCCCAGGTAGGGGGTACCCACCATTGACTTGGGTATTTGTAGCTTCGCACGCCGCTACTAAAAAAAGGATCGTGTGCCCAGCTCCGGTTAGTAAGGGCAATGTTTCGTTTCTTGTCCATATTTGTCTGTTTGTTTAGTTTCGGGATTTTCTCACTAAAAGATTTCATTAATGCATCATTGTTTCGGGCTTTCATTAGCCCTCTTTGTGGTAGTTTACCGTTA
The DNA here is from genome assembly GCA_025413875.1 of Rhododendron molle. Lineage (NCBI taxonomy): Eukaryota > Viridiplantae > Streptophyta > Magnoliopsida > Ericales > Ericaceae > Rhododendron > Rhododendron molle. Next base: position 46,444,535 of record CM046393.1, read on the forward strand.
ATGATCCATGCTCTCCGCAATTGTCCCTATCGGGGGCAGCTTAGGTCTTTGGGTGAGCTTTGTTTATCTTGGCTCACTTTGCTTTGATCATTGGGAACGCTGGGCTTAATTGCTTGGCAAGGTTAAGCGGTGAATTTTACTTCGGGCATGATGTAACAAATTTGACGGTCTAATATAGCCACCCGAGTCTTGCCTACCCGGTGGGACTCGGGAAGAAAAGTATGACTCGTGAGATTGCGTGAAAAATCGGGTGGTGTCTCTCTCGTTCTTTTGTATATATTTCTCTTTGTTGGAGCCCGGATAACACGAGCCGGGCGGTTCTAATGTCATTTGTCTCTTAGTAGGTAGTTCGAGCTTAAGTCTTTTGCAGGGTGAACATGCTACCACACCAGCCTTGGTGGATTGGGTCTAAAGTCGGAGTGATTGAGGCATTCAGGAGCCCTAAGCATGGGTGCGATTGCGTGTCGCGGTTGTTAGTCCAAAAAGCTTTGGCCATGTCCCTGTGTGACTAGCTGTGGTTCCGTTGGAAAGGCCGAAAGAGTGAGCCTTGGAAGCCGTTCGGATGACGAAAGGAGACGGTAACACAAAAGCCTCCAACTTGGTCGAGGTATAAGGGGGTTGACATTCCCCCGTGGGTAATCTCTTTTGTCTTTTCCCTCTCACTACTGTTGTTCTCCATGCTATGAGGACATAGCATATTTTAAGTTGGGGGGAGTGATCTATATGTTATATATATGGTTTATGAGACATGTCTCATAGTCTCATATGGTTTTAAAATTTTTACTTTTACTTGCAATCCTCCCTTGTTAGTAGGGATTTCGCATGCTAGATACTTTAAATATGCTCACTCGTGTCAATATGGCAAGAGTCATGTATCCCGTCGAATTCGATTTTGTGTTTTAATTCATGTCATTTGCATATACATGAACTTTGATGAACAAGTTGAGCCTAAAAGTAAAGTCAAGTAGTGTGCATCGCTAGAGTAGAGCTAAGTCGCTGTCAGCATAGAAGGCAAGGTTGTGGTCGAAGCATATTTTGCAACAGAGGTTGAATTACCCCGAGCGTAGGGCTAAGTCGCTGTCAGCATAGATACCGGAAGTCCGGAATCGTTCCCACGGAGAGAATCTTTACAGCTTGCTGGGATTTTTAGAAGTATGGGTTTGCGGCGTTTAAGACGGCCAACTAGGTTTTGCTTTGAGTGGTAATAAACACTTAAGAAAATGACTAGAAAAGCGGTTTTGACTAGATTAAACAAGCGGCATGGCAATGGAACTTTTAACGCCCGTAACTTAGGCTATCGAGCCATTCTCAACGAGATCACAGTTGAATCGCACGGCTTAGGCTATCAACCGGAAGATTTAGCTTTGAAATCAGTAAAAGACTAGAAATTTATTATGGAAAACAAGCTAATTCCTTTGTTCTTTTGGCAAACACAAGGCGAGACATAGCTCACGGAACCATATGTACAAGCATACAATCACCGGAGGTTAACATCGTCAAGTTTTGTTACATAAAGGTGAATTAGACTTATTTTTCATACTACACTCCTAGCTAGGAGTTGAGAAGAGCAAGATTAACATAGTCACGAGGCGGTAATCGTCCCACGGCCAAGCCTTAACGACTACTCACGCATCATGGGAAGACTAGAAAGCATAGTAGAATTGGAAAACATGTTTAACCGATAAAAGTTGAAATAAACTTGATTTACTTAAAGATCCAACGATTACAAACAACTTTAATACTCGAAGAATTAACGGAACGAGAATACCTTAAGGAGTTCTTGAGCAATTACACTTGAAAAGCTTGAAATAACATTAATGGAGTAAAAACCTAAAACACTAATGAGCTAGATATGTGCCAGATAGCAAAGGAGAGAGAGAGGGATAGGTATTTATACAAAAAGGCTCCCTCTCTCCTTCAAAATATCAGAAAATATCCAAAAAGTGGGAAATTGCCACTTTTGGAAAGTTAAAATCGGCAAAGTAAAGTAAGTTTGAGTCATCGTATCGATACTCGGAAAACCGTATTGATACGGTTCTGTTTTGCTGCATTCCAAAGTTCCCCGTAAATAACCGTATCGATATGCTTAAAAACCGTATCGATAACGCTGAAACTGGATTCCGCTGCTTTGAAGCCGATATCAATACTCAGAAAACGTGTCGATCTGGCCGAAGGCTGGGTTTCTCTCTGTTTTGAAGCCGATCAATACTCAAAAGCGTATCAATACGATTCTGCTTCTGGCATTCCAACTCTTGAGCTTTGTTTTGACACCCGGCGGCCATGGCACGCTTGGCCACTACGGTTCTTCATCTTTAAACCCCGAAGGCGAATTCTTCAAGGTCCCGCCTACTCGCTTGCCTTCAAGGGTTGTTCAAAACACCAAAACAAACTCTCTTATTCGTGTATTACTTGAAACGCTCAACGGATAACCTTACGCGCAAAATCACTATAAAAGCTAAATAAACGCAAGATAAAATGACATCAAAGGGACTAGTCGCACCAAATATCTACAATCTTGGATGCTCATCACGCCCTCCAACTTGAACTTTGCTAGTCTCTAGCAAACTAAAACAAAATATATAACTAAAACAAAATGTATTTAACTAAACTATGCAATCTTCCCGAAATTCAAGATACAAAAATTATGCTCAACTACTACAACTAGGCAAAAGTCCAAAAACACTCCTTCAAACCCGAGTACATGTAATCCACGCAAAAACATGCCATGAACTAAGACGAACAAACTATGTCATATTAGACCCGTCAAGCACACATGCACCTCAACGAGTTTCGACTCCAAAACTCACAAGGATACACTCTTATTCGACTATTCACACAATGAGATACAAGATACATCCCATGACAAGCGCTAGCGAGTAAATGCAATATGCAGAGACAAAAAGCTACGCATGCTATTAAAAGAGCGCTAAGAATGAAAGGAAAGCGAATTATTGGCAAGTATGGAAAGACTAGGAACAAATCATACTCAAAAAGCAATAAATATCAATTATGCATCAAACGGAGTTAATTAGCGTACAAAAGATCAACGGATGACTTTATTAGCTTATAACGACCTTGGATACAAAGAGAAAGGGACTACAAAAATGTAGTGGCCATATGCTAGCACGGTTCATCTACCCTTGGCCACTATCAACCCTAAACTACCCAAGGCATGGCCAAATATCGACCAAACACCAAACAAAGTTACGAAAAATAAAGAGAAATATTACCACCGACTCCACCACACATAGTTGTTATCCTCATCCGGCTCCTCATGGTATTGAGCATCGAGCTCTCCCTTTCTATCGGACTCTTTCTCATCCGGAATGTATGCTAACCCGGAGGTCACCAATCCTCTCATCATAGTATTCAACCCACTTTCGAATCCACTTTTGCTCTTTCATAGCATTTCTTTGATTTTCTTCTTTGAGGAATAGGGTCATTGGAATTGAGATTTCTAGTAAGAGAGATTGAGGGGCTAATTTTGAGGACTTTGGAGAGGGAGATGAAAATTTAGGGTTTTAGCATTTGTAGTGGGAGAGGAAAGATAGGGAATCATGTATCAATTTTTTCACCTTTTTACATCCCAACCACTTCTATTACATTCACACCACCCCCAAAACTTCCTTCAAAAATTGAAATACACTTCCACATAACCCTCCAAACATCCGGTTACCTAGGTTTGAATAATGGAAGAGACTCGGACTATGGTTCAAAATAAGGACAAGGTGACTCTTATGTGGTTTAATCATACAAAAATGCCTTGAATCATTTCCTAAGTACGCCAACAACTCCAATAAGATGCATGAAAGATATATACACTACTCAAGCATGAACAAAAGATATTATTTACGCAAATGCGAGAAATTAGAACAAAAAGCATGGGATACTTAAGAAATGAATCTCTACTCTAGCGATGCACCCTACTTGACTTGACTTTTAGGCTCAACTTGTTCATCAATGTTCATGTATATGCAAATGACATGGATTGAAACACACAACCAAATTCAACGGGATACATGACTCTTGCCATATTGACACAATTGAGCATATTTAAAGTATCTAGCATGCGAAATCCCTACTAACAAGGGAGGATTGCAAGTAAAAGTAAAAATTTTAAAACCATATGAGACTATGAGACATGTCTCATAAACCATATATATAACATATAGATCAGACACGTTGGTAGAGACAAGACGGTTCAGCTTGTAGGAGACTCTTACTATTGGCCTACAATGCGCAAAGAGATTACAAGGTTTATTGAGGGTTGTCGAGTTTGTCAAGTTTCCAAGGGAATGGCGACCAATGCAGGCTTATACATGCCATTGCCTATACCGAATCAGCCATGGGCCAACGTTAGTATGGATTTTATCCGGGGATTGCCAAGAACGCAGAAACGGAATGATTCTATCTTTGTTGTGGTGGATCGGTTCTCAAAAATGGCACACTTTATTGCCTGCAAGAAGACTACTGATGCTGTTAATGTCGCCCAACTCTATTTCCGTGAGGTTTATCGTTTGCATGGGCTGCCCCAATCTATTGTCTCCGATAGGGACACATGATTCCTTAGTCACTTTTGGTGCTCTCTGTGGAAGTTGGCCAACACAAAACTTGATTTCAGCACTACATATCATCCGCATACTGACGGTCAGACCGAGGTGGTTAATCGCTCTGTGGGTAATCTGCTTCGTAGCCTTGTGGGTGATCATCTCAAGTCTTGGGACCAGCGGTTGTATCAAGCTGAGTTCGCCTACAATCGCTCGGTCAATCGCAGCTCTGGGTTTAGTCCCTTCTTTGTTACATATGGATTTAATCCTCGAGTGCCCCTTGACTTGGCTCTTGTTCCGGATTTGAAGCGTCCCAATGGTAAAGCGGAGGATCTGATTTCAGGTTTGCAAGCGGTTCACAAGATGACTGTAAAACACTTGGAAGAATCTTCTGCAAAGTATAAGGAAGCTGCCGACAAAAAGCGTCGTGCCATGGAATTTGAAGTGGGTGACTTTGTGTGGGCTGTTTTGACGAAGGATCGCTTCCCAGCAGGTGAGTAAAACAAGCTTGCAGCTCGAAAGATTGGACCGTTGGAGATCCTTGAGAAAATTAACCCAATGCATACAAGTTAAAGCTTCCAAGTCACATCCGCTACGTTCAATGTCAAACATCTCATTCCATATCAAGGTGATAGTTTCGATGAGGAGTCTGCGAATTCGAGGGCGAATTCTCTCCAACCTGGGGAGGATGATGTAGACTTGATTGCATGTGCATACATGGATCAGAATGAGAGACAAAGGGCAAAGTAGTCATAAGATTTCGGTGGATTTTCTAGAATTGGAATATTCTTGAAATCCTCTAAATCTCCATATAGTTTCCATGATAAGAATGATCTAATTTGCTAGTATCTTTTATTTCCATTATAGGAAGGATTTGATTTGCTAGTATCTTTTAATTAGGAAGTTTCTTTTTTTTAGGAAGTATTACCTTTTATTAATTTCCTAATATGTTTAGGTTCTAGTAGCCTATAAATAAACACTGTAAGCCTTAGGGCAAATCAGTTGATTAATAAAATTCTAGCTTTGCTTGAGAAGAGAGAGTATCTCTTGTTCTTTTGGTTGTTCTTTATTGCGTGAGTTATTCTTTGCTTTTACGCTGCGTCACCACCCGTTGGTTCAAAAGTTGATTACGAAGGCCGTGCTGTACATTTTGCTTGGAAAGGTATATGCATCTCATGTGCATTTAGCTTAATATTTTTCCATGCATCATTAAAGGTTTTCAATGTCTTAATCTTTTATGAAATATCATGTATGCATTAACCTTATATTATTGGCCTTGTTTTATTTGAAAGAAAATTTTGTCTAAGGCCTCTTTTTAGTGCTTGCGCCTTAGCAGCACATTATCAGTCTAAGGCCCTTGCACGCGTGTTAAGAGCGCCTTAGTAGTGCCTTAGCGGACTAAGGCCCTTGTGCGTGTGCTAAGAGCGCTTTAACAGGGCACTACCGGATTTTTTCTTGCTTGGTCATATATAAGCTTGTTCTTCATTGTTCTAGGGTAAGAGAGATAGAGATAGCCTACTTTAGAGAGAGAAAACATTATCTCCTTTACTCTTGTGTCTTCATTTGCATTTGGATGAGTTGAATCTAACATTCAATCATCTTTGTTCAATCTAGAGAAATACTTTGATAATCCATGTATTCTCTCTAGATTGATTCTTTTTTGCATAAAAACCTTCATTTCATAAAATCCATACATTCATGCCTATGATACTACTTGGCCGGATGATACCGGAGCTGTGGTGAACGGAGATCGAGGCGTTGGACTCGTGGTGCTATGGGATCAAGAAGGAGTTCGGGGAGCTACATCAAAGTGGTCGAGTTAGGATAAGCTTTTAGGGTAAAGTTGTTATTCCTCTCTTAGCACTTTGTAAATCTTTTGATCTATAGCAATTTTGGTAGTTAGGCCGTGGTTTTATGCTTAGGGTGTGATTGACCCTAAGTAGTTTCCACGTATATCTTTGTGTTTGCGTTCTTTAGATTAATTGCTCCTTAACCTATATTATTAATTTGGATAGCTTTGGCATGGAGTTTGGATAGTAGCTTAAATTGTTGGTTGCTTTAAATTTAAATAAGTCGTCCTATTCACCCCCCTCTAGGACTTTATAGCGCATTAGACTATTTCAACACCTAAACTATTGAGAAGTTATTCAATTAACCTCATTCCGTCTAAATTCGTCAAATTGATAACGGAAAGGCTGAGTTGGACTAATGGTTCGGCAAAATAATTAAGTTTCTCTCTACTTTTGTCTCTCTCACAATGACAACCACCTTTTTTTCTTCTTCCTTCTCTTCGGTCCCCCTCCCTCCCCTCCACTCCCCTCCCCAAACCCTAACCAATTGACGTCTGTTATCAATTTTTGATGGTTAATTCTAATTATAAAAATTTGTTGGCTGAGATGATTTGCTCTTGCTCGTCTTCCACAGAAGCGTGGCGCCTCTACCACTAACCCAGTGGCGTAGGTGCTAGAGCTCCAGAAGCACTTTGCTTAGCTCATCCATCGAGTCATCCCTGGGCTAACTTTTTTACCCCGAAATCAAGCTATGGACTTCCTCGTGTTGTTGACATATTTCTTCTCCGTTGCTATGTTGTCGGGTTATTTTTTGGTGTGAATTATATATGCCAAATCTTTTAACATACATGTAGCTAGAGGTGTCAAACGGGTCGTGTCGACCCACGACACGACCAGTTTGACACGGACACGGTGTGACACGGGACACGAAAAAGACACGGTATGGCCGGACACGACACGATACGGACACGGTATAGTTGGGCACGGACACGGCACGAACATGAAAGCGAGCAGACACGACACGGTATTTGCTGACACGTGACACGGCAAGGACACGAAAGTAAGGATACACGACACGGTTCGAGTATGATCTCGACACGGCACGACACGGCACGAGCCTGAGCCGGCACGACACGGACACGATACGGTTGAGGGCACGGGCACGACACGGGCACGGTAATGAGCAGACACGACACGGGCACGGTAATGAGCAGACACGACACGGGCACGGCACGATTGTGTTGCACGACACGACACGGGAACGACACGACACGGGGCACGGGCACGACACGACACGGGCACAACACGGCACGGGACACGGGCACGGCACGGCACGGTTACAAGCCTTTATTAAATGAAATTTCAAGAAAAATGATGATGAAATTTAGTAATATTTTAAAAATAAATAGCAAGATATAGAAAATAAAAAATAATGTTATTAAAATAATTTCAAAAATAATGTTACTAAACAATTAATTTTAATAAGATATAAAAAATCAAATTATCAAAGCCGTCATTTGCAACATGCAAGTCATGTAAAAAATGGTTTGACGACGTCGATCACTCGATTATGTATTTAATAAATGAAGGAGTAGCTATTTATTCCTAAATCCTATTGAATTTCTCATCAAATTTTACCATAGATGATTTTAAAAAAACAAAATGGATTCATTTTATTAATAAATTTTTGAAAATAATTTGATTAAACCAAATTTCCAAAAAATAGAAGGAAACATTTGCCACCAAACACACACTTATCAATGCACACATTAAACTGGATCAAGCACTTGTAATTTGTAAGAATGAATTGAACGATTACAACAAAAAAATTGTATTTTTTAAATACAGTCTCCCTCTTATTATTTTCAAAATAATTTGACAACGGAAAAAATAATTTGATTAAATGAAATTTCAAAAAAAAGTGATAAAAAATATAATTTTAATTTTTGTTGAAGAAAATTTTGACTAATTAATTGTAGAAGGAATTAAAAATGAATTTTAGTATTTAAAAATAAATAGTGACATATTAAAAAGTAATAATTAATTTTATTAAAAATTAAACCATTAAATTTATTACAATAAATTTAAAATTTTGAAATAATTTTATTAAATGAGATTTTAATGTGTTTAAAATGTATTTAAAGTCAAACATATTGAAATTTCAAAGAGATCTCGCTCCGTGCATGATATTGATTCTTTAATTCTCATGGTTCGTGATTGAATTTTGATGATCGGGACCGTTGAAAGTTTTTAAAAGGTGCTTTCCAGGGGCTACATAAGAAATTGGAGAAAAAATTAATGAAAATGGCTCGATTCAAGCAATTTTCAATAAAAAAACTATACTTTTCTAACTTTTTTGCAATTGCGATAAAGGGGTTTCTTATAGCCGATCGAGCCAAAAATTTGTACAAATCATTTATTAAACAAGCACAACAACATCAACGATATGGATCGTCGTGATCTTTTATTGGTAGTTTAGTCACTATACATTGAATAAATGCACGAGATTCGGTTTAATATTAATTACATTCCGATGAAGGCACTAAGTAAAATCGATCGGCCCAATTTTTTACGTGAATGATGTAATCAATATCCATAATCAAATCAACGGTTTAGATTGATCGTTATTAAAAAAAATCAATAATAAGTATTAGAATCTATACGTTTAACTTATTCTAAATGAAACTATATCTTATGCTATAGTTGAATATACAGTAGCCATCAGACCGCGACAAAATTACGACGATCGAGACCGTTGATTTGATCACGCATGTTGATTACATCATTCGTATAAAAAATTGTATTGATTGAGTTTATGTAGCGCCCTCATCGGGATGCAAATTTTATAAACCAAACGTATTGCATTTATTCAATATAAATTAACCATACTGCCGATACACAATAACAACGATCCATATCATTGATGTTGTTGTGCTTGTATAATAAACAATACGTTCAAAATTTGGGCTCGATCGGGTATAAGAAACCCTTCCATCGCATTGCTACTTTATTACGAAAATGCTATTTCTCATCCGATCAACTCTTTAATGAACACATGATTAACATGTATGAATGATCTGAATCGTTCAAATGACAAAATTATTCAAATTCTTTTGATTTTATTAGGTATTTTCTCCGGAAACCATTTTCGTGCACTGTAATTTCGATAAGGCGAACATCCATAAATTGTTCAAAATAAACAATTTCAAACAAAAAAATAAAAATAAAAAGGAAAAATAAAGGGCCGGTGAGATGTAATAAAGAAGGGCATGAGGGGTATTATTGTATTTGTGTGTAGCCGTTTGGGGGTATTTTGGTCTTTTCGGATTCTAGGGCACCACCGCTGCACCGCAGCACATATATAGTAGAGGTCGGTGACTGTGTGTCTTCTTCACACTTCACAGATCTCAAAAATCAAAAGCTCAGTCATTGAGTCATTCTCATCTCTCTCTCTCTCTCTCGCTCTCTCTGTCTCTCCGACTCTCTCATAGCTCAGTGAGAGCATCTCCAGCAAACTCGCTTGGAGCTCCGGCGAGATCTAACTGGCAAGAAAACGTCCACTTTTCCGTTCCCAGCAGCCTCGGCTGGGCCTCGCCAGTCAAGCCCCTCGCTCGACCACCTCGCCCAACCCAGCGAGTACGGAAGGCTCGCTTCAGCCCCCTCCCTGAAAACAGATCGGCGACGGCCTCCGACAAGTCAGATCTGCTTGCGCCGGCGAAGGTAAAAACAGTCGCCTTCCTCTCTCTCTCTCTCTCTCTCTCTCACTGATATGGCTGTTGTTATGGTCGTCGCCGTCATCGGCTGTCGTCGCCGTTGTAGGCTGTGGCCAGATCCGAGCAAAACCCTTGCCCTTCTAGTTTTTAGTGTGCTCTCTGGGTTTGTTGATTTGTGAGCAGAGAGAGAGAGAGAGAGAGAGAGGTGGGTATGGCAGGTGGTGGTTGCTATGGAGGTGCCAGAGATGGTGGTGGCGGTGAAGAGGCGAAGAAGACGCCATCGTCCGCCATCTCTGTTTTTTTTTTTTTTTTTGTATTAAAAAAATGTTTTTAATATGTTGTATATAAAGAATAGATATATTGTGTAGTAAAGTTTTAGTGGGATTTGACTGGCCTAAGCTATATTGTCGATTTGGTTTCAGTCCGCCTGTCTTCCTTAATGCTCTTTATCTGAATACAGGAACAGGGTGTAAATGGACCCGGACAATATCCATATGGATTTTGCCATAGCACAATCTTACTCTGAGTCTTCTGATGAGGGTCATGAAGCACATGCAAGTGGAAACAGTGTTGGTGAAGGTGCTTCCAACAGTGTTCCAGCGAATCCAGCCTCTACTTCTATAGGTAGTCGAGGTAAAAAAAGGGCAAAAAGGACTAACACATCTTGGGTGTGGAATCATATGTCTAAACGTAAAAATGTGATTAATGTTAAGGGCGTAAACATAGGAAATAGATCATGCTGCAATTATTGTGATAAGAATTATTCTCCTGATAGTAATTATGGCACTGGTAGTATGATAAAACACCTCACTAAACATCATCAAGATAAAATTGAAAACGAACACTGTAAAGATTTCTCTAATTTTATATACTCGAAAGCTGAAATGAGAAAGGGGTTAGCCCGTTATGTAGCTGCAGCAGAGCAACCCTTTACTTTTGGTGATGATGTTAGGTTTGAACATTTTGTCCGACAAAAACTTAATCCTGTTTTTAAAAAAGTTTCTAGAAATACAACTAGAGCTGATACGCTTGCTGAATTTAAACTTGATAAAGAACAGTTTATAAATGAAGAAATTGCTGGATTTCCTCGTGGTACTTCTGTGTCTTTTACTTCTGATATGTGGAGTGGTGGAAATAATCGTGGTTACATGGCCTTGACTGCTCACTATATAGACTCTAGTTGGAAATTGAATAAAAGGATTATTGCTTTCCGTTTAGTGGAGTATCCTCATAATAGCACTACTATTTTTCAAACTGTGTACGGTGTTTTTACGGAGTACAATCTTGCTGATAAAGTTTTTAGCATTACTTTTGATAACCATTCTGCTAATACTGCTTCTATTGATATGTTCTTGGATAATTTAAGTCCTATTCATGGTGGTAAGTTATTCCATATGCGATGTGTGTGTCATATCATTAACTTGGTAGTGCAAGATGGTTTGAAAACAATTTCTCTAGAGTTGTCGAAAATTAAAGATGCTATTCATTTTATTACTTCCTCCCCATCTAGGCAACAAGAGTTTGATGCGTTTTGTGCAAGTTTGAGTCTTAAACCAAAAGTTTTTAATATTGATATTAGAACTCGTTGGAATTCGACATACATTATGTTAAAATCTTGTAAAAACTATTACAAGGCAATATCTGATTTTGTTAATCCTAGGTTCGGTGGTGGCTTTTTGTTAAGTATAGCGGATTGGAACCTTGCATTTGAGTTTATGAAGTTTTTGAAAGTATTTTATACTGCTACGTGTGCTTGTTCGGGTGTTCGTTATCCTACTTCTTGTATTGTGCTTCACCAATTGTTTAATATCAGTGTCTTTTTTCGTAGCTATAGATTGCGAGAAAATTTTGTAGGTCCTTTGGTGAATATGGAAGACAAATTCAAAAAATATTTTGAACTAATGCCAAAAATTTTTGTTTTTGCTGCTGTTATGGACCCAAAGATTAAATTGTGTGGTGTTGACAAGCTTTTGAAAGGGCTTTCTAATAATATGGGTGTTTTATTTTATTCGATCGCAACTGTGAAAAAGGATTTGATTGATTTATATGATTTATATGAGTCTAAGTATGCATCCACTAATGTTGCAAGTACTTGTCCGGATCCATGTTTACCACGTCCAAGTGTTGATGACCCAGGTTGGAGTTTGATGTCAGATGATGCTTCTGATATTTTTGATTTTGATACTGATACTGCTGATACCTCTGCTCGGTCTGAACTTTCTATATATTTAGAGACAGAACGTATTAAGATAACCAACAACCAACAAAACTTTGATATATTAAGCTGGTGGCAACAACATGCTCCAACATTTCCTGTTCTTAACATAATGGCACGTGATCTATTAACCCCTCCTGTTTCTTCAGTGCCATCCGAATCGGGCTTTTAGTGCAGGTGAAAGAGTGTTGGATGATAAGCGCATGAGACTAGCTCCAGATATTCTGGATTGTCTGATGTGCTTGAAAGATTGGGAGGATACACGTCTTGGAATTCATCCACGCGCAGCCAAAGATGAGTTACGAGACTATTTTGCAGACTCGGACATAGATGATGAGTAATATTGCTGTATTTGGTTTCAGTTTTCTGCATTTAGTTGGTAAATTTGATGCCAATTGTTGGGGTTGTGTTGGCACTTGGCTGCATTTGTGTTGGCTGCCTTTGGTTTCAGTTTTCTGCATTGGTTTCATTTGGAGATGCATTACTGCTGCTATTGGTAGTGTGTTAGCTGCTGGGGTTTCGTTTTGCTTCATTTGGTTTCAGTTTTCTGCATTTGGTTTCCTTAAATAAACCTTGCATTTGAGTTTTTCGGGCTTTTTGTATGCAGTTTTAGGTAGTTTGAGTTGCCTTCTAGGGAATTTGAGAGGGGTGAGTGTGTGTGTTTGTGTGTGTGTGTTACTAAATTCTCAAAAAAGAGTAACCAAATAACCATTAAACTGTAAGCAAAAGCCCAGTTTGAGCTGAAGTGTGATTGTGTTGCAACTTATGAAGACCTTAACGGGAACTTAATGTTGCCATGATCCATTTTAGTTTTTGGCTATGATGATAAAAAAAAAAAACCTAATATCTGAGCCGAGACTTGCCAAATGCAGCAGAAAACTGAAACCAAATGCAGCCAACCATGTCCCAAGGCTATGATGTTTTTCTGAGCCAAATCTTGTCCTAGGCTATGATGTTTTTTTGAGCCAAACCTGCATACAATGTGAACCAAAATCTGCACATAAACTGAACTTAATTCTGCACTGCTTGTGTTATCTGTTTGGGTGCCTATGATGAAATCTTTCTGAGGCAGAAACTGTAAGGATTTGGCCTCTTTTTGTGGCTTATCTGAGGCAGAAACTGAAATCTTGTGTTATCTGTTTTGGTTCAGATTCTGTGCAGGTTCTGGTTCAGTTTCTGTGCAGGTTTTGGTTCACATTGTATGCAGGTTTTTGGTTAAGTTACTGTGTGTGTGTGTGGCTGTGGTATGTGCAGTCCAGATGGAGTTGTATGTGGAGGCTATGGTTTTGTAACTGCAGTCCAGATGGAGTTGTATGTGCAGTCCAGATGGAGTTGTTGTGTGTGTGTGGCTGCTAGGAAACATTCCATAAAACAAGGCTATGGTTTTGTAAAATGCTCCATTTTTTGTGGCTATGATGAATTTTGTGAATAAGACACATTTGGCACTTAGGCGGGGTAACATTAGACGGCCAATTGGCAACTAATGTAGCAGCCTTCAAGTGCTTCGAAATGGTGTCACTCTGAGCCAAATCTTTAGTAGTTGACAACATTAGACAACCATGTATTACCAGTTGGCAGTTTTTTGCACTTAGCCTTGTTTGTAAGCATGCATAACATTGTGCTCTAAAACTGCAGTGCTTGGTTCAGTTTGTTGGTTCAGTTTCTGCTTTAAAACTGCAGAACTTGGTTATGTTGGGTTAAATCTGCAGGTTTTGGCCACTTTGGGTAGGTTAAAGCTGCAGATTTTAGCCACTGGGTTTATGTGTCTATGTGTGTGTGTGTGTGTGTGTGTGTGTCTGGCCTTGATGAACAACAGACCTGCACATAAACTGAACCAAAACCTGCACTGCTTCTGTTATCTATTTGGGTGCCTATGATGAAATCTTTCTGAGGCAGAAAGTGTAAGGAGTTGGCCTCTTTTTGTGGGTTAAACCTGCAGATTTCCACCTTTTTAAATGCAGGCAGGTTTTGGTTTAGATTGTGTGCAGGTTTTCGTTCAGATTATGTGCAGGTTGTGGTTTAGTTTCTGTGCAGGTTTTGGTTCAGATTTTGTGCAGGTTCTGGTTCACTTTCTATGCAGGTTTTGGATTCAGGTTCTGTGTTGTGTGTGTGTGTGTGGCTGTGGTATGAGTTCTGAACTGACAGATGAGTTCACGGAAATGAGTTCTAAACTGACAGATGCGCTGGACGTGTAAATGGACATATATTCAATCAAGTATGATCTCATTGCCAACTCTACCAAATATGGTAAGCTCATCAATATGTTGCCTTCTTCCTTCTTTCCAATGAGCAATTTCTTTCTCGCCTTTTCTTTTTCTGTTACCATAATAAGATGGACTAACTGTATCCATGTTTGATGACATGCCAAGGATAGGCTGGATAGCTACTACACTTGAATATCATGCATCTGAGTTCTTAACCAAAAATCCAGATTTGAATAATTGTAAACAAAGAAATGAAATATTTAGCTTGGTGGATACCTCTAACCTGGTTTTATGCCAAACCTGAGGTGTAACGAAGCCAGGCTAAATATTGAGTTTGTTTTTTGTTTGTATAGTTAGTTTTATTTGATTGTAACGAAGCCAGGCTAAAAAAGATATTTTTGGGGAAAATACTGAAAAGGTTTTGAGGTTTTCCATTTCCCTCCTTTCTTTCAGAAAGAAACTCTTGGTGAACCTCTAGGAGATTTCAGATTTCTTATAAACACTTGGGTACTGCCAATTGGTGTCATGTTTCCTGTTATTAATTTTTCCATTTTTTGAGTGAGTGTTTTCCTTTATCTTTTTTCTCCTTTTATGCTCTTGAGCCATTTTCAGCTGTACAATTTAGTTTTGTTGCTTCTGCTTCTCTGATGAGAGCCTTACCCATTCAATAAGGGAGTGAAGTGGCTGTTGATCCTACCTTTCTGTTGTAATTATTCGTCAGTTCATCTAATAGATTTAATTCATAGGTTCCAACATGGAGCCCACTTGTACTGAAGGCTGTGCCGAATGCTGCACAGGTGGCAGCATGTAGGTTTGGCAGATCTGTTCGTTTGATGAGGAACATATGCATGTGGAACAAGATTATTGCATTGCCTGTTCTCGAGAGGCTTGTTCTTGATGACCTTTTGAGTGGAAAAGTTCTTCCTCATCTACGAAGCATCCAATCAAATGTTCATGATGAAGTCACGAGAACTGAAAGGGTAATTGCTTCCTTATGTGGAGTATGGGCAGGTCCAAGCGCCGCTGGGCAGCGCAGGTACATTTATTATGGTAGTTCATACTCTTGGCTTTTATAGTTAGTTGTTTATAAGTTAAGGACAGGATTGGCTACTTTTCATGCGTCGTGCAGTTATAAACTCTAGTTAATAACCGCCAGGGGTAGATCAGTTGGTTAGTGACCACACTTTAGTGGAGGTCACGTGTTCAACTTCTTAAGGCTATCTGTTTCAACAGTTTTCATGCTTGGCTTTGATTCAGTGGTCGATTGTGCATATGTAGGCCCGGGGTTTGACCCAAGACCAAGTGGGCCCCATGTTGTGAAGAGAAAAAACCTAAGCAATGATATTTGCAAATTTTAGCTTGTGCAATTAGTGCTTGAATTTGATCCTGGCTTTTATCAGTGCTCCGCCTTCTACAAGGCATCCCTCAAATTGAATGTGCACTTCCTAATCTGTTGGAGTTAGATGGTATTGATCACTGATGTTTGAGTGTTATGGAGCAACTGATTGGCAGAAAACTGGAATTTCAGTAACTCTTACAAACTAAATAGTGTTGGTGATTCATGAGCTGCTGAAATTTCAAGTTTGAGAAGTCTATTTAAGCATTATGAGGTTTATGTGTAGTGCTGTTGTTGCTGCTACACTGCTGTAGTGCTGTTGTTGCTGCTTTGTGGGCTGTTTTCATGTGGTTTCTGGGCTGTTTTTGAGGTTGTTAGGCAATGATGAAGTTTTTCCGAGCCAAATGTCATAAATTGCAATTTGCACTTACCTTGGTGGCTGTTTTTGTTGCTACTATTGTGTCGTAGCTGCTGTTGTTGCTGCTACTGCTTATTCTTCTTCCTCCACTTAGCTTGGTGGCTGTTTCCAGTTTACTTGGCTGTTTTCTGCAGTTACCATGCTTTGTGCTGTTACTTGGCTGTTTTTTGGTGGCTATGATGTGTTATAAGCTGAGCCAAGTGTGTGTGTGTGTGTTATAAACTGAGCTAGTCACAGGTTAAACCCAATAACATCATGCTAAACTCAGAAACTGCAACATGTGTGTGTTATCTTTTTTTATGGGCAATGATGAATCAATTGAATTGATAATTTTTTGAAGGTGGATACCTTGGCGGGGTAACTTTTTTTGTTGCAGCCATGAGTAGCCTTGTGATTCCCAAAAAATATTTTTAAGTTGTATTATAGGGTTTTGACCTCCTTATTAACCAACGAGAGGTTCCATAGATGCATGCTTGCATGTTCAGCTGAACTTGTTCTTGCTACACATAAAATAGTAACAATGTTATTTCCTGCTGTATTGGAGAGAACTGGGATAACAGCTTTTGATCTTAGCAAGGTGATAGAGAGTTTTATTAGACATGAGGAATCTCTGCCCAGATAATTGAGGAGACATCTGAACTCCCTTGAAGAGCGACTTTTGGAGAGCATGGTGTGGGAAAAGGGCTCCTCAATGTACAATTCTTTGACAATTGCAAGACCAGCCCTGTCCTCTGTTGTGGTCGTCTTTTGGCATGTGTGATGGTGTGAACTGCACAGTCTGTGTGTGTCTAAGCTGTGTCCAACCTGTCTCCTGTGTTGTGGCATTTTTTGAGACCGTTTTGCGGCAGGTTTCTGGGCTTCTTCTTATAATTAGGCCATGATGATATATATCTGAGCCACATAGAATTTGTAAGCATACTATTTTATTGGCACTTGTTCTCGATTCGGAATAAACTTGTAAAAATTAGTAATTTCAAGACTTTGACTGAACGATAACATTGGATGAAATTCATTATTGTCCCAGGGAAGCCATCAAATGGCAAATCCATTATTGTCCCATTGGATGAAATTCTAGTTTTCAAAGACATTGACATTGGATGAAATATGGTCCCATTGGATCAAATTGTAGTTTTCAACTTCTTCGAACACCTCTCTTCGACAGAGGTATCAGGGACATTTGTTGAAACGCCGAGAAAGCCTTTACAGGCGTTTTTGGGTACTTTTTCCGGCGTTTAAGAAACGCCGGGAATGCTCTGATTTGCTGTAGTGTGGGCATGGTCCGATCCAATCCGGCACGAATTTTTTTTGACACGACACGACCCACCCGTTTGATACCTCTACACCCGCTTTAATTAAGGCACGACCCGACCCGACTCCCGACACGAATTATAAAGGCACGGCACGATAGCACGACACGATCCGTTTTAAATAAGGCATGACCCAATCCGACACGAATTCTATCGGCAAGTCACGAAAGCACGGAACGACCCGATTTCAATAAGGCACGACCATGATCCGACACGATCAAATTAAGAAAATGGGCCGGCACGGCACGACCCGATTGCAATCGGCACGACACGAACACGACCCGATTTAGTAAATGGACACGACACGGCACGACCCGATAAAGAAAATGACACGGTTGACACGACACGGTATGACACGGACACAGAAGTGGACACGGTCTGATTCGACCCAACCCGACCCGACACGGAAATTTTTTGACACGACACGAGACGACCCACCCGTTTGACACCTCTACATGTAGCGCCAAGTGTTGAAAATAAAAGGCCACATATTTTATTTAACGAAGTTGTTAGTCCAACTCAGCATTCTCCGTTACAAATTTGACAAATTTAGATGGCAGTGGGTGAATTGAATAACGCCTTAATAGTTTAGATATCTAATTGAAGTTTAATGAAGTTTGGGTGTATATGAGACATTCAAGTCAAAGTTGGGGTGCAAGAAAACACAATATATACGATAGCATAATTACTTCAGGAACTATTAAGAGAGAGGAATTAGTTTTCAAGATTGACAGAATATTATTGAAGTATTTCTAACCTCCTTAATTATTTTCACTCTTTTACAATAGTAGTATCTTTCTGATCTTCTCAATGACAAAAATGGATAACCGGAGTCCCCATGTATAGTTGCAATCTTAGGGTCCGTTTGGATGCGGGTAAAGAATTGGGGGTATTAGTTAATAAGGGGGGATTAGATAGTAGGGGGTATTAGTTAATAAGGGAGGGTCCACATTGATGTGATGTTTATGGAGGGGGATTAAATAATATGTTGTTTGGATGAGGTATTAGAGAAGGAGAATTAAATAATACTTCGTTTGGATGGAGGATTAATAGGGGGTATAAAGAAGGGTGGATGATGTAAAAAGCTGTTAAATGACCCTTTTGCCCTTGTGCAGTCCCTAAATTCATTATATATTACGTTTATATATAATTGCAAATTTAATTATTCTTTAACAATTGAAGCCGTAATATTTACTTATTATTATTATTAAACATTTTAAAATATATAAAATTCTGGTTTTTTTTAAAAAAAATTCGGGTTTTCTTTTTTAAAAAAATTCCGGTTTAATTTTTTAAAAAAATTCGGGTTTTCTTTTTTTTAAAAATTCGGGTTTTCTTTTTAAAAAAAATTCCAGTACTTGTTTAAAAAAAATTCTGGAAATTTTTTTAAAAAAAAACACATTGTTTGGTAGTTGGAAAATGTGTCCATCAAACTAGTTAGGTCAATTCTCATGTGCACAACAATATTATTTGGTGAAAATACGTCTAACTAATTAGTTTGGTTAACTTTTTTTATTATAAATTGTGAAAGTTACTCTTTTTCTTATATCACATTTCATCTTCATCCAAAGAGTTAGTTTATAATTTTGTTTGTCAACCTCTTTGATGGCACGCCGGGTTTGGACCGAGGTGGAAGAGCAAATGTTACTAACAAACATTACGAACCTTGTAGATGAAGGGGTTTGGGAAGGCAATGGCAATGGTTGGCATCCCGACTACTTGGCAGTTCTTCAAAATCAGATGCAAGCTTCACTTCCCCAAGCCGGTATTGAAGAAAATCATATCGCTACGAAGATTAAAGCATGGAAGAGGGAGTATTCGTATCTTGCCTATATGCTGCATTGTTCTGGGTTTGGGTGGAATGCAAATGAAAACAGGTTAGTGGTAGAAGATGAAGTTTGGAATGACTTCGTCCGAGTAAGTTAAAATGTTATAAAATTTTGTTTAGTAAATACGATTTTGTCTTATGTCGTAAATTATCGAAATGATTTTCCTAACTTTATGGGAAAATATGTCGGATCCTTGAACCAGTCACGGTGAGTCCCGGAGGACGAATATCAAGAAAAAAAGGCAAATACGGCGAATTCCCGGGGGATTAAATGGCGCCGTAACCGATGCACGACATTCTAAGGGATCTTTACTGCAAAACGGCTGAGAATTGAGTTTCCAAGAAGATTTTGGTGGCTGATTGGATCAATTTTCGAGACAAGGCATTTAAGCATTTGAGCCAGGGTGCCGTGCGGTCTGAATTAGGGGCGCGCGGCACCTCGATCTTCTAAGCACCCCTTCGATTTCTGAGAACAGTTGGCAGATTTAAGGGTGCCATTAATTCAGGTGTGCCCTTTCGTTGGCTGGGACGGCTTTATAAGCATGGGGGGGTGCCATATTCCATGCACCACCAACAAAACTCCAAAGTTTCTCTTCTTTCTTCACTTCTTTCTACGAAAAACAGGTCGTTCTTCGAAGCTTTGACATGGGCAGCAGCCGTCTTGCGGCCCGCGTCGAGGCTCTAGAGGCAGAGATGACCTTCTTCCGGGGGGAGATTGAACAATTGAACGAGCAAATCGCAAGGCTTACTTCCACCATCCGCACCCTTCGTCGTGCCGTCACTAACCTTCAAGACTTCACGTTTGATCAATTAGACGATAAAGACTATCCAGATTCTGTCCTTGGGCGCGAACCGGAGGAGTCCGCAGAGGATTCGGAGGGAAATCCGAACGGTTCGGATGACCGTTCGGATAGGGCGGACGATGCCTCGGACGGGGGCAGCGACTGAGGAGGACGAGGGGGAGAAGAAGTAGGATTAAGAAGGAGAAAGGGCAGTAGGCCCATTCCTTATGTTTTTGTTGTTTTTCTTTTCTTTCTTCTTTTCTTTTTTTTTTTTTGAACAATGTAATGACAAATCCTGGGGGTTACCCCGGGTGTTTATTGAATGAAAAGTCCCTTTCTTTTTCTTTCATTCTGCATTCAAACTCCTAATTAAATCAAACACGGAAACGCCACGAACTGTTTTCAAGAACCAATCTGTCGAAACAAATCGCCATGCCGCGTGCGCCGATTTAAATGCATGATCGTAAATCTAGGCATTGGATGTTCGTCCAGGGTGCCGTGCGACCCGTTCAACGTGCCGTGCGGCCAGGGAAGCTTTGAACCCGGTCCAAAGTCGATTTTCAGGTGAACTGGTCAGAGGGATATATATATATATACGCGGGGTGTACACAGTACACCCCACTTCGAAATTTCCCTCTCTCTCGATGCTCCCTCTCTCTCGATCATCTCTCTCTCTCGCCGATCCCTCTCTCTCTGGACTGCTCTCTCTCTCTCTCTCTCTCTCTCTCATATACATTGATCATGAAGCTAGGTGATATTTCTGGTGACGATACATTACTCCGGGCCGAGGCTACACTCCTGCTCTTTCGGAGGATGGCACGGCAGTTGGGGCGGAGCCAGGGGCCCGTGGGCAGCCGGCATTGTCGAGAGACGGCCGGGCTGCCGCGGTGTTTGCGATGGTGGTGGCGGCGGTGACGGTGGAGCATTGGCCGGGTACGGCCAGAGGTGGAGACTCCGGGTGCGATGGAGTCGATGGGTGATGCAGAGGTTTCGGGCCGGTTGGCGGCGGCTAGCGTGGAGGAGAGGGCCACGGAGGCCCATGGTGGTGATAGTTAGACCCGGTGGTAGAAGAGACAGAGGCTTCTCCTGTGAGGAGCCTCGGTGACACAGGAAGGCCCCATCGTCAGCCAGACGAGCCGTGCGGTAGAGCGATGCGCGGGTGGTGATGGAGGACACACCGCCCTGTTTGTGGGCAATGGCGTAGGTGCGAGGGTAGTCACGCCCGTAGGCATGGGTGACTTACAGGGGCGGCGTCCATGGAGGGCGTCTTTGGAGTTAGTGCGCAGGTTTCCTAGGTTGGGGGACGCTTTACTTACGGCCCGTGAGGCGGAGCTGGAGGCTTAGGACCGAGGGTGTTAGAGAGCCGGAGGTTGAGGAGAGGCGAGGAGGCCGGGGTGATGGCTCCTCGCGTCCTTTGTGGTGGCAGCGACTCTGGCGTTGCGGCGAGGAGCCTACACGGCGAGGCGGTTTACGTGCCACTTCGGCCGCGTGGTGGTGCCCTCACTCCGACCCTTACACTCAGGAGACCGACTTATGGCGAGACTCAGTGCTGGAGGACCCTCAAACACCTTTCCTTGCGACGAGGCGAGGTATACTTTAAATATCGTATTTCAAATTCCAATGCATCGTATTTCCATTTCATTGCATCTAAGTATACCACTGTATTGTACGCCATGCCTGTCTACTGAATATTTACCCATTTGTTGTAACAGGCGATCTCGCTTTCGTGCTATGGAGGTTCGGCGGCTGTGCCGACGTTTTGGGAGAGGTTGCCTGAGGCTTCGCGGGAGATAGTTAGGCAGGCGGGCTTCGGGGAGTTTGTAGGGGTGTTGGCGAGGGGCGTGTGCAACGACCGCCCAGTGGTGAGGGCTCTGGCTGAGAGGTGGTGGGATACGACGAACACCCTCCACTTTTCTTTTGGTGAGTTGACCGTGGCGCCCTTGGACTTTGCGGCGATCACCGGTCTCGTGGTCGGAGGTGACCTATCCTTTGACGCCACGTGAGGCGGGCGGCGTTCAGCGATGCTTTGGGGCATGAGCCGAGGGGCGAGGGGACGATGCGGTATGCCCAGCTTCTCGTGTTTTGGACAGAGACTCCGGTGACGAGGTGGAGGAGGAGCGAGATGGCGAGGTGTTTTTACGCTATACTTACTTGGTGCGTCCCTGTTTCCCAGCAGGACAACCGAGTACACCTCTCGCTTCTTCTGCCTTGAGGGCGTCGAGAGATCGCTCGACTGGGGAGGTGCGGCACTAGGGACGTGTTACGCCTTCATGGGCTCCCTTTCCCGCGGAGCAGGAGTGAGCCTGAGGCTACTGGAGGGTCTAGGAGGTATATCTTGTTTCCTTTCTCATGAATAGTTAGCTTTCCATTTATATCTATTCAATGTACATCTTGTGCTAACTTTCAATGTCTCGAATGCAGCTTTGGACGTGCGAGGTGATAGGGATGTACCCTCACGAGACTACGTGTCCTGACGACACGATGCTCCCTCGGGCCCTACGCTGGTCGACGGAGTACAAAGGCGTGAAGAGAGGGAGAGGCAAGCTTGACGCCTTCCGACTTTACTTGGACGAGCTGCGTCCTGATCAGGTACTAAAGCGCTTTCATATCTATCTGGCTTATCTCCATTCAGACAGTGTTTTGATTATCGCTTATTCTTGACGACAGTCCACCTGGCGGGTGTGGGACCGCTTCGAGATCCCCTACGCGGCACAGAGTAGGTGGCAGGGTGCTTCTCGAGTCCCCTTACTGCGGCTGGCGGTGGTACTTGGGTGACCGAGTGTCACGTCAATCGTTGACTGGACGCCTTTCGAGTCCCTGGGTTGCTTCCTTCGCCTGGCGCAGAGGACGGACAGACACACCGGAGGAGGTCAAGCGATTTACGGCCGACCTCGAGCTAGAGCCGTTCTTCGAGGCAGTCTTGGCCTTCATGCGGGACTACGCAGAGTCTTGCTCTCGCACTGATGGCGGTCCGGGATACGTGTTGCTTGGGAGGGCGCACACGCAGACGCAGAGAGGCGCCGGAGGAAGAAGGGACGGAAGAGGCAGGGCGGCAGAGCGGCGAGGTCGAGTGCCAGAGGTCACAGCGAGTGCGGGGCCGAGTGGCACTAGTCTCCTGCCTCTCTTGGGCCGGTCTTCGCTCCCCTCAAGGAGTCCCTGGTGTGGTTGCGGTGCCACGTCCTCTTGTTGAGCTCCAGGGTTCCTTGCTCGGGTATAACATATTCTCAATCTTTTGTTCGTTAGTTCTTTCCACATGTTCTGATCGATTTCCTTCATTGCAGGCTCCTCCAGGGTACGTGAAGGAGATGGCAGAGGCCATGATGGGCTTGGAGCAGCTGGTGAGGCAGTACGCCATGGGCCACCCTTCAGAGGTGTTGCCTCGTGTTGGCGGAGCGATGGTACACTCTCGAGCTTTAGTCAATTGCTTTACTTTGACCGCTTATATTACGATTATGATGCAAATGTTATATGAATGCTTATACCATTGTAGGCCGGAGGAGGGGCTACACGAGGGTTCGCGGAAGTCCGTCCGCCGATAGTCTGACAGTCTCTGCTGGCTCACGGGAGGAGCCGGCGTCGAAGAGGACACGACGCTCTGTAGGGACCGAGGACGAGCCTATTGACGTCTCTGAGGACGATACACCTGAGCCTACAGACGTCGACCTGGAGGTTACTTCCGGAGGCACCGTACCCAGGGCGACTGGCACTCCCGAGGTGAGCAGCTCTCCCGCGGACGAGGAGATTTCTGTGGAGGACGAGGAGGAGAGCGAGGACGAGAGTTGAGCTCCCTTTTGCTTTGTACTTTTGACGGAGCCTGCGTGCTTCTTTTTGTAGGGCGCCTGTTTGCCCTTGGTAGATAGGACATTGATCATTGGGCCATCGTGCCCCCCTCTTTTTTTTTTCTTTTTCTTTTTTTTTTTTGTACTTTGATTCATGGATGCCTTTGGGACACATATACAGATATTTTATCCTTTCATTGTTTACGCCATTCAATCTCCTCTGGTTTGCATGAAGAGAACATTAACCGGGGTGTGCAACCAACCGCTGAACCGAATGTGAGGTTTGAGAGAGATGCATTAACAATTGAAACACATTGACAGTGAAATAGAAGTCAAAGAAAGCGACTAGATAAACCTTGGTAAAATTGACTCTATGCACCAGACTTTATATAGGCATCTTCACAACTGACTCCAGACACAAGCATACGGCAATAACGACCTTTAAGTCTTGACATGTGACTTGGGAGTTCTACTTTGCCTTTGGAATATACCCAAAAAGTAGGAAAATGTTGACTTCAACATGCGACCTTCTCGAGTTTTGACTCTGGACATGAACCGGAACTTGGACTAAGTCACTATTGACCATTATGACTTGTAGGACTTGGAAGAATGCCTTGAAACGACCCGAAATGGACTTTGATACTTTGACATGGCTTAAGAGACGGACATTATCGAGTTTTTGTGCCACGATGACGAATCCTGGGAGTTGTCTTAAAACGAAACATCCCTGAAGTCCCAAGTACCTGTTGGAGTGTGTTCAGGTGCTGGTTGGTGCTTCGTAGGGCCTCGATTCTTTCTTGGGGAGTTGCTGCTAAAAACTGCAGAGTCAACATGCCGTGCGTATACCCCAAGGTGCCGTGCGGGTAAAATCCTTCGCACGGTACCATAATTGACTTGCCGTGGTATTTCTCTGGTTTCACCATGCCGTGCGATCTGTCAAGGTGCCGTGCGAGGCCGTTTTCCTGACAGATTGCAGTTTTTGCTGATTTCCAAGGCAGATTGCTCGGGGGTTGAGGTTTGACCCATGCAATGGCATTTCTGAACCAGTGCATGTTTGTTTTAGACCTTTTAGGACTTGACCAAGCTCTTCCCCATGTTAGACTCATGGAAAACTTGCGCTTTTGAAACCCGAGGCTCTTTGAAAGTTGAAGTTGTCCCTTCTACTCTTCCTATAAATTCAAGCTTTCTTATACCACATTCTCCTCATCTCCTCCAAGTCCCATCTTCTTCCTTTACTCCTTGAAATGGCTCTCTCCCTTACCGGTTTTCTCCGTCCATGGTTGGCTTCTATGGAAGGTGTCGATTGGCTCAACTTTCGAGCTCACGGTCTCTATTCCATGAGGTACCTTCGCAACATTCGCCTTCGTCCCGAGCTTTTGAGGGCAGCTGTGAGTTTCTGGGATCCGGAGGTTCACGTGTTCCGATTCGGCGATCGGGAGCTCTGTCCCACTGTCGAGGAGTTCCGTGCATACCTCGGGGGTTTTGGTTCGGGGGATCATCATTCCCCCTGTACGTGAAAGTGCGTATAGAGTCTTGGTCGCGGCCTCGGGGTGGGTGAGGGTGTTGGCCCGTTACTTGGTCAGAAATGGCCATCTCAATGTCATCGCCTCATTGAGCTATTTTCTCCTTCGGGTGATCCAGGGACACGACTTATCAAACCCGGTGGATGATCGCTCTCTGCATGTGCTTGCTCGCGACCTACCTCTTTGTCCCTTCTGCCGGTCATGCTAGCTCGGCGTTGGCGAGTGTCGCGGTTGATCGAGGCTCGGAAGGATGTGATTCCGATGGTTTCGGCGACGCTGATTGGTTTGGACAAGGTTCGTTTAGAGAGACCGAGACTTTTGGGGCGATCCACTTCTCCTACAATCGGCTTCTCAGCTCTCCTTTTTCGGGTTTCTCCCACGTTATCTTTTTACCTCAACGCTCGGCTTGGTTATCTAAGGCTTCTTACTTGTTTTCTCTCTTTCCATAGATTTGGCTTTGTGATAAGGTGAGCGTGCTGACCATTCCTCCGGCAACTGGGCATACGAGGCGAGGTTACTTTCTCGATGCTTTGAGTTTGAGGATAGGAGCCAGGGCCGAGTGGGTCGATTTCCTCAGGCCCGGCGGGCGGAGACCATTGCTTGGAGGTGTCGATGGCTGGATCTTCCTCCCATGACGGGTGCACTATATGGGCTCTCGGTGGGTTGTTCTTGCTGTTAGGAGCTTTCACCTTCTATATTCCTTACCGTATCCAACCAGCTCGGTTTGAGACAGGAGGCCCTGCCGAGGTTCTTGTGGGCGTGGTTACGCCTCTTTTCGATCATTCGATTCTTTGCCATTACAGCGCTTTTGGATGACACGCGAGGTGACCGATGCACATCCCTATCCTTCTGTGCGATGCGCCGGAGCTATCGAAAGTGGCTTAGGAGGGACATTGCGCAAGAGCCGGAGTTCAAGGAAAACTGACTCAATCCTACCACCCTGACCGTTGAATAAATTGAGGACCCCTTTTCATTATGTTGCACTTCTTTTGTTATGAAAGCTTTGCTCAACCTTATGTAGTAGAAGTAATCGTATTAATAAAAACGAGTCTTGGAGGGTTTCCCCCTTCTTGACTTTTGTTCTTCAAGTTTTCTCAACCTGATTTTTATTTTGATGGATCGTGACCGGGTCTCAGCGTGAGACTGCCTACGTATCCTTCTGGAGAAGGAATCAGGTCATGACGTAGTTCAGGGTAGGGTTCGCTCTGGTTTTAACACTCTCCTTTTGCACTCTAACTTTTGCCTAGAACCGCCCTTTCGGGTTTTCGGTCTAGCGAGCTCATTTATTGTTTGCCTTAACTTTTGCCTAAGATGCCCTGACGGGTTTTCATCCTAGCAGGCTTTGCTCTAACTTTTGCCTAGGACTGCCCGCCCTTGCGGTTTTTCAGCCTAGCGAGCTTCTCTCAGAGATAATAGCGCTTGAGTTGATCCAGGTTAACCAAGGTTGAGAATTCATTTCCGTCCAAGTCGATGAGTTGCGTAGCTCCCCCGGAAAGGATGGTCTTGATGATGTACGGCCCGGACCACTTTGGTCGAAACTTTCCTCGTGGGTCGTAGATTGGAGCTCGGATTTCCTTTAAAACCATGTCGCCTTCTACCAAATTCCTGGGTTTCACTTTCTTGTTGAATGCCCGTGCGATCCTTCGTTGATACCCTTGGATATGGTAAAGAGCCCTCAACCGGCGTTCATCAAACAGCATAAGTTCTTCAAATCGGTTGCTCAGCCATTCAGCCTCTTGGACTTCACATTCAATCATTGTCCGAAGAGATGGGACTTCCAGCTCAATGGGAAGCACTGCCTCCATCCCGTAAACCAAAGAGTAGGGGGTTTGCTCCTGTTGGTGTCCGCACCGACGTGCGGTCCCCATAAGGCCAGGGGTAGTTGCTCATGCCAGTCCCTTGTTGATTGAATAGTTTTCTCCAGAATGACCTTGATCGTCTTGTTTGCTGCTTCCACAGCGCCATTGGTCTGCGGCCGATATGTCGTCGACTTGTGCACCTGGATTTGGAATTTCTCCAGAACTTTCCGGGCCCGTCCTTTGAAATGAACCCCATTATCAGATACGAAAGCTTGAGGGACCCCGTACCGATAAATGATGTTTTGCTTGATGAAATGTGCGACTTGAACCGCGGTCAAAGTGGTGTAGGAAGCAGCTTCTACCCATTTCGTGAAATAATCGACGGCTACCAGAATGAACTTGTGACCGTTGGATGCTGCCGGTACTATCCTTCCGATGACATCAATCCCCCACGTCGAGAAGGGCCATGGCGAGGTCATTTGTTGCAGCTCGTGCGGCGGGACATGCATGAGGTTAGCGTGAATTTGGCACTTTTTACACCTTCGCACGTACTCTACACATTCTGTTTCCATGGTGGACCAGAAGTATCCCTGCCTAAGAATTTTCTTCGCAAGCATTAGGCCGCTCATGTGAGAACCGCATACACCCTCGTGAACTTCTTCCATTACCCTTTTCACATCTTCTCCATGGATGCAAAGCTTATGTGTGCCACAGGGCGATCTTCGATATAAGTTTCCTCCACATAGAAGGTACTGAGTTGCCATCCTCTGGAGGGCGATTCGGTCTCGCTTGTTTGCTCCCACGGGGTATTCTCCCCTTTCCACGTACCTCCAAATGTCATAATACCATGGGTGGTCATCATCGGGCTCGTCGACTACCATGACGTGCTGGTGTACTGGAATATCCCTTTGTTCTATCACAATTGGTCTTAACTTTACGCCAACAGGGATCTCGACCATTGATGCCAAAGTTGCCAAAGCGTCTGCAAATTGATTTTTGAACCTTGGGACATGAGTGAATGTCACTTTGGTGAAGTGAGGAATGAGATCTTCGAGATCCTGGTGATACGGTTTCAGCTTTTCTTCTTTGACCTTCCAGTCACCATTCGCTTGAGACACAACTAAGTTCGAATCCCCCACAACTTCCAATTTTTCTATGCCGATTTCGATGGCTGCCTCCATGCCTACGATGCAAGCCTCATACTCGGCCTGGTTATTGGTGACTTCAAAGTTAAGCTTGAACGCCAATGGGATGTGCGATCCATCGGGCGAAATGAGCAATACACCGATTCCAAATCCTTTCTGGTTGGCTGCTCCATCAAAGTACAACTGCCGAATGTCCTCGGTTACCGTCATTATGTCTTCGTCGGGGAAATTGAACTCGGCATCCTCCTCTCCTTTGACTAGGCAATCGGCTAGGAATTCTGCGACGGCTCTTCCTTTTACCTGACTTTCGGGTGACATACTTTAGTTCAAACTCGGCCAACATCAGCAACCACCGTGCCATCCTACCCGTGAGGGCCGGTTTTCGAATAGATACTTTGAGGATCCATCCGAGATATTAGCTTTGACCGGGTAGGCTAACATGTAGTGCCTCAACTTCTTGGAAGCCCATATAAAGTGCCCGACATGTCTTTTCTAGGGAGTGTAACGCTCTTGGTCCGACCATCTTTTTTGAGGTAATAAATGGCCCTTTCTACCCCATCATCTCCTTCCTGCGCTAACATGCATCCCATTGAGGATGGGGTGACTGACATGTATAGGATCAAAGGTTTTCTTGTTATGGGCGGTGTCAATCTGGGTGGCTTGTGCAGTAGGCCTTGATGGCTTCAAAAGCTTTATGACACCTATCATCCCAAACGAATGGCACTCCTTTCTTGAGTAGGCGGAACAATGGTTCACAGGTTGAGGTCAGTCTCGCAATGAATCTACTGATAAATTGCACCTTGCCGAGGAAGCTCCTTACATCCTTCTCATATCTTGGCGGCTCCATTTCTAGGATGGCTTTGATTTTCGATGGGTCGACTTCGATGCCTCGGGTGGTGATCATGAATCCAAGCATCTTTCCTGCAGTGACTCTGAACGTACATTTGGCGGGGTTGAGACGCATCTTGTACTTCCTGATTCTTTCGAAAAACTTCCTGAGCGCGGGGAGATGCCCCTCTCGTTCCTTGGCCTTAACAATCATATCATCAACGTAGACTTCCACTTCTTTGTGAATCATGTCGTGTAGTAATGCCGTGGCGGCCCGTTGGTAAGTGGATCCTACGTTCTTTAATCCGAAGGGCATGACTCGATAGCAATACGTCCCCCATTCAGTGACAAACGTAGTCTTTTCCCGATCCTCTGGAGCCATAAGGATTTGATTGTATCCCGAGAAACCATCCATGAAAGAGAGTAGAGCATGACCAGCGGTGTTATCGACTAACACATCAATGTGTGGTAGTGGAAATCATCTTTAGGTGGCTTTGTTAAGGTCCCTGAAATCGACGCAGACACTTATTTTACCATCCTTCTTTGTACGCAGGGGCGCTATCCACTGAGGGTACTCGGTTACCATTAAGAACCTAGCGTTAACTGTTTAGTGACTTCTTCTTTTATCTTAAGCACCCGATCGGGCCTCATGCGTCTTAGTTTTTATTTACTGGCTTTGCATCAAGATAAAGGAGAATCCGATGCTCCACGATTTCGGGATCGATTCCGGGCATATCGGCATGTGACCATGCAAACACATCTTCGAATTCTTTAAGCAGGTTTACGAGAGCTTCGCGTTCTTCAGCGGATAATGCGGAACCGATCTGGGTCATCCGGGGATTCTCTCCATCTCTCATTTATTAAAACAATTTCTTCTTTTACAGGCTGAGCACGCTTTTCATCTTCCCTGTCGATTAGGGATCGAATTTCTTTGGGAATATCCCCATCGAAATCAATCTCTTCATCGTCAGGATCTACGCAATTTATTTCAAAGTCGGGGAAGTAAGCCGAATCAGATTCATTCATTTCATGATCAACGGCAGCCTCGGGGCACCATACGCCGCAGGTGGATTCGAATTGTCTGAGACTCTGGGAGTTTGGGCGAGAGGCACCTTAACTCAGGTGGCGGACTCGAAGACTCGAAGACGCGAAGACTTGATAGACTTATGGACTCAGATCGGACTCGGACTCCGATTCGTGGTAGGTTGCACTCGGCATGAAAATCCAGTTCTTGTACTCTTCAGCAGCAACATCCATGATAAACAAAGTCGGGTCCTCGAGGTATCTTGTTCCATCATCAACACTTCTGCTTCCATAGTTGTACCCATTGATTCGTCTTCCACTAAGCGAGTTGCGAGACTACCCATCTTTGAAAACCTCAATCCGATCGGCGGGCTCTTTGCTTTTCCTCAACCTCGGTTTCTTCATCGCTATCCGGCCAGACATCGTTGGTGAATATCTCAAATCTTGGCGCAGGAAGGTATTGGTTTCCTTGTCCCAAAATGGTTCCGGCTGTCCTTGGTAAATCTGCTTTGCTTCTTCTCTGACAAAGTAGTCCTCTAGCCTGTTTCCCCTTTTCACTTTGCTGCTACTTGAGGGTGAGTAACCAAGGCCGGTTGTACGCATCAGAGTGCCCTGGGCTTCGAACTTTGCAGGGCCTTGGAGGTTCTTTCCCAGTCCCAATCCTGGCATGTATGACATCTTTTTCATGATCTTGACGGCGACGCTGCTAATGACAAAGTCGTCGTCGATTCTAACTGAGTAGATAGACCGAGAGGTGTCTAGAGAGAAGCCTCCCAAAGCGATATCTTCTTCCCCGTGTTGAATTTCCAAGAGTGGGGCATTGTCCTCAACAGGGGCATGAATCCCTGAGTCTCCGTGGATAGTAAGCATTCCTGTTTCCGGTCCGGCCGAATTTTACGGTGGAGTGTGGAGAGCACGACCATGATGTCGGCCGATGCGGCCAGTGGCCTTCCCAAGAGCGATTGAAAGAGGTAGGGATATTCACCACGTGGAATTCTACGTCCGTCTGATATGGTCAGAAGGTCATAGGAATCATGAGAGTCCCGACCACGTCTCTCCGAGTGTTGTCATACGCCCGGACCTGACCTCTGACGGGGAAAAGTCTTTATTCTTGTATCCCAAACAATAAGCAACACGGAGTGTGGACAGACATTAATGGCCGATCCATTATCGACCAAGATTGCTGGAACCGACTTGCCATGGCACTTCAAGGTGATGTGTAGCGGACAATTGTGATCAGTTCCTTCGGCAGGTAAGTCTCGATCAGTAAAGGTGATGGCATGTTTGATAGGTATGGCTTTGATCAGAGCCACAAGCTCATCGGGAGTTATAGCGGAAGGAACCTTTAGCTGAGAGAGTGCCTGGATGAGGCCTTCACGATGGCGTGTGGAGTGAACCAGTACATCCCAGACAGACATCTTGGCATTGGTCTGCTCGAGTTGACGCTTAATCATTCCTTCGGGGTTCTTTTCAGGTCGGGAAGGCTCCTTAGCCGGTGGGTCAAAGGGGCGAAAGGTGCTCTTGACCGGAGTGGTAAAGGGATCAGAGGGCTCTGCGGTTGCAGGGTTGGAAAGTTCCCCAACTTGGACGTTCGGAGGTTGATAAATACGGCCGCTTCTGGTTAGATGATCAATCTGGCGGTACTTCGATTCCTCACTCCATAGGTCGGCCAGGGCTTTACGCTTGTTTTCAATAGTTGTATCTTGTAGATTAGCGGCCAGATCGGCGATAACCAAATCATCCCACAGATCTTCGGATGTCCACTTTTCAGCCTCCATCATGGCTTTGTTAACAGTCCATTCTTCGTTTCCCACTTTTACGTTAACCACTTCAGTGTTGGCCCACAAGTTTGCTGGTTCATCCTCCCATAAGTTTATCATGGCAATTTCGGCGTCTTCCGGGAAAGTGACTGATGGCTCAGATTCAGCTCCGTCCACGAGGTAGTCCATTGGGTCAAACCCGTTGCTGGCAACTTCCTCCTTGAACCCAGGAAGGTTTGGGTACGGGGTGAGGTTCACGTTTTCATACAGATTGTTGACGACAAAATCATTAAAATGAGAGAAATCTGGGCGGAGCGGGGCAAGTTCCGGCCAGTTGTATGTCGCCATCTCAAGTGGGTATCCAAGCTGGTATTCTTCACCGAATAGTGTCGGCAGGGAGAAGGTATCCAATGGGTCGTTCCATGCCAAAAGCTGATACTCATCCGGGGTCGGGTCCCAATCCCATTCGGGTACATCTTGGAAGACCGAGTATTCTTCCCCTTGATTTTCGAATAGTGCACACAAAGAGAATCCATCAAGAGGATCTGCCTGGATGTTTTGCCAATCAACCTCCCATCCGGCCTCGAACAAAGGTTCGTCGTTTCTTTGGAAATTGGCAGCTTCAAATTCTTCCCAGTCAGCAATCAGTTCTCCCCACGTGTCTTCCCATTCCCAGGTAGAATGGAAAGCAATCTCTCCGGGAATTCCACCGACAGGCATTGGTTCAGCATCAGGGAATAGGGTAGAATCAGGTTCTGGGAGACTTGGATCTTCGGCTAGGGTGATTTGGTTGATACGGAAGGGGGTATTATGCTGTGGCAGGGGGTTTGAGACGGTGTTGGGTTTATCTGCGGGTGGTGCATCGACAACCTTGTTGTCGATGAGGTTTTGGATCTCATGACGGAGGCGGATGCAGTTATCGGTGGTATGGCCAGGCATTTGGTGAAAGTCACAATAGACGTTTTGGTTTAGGTTTGGCGGAATGGTTTGGGGTGGAGGAAGAGGTTTCAACACTCCGATTTCTGTGAGTTTCTTAAGGAGAGCGGATCTCGGAGTGCTGAATTGGGTGAAGGTTCGGTTACGGGTTTTGGTTTTTCAAAGAATTTGGTTGACTTCTACAGTTTGGTGGATGACGTTCTGCTTGGTTGGCATTTCCAAAGAGAACGTTGTTGTTTCCCGAGTATGTCCTCTTGGGTTTTGACCCGGATTCCTGACTCCATTTTCTCCAAAGTCCCATCTCGCAGAGCCTCCTCTGACCAATCCAGTCGTAAAGGTTTGAATGTGGCGGCCTGAGAAAGAACCATGTACCGGGCAAAAGAGCTTGGCAAGTGTTTCGTTATAATCCGTATCTGTTCTTAAGTCAGGTTTATTTTGCATTTGGGCAGCCTTAGCCCTCCAACGTTTCACAAAGTCGGCAAAACTTTCCTTCTCACCCATCTTGGTGCTTTCCAACTCCCTCGTGGTCATTTTCAGGTCAACATTGAAATCATATTGGGCCACGAAGGCTGTCCCGATGTCTTCCCAAGTCCTTTTCCTGGATGGTTTGAGAGAGAGGAACCATTGGGGGCTGGACCGGACAAGGATTCATGGAAGAGTTGGGCCATAGCTTCTCCTTCGATGCCACGCATAGTGAGGGATCCGACATACCCCTGAAGGTGGGCTCTTGGGTCACCGGTTCCATCGAATTTTGCAAAGTCCACTCCTTTGAACTTTTCTGGCAGTTTGGCATTCGGAAAGAGGCATAGTTTCCTCATGTCGATTTCTCCTTTTCCAAGCCGTTTGGTCTCTTGGACGGATTCCTCCAATTTGCCGATCTTTTCCATGATAGCGGCCAGGTTGGGGTCAGCTGCTGGTATCTCCACTTTAGGTGGTTGCTCGGATTGCGGCGAGGCTTTGATTAGGATCTTGTCGGTGATTTCCTACATGCTTTCCATTATCATATTCATGTCATTTTTTATGGAGGTTACGGCGGCTTTGAGTTGTGCATCAACACCAGCGAGAGATTGCTTAAACTGGATATCCATGTTGGCCATGTTCTGCCTAAGTTCCTCCATTCCGTCTCCTTGGTCAGACATGGATGAACGATTTTCGGACGGGGCTGAGGCTACGGATTCTTCTTCTTCTTTTTCAGACAGTGGGAGTCCTTCCAGGGTGTCTACGCGAACTAGTCTTTGGGATAGACGAAACCAATTGGGTACAGCCTCTTTTCTTCGCGGGCGATCAATGTTGGCAGTACTTGCAACAAGTCAAAAGGGAGCAACTCAAAACCAATCCAAATACTCGCCCTACCTCTACCCATCTCCTAGAAACAAGGCCTAAGACCTACCGTGGCTCGAATCTCACTCAAGACATCCGTACACAGAAGATTTCCGATGGTCCGGGTAGGTGCTGTCAGGCAAGTAAATTCCGAACGGGTCGGAACCTGAGCCAATCTCCTTATCGTGACCATCAAAGACAGAGCAATATGACCACCGGAATCCGGATACAGACGCGCTTAAGGTTAGACCCAAACCAAGGAGCCGTTCGGCACGGCAAACATCGGAGGTATCTCAAACTCCATGGATTTACAGTCTCATAGACCGTCCTAGTGAACCTACCGTGGTTCAAATCTCACTTAGGACGTCCGTACTAGAGAAGATTTCCGATAGTCCGGTAGGTGCCGTCAGGTATTAAATTTCGAACGGTCGGAACCAGAGCCAATCTCCTTATCGTGACCATCAGAGACAGAGCAATATGACCACCGAAATCCAGATAGACGCACTTAAGGTTAGACCCAAACCAAGGGAGCCGTTCGGGCACGGCAAACAGAGGTATCTCAAACTCCATGGATTATAGTCTCTAGACGGCCTGAGGGTCCTAAAGAATTCTAAGGAAGCCTATTCCCCAGCCCACAAGATGCAATGGTGTGCGAATGATGCGTGTGTCCGCAGGAATAAAAGCACGTAAGCGAGAATATAACACATAAGTCCTAGCCATGGGTTCCTGTCCTAGTTAGGAAGGTCCTATGGCTATCTATAAGTGCAAAGGCTGGTTTTGGTCTCAAAAGGGTTCCCGGACTAGAGCCAAGATGTACTACCCCCGTGTCAAGTGTATTGCAAGACAATGGTCGACAGGACGATGGCTCATCATAGTCGAGGTTGCTAGGCATCCGGAGAGCTTGTCACCGATAAACCGGGCAAGATAGCCAAACACAACTAGCGAGGCTTGTGCGGTGCAAAGTGTACAGGATAAAAGACTTGATCTTTCGGAAAATATTCGAAAATCCTTTTTAGCAAACACCTTTCAAGTTTGGCTCTCTTGTTTATCCAATACTTTTGTACATTTTTTTAAAAAAGTAATGAATAAAAGTTTTTCCCCAGCAGAGTCGCCACTGTGGGCTCCCGCGCCCGAGAATGAGCGCTTCGCTCGAAGAGTCGCCACCCGGATTTTCGAGATGGATGATCCGAGAAACCGAGAGTTTGCTTGAAAAAGGCTTTAAGTCTAGCGAAAACGTTGAGATAATGGGTTCGGGAGCCACATTACGAATGAGAAAGGTTTTTCTTTAAAAAGCACCCCATTCGCCCGGTAAGACCGGTCTCTACTTGATGTTTTCAAAAAGGGGAGATCTTCGGTATCATTCGGAATATCAAGCTCTTTAATAAAGCATGAAACGGGAAAGAGACATGGGAAATATATCACATTGATGTGCAGGTGGTGCTATCTGTACAGTCGTGCTAAAATGACATAAATAAATGGAAGTAAATAACATTCAACAGACTGTTTGGACCTCAGAATACCGCTCACGGCACCCTGAGATGCCGTGCGAGGCATCCCAACATGCCGTGCGTGGCACCTGCTCTGCTGTCAGACTGTTACAGTCTTTTAAAATATCATTTAGCTCACTAGTTCCTCTGTAGATCTTTTGAAAACTCACGAGTAGCCTCACGGCGGTCAGATCATCCCAAGAACGTCATTATCCTTCTCAAAACGTAGTTTTAAAGTAGTTTTCAATGTTTTTGATCACTTGGGATGATCTTGAAAAGATTTTAGAAGAGCCGGAACATGGCTTGTAGATATGGTCTTATTTTAAGATCTACAGAAACAGTAAACAGCAAAAACAGGTAACCACAGCAGAGGAAAACTCAGATCCAGGCAGCCTGTTCACAATAGCATTAGTGTGCATCATGCCGTGCGCTTAGAGTCAGGGTGCCGCGCGTCTGGTGAACAGCCCGCGCGGTTCCCCAACCTCAACACAATGTTGGTTTTATTTTATGAAAACATGTTTTGAGTCAGGATCTAACCAAAAGGGGTTAGATCTGCTGACAGAAAGGTCCCCCTCAGGACCAGAACGGAATCTAGTCCGAGGAAACTAGTTTATACCTTTAGTTTTGAGCTTGATCAAGGATCGTGGATGCAAGGATGTGGATGGATCGTCACGGATGTGGATGGGGAGGTTAAATGAGACAAAGGGAGTATGGGTGTGAGTGAAGGTTAGGTGTTTTGGGTGATGGGGTCTTGAAGTTAATGAGTGATCAACTTCAATGATGAGAAAGGAGTTGAGTGAAAGCTCTTAAAGAATGTCTTTTGGGAATGACATCCTTTAAGACTTGGAAATGGAAGTGGTAATGGAAAGGGGTTTGAAAACTTAGAGAGAGAAAGTAGAGTGAGAGAGCCAAGAGAAAGGCAAGAGAAAGGACTCAAAAGAAAGGGGCTAAGAGGACCCCTTTCCCTTGAGTGGAGGAGTTAATTTATAGGCAAATGTCCAAGGATTTTGAATTCAAATGGTGGAGGTGTTTTAGGCGGGCGAAGTGCATTTTTCTACTGAGCCACCATCACCGTGGGCTCATCTTGGCGTGGCAGCGCCTTCTCGAGCCACCACTTTTTGCTCAAGGTGCCGTGCGGAGGAGTTTGGTTGCGCACGGCCACTCTTTGAACTTCAAGGTGCCGTGGCGCTTCAATCCACCACGGCACCTCTTCCTTCGGTCCAGGGCTCTTTTTGGGCCTTTCATTGGGCTCTGGCTGGGCTTGTCAGGTTTCTTGGGTTTTTGGGTTTAAAGGTTTATGGTTTTAAGGGAGATCCTTTTTCAAGCTCGCAAAGGTATCGTTTCCTCTACTTCATCATCGGGGTGGACAAAGGCTCTCCGAGGTCCGGATTGGGGTGTCTACAGTAGGATCATCCACAGGTGACACGTTATCGAGCCAAACAATTTCCCAATTTCATCCAATGGGATTATATTTTTGGTCGTCGTGAAAACTAGAAGTTGAAGAGATGTGTTTGAAGAAACATGTTGTGACAATAAATGGATTTGCCATTTGATGGCTTCCCTTTTTTTTATTTTCGTATGTGTTTTTTTTTTTTTTGATCCACTCGTATGTGTGTTGTACTATATGAATTTTAAGAAACCAATTTGCTTCCTGCTTCTTTAAATTACATACATTCTCTGATATTGCAACCATTTCATACTCCCAACAAACCTAGCTGTTAAGATAACAGAAAGGTAAATAATAGGAAATACTCATGCATACAAAATAACTAATTAACTCTACAATTCGCAACAGAGAGAGGAAGGGGGACCAATTAAGCTCTTATCCGGTGGTGCTAGCGTTCCAGTCAAAGTCTTGAAATTAAAAATCTTTACAAGTATATTCCAAATCGAATACATGTGGCAATAAAATACAACATATGAATCCTAATAAAAATATCCCAATAAAGTATGTTAGTAGACTTGTTCAATGTTCATCTTCCAAAGCAATTGCGGATATGGAAGCACCGTCACTTGATCGATGTTTGGTTGGGGCTAAATGCATCTCTTGATTCAGCCGGTATCTTTCCTCATGAAATTGTAACAATGCCCCTTCCGCTTCGTCGAACATATTGTACCGTTTCTTCAAATTCCCCTGGTATCCATTAACTTGCAATTCCGTGGTCTCCCAACTTGTGTACAT
Source organism: Rhododendron molle (assembly GCA_025413875.1). Classification (NCBI taxonomy): domain Eukaryota; kingdom Viridiplantae; phylum Streptophyta; class Magnoliopsida; order Ericales; family Ericaceae; genus Rhododendron; species Rhododendron molle. The sequence continues at coordinate 46,482,457 of CM046393.1, forward strand.
CCCCGGCTTACGACCAACAAATACCACCCAATACTTTTGCCTATCTTCCCTCTCCATCGGAAATCTATTAGGATACAACAATATCGATATTTCAATGTGAAACAATACTAATACTAATAATATTATTGCAAATTCTATTTGGCTCAGATACATTTCACCGGCAATGGCACATTGCACTACTTCGGTACAAGTTATGTTGTCTAACGGTGATTGAACCGTTGACAATCATAACTTGTCTCGCCAAGATAAGTGACTTGCCATCAATTGTATATTTTTTATCATCATGGCCTAAGTGTAAGACGTACCCCAAACACATCAGTACCAGCACACACGAGGACACAGTGTGGACACAGGACACAGTTTGGACACTGGACACACACATGCAGGCAAGTAGCACAAACAAGGAGAAAACTGCAGTGTACAATTTGGACACAGAACAAAGATTTGCATGCTATTTTCCTACAGAACATAATACCCTTACAAACTGCAGGAAAATGCAGAACAGAATAGCATTAAAAACTGTAGCAAACTGCTACCAAAACTCCCAACTACACCCACACAATTTTATGCATGCTTACAAAGTAGGAGCATTTCCAGAAAACTGCACACACCCGCACACATAGCAGAACAGAAAACTACAGTTTGTGGACTGTTTTCCTGCAGAAACCAACTCCATCTGGACTGTCGAAACTGATGTGGTCCAAAACCAACCAATGAATAGCCAATAAATAACAGTACCAGTTGCGCACACACACACACAGCAACAGCAGCAGCAGTTACAAAACCATAGCCTTCATTTATGACATTTTTTGGGCTCAAAAAATTCAATTCATTCATCATTGCCCATAAAAAAGGAGAACACACACATGTTCCACTTTCTGAGTTTACCATGCACTTTTTTGCTCACAAAAATGAGGTCAGAAAATTGGGCTCATAAAATAGGAATTTTTTGGGAATCACAAGGGTACGCTTGGCTGCAACAAAATAAGTTACCCCGCCAAGGTATCCACCTTCATCACAAAGTTAGTCATGGTTTAATGGCTTAATCAATTCATCATTGCCCATAAAAGCATGGTAATAGCAGAAAACATGGATGTAAACCTCAAAAACTGTAGCAGAAAAAATGGATAGCAGTAGCACCTTAAGAACCCCACACACACACACTTGCGCTGCATTGCAATAGCAGAAACCAACACACACACACACACACACACACACACACACCTGCAGTGCTTTGCAAACAGGACACAGTTTTGACACACACAAAGTATCCCAAGTTCAGTTTTCTGTGCTATACATTTTCTGCACTATGACATATTTCAGATTTCCTCAGTTTGGCATGCTATTGTCTACAGTCAACTATCCACAAACATCAACACTAACAAACCAAGCTAATAGAAAACTGCAGAAATCAATTTATCCACAAAACTGCTATTTTCTGCACTCAAACCAAACTAGGAAAACATAATGCTATTTTCTGCACTCATCTATCCACAAAACTGCAGAAACCAACTTCGTAGTGGACTGCAGAAACCAGCAGAACAGAAAACAGCCCAAAAGCTGCTGAAAATAGCCCACAATCTGCTAAAAAACAGCATGCCCTGCAATTTGCACACACACACACATAGCAGAACAGAAAACTACAGAAACCAGCGGTTTTGTACCAGTTTCTTGACTGTTTTGATGCACAAACCAACGCAGATACAGCACACAAACCACATGGAAACAGCACAGCTTGGACAGTAGCCTTTAGTTATAACAGAAAAACTTTATCATTGCCACATTTAGGACACATTTTGGACACAGCACAGCTTGGACAGTTCCACACACCTTCAGATGTTGCACACACACATCAGTAGCAGCACACATTAGGACAGAGGTAGGACACAGTTTGGACACACCTACACACTATCTAGTTCACACCAACACTTGGCTCAGCTTATGACACACACACACTTGGCTCAGCTTTTAACACATCATAGCCACCAAATTTGGACCTGTATTCCCATAAAAGCATGGTAACAGTAGAATACAACATGCTAATAGCAGAAAACAGCATGTTAATAGCAGAAAAACAACATGGTTACAGCATGTTAATAGCTGAAAAACAGCATGGTAACACCAAAAAAACAGCCATGTCCTGCACTACCAGTTGCACCACAACACAACACACAGACCTGCACGGCATTGCAATTGCAGAAACCAAACGTTACTCAGAAATTGATTTTTTTGGGCTCAGAAATTGATTTTTTTGGGAATCACAATGGTACTCTTGGTTGCAACAACAAAAGTTACCCCGCCAAGGTATCCACCTAAAAAAATTGTTCATAATGCCTTAATTCATTCATCATTGCCCATAAAAGTATGGTAACATCATAAAACTGCCTTCTAAGCCTCAAAAACTGTAGCAGAAACCTAACACACACATGGTTGAGACCCAGGTACAACAGACACACATAGCAGCAGATGCAGTCACAAACTTAGAGCATTTCCAGAATTTCCATAATAGAAACCATCCAACTAGGAAAACAACATGCTATTATCTGCAGTCATCTATCCACATGGAAATAGCACAGCTTGGACAGTAGCCTTTAGGTATGACATTTGGCTCAGAAAAACTTCATCATTGCCACATTTAGGACACATTTTGGACACAGCACAGCTTGGACAATATTGCAACCCATAAAAGTGCATAAAACAGCCAACTAGCATGTTGTGTTCTGCACAGAACAGAACTAGCATGCACAGAACAAAACAAAACAAAGACCACCTGGACATTAGCATGCTGTTTTCTGCAGTTTGCACACACACACACAGCCTGGACAGAAAGCAGCCAACAAGTGGACAGAGGATCAATCAATATTGTATCATAATAGCCCACACATATCACTTATGCCATTTGGGTCAGAAAAGTATTATCATAGCCCATACACAAACCAGCCCAAATAACTGCAATAAACCAGCCATTGGTTGCAATAAACCAGCCCATACACACACACACATCCATTCACACATGATACTCATGGCTTAAAGTTGCAGAACATAAGAATTTGGGCTCAGATATTGGAAGTTAATCATAAGGGCACTCATTGGCTGCAACTAATGTCGCCCCGCCAAGGTACCTACCTTAATTAACAAATGAACTGACTCATCATTGCCCGAGTTAGTAACAAAGTTACTTGCCAAAACCTGTCATGCAAGAAAGGAATGTATTACATTCCACATTTCCCAAAAAGTACATCAAATGTAGCAACATAAGTCATACAAGTCCACCAAATTCATCCACCATTGTTCCTAGTTACAAGTCCACCAAATTCATGACTTAAGTCATTCATTACACATGTACAAATGGCGTATAATATACCACGAGATAGTTCAGCCACGTCAAAAAAAGTGGCTTAAGTACCAATCATCCTTATAAAGGTACTTAAACCACTTCAAAAGGGCAGTCTTTGTTGTTCAAAGACTACTAAATTGGACCATAGACAATGCCACTAAGGATGGCCTCAACATATGCTTGTCTCTCCTCGGGCTTGATGCCGTAGAAGTTGTCTACTCTTTGCTCCTCTTGGCAAATGACCACACCTAACTTGAACTTCTCCGTCAAGGTAATATCGAGCTTTGACAGCTCGTCTGGCACTTGAGTGCGTCGTGCGGATAGCTCTTTGTCATAGCCGAAGCAATTGACCATCTTTTTCATATGCCCGTTGCTCGAGATCATCCAATTCTTCATGCTTGCAAACATGGACAACTCCTCATCACCCATTCTTGTCCTCTTCCTCTTTGTGCCTCCGGCATTGGGCTGCGGCACTGAGGTTTGGGGTGTGGACGTGGGGAGTGAGCTATGAGGTGTGAATGGTGGAGGTATGGGAGTGGTGGGAGTTGTGGGAGTTGCGGGAGACATCGGCGAATCATTTTGGAATGCACCATAGTCTTCACCAAATTGAGGAATATAGCAATCATTGAAAGTTGGGAGACTTTGGTTCGCATTAGTTGCGCGCCCCATTGTTGCAGGAGTCTCCACTCCCGCCCCCGTAGCTCTATCCTTTCCGAACATGAATTGCCATTCATCAAAGTACGGAAAGGTCTTCCCGTACATGTTCTTTGCTTTTTTAGGATAGGCCTACATATAAGTTGGCTGTTAGTACAAATTCTCATGCCTTAATATTGACTTAAAGCATTGGAAGTACAAATTGAAATTTTGGAAGTTACATTTTCATAGTTTTCCCATACGTCTTTCTCCACTACGATGCGTTTATTCACATCATCCCACCCGAAGCCGCTAAGGGCAATAATGTCAACAATTTTTGCCCATGTTACTTTTCAATACTTCACCTTCGAGTCAATGTGGGGGTTAGCCTTAAGAGTGGTCCCCGGTAGGAACTTCTTCAACTCTTTCTCCACGTGGTTGAAGAAACCACCTCTGAAGCCATTATCGGCTCTCCACTTTTCCCCCACCAACTCATTCACAACGCACTTGATTAGTGCATCTTCCTCCTTACTACTCCAATTCCTACGTTTTCCCTTCGTAGGTGCCTCCACTTCTTCGACTTCATTGTCCATTGCTGCAAATGCATTGTTTAAGTTGAATATACGAATGTAGAAGTACGACCTCACACATTAAGGATTACATTGGGAAATAGATTGGTACGTTAAATGTTTTGCAAACTCTAATGTAACAAAGGAAATGGCACGGTACAACTTCTTGAAACACAAATGTTACAAAGGATATGCTACGTTACAAGTTCTTCAAATACAAATGATACAAACATGTTCCAAACACAATTACAATGTCATCACAAATTCGACAAACTAATGGTTATACAAGAGATTTGGGTCTTGTCCCCCACCATTGGCTAACCAATGGTTATACATGGCCGCAGCCAGCGCATCCCTCCCTGCCGTCCACTCATTGAAAGAATCTACATTACCAATGTGATCATCATCAGGTACATCGTTCACGTGATCTCGTTCCCACGCAGAGTATTCTTGTTCAATGGGATCGTTGGGCATCTCTCTCCTAATTAGGTTATGGAGAAGACAACATGCTGTCACAATACGAGTTTGAGTCCTTATGGGGTAATAGGAGGCTGATCTCAAAATTGCAAACCGCTTCTTAAGAACCCCAAAGCTCCTCTCAATCACATTCCTAGCAGCGGAGTGCTTCATGTTGAAGTACTCCTCTTTGCTCACTGGCATATGACCTTGCCTCCAGATGTTTATGTGATACCGTTGGCCACGGTATGGTGCTAGAAAATCGTTCCCATTTGTGTAACCAGCATCCACAAGATAATAATGTCCTGTTACGAGAGAGTTGAGAGAATATCTTAGGAAATGGATAGCTAATGGTAATGGAGCGAAGGGAAACATTAACTTAGGATATGGAACTTACCATGGGGGACTATAAGACCCTCCGGTCTTTCAATGGCGTTCTGAAGGATTCTAGAGTCAGTGGCCGACCTTTCCCAACCAGACAAGACATAGACAAATTTTTGGTCTTTAGTACAAATACCTAAAACATTTGTAGCAATCTCACCCTTCCTTGACCTATATCGTGGCCTGTCAGCAGCTGGGGGATTAACTGGCACGTAGGTTCCATCCAATGCCCCAAGATCATTCTAACAAATGTTGGGAAGAGTATGAAAAAATTAAATATGGCCAACTATAGGGAATACTTCAAATGGAAGCAGTCAAAGAATGAAAAAGCACGAGTGTACCTGAAACCAACTCCATCTACTGTCTTCGTAGTTAGGAGGTACAGGTTCAGGCGTTACTAGGAGCATGTTGTAAAAGCGCAAGACAGCTAGGAGTACAGCATTGAAATGCCTACTTATAGTCTCGATGGATCTCCAAAAGTCATATTACGTACGTACGCCTCTGCTTTGTATGGTGACCGAGGACCCACAAGAATATTGCTACCCTCTCCTCCAAACATACGTTGCGTGAGTCCCCTAACCCAACACCTCGGACGAAAAAGCACAATCTCAAAAAGGTATGCCTATTCACCCTCAACTAGTCGTGGCAATCAGTGTCATTGCCCCTTACAAGCCTATTGATATTGTTTACATGCGTCTGGTAAAAGTTTGGATTAGGAGATAACTCAGGACGAGGTTCAGGTCGCCGTGACGTGGACATAATGAAGAGGTAGAGGCGAAACATACCCATTGCATTAGTAATAAAGGCATGTAATGCCATGACTGCCTCTTGCTCTTCTCTTCTCCTGATTTGTTTTCTGTTTAATCTTGGCATCCTAAAAAATGATATATAGCAAGGGTTTCATCGATTAAATACGAACTAAAAGTATTTATTCATAACTCCAAACTTCAACCTTCATGTAGTTTTTGAGCATTTATAACAACACATTGATAAGAAGATAAGGGAGCTCTCAAATTGTCACATTGTGTATACCAACATTGATTTTTAGAAGATGAGCTTCTATCATTGTTTTCCATTTCTATCTGCAGTCAACTATTATAAGTATGTTATTTTAGAGTTTTAAGTATCTAGTAAATCTCACATATCTATTCTCTACCTACTCATGCAATCATATTAATTGACCCAACAAACTAGATATCAATGAACCCAAAAGTTAACGACAAAAGTTAACTTTGTTCATCCAAAACACACACACACAAAACTGCACTAGAGTATGAACAAAGTTTGTTAACTTTTACATAATCGTCTTAAGTTTGGGTGAAGTTTGGAGTTACCTTTTACAAAAATGTTCGTTAACTTTTACAAAAAACTGCACAAAGTTCGTTACCTCAAAATGTTGAGTGTGTTTAATTTCAAGTGTTACTTTTGAACAAGTTAGTCGTTCCAATTGTTACTGATCAACACAGGAATAAGGCAATAGAAACCAATTTCAGGGGCATACTGAATTACAGTAAATCAGGTTGATAATCTGTTATAGACATTCCTACCTAATTATCCACTCATGTAAGTCTATTTGTAAGTCTACCACTGAGCATGGTTGCACAACGTTTACAAGCTACAGCAGCAAAAGGGACTAGTATTTATGGAAATGGGTATTGATCATAAAGATGACACTTGCGATAACCGAAAGAAGACGTCTAAGCTATAACTACCGAGAAAGAGCCCAAAAATTTGAACTACAGATGGTACGTTATGTTAATTTATTTTTCATGTCATGGGCAGAAAACCACTATGGGTAGGCACATTTCTGAATGTACAATCACAAAGCCAAGGTCACACCTTATAAAAAAAAAAAAAAAAACCATATTAGACGAAGGTACGTTTTGACTATTAAACATAACTTCCATACGGCACACTCAAGTAGAGTTTGACACACACGATGCATGCGCATGTGAATTCTAGAGAACTATATCTCTTCAGATGACAAATGGTAAAATTGTAAAGCAAAAATGGTGAATCAAAACCCAATGTAACTCATATGAGAGGTTTCTCTTTCTAAATACATTAATTAACAAAGAGTGATTCTTATGTTCCAGCTCCTTGTTGTGGAGCATCCTTCACCGGGGAAGACCCCCCAAAAGGGTTCCAGTTTCCATGAAAGGGCCAAATTTTGGCAGAATCACCAAACCACTCCCCACTACCCCCATGAACAACCCCACTTCAGGTTTTAATCTACTTATTAAAAATGATGATTCTAAGGATTTAGAAGCAATATAGAAATTGAGAAACACAAATTTTGTCTAACCTCTTCATCCAGAAGTGAGTCAAAAGGACCAACGTTGGGTGTTAGAGACCAATGTTGGTATTAGAAGTTCACTTAGACCAACGTTGGAACTAAGAAAACTTAGCAAAGAAGAATTCCATTGTTCAGGTTAGCTAGATACTGTTATAGTTGAGGATTGTTTCTCCTTTGCTATCCTTTGTCGTTGCTTCTTCAGGAATCGAATACATAGTTCCAACACCACAAAACCTACAACTTTGATGCTAATATTCAAATTCAAATTAATCCTCACTGGTCTGTAAACTCCATCTTCCAAGAGTCTTCCCACTACTAACCTACACTATAGCCCCCTTTGTTCAAAAGAATCAACTGTTTTACATGGGTGTATTGCGTACAATACAACTGTGTTACAAAGCTATCCTACCAGATACCAACGTTGGTCTAGTTAAGCAAATGTCATAACAAATCACACCAACACAGAATGGAATCAAGGGACCTTTCTAGCAAGATCAAGCTCAAGAATTTATGTAGCAACGACATGCACAGATCAAGCTCAAGAATGAGGCTTCGTTTGGGTTAGTCAAAATTTTAAAGTCTTAAACTTTGCTCTTCAAAATTTACACTTATGAGTCTTTTACTCATATTTGTGCGGGTTATGGTTCCATTTCCTTCACAAATTCACAGCCACTGTACGGTGCAGAAATCGTACCAAATGTACACACGAAAATCAAACATTTGGCTGTATACTAGCATTATGTACATAGATTGGATTGAAGCCGGAGAGTTTTATTGGCAAGGTTTAAGCTCTCCTATGTTCTTTGTATAATGTGCATATGCCTTCAACTTTTTGTGCTTCTATATGCAAATATATGATTCTTCGGTTCTTGTAGAGTTGATTCCAGATTAAAAACGAAGTGGTTTGAAGGTTGACAACAACAAAAAAAAACCTTTTTAGGGTTAGGGTTTCGGATTCAACAGTACTATACACAAACCGAATAAACTATGGGAGTTTTTTGGTTAGGGTTTCATATTCTTCACCAAATAATCACTGGTACATCCCATAGCCACATATCCATGGAGTTAAACACCCAAATCACACGTACAGTAACAACAAACAACTCCATGGACTCGAAAACCAACAAAAATCTAAACTAGAACTCAAATCAAAGCCATACCTGAGTTAATCGAAACTGAAATCGGTCGCACTCTCCAAATCGCCACAGAACCCTCTTCTCTGTTCGAATAAAACCAGAACTAGGGTAGCGGCTGAAATAGGAACCTGGTGGTGAGTGAAGGGGGATAAGGAGGGGTGAAATCGTCCGATTTGAAGGGGGATTAGGGGGTATTATTTTTAGACACCTCGAAACCCATCCAAAAGTTATACCGGCCGAAGCCCTTCCTCGCCAGATATAGGAAGTAGGGGATAATATAAGACCCCTTCATTTTGGTCTCCCAAACGGGGTCTTGGGCCTGGCCCCATGTACTAAGAAGGGGGCAAAACTAATCCCCCTTTCCAAAACCCCATCCAAACGGAGCCTTAGGGACTAAACCTATAATATAAGAGACCTGAGGGGGCTAAAGTGTAAGTGCAATAAATGCACCGTTTCAGGGAATTCACCGCCTGGCCTCAAAGCCAAGGAGTTGGGACTTGGGATGATGTGCCATTACAATGATGTCATATTATCCAACCATTACACAACCAAAGGGTTTAGAGGGTTTGACACTTTCACCAAGGGAATCTCTTTCTACTGTCCTTTTCCTTTGAAAAATACTGTGCTCACACGTTACTCATATCAAGACTTTTAGGGAAGGCACGCGGAAGGATCCGAAGCCAAAAAAATAAAAAAATAAAAAACAAAAAGAACAAGTAAGTATTATTTTTGAATTCGTAAGGCGAAATTACTCAGTTCGTCCTTATGAATTCAAAAGTAATATTTACCGATATCCGTTGGAACTGATTTTTTAAAGGGCTCCATAAAATAATTTTCAAAAATTTATGAATATCTTTCTAGATTTTTGTGGAATCCAAAATGAATTTAAATGCGTTTTTCCTTGCATGGTTCCCTGCAAATCTTCCTTGCCAATAGCATGGCTTTTCTATTACCCACTTGATCTTTAAAAACAGAGGGGGACGAGTAATCTGTACCAACACGTACAAATTGTTTTTGGGTCTGCATTGGATTTTAAAAAATAATCAGAATTGCTCATGTTGTTTCAAATATTTTAGGAAAATTTATAATGGTCCTCATAATTTCATTCGAGTCTCATTTTTATCCTTCAAGTATCAATTACAGCTCTTTTGACCTTCAAGTTTGATTTTTGTACCAAATTGGTCTAATTGATAACTTTTGTCAGCCAAACTGGAAAATCAGATTGATGTCAAAAGAGTTGGTACAAAAACCAAATTTAAAGGTCAAAAGAGTTGCAATTGATACTTGAAGAGAGAAAATGAGACTCCGGTGAAACTAGAAGAACAATTTTTATAAATTTTCCATATATATATGGGAAGCAGCCCTATATAAGATAAGTTTCAGATTTCTCTCTCACTCACACCCCACTCATTCTCTCTCACCATATATGGAAGTAACAGCAAGCTCAATTCTTCTCTCTCTTGCTTTGGCTACGTTCCTAACATGTGCATGGAAGGCAGTGAACTGGGTCTGGTTGAGGCCAAAACAGCTAGAGAGGTGCCTGAGAGATCAAGGCTTCAAGGGAAATCCCTACAGATTCTTGTATGGAGACTCCAAAGAGTTCGTCCCAGCGATCATTGCAGCAAACTCCAAACCCATGGAGGCTAATGACGATGATATTGTGCCACGTGTCGTACCGTTCCACCAATATTTTGTCGATCTTCATGGTATGTATGTCTCTTGAAAACGATGATGTTGGATTTAAGTTTGCAGTTCTACTCTTTTTCAAGCCTAACACCTCAAAACGCGAAGTGCAGAGGATAATCAGAACCAAACTACCTAAAGAGACAAAATAAAAACTACTACTTTTCTTTGCAAAGAACCAGGGGAGGGTAAGTGCAAGGGAGGGGAGGCCCGGGCCTCCACCAACCTTGCTTGAACACGATATATAAAAAGTGGTTATGATGTGGAAAATTATTGCTCCCTTTTATGTGTATATGTATGTTTTGCCAAGTAGGCTTTTTACTTAGCCGGCTTCTTGGTTGGTTAGCTATGGTTACTATTTTCAGGAACGAATTACTTCGCGTGGATGGGGCCAACACCAAGAGTAAACATTACAGATCCTAAACTGATAAAGGAGATCTTGTCCAACTATGAAGTCTTTCAAAAGCTTGTGATGAATCCTCTTGGCAAATTTATAGTGACAGGAATTCTGGCTTACGAGGGTGAGAAATGGGCTACCCACAGAAGCCTTGTTAACCCAGCCTTCCACCTAGAAAAGCTAAAGGTAATGTCACATCTTAACTTCTTTCTAAGCATTGCAAAAGGCAGGGTATAGAATATGGATAAGTACAGATTTTTTTTACGGCCCAGAAAGTTGTTTCCAATTGTCATATGTTATTTATTTCTATTCTGGTACCTATCGATAAGGAGATTCTAGACCACATAGATTTATTCATAAAGGAGATTCAGAATCTGATTCACTGATTAGAGAATGTGATTGGAAAATAGAATTACGAGGGAACCATTTTTCCAAGGTTTGCATGTAACTGGTTGAATAACCGTATATCTGTTAGACAAGAGATTCTATAAAAAAAAATAGACATACAGAATTTAGGTAGGTTTGCTATATACTGACAATGTCCTTGCTGCCGGTTGGAGCTACTCATCCGGTTAGATTACATTAGACTACAATATGACTAACGGCCAAAAAAAAAAAAAGAGAGCCTAATAGTAGTAAGGTGAGCTGAAGTTAGCTTCACTATCATGGAATTGGCTCTCCATGCTACCATAAGATGGGTTGCTTTTTTAGAGTATCTGTATCATACGATTACGAATTCCACGTGAAAGAAGTTTGCATGGCCTTCTTTCGGTTACAATCACTTTCTCAACTCCTTTTGGTGTTTTTTTTTATAGCTTATGGTGCCAGCAATGTACTCAAGTTGCTGTGAGATGATAGGCAAATGGGAAGTGTTGGTCTCAACAAAAGGATCATGTGAGCTAGACGTATGGCCTTATCTTTCTAATTTTACAGCAAATGTGATTTCTCGAACAGCATTTGGCAGTGACTATGAGGAAGGAAAACAGATATTCCAACTCCAAAAAGAACAAATTGATCTTTTGATGCAACCTTTGCGGTCAATGTACATTCCCGGATGGAGGTTAGAGTGCATTATATTATTATATGTGTTATTTGCATATATTTACAATTAGGATTGCATTTGCAATTCAATTTTGGTCATTTTTATAAATCTTCATACGCTCAAGATTTACTTGCATATAGGTTTCTACCAACAAAGACTAACAGGAAGATGAGAAAAATATATAATGAAGTGGGAACTCTAGTGCGGAACATCATCAACAAAAGACAGCGAACAATGAATGGAGAAGGCGATAATGACTTGTTAGGGATACTATTGAAATCAAATTTGAAAGCTACGGATCAAGAACTAGGAAGCAAGAACATCAAGCTGACAGTTGAAGAGATAATTGAGGAGTGCAAGCTGTTTTACCTTGGCGGGCAAGATACCACCTCGGTTTTGCTTGTTTGGACAATGGTCCTGTTGAGTAAGCATCAAAAGTGGCAAGCCTTAGCTAGAGAAGAGGTTCTGGCAGTGTTTGGGGATAGCAAACCAGATTTTGATGGGTTACATCAGCTCAAGACTGTAAGTATTTCCCCAATAAATCAAATTTGGAATTGTTCTCAACTCGACAACTATGTTTGTGTTGAGTTACATGAGCCTGACAATGCATATATAGTACGCTATCTATAACACCCTCCCTACGTGCAATCCCGTCTTGCACTTGAAAAAGTAAACATCGAGACTTTTTTTTTTCCAACATCCAGACATAGAACGCAATAGAGTACAAAAGAGAGAAGTATAATGCAAACAGTGAACAAATTGCGAAAGGAAAGACTTGAACCCAAGACCAGAAACCAAAGCTCTCATACCATGTTTAGTTCCCGAAAAGTTTAAGCTGTTAAGAAATGGACCGAAACTGAATATCAAGCTATCTAACATTTTTAGTTACATTAACATACAATGTAACTCTCATGATCTCTTTGTTATATATTACTATATGCAGGTGACCATGATTCTTAACGAAGTTATGAGATTATACTCACCAATTGCCTTTCTCATCCGTTACATCCATAAAAGCACAAAGCTTGGAGGACTAGTTCTACCAGCTGGAACAGAGATAATGGTGCCGACCATCGCAATTCACCATGATCCTGAAATTTGGGGACAAGATTCCAAAAACTTCAAGCCGGAGAGATTTTCTGAAGGAATTGTGAAGGCAACAAAGGGCCAAGGCACATTCTTTCCATTTGGCGGGGGTCCCAGAATTTGCATTGGGCAAAACTTTGCACTGGTGGAAGCAAAGATAGCCTTAGCAATGATTTTGAAACGCTTCTATTTCCAGCTGTCTCCATCCTACGTGCATGCCCCTTCACTTATGTTAACGGTCCAACCCCAACATGGTGCTCATTTGATCTTGCAAAAGATAATCTAGGGATCTGAACACTTACAATGGCAAAAGGAAAAGTTGATGAGGAACTTACCACTCTTGTTATAGTTGAATCAAAGTTCTTGGGTCACTGTAACTGTTGGGAAATAAACTTGTTTTTTAGTAATAAGGGAGTTATGCTTTTGGGAGTTTTACTAGGTAATGGTGAGTTACATTAATGAGTTATTAAATTAATGAAGTTAGGTTTGTGAAACGTGAAGTGGGTTACATTATGTGTTTAGTATAAATTTGCATGTAATCCTTGTTTTCAAGTATAAGGGAATAAAGTACTATTCCAAGTGCTCTCCCATATATCTTCTTCATATTGTGAGTTGTGTGTGTGCTCTTGCCTCTAACAAAGTGGTATCAGAGCTAGGCTCTTAGAGTCAGAGAGAGCGCGAGAGAGAGAGAGATGGCTACTGGTAATGAGCTAATTCCATTTCAAATGCTCGGTTCACCAAAGACAATTATGAGAATTGGTCTTTCCGGCCCAAAGACAATTATGAGAATTGGTCTTTCCGGCTTTCTCCTTCTTACGTGCATGCCCCTTCGCTTACGTCGTTAACAGTCCAGCCCCAACACGGTGCTCATTTGATCTTGCAAAAGTTATTCTAGGATCTGAACATTCGCAACGGCAAAGAAAGTTGATGACACATTTACCCCCTCTGGTTCTAGCTGAATCTAAATTCTCAGCCCATCTTGTTTGGGTATCATGTAATGAATTAACCAAGTTAAGTTTCTCTTTTTCATCTCACTATATGAAGCTCAATTTCTACATGAAATATGGCCATTGCCTTGCTGTTTAATGCATGTTTGAGGCAGCCTCTATCAGCATGATGGTACACTTAATTACTAAGACCTAAATATCTATGTCCCTTCTCCAAACACCAAGTACTAGAAGGTACCTTGGTTGTTTGAATTAAGTTTTCTATCGAAAAAAAAAAACTCTACAATTCTAAAAAGCGCAAAAGAAACAATGCTTCTTCTACAAAGGCCTTCAATATCCACCTCCCTAGATCAACTGAAAACAATCGCCCTTCCCTGAAAATGAATCCCCTCCTCAGCATATCTCCAAATCCTCTTTCCTGTAGAGCCTAATTCAAATTGTCAAAAACTGCGAATGCCTAAACCTGCATCCTCAATGGACCGGCGGACCCATCCCAACTCACAAGATGACACTTCTCCAATCCTCTCCACAAGATCGAATTTCCATTGGTTCTCCTCTAAAGTGATCTTGACCCACTTCGAATGGAATCCCAATTGGGTGTTGTTGCAAAATCTGGAATCTTCGAAACTTTAACACCTTGATCAGTTACGTTACAGTGTCACCTTCCAAAAACAGTATTTGTCCCCACTAAATAGTTCGCATCGGGTTGCAGCAAATCATTTTCTAGGATAAACGGACAGTCAGAATACCGAGTCTAAACGAATGAATAGAACCAAGAAATCGTCAATTCCGCTTCTGTAGAGTAACAAAATAACAACACAGAAAGCAACCAATTAGAATGGGAGAGGTTCTGGAATTTTGTGTATACCGAATGGCTTTAATCCGGGTCCTTTTTATAGACACCGATGCATGGTGATGTCTCTAGATTGCACCCGCAAATCCTTGACCTTTAGATTAGATTCTACAGTGCGGATAGCACTTATTCGAACCAGTGCCATAACTACCCACACCCAAACGTTTCACCCCGGACGGGTATGTGAATCGACACCATCGTGGACCATTGAATCACGATCGACAACTCCAATCGCATCTCCTAACAGGTGCACCCTTTGGTTAATTAACCACAGGGCTTCTAGAAGTGTGTGACTCATTCGCCACACGTACGCCATGCAGGTTCCATGCCAGCAACACGTTACTGCCACATCACTGCTAAGTGCGAAGTGCATCGACATTTAAAGCGTCACATTGTTGCCACACAGACCACTACCATGCACGGGTGCGCAGGTGCTGGTGTGCGAACCATGAGTGCGCACCAGCTTTGCCGGTTGTTGTTGGAGTCACTACAAGAAATTTGGTTTTTGGAGAGGAATGAAAACCGTTACAGATTTCCCTCGGAAAATAAAATAGATTTTTGAAAAACTGTCTTTGCTAAAGGCATCTAATTTCGTGTAGCTCAAACCTCCCAATTTTTTAATAATGGGCTTTGCCAACAGTTTGACCGCCCCACACCGTACCTATTATATGGTAGAAAGTAAAAAGTGATATATACACAAATGCATTGGCACGGTGGTACCCCTCCAGCCTGTTACATTTAATTAAAAAATCATTCTTAGTTAACCGGAGAATGTTTAATTTTGCACGGTGTCACCAATGAGTTGATTATGTGTAGACTTGTTTGAGAAGATGGCTTGAGAAGGAATCCCTCATTTCAAATGGCCAAAATGTAAACACTTTTGTTCGAGAAGATGGGCATACAAGAAAGGGGAGGCGGATACATGTAATCCAAAGGTCCCGAAGAAAAACAAAACTTGCAGACATTTCTCAATAATTAGTCAAATAATTCATGACAATTATGTGATTAACTTATGTAGCAGGCCGAACAATATGACTCGGGCGCGCCGAGGGATATCCGAGCCGCTCCAGGACTTAACCTTGCATCCACTGGGTGGCATCGTAGAGCCTCGGCAGGGCCGAAGTTTCAAGAGACAGCATCTTGCTCACCTCGCTTCGTTCGGCTCAGTGACTCCTTTGACAGTCGGTTACCACACTCGGCCTTGAACGGGTGTGGGGGCCAAAGACTCCAGCTCATCTACGTGGGGATGCAGCCGTGGCCATGATGACATTCATGACGTCAGCCGAACGGTTATCAAGATAATGATGAGAAGCACGTGAAGGTGCCAGCTCACCTTCCAAACGGTTACAAAACCCTAATGTGACGTAGGGGTGATGTCAGCCGACGCGTGTCAAACGCATGTGCAATCTTGGAGACCAAGCTACGGGTCCTCTATAAATACAACACTATGCCTTCTGGTGAAAGGTACGCACTACACAACCCTAAAACCCTAGCTCTTATTTCTCTTCCTCTTCTCTGCAAGTAGATTGATTCTTGCACCGGAGGGCCATCCCGAAGGACCTCCGGTGTGGTCTTTAGTCGTGCTTTCTTTTGCAGGCTAGAAGGAGGGCAAGAGCAGATCCCACTACTCAGTCCAAAGAGAGTGAATCATCTCGATCAGAGCCTCACAACTTACGTACACTCAAATTCGCAACTAATCACAATAACAAATAATATCGTAATTTTTGTAACAAATGAGCCAAAAACACACGAAACAAATCGAACCATAATAATATTTGATAGTACATCCTCATTCATTTACAACTACACCCAAAAAAAATGCATAATACAAACCAAAACAATACGCACCATTTCTAACAAGAGAGAAACTTATTCACGGCTCCGCCATAAATAAGTTCTTTACAGCAGCAACCAATCGCGACCATGCAAAAGTGTTCTGAACAGTCCGGATGTAAATGACACTTTACTCTTCCCTGGAAAAGTTTCATTAAAATTCGGACTATTCAAAACACTTTTGGACGGTCGCAATTGGCTCCATAAACATCTACTCACAGCTCCGCCGTTAAAGAGATTTTCTCCTCTAACAAAGCCTCCACCTGCATGATTGTTACTGGCCTTGTCAACAGTTGGATCCGTCCAATTAATACCCTATACTACAGTGTAATATATGAATATATTGGCGCGGCATCATCGATTACGTATTAGTGTGAAGTAATATATAAATACATTGGCACAACATCATCGATTACATATTTACTAGCAAAAGATTGTCCTTCCCGAAAACACATTATTGCAAGTAGCTCAAAGCTCCCAAATTTTTAACATGAAAACATGTATTAAAATGCGGAGAAAGTATCTCTGAACTATAACTGTAATTGTAGTTGTAATTGTAATTGTAGCCGAAGACGACCCAGCCGTTGAGCTCCTCACTAACTTTCCTCTCCAAACCTTCTCCTCCTGCAGCTGATCAGACATCATCTGCTTTGAGACACCTGCTGGGCTGTCCGTCGCAAAGATGGTGGTGATCAGATGAATGAAAACCCAAAATGGGAAGAGAAGAAGACTCCAGCAAGTGAATTGGAAGAGCATTACTGATATAAAAAAAAAAATTGGAAGAGCATTATCAAAAAGGAAAAAACTGAATTGCAAGGGACAGACTGACTGCCTGCCGAGCAAAAAAAAAAGGGACAGACTGCCTGGATTCCAGGTTTTATTCCCTCGTGTACAGTAACTGGGGAGGCAATTTTACCGGAAAGCCCCCAAGCCCAATACCACTACATGACAACATAGTTTAAAAAATCGGGACGCAGACGGAAAACATCAAAAGTCCGCAAATCCATTAAAGTAATTCGTAAATAACCTAAATGGTGTCTATGGCCCACCACTTTTGAGCACGAAATGACGAGAACACCCAGAATGCCAAAGAAGTAAATTCAATTGGTTAGTTTCCAAACTCGGGGCATTATCGTCCGGAGATGGCCAAAGTGTAAGCCACAATTTGCAACTTGATTCCTTTATAGGCGACCTGTGGATTGCATGGAGCTTAATAAGGTTTTAAAAGCAGTGGCAGCTCTAGAATATTTTTTTGGGTGATCATAATAGAGTAACTTAAGGGAAGTGATAATGTCAAAACCCTATTTGTTGGTGCCAAAACTCACATTTAAATTTACCTTTAAATGACCTATTTGTCCTTCTAAGTCTTGACAAGCCCTTCTCAAGCTTGAGCGTTGAATAACCATAATATCGATGTTTAGGAGCGATTCCTAATTCCAATCTTGGTCCAGTTCGAGTAACGGCGATTTCAGGGTTCAATCACAAATTGTAGGACTTAATTATCATATTGAAGTTGTTTTCGGAGCTTGAATCAGTTCTATGTTATTGGCAAAACTCAAAATCAGTGAAAGAATAAGTTGCTTTCTCCATTGCTGAATTTTGTTTAGCTGTAACAAAGACTTGAATTTTGTCCAGATTCAAGCTCAAGCTCAACTACAAGTATGAATTGAAGGTCATAATTAACTGGATTTTGAGAGAAAAGAAATGAGCTCCCAATTCGAGTTTTGCAGGTAGAGAAATGAAAGGTGAAGAATTGGAGATGTAAACAATCAAGGGTGTTCGTTTGAATACTCTTGGCTCTATGTAGAGCTGTCCATGTGTAAAAAACAATTAGGCTTCGTTCCGCTTTCTTTTTAAACCTTCCTTTTCAACAAGGAGGTAACTTTAAAATCAAATATAATGAAAATAAAAAATAATTTTTTAATCTTTTTTTCACTGTTTAAAAGATCTCAATGAAATCTATCAACAAGATCCATATTTGTAGAAAAATTATTTGCGTATTTTTGAGCTTGAAATTATCTTCTTTTTTTAGAAACTGAAACAAGCACTAAACCCAGTGAACCAGTCAAACCGTAACATGTTTGCCCCATTCCAGAACTCAATATAAGTACTTATTTTTTTAAAAAGCAATTTTAAACTCAAAAATAATGTGTTTACGCAAATAATTTTCCTACCAATATGGATCTTGTTTGATATATCTCGTCGAGATCTTTTATACGGTGCAAAAAAAATGAAAAATTTATTTTTCATTTACATTATTTTGAGTTTAAATAAATTCTTATTTTTAAAGAAGGTTTTCTAGAATGGGGCCGTCACGTGGATTTGTGGATTTTTTTTATCGAGTCGGGTTACTAAACCTGTTACTTCCTCCGTCCCATATTTTAGGTCATCTTTTCTTTTTTGAAAGTCTACAAAAATTGGCTATATCTCTTAATTTGTAATGTTTTTTTATATCAAATATGGATCTTGTTTGATAGATCTCAATGAATTCTTTTGTACTAAGTTTTTAAAATCACCTTAAAAATTATAAGTTGTAAGATATAATCAATTAAAAAATAGTACGCACTCTCAAAAAGGACCAACAAATTGATTTTACTGGTTCACCGGATTAACCGCTTTTATTTAAGGCGGTTTTGTTGTAATAGCCCGCTTTCCTAAACAAACGGTTGTGGAGTTGGAACGAAATTGGACGCGTGTCAAGTCAATGGTCGAGTCGCTTGAACCGACCAATTTGTGACTGAGAACATAACTGTAATTGTAGGTCCTTTTAAGCTTGTTCATGGCCGGCATTAAACTATTATGTGAGGGCAAAACTGGAATTTTCGGAACATTACTTGTTACATCATCATATTTTGTTATTTAACATCATGGGAAACTCAGATTCAAAAAACAAAAATGGCACCCCTATGGAGGGGGCTATTTGTAATGATGTTCTTGGCTAAAGGTGCATACATCGCGTACATATGCATTTTTGATTCATTTTGGGTCCCAAAAAATTGATTCAAGTCATTCATTTTGTTCAAAATGGATTTTTTAGAGTTCTTGTAAAAAATTAACTTAATCTAATATCAATAAAAATATTTACAAAATACCTCACTTTACTTCATAATTCAAGCCTAATTTATGAAGAAAAATTAAATATTTCGTATATGCTTTTACAATTTCAGATAAAGTTTATCTTTTGAAGGGGCCCTAATCGACCCATTTGAACCTCTGTGTATGTACTCATAGACTTTTCGTTGCAATAATATAGTTCTCACGTGCGCAATGCATGCACCTTTGTGTATGTACTCATAGACTTTTCCTTGCGATAATTGTGCAGGAAATATATTGCGGGCGGGCCCCTATGTGTCTTTTTCAACAGGGAAATTGTGGAGCAGGTATAATTGTAATACACTTTTCGTTGCTAGCGGGTTCATTTTGAATCTCATACAAACAAGCCCTTTATTAAATTCAAAATATCTTTTAAGTGTTCTTGTGAAAAATTTACTCAAACGGATAATTATAAGTGCTAAAAAATTGGTAAAATATTAGATTGAGCACTTACAGTTATTCTATTGATCACTTACGGTTATCTTATTGAGCTGATTTTCAACAGGAGCACTCGAAAAATATTTCAAATCTCGAAAAATATTTCAAATCCAATGAACGATTCAAATCATTTAAGTGGAACCCGTATTTGGCCCCACATTGCGATCTGTGCATAATCTATGAACAAAAAATCTGTGTGCACAGGTTTTTTGAAAGCTTTTCTCTTGCTACTTTTTTTGAAATTGAGTGGGTGAAAACTAGAAACTTCTTTTTTGTCCCTTTGAGAATCTTGTAGATAAACGGGTAGCTCATTGGTAGACAAGTTATACTCTCAGGCATTTGGCGAGATTCAATCTTCACCCTCCCTAGTTCCTTTAAGAGAGAGAGAGTAGAATAGATTTATCAATGCTTTGGCAATTATATTTGAGTACTATATTTTTTATATTATATAATTGTATTGGTAGAATATGCCCCATTTATTGTGTAGTGGAGCACATTCTACCAATGCAATTGTGACATTTCACATGATACTTAAAAATATAATACTCAAACATGATCACCATATGCTTTAGATTTATTGCCTTTTTCCCACAAAAAGAAAGGAATTAGGTAGGCATAGGAACCTTTATTTTTACTTCTAGGGTCAAGTGGGTAGAAACTTCAACTCTTAGTACAGCAAACCATAGAAAAGAGAAGCGTTTTGTCAAGCGTCTAGAGGCTGTGAAATGTGCATATGACAACATTGTTTTATTATGATTTTTAGTTGTATTACTTTGAAAATTTTCTAAAGTCAATAAACATTCATATTATCCAACCATATATTACACAACAGGTTTGACACTTTCCCGGTTTCACCAATCTCTTTCTACTGTCCTTTTCCTTTGAAAACTACTGGAGTAAGGTGGTTCAGATTCCTAGAAAAGGAACTTTAAAAAAAAGGTAATTTTAAATTCAAAAATTATGTGTTTATGCAAATAATTTTTCTGTTAATATAAATCTTATTTGATAAATTTTATTGAGATTTTTTAAACGTCCAAAAGAATTGAATTTTTTTAATTATATTTAAACTTAAAATTAACTTCTTTTTCAAAAAAAAGATTTAAAAAGAAAGCAGCAATTGTGTTCCCCCTTGGAAAACTGTGCTCACAAGTTACTCATATCAAGACTTTCAGGGAAGGCACGCGGAAGGATCCGCAGCCCAAAAAAAAAAAGAACAAATGAGACAAAAGTCTGTACCCGCCCATTCTCTGTATTTTTTTATTCGGAAATTGCAATAAAGATTTATAGGGAAAACACAAGGAAAAATAGGTTTGGATTCATTCTAAATTCTATAAAAACTTAGAAAAATATTTATAAATTTATAATATTATTTTATGAGATCCTGTAAAAAATCAGCACCAACGGACATTAATAAGTATTATTTTTTGATTCGTAGGCGAAACTGCTCAGTTCGCTCCTATGAATTCAAAAGTAATACTTACCAATATCCGTTGTAGCTGATTTTTTATAGAGCCCCATAAAATAATATTCAAAAATTTATGAATATTTTTTTAGATTTTTATGAGATCCAAAATGGGACAAACACGTTTTTTCTTGCATGGTTCCCTACAAATCTTTCTTGCCAATAGCAAAGCTTTTCTATTACCCACTTGCTCTTTAAAAACAGAGGTGCTATTGTTACCAAAAATACTAAGAGCAGGGACAATTTGTAGGGATTCGTGCAGTGATAATCGCATTTGGCCCCATTCCGGGTCCCAAAAAAATCTAGAAAAATATCCATAAATTTTTGAATATTATTTTATAGGGCCATGTAAAAAATCAGCTCATGCAGATATCGGTAAGTATTACTTTTCGATCCGTAGGGACAAACTGAGCAGTTCACCCTTACGAATCCAAACGTAATACTTACCGATATCCGCAGGAACTAATTTTTTATAGGGCCCTATAAATTAATATTCAAAAATTACAAACGAGTAATCTGTACCAGCGTGTACAATTTGTTTTTGGGTCTGTTTTGGATTCCAAAAAAATGATTAGAATCGCTCATTTTATTTCAAATATTTTAGGGAAATTTATATAAATAATCTTCATAGGTTCACCTGAGTCTCATTTTTGTCCAACAAGTATCAATTGCAACTCTTTTGACTTTCAAATTTGATTTTTGTATCAAATTGGTCTAATTGATAACTTTTGTCAGTCAAACTGGATGAAAAAAATCAAATTGATGACGTATGCCCTCAATCTGATTTTTTCTGTCCAGTTTAGTTGACAAACGTTATCAATTGGACAAATTTGATACGAAAACCAAACTTAAAAGTAAAAAGAGTTGCAATTGATATTTGGAAAAAACTCAGGTGAAACTAAAAAGACCATTTCTATAAATTTTCTATAATTATATGGGAAGCAGCCCTATATAAGATAAGGTTCAAGTTTCGCTCACTCACACCCACTCATTCTCTCTCACCAACTATGGAAGTAACAGCAAGCTCAATTCTTCTCTCTCTTGCTTTGGCTACGTTCCTAACATGTGCATGGAAGGCAGTGAACTGGGTTTGGTTGAGGCCAAAACAGCTAGAGAGGTGCCTGAGAGATCAAGGTTTCAAGGGAAATCCCTACAGGTTCTTGTATGGAGACTCCAAAGAGTACGTCCCCGCGATCATTGCAGCAAGATCCAAACCCATGGACGCTAATGACAACGATATTGTGCCACGTGTCATGCCGTTCCACCAATATTTTATCAATCTTCATGGTATGTATGTCTCCTGTAAATGATGATGTTGGATTTAAGTTTGCAGTTCTACACTTTTTCAAGCCTAACACCTCAAAATGCAAAGTGGCGGGGATGAGATTAAATTTTACACGGACCCTCCGTGTATACGGGAGGGTCCGCCCAACCAATTAGAAAAAGACAGCTAAGCTTTTGCTCAGCTTTGACAGGACCATTTGCAATTTTTTTTCCATTTAGGATTTTATAGAGCAGAAACTTGATTATGAGAGCCATAGAGAGAAAATTTAACTATGACACTTTAGAATAATATGATCAGAATAACAAAATCTTTGTATCGATTCGAACGGATTGAAAATTGAAGCACTTAACTTTTTAACCATTTTTTTTAGTGTATAAATAGTCGACAAAAACTAAGTACTCCAATTTTTAATCCGTTTGAATCGGTACGAAGATCTTATTATTCTGATCATATTATTCTAAAAGAACATAATTAAATTTTATCTTTAGGACTCTCATAAGTATTTAGGATCCTAAATAGGAAAAAAAAAAATTGCCAATTGTCCTAACTCAACTTTAGTATCCTATGGAGCAAAAAATTGATTATGAGAGCCTTAAAGACAAAATTTAACTATGACACTTTAGAATAATATGATCAGAATAACAAGATCTTTGCTCTGATTTAAACGGATAAAAAATTGTAGTACTTAACTTTTTAACTATATTTTTAATATACTCCCTCCGTCCGTTTTTAAGTGTCCTGTTTCGTAACTCCAACTTATTAAAAAGACATTATCATTATATTTTTTATATCAACTTTTTCCTCCACTTTCCCTACTTACCCATCATCATTACACTTTTACTCACTAACTTTTCAAAATGAAATATACTTTTAGGGACAAAATAGACAATGCACCAACTTTTACCCCCTCACTTTACAAAATGGACACTTATTAAGGAACAGCCCAAAATGGAATACTAGACATTAAATAAGGGACGGAGGGAGTATAAACAATTTAAAAAAATTAAGCGCTCCAATTTTCTATCCGTTTGAACCAGTGCGAAGATCTTATTATTCTGATCATATTATTCTAAAGTATTATAGTTAAATTTTATCTTTAAGGCTTTCATAATCAAGTTTCTGCTCCATAGGATCCTAAAGTGGAGTCAGGACAATCGGCAAATTTTTTTTTTCCCAATTAGGATCCTAAATACTTAATTATGAGAGTTCTAAAGATAAAAGTTAATTATGTTCTTTAAGAATAATATGATCAGAATAATAAGATTTTCGTACCGATTCAAACGGATTAAAAATTGGAGTACTTAATTTTTGTCGACTATTTATACATTAAAAAATATGGTTAAAAAGTTAAGTGCTCCAATTTTCAATCCATTTAAATCGGTGCAAAGATCTTGTTATTTTGATCATATTATTCTAAAGTGTCATAGTTAAATTTTGTCTCTATAGCTCTCATAATCAATCAAGTTTCTGCTCCATAGACTCTTAAATGGGAAAAAAAAATTGCAAATGGTCCTGTCAAAGCTGAGCAAAAGCTTAGATGTCTTTTTCTAATTGGTTGGGCGGACCCTCCCGTATACACGGAGGGTCCGTGTAAAATTTAATCTCGGCGAGGATAATCAGGACCAAACTACCTAAAGAAACAAAATAAAAACTACTACATTTTTTGCAAAGAACCAGGGGAGGGTAAGTACAAGGGAGGGGAGGTCCGGGCCTCTGCCAACCTTGCTTGAAAACCACTATATATTAAAAGTGGTTACAAAGTGGAAAATTATTGCTCCCTTTTATGTGTATATGTATGTTTTGCCAAGTAGGCTTTTTACTTAGCCGGCTTCTTGGTTGGTTAGCTATGGTTACTATTTTCAGGAACGAATTACTTCGCGTGGATGGGGCCAACACCAAGAGTAAACATTACAGATCCTAAACTGATAAAGGAGATCTTGTCCAACACTGAAGTCTTTCAAAAGCCAGTTACGAATCTAGTTGGCAAATTTCTAGTGACAGGAATTCTGGCTTATGACGGTGAGAAATGGGCTACCCACAGAAGCCTTGTTAACCCAGCCTTCCACCTAGAAAAGCTAAAGGTAATCTCACATCTTGACCTCTTTCTAAGCATTGCAAAAAGCAGGGTAAAGAATATGGAAAAGTACAGATTTATTTTACGACCCAGGAAGTTATTTCCAATTGTCATGTGTCATTTATTTTTATTCTGGTACCTATCGATAAGGAGATTCTAAACCACGTAGATTTACTCACCCCCTATTTTAAAGGAGATTCAGAATCATGTGAAAATTTTGAGGACTATCTGATTCACCGATTAGAGAATGTGATTGGAATATAGAATTCCTAGGGAACCATTTTTCCAAGGTTTGCATGTAACTGG
The DNA here is from genome assembly GCA_025413875.1 of Rhododendron molle. Classification (NCBI taxonomy): domain Eukaryota; kingdom Viridiplantae; phylum Streptophyta; class Magnoliopsida; order Ericales; family Ericaceae; genus Rhododendron; species Rhododendron molle. The sequence continues at coordinate 46,507,764 of CM046393.1, forward strand.
TGGAATAACTGTATATCCGTTAGACAAGAGATCCTATCAAACACAGACATACAGAATTTAGGTAGGTTTGCTATATACTGATAATGTCCTTGCAGCCGGTTGGAGCTACTCATCCTATCAGATTAAATACATTAGACTACAGTATGGCTATCGGCCAAACAAAAAGAGCTTAATAGTAGTAAGGTAGTAAGGTGAGCTGACGTTAGCTTCACTATCATGGAATTGGCTCTCCATACTACCATAAGATGGGTTGCTTTTTTAGAGTATCTGAATCATACGATTACGAATTCCATGTGAAAGAAGTTCGTATGGCCTTCTTTCGGTGACAATCAATTTCTCAGCACCTTTTGGTGTTTTTTATAGCTTATGGTGCCAGCAATGTACTCAAGTTGCTGTGAGATGATAAGCAAATGGGAAGTTTTGGTCTCAACAAAAGGGTCATGTGAGCTAGACATATGGCCTTATCTTTCTACTTTGACAGCGGATGTGATTTCTCGAACAGCATTTGGCAGTGACTATGAGGAAGGAAAACAGATATTCCAACTCCAAAGAGAACAAATTGATCTTTTGAAGCAACATGTCCAGTCATTGTACATTCCCGGATGGAGGTAAGTGTGCATTATAGTATATGTGTTATTTGCATATATTTACAATTAGGATTGAATTTGAAATTCAATTTTGGTCATTTTTACAAGTCTTCATACGCTCAAGATTTACTTGCATATAGGTTTCTACCAACAAAGACTAACAGAAAGATGAGAAAAATATATAATGAAGTGGGAGCTTTAGTGCGGAACATCATCAACAAAAGACTGCGAACAATGAATGGAGAAGGAGGTAATGACTTGTTAGGGATCCTGTTGAAATCAAATTTGAAAGCTTTGGATCAAGAACTAGGAAGCAAGAACATCAAGCTGACAGTTGAAGACATAATTGAGGAGTGCAAGCTATTTTACCTTGCTGGGCAAGAAACCACCTTGGCTTTGCTTATTTGGACAATGGTCCTGTTGAGTAAGCATCAAAAGTGGCAAGCCCTAGCTAGAGAAGAGGTTCTGGCAGTGTTTGGAGATAACAAACCAGATTTTGATGGGTTATATCAGCTCAAGACTGTAAGTATTTTCCCAATAAATCAAATTTGGAATTCTCAACTTGACAACTATGTTTGTGTTGAGTTACTAAGTGTCCCAGGAACTTAGATGTTAGGAAATGAGCCTAAGAATGTATATCTATCTATAACACCCTCCCTACGTGCAACCCCGTCTTGCACGTAAAAATGTGAACGTCCGGACATAGAACGCAGTAGAATACAAAAGAAAGAAGCATAATGCAGATGGTGAAGAAATTGCAAATGGAGAGACTTGAACCCAAGACCAGAAACTAGAGCTCTCATACCATGTTTGGTTCATGAAAAGTTTAAGCTATTAAGAAATTAACCAAAACTGAATATCAAGCTATCTAACAGTTTTAGTTACATTTGCATACAAAGTAACACTCATGGTCTCTTTGTTATATATTACTATATGCAGGTAACCATGATTCTTAACGAAGTTATGAGGTTATACTCACCAGCTCCCTTTCTTACCCGTTACATACATAAAAACACAAAGCTTGGAGGACTAGTTCTACCTGCTGGAACAGAGATTAATGTGCCGGCCATCACAATTCACCATGATCCTGGAATTTGGGGACAAGATTCCAAAAACTTCAAGCCGGAGAGATTTTCTGAAGGAATTGTGAAGGCAACAAAGGGCCAAGGCACGTTCTTTCCATTTGGCGCGGGTCCCAGAATATGCATTGGGCAAAACTTTGCACTGGTGGAAGCAAAGATAGCCTTAGCAATGATTTTGAAACGCTTCTATTTCCGGCTCTCTCCATCCTATGTGCACGCCCCTTCACTTATGTTTACGGTCCAACCCCAACATGGTGCTCATTTGATCTTGCAAAAGATAATCTAGGGATCGGAACACTCACAATGGCAAAGGGTAAAGTTGATGAGGAATTTACCCACTCTTGAAATAGCTGAATCAAAGTTCTTGGGTCATTTTGGGTGTTGTATAATTAGCGCCTTTAATTTTACTTCGTGTCTAGTTAATCCAATCCGTAACAGACGTGATGATTAGTTTAATGGCCAATTGCTGCTCGTGATTATATTTTCTTGCAGAACCATCACACCAAATCTTCCTATCCACCAAAATGTGTACCGGTAGAACTCTTCTAATTTCAATGCATTTCGAAAGCTCTTGAAATTTTAGTGAACTTATCTAGTTGGCCGCCTCCCAGAACCAATACTCCCACAGTAGCGCCAACCCATGGATACATAGGATAGCTGATAGCGTCTGTGTGCAGAATATATAACACACTCACAAATACATCAGCACAACCATATCAACGAAACACTTTCACACAAACCTAACAACCAAGTTAAGCTCGAGTTAATTAAGCCTGAGTTGTACACGAATATGGTCATTCCCTTGTTGTTCAATGCCCCTGTTTGAGGCAGCCGACCCCCAGTGTGAGGCTGTCGCGTTATGCATACAAACAGGGCCGGCTTATAGGATAGGCGAGAGAAGCAACCGCTTCGGGCCCCCAGATTTTGGTCCAAAATTGAGGCCCCATTGTATTGTAACTTACATATTAATATTAGAATGTTTCCAAATAAAAACACAAACTAGATTCTTGGTTTAGTGGTCACGTAATACCGTCATGCTATTGTGAGTGTGTGGTTTGACTCCCATGCATCTCCATAATTGCAAGCATATCTTTTTTACATTTATATTGTCATAATTATATTCTTTTAGTTTGATTTTTTGTTATTTTTTGTACTTTTATCATTTTTTTAAATAAATCCTGAATGTGTAAGGGGCTAAATATACAAAATTTGCTTCGGGCCTCCAAAATATATGAGCTGGCACTGTATACAAATCTGGTCATTCCCTTGCTGTATATCCCTTCCCTGACCACCCACTAGAAGGAGCCTTGCTCGTGTGAATTAAGTCTTTTATCAAAAAAAAAATTTTGAAAAATTTGTACAAACGATAAAAGCGCCAAAAAAGAAAATGCTGCTTCTCCAACGGCTAAGTAAAGAACCTCCTAAAACTAAAGCCTTTCAACATCCAACTTCCTAGATCAACCACAAAATTATCTGCAGCAAACATCCAAGATAATTGTCGGAGATGCCCCATGTGTGGGTACCACAAAATTTAGACTGTCCAGGAAAAATACTAGAAAAGGAAACCAACCCTAAAAATTTCCCTCGGAAAATAAAATAGAGTTTTGAAAATTTGTCTTTGCTGAAGGCACCTACTCTCTCTGTCCCCATTTAGCAGTTCCCGTTCTATTCTAACTGGATAACAAAATAGTTATATTTTTCAATTGGTAATGAATTTTACGTCCAATAATAATCTTGTTCGATAAATCTCAATTAGTTCTATAAGAAAATATTTTTAAAATTACATAAAACGTTATAAATTATAATATATAATCAATTGAAAAATTGCACGCACTCTCAAAATGGACTATTAAATGGGGACGGAGAGAGTAATTGTGTGTAGCTCAAAGCTTGTAATTTTTTTAATAATGGACCTTGTCAACAGTTTAACCGCCCCATATCTATAATAGAAAGTGAGATACATATACATTGGCGCAGTATCACATATGAGTAGATTATACAAATGGTGTGCAACTGCCACCCCTCCAACCTGTTACATTTAATTTAAAAAAAAACAAAACATACAAACAAAAAAAAAAGTACAAAAGTTTTCTATATATATGATAGAAAATGGTAGCACTGGAGCAACAGCCAAGAGCTATATTAAAATCGGAAAGAAAGTTGAATGGATCAAAGAGGAAAATTAGGAAGAAGCAGCTAATTCTCATTGAACTTGGGATCAAGGCGGCCAAATTTAAGAATGAAAACATAGAGGTGTATATATCTTCTTCTTGTCTATATATCATCCCAATTGATATTCATAACAGAAGCTCTATCTTAATAAAGCAAACCTGTACGGCGATGGATATCGATGATTTGTTGGAAGAAAAAGTGAGACGGGCATCGAAATTTTTAACTTGAAAAAATTATTAAAATGGAGGAGGGTGAAATTGCTGAATTGGAGGATGTTGTTTCTGTTGATAGGGAGGATGGTGCCTCCCCTTTTTGGTGTTTTAATCCTGTCGGCCTTCGTTGCTTGTTCTTCGCATTTGTTCGAGGTCTCGAGAGGCTGGTGAGCGTTTCTCGTTCGGTTCTGGATGCTTGGCTTTGAGCAGTTTGAGTTTGGGGTTCGGGGTTGGTTGTTTCTTTTGTAGGTTTTGGGTTTTCAGTTTCAGGTTTTTTTTTGGGTTTTTTTGGTTTGGTTTGGTTTGTTTTGGCTTGGCTTGCTTGGTTTCCTATGTAGCCGTACGCATTTTTTGGTTGGGTTCTAAGGTTTTGGAGGTATTTGTTTAATTGTGGCGTTTTTTCTTTTGGTCATAATTGTTTTTGCTGGCGTCTTGCCTTCCTGATTTTCTAAGTCTTGGGTGGTGGGTTGCCGGTGTGTCATTGATCTGTTTAATCTTTGTTTATCTTTCCAAAAATTAATAAATTTCTTTCGCCGAGCTAATAAAAGAAACAGGCAACCATTAAATAAGGTTGGTTTGGGATGAGCTAATGCACCACATGACAAAATGCAGTACCCTTCTATGGACTCTATCCAGATCTTATCGCCATGATTTCAAATCAGATGCTTTTTATTAAAAAAAAAAATAGATGATAATGATTCAAAAAAGGAACTGAGACAATTTATCTTGATCAGGTGATTATCAATAACCTTGCTACTGGTACAGAAATCTATGCACATATTGTGTATAGATTGCGTTGTGGGGCCCATTAAGGGTCCCATACAAATAATCCGATCCGTTAATTATGTTTAAAACATTTTTTCAAGGGCCTCCGCAAAAAATTAGCTCAATCCGATACCTATAAGTGTTTGATCTATTCATCTAACTTTTCATTCGGATTTTTAGAGAATGAAAAGTTAGACGATTAGATCAAGTACTTATAGGTGTCGGATTGAGCTGATTTTTTGCGGGGGCACTTGAAAAAATATTTTAAATATAATGAACGGCTCGAATCAATTGTGCGGGACCCGTAGTAGGTTCCACATAAAAATTTGTGCACAATCTGTTCACAGATTTGCTGTGCCAATAGACTTTCTGGATTAGAAATGTGTAATTTTATTTTAGCACAAGCGTAGTGTTCAAGTTCAACAACCACTATAAAATGAGTATATAATAGCAATGCTCTCTCTCTCTCTCTCTCTCTCTCTCTCTCTCTCTCACACACACACACACACACACATCGATCCTATATGGAAGTAACAGTAAGCTCAATTGTTCTCTCTTTGGCTTTGGTTACTTTCCTAACATTGGATTGGAAGGCACTGAACTTGCTATGGTTAAGGCCAAAGCAGATAGAGAGGTGCTTGAGAGAGCAAATTATTGGTATGCACTGTTATAAAAAGTATTATTGGTGTGTGCTGTTCATGATATATGTAGTAGGTGTGGTAAGTATTGTTATTATGTTAAAAGTGAAAGTTGTAAACTGTACATGTGGACTTTAGTGTGAAAATCTATGTAGAGATAGTAGTATGGCAGTACGAAGCAGGTGAACCAATTATGTGTAATACTATTTGTATGAGGTAATCAGTGACGCAAGCAGCGATAAAAAGTTATGTTTTTTAAGGAAATTCCTACCGGTTCTTGTATAGAGACACCAAAGAGTTCATCTCTGCTATCAAAGAAGCAACATCCAAACCCATGGAGGCTTGCGACGACGATGTTGTGCCTCGTGTCATGGCGTTCTAGCGATATTTTGTCGATTTTCACAATATGTGTGTCTTTTGAAATCAGTAGCCCACAAGATTGAATTGAACTACGGTACGTTGACTATCTGTTTGGCTGCATTTGGCTCCTGACTTCTAGGCAAGAACAAAATACCCCCAAAAAAAGAACTCACTCTTGCACAAAAAAAAAATCAACAACGGAAAATCTAACACCCTCTTCGTTTTTGCTTTCTAGGTACAACTCTATAAAATAAAAATAAAAATAAAAATTGTCTAGGAATTCGTATTCGCATGTTTGCTCCAACTACTGCGTTCTGATCATGGATCAAAAATTAACTTACAATGTTGGTTTTCTTCTTTTCACGAACTTACAAATTTGTTGAAAAGCCTGATTTTTAACAAGCTCTGTTCTGACATTTTTAGCTTCTGCATTTCATCAATCATTTGCTACCACAAGTTCAGTTACAACAAAAACACCCACAAAGTAGGCTTTTCAATTTGGTCAGCTTCTTGGTCGATTAGCCGGCACAATTTGAATTCAATTCAATTTATCTTCTCACGAATTGAAAAGGCAAACAATTTGAATATGGACCAAACTTTGTTTTGTGGTTTTTTTACCTTCGGCTCATAACTTTTATTCATTCATATACTTCCTCTCTCATCAACACGAATTGAAAAGGCAAACAAATTAACGCAAAACTAACGAAAACTCAGAAAAGACAAAACTAAGCCCAAAGAAATAAAATAGAGTCCAGAACTCACCTTAGACATTTTGCGACCAAAGAGGAAGTCTTTTAGTCATGAAAATCTGTCTTTTAGTCTATTAGTCATTTTGCGAGTGAATCTTCCAAACCCATGACCTGTGTCCAAAAAGTTGTGGGTTTAATCATCCAAACCCATGAAAAATTCAATTTTTATACACATATCGACATCAGATCAAACTGATTTTTCGCATAGATATACTACTTCATACAAGAAAAACGATTTAGATAACTACGGTAAGCGGCTAAGCGCACAATGGAGCCCACAATGGATGGCGAAAATCGTGGATTTTCCACCCAAGATGAAAAGAATTTAATCTCATCTAGATAATAATGAAAACAAGAGTTGCTATAAACCCCTCTATACGTATTTCCTCCCGAGATTCGTCTTTGATTCATTCCCACTCTATACTTTCTTTCTTTTTTTAAATTCATCAGAAAACAAAAAAAAATGAAAGAAAAATCCTTGCACCAATTGGCAGGTTGATTTCCAAGAGTTGCTGCAAAACTTAGCCGTACTTTAGGTTAGGTTAAGTTGTCTTTCGTTGTTGCTCATTTATTTAAATCTGGTTTGGTGGCCGGTCAATTGAACAGACAAAAGTTTCCTAGTCAGCATAATTCATTGATTGTGTTCTCTTCTCGGAAATCCAACATACACATGAATCCATGCTCAGAGGGAGGGATTTGTCATGAAAACACATGAATCCAACAAAAGTCACGTGTGCAAGGAGATCGATATCTCCGTCCTCCTCCTGTCCATATTATCGGAAAACAAATACATGGAGTGTGTGTATGTGTATAAGTATATACACAAATTATCCAGTGAGGGATCTCTTACTAATCTACCGTGCGGACCTCCTCTTTTCCGAGCAAATTTTGATGATCCGAGTCGCTCAAAGTGTACAGATGTGATTTTAAGGATATCCGCGAGAAATCATCAAAAAAAATGACCGGGAAGGGCTTGATTTGACCAGTTTTCTATTGAACTGTTCAATGAAAACTTCTCCGATCAAGCACTTCCCGGTAATACTATATCAATAGTAATATTTTACAAAAATTCTGTTATTTCTAAAAAACAATTATGTCCTTTTACTGTAAATTCGTCAAACAAAACGGCCCTTGTGACAATAGACTGACAAAAGAATTATATATATATAGGGGCCGGTTCTAGAGACAATACTTTTGACAATATATCTTTTGAAATCCCGCATGGGACCTTCAAACAGATGATCGGAGCCATTCAATTTGTTTAAAACATGTTTTTAAGGGGTCCCGTAAAAAATCAACTCATTTGGATATCGACAAATTACAGGAAAAAAGTGAATGAGTCGATCAAGCCCTTGCCGATATCCAAATGAGTTGATTTTTTATGGGACCCCTTAAAAACATGTTTTAAATACATTGAGCAGCTCCTATTATTCCCGCGGGGTTTCAAAAAAAGTAGTATCAAAAATATTGTCAAATGTATTGTCTCTAAAACCGGTCCCATATATATAAAGTGAGCTTCCATTAAGGGATCCATTAATTTGCTAAGTTAAGGACCTCATGAATTTGACATTGTTCCCGATCATATTTTGATTATCTGAACCGTTCAATGTGTTTAAAACGTGATTTTAAAAATATTGGCGAGAAAGCAGCAAAAAATATTATCAGAAAGGGCTTGATCCGAGTAGGTTTTTGTAAAAACGCTATAAATCCATTTTTATGAAAAACTGTTCATGTAACGCCTCGACTTTTCGGGTGCAAATTAAAATAATTTCTCAAGAAAATTTGCTAAATAAATATGATTTTCCAAAATAAAGCTTTTGCTAATACAATCTCAAGATAGTTTTACGGAATCAAAATACATTAACTTCAGAACTGACTCTAATCTTGATACGAATCCTAAGCATCCTCGATCTTCTTTACTGATATTCTTCCCATGTCGAACTGCATCATCGTTGAATCTTCTCCATTGAATCCTGCGCCCTCTAGCAAATTGATCACCGAAGCAATCGATTTGCCAGGATACAGACGTATCCGTGAGTGATAAATCACCCAAGAAAATAATCCAACCCAACCACCCTCTTACTTTACAACTAGCAAAAAACAGAATATATATGGTGCGAAAAAAGTAAAAAAGAGATAATTCACATAACTTGATTCATTCTATCCATTAACTTAACATGAAATTTAAGATCTCTCCACGGAGATCTTTCCTCCCCAACCACTAACTACCCGCCCCATGAGATCACTTCCTTTGTTATCGCAGGAACACCTAAGTTATGTACCAAGTGTGCACCCCAATAACTACAACAAGGTGTAAGCTAATCACAACTAGGGTTCGCTATCTTATAAACCACATCACAATCATTTCACAATCATCACTGGACACCGCCAGTCCATCAATTCATCACTGGACTCTCGCCAGTTTGTCAAATTCAAATCTGGACTCTCGCCAGGTTCAATTCTCATCACAATCTCATCATTTCTCATATCACGCTTGCAGGCAAAATGAAAGAAACTTCACAATTTATCCATTACTTAGCATCATCTAAGTGATTTCTATATCGTATACCACCCCATGTCTCTAGGGTCCAATCTAACATTCAAATGAAATATCGATACAATATCAATCACAATAATAATTGAAAACGAATAACAGACGGATCGAAACAGTTAATAAGCAATGCAATCACATAACTTTTTATGACTGGGCCGTTACCCTTAATCTCGTATGGTCACAAAGTCATTAAGAATGTAAGAATTATTTAATTAAGATTTAAAAACAATTTTCTAGACTTTTGTTAATCAACTATAAGTAATTAAATTAATTAAACATTAATTAAATACATTAATTAGGTAAAAATATTAGAATAATGATCGTAACTTTAATAAAGGTCTTAACAGTCCTCTATAATAAGTTCGAGTGCTAAAAGTTGAGTTTGGATGCTCACAGAATTATTTTAAATAAAAAGATTTAGTTAATAGGCAAAAGAAGAATAATTAGATAATAAATAATTAAATAATTAAAAATATATTTATTCTAACAAAGTATCATCTTAGGACTGTAAGAAGTCTAAATAAAATTATTCGGAATTATTAACCTCTTTTATAATATTTTAAAGTATTATTATTAAGAAACAACGCGTAATTAATAATAAATAGCTAATTAAGTAAATAAAATATTATTTTAATAACATATCATCCTTGAGATGTAAGAAGTCTAGAAAAAGTAGTTTAGATGTTAAAAACATTATTTGTAAGGTCGTAACTATTTTTCCTTTGTATCTTTAATTAAAAATAGAATAAATAGCTAATAACATAAAAAAAATATGAAATCAGCAAGTTATGATCTTTAACATGTTAGGAGTTTAGGAAAAATAGTTTGGGGCTTTATAGAGTAGTTTATAAGGTCGCAATGATTTTTAGTTTATAAACTTTTACACGATTACGAATAAAAATTAATTAAATAGAAGATTAAATAAAAAAAATATGAAACTAACAAGGTATGATCTTTAGATTATGGGAAACCTAGGATAAAAATTTCGGGGTCAAATACGATGTCTAAAAGGTCGCAAAATCAATTTGAAACGATAACAAAATCATCGCGCGGCTGGGGGAGAAGGAGTTCGCAGCCGCGAACTCCGTTTCACTGGTTCTAGCGGCTGGAAAACCCGCACCTTGCGGCCGCAAGGTCGGTCGCTATTTTTATTTTTTTGTTCGTTTGGTCTCGTTTTTGATGCATGGGGGCACGAGACTTATTGGGTTATGTCTATAAATCATAAATATACGTAGAGGAGGTTTCGGATCGAATTATAATACCTCGGTTCGGAATAAATTCGTTTTCAATCGAAAACTTGAATTTGGAGAAGATGACTTCAATTCCGTCGATCGGGGAACTTCGGGGCCGAATTGGTTGATGTTCGGGGATCCTTGGGATTGTAGGAAGTAATTCAATCGATCAATTTGAGTCCTGGACGAACGAAACCACGAAACCCACTTTTCTCTCTCCTTCTTTCTCTCTCTAAAAATCTATGGATTGTAGCTCGGTTCTCTCGGGTTTTTCTCTCCTTTTGGACTCCGTGGAAGGTGTTGAGTATGGTACGTGCCCTAGGTTCGGAGTGGTATTGTATTTATAGAAGAATTTGATGTAGAAAGATTAAATCGAGTCCTAATCGAATTGGGTTTCTACACGAACGAATCTAACTCGGTTTTGGGGTTACGGAGGAGGTAGAGATCGAGTAGGAGTAGGAGAGGGAGATTTAGAATTATTGTATGCATGCATGCAATTATAAAATATTTTTATAGAGATAATTAGATAGGAAACTATTTTTTTTTTTTGTAATTATCTACTATTTATTTAATAAGGAAATTAATATTATTGGAATTAAATAATACTTTTAATATTTTTATTAATTTAAGATTTTCGGGTTATTACAACAATTATACGGTCACAAGTTAATTAATGTAACATTTAAATAAATTTTAATCACAAAAAAATAAATCTAGGTTTTAGTCGAATTATATTTTTATAAATAATCCATTACTTATAGACTATTTAGTTAAAATAATAATTTCTTTATTCAAAAAAAAATTGGGTTGAAATTCCGGGTCGTTACAGTTCAGATCAAGCTCTTTGTGATCATTTTTTTTGCTGGTTTCTCGCCAATAACCTTGAAATCACATTTTGATCATGAGCGGTTTGGATCTTCAAAATTCGATTGGAAAAGAGGAGGTCCTTAACATAACTCAATAAGGGATCCCTCATTGGATGGGGACTAGTATATATGAGAAAAAAATCTTTCCCCCTTAGGTAGAAAATATGGGATTTCCACCACGCATTGCGGATCCCACCATTTTTTTTTCAGTAATCTGAACCGTTCATCTTGTAGGACCCACATAATAGTACATTTATACAAAAAATCATATTTATCGGATATCGATAGGTATATTAAAAACTAAATCTTAGTTTATAAAATAGACGCTTATAGATAGTTTAACTTTAAACTTATCTACCGTCGATTTTTTAAACCAAACTTCAATTTTTTATATACCTATCCATGTCCGATAAAGCTGATTTTTTGTGAAGATGTATTATTTAGCGAGCCCAACAAGATGAACGGTTAGATTAGTAGAATATACACATGGTGGGGCCAAAAAATTGATGGTGGTGGAAAACTTGAGTGTGGAACTTACCACAACAGTTAGAACTAGAAGGCGGGTGTAGAGGTGCCAGATTGGGAACATTTATATAAGGTTGGCTCGGGCTGAGCTAATTTCACCACAGAATACAGTACACTTCGGTGGGCTCTATCGAGATCTTATCACTGCAATTTCAAATCAAATGATCTTTTTATAAAAATAAAAAATAAAAGCAAAAGTTTTGGCGTCAGAGAACATTTGTTATTAAAAAAATAGATGATAATGATTCAAAAAAATGAAGTGATCGAGACAAAGTGATCGAGACAATTTGTCTTGATCATGTAATTATCAATGTGTGATTAATTTTATTTTAGCACAAGTGTAGTGTTCAACAACCACTATAAAATGAATATATAAATTAGCTATGAGTACTAACAAGTATAGTGTTCAACAACCACTATAAAATGAATATATAAAATAGCTATGAGTACTAGTTCTCTCTCTCACACACACACATCTCGATCCTATATGGAAGTAACAGCAAGCTCAATTGTTCTCTCTTTGGCTTTGGTTACTTTCCTAACATTGGCGTGGAAGGCACTGAACTTGTTCTGGTTAAGGCCTAAGCAGATAGAGAGGTGCTTGAGAGAGCAAGGTTTTAAAGGAAATTCGTACCGATTCTTGTATGGAGACACCAAAGAGTTCATCTCGGCGATTAAAGAAGCAAGATCCAAACCCATGGAGGCTTGCCACGACGATGCCGTGCGGCGTGTCATGGCGTTCCACCGATATTTTGTCGATCTTCACGGTATGTGTGTCTCTTGAAAACAATAGCCCACGAGAATGAGTTCAACTACGGTTGACTTTGTGTTTGGTTGGAACTTAATTAAGTTGTTATGAATTGGTTATTGAAGCATAATGGGGCATTTGGCTCCTGACTTCTAAACAAGAACAAAATACCAAAAAAAAAAAAAAAAATTGAACTCACTCTTACAAAAAAACCAACGAAAAATCAACTAAAAAATCCAACTCCCTATTCGCTGTTGCTTTCTAGCTAAAAATCAACAAAAAATCTAACTAAAAAAATTGTCTAGGAAGTCGTATTCACATGTTTACAAATATATTTTTTTTTTTTTACACGAACTTACAAATTTGTTGAAAACCCTGATTTTTAACAAGCTCTATTCTTATTTTTTTAGCTTCTGCTTTTAGTCGATCAAAAACACCACAAAAGTAGGCTTTTTAATTTCGTCGGCTTCTTGGTCGGTTAACCGGCGTAATTTGAAATCAGTTTAATTTATCTTCACACATGCTGTTTGTAAATGTTTTCAGGGATGAATTACTTCACTTGGTTGGGGCCAACACCAAGATTAAACATTATAGATCCCAAACTGATAAAGGAGATCTTGTCTAACACTCAAGTCTTTCAAAAGCCAGCGATAACCAAATTACTACTGACAGGGATTGTGGCTTATGATGGTGAGAAATGGGCTAAGCATAGAAAGCTTGTTAACCCAGCTTTCCAAATAGAAAAGCTGAAGGTAACCTTTCATATGGCCATTACTACTCGCCCCCCCCCCCCCCCCCGGTGACACTCCCCTCCTTCCCCTTTTGCCCTCTCTCTCTCCCTCCCTCCCACCCAGCACTCTCTCTCTTTCCCTTTTGATTTTTTTTTATAAATTTCTAAATGATAATAACTTTTTTTTCACATATTTTTGTTTAATAAATTTTATATTTTTGAAATCTACTCAACGAAACTTATTAAACAAGCCTAATATTGATGATGAAATAATGTAAAATGAAAAAATTATATTTTTTACGTAGTTTAAACTATCTACAGAGATTGAAAAATGTGTTCCAAATTTCAATCCTTTTAAACCGATGGAAAGATTTTAGTTGTGTGATCATTTTATTCTAAATGGTCATAATTAAATTTAAACTCTAGGACTGTCGTTGATTAACTCTAAAAAAGTCGTAGAATCAAATATTTCTTAGGGTTGTTCAACGAGAGTTCTAGAATCAAAATTTAATTATGACCATCTAGAATAAAATGATCAGAAAATTACAATCTTTCCAGCGGTTCAAGCGGATTGAAATTTGGAACACTTAATTTTTTAAACCTTTTTAGACAGTTTATATATTAAAAAATATAGTTAAGAAGTTAAGTGTTCCAAATTTCAATCCACTTGAATCGGTAGAAAGATTTTAGTTTTCTGATCATTTTATCCTAAATGGTCATAATTAAATTTTGAGTCTAGGACTCTCGTTGATGAATCCTAAGAGATATTTGATTCTACAAGGTCAAAATTTCATTATGACCATTTAAGATAAGATGATAAAAAAAGCAAGATCTTTTCACCGATTGAACCGGATTGCAAATCGGAATACTAAAAAAATTTTAAATAAATAAAAAAGAAAAAAGATACAGAGTATAAACATTATTAATTAAATAAAAAGGTTAAAAAATTAAGATTGAAAGTTGGTTGAAGGTTGGAAAAAAATTAATTGCAGCATTAGTTTTTTTTTTTTTATCCGCAATTGCAGCATTAGTTGAACCTTATGTTCAATAATTTGTTAGAACATCTCTCTCTCCAATTTCGATAGTTTTTTTTCTTTTTCCTTTTTTCGATTGTGAGGGGGCCGGGGTATTCAGAAAATATTTGTAGTGTTGTTCATCAATTGATGGCAACAAATATGTACTCCATATATAACAGATACAAATAAAGAGAGGGAGAGGGAGAAATTGGTGAGAGAAAGCATTTTGTTCAGAAATTGGAGAAATTTTTCGGTGCCGAGCCGGCACCACGTTGGTCCCGAGTAGTGCATCCCGGCCATCTATTTTGGTTTTGGATGGCTCAGATTTGGAGAGGAAAAAAAGAGAAAGAAAGAGGAGAGACAGTTTCGATCTAGGTCGTCCAACACACTTTTGGACAACTCGGATGAACTGCTCGGGCACCATGCGGGCACAGCCACGTGATACCCACCCGGCACCCAAAAATTTCTTTAGAAATTGGCTTCAGGTCGGAGAGAAGAATGCAATGAAGGATTGGACTCCTATCGATAAAATTCAATTATATTTTTATGGTAGTTTAAACTATCTAAAGATGTTGACAAATTAAGTGTTCCAAATTTCAATCCGTTTGAACCGGTGGAAAGATTTTATTTTTCTAATCATTTTATCTTAAATGATTATAATTAAATTTTGACTATAAGGCGCTCGTTGATTAACCCAAAGAGATGTTTGATTCTACGACTTTCTTAGGATTAATCAATGAGACCCCTAGAGTCAAAATTTAACTATGACCATTTAGGATAAAATGATCAGAAAACTAAAACCTTTCCACCGGTTTAAACGGATTGAATTTTGGAAAACGAATTTTTTAACTTCTTTAGACAGTTTAAACTATCACAAAAATATAATTTTCCGTTTTACATTATTTCACCATTAATATTAGGCTCATTTGATAGATTTCGTTGAGTAGATTTCAAAAATATAAAATTTATTTCAAAAAAATATGTGAAAAAAAAATTATTAACATTTAAAATTTTATAACAAAAATAAAATGAGAGAGAGAGAGAAAGAGAGAGAGAGAGAGGGCGTGGGGGTATAAGGGGGGAAGGGGGGGAACCGTGTCAGAGGGGGGTCCGACACGGGGGGGGGGGGGGGAGGGAGTAGTAGCACTCCTTTCATATTGACTCCTTTTAGATTTTGGAAATTAATACAGAAAGCAGGATAAGGCTGAGCCAAGGATAGCTTTTATTAAATTAATTGGATTACCATGCTAGTATAAGATGGGTACTCTTTCTCACACAATCTTGGGTGTTCGTTATAGCTTATGGTACCAGCAATGTACTCGAGTTGTTGTGAGATTATAAGCAATTGGGAAGCATTGGTCTCGACAAAGGGGTCATGTGAGCTAGATGTATGGCCTTATCTTTCTAATTTGACAGCAGATGTAATCTCCCGGACAGCATTTGCAGTAACTATGAAGAAGGAAAATTGATATTCCAACTCCTAAGAGAACAAAGTGATTTTGCAATACAACGTTTGCAGTCAAGTTTCATTCCTGGATGGAGGTAAAGTCTGAGTCATATGTATGTATATATACATATAAGTGTATTGCATAACCTTCCAATTGTGGTCATTTTTACAAATATTAAATTGTTTAAATCTTACTCGTACATAGGTTTCTACCAACTAAGACAAACAGGAAGATGAGAAAAATACACAACGAACTGGGAGCCCTACTGCGCAATATCATCAACAAAAGACAGGGAACCATGAATGGAGAAGATGGAGATAGTGACTTATTAGCCATACTACTGACGTCCAATATGATAGAAATTGATCAAGGAAAACTAGGAAACAAAAAGAGCATCAAACTTACAACGGAAGAGGTGATCGAGGAGTGCAAGCTGTTCTACCAAGCTGGACAAGAAACCACTGCGGATTTGCTTGTTTGGACAATGATTCTGTTGAGTAAGAATCAAAAATGGCAAACACTAGCTAGAGAAGAGATTTTGGCAATGTTAGGCAACAACATACCTGATTTTGATAGGTTAAATCAGCTCAAAACTGTAAGTTTTTCTACATAAACGAATTATGGAATTATTCTTACTTGAAAACAATACCCAACATAAGTTTAAACAGAATAACCTTCATGATTTGTTTGAAATATATATATATATATATATATATATATATATATATATATATATATATATATATATTGTGTTGCTATATGCAGGTAACCATGATTCTACACGAAGTTATGAGGTTATACCCACCAGCTTTCGCTCTTAGTCGATTCATACATAGAAAGACAAAGCTAGGAGGACTTGTTCTACCAGGTGGAGTGGAGATTTTTGTGCCGATTATGGAAATTCACCATGATCCTGACTTATGGGGAGAAGATTCAAAAGACTTCAAGCCGCAGAGGTTTTCTGAAGGAATTTCAAAGGCAACGAAGGATCAAGGCACATTCCTTCCATTCGGTGGGGGTCCCAGAATATGCATTGGACAAAACTTCGCACTAGTGGAAGCAAAAATAGCTTTAGCGATGATTTTAAAACGTTTCTCTTTCCAGCTTTCTCCTTCTTACGTGCACGCCCCTTCGCTTACGTCGTTAACAGTCCAACCCCAACACGGTGCTCATTTGATCTTGCAAAAGTTACTCTAGGATCTGAACATTCACAACTGCAAAGGGTAAAGTCGATGACACTTTTACCCCCTCTGGTTCTGGCTGAATCGAAATTCTCGGCAAAGGGTAAAGTTTCTCTTTTTCATTTCACTCTATGAAGCTCAATTTCTACATGAAATATGGTCATTGCCTTGCAGTTTAATTCTTGTTTGAGGCAGCCTCTGTCAGCATAATGCTCCACTTAATTACTAAGACCTCAATATCTATGTCCCTTCTCTAAACACCCAGTACTAGAGAAGGTACCTTGGTTGTTTGAATTAAGTTTTCTATCGGGAAAAAAAAAAAAAAAAAAGCCTCTACAATTCTCAAAAGCGCAAAAGAAACAATGCTTCTTCAACAATTAATGGCTAGGTGAAGAACCTCCTAGCACAAAGGCCTTCAGTATCCACCTCCCTGGATCAACGAAAAACAATCACCCTTCCCTGAAAATGAATCCCCTGCTCAGCACATTTCCAAATCCTCTTTCCTGTAGAGCCTAATTCACATTGTCAAAAAGTGTGACTGCCTAAACCTGCATCCTCAATGGGTCGGCGGACCCATCCCAACTCACAAGATGAAACTTCTCCTCGCTCCAGTCCTCTCCACAAGATCGAATTTCCGTTGGTGCTCCTGTAAAAGTGATCTTGACCCACTTCGAATGGAATCCCAATTGGGTGTTGTTGCAGAATCTGGAATCTTCGGAACTTGAACACCTTGATCAGTTACGTTATAGTGTCGCCCTCCAAAAACAGTATTTGTCCCCACTAAATAGTTTGCACTAGATTGCAGCAAATCCGTTTCTAGGATAAACGGACAGCCAGAATACTGAGTCTAAACTAATCAATAGAACCAAGAAACCGTCAATTTCGCTTCTGTAGAGTAACGAAATAACAACGCATAAAGCAACCAATTAAAGTGGGAAAGGTTCTGGAATTTTGTGTATACCGAATGGCTTTAATCTGGGTCCTTTTTATAGACCCTGATGCATGGTCATGTCTCTAGATTGCACCCGCAAATCCTTGACCTTTAGATTAGATTCTACAGTGCGGATAGCACTTATTCGAACCAGTGCCATAACTACCCACACCCAAACGTTTCTCCCCGACGGTTATGTGAATCGACACCATCGTGGACCACTGAATCGCGATCGACCACTTCAATCGCATCTCCTAACAGGCGCACCCTTTGGTTAATTAACCACAGGGCTTCTAGAAGCGTGTGACTCATTCGCCGCACGTACGCCATGCAGGCTCCATGCCAGCAACACGTTACTGCCACATCACTGCTAAGTGCGAAGTGCGTCGACATTTTTAAAGCATCACATTGTAGCCACACAGACCACCACCATGCAGGGGCGCGCAGGTGCTGGTGTGCGAACCATGAGTGCGCACCAGCTTTGCCGGTTGTTGTTGGAGTCACTACAAGAAATTTGGTTTTTGGAGAGGAATGAAAATCGTTACAGATTTCCCTCGGAAAATAAAATAGATTTTTGAAAAACTGTCTTTGCTAAAGGCACCTAATTTCGTGTAGCTCAAAGCTCCCAATTTTTTAATAATGGGCCTTGCCAACAGTTTGACCACCCCATAACATACCTATTACATGGTAGGAAGTAAAAAGTGATATACAAACGCATTGGCACGGTGCTACCCCTCCAGCCTGTTACATTTACTTAAAAAATCATTCTTAGTCACTTTGCGAACGAAAAGAAGGTTTTTAGTTGTAAATCTTCCTAACCGGAGAATGTACGTTTTGCACGGTGTCACCTATGAGTTGATTATGTGTAGACTTGCTTGAGAAGATTGCTTGAGAAGGAATCCCCCATTTTCAAATGGCCCAAATATAAACACTTTTGTTCGAGAAGATGGGCATGCAAGAAAGGGGAGGCGGATACATGTAATCCAAAGGTCCTGAAGAATAACAAAACTTGCAGACATTTCTCAATAATTAGTCAAATAATTCATGACAATTATGTGATTAACTTACACTCAAATTCGCAACTAATCACAATAACAAAAAATATCATAATTTTTGTAACAAATGAGCCGAAAACACACGAAACAAATCGAACCATAATAATATTTGATAGTACATCCTCATTCATTTACAACTACACCCAAAAAAATGCATAATACAAACCAAAAAAATACGCACCACTTCTAACAAGAGAGAAACTAATTATTCACAGCTCCGCTATGAATAAGTTCTTTATAGCAGCAACCAATCGCGACTATGCAAAAGTGTTCTGGACGGTCCGGATGTTAATGAAACTTTACTCTTTTCCGGAAAAGTTTCATTAAAATCCGAACTATCCAGAACACTTTTGGACGGTCGCAATTGGATCCTTAAACAACTACTCACAGCTCCACCGTTAAAAAGATTTTCTCCTCTAACAAAACCTGCACCTACATGATTGTTACTGGCCTTGTCAACAGTTGGATCCGTCCAATACCCTATACTACAGTGTAATATATGAATATATTGGCGCGACATCATCGATTACGTATTAGTGTGAAGTAATATATAAATATATTGGCACGACATCATCGATTACGTACTTACTAGCAAAAGATTGTCCAGAAACAAGAATAAAGTTCTAACAAAAGATTGTCCTTCCCGAAAACACATTATTGCCAGTAGCTCATACCTCCCAATTTTTTAACATGAAAACATATATTAAAATGCGGAGAAAGTATCTCCTAACTATAACTGTAATTGTAGTTGTAATTGTAGCCCAAGACGACCTAGCCGTTGAGCTCCTCACTAACTTTTCTCTCCAAATCTTCTCCTTGCAGCTAATCAGGCATCATTTGCTTTGAGACACCTGCCTGGCTGTCCGTCGCAGAGATGGTGGTGGCTGGATGAATGAAAACCCAAAATGGGAAGAGAAGAAGACTCCAGCAAGTGAATTGGAAGAGCATTACTGATAAAATAAAATAAAATTTGGAAGAGCATTATCAAAAAAGGAAAAACTGAATTGCAAGGGAAAGACCGCCTGGATTCCCGGTTTTATTCCCTCGTGTGCAGTAACTGGGGGAGGTAATTTTACCGGAAAGCCCCCAAGCCCAGCATCACTACGTGACAAAATAGTATAGAAAAATCGGGATGCAGACGGAAAATATTGAAAGTCCGAAAATCCATTAAAGTAATTCGTAAATAACCTAAATATTGTCTATGGCCCACCACTTTTGAGCACGAAATGACAAGAAGACCCAAAACCCCAAAGAAGTAAATTCAATCGGTTAATTTCCGAACTCGGGGCATTATCGTCCGGAGATGGCCAAAGTGTAAGCCACAATTTGCAACTTGATTCCTTTATAGGCGGCCTGTGGATTGCAAGGAGCTTAATAAGGTTGTAAAAACAGTGGCGGCTCTAGAATATTTTTTTGGGTGATCATAATAGAGTAACTTAAGGGAAGTGATAATGTCAAAACCCTATCTGTTGGTGCCAAAACTCACAATTAAATTTACCATTAAATGACCTATTTGTCCTTTTAAGTCTTGACAAGCCCTTCTCAAGCTTAAGCGCTGAATAACCCTAATCGATGTTTAGGAGCGAATCCTAATTCCAATCTTGGTCCAGTTCGAGTAACGGCGATTTCAGGGTTCAATCACAAATTGTAGGACTTAATTATCATATTAGAGTTGTTTTCGGAGCTCGAATCGGTTCTATGTAAATGGCAAAACTCGAAATCAGTGAAAGAATAAGTTGCTTTCTCCGTTGCTGAATTTTGTTTAGCTTTAACAAAGACTTGAATTTTGTCCAGATTCAAGCTCAAGCTCAACTACAAGTATGAAGGTCATAATTAACTGGGTTTTGCGAGAAAAAAAAAAATGAGCTCCCAATTCGAGTTTTGCAGGTAGAGAAATGGAAAGTGAAGAAATGGAGATGTAAACAATCTAGGGTGTTCATTGAATACTCTTGGCTCTATGTAGAGCTGTCCATGTGTAAAAAACAGTTAGGCTTCGTTCCGCTTTCTTTTTAAACTTTCTTTTTTAAAAAGAAAGTAATTTCAAGATCAAATATAATAAAAATAAAAAATAATTTTTTAATCTTTTTTGCACCGTTTAAAAAAATTCAATGAGATCTATCAAACAAGATCCATATTGGTAGAAAAATTATTTACGTAAACACGTGATTTTTGAGCTTGAAATTACCTTCCTTTTTTAAAAGGTTTTTTTGTAGAAACTAAAACGGGCCCTTAACCCGATGAACCAGTCAAACCGTAACACCGTTCTACTTTCTTTCTAAACCTTCTTTGGTAGGAAAATTATTTGCGTAAACACATAATTTTTTAGCTTAAAATTTCCTTCTTTCTTAAAAGTTTTCTTTTTAAGAAACCGGATTACCCTAGTCACCTATTAGATTTTACTGGTTCACCGGATTAACCGCATTTATTTAAGGCGGTTTTGTTGTAATAGCCCGTTTTCCCAAACAAACGGCGGTTGCGGAGTTAGAACGAAACTGAAAGCTTGTCTAGTCAATGGTCGAATCGCTTGAACCGACCAATATGTGACTGAACATAACTGTGATTGTAGTTCCTTTTAAGCTTGTTCATGGCCGGCATTAAGTATTATGTGAGGGCAAAACTGGAATTTTCGAAACATTACTTGTTACATCATCATATTTTGTTATTCAACATCATGGGAAACTCAGATTCAAAAAACAAAAATGGCACACTTATGGAGGGGGCTATTTGTAGTGATGTTCTTGGCTAGAGGTGTATACATCGCGTATATATACATTTTTTACGCATTTTGGGTTCTAAAAAATTGATTCAAGCCATTCATTTTATTCAAAATGGATTTTTTAGAGTTTCTGTAAAAAATTAACTTAATCCAATATCAGTAAAATATTTACAAAATACCTAACTTTGTTTTATAACCCAAGCCTAGTTTATGAAGAAAAATTAGATGTTTTGTATATGCTTTTACAATTTCAAATAGAGTTTATCTTTTAAAGGGCCCTAAACTTTATAGGGGCCCTAAACTACCCATTTGAACCTCTGTGTATGTACTCATAGACTTTTCGTTGTGATAATATAGTTCCCATGTGCGCAATGCATGCACCTTTGCGTATGTACTCATAGACTTTTCCTTGCGATAATTGTGCAGGAAATATATATTGCGGGCGGGCCCCTATGTGTCTTTTTCAACCGGGAAAATGTGGAGCGGGTATAATTGTACTCTTTTCGTTGCGGGCGGGTTCATTTTGAATCTCACACAAATGAGCCGTTTATTAAATTCAAAATATCTTTTAAGTGTTCTTGTGAAAAATCTACTCAATCGGATAATTATAAGTGCTAAAAAATTAGTAAAATATTAGATTGAGCACTTACGGTTATTCTATTGATCACTTACGGTTATCTTATTGAGCTGATTTTCAACAGGAGCACTTGAAAAATATTTCAAATCCAATGAACGATTCAAATCATGCATTTAAGTGGAACCCATAGTTGGCCCCACATTGCGATTTGTACGCATAATCTGTTAACAAAAAATCTGTGTGCACAGATTTTTCGAAAGCTTTTCTTTTGCCGCTTTTTTTGAAATTGAGTGGGTGAAAACTAGAAACTTCTTTTTTTTTTTCCTTTGAGAATCCTGTAGATAAATGGGTAGCTCATTCGTAGACAAGTTATACTCTCATGCATTTGCTGAGATTCAATCATCACCCTCTGTGGTTCCTTTAAGAGAGAGAGTAGAATAGATTTATCAATGCTTTGGCGAGTATGTTTGAGTACCATATTTTTTATATTATATAATTTTATTGGTACAATATGCCCAATTTATTATGTAATGGAACACATTCTACTAATGCAATGGTGACATCTCACATGATACTCAAAAATATAATACTCAAACATGATCACCATAGTATCGCTCTAGATTTATTGCCTTTTTCCCACAAAAAAAAAGAAGGAAAATTTATATAAATGGTCCTCCTAGTTTCATCTAAGTCTCATTTTCATCCTCTAAGTATCAATTACAATTTTTTTGACCTTTAAGTTTAGTTTTCGTACCAAATTAGTCCAATTGATAACTTCTATCATCCAAACTAACAGAAAAAATCTGATTGATGGCGGTTTGGACGTTGCAGTTCGTACCAAATTGGTCCAATAGATGGCATTTGCCCTCAATCTGATTTTTTTCGTCTAGTTTGGACGACAGACGTTATCAATTGGACCAATTTAATACGAAAACCAAATTTGAAGGTCAAAAGAGTTGCAATTGATATTTAGAGGACGAAAATGAGGCTTCGGTGAAACTAAGAGAACCATTTCTATAAATGTCCCCAAAAAGAAAAAGAAAGGAATTAGGTAGGCATAGGAACTTTTATTTTTACTTCTAGGGTCAAGTGGGTAAAAACTTCAACTCTACATACAGCAAACCAAAGAAAAGAGAAGCGTTTTGTCAAGCGTCTATAGGCTGTGAAATGTGCATATGACAACATTGTTTTATTATGATTTGTAGTTGTATTACTTTGAAAATTTTCTAAAGTCAATAAACATTCGACTCATATTCTATCTTTTAATTTTTTAAAAACAGTATATCTATTCGCCACCATGACTTTGTCCCTTATCATTTACCCTCCTCAGTCCTTCAGGATAGGTTTTACTCCTATAAAACAAAAAAGAAAATTTTCAAAACACCCTCCCAAACTTTGACATCAATATCTCATAGACACTAAACTTCGTTAAATTTTAATTAGACACCTAAACTATTGAGAAGTTATTCAATTAACCTCATTTCGTCTAAATTCGTCAAATTGATAACGGAAATGCTGAGTTGGACTAACGGTTCGGCTAAATAATTAAGTTTCTCTGTACTTTTGTCTCTCTCTCAATGACAACCACCCTCTTTCCTTCTTCCTCCACTTCGGTCCCCCTCCCTCCCCTCCCCTCCCAAACCCTAACCAATTGATGTTTGTTATCAATTTATGATGGTTGATTCTAATTATAAAAATTTGTTGGTTGAGATGATTTGCTCTTGCTCGTCTTCCACAGAAGCGTGGCGCCTCTGCCGCTAACCCAGTGGCGTAGGTGCTGGAGCTCCAGAAGCGCTTTGCTCAGCTCGTCCATCGAGTCATCCACCGGGCTAACTTTTTTACCCCGAAATCAAGCTATGGAATTCCTCGTGTTGTTGACATCTTTCTTCTCAGTTGCTATGTTATCGGGTTATTTTCGATGTGAATTATATATGCCTAATCGTTTAATATACATGTAGCGCCAAGTGTTGACAATAAAGAGCCACATATTTTATTTAACGGAGTTCTTAGTCCAACTCAGCATTCTCCGTTACATATTTGACAAGTTTAGATGGCAATGGGTGAATTGAATAACGCCTCAATAGTTTAGATATCTAATTGAAGTTTAACAAAGTTTGGGTGTATATGAGACATTCAGGTCAAAGTTGGGGGTATTTTAAAAATTTTCCAAAAAAATAGATTAAGAAGAGAATCGGTGGGTAGTGCTATAAAAGTAAATAAATAAAGAGCAAGAAAACACAGTATATACGAAAGCATAATTACTTCAGGAACTATTAAGAGAGAGGGATTAGTTTTCAAGACTGGCAGAATATTATTGAAGTATTTCTAACCACCTTAATTATTTTCACTCTTTTACAATAGTAGTATCTTTCTGATCTTCTCAATGAATAAAATGGATAACCGGAGTCCTTATGAATAGTTGCAATCTTAGGAACTAAACCTGTAATATAAGAGACCTGAGGGAGCTAAAGTGTAAGTACAATAAATGCACCGCTTCAGGGAATTCACCGCCTGGCCGCAAGGCTAAGGAGTTGGGATGATGTGCCATTACAATGATGTCATATTATCCAACCATTACACAATAGGTTGACACTTTCACCACTCTCTTTCTACTGTCCTTTTCCTTTGAAAAATACTGTGCTCACACGTTACTCATATCAAGACTTTTAGGGTCCGATTGGATGGTGTATACGGTGGGTGTATTATACAATACACCCGGATAAGGAATTAATACAGAGTTTGGCATCCATTTTTTCCCCTGTATTAGTTAATTCCCGTATTTGCTAATACACCGAGAACAGCCATAAATTATTGCTACCCCTCAGAGTAGCAATAGCTAATCCAGGTGTATTCGGCTGATTTTTTACCAAAACACCCCTCCTCATCCCCCTCCCCCAACGGCTCTCTCTCTATTTGCTACAGGGAAGAAACAAGAAGAACACCACCAACAACAGATCACCGGCCACCAGCACCACCACAAAAACAAATACACAAAAAATATGTATGTATACGTAGAGAGAAAGAGAGAGGTACCTGTTCTTGGGGGTGGATTGTGTACAGATCGGAGAGAGAGACAACCCACCGATCGGAGAGAGAGAGAGAGACGATCGGAGAGCGAGGATCAGTGGTCGCGCGCCGTTGTGTACTTCTTGCCCTTTCTTCTTCGTCTCTCTCTCTCTCTCTCTCTCTCTCTCTCTCTCTTTCATCTCCATAACGAGGGGAAAAAAGAAAAAATGATTTGGTGTATTTGGTACACAATAGAATGAAAATGAATGGCTGGATGAAAAAAAATTGATGGCTGGGACAAATTGAAAAAGTTTTTAAAACTAAATAACATTCTAAGTTTTTTTTATAATGAGTAAATAAAATTTATATTTTAAAAAATTGTTATATTATTTAACTTAGAATTATCAGAAAAATCAAAATATTTTAGGTTTTGTAATTATATAATTAATGTTAGGCATAATAAAATTTGGGACTGCACGAGGGCAAAAGAGTCATTCTACAATTTTTTACATCATACACCCTTCTTTCTAATACATCATCCAAACCATCTACTTTTTAATACACCCTCTATAAATGTCACATCAATGTGGGCCCTCCCTTCTTAACTAATACCCCTTACTATCTTATTCCCCTTCATAAATAATACACCCAAAACACATACCGCATCCAATCGGGCCCTTTAGGGAAGGCACGCGGAAGGATCCGAAGCCACAAAAACAAAAAAAGGAACAAATGGAACAGAAGTCTGTACCCACCGATTCTCTGTATTTTTTTATTAGGAAATTGCAATAAAGATTTGCAGGGAAACACACAAGAAAAAACACATTTGCATTCATTCTAAGTTTCATAGAAATCTAGAAAAATATTCATAAGTTTTTTAATATTATTTTATGAGATCCTGTAAAAAATCAGCACCAACGGATATCGGTAAGTATTATTTTTGGATTCGTAGAACGAAACTGTTCAATTCGCCCCTATGAATCCAGAAGTAATATTTACCGATATCCGTTGGAGCTGATTTTTTATAGGGCCCCAAAAAATAATATTCAAAAATTTATGAATATTTTTCTAGATTTTTGTGGAATCCAGAATGAATCCAAACTTATTTTTTCTTGCGTGTTGCCCTGCAAATCTTTCTTACCATTAGCAGAGCTTTTCTATTACCCACTTGCTCTTTAAAAATAGAGGTGCTATTGTTACATACGAGTAATCTGTACCAGCGCGTACAAATTGTTTTTGGGTCTGTTTTGGATTTCAAAAAAATGATCAGAATCGCTCATTTTGTTTCAAATATTGTAGGGAATTTTATATAAATGGTCTTCATAGTTTCACCCGAGTCTCATTTTTGCCCTCCAAGTATCAATTGCAACTCTTTTGGCCTTTAAATTTGATTTTTGTATCAAATTGGTCTAATTGATAACTTTTGTCAGCCAAACTGGATGGAAAAAAAATCAGATTGATATCAGTTTGCACGTTACAGTTCGTACCAAGTTAGTCTAATTGATGACATCTGCCCTCAATCTGATTTTTTCCGTCCAATTTGGCTGACAGACGTTATCAATTGGACAAATTTGGTACGAAAACCAAACTTAAAGGTTAAAAGAGTTGCAATTGATACTTGAAAAAAGAAATGAGACTCAGGTGAATTTAGAAGAACCATTTCTATAAATTTCCCATAAATATATGGGAAGCAGCCCTATATAAGATAAGGTTTAGATTTCTCTCACTCACACCCCACTCATCCTCTCTCAACAGCTATGGAAGTAACAGCAAGCTCAATTCTTCTCTCTTTTGCTTTGGCTACGTTCGTAACATGTGCATGGAAGGCAGTGAACTGGGTTTGGTTGAGGCCAAAACAGCTAGAGAGGTGCCTGAGGGATCAAGGTTTCAAGGGAAATCCCTACAGGTTCTTGTATGGAGACTCCAAAGAGTTCGGCACAGCGATCATTGCAGCAAGATCCAAACCCATGGACGCTAATGACGACGATATTGTGCCACGTGTCGGACCATTCCACCAATATTTTGTCAATCTTCATGGTATGTATGTCTCCTGTAAACGATGATGTTGGATTTAAGTTTGCAATTTTACACTTTTTCAAGCCTAACACCTCAAAATGCAAAGTGGGGAGGATAATCAGGACCAAACTACCTAAAGAGACAAAATAAAAACTACTACTTTTTTTGCAAAGAATCAGGGGAGGGTAAGTGCAAGGGAGGGAAGCCTCGGGCCTCCACCAACCTTGCTTGAACACTATAGATAAAAAGTGGTTACGAAGTGGAAAATTATTGCTCCCTTTTATGTGTATATGTATGTTTTGCCAAGTAGGCTTTTTACTTAGCCGGCTTCTTGGTTGGTTAGCTATGGTTACTATTTTCAGGAACGAATTACTTCGCGTGGATGGGGCCAACACCAAGAGTAAACATTACAGATCCTAAACTGATAAAGGAGATCTTGTCCAACACTGAAGTCTTTCAAAAGCCATTTGTGAATCCACTTGGCAAATTTCTAGTGACAGGAATTCTGGCTTACGAGGGTGAGAAATGGGCTACCCACAGAAGCCTTGTTAACCCAGCCTTCCACCTAGAAAAGCTAAAGGTAATCTCACATCTTGACCTCTTTCTAAGCATTGCAAAAAGCAGGGTAAAGAATATGGAAAAGTACAGATTTATTTTACGACCCAGGAAGTTGTTTCCAATTGTCATATGTCATTTGTTTTATTCGGGTACCTATCGATAAGGAGATTCTAAACCAAGTAGATTTACTCACCCCCTATTTTAAAGGAGATTCAGAATCATGTGAAAATTTGAGGACTATCTGATTCACCCATTAGAGAATGTGATTGGAATATAGAATTCCAAAGGAACCATTTTTCCAAGGTTTGCATGTAACTGGTGGAATAACCGTATATCCGTTAGACAAGAGACCCTATAAAACATAGATATACAGAATTTAGGTAGGTTTGCTATATACTGATAATGTCCTTGCAGCCGGTTGGAGCTACTCATCCTATCAGATTAAATACATTAGACTACAATATGGCTATCGGCCAAACAAAGAGAGCCTAATAGTAGTAAGGTAGTAAGGTGAGCTGAAGTTAGCTTCACTATCATGGAATTGGCTCTCCATACTACCATAAGATGGGTTGCTTTTTTAGAGTATCTGAATCATACGATTACGAATTCCACGTGAAAGAAGTTTGTATGGCCTTCTTTCGGTTACAATCAATTTCTCAGCACCTTTTGGTGTTTTTTATAGCTTATGGTGCCAGCAATGTACTCAAGTTGCTGTGAGATGATAAGCAAATGGGAAGTGTTGGTCTCAACAAAAGGGTCATGTGAGCTAGATGTATGGCCTTATCTTTTTACTTTGACAGCGGATGTGATTTCTCGAACAGCATTTGGCAGCGACTATGAGGAAGGAAAACAAATATTCCAACTCCAAAGAGAACAAACTGATCTTTTGATGCAACGTTTGCAGTCAATGTACATTCCCGGATGGAGGTAAGTGTGCATTATATTATGTGTTATTTGCATATATTTACAATTAGGATTGCATTTGAAATTCAATTTTGGTCATTTTTACAAGTCTTCATACGCTCAAGATTTACTTGCATATAGGTTTCTACCAACAAAGACTAACAGGAAGATGAGAAAAATATATAATGAAGTGGGAGCTTTAGTGCGGAACATCATCAACAAAAGACTGCGAACAATGAATGGAGAAGGAGATAATGACTTGTTAGGGATACTGTTGAAATCAAATTTGAAAGCTTTGGATCAAGAACTAGGAAGCAAGAACATCAAGCTGACAGTTGAAGACATAATTGAGGAGTGCAAGCTATTTTACCTTGCTGGGCAAGAAACCACCTTGGCTTTGCTTGTTTGGACAATGGTCCTGTTGAGAGTAAGCATCAAAAGTGGCAAGCCCTAGCTAGAGAAGAGGTTCTGGCAGTGTTTGGGGATAACAAACCAGGTTTTGATGGGTTACATCAGCTCAAGACTGTAAGTATTTCCCCAATTAATCAAATTGGGAATTGTTCTCAACTTGACAACTATGTTTGTGTTGAGTTATTAATTGTCCCAAGAACTTAGATGTTAGGAAATGAGTCTAAGAATGTATATCTATCTATAACACCCTCCCTATGTGCAACCCCGTCTTGCACGTAAAAATGTGAACATCCAAACATAGAACGCAATAGAATACAAAAGGAAGAAGCATAATGCAGACGGTGAAGAAATTGCAAATGGAGAGACTTGAACCCAAGACCAGAAACCAGAGCTCTCATACCTTGTTTGGTTCACAAAAAGCTTAAGCTATAAAGAAATGAACCAAAACTGAATATCAAGCTATCTAACAGTTTTAGTTACATTTTCATACAAAGTAACCCTCATGATCTCTTTGTTATATATTACTATATGCAGGTAACCATGATTCTTAACGAAGTTATGAGGTTATACTCACCAGCTGCCTTTCTTACCCGTTACATACATAAAAACACAAAGCTTGGAGGACTAGTTCTACCATCTGGAATAGAGATTATGGTGCCGGCCATCGCAATTCACCATGATCCTGGAATTTGGGGACAAGATTCCAAAAACTTCAAGCCGGAGAGATTTTCTGAAGGAATTGTGAAGGCAACAAAGGGCCAAGGCACGTTCTTTCCATTTGGCGGGGGTCCCAGAATATGCATTGGGCAAAACTTTGCACTGGTGGAAGCAAAGATAGCCTTAGCAATGATTTTGAAACGCTTCTATTTCCGGCTCTCTCCATCCTACATGCACGCCCCTTCACTTATGTTTACGGTCCAACCCCAACATGGTGCTCATTTGATCTTGCAAAAGATAATATAGGGATCGGAACACTCACAATGGCAAAGGGTAAAGTTGATGAGGAATTTACCCACTCTTGTTATAGCTCAATCAAAGTTCTTGGGTCACTGTAATTTGGGTGTTGTATAATTAGCACCTTCGTGTCTCGTTAATCCAATCTGTAACAGACGTGATGATTAGTTTAATGGCCAATTGCTGCTCGTGATTATATTTTCTTGCAGAACCATCACACCAAATCTTCCTATCCACCAAAACATGTACCGGTAGAACTCTTCTAATTTCAATGCATTTCGAAAGCTCTTGAAATTTTAGTGAACTTATCTAGTTGGCCGCCTCCTAGAACCAATACTCCCACAATAGCGCCAACCCATGGAAACATAGGATAGCTGATAGCATCTGTGTGCAGAATATATAACACACTCACAAATACATAAGCACAACCATATCAATGAAACACTTTCACACAAACCGAACAACCAAGTTAAGCTCGAGTTAATTAAGCCTGAGTTGTATACGAATATGGTCATTCCCTTGTTGTTCAATGCCCCTGTTTGAGGCAGCCGACCCCCAGTGTGAGGCTGTCGCGTAAGGTATACAAATATGGTCATTCCCTTGCTGTATATCCCTTCCCTGACCACCCACTAGAAGGAGCCTTGCTAGTGTGAATTAAGTCTTTTATCAAAAAAAAAAAATTAAAAATTTGTACAAACGATAAAAGCGCCAAAAAAGAAAATGCTGCTTCTCCAACAGCTAAGTAACGAACCTCCTAAAACTAAGGCCTTTCAACATCCAACTTCCTAGATCAACCACAAAATTATCTGCAGCAAACATCCAAGATAATTGTTGGAGATGCCCCATGTGTGGGTACCACAAAATTTAGACTGTCCAGGACAGATACCAGAGAAGGAAACCAAGCCTAAAAATTTCCCTCGGAAAATAAAATAGAGTTTTGAAAAATTGTCTTTGCTGAAGGCACCTACTCTCTCCGTCCCCATTTAGTAGTTTCTCGTTCTATTCTAACTGGATAACAAAATAGTTAAATCTTTCAATTGGTAATGAATTTTATGTCCAATAATAATCTTGTTCGATGGATCTCAATTAGTTCTGTAAGAAAATATTTTTAAAATTACATAAAACATTATATCAATTGAAAAATTGCACGAACTCTCAAAAGGGACTATTAAATAGGGACGGAGAGAGTAATTGTGTGTAGCTCAAAGCTTGCAATTTTTTTAATAATGGACCTTGCCAACAGTTTGACCACCCCATATCTATAATAGAAAGTGAGATACAAATACATTTCCGCGGTATCACATATGAGTAGATTATACAACTAGTGTGCAACTGCTACCCCTCCAACCTGTTACATTTAATTAAAAAAAACAAAGCATACACACACAAAAAGTACAAAAGTTTTCTATGTATGATAGAAAATGGTAGCACTGGAGCAACAGCCAAGAGCTATATTAAAATCGGAAAGAAAGTTGAATGGATCAAAGAGGAAAATTAGGAAGAAGCAGCTAATTCTCATTGAACTTGGGATCAAGGCGGCCAAATTTAAGAATGAAAATATAGAGCTATATATATCTTCTTCTTGTTTATAATCATCCCAATTGATATTCATAACAGAAACTCTATCATAATAAAGCAAAAAAAAATAAAGCAAACTTGTACGGCGATGGATATCGATGATTTGTTGGAAGAAAAAGTGAGACGGGGATCGAAATTTTTAACTAGAAAAAATTATTAAAATGGAGGAGGGTGAAATTGCTGAATTGGAGGATGTTGTTTCTGTTGATAGGGAGGATGGTGCCTCCCCTTTTTGGCTCGTGTCTTGCCTTCCTGATTTTCTAAGTCTCGGGTGGTGGGTTGCCGTTGTGTCATTGGTCTGTTCAATCTTTGTTTATTTTTTTAAAAATTAATAAATTTCTTTTGCCGAGCTAATAAAAGAAACAGGCAACAATTAAATAAGGTTGGTTCGGGATGAGCTAATGCACCACAAAATGCAGTACCCTTCGATGGACTCTATCGAGATCTTATCGCCATGATTTCAAATCAGATGATCTTTTTATTAATAAAAAAAATAGATGATAATGATTCAAAAAAGGAACTGAGACAATTTGTCTTGATCAGGTGATTATCAATGTGTAATTTTATTTTAGCACAAGCGTAGTGTTCAAGTTCAACAACCACTATAAAATGAGTATATCATAGCAATGCTCTCTCTCTCTCTCTCACACACACACACACCCCGATCCTATATGGAAGTAACAGTAAGCTCGTTCTCTCTCTTTGGCTTTGGTTACTTTCCTAACATTGGTATGGAAGGCACTGAACTTGCTATGGTTAAGGCCAAAGCAGAAAGAGAGGTGCTTGAGAGAGCAAGGTTTTAAAGGAAATTCCTACCGGTTCTTGCATAGAGACACCAAAGAGTTCATCTCAGCGATCAAAGAAGCAACATCCAAACCAGTGGCGGCTTGCAACAACAATGTTGTGCCTCGTGTCATGGCGTTCTAGCAATATTTTGTCGATCTTCACAGTATGTGTGTCTCTTGAAATCAATAGCCTACAAGATTGAATTGAACTACGGTTGACTTTGTGTTTGGCTGCATTTGGCTCCTGACTTCTAAGCAAGAACAAAATACCCCCAAAAAAAGAACTCACTCTTGCAAAAAAAATATCAACGACGGAAAATCTAACACCCTCTTCGTTTTTGCTTTCTAGGTACAACTCTATAAAATAAAAAGAAAAATAAAAATTGTCTAGGAATTCGTATTCGTATGTTTGCTCCAACTACTGCGTTCTGATCATGGATCAAAAATTAACTTACAATTTTGGTTTTCTTTTTTTCACGAACTTACAAATTTGTTGAAAAGCCTGATTTTTAACATGCTCTGTTCTGACATTTTTAGCTTCTGCATTTCATCAATCATTTGCTACCACAAGTTCAGTTACAACAAAAACACCCACAAAGTAGGCTTTTCAATTTGGTCGGCTTCTTGGTCGATTAGCCGGCACAATTTGAATTCAATTCAATTTATCTTCTCACATGCTGTTTGTACTGAGAACCGTAGAAAAATATGGTTAATGTTTCGAGGGATGAATTACTTCACATGGTTGGGGCCAACACCAAGATTAAACATTATAGATCCCAAACTGGTAAAGGAGATCTTGTCTAACACTCAAGTCTTTCAAAAGCCAGCGACGATCAAATTACTACTGACAGGGATTGTGGCTTATGAGGGTGAGAAATGGGCTAAGCACAGAAAGCTTGTTAACCTGGCTTTCCAAATAGAAAAGTTGAAGGTAATCTCGCATATTTACTTCTTTTAAATTTTGGGAATTGATACAGAAAACAGGGTAATACTAACAGGTAAGGCTGAGCCAAGGACAACTTTCATGAAATTGGATCACCGTGCTAGTATAAGATGGGTACTGTTTCTCATACAGTCTTTGGTGTTTGTTATAGCTTATGGTACCAGCAATGTACTCAAGTTGTTGTGAGATGATAAGCAAATGGGAGGTGTTAGTCTCGACAAAGGGGTCATGTGAGGTAAATGTATGACTTTATCTTTCTAATTTGACAGTAGATGTGATCTCCCGAACAGCATTTGGCAGTAACTATGAAGAAGGAAAATTGATATTCCAACTCCTAAGAGAACAAAATGATTTTGCAATACAACGTTTGCAGTCAAGTCACATTCCCGGATGGAGGTAAGTCTGAGTCATACGTACATCATATACACACACATAAGTGCATTGCATAAGTGTCCAATTTTGATCGTATTTAACCGTTCAGAATTTACTCGTACATAGGTTTCTACCAACGAAGACAAATAGGGAGATTGAAAAAATAAACAATGAACTGGGAGCCCTACTGCGCAATATCATCAACAAAAGACAGAGTACCATGGATGGAGAAGATGGAGATAGCGACTTATTAGGCATACTACTTACATCAAATTTGATAGATATTGATCAGGAAAACTAGGAAACTAAATGAGCATCAAACTTACAACTGAAGAGGTGATCGAGGAGTGTAAGTTGTTCTACCAAGCTGGGCAAGAAACCACTGCGGATTTGCTTGTTTGGACAATGGTCCTGTTGAGTAAGAATCAAAAGTGGCAAACTCTAGCTAGAGAAGAGATTTTGGCAATGTTTGGCAACAACAGACCAGATTTTGATAGGTTAAATCAGCTCAAACTTGTAAGTTTTTCCTACTTGCATCAAATTTGATAGATATTGATCAAGGAAAACTAGGAAACTAATCGAGCATCAAACTTACAACTGAAGAGGTGATCGAGGAGTGCAAGTTGTTCTACTAAGCTGGGCAAGAAACCACTGCGGATTTGCTTGTTTGGACAATGGTCCTGTTGAGTAAGAATCAAAAGTGGCAAACTCTTGCTAGAGAAGAGATTTTGGCAGTGTTTGGCAACAACAGGCCAAATTGTGATAGGTTAAATCAGCTCAAAATTGTAAGTTTTTCCTACATAAACCAATTATGGAGTTGTTCTTACTTGATTGGTAAGTTTACGCCTAACTTTGTATTTTATCGTTTATGTTTTTTGTTGTTCATTCCGTAAAAGCGAACACAAACAAAATTGTGTTCAAAAAGATTTTTGACAAGAAAATTTCATTATAAATTTAGCCCAAGATTCTTCCAAAAATAATGTTTTCAATTATATGTAATCCTTTTTAACAAAAATGAAATTTATAATGAAATACTCCCTCCATCCCACTTTTCTACGTTTCTATTTTGGAAAATAAGAAAGCAATTAAAGAAACAGAAAACAATACCAAACAAAAGTTTAAACACAATAACCTTCATGATTTGTTTGACACAAATATAAATATATTGCTATATGCAGGTAACCATGATTCTACACGAAGCTATGAGGTTATACCCACCAATTCCCGCTCCTAGTCATTTCATACATAGAAAGACAAAGCTAGGAGGACTTGTTCTATCAGGTGGAGTGGAGATTTTTGTGCCGATTATGGAAATTCACCCTGATCCTAAAATATGGGGAGAAGATTCAAACGACTTCAAGCCGGAGAGGTTTTTTGAAGGAATTTCAAAAGCGACGAAGGTTCAAGGCACATTCTTTTCATTCAATGGCAGTCCCAGAATATACATTGGACAAAACTTTGCACTAGTGGAAGCAAAAATAGCTTTAGCAATGATTTTAAAACGCTTCTCTTTCCAGATTTCTCCTTCCTACTTGCACACCCCTATGATTATGTTGACACTCCAACCCCAACACGGTGCTCGTTTGATCTTGCAAAAGTTATTCTAGGATCTGAACATTCACAACGGCAAAGGGTAAAGTTTATGACACCCTTGCCCCCTCCGGTTGTAGCTAAATCAAAATTCTTGGCCCCTGTAGTTTGGGTATGTTTGATTAATTAATCCAGTTAAGTTTCTCTTTTTTATTTTACTATATACCTACATTATATGATGAAGCTCAATTTCTATATGAAATATGGTCATTTCCTTGCTGTTTAATGCTTGTTTGAGGCAGCCTGAGGTTGTCACCATAATGCTCCACTTAATCACTAAGGGCTTGTCCCGCTTAAGGAAATAAGTACTTATTTCCGCTTTGCGAACCAGAGAATGTAAGTATATAGTACTGATTTATTGCCCCAAGGGCATAAATCTTTCTTAGGTTTTCACTTTGCGAACCCAGAGAATGTTTTGCGCTTCTGGGTTGGGAATCAATCTTCCATATTATGTGTAGACTTGTTTGAGAAGATGGCTTGAGAAGGAATCTCCCATTTTCAAATGGCCTAAATATAAACCCCTTCGTTTGAGAAGATGGCCAAGAAAGGGGAGGCGGATACATGTAATCCAATCCGAAGGTCCTCAAGAAAAACAAAACTCCCTGACGTTTCTCAATAATTAGTCAATAACTCATGACAATTATGTGATTGACTAGCACTCAAATTCGTAACTAATCACAATGAAAAAATAATATCATAATATTCAGAAAAAAATGAGCCGAAAACACAAAAAAAAAAAAAAAAAGTTGAACCATAATAATAATCGATAATACATCCTCATTCATATACAACTACACCCAAAAAAAATGCCTAATACAAACCAAAAAAATACACAGCATTTCTACCGAAGCCTCCACCTGCATGATTGGTGGCCATGTCAACAGTTGGATCCGTCCAATACCCTATATTATAGTGTAATATATGAATACATTGGTGCGACATCATTGATTACGTATCAGTATGAAAGTAATACTCCATCCGTCCCTTTTTTATTGTCCATTATTTCATTTTGGGTTGTCCCTTAATAAGTGTCCATTTTGTAAAATTAGTGAGTAAAAGTTAGTGTATTGTCTATTTTGTCTCTAAAAGTAGATTTCTTTTTGAAAAGTAAATGAGTAAAGGAGTAATGATGATGGGTAAGTAGGGAAAGTGGAGGAAAAAATTGATGTGAAAGGTATAATGATGATGTCTTTTTAATAAGTTGGAGTTACGAAGCAGGACACTTAAAAAGAGACGGAGGGAGTATATAAATGGGCAATTTTTGTAGTCGTCCTTCTAGTTTTACGGTTGTCTCATTTTCGTCCCTCTAATTTCAATTGTCTCAATTTCGTCTTTGTAGTTTGTTTTACATTCCAAATTGGTAAAATCGTTAACACCGTTAATGAAACTAACTGAAAAATATGATATTCGCACCGGTTCAAACAGATTAAAATTTGTAACACTTAATTTTTTAAATTTTTTTTAATATATAAATGATGTAAAAAAAATAAGTGTTCCAATTATCAATCTGTTTAAACCGGTACGAATATCTTATTTTTCTGATCATTTTATCTTAAATGATCATAATAGATTTTTGGCGTCTTTCAATGAACACCCTAAAAGAGCTCTGAAACTAAATAAAAAATCTTCGGATGCTCATTGAAAACCCTTAGAACAAAAA
Organism: Rhododendron molle; assembly: GCA_025413875.1. Taxonomy (NCBI): domain Eukaryota; kingdom Viridiplantae; phylum Streptophyta; class Magnoliopsida; order Ericales; family Ericaceae; genus Rhododendron; species Rhododendron molle. The sequence continues at coordinate 46,544,684 of CM046393.1, forward strand.
ATTCATTACAACCATCTAAGATAAAATAATCAAAAAAAAAATCTTTGCACTGATTCAACAAGATTGAAAATTGGAGCACTTAATTTTTTAATTATATTTTTCCGTTAGTTTCATTAACGGTGTTAACGATTTTACCAATTTAGAACGTAAAAAACTACAGGGACAAAATTATGACAATTGAAACTAGAGATGAAAATGTGAAAACCGTAAAACTAGAAAGACAATTACGAAAATTTGCCCTATATAAATATATTGGCACAACATCATCGATTACGCATTAGTGTGAACAATTCCTCACCAACCGATCATGTTGTAAGCAAACACCGCACATCCAGAAACAAGAATAAAGTTCTAACAAAAGATTGTCCTTCCCGAAAACATCTAATTGCAAGTAGCACATACTCCGTAGCTCCCAATTTTTTAACATGAAAACATATACTTCCTCCGTCCCCTTTTAAATGTCACGCTTCGTAACTCTAGCTTATTAAGAAAATATCATCATTACACCTTTCACATCAACTTTTACCTCCACTTTCCTATCTACCTTCTATGAAAACATCATCATTACACTTTTACTTACTAATTTTTCAAAATAGAATTTATTTTTAGGGGCAAAATAGAAAATGTATCAACTTTTAACCACTAACTTTACAAAATGAATACTTATTAAGGAACAGCCTAAAATGGAATACTGAATTTTAAAAAGGGGACAGAGGGAGTATCAAAATGCGGAGAAAGTATCTCCCTGTATCATTTGTATTGTCAGCCTTGATGCATATATCATACCAAAAAAGACATATGAATACATCAGCACGGCATCATAAATTATTGAACTACTGTGCGACAGCCCCATAAGATAAGGTTCAGATTTCTCTCAATCTCATTCTCTCTCACCAGATATGGAAGTAACAGCAAGCTCAATTCTTCTCTCTCTTGCTTTGGCTACTTTCCTAACATGTGCATGGAAGGCAGTGAACTGGGTTTGGCTGAGGCCAAAACAGCTAGAGAGGTGCCTGAGAGATCAAGGCTTCAAGGGAAATCCCTACAGATTCTTGTATGGAGACTCCAAAGATTTCGTCCCAGCAATCATAGCAGCAAGATCCAAACCCATGGAGGTTAACGATGACGATATTGTGCCACGTGTCTTACCGATCCACCAATATTTCGTCAATCTTCATGGTATGTATGTCTCCTGAAAACGATGATGTTGGATTTAAGTTTGCAGTTAATACTTATGTAGTGGAAAATTAGGACCTCAAAATGCAGAGGAGGGAGGATAATCAGGACCAAACTACCTAAAGACAAAATAAATAAAAACTACTCCTACTTTCATAAATAAAAATCAAATAAAATAAAAAGTGGTTATGTGGTGGAAAATTATTGCTCCCTTCTATGTGCATGTATATGTTTTGCCAAGTGGGAATAGAAAGTGCCTACTTTTTTTTTTTTGAAGAACATTATTCTACAGATTTCAAGCTTGAATTTCTAACTATATGTAAGAGAAACTTAAAAATTTAACAATCGTGTAAATATGTGGAATTCTATACAAATCCTACCTTAAAAGTTTCTGCAAAGAACCATTGGACCACAACTTAACAAATTGTTTTTGTCTGGGACAATGTTGATCACATGTTTGCTGCAGTTTCCATGTTCTGTTGATGGATCAAAAAATAACCGACAAAGTTGTAAAAAAGCTAATTTTTACAAAGCTCCAGGTTGAAGTCTGTATTTTGCTTTACAATAGTCAACTTCTAATATGAGTTCAGTTACAACCAAAAAAAATCCACAAAGTAAGCTTTTTACTTAGCCGGCTTCTTGGTTGGTTAGCTATGGTTACTATTTTCAGGAACGAATTACCACCAAGGGTAAACATTACAGATCCTAAACTGATAAAGGAGATCTTCTCAAACACTGAAGTCTTTCAAAAGCCAGTGATGAATCCACTTGGCAAATTTCTAGTGACAGGAATTCTAACTTACAACGGTGAGAAATGGGCTACGCACAGAAGCCTTGTTAACCCAGCCTTCCACCTAGAAAAGCTAAAGGTAATCTCAAATCTCAACCTCCTTCTAAGCGTTGCAAAAAGCAGGGTAAAGAATGGGGAAAAGTACAGATTTTTTTTACGACTCAGAAAGCTGTTTCGAATTGTCATACAACAACATAACATAATCCATCTAGTCCCCAATCATTGGGGATATGGGCGGGGATGATTGGAGACAGACCTAATCTTTTGCAATATATGCACAAAGTGGCTGCTTTCAGAATACCACAGAAACAGTGCCCCCCCCCCCCCCCCCTAAACCTCAAAGAACCGAGGAGCTACAAGAACGTTTTGTTTCAAATTGTCATGTATAGTTTATTTTATTCGGGTCACTATCAATAAGGAGATCGTAAACCACGTAGATTGACTCACCCCCTACTTTAAAGAAGATTTAGAATCATGTGAAAACTTTGAGGACTGTCTGATTCACCGATTAGAGAATGTGATTGCAATACAGTACTTGGAAGGAACCATTTTTCCAAGGTTTGCATGTAATTGGTGGAATAACTGGATATCCGTTAGACAAGAGATCCTGTTAAACATAGCGATGCAGAGAATTTAGGTATGTTTGCTATTTACTGATGATGACCTTACTATCAGTCAGTTGGAGCTACTCATCCTATCCTATAAGATTAAATACATTAAAGTAAAATATGGCTATCGGCCAAACAAAGAGAGCCTAATAATACTGGGTAAGGTGAGCTAAAATTAGCTTCTCTATCATGGAATTGGCTCTCCATACTACCATAAGATAGGTTTGCTTTTTTCGGGTATCTGAATCATGCGATTATGCATTCCACATGAAAGAAGTTTGTACTTTGTATGGCCTATCCTTTGGTTACAATCAATTTCTCAGCACCTTTTGGTGTTTTTTATAGCTTATGGTGCCAGCAATGTACTCAAGTTGCTGTGAGATGATAGGCAAATGGGAAGTGTTGGTCTCAACAAATAGGTCATGTGAGCTAGACGTATGGCCTTATCTTTCTAATTTGACAGCGGATGTGATTTCTCGAACAGCATTTGGCAGTGACTATGAGGAAGGAAAACAGATATTCCAACTCCAAAAAGAACAAGCTGATATTTTGATGCAACCTTTGCGGTCAATATACATTCCCGGATGGAGGTAAGTGTGCATTATATGCGTTACCCGCATATATTCATAATTAGTACTGCAACTAGTATTGCCCTGCAATTCAGATTTGGTCATTTTTACAAGTCTTCATATGCTCAAGATTTACTTGCATATAGGTTTCTACCAACAAAGACTAACAGGAAGATAAGAAAAATATATAATGAAGTGGGAGCTCTAGTGCGGAACATCGTCAACAAAAGACAGTGAACAATGAATGGAGAAGGAGATAATGACTTGTTAGGGATACTGTTGAAATCAAATTTGAAAGCTACAGATCAAGAACTAGGAAGCAAGAACAAGAAGCTGACAGTTGAAGATATAATTGAGGAGTGCAAGCTATTTTACCTTGCCGGGCAAGAAACCACCTCGGTTTTGCTTGTTTGGACAATGGACCTGTTGAGTAAGCATCAAAAGTGGCAAGCCCTAGCTAGAGAAGAGGTATTGGCAGTGTTTGGGGATAACAAACCAGATTTTGATGGGTTACATCAGCTCATAACTGTAAGTATTTCCCCAATTAAAAAAATTGGGAATTGTTCTCAACTTGAAAAGTATGTTTGTGTTGAGTTACCAACTGTCCCAAAAACTTACGATGTTGGGGAATGAGCCTAGCAATGTGTATTACGCTATCTATAACACCTTCCCTACGTGCAATCCCGTCTTGCACAAACAGCCAGACATAGAATACAAAAAGGGAGAAGCATAATGCAAACTGTGAACAAATTGCACAGGGAGAGACTTAAACCCAAGACTTCTCAAAAACCAGAGCTCTCATACCATGTTTAGTTCCCGAAAAATTAAGCTGTTAAGGAATGGACCCAACAATGAATATCAAGCTATCTAACAGTTTTAGTAAGATTAACCTTAGTCTGTTTGGAATCTTTTTCCGAAAAATTGTGCCCATAAAGTATTTCCAGCAAACTCTTCTGTATAATTTAACAGGAAATACCAACAAAGGCTTTGCAAAGATGTGTAAACCTATTTAGCAACCAAAATAAAATATTCTTTCCAATTGTCTCCATGTTTGTGTTTTTGAAAATAAGAAACAGATACAAAGTAACTCTCATGATCTCTTTCTTAAATATTACTACATGCAGGTAACCATGATTCTTAACGAAGCTATGAGGTTATATTCACCAGCTGCCTTTCTTACCCGTTACACACATAAAAACACAAAGCTTGGAGGACTAGTTCTACCGGCTGGAATAGAGCTTATGGTGCCGACTATCGCAATTCACCATGATCCTGGAATTTGGGGACAAGATTCAAAAAACTTCATGCCGGAGAGATTTTCTGAAGGAATTGTGAAGGCAACAAAGGGCCAAGTCACGTTCTTCCCATTTGGCGGGGGTCCCAGAATATGCATTGGGCCAAACTTTGCACTAGTGGAAGCAAAGATAGCTTTAGCAATGATTTTGAAACACTTCTATTTCCAGCTGTCTCCATCCTACGTGCACGCCCCTTCATTTATGTTAACGGTCAAACCCCAACATGGTGCTCATTTGATCTTGCAAAAGATATTCTAGAGATCTGAACTCTCACAATGGCAAAAGGTAAAGTTGATGAGGAACTTACCCACTCTTGTTATGGCTGAATCAAAGTTCTTGGTCACTGTAATTTGGGTGGTGTGTAATTAGGGACTTCAATTTTACTTCATGTCTAGTTACTCCAATCCATAACAGATGTGACTATTACTTTAATGGCCACGTGCTGCTTGTGTGGAAGTAATGGGGAGGCGGTTGATGGCGGTGGCTGGTAGGTGGGGAAAGCACTCAAGCGAATTGAGTTTATGTCCTACATACATGATTCCTACAAACTCACGAAGGGTGGTAGGGACAAAAAAAAACGCCTGACATTGGCTTACTATGAGATAAGTACAAGTTGGAACATATTTTCTAACAGAACCGTCACACCAAAACTTCCTATCCACCAGAATTGTGTACCGGTAAAATTCTTCTAATTTCAATGCATTTAGAAGGCTCTCGAAATTTTAGTGAACTTATCTAGTTGACTCCTAAAACCAATAATCCCACAATAGCTCCAGCCCATGGAAATATAGGATAGCTGGTAGCATCTGTGTGCAGAATATATAACACACTCACAAATACATAAGCACAACCATATAGACAAAACACTTTCACAAAAACCAAACAACCAAGTTAAGTGTCTCTTTTATATTTGACCCTACTTATGTAATATCATTAAGCTCAACTTGTATATGAATATGGTCATTCATTTCCTTGCTGTTCAATCCCTGTTTGAGGCAGCCTGACCCCCAGCGTGAGGCTGTCAGCGGCTGTCACATAATGCTCCACTTCAACAGTAAGGCCTCAATTTGTATATCCCTTCCCTAACCACCCACTAGAAGGAACCTTGCTCGTGTGAATTAAGTCTTCCATAAATAAATAAAAAACATGTACAATCGACAAAAACGCCAAAAAAGAAAACGCTGCTTCTCCAACGGCTAAGTAAAGAACCTCATAAAACTAAGGCCTTCAATATCCACCTTCCTAGATCAACTGCAAAATTGCAAGACAGTTCACTTTCCAAGAGAACCTAATTCAATTGCAGAAAACAGTGAATGCCTAAACCTGCGTCCTGCGAACCACATCCCAACTCACAAAGATGAAACTAAAACTCCCCAGCCAATTCTCCCCATCAAAATTCCTTTGCAGATTCTCTAAATTGCTCTTGATCAAAGTGACCTTGACACACCTAGAATGGTTCTCTCTCTCACTCTCTCTCCCTCACTCTTTCTCTCTCTCCCTCTTCCTCTCTCCCCCTCCCTCTCCCACCACCAAATATGGAGGTAAAAATATGATAAATTTGTTATCCATTTTGGTTCTTTCTTATACGTGCACAAAAGGCACTGAACCGGGTCTGATTTTTATTTTAGTTTCCAATGTCCCTGGGTGATCATACTCGCAAGCAGTGGTTGGCCAGTGTAGGGAGAGGTTTACCAATTGGGTTTGAGGGTAGGGTGGGGCTCCTGAATTGTAGCCTACCTGTTGCCATCAATAACTACCAGATTTTTTCCAACATGACCAATTCCAATTGGTAACTATGGTCCACCACTGCCACTATTCCAAGTAACACCCGCTCAAGGCTATCTGCTACAGCGCCCTTGATATTAACCCTCCCTGCCACTGGTTTAATCAAATGGCACCAAAAATATTGATAATCACATGGACTTGCATGTTTACTTGAAATGTTGCAATCTCCTTTCCAAATACAGAGAATTGACAACTAATGCAGTTCGACCATTTTGATAAAAGCAAACAGTTAAGTTAAAGAACATTCTTATCCGCCCACCCGTACACAATGACTTTTACTTGGGAAATTGCAGAGCTCGCAAAATACAGAGAAGAACAAACAATAAAAGATTACGATTAGGTAACAATCAATCATCCCCTCGAGAAGTGGATTCCATAGCTAGGGCCCCAGTATAATTCTATGACCTATCCTAAGAAAGAAGCTTATTGTTAAATGCAGAAAATATGAAAGAGTGAGTGTGCGAGGTAGAGGGCACAAGAGATCATAACTAAGTTGTGCATACTGCATACCTTGATATGTAATCTTTACTGCACTCATTACTCCAAAGGCCCAAAGCCATCAGGTGGCCATATCTGTTGGAATTGGAAACATTAAAATAATCATATCAAGCAACAATGGTCATAAAATAACAATATCTTTTGTTTTTCAGGCAAACTACGTGTTGGATCCAAAAAAAAGTAAATTGCCAACTTGATATACATTGTTGGACACATTTTCAAATAGCTCAAGTTTTTAGATGAATTTGGCGGTCCATATCATGGGACCAGAGCAGAAAAAAAAATATGTGTTTGGCCCTCATCTGTTACAAGGGTTGAAGTCTTGACGCCCTGTTATCTCTTTCATTGTGTACTTTATTTCTACATATGATCATGCACCTTGTTCGAGTTAGTCTATAAGTAGGTACATGCAAGACGGGCACCATCTAATTGATATATAATGTTTGGACCATTTGCCATAACTCAAGCTTCTAGATTATTTCAGGATCACTCATTTAACAATGAATGAGGGCAAGGAAAAAAAACTTTGTCTCCATTTTTCTTTGGATGGGCCCAAAAATATTACATGTATTGACCCTTTCAACCCGATAGTAAAAACATCTTCATGTGTTCAACCCGCTTATGAGGAAGGTTTGATAACGCATGAGGACGTGGTTAAGTTCGGGAAAAAAAAAAAACTATCCCTCTTTTTGACAGCTTAAACTTTGGGGCCAAGTGGCAACATGATAATAATCCATCAATTTCGTTCTACAGTTCTACCGCGTTATACTTCTTGTTCCTATACTACAAGAATTAAAACCTAATTTAGGTACTTCTGGTTCATAACTAGCAAAACCTAAAAATGAAACCGTCAACTTATACGTGTCAACAATCCATTTACATCCTCGCCAAAGGCAGATTCTGAATTCCTCGATGGCAGGAACTAGACTAGAGCAAAAGCACCAAAGATTAAAAGATAGTTACTAAAAAAGAGACGGAGAGAATCAAAAGCCTCTGAGCCAATTGAAAACTCAAAACCAAAAAGGAAGCCGACATTCCTTATTCAAGTTATTTCATGGCTCTGTAAGGTGAGAGAATTTCAAGGATTCAGCTATTATAGATTCCAAAGACTTATTATCTAGAGCAACAGATTCACCATAAAGTTCTGGTAGTGCCAAAATATAAAGACGCGAAGAGGACCCAACAAATGAGGAGAAGAGAATACTTGCCCTGCAACACACTCTGCCTTGAATAAGCCCGTAAGGAACAGGTCCAAAATGTCGGGAATCCTTTGAAGCATAAACATTATCCCCTTGAATCCAGACATGCCCCTTTGGCACCTAGACATCCATATAAAAAACACAAAAAAGATAAATCATGTCAACCATAAAATCCAACATCAATATGTTAATACCTAAAAGGAGGGGTTCTAAAACCTGGAATGAAAAAGATTAACAATGGGTAATCCCCGGGGCGTAGAAGCCCACATAAACACGAAAGGTGGAGAGAAAACCCCTACAAATCTTTTCAGAAAAGTTATACTCCAACTTGCAAGGGTTTAAAGAAGTCCTTAGAAATAGTTATTTAAAAGTCGGATTGCCCGTTATAGCCATGGCAGTTTAAAACCATACTGGGCGACCTATGCAATCAGATATCGATTCACGCCCTTTTTAACACAAAATCTACAGATCATAGAGAAGGACAAGAAGAACAATTCACACAGCCAACGCTATCTACAGCCCACTAGACATTTTGGGTTAAGAAACAGAGACCACATTTAGAGAGGTATGTAGACCATAAGAAAATCATAGGATGGATGCTATAAACAACATAGGATAGATGCAATAAACAAATTGAAGAATATCCATTTATTATGAATGTGTCCTAATAGGCACAGAGACCCAAGGTAGATCCTTCGTTATGAGACACATACACAAAACTCTGGATAGTCATGCTAGACTTGGGATTGTATCATGCCTACAGTTCCATTGGGTGGAGGGTGCTGTCATGGACAAGTAGGTTGCCTCCCATTGCCCTATCTGTTATTGTTGGTAAATATTTTTTGCATCAGAGTACCCTACTGATAACTCTAGGATAAACAGATTAAAATCGATGAAAGATTTCCAAATAAGCCTGACAGCGAACAGGCCTTGACAAGATATAGGTTCTTCCAGAGACAATAAATTTGCCTACAGTATAAGCCATCTGTTACACATGGAGAAAAAAGGAGAGGACAGGAATCATTGTATGACATGTCTTACATGTTGAAAAGGAACTACTTCTTTGTAGGGAATGGTAAAGCATTTTGTGCATTATCTATGATGTTCTTTTTTTGCCTGAAAAACCCATTCCGTGCCACACAAAAAGAGAGAGAGCGAGAGAGAGAGAATTTTGTGCATCAAATTTCCGATAACAAATTGAGTTATTCCCTGATTGCAATATAATGAACTAAAACACTATGCAGACCAAGGAAACAAAACCACAATAATGTAAGCGGAGCACTTGACTGCTATCTCGCTCATGTACCCAGGTTCAAAACCGGAGAGTCGCCTTCCCCATTGCTAATACCAAAAGTAACAATAATTATCATTTCATGCATAGCACGAGTTTGATACTAGCATTGTAAGTGTAAAACCCATAACCACCGGTCCACCACCAGCACCCCCTCCAATCCTATATGCCCAATTTCTCCTGTACCACTATTCCAGTCTATTTTTTACCATTGGCTTAAACAACAAAAATCTTGAAATAAAAATTTTCTCACCTGTTCAAACAGCCGAAAGTATACCAAAACACTGTCGTTCAGCCCGTTCTTGAGCAAATCCCATGCCCTATAATCGTAGTTCTATTTTGGCTCAAATACTGACCAATACCAGTCACAGTACACCGGACTATATTTTTTTTTTTTTCTCTTTTCAAGCTATATTCTTCAATGTCAGAAGAAAAAAAAAAAAGAACATACAGGCGAAACCGCATACCCAGTGTCTCACTGGTACCAGTACTTACCATTCTGTTCATAAGCCTTCCTTTGATTATTTTCTTTGAAATTTTTTTATCTTCCTTTCCTTTCCTTTATTTTCCATAGGTACCAAACAAGCCCTAACCCAACGCAGAGTAGCACAACTAGGAAGTAGAAACAAAGACGAATAAACTTACATGAAAAAACAGAAACCCAAATGAGCAATTCGTGAAAAAAAAACAAAAAACAAAAAACAAAACAAAATGCATACCACGAGGGTCTTAGAGCGGTCGCTGCTGATGGGGTCCACGGAGAAAGTAACCCTATCTCCTTCCATCCCCACAATCCGTTTGGTGACATACTTGTTAGGGTTTTCAGGCGACCGGACAACCACCACGTCCCCGGGGCCTACCTTGCCCAACCGGGTCGACACGTGCTCGGCCAAGACCACGTCGCCGGTCAGGTTCAGGGTCGGGAGCATGCTCGGACCGTACACCTGAGACGCAGCGAATCAACATTCAATCACTAACCAGAAGATAGGGCAAGTAATCACTCCGGTACGTAAAAATAATAATGTATGTTCGTTTGTTGAAAAAAAATTCAAATTTTTTGACGCTAGTTAGTAGATATGAACGAGTTGTTCTGATCCGTCAAAGAAGAAGTCTGAATTTTTATGGGGAAAGTTTTTGGGAGGGAGAGAGTGCTTATACGAGGGTTGAGGAACAGAGGTAGTTGTTGGTGACGTGGAGGAAGCAGAGGAATTTTGCGACTATCGCGGTTCGATCCAGCGCTTCTTTCGCCATGTTTCTCCATTGACCTATCGAACCCAACATCTGATCTGATCTGATCTCTCTCTCTCTCTCTCTCTCTCTCTCTCTCCAACTGCTGGATTGAGAGATGTCTGTTCTGAAAAGTGGAAGTCGTCTCTTCTTGTTCGTGCGAAGATAGGACCGACTTTGGTTTAAGCGGGTTCGCGTTGTTAAACCGACTTGAGCGAAAAGTCATCGTCATGAAAAATTATTCAATACCTTTGTGGTACCGAACCGATAACGTTAAGCACTCCAGTGCCAAGCGGGTGTCGAATGACATCCGGCCTTTATTTCAGCACGAATGATTCAGATCAGGGGTGAACAAAAAATCGATCGAATCGAACCGAGTTTAAGAATTGAACCGAACCGGTTCATTTTTTCGGTTTTTTTCATTATCCGGTTTGGTTCGGTTCTTGAACTCGGTTCGGTTTTGAAACCGGTTCGGTTCTTGATTTTTGAAAATTTTCGGAGAACCAAACCGAACCGGTTTTTAATATATATATATATATATATATATTAAATATTTTTAATATATATATTTTTAATATATATATATATATATATATTAAATATATATATATATATATATATATTTTTTTTTAATATATATATTTAATATTTTTTAATATATTTTAATATATATTTTAAACATATTAAATATTTTTAAAATTTTCGGCGAACCGAACCGAACTGAAGGAGAACCGAACCGAACCGACCATCAAAACTCGGTTTCGGTTCCTTCTACTCCCTGAACCGGTTTCATTCGATTTCGTCAAATCCCTCCTGAACCGAACCGAACCGGTTACACTTCCTAATTCAGATTGAATCAAAACTCATATAAATTTGAAACATCTATTTCTTGGTTAAGATCCGAACCGTCAATTGTTGAGATAAACAATCAGATCGGCTGTTCGGCATTGCTGCCAAGCACAGGGCGCAAGGCAACATCTCCCATTCCTGTGGTACCACTACATGGTACCTCAAGCATCTTCTTTACCACACATTGTGGTGAGATTCAACGCAAAATGTGTGGATCTCACCATAATATCTGGTAGAGAAGGGGCCTGGGGCCATATGTGCAGTGAATAAGTACTCTTTGGTCATACAGATCGAGTGTACAAAACTAAGAAAATGGGGTGCGTGTTGTACAATGGTGCATAGTACCATGTTGTGCAACATTGAGCCTTCTATTTAGAAATTCAATGGTCTAGATTTCGTCTCGACAGTAAACAGTTCGGGATGTTGCACGGTAGAGATAAGATTTGAATTGTTGATTGATGAACGGACGACTTGAATAGTGCACATTATAATGTTGTGCATCCCCTATACACAGCACCATCCCGTTTCCCAAAACTACATATTGTTGTCCAATTTAATTGAAGCTTAGTCAAGTTGATTAGGTGATAAGAGTGTCTCCAATAGCATAATTAAAACTAAAAGATTTGTAAAGTTAGCAATGTTTGTTCAAAATATAGTTTACAATAATATAACCAAACTTAGCAATTATTTAACCAATAACCAAATTTTGGCATTTAAAATACCAAAACTAACAAAAAAAAAATTTAAGATAACCAAATTAGGGAGACCAAACACTCTCTCTTTCTTTTCTCTCCTCTCATCATTATCAAAAGACCCACCCCTTACAATTATTCCCAACTCTCTCTATCTTTCTTTGTTAAAAATGGATTTTTGATTATGGACTTCAACTTTGTTAAGCTTAGCAATCCTTTAAAAGAATAATCAAAAATTGATGTGACAATTTTTAATAATCTAATTTGGATTATGCCTTGGTGTTCAGCCAAATAATCAATTTGGCTTTCCCGCCAAAATTTTTTTGTCCTTATTTAAATTTTTTTCGTATCACTTTACTTTTTAGATTCCTCTTATGATGAGGATGCAATAATCTCCAAAAAAATGATGATAAGCCACGTAATACGAAAAAAATTTAAATAAAGATAAAAAAAATTTAACGGAAAAGCATTTGGCTCAAATGGCCGAACACCTGAAGTTTTGAGAGATGCTTTTGGAATAATATGGGAAGAGAGAGAGAGCATTAGAACGAATGCGCTTGTGGACAGAATTTTATTGGAAATCGTACACAGTAACACAGAGAGCGAAAAAGGTTGAACCCAAGAGAATAAATTTTGTTTGGGCCGACTGAAGTTGTAGCTCAACGGCACTTTATCACCTTTTTCACATGAAAGCTAAAAAGCTAAGGGTTCGATTATTGTCAGAAGCGTGAGTGCTTGGTGTGATAGTTGATGCTCTTTGAGCTTGTCTCATCCGTATGCCGCTTAGCGATATCCTTTCCATCCCCTTAAAATTAGGCTGGACATCTATCGAATGAAAAAAAAAAAAAATTTGTTTGGAAGTAATGGAAAAGATAGGAATAAAAATTTAGAAAGTTTTTTTCCCCCCTGGTTTGGTTTAAAAGGGAAAGAAGAGAAAGGCCAAATATAGTATTAGGAATAGTAATTTTTTCTCATTTTCCTCACATTTTCTTTCTTCGATAGTTTTCTTTTCTCTCTCTCACTTTCCACGAGTTCTAACAGGGAGTTAATTTATTGAGAGTATGTTATCTCCGCCAGAGGTGAAAACCCCATGATTTCCACCATTGCTTATGGGCCCCATAAGATTTTTTTTGTTCTAATCTGAACCGTTCATCTTGTAGGGTACATAGAGTAGTTTATCCATGAAAAAAATCAGCTTGATTGGATATCGATAGATATATCAAAAATTAAATTTTGGTTTGCAGAATGGACGGTCATAGATTTTGAAGTTAAACTATCCATGACTGTCCATTTCCTAAATCGAAAGTAGATTTTTAATATACCTATTGACGTTTGATAAATCTCAATTTTTGCATGGATATACTATTCTACGGACCCCACAGAATGGATGGTTCAAATTACAATAAAAAATGTCTTGTGGAGCCCGAAATGGGCAGTGGTTTATCTCTAATTTATTATTATTACTCCTATAAGAACCGAGGATCCCCTGTCCGAGTGAAATCCGGACAGGGCATCGATGTTAGAGCCGTTGATCTCGAGATCAACGGCTCGGAACACTGGGACAGGCCCCTGTCCGGATTTCACTCGGACAGGGGATCTGGTCTCTCCTATAAGTTCTTAAGTTGCATCTTAACTTATTGAGCTAAGCTTGCAAATTTTGGCTTGTTTATGTAATGAGTAACGAGTTTTTACGGGTTGAACTCGAATATCTAAATTTGATTTTAATTTTATTGAAAGCAAACGTAAGAGAAAGTTTGAAAATATGATCGTTAGCATACAAACTTTCATTAGGAGTCCAATTATATTCTCTAAGAATAAAAAATAAAAATAAAAACAGAAACTAGAACAATAAAAGAGGAACTTCGCAAAAAAATTCGCAAATTATTGGTCTTTCCGAAAATGGACATGGAGATGAATAAACACTCCACAGAAAGAAAACTTAACCAACCCAAGCTCACCTGACATGCCTATGAATTAAAACAAATATGAAAAATTAACCAGTGCCTAAATAAATTTTACTCCAACTGAGAAACAAGCTCGTAAGCTTCTGGTATTCATTCAACTCATGTTTATTGATCCATGAAGTCAAAAAGAATAGTATTGCGGGTCGCGAAACCTCGGACATATACAGAGCGTGCAAAACAATCATGAATGTTGTTATTTCCTCTTAACCAATAAGGGAAAGGCTATAAATTACCTGAATACAACAGAAGTCGAAACCATATCTCGGTACCTTCTATATATATGGACGGAACCCCAGGCATGTCTTTCAACCCGTATCAGATCTTGCCGTGTCATTTCCGGCTATTTTTGGACGCATTTTCTACCTAATCAATCCGCTCCAGATTATACCTCACCATTCCCTCGAGTGCCAATCGAAATGCGCTCTGAGGAAGACACTGAAGGTTTTGAATCGCAAGATCAGCTTTCTCTTTTGCTAGATCCCTAGCTCTCTCAATCCCCCCACAACTCTTGACTATCCCAATGGCCTCATCTAGGGAACCAGTCTCACAAAACTCAGACTCAATGAGCTCTTTCAACTTTGGTTCTTCTTCGAGTGCAAAAATCACTGGTGCAGTTAGGTTCCCTTTTGCCAAGTCACTGCCAGCTGGCTTTCCCAGCTGCTCTGCCGACTGCGTGAAATCCAATATGTCATCGACCACTTGGAAGGATAGACCAAGATTCTTCCCATACTGATACATTTGTTCACTAACACTGCTGTCGACACTGCTAAAAATGGCGGCTCCTTTAGTGCTAGCAGCAATTAAGGAAGCTGTTTTATAGTAGCTTTTGATCAAATATTCCTCGAGCTCAACATCACAGTCGAATAAACTTGATGCCTGCTTTATTTCGCCACTAGCAAAATCTTTAATAACCTGCCACAATGCCATTGTACTTTATGGCTTCATGCATATGAGCTAAGTTTCCACCACATGAATGACATGGTGTTCAGATAACAGTAAAGAGGAGAGAAGCAAAATAGCAAAACCAGAATCTAAAGGCTTATGAAGCATACCTGGCTGATGAGTTTTATGACTTCAAGGTTTTCGAGATTAGCTAGGTACCAAGATGACTGAGCAAACATGAAATCGCCAGCAAGAACTGCCACTCTTGTACCATAGAGTTGGTGAACAGTTTCCTTCCCTGCAAATAGCCACCAAAATGTAAGAGAGTTAATAGGCAACAGAAATCAAGACTCCAAATTTTTTTAGAATAAGCATGACAAAACTATGAAGAGAGAGGGTTCCCCAGCGTGTTTCAACCATCTGGTAGTTTAGCCACTTCAATGGCTGAAAAGACATCATTGCCCATGATGCCACTCAAATTTTGGAAAAAAAAAAAAACAGAGAAATTTGCAATTGCCAATCGCATAGCATATTAATTTGGATATGATAATGTGATCACTAAGAGGAGTCAATTGTGAAGCATCTTAATCAACAGTTGCTTTGAAAACCACAAAGCAAATTGCTGATTCAACAGCATAGAAAAAACCAGTCAAACTACTATCCCATGTCCAAACAATCTACTTTCCTTTGCAATAGCAACAAGACTGAGTCAGATGACAGCAGATGGTTCCAGCAATTTATTGCAGTTACTGGGAATCAAAACAATCTACTTTCAAGTCTAATGTTGTTTTTCTGTAAACCTAAGTAGGGTCTTATATAGAGATGGCATTTCAACCACATAGCCTCAAATGTAAAATAAGAGAACTCATGCAATTGCCAATCAGCATTCTCGGAATTATCCTGACAGAATCTAAGCAAACCAAGATCAGTAGCAAAAGCTGAAAAGCCTACCTCTTCGCATGTCACTTTCATCTAATACATCATCATGTATTAAGCTTGCTGTATGGATCATCTCAATAATCTCGGCCAAACGCCTATGTTCTTTGGTAAGTTCCCTGGTAATAAAGAGTATTGTGAAAATTTTAGTATTGTATAATATCTCGAGAAGTATATTTCAACAAATAAAACTGCAAGGTCCTCACTTCAAGCCTACAATTTCTGCAGTCGCTCTTGACACTAGGAACACCAAAGCTGGCCTCATCCTCTTCCCACCAGCACCAAAGATCTGTTCAGCAGCAGACATCAAAACTGGGTTTTCTGCACCAACAATCTATAAGAAAAAAAAATAATCAGAAGAGAAGCATGTACAAAATAAAATGCGGAAATCAGAACATGTACATGACACTCTTAAGCATTTGAAGTTGATAAGGGGTAAATGGATAGGTGCATCTCCATTACTCAAAGCTCTGACAACAATAGAAAAGCATCAAGATCATATCAAAGATCCAGAAGTCAATATAGCTTTCAACGGTTCATTTTCTGATGCTGATTTCAATTCAACGTTATCTAACACAGAACTGCATCCCTAGCTGTGTCACGACAAATGGTAATGAACATCACCAAAATAATACTCCTATGAAGTATTGGAATTATGTAAGTTAGTAACAGACAAGAAAGTGGGTTACCAAAATTTGTAAGGTCTACTGACTCTATTAAGTTGCAGATTCTGGCATACAAAAGACTCATGCTTTACACAACTATGTCGCAAATTGTGCAAGTAAGGAATGATTTGTCCTCTTCCAGTAAAATGAGATGAAAAGACTACATATCTCTTCTTCGCACATTACCCCACCACTCTGCACACCAACACATACCCTGGAATAGAGAGAAGATAAAGGCAAGGAAGATGAAGTGGACAGGAAGAACAGTAGTACTGTATAGACAACCCTAGTTGATTTGAGTTGAAACTAAAGACTAAACCAATAGCAATTTTTTTGAAAAACCAGTCAGAAGCCTCTTGTTGATTCAGTCTTTAAATTCGAGGACTAGAGGAGACCATCTAATGTTAACCATTTGCTCGCCCTGATGGGCATCAGGAAAACACAAAACCCTTTGGTGCCTAACATGCCAAGTAACTAGGAAAACTGAAACCAAGTTGAAGACAATTATTTTCCTTCACACACACAAAAACGGGAATTTTTTTTTTTTGAAGTTTTAAATGACTAAACTGAAATCGTCAAAGCCTTCTCTAAACTATTGGGAACTAGGAAGGGGAGAATAATCTTCTTCAGTAAGAGCAGAATATCCATGATATATAACTGTGAAAAGAAGTGTTTCCATTTCATACGTCAATTTTGTACTCCCTCATCCCGAAACCATGCTCAATGAGGACCATGACACTCTTGCTCAATCAAGCACTTCTCCTCACTAAGTCACTACGCATAGCCAAACCATCTAAATATGCTTTCATCCGCAACAAATCAATTTACTTCTCACCAAATATTTACCACAAAACACCATTCAAGCAAGAGGTTTAAAAGTACCACTCTTAACACTCTTCACTACACTAATATATAAGAACATCATATTATACACAAGCCAACATCATATTTTCACAGAGATACTCACTGACTGTAGATTTTTGTTCAATGTTAAGAGATCATCAGCAACCACTTGAAACAAATTTGTCACTGAAATAGGGCTTCTAAACTCTTCCTTCTTATCAAGAACTGGAGCAGGACCTTGTGAAATCCCAATTGGAGAACCTAAAATGTAATTTGCCAATTTCAACAGAGTGGACTCAGAATTGAAAAGGATAAATATATATTGAGGGACTGAATTACCAAGCAGAAACAAAGTCAAATTGTGCTTAGCTAAATGAAGAAAGTACCATTCACCAGAGTCTCTGGAGTCTTTGTAGGTAAAACGCGACACCGGCCAATATCCCGGCGACAACAAGACAATTTCCGAGCCCCGTGTGCTCTTCTAACACTCCTGTGAACCCCCTTTGCATAATTTCTAACTGGAAACCCATCAAATGAACTATTGGAAGAACACCCACATGAAACCAAATCCAACCCAGTTCGAACAAACTCAAGATTATGCCATGTCATTGACATCATCCTCAGCAATACCCAGATACCAGAAACACCAAATTGTTCTCTCAAATCAAAAAACCAACTCAGAAAAATGCTTAATTTCCCATTTTACCACAAACCCACCAAGAAAACAATCATCGGGGCCATTACAGATGAAAAGAGAAAGTAAGGGGTATCGTATCAAACTTCAAATGAATTGTGAATAGGTCGTAACCTGAGAAGCTATTCACTTGAGAAGGAGAAGAAAGTTGAACTTCAATCCAACCAGTGGTTGGGATGTATGAGTGAATTGTGAAGCCTATTGCGGTGAGTGGTTCCAAGAAGACCACATAACAAAATACTGAATTTTGCAAAAAAATGAAATAAGAAGGCGGTAACGTTTTAGGACATGGGGTGTGTGGATTATGGTGAGAGATGAAAGGGAGAGGGAGAGAAAGAGAGGCACTGGAACGGGCTTATCTTGGCAAGTCAAAACCTATTTGAAGTCATAGAAGCTGGTGGTCAAATGGTTGCCAAGTAAACTCTGTCCCTAAGGGGTAATCAAGACTGTATCTTTAGATTTTGCTAAGTGTTCGGACCTCAAGATATCGTTCTAATTTTTACAGCGTTTAGGCCCGGTTATCGCTAACTTTTGTGTTTGGAACACTTTTTGAATTTTTTTTTTTAAAAGTAGTAGGGGTAACAAGTGGAGAGAGATATAGAGAGAAACGATTAGAAGTAGGGAGAATTTAGGAGAAATCTTTTGAAAAATACTTTTCAAAAAGTGTTTCAAACAAGACATTAAAAGTTGTAGGCTATATAACTATACTTTTTGCACTTTTTCCTCAATATTTTTAAAAATATTTGTATAAAAATTATAATTTTTTATTTCTGAGTCTTCTCGTTGAGATGGGTCAATTATTCATAAAAATTTAGAGTAAAACAAATAAACACAATATATATACGGGACGGTTCCGGAGACAACTAATTAGACACCTAAAAAAACACCTCATAGTTCCTGATCAAATTTTGAAAAGGGACAGCCAATTAGACACCTAAAAAAACACCTTATAGTTCCTCGATAAGGACAGCAAAAGAAACGGGAGTATTAGTTTGAAAATTTTAGTGTATATTTTTTCATCCTAAGATCCTTGCCCAAACCTAAATTCATTTGAAATCCGACTAAAAAAAAGGGTTATTTCTAAGGACACCTCTTTAACTATCACGTTTTGTCAACATGATCCCCTCAAGTTTAAAACTCATCAATCTCACTCCCTTATCTATCAAAACTCATCAACTTCACCCCCTCCCCTCATTTCCGTTAAAAACTTGGACGGAAACACATAAAAAGACTAAGTTACCCTTCAGAAATGCTACAATGACAATAGACAACATCATTACAACATGGTCCCAAGTCACCCAGCACAAAAAAAAAAAAAAACCAGCAAAACAGAGAAAATCCCCAATTTCAAAACTCCTTCCTTCTTCTTCTGGTTCGAGTTCGGAGAGAGAGAGAGAGAGAGAGAGAGGAGGACGAGGAGGAGGGCAGATCCATTACCACTGCACCGCCACCGCCGACCCCCATCACCACCTCCGGCGACCACCTCCACCGAAGCTCGTTCAAATCAATATTGGGGCAAAAAATTGTAGAAACGTAGACCATAGAGAAGCATATTTTTTGGAATTCTGATTGTAATTCTGATTGTAATTCTGAACCACCTTTTCGTTCCTCTGGCTACTCCGAATATCCTCATACCTCACCTTTTGTTGATTATAACTGTTTCTCTCAGTCACTTTATCTAGCTATGTTGATCTTGTAATTCCATACCCATGAACCATTAACTCCTTCAATAGCCTGATACGCCGCCTTCCTCGTCCCGAATTTGATGAAACCGAATCTTTGGCCGTTAATCTTGTAGTCTTGTTGGGGATGAACAGCTCCAGGATTTTACCGAACCTCGAGAAGAGGTTGTAGACCCAAATCTTACGAACATCTTTGGGTAAATTGTCGATGAAAAGCGATGTAACTTCATCAACCCTCTCCCTTGCTCTCTGGAATCCTCTCTCATTATCAAAGCTCACCCATCCACTTGTGTGTTCCTCTTATCTGTTTCCTCTCTTTTGGAACCCTAAGATGGAGAATCGAAGGCTCATAGACGAGAGAGAGACCTTGGTCCAAGTTCGAGCTTGTCGTCGGTGTCGATGTAGTGGTGGTGGTCGCGAGAGGCCCAGGAGAGGTCGCCGACTAGCCGGAGTGGAGAAGGCAATGGTGGTGGTCGGTGGTGGTGGGGATGGTGGCTGGGTTGGTTCTCCCCCTCGCTCTCTCTTTGCTCCGGAACGTATGGAACGAACAGGGGTTTCAAATGTTTTTTGTTTTTGATTTTTCACTTCTTTTTTTTGCTGGGTTAAATGTTTGGGTTCTGATTTTTTTGGGGAGGGAATTTTGGTTTTTCTGGTGTTGAGGGAAAGGGTTGGGGAGAAGAAGATGAGAGAGAGAGAGAGAGAGAGAGCAGTAGGGTAAATGGAAGGGCAATTTAGGCTTCAAAATGTTTATTCCGTTCAAGTTAATGAAATTTGCTAACATTTTTCAACAGAATTGGACGGAAGGGGTGAAGTTGATGAGTTCTGACAGACAAATGGGTGAGGTTGATGAATTTAAAATATGAGGGAGTCATGTTGATAAAACATGATAGTTGAAGGGGTGTCCTTGGAAATAATCCTAAAAAAATCACCTCGAGCCATTTACCTTTGTTGATGCCAAATCTTTTTTTTTTTTTTTTTTTTTTACGGAATTTGTTGACACCAAATCAAGGGAGACCCTTTTTAGTTTTCAACACCAAATCAAGACAGACCCAAGCCTAAATTTCCAATTACTTACTAATTTCTCTTGTTGGTAAGCTGTTTTTGATGGTCAGCGGTGTGTTTCATTGGTCACAGACTCACAGTAGGTGGCAAAATTCTCCGGCGCCAATAGCAATGCCAGATCAAGGATTTGATAGTGGTGTGGTGGCCAGCGAAACTTGGTGGTGGTTGGCGGTGGATTTGATGGTAGTATTTGAGGGGTCACATGAGAGAGCGACTTGATTAGCGACGGAGGACATAGGTGAGGAGCGACGAATGACGATAGTGGCGGTGGGTGGTGTACCCTTTTAAAATATGAGTACGTAGGACTTAGCTTTTTTTAGAATAAACTTCAAAATACACTATATTTTATTTATTTTCAGGCCCCATCTCTTTTAACCCTCAAAAATTACAACAATTATATGGTGTGTTATACAACCTCAAAATAACGACAAAATTGATTTTCTCAAATAATCTCCAAAATGAATAAAATTCTTCAAATACTCCAATTCCGCTCGTTCTTATTCTGCTCCATACCTGCCACATAAACTAGGTGGAAAGTATACAATACGAGGATAATGAAAGGACATAGCGGAATCAATAAACGATTTTTACAACTTCAACCGAATCAACCATAATCATGACAATTGACTTAAGTCTCATATTCAGCTCATTTCGGTAACATGCCAAGCACCACCAAGGTCAAAATAAATTTCAAATGTCCGTAGGCCATATAAACAACAATATTTTTGATTCTCTGCAGGGCAATCGATCAAATCTCACTAAATCAATCAATCAATCTCTAGACTCGGTGGACTTGCACATGTACCAATCTGTTCCATCATAATCAATCGCACAAAAATGATATACCATCATTCACAAATATAATGGCATTACTTGAGTCAATAATGAGATCAACAATAACAAAAGAACACAAGTAGGGGATGATGAATAAAAATACTCCGGAGACTTAGAATGTATTGTATACTTCCAGTACCTCAAATGACAATCGTGACCGTTGAATTTATGCATCTCAACTCCATGAACTAACATACCAAAATTCCGTTATGATCTGATACGATTCCACATTTGATCTCCACGATCACCTCCTACTTCAAGACTAATATTACTTGGCCAAAAGGCCACTGTTTTCTCTATTATGACAAAAACGTTTCTCCAGCCTTCTTGCTATTCACATCTATATAAACACAAGCATTTATAAACCCAGCAATAGATATACTTCAACACTTAACGTGCATAACCACCCCACTTACCATGCACCCAACCACCAATCCACGGTCCCTCTCTTTACATGATTTGTGTAAAAGTAATTTACTAAGTGATATATTATAATTCATTCAAATTATTAATGTAAGTTAAGTTAAATTCGTCAGATGACCCATAAATCATCATTCCTATATTAGGGATCCATTTTCTAATCATTGCTGATTAGTTTATCTCGCTTATCTGCTTATTTATTTAATTTTGTTATTTTGTACTTTAATCAGACACAATAAACAAATCACTGCAAGGTACAAAATAAAATAAGTCCTAAAAACAACTCCGCTTGTTATTACATAGTATTAATTATCAAAATGATGATGCCAAAATATATGTTAACCAATTGTCATCAAAATTGACGATGCCAAAGTGGCACCTCTCCTGTTACCCATCTGAGATTGGTTAACATATGGAGCCTGGAAATATGGTAAGTTGGTAACTCTTGGAGTGGCCTGGGAATTTCTCTCATACAGGAATTATCATCTTGCTCCAGCCTGAGTCCTTTACATATAGTGATCCTTGCTATTCTATATACTTACTGTCAAATCGTGTTTACATTAGGCTAATTTGCTTATATTTTTCTGATTGTCTCAATGCTATAACAAAGATAGGAGAGAAGAATGAGTGTCACTATGCTGATAGTAATTTTCTGTTGCGCTTCCTTAGCCAAGAGATTTCAAAGCTTACTTTTTGTAGGACTAGCAGATTGCCCGTGCCTAAAGGCACTTCCAACATAAATTTTGTACTTTCTCTTAATTCTCATGCATGAACATACCTCTGATTCCCTTGCTCAACTATAAGTTCACACAAAGCCCACCTACAAAAATACAAACACTCAAAAACCGGCCATAATCATTCAAATTTATCATCTTAGATTTTAGTTATATAAGGGTTACCTGTGTTTATGCATACAAACACATAAATACAATGTTCTCTCAATTCCCCTATTTCAAATGAATAGTAACGTGAATGGATTGGAAATGCAGAAAACGTGAGGAGAGTGAGATTTTAAGTGTTTCAAAAAAAAATCTTTTTCAATCAAAATGTATAGAGTAACTGTGATTATTAATGTTACCAAAAATGGAGAGAGAGAGAGAGAGAGAGAGAGAGAGAGTTTAAGTTTTCCTTTTTTTGTTTTTGTCCCTAATCGTACGGTTACAAATTCAAAAGGAAGTGATCTAACGGTTATAGTAGTTATTCACGTTTATATACCTAGACATTTTTAATAGAAACCGTCTTGTTTTATAATATAGATTACGAAGGCTGGCTGAGCGCAAAAAGTCAAGGATGTTCATCAGGCCATTGCCTTGCTAGAAGGGCCTTGAGGCCCACGACGACTTCCAATTTTTGCAAGGAGCTAGGCAGGTTTTACATTATTAGTGTAGCCTTTTTTGTTTTTGTTGATCATCTGTCTGTAAACTAGTACTTATTTTATCTAATGAATTTCTTGCCGTTCCACCAAAAAAACAAAAGAAATCTATACATTACGCTTATTAAGAAAGCATCCCAAGTCCCAACCCATTGATTTTTCATTTAGGCCTCGTTTGATAACAGTGATAGATGGATGGGATTCGTAAGGAGATGGGATTATGATTGGGATTCGTAAGGAGATGGGATTGGTAATGAGAAGGGATTGATAATGAGTATGTTTGTTTGGGATGGGATTAGATGATGGGATTATTAATATCATGTTTGTTTGAGATGGGATTAGATGATGGGATTGGATTGTTAGAAGAAATTGGTAATGAAAAGGGATTTGTAATGTGAAGGAGTTGGGATTGGACTATTAATACCCTGTAATACCAAGTCCCACGGGGTATTAACAATACCCCCTAATCCCCCCTCTATTAATCCCATCAGACTATTAGTCCGAACCAATTTTGGTTACCAAACAAGGTATTACTAATACCATCACCTTCACAATCCAATCCTAACCTCCAATCCCTTTATCAAACGGGGCCTTGTTTAACCATTTAAAACAATGTATAGTACAATGTCATATGACCTTTATAGCCCGTTTGTCGATATGATATAGAGGGTGGATATGCTACTACCCAGGATAGTATATCTGAACTACTCTTTTTTTTTTTTTTGATCCGTATATCTGAACAACTCATATCCGTTGTTTGCCACCCGAAGAAAGACGGTGATATAAAATCCCTCGGATTATATATCAGCCTTCATATCTGGCTTTTTAATTACACAAATGCCACATTTTCCTTTTAATTCTATAGCCATCTACTAATATAGTAATATCCACCCAAAACAAAACAAGCATACACAGATCCCCCATTTTATAAATTACTCAAACAAACATTCTACACCATATTCACTCTACATAGATCTCCGCCATTTTGTCGTATCTTTTCTCATACTATATCCACCCAAAACTAATTTGGTCGACAGACAGTCCGTTACAGTTCTTTATTTGAAATTTAGAAGAGTAAGACAAAAGTGCATCCGTGATACAACAACATATAGCACTCAAAGAAAGAGTTTTGTTATGTTGTATCTGTGCAATGCTACACATCTCAAACAAGGTTATTCTGCCAAGGACAAGGATATTCAACTGGCATTCAACGTCCCTGTTGCCTGACCTTCATGTATAAGCTGAATCCTCGTACAATGCAACTTTAGAAAATTACAAGCTGTAAGTTAGACCACATCACAACCCTTTAACTGGACATATAGCTCCTCTCACTAGCTACTTCTCTTCATAGATATAGATGCATTCGCCGGAACCTGGAAATAGCAACAACAAGAAAGTAGTTGTTTTAGCACAAACTGCAAAATAATCTTTAACCACTTGGACACCAAGAAGCACTGATAAGATACACCAGATACGGTCACGGCAATAGCTCAAAATCACGATACAGACACATTGGAGACATGTTGAGTACAAAAAAAAAAAAACAAAAAACGAAAAACACTGCAGGAACTTATTATAGTTTTGCACAAAAACTGAACCATTTTTTCTATCAACTTAGGGGGGGAAAAAAAAAAAAGAGTTGCAAATCAATCTTGGAGGATTAAGCATTGATGACTATTGCGGACTGCATTATTCTCCTGTCATTAACATGCCCCCAATGTGTCCTAATGTGTATCTCCGTGTCCAACTAAAATAGTACTTAAAAATGTGTTTGGTCTGTCCAGATGTGTTGACTATGAATATGAGACACCGCTAGACGTGTCCATTATTGTCTTAGCAATAAATCTAGGTGAACTAGTGAGACCCTGATGAAGCACAAGGAGACTATGACTTACTTGGATCAGTCGTGGTAAGGAGAGCAGATTCCTTGAAATCACAGTTCCATTTGTTCCTCCCCTTACACTGATAATAGAGGTTCATTGCTAATGAAGCATGGTTGATGAGATTATCTGGGGAGGCACAGGGGCAACTCTTTTCCAGAAACTTGCAGTCAACCTGAGAGCATGCGTAATTGAGGTTCGCCTCAAGAGTCTCCTTGTTCGCGAGTGGCTTGGCCACACACCAAGTTTTTGGCTGCCCAATTGAAAAGTTTGCACAATCATTCAGGCCTAGTTTGATCATTCAACTTTTTTTTTTTTTTTATAAGTAAAAAATTAGTATATTTGAAAGAAGGCATTAAGGGAATGCCACCCGTATATTACAGTCGTGGATGCAGGGTTGCTGCTTGATTATGTGCAACTTTGTGAAAATTTAGGGTTCGAGTAAAATGTAAACTAACTTGTGTGTGCGTAGAAAGATCAAAATAATTTGGATTAGTATATGTGAGGAACTTGAACTTACATGTTCTTCATCTACCAATTCCGAAGTTCCAACTGCAAAAAATTTTAGGGGCTCATTAGTTGCTAGTTACATGTACTAAGGCTGCGTTTGGATCAAGGACTTAATGAGGAAAACGAGAATGTAAGGTACTTCTCTACACGAATTCAACGTGTGCTGCCCTTGCATTTTCTTTTTCGTCAACGAATTCCATTCACAAATCCTTAATTTATCCAGACATGGCCTAAAGAACTGATAAACCAGGGAACTTAGCATGCACAGTATACAAAAAGAGGTACAACCAATTTGATGCAATCAGCAGGGCCAGTTCAACCCCCTCAAATTTGCACCTCAGAGAAACAAAATTAGTACACTACATACATGGACAATCAACTTTAGAAGACCTTGAAAAGTTAGCAATTGAAGCAGCTCAGATGAGATTAAAGGAACCTAAATCCTTTTGAAGCAAATTAGTCCAATTGATGTCAAGTTATTGGAATTGAAGACAGCCCAGTTGAGATTTAAGGGAACCCAAATCCTTTTCGAGCAAATTAGTCCAGTTGACTGAGCCGGCCCAGAGATACGACTCGAGAGGCAGCCAGCTGCTTTAGGCCCCCAAAATTTACATATTTTAAGGGGCCCCTCCTTTTTGGGCATCCCTTATAATAGTCTAACAAAAAGGCTCCATCTTTCATTGTCGTTCTAGACCTCAAAAAGTCAGAGCCGGTTCTACCAATTGATATTGAGTAATTGGAATTGTAGAAAACCCCAGTTCAGATCTAAAAATGAATGTATCAATATTAAAAAAAAGTTGAACAGGAAACTGAAAACAGGCAATCCAATCACATGCAAATCATTTGAAGTCAATAAAAGGAAACCAAGAAAGTGCACGGTAGTGGGTGCAGAACCAGAACCAGAGCCAAGATTTTATGTGTTGAAAAACCTTGTGCCTCTATGTCGAGGGATTTTTCGCCCGTTAGATTTAAAACATAAAATAGAAAAATCACGCAATTTAACGGCCGAAAAATCATCGGCAGAGAGGCGCAGAGGTTTTCAGAACAGAAGAGATCGACCCCCGCAGAACCAGCCTTTTTGGGTAGTGAAACTAAAAGGATTACCTGAAATTGAGGAAAAGAGAAGGAGAAAAAGACAGAGAACTGCTGCTTTACTAACCATTTGTGATGGGTTAGTGTTTGTATGTTTTTGCAAAGGAGTGTGAAGTGATTGTTTTGGGTTTGGCCTTTGGGTCTTTATACGAGGAAAAGTGGGTGGGAACTTTTAAAGAGGGAAAAGGTCTATATAGCTGAGACTAATTAACGTAACGGCTGTTTCGTTGTCGAGACTAACGTAAACCACCTAGCATGACGTTTTTAATTCGTGTGAATTGTGTCAACTGGATTGTGACGTACTGATGATTGTAGTGGGCCAATTCGGCCCAACTGCCGGACCCTTGGTGGTCCGAACCCTGCATCCTTAAAGAGGCTCGGCGAGCTACAGGTCATGGAACATGCAGCAACTACGCTTGATCAAATAATTGGTCCTTGACAAACCTATCGTCCCGGATCCTTTATCTGCAGGTTGAAAGGCTCGGATCTTGTTCGGTACAACAGGGTCTCCCAGTCTAAACTGTATGCTTTGGTTCTAATTTACAGGAGGTAGTGTTCACACACGTGAACATAACTGTCTTCCAGCTTATATCATATGTTATGTTAGCCGAAACAGTTACCTCGCATCAGTCGCATGCGTAAATACTTAGAGGGCAAGTTTGGAGGTCCTATACAAGAGAAAAGCCTAAACCCTAAAGAAGTACGTTGATACTAACCCTAGAGCTTCCTTATCCTTCTTTCACCTCCAGTTAAAACATTGGGAGTACCTTCCCAATCAACTCCGACTGGTTAGGCTCTTTATTGCGTAGGAAAAATCTCTCCTAGTCCAGATCCGAACAAGAGCTCCACTAAAGCCTTCGATGATAAACCAGCACACCACACTGATATATTTATTAACAATGTAGACACCACTTTTTTTAGTTTTGTGATTTTTGGGTGCGGCTATTCGCAGCCACGTATTTTCTCCCTTAGCGCACTATATTTCGGTAAGTAGTTATCGAAAATCATAAATAACATTTCGGTAAATAGCTGTTGAATACAAAATTATATTTCGGTAACTGCATGTCGAAAATATGTTCAACCTTCGGTAAACAACTACTACTACATACATTTCGGTAAATACCTGTTAAAAAAAAGATTATATTTCGGTAATTGGGTGCTAAAAATGTATCTTAATTTCGGTAACTAACTGTCGAGTATAGTTGAAAATTTTTAACGGACTATGAGAGAAAATACGTGACTGCAAATAGCCGCACCCTTGTTTTTTAACCTTTTTCAAAACGAAACAATTATATGTATCTGGACAAGTTTTGCCAATCTTGCTGTTGGCATGACATAGTTTAGCTATGTAGAATTAGATACCCATATATCGTTTTGATGAAATTTGCCAAGGAAAGGAGAAAGATCAATTAAGGCCATCTGGATTCCTTAGCAAAAAAGAGGCCGTCTAGATTGATCCAGTACACACACACATATATTTATACTGGTGATCTAGTACACATTAGGGTAATAAGAAAAAGTGCCTATACTTTTCTTTTGGCTCTGTTTTTTTTTTTTTTCCTCAGCAAAAAAGATTTTATTAATCTTTGAAAATAATTACAAAAATTAAACGGGTCTCGGGCACACCGGCAAAATTCTACCCAAGAACCAACCCCAAAGGACGGCAAGATGCCAGGAACCCAAATCAAAAAATCAAAAAGAAACAACTCAACAACCTACTACCAAAGTAGACCAAAAAGAAACAACCGAAACTAAAAATGACAAACCGATTGAAAACAGATCCGAAAACCAAGAGGACAAACCATGAACTGCCAAAAACTCGGAATTAAAAGGATAAAGGATTTTTGGGTTCCGTTGATAAAGGATTCTTTTTGGGTGGTATTGTGTTTATGTGTATCTCAATTAATTACATTACTGTTTTCAGTGATCTAGAGTGTAATTTCTGATTTTTTTTTTGGGTAAATAATATCTGATTGTTCTTCATTATTTTTCTTCCGACAGTGAAAGAAAAGACGGGAATAAAAGAAGTTTTTAACCAATGGGTTCAAAGTTCAAACCAGACTCACCTAACCAAAACCCCCTTCGCTGATGTGATCTAAAGTGTAAGTGTAGTCTAGAGAGTAGAGAGGGACTGGACCTCCGCAAAGAGGTTTAACCCAAACCAACACAAAGGGTAAGCCGGTGATCAGGAAATTGACTTAAAGAGAAATTTGTTCCCTCTCAAATTTTAGTTGGAAAGTTCGTTATTAATGGTTAGTTCATGGGGAATCTTGTCCGGAGTTATACACGATGAGAAAAACATGCTCGATACGTACATAAGCTTGTTTAGAAAAATGAGAGAGGAAAGTAACCAAAACCATAATCCTACCCTCGTAACCATGAGTTAATAGTGCCCAGAATTTTTTTTTGATAAATACACTTCTTTTCTTATCTTTTAGTGTGAAAATTGCATATAATAATTTCATTAAAAAAACAAAAAATAAAGTGCATTTATCGATCACATCGTCTCTTTTTTTGTTTCGACGGTCACGGAGCCCAACTATCTCAGCTAATTCCCTCCCCGGCCCAATTAAAAACAAGTCATCTATGCGAGGACTAAAAAATCTGAAAGAAATCATTTTCTTTGGACCTTTACTCCAAAAACCAAAAACCCGGGTAATACTCCAATTGATAAAGGGTACCAAAAAAAAGATAAAGGGTATGGGCAGGAAACTCACCCACAAACCGTAGGCTTGAATTTAATGCTTGTTGCTGAGTAGCTTGAGGTTGGACCCACAAATTTATTAACCCATTTAGCCCACTGTTTTTTAATGATCCCCGTGGAATTTGCAAATCCAATGTTAGATTCGCACTAGCATTGGAAAACATGGTTGGGATTGTGGCAACTTCCAAACCAATTTGGCTCCCATTCCCATCATCACCCACCATACCCATTTCCTTGAATTCCGACTCCATCACCTGTTGTCCAGGCATATGCCTACCAAACCCTAGATCAGTATTGCACAAGACTCATTCTTTTCCTCCCTTGTCCACATTTTCTGCCCAAAAGGACTACTTTTTCCGCACCCACTTCTCACCCAAAGCTGCTGCTGCTGCTTCTTCTTCTTCAGGTAAAATTGTTTTTAATTATTTACAACTCCCACATTTCACTTGAAATACATGCGCTTACTTAGCCCTGCAAACATAGCAATACTACGGATACAGATGTTTGGAGTTCGGAAACAGGTGTACCTAGAGCCGTGTCCGGATACAGATGCACATAAGACTTGTATCCACATAAGACCTAGACGCATCCGTGTCCGGATATGTGCCCAAGCACCTGTGTCCAAGGCATTTCCTACATCTAAATATACCAATCCAAACGGAGTTTAACTCTTTTTTGAGGTGTTAATCTAACTATTTTAACCATACTGACATCGATAAGAATAAAAAAAAAATCCAAAATGAGTTTAAATACGAATCAATTGGGATTGACTACATTAATTGATTTTCTGTATTGAGCTCAGTCGAGTGCATGTTTAACCTTACTGGCAATATTCTATTCATTCTGATAATAGAATTGACGGTTGTGAAAATGTGGACGTGGGTAGATTCAACTTGGTTTGGTAATTATTTAACCGTGCTGGCAATAGTCATGCTGATGATAATAGAATTGACGGTTGTGAAAATGTGGATTTAGAAAGCTTTAACTTGGATTATTGGTTTTCTTGTTGTTTATTTCTTATCCCACTTAGAGTTTTCCTACTATTTTGTGTAAAATTATTGACTAATATGCAATTAGCTAAATCTCCAGTCCTGTACTCAAATTTTTACTTGGTTAGAATTAACATTTGAGTAAAAGAAATTGATTTGACATGAGGCACTCGTATGGCTAATCCCTTATTTAGTTGAGTAAAAGAAATTAATTGCATGGTGGTAAATTTGGAAGTCACAAAGAAGCCTTGAAAAACTGGAGTACAGAAAAGAGTTTCCTTGATTGAGTTTTGAGTAAAGTAGTGGACAGGCATCTACTCCTCCCTTCTGTCCCCCAAAGATGGTCCAGTATTCTATTTTGGGATGTGCCAGAAAGATTGTAAATTTTGAAAAGTTTCCAAAAGAGTAATGCAACACTCCCATTTTGCCCGTCCTTTTCTCTTACTTTAAACAAATTCAGAGTTTGAGAAACATTCCATCAAGGGGCAAAACTGGACATTTTGGTAAAAGTACTATGTCGTAATTATGTTCCCTTAAACAGTTGGTTTCCCAATGAGGGCCCATCAAAATGGGACGGAGGGAGTAGTGTTTTTTTTTTTTTTACTGAAATTTAAGTTTGAGAGATTCCCTATATTTAAGGTAGATATGGTAATGAGTGCAAGAAACAACAGTATGCCAAATCAAGTTTGGCATGTAGTCATGAGTTGTTGGGAATTTTGCAGCTTGGCTTTCCCAGTGTCCCATTTGCATGTCTCTAGTGGGAGTGCAAGGTCCTTAACCATAGGATTTGGTATCATGGTGAGATGCACATAGTTGGCGCCGACAGCTACCTGAATTTGCTTTTACCAAATTGAGGGATATTCGCAAGCTAAGTCCAGAACGAAGTTAAACTGAGTGTTTCATCTTGTCGTTAACCTTTCAGTTCTTCAAATTGGACTAGAAATTTGGGGAAAACTAGTGATATTAGCATAATTTGGGCTGGCTCAGGCACCGAAAAATAAAGATGAAGACTTCAAAATTATGTTACACAACTATGACAAGCAAAGCTCTGGAAGAAACAAAATCATCACTCAAAGATAGAAGAAGCTTGGAGGCTAGACGAGTTAATGTGATGGGAAGGGTGGCTTCTAGATTGCTTTGGCTATGTGCTTCATGTTCATGTTCATGATGTTGATCCCTCCGCATATACTAAACACATTGATTGATTAGGGCATATTGATATATTCTTAGCTGCCACTTACCTTTAAGAAAGGCCTGAATACGCCAGCGTTGAGAGTAGAAAATTATTCTTTTTCGTATGTAAAGCTATCACTAGAAGCATCAGAGGGATAAAAATCCAAGTGTTAGTTGTGCATTGATGCCGGTAATGATGTGAATAAAACGGTTGTGGGAATGTAACTATGTAAGCATCCTGCTACTTGGTAAATCATCACCTTACCTTGTTTATTTGAATGAAACTTCATTCACCTTTCCTTCCAAACAAGTCTAATGGCTTCAGTGGGAAGGAGAGCGCTCTAACTCTACTTGCTTATAGTATACGATTTTGAGTTGGTGATAGAATGGTTCTTTTGTGTGGGGATACAGATGAAGCTATGTTAATCAGGCAAGGGTGAGGTAAAGTTAGTGGCAAATCAGATGAGCGAAAGGTAGTGTTGATTAAAATCTGGGGTTCAAGTCTACAGTATATTCATCAATTTTGCTATGCATTAACCACCATAGTGGTTATTGGCCCGAATGCAATTTGTAGGCTGTCTCAACACATTAGGAAACATGCACTAGCTTGAATTGCATTGTGCCGTTGTGGGTGCTTGTGTTTCTCTGAGGTGGAGTTAGATCATTCCTTAGTCCTGGCCCACGTTGTTTCTTTGTCTCATTCACTTGGAGTCTCCCATCAAATACTGTGGGACCGCAAGTCCCACTTTTTCATTTCCCGAGGAGGCTTTTGACTTGAAAAATATGTGGGTACCGAGTAGGTGGGACCTCTGGTCTCAACTTGTTTGAGTCGGCCGACTAATGAGTGGGTGGGATAAAAAATGACGTGGTGGTCTTGGACCAAGGAATTATTTTCAGATGGCAGGGTAGGTAGCTTTATACCAGTGATGTATGCATTGTTCTGTAATTAGATAGTGCACATTAGGTGGGATTTTATGTTTGGGTGGTGCTAATTGCATAGCTCCTATTCATGTTTTCCAGCCAAGAGAAAAGTCCGAGAAACAGGGGGTGTTGTAGTAATAAGAATCTATTTGTGACTCTATCATTGCTATAACCAACATGTATGCCTCTATAGTTGGTGGAATTGTGTTGGTACGGAGGATCATATTCGTTTTGAGATCCAAACTCTTTTTGCAGTGGATTCCCAGAGCAGCTTCTTACTTTCAGGAAAGAAAGAATTTTTTTTAATTGATCGGAGAAAGAAAGATTTGTTGAGACTTCTAATTTTCCAACCACAATAACAACACAATGGTAACAAATGATTTGCACGACTCAGAAGCTAGAATGGAGAAAAGAATATGAGGTACTGTAAAATGAAAAAGAGTGCAAGTTTTGGACAGACCTATCGCCAATTTATAAAACCCCAGTTCAATCCCGTATGGACATTTACGGAAACCTCTGCAAGTTTTGCTAACTGACTCTGGATTTGTACTTAGAAAAAAATTGAATGTAGCAAACAAGCGAAGGCATTTGTGATCACATTCTATCATTGTATGCACTGATATAATAGACCTCTTATTTTCTAACTTTAAATCATGGATGTAGTTGGAAGTCCAGAATCCACAGAGGAACCTGCCACCAATGTGAAATTCCAGACAATATTAAGCCTCCCAGGTTGCTCAAGCCCATTATCATTACTTGGAACTGGTTAGTAGTCTAAATTTTAGCAGGCAGTGATTTTCAAATGATTGTATGCTTGCATTCAGAATATAAAGAAGACAATTACTGCTATATTTTGGACCTTATTGCTTTGTTCATAACATCGTCTGCAATATTTTCAGGATACAGGGAGAAAGTTTTTGCAATTATTGGTGTTAAGGTCTATGCTGCAGGACTGTATACGAACCAATCTATTTTAAGTGGATTAGATGCATGGAAAGGACAGTCATCTCAAGTAATACAAGAGGATTCATCTTTGTTTAACACAATATTCCAGGGTAACTGCTGTAAGATTTACATGCCTACTTTTTGGAAAGAGAAGGAATGAAGATGCTAATTTAAGCTTTGTGAAGTGCAGCTCGCCTGGAGAAAGCATTGCAGATTGTTTTGGTAAGAGATCTTGATGGTAAAACCTTCTGGGATGCATTGGATGATGCCATCTCACCAAGAATCAAGTCGCCCACTCCTGTAGATGAATCAGCTCTCTCGACATTTCGTAGCATCTTCCAAGGGAGACCTCTTAAGAAAGGGACTTTCATATTTTTGACTTGGCTTGACCCAACTAAAATGCTTGTAAGTATGCCTTTAAAGATATTCCTTTTTATTGGAGGAGTTGTGTAATACGGGGGGTTGTACATCCGGTCTGTTTGTTTGGCAATACTGGATTGCTTATTGCCTATTTCTTACAAAACCAATGAGTAAATTAGCAATTCAAAGCAAATAATATTTGCTTATTCTTTGCTTGCGTATTGCTTATCAAATAAGCAATATGACCAAATGGGCCCTTCATGTGCCCAACATAAGCTAATGATGACTTGATGGCTTCTTGTTTTTCCTTTTGGATGGGGGTTGTTAGGCACATTTGTTCTTTATCTTCGAGTTTTGGAACCTAACAAAGTGGCTGTTGTATTGTTTTTTCCAGGTTTCTGTCTCATCTGGTGGTTTACCTTCTGCCGTGGACGCGACAATCGAGTCAATGAATGTAACTTCGGCTCTATTCGATGTATTTTTTGGGAGTGATCCGGTATCTCCTTCCTTGAAAGCTGCAGTTTCCAGCGGGTTGGCAACAATGCTCAAGTAAATAAATTTGCATGTTTGTTTTCAGTGTTTCTCCTTCATGTGTGAGATAGAGTAATCTTTTTGAGAAATTTTATGTATGTGAGTTCACGGAGTTGTTGTATGTCGTGTTGTATATACTGAGCTTAAAAATAGTAGAATTATGCTTCTCCATTACAAGTTAAGCTTTTAGTTTTCTAGATGAGTTTGTGGCTAGCGATTTTGACATCTTATCGATAATGACAATAAGAATCTAGTGAATCTACATCGTCGATCAGCAAAATGATGGAGGGATGAAATGAACGAAGTAAACTGCTTTTGATTGGAAAATGGGAGTCATCTAGCAAAGATCAAGTGTCTGTTACAAATTTCTCTGATGTTATCTGCTCAAGCAACTTAACTGTCTCAGCCATGGTAGGTCTTTTGGATGGCTCTGGCTCAAGGCACATCAACGCAATCTTGAATACATGATTTATTTCATTGGTCGGACAACAATCTAAGCTACTATCAAGAACAAGCTCTTCCCTGTTCTGTTGAACTACGGCCTTTACCTGTCCCAACATAAAGAACCGCAGAAAATGAAATTAGTAAAACTCTTAATTCACATTTAAGGCAATAACTAAGCAATTACAATCTGAAAATATGCTTAACCTACCTAGGCAGTGACACAGGAAACCAAGGTAATGGATGAGTTAAATATCATCATTTTGTGAACATCTGAACTTAGTTTTCAACAGATTTGAAAAGAAATAGTTATCTTAGCTAAGATATATTAACAGACAAATTGAGTGAAGTTGTCGTGCAAAAACTGGTCATAACTTATGGCAAGAATGGCTGGCAGTAGCATGAACAGTTTTTCTGTCTGAGTTGTCCCAACTCCCAAGTCCAACATTCTTAGGATGGTAGTAAATCTTCTCCGTCTAGACTTTAGGTAAAAGTAAAACTATTGTATTCGTCCATGTCATTTCGTGTTTCTTGTTTCCTAATAAATACTTTTTGAAGTGGTAAGGTTTCTATATTTGAATGAAATGGTTGATACTACTGGTTTCCTTTACGCTTTCATTATTATGTTATCTGGTGCTCCTTAGATCTTATACCAGCACATGTTATCAGTTGGTAAATACCATATGCGTTTGTGTTTTTTTCATGCAGTGAGACAGTTAGGATGTCTTAACGTCTTAATGAAAAAAGTTATAATAAGCTCACTGAAGTCATAAAACTAAGGGCAATTTACCTCTAGGTCCAGAAAATAGAAAGTAATTCCCACCAAGTCTCCTCTAATTAACGAAACACTAAAACCCTATGAAAGTGCCTAAAACCCCAAATATTGAAAGTGCCTAACTCCTAGGGCACCCTATGAAAGTGCCTAAACCTCAGAGTACCCTATAAAAGTGCCTAAAACTCTAGGGTACCCAATAAAAGTGCCTAAATCGCTAAAACCCTATAATAGGAAAGTGCACCCTAAAACTCCTATGAAAGTGCCTAAACCTAAGCCCTAGGGCTCTATGAAACCACCTAAAACTAAACTTTAGGGTACCTTAAACCCTAGGGTATTCTAAAATCTAAAATCTTAAAGTACCCTAAAACCCTAGGGTACCCTAAAACCCTAAAATCCTAGGGTACCCTAAGATTTTAGGGTACCCAAGGGTACTAGGGTACCCATTAGGGTACCCTAAAACCCTAGCATACCCTAAAACCCTAGGGTGACACTTCTATTAATGATAAATGTATTTTTGTAAAAGTGGACTTAGTGGTAATTAAGTACTTCATCTCTCCTTAATGGGAATTAAGTGTCACTTTTCTGTACTTAGAGGTAATTAACTCTAAAACTAAATACTGACGTAATGAAGTTTAACCCGAAAGAATTCTTTTTAAACCAAACTGTGCAGGATGTTAGATATATTGTCATATTATGCAGTGTAAATCCAAGAAAAAGTTAAAGCACGTGATCTTCATTTTAAAATTGACACAAATAACTTGCGCGCAGTTTGATATACTGTATTACCACAGATACTGTTGAAATGCTCACAAAGCTAAAAGCTTACCCAGGACACAAGCTTTGTTCCTTCTTCAATAAATGCTTCATCTGTTGGTTTCTTCCCCGTGAGTAGTTCAAGCAAAACAACACCAAAGCTGTAAACATCCCCCTTTGCTGTAGCTTTTCCTGTATCGAAATATTCTGCAGAAAAGCAAAAACAGAAATAGTAAGTTACCATAAACCACCATTGAGGAAGATACTTCTCGTTGTCTATTAATTCAGTAAACGCTACCGGGAGCCAAGTATCCAAATGTTCCAGCAATTACGGTTGATACATGAGTCTTATCTGGATCCATGAGCGTAGCTAATCCAAAATCAGACACACGAGCCTCCATGTCCTCATCCAGAAGTATGTTGCTTGACTTTATATCTCTGTGGATTATGTGAGGGATGCAATCATGGTGAAGATATGATATTCCCCTTGCGACCCCGACTGCTATTTTGTATCTTGATGGCCAATCCAGTACCTTCTTCTCCGTTGAACTGCCTGCATCATTCACTCCCTCAGAAATAAGATCCCAACAACTTTCAGAGTAAAGAACTAAAACCTGACATGCTGAGGATTTAGACCCCGTTTTGAATTTGGAGGGAAAAGAAAAGAACAGGAACTGTCTCCTCCCAATTCTGTTGTTTTGAAAGTTTAACAGTTGGAGATAAAAAAGTCTAGGACGGAAGGGATCACTATCTTTCTTTTCTTTTCTTTCCTTTCATCCCTAATCCTTTCTTTCTTTTTTCTCCTAGTTTGTCATTCCAACTGTTAAGATATGAAGCATACCATGGAGCAATTGAGCTAAACTTCCATTCGGCATGAGCTCATAGATAAGTAGATTATAGTGAGGGGCAGTGTAGTATCCATGAAGAGTAACAATATTCCGATGCTTTATGTCTCCCATCGCCTCCAACTCTCTCTCGAAACCTTGATCTCTCTCTGCACTCCCCCTGTTGAGTCTCTTCACCGCAAAGGCAATGGAGTCGTTTATCGTCATCTTATATACTGTAC
The DNA here is from genome assembly GCA_025413875.1 of Rhododendron molle. Lineage (NCBI taxonomy): Eukaryota > Viridiplantae > Streptophyta > Magnoliopsida > Ericales > Ericaceae > Rhododendron > Rhododendron molle. Next base: position 46,582,157 of record CM046393.1, read on the forward strand.
CGTAGCCTCCAGACCCTATAATGTCCTTGTTGCTCAGTTTCATGGTCTTCTTCAAGAATGTATTGTGCTTTAGAGATTTCATCTTTGGTGATCTAAACATGACCAGCTTCCCTCCTGTGTTTGTCCATCAAAATATTGAAGACATGTGAGTATGGGCTTAATTATGGTCAACCAAATTTGGGAAGTTTTCGGATTGGTTTCAGAAGTACTATACCTGAGAAACTATCTTGAATAACCACGTGTTTTCTCTGCCACCGCCGGTAGAGGAGGACTGCTATGATTATTTTGGAGATTACGAAAGCAACCACACATATTGTGATGGAGAATGATAAAACCCTTGCATTGCTCATTTGATTCTAGAAGTCAAAGAACTGAGGGTGAGGTTTTGGTATATATATATATATATATATAAACTAAAACTATATATGTGTGAAAGCTGATGATAAATACCTGCTTTAAGAATCACTTGATGTGGAGGTTTATTAAAAGCTACTGTACTAGATATGATCCAGAGAAGCATCAAGCCAAATGATTCTGCGTACCAAAAAGAAAAAGAAAAAGGGGAATCAAAACATTATGAACCAATGTAAACGAATGGAAGACATCTGCAGAAAAAGAGATGAGGTGAATAGAAAGAAACTTATCAGAGTGAAGAATGTATACCAACCCAGATTACCAAATGGTCTTCTCTTGCCTCAAGGCTCCACTGGACTCAGTTGTGAAAGTCTTTTGTTTTTTTTGAAAGTCTATACATTGCATATATATATAGATGTACATAAGAAAGTTGGAAGAAGAAATAAATGAAGAAGGGGTAGACAAAAAGGACACCTTCTCCAAGTGAGTGCTTTTTTACTATTGATGATTTGACAAACTTTAAAGCAAATGTGACTGTTATGGAGCAATATTTGTATGTCTTCTTTTATTGACATTTGAGTCATCTAATGTCCTGCCTTTGGAACCTACCGACCTGCTTTGCCACATTCACAGATGAGATCTCATTTCACACGTATTGAATACACTTTAGTATGAAAGAAACAACTTACGAACCTCTTGAGTAACTGAGTTGACTCTGGTTCTTTTAGTATTTACGGGACACGGGAGTATATCCCGTCTAGTGGCAGACACAGGATTTGTACTTAGTGGGATGCAAATCACATGTACCTTTACGTTTATGAGAAAAAGTATGTTTCAAAAGTATATATTGCTACTACGAGATTGTGTATATTTACCTAGCCGGGATTTAATTTATACGCGCTATCAATAGATGGTTGATAACTTGAAATTTCAGGACTTTTTCCACACGTACATAGGAACTTTAAGAATTTTTTCCACCCTAGGGACTTGTGCAGGGGGCGGGCACCCCGGCACCCCTTGTGTCTACACCCGGTCATGTTCCACACATCACGTAATTTTAGGATCTAAACCAAGAGTAGCAACTTCAAAGGAGGGTTGGGAAGAGAATTTAACCATTTGTCTACCCCTTTGAGATTTGAGTTTGAGGCCTACTGAAGAGAAGTTTCAAGCCCTAGCCACTGGGATGTCCCACCACTAAGGCTTTGTTTTGTATGTCTAAATATTCCAACTTTTATCTGTACCTTTTGTCGTCCTTAATGAACTATTTCAACTTCCGAAAAGAAATGTAGAAAAGTCCCTAGAACCTATTATAATGACATGCCAAAGAAAATCTAAGTTGACTTTTATATTTTTTTCAGAGAAGAACATCCCATGTATTATTACCCAACCTAAAACGATTTAAGCCACAGTTTTCGTCGTTACTGTGCACCAAATATCTGCAATGGCACGGTATTGCGTTAGTACTAGCACGAAATCAACTGTTGGGTGTGCTAGTAGTGGTCTTTTGCCCCTTCTAGTTACTGTTTTAGGCTGGCTGTTGCATGCAAGTAACCAATATCAACAAAGTGGCAAAGTCTGTTTTCTTTTTCTACCCAGATGATTTCAGAGTCTACTCAGTGAGTGGCTGGGTTGGTTGGGGCTCGGACTTTTTGGATTGGTGATAGACATTTGGGAATTGGGATAATACCAAGTTACCAACGCCAGCGGTAAAGCAGAGGTCCAACTACAACCAAACTAAAAGCTACTAGATCCAAAGTGTGAATGGAGCATGTGAATGTGTGTTGCTGTCTCCTGGTATTTTCCACCACCTGTACGTTCCATTTATGTGGGAGTTGAGAATTTATAGCACCAGCTGGGCTTTCCCCTTTTGGGATGGAAGACAATCTAGACAGGGATTTTTTTCGAGCAAACCAAATCATCCCAATATTATAGCAAATCTAGCCAAAATATACACGGTACAAAAGGGGACACTACCGGTCCCAAAATACAGAACAAACGAAAAAAAAAAAACAAAAAAACAGAAAGAAAACAGGGAAAACAAAAATATCCGCATGGAACCACGACGCCGGAGCCGGACCCGTCGAACACACTCGTCAGGAGGGGTCGGAGAGGCCGAAGTTGAGAGGCCTGGTATAAACACGGAGCAAGCCCTCCTGGATGACCCGGCGCTCCAACTCAAACTCTTCCCGCTGCAGACTGAAGACAGAAGCCGCTGCAGACGCCGTTTTCGTCGCGGGTACGCTGATTCCAAGAAAAATCAAATTTAGAACCCCAGATCTGATTCCTGAGGCCAAAAATGGAGGGGAGAGTAGGAAATCTCAACTCCCAAAGGAGAGAGTCTCAACCACCTCACATCCTAAAGGTTTTTTTTTTTAATTATTTGTTTTTAATGTTTTTATCCCTCAAATCGCCACTTTTTTTTTTTAATGTTTGTCTTTGCAGTTATGTTTTACATTCTCGAGGGTTTTTTTTTTTATCCCTCAAATCGCCACTTTTTTTACTTTGTCCTTGAACTACCAAAAACACATATTTTATCCTTAAACTATCATAATCTCACCTATTGAGTCCAAAGAATGGGATTTGGACTCATTGAAGGACTAATTAGTTCATTATTAAAGGACTAATTGGACTCAATGGGTGAGATTTGGATAGTTTAAGGACGAATTGAGTGGTTTTGGTTGTTTAATGACGAAGTAGAAAAGGGGCTAATAGTTTGAGGGAAAAAAACTTTAAAATCAGGGAAGGGAAAATACTAGTAATGAAATACTCTAGTTCATCACATACCAAACGAAATGCTACGGACACAGATGAAAGTGTGTGAAAAAAATCATATATTAGAATCTCTCATATGTTCTTTTCTCTTCACAATCAATTTTTTACCTTGGGAGCAGCTCCTCTCTAGTTTCTTTTTAGCACCGAGGATCCTCTGTCTGAGTGAAATTCGGACAGGCGTCTGTCCCAGGCCTCCGAGCCGTTGATCTCGCAAATCAACGGTTGAGATGTGCCGAGCCAAAACGACGTCGTTTTGGAGCAAAAAATGTTCGGCAAATCTCAACTGTTGATTTGCGAGATCAACGGCTCGGAGGCCTAGGACAGACGCCTGTCCGAATTTCACTCGGACAGGGGATCTGGTCTCTCTTTTTAGTGACTAGACCATCCAGTTTTGTACGTTTACGAGTTCTTTTTTAATCCAATATGATGAACGAAATTGTTCATGCTCTAGATCTTGGCGAAACCATCAACCCTCTCAGAATGGACGTTAGTAAACAGATGATCGTTACAGATTATTTGGTGTGACGAAGAGTTATTTCCGAGATAAATGCATTTTACAATTTTATCTATCGGTGTTCGATCATTTTCATCTTTGGCATGGTTGATGGTCTTTGTGTGGTCTAAAGGATCGTTCCGATCGTGGAACTGGCCCACATTTAGACAAACCCATTGGTGTAGTCCCTAAAAAATGGTCATGGTCTGATTCCTTTGCCATTTTCTTCACAATCTCAACATCCAAATACAGAGCTACTTGACATGGTATGAATCATGTGAAACAGGATATTCGTTCCCATATCAGTAGTTGGTTTGGATTTTGTTGTGTGAAATACTGCCTCTTTTTTTGGCAGATAGAAATTACGTTTGTGAAACTAAATGCCAGTTCTTCCTTTGTGAAAGTCAATCCAAATCCTGAGTTGAGCTGATAACATAGTACACCAGATATTCTACTGGAGGATAGGGAGCTCATATGGTCACGACTCACGCCCAAGAGTTGTTACGCTGATTGCCCTCTCCTACCTTTCGGTTATCAAAAAAAAATCTAAATCCAAGCCAAATTAATTTGGGAATCAACAAAACCCAGGGGATTGGGATAAGAAAAAAACAAAAATAAAAAGGGAAAAAGAGGAAATTCTTGCAAAAAGCAAGCAATCCTAGGACTCGGACTTAGCCAACGAAAAGCCCATGATTCTCCACATAATACTACTAGTTTGTACCGGTAGGCTGGGCCTAGTCCACTGTTCGGCCCAACAGTTATCAACCTGCCTTTTTGACGGGCTGGGGCAAAAAGCCCTTGGCCCAGTCTTCCACTATCCACCAAGCTTTACTCTGCCATTTTCAGTTTGACCCATCAACCCGTAATCACATTTTGGCCCATCCGATAGAAGATCTCATTTTGCCTCACTGCGATGCATCACACCCCTTAAAGTAGGGAGCTTAGCAAATGGGTCCTTTCAAAGCCTTTGGGGTTTTTTTTTTTGGATGCTCCAAGCCAATTTGCATGTCCACTAGATATAGGGCTCTGGAATTTGATTTCACAATTTGAAAATATGATTCTTAAAGTCTGGGTATACAATAATTTAAACACAACACCATGCACATACATGTGGGGCCGAAGTACACACACTTGGCTTTTTGATTTTTCAAAATTCTATCTCCGTGCTCGAGACAGAATCAAATTCCACTATCCCTCATGCACATGTGACTATGTGAGGAGTTGTGGAATTTGATTCCGTCTCAAGTACAGAGATAGAATTTTGGATAATAAAAAATTCGACTTCCGTGTTTTCTTCTTTTGAAAAATCGAAAGAAGAATTTTCACACACGGATACCCTATGTGAGGGATTGTGGAATTTGATTCCATCTCAAGTACGGAGGTAGAATTTTGGATAATCAAAAATTCGACTCCGTGTTTTCATCTTTTGAAAAATCGAAATAAGAATTTTCACACACGGATACCCTATGTGAGGGGTTGTGGAATTTGAAATTCCGTCTCAAGTACGGAGATAGAATTTTAGATAATCAAAAATTCGACTCCGTGTTTTCTTTTTAAAAATCAAAAGAAGAATTTTCACACACGGATACCATTGTTTTGCGAATCACCACGCAAATGGCACCTCGAAATTGAATGCAAAAACGACTTTGTTGGAGAAATGTACAGATACGTGGGTGGGCTGTTTCGCCGCAAGAATCTCAATTATTGCGTTGTGTGACTTTTTTTTTTTGCGTTGTGTGACCCACCTTGTGCAAGTTATGAGATGATGTGAGGGCTCCTTCCTTTCTGTAAATTTTCAATTGATAATACTATCTTGTAATCTATAATTTTTTAGATAATTTTGAAAATATTGTTTAAAAAAACTCATTAAGATTTATCAACGAAAATTCAAATTGCATATAAATAGTATTACTAATTAAACGTTACTGTATACGGAAATTAGTTTTTTTGCGGTTGGGATAGAACGAGGGACAAAAGAATAGGGACGGAAGGAGTAATTATGTTAAAGAAGGTACTTATATTCCATTTCAAAATTGGGGAAATTATGGGGATTCAACCATTTGGGAGGAATTTTCAAAACTTCTCGTCAAAATTTTGGAATGTATGGAAAATAAAAGAATTAAACACAAAAACGTCTATATATGCAATTTCCACAAAGTTATCTTTATCATTCTTTTATTTTTTCCAAGTTCCAAACAGACCGTTAGGCTCCAACTAGCGTCGTGCCTATTTGATGCACGAGAAACAAAAAAAAATCCCATTTTTCCCGTATTATCTTGTGCATCTAACGAGCACAATGCAGTTAATAAGAAAGAGACCAATCGAGAGGTGCGAAGAGCCCGTGGACCATTTTTGTGTGAGAAATTTGCCTATATCACCTCATCATGATTGGGTTTTTGGCATGATTATTCGGTGCCCATGGGGCATGGCAAGTGGCTGTCGAAACACCCTCCTCGTCACACATTTGTGTTGGCACATCCGCTTACCATACCAAGGGGCATTGGATAATTTTTCTTCATGTTGCTATGCTTCTCCCCCTCCCACGTTCTCTATTCTCTCCCTCTTTCTCCCACGTCACTACAAAAAAAAAAATGAGCGATATTGACAAAAACTGTGTTGCTAAAAGTTTTTAGTGACAGTTTTTCACTTGCTAAAAATTTTTAGTGACAGTTTTTCACATATAACTATCACTATAAATGAAAAGTTGTAACTAAAAATTTTTAGTGACAGCTCAGGGACAATTTTATTGTTGCTGTCGCTCAAATTTTTTTTCTTTTTTTAATGCGTCATCCCCTCTCCCTCTCTTTCTCCCCCAATTTTAAATAATTACTAAAACTTAGTAGAAAATTAAGGATGGGTGTTTGGAGTCTTGTAAGATTTCCATGCATTTGTATGAATGGTCCAGGACAGCGTCAATATCGTGTTAAACGGGGCGTTGGGTACCACAGCCCCACAGGACCCGCCTAATTTCTCACCCAACCAGTTGTCTCTCTGACATTTCCAATGTGGGCCATAGTTGTTTTTTCTGTAATATATCAAGGGAAAGGTGCAATGGTTCGTCCAAATTTAAAATATAGGAGGAGTATATTCCATTATTCCACCTTATAGGAAAGCCGAGATGATCAGGGTAGTATTATTTTCCAGAAGCCATCTGGTGTCCATATTGGTGACCTCCTTCACAATCGCAGCCACTCTCCTCTCGCTTCCGCGTGAGTACAAAGAAGACGAAAGAGGAGGAGGAACAAGTTCCCTTATTCCTACCGTTGTATTCAACACCCTCCCTCCTTCTACCTTCCACGTCTTCGTACTCTCTCTCATCTTTGCCTTCTCCTTTTCTCTCTCTGCCCTCCTGATCCATGACTCCTCCTCCTCCTCCTCCTCTGATCATAACACTGCTACGAACAAAAGTGGTTGTAATTATTCCCGGCAGCATCTTGTGATGAAGTTGTTCGGTTGCTCCTCCCTGGCATCTATCGCCACCGCTCTCGCTATTCTCTTTCGGGCCTTGTTATTGACCACCGCCGCTTCTTCTTTTCCTTCTCCTTCGCTGCGGCTCTTCCGCCTGGTCTAAAATTTATTAGACAATGCTTCGGACACACATGTTGAGCGTAGTTATCCGGCTACTATTCCGCACGCATTTGTTTCCCGACATCTATATATATGTCTAAATTTCTTTTATATTGACAATCGCGTGCTCAGGAAATCTCATTTGTGAATTTTGCAGGTAGCTAGCTAGTAGGCCTGTCAACGGGTCGGATCGGGTACGGATCCGATCCGGATCCGACAGATCCGGATCCGATAAGACATGGATCCGATCCGAATCCGATAAGACTCAAATCCGATAGTGAAAATCCGGATCCGATCCGAAAAATTTGGATCCGATCCGAAAATTCGAATCCGATCCGAAAACTTTTTTACTTCAAAAATTTTAGCAAAAAGAAAAATATTTTTTTTAAAAAAATACAATTTTTTTTCAAAAAAAATATTTTCCAAAAAAAATAAAAGAAAAAATTGAAAATAAAAATACAACTTCTTAAACATTTTTTTTTCAAAATAAAAAATTTATTGTATTTTTAAAAAAAATTCCAAAAATTTACAAAAAGTTTAAAAAAATTAAATTTCGGATTGATAACGGATTTAATCGGATCCGATCCGGATCCGATAACGTTACCGGATTCGGATTATCGGATTATCGGATCGACGTTATCGGATTTGGATTCGGATTCGGATTTTTCGGATCGGATCCGGATCAGATCCGGTCCATTAACAGGCTTACTAGCTACTGTGGAAGTTGCAAACTGAAGTTAAGCACGTATTTCCCGGAGGCCAATCATCGGGCGGATATCTATTTTAAGTTTACCATTATAAGTGTAATCGAAAATAAATAAAAATCTTTTGTGGGGTATCTTGATGTTATTTAATTTGTTTTTGATGAGTAATCTGTAAAAGAAGTTTCACAAACAAATATGGTCTGATCCCCTCATTATATATTCAACTACTTTTATCGTCTTTTTTCTTTAGACATCGATCTCCTCTGCGTGCGATTTTTTATTGTGCTTAATTAAGTTTGTGATGGGTTACACATCCAATGAACATTAATTTGACGGAAGAGAAGAATTGATTAACCGGCTATATATAATCAATGAGAAACCTCAAAAGTCATTCTCTCATGTGAAAAATATCCCACTCTCATGCTCGATCCTACTGGGTTTTCGAACCCAAGTCTCCTAGGTTTAGCACGCAAGTTTTAACCAACTACACCAAACAAACTTTTCAGCATATATTTGAAATATCTAATATATATACAACACATACATTTAACATTAAAATATATTTTGAACGGCATTTGGAGCCATTAAACATTAAAATTAGCAATTTTAATAAACATGAAAGTCGTAGTTCTTTATGTTATTGTTTAAATCCAATTTAAATTATCTCAATCAAAGTTCTGAGCAAAGAGTTATGCCTGAAATATATTTGGTGACAAAGTGTAATTCATAAATTTTGTCACCAAAGGTATCATTTGGCGGCGAAATAAAATTTTTGTCGCTGAAAACGTAAAGAAGAAGATGAAAATATTTTTCATCGCCAAATTGGTCCATTTGCCGAAGAGATATTTTTTTGGTCACCGATTGGTTATCTTTGGTGACAAAAAATAATTTTGTCTCCTTTTTTACTCTTTTGAAGAAGAAAATATCTTTGTCGTTGCGGAAGTTGTCAAAACTGTGATGAATTTATTTTTTCGTCTCCAACTATACTCATTTAGCGACGAAATTAAATTTTGTCGTTAATTTTTCGTCACTGAACATATTTTTTCTTGTAGTGAAGTTTCCCACACCAAAATAAGCAGAAAACCCTAAAATGAGCACTCGTAGGTACTTGTCTCGCCTTCGAGCAGTCGGACGGACAGCTATCAATCCTGTCCGGGCAGATTCACTGTTCTGCCTCGTTCAACACGATAAACCTTTTATTTTTTTAAAAATATTTATTGTCATCGTTTGCCACACCTGATCGACTTTTTACGGCTTTTCCAAAAGACGTCGCGTAGCAGTTGAGGTTTATCACTGAATATGTTACAGCGTTTCCGAAGCTGCCATAGACATACGATGCTTTAAAAAACGACGTAAAGATTAACCAATGTGGTCGTCCCGGCATATTGTATTTAAACGCTGCCACAAGTGTTCTAATCTAAGACAAGTGACAAGATTAACCATTGAGTGGGGTATGGTTATGGATGATCAATGTGTCCTGTGCTCTGCTGCAGCGGAAACTCATGAGCATATTTTCTTTCAATGCTCTTTTTCTGTTCAACTTTGGAAACATTTGCAAAAGGACTTGCAACCTCAATGCCCCTTCGATGGATTACTCCAAATTATGGACTAGATGATTCAAGTTGACAGGGGTTCTCAATTTTCCTGCTTGTTATCAAAGGTTGCTTTGGCTGCTCTCGTATACCATGTTTGGGGAGAAAGGAACTGCAGGATTTTTAAAAGCCAGGGGTGTAATGTTCAACAATTGGAGTCTAAGGTGAGAATTGATATTCGAGCTTGTGTGAGCTCCTGGAGAAGTCTTAAGAAGTCAGGATCTAATATAGCTTTGTGTTCCTTGTGGAATATCCCAGTGAGGGTTTTTTGAGAGTATGTAATTGTGTTGTTTAGTCTCTTTTAGTTTTGTTTTTGTATTGTTTTTGTTTACAGCCTTGCTTGTTGCTGGGTTGTTTGGTTTTGTTTTGATTGAGGTATGCCTCAGAATTGTGTAATGTGGGTTCGTTAATAAATTTTTTACCTTACCCAAAAAAAGTGACGAGAAGTCCATGAAATTTTCTTGAAATTCTACGCATTCAGCTGTGGTCTACGTCTCTGTGAAGGTGGAAATGGACCCACCGTGACTTGACACCACAAATGCTTTGAAGGAAATTCGCGGAAACAGAAGCCGGCCTATATATGTTTGAAAGATGAGAAAAAAGAGTAGAAAGAAAAAAATGATCGGTTTGGATCACAATCAAATATGTCAATGGCTTTCGATCATTTGAAGATCACAAGACTCAAGAGAGCTTTTTTTTTTTGTTTTCTCTGCAAAAGAAATTTATAACTCTTTGAAAATGAAATACAAAGATTAAACGGATCAATGGCACAACAACATTCGCTAAACAAGATCCAAACGACGCCAACCAAAAAAGACCAACAGAAAGAAACACCCGAACCTAAACTACCAAAACACCACCAAACCCCAAAACCACACCTCAAAACCCAAACCGTAGAGAAGACCACAAGAGCGTTGGACATAACTTTTATTCTATTTGACAAAAAAAAAAAAATCCACAACAATATTTAATTATATGAATATACAAAGAGTCTTCCTCTTCACATTTTTACAGATAAAATGCGCTAAAAAAAGTGAAGTTCCATTAAACAGTACCACTTCTAAATTTAAATCCTAGTTCCGCCGCCACTGTTTTCCATGTTTCATTAAACAATACCATTTCTAAATTTAAATCCTAGCTCCGCCGCCGGCCTCTGTTTCTCCATGTACATTAACAAGAGATTTAGCTTTTGAATTGAATTTAAAGTTTTTACAACAAAATGCAGGTAAACATAAAAAGAGATTGGCTATTCACAAATCTTTCGTAAATAAGCCATTTGCAGAGCTGAACGATCGCAGCTGTCTATTTCTATTTTGGACGATCTGGATTTAAAGTAAAAAATTTCCAGGAAAGAGAAGTTTCATTTAAATTCAAACCGTCCAAAGCTGAAATCGACGGGCACTTTCGTAAACACTATTTACAAAAACAGCCGTAATAAAAATTTTCCAATTAAGAATGTACACGTAGATCGAGAACGCGTGGAAACTACTATAGCTTTTACTGGGATGGTACAAAACATTTTCCGGGGAAGCCACCTACGTAACTCTCACGCAAGAAAGATTTTTTACTCGTAATTTTTTTTCCCCCGTTACAACGGAACTCGAGTACATGACGACTCAAACTCAAGAGTCAAGACCTGTACCCCATAAGGAACCAACTACACTAAGTAGTATGTTGTTCAAGCAAGACGATGATTGGAAACCTGGTTTTGTTAATTATTTGATAGTAGGAGTAGAAGTTTGGTGTCTTTAAATTCTTCTTTTTATTGCTTATGTGTACTTAAGTTTATCATTACCAGTTCAATAATAAATAAATAAATAAATAATCATTTGTGTGATATCTTGATGTATACTATGTGTGTGCGATTTTTTTACATGTGCTTAATTAATTAAGTTTGTGATGGGTTACGCAATGACATTTGATGAACGAGAAGAATTGATTAACCCGTATATATAGAGAAATTGATTTTGCCAGTACTTCCTATTTTGTTAATGTCACTCATTCTCTTACAAAACAAATCATCTAATCAAAACACAAAATATATAATAATCAATAAAAATTTCACTACCGTTGATCACCCTCTCAATAGCGAATTGGGAAGGGCTGTAGTGCGGCCGATCTGACCGCCCATCTCGGTATAGACGGCTCGGATTTAATCCGAGTTCCTACTAATCCGAGCCGTCGATTGTTTGAATCCCAATCCGAGCCGTCCATTGTTTGAATCCCAATCCGAGCCGTCCATTGCCGAGATGGACGGCCGGATGGAAGGTGGCTGTCACTCCATTTCACAAGTTTCCCTCACCAAAATAAAGCAAAAAAAAAAAAAGTCCAGTCCGCTATCAATCCCGTCCGGGTGGATTGATAGCGTACTCAATTGTCTCCCCTTTGAGCACTCGGACGGACAGCTATTTCCTTCCGGCGTTACCAAAATATTCAGTGGTAACCCCCTCAACTGCTACGCGACGTTTTCTTGATTGCTAACGCCGGAACATATTCAGTGGTAACCCTCAACTGCTACGCGACGTTTTTTTTTTGGGAATGCCATAAAAAGTCCAATAAGGTGCGGTTTTTTTTGTCTAACAACGTCAATACAAACAGCGGCTTAGCGTGTACAATAAGGCAAGTGAGTGAGAATAAGTTGTACACGGAGGGTCCGTGTATTATCAAGTTTCCCCCAACCAATAAAAATAAGCCACCTCATCTATTAGTGGGCCAACTAGCTTTATCCCATGCGAAATGCCAACCCAGGTTTCCTTTACTTCTACAGTACTATTATTTTTGCTTCTTTATTCATTTTCTTTCCTCATTTTTTGGTTTCGGGTCAAATTTTCATAAATTATTTACTGGTTCGTCCATACGAGAAGAATCGGAAATGTAAAAAATTATTATTGAAACTCAAATTTTATTGAATAAAGCCAAAAGAAAAAAAATGAGTTTTTGCCTATTCTCAATACAGCTCAAAAATATTTGGAACCCGAAGCAGAAGTCCTAACATGGGGCCATCTATCTCCACATACACATCTTTGAACTAAAATTTGCAAAATATTAAGAAAAACTCAAGGACCGAGATTTCGAACCTAGCTCCGAAAATATCCAAGGAATCTAAACTGTCGCACGACTGATAAGATGTTACTCAAAAACAATTGGTACTCATTATATAAAACTATAAACACCTATCCCCCTCCCCAAATTCCATAGGATAGAATAGATAAGAATTAACGAATGGCAAGAAAAAAAACTATATATTGTATTTTTTGAGGCCCTCTTTGGGCCAAAAAATTGGGAGACGGAAGTGACGTCTTCCTTGGCTTCCCCCTTTAAGCTGGCTCAACTTATTTTTTTCATTATTAAAAAAATATTGAGTTTTGATCCTAATTTTTTATTTTCCTGATTTTTCTCGTCGAGATAAACTAATACCTGACAAAAAATTTACGTGGAAATTACAAATGAAAAAAATATTACGAAGAAAAAAAAATAGAGGAAGCCATTTGGTTAAGTACATAAAATTCACCCCAAGGAAAAAGAAAAAAAAAAGGGGAAACCATCGTTGCCGCAAACTAATTCTCCAGAAATAAAAATGGGGTAATGTTTTGGAATGTTTATGTACTTAACCAAATGGCTTCCTTTATTATTATTTTTTTGTCTTCCTACTATTTTTTTGCATTTGTTAGTGTCGCGTAATTTTTTTTTAAGAAAACGGAAAAGTAAAAAATTAGGATAGAATTTTAATATTTTTTTAATAACAAAAAAAAAATAAGCAGACGCTTCGGGCCTAAAAAAATACTATTTATAGTTGTAAATATAAGGAGTTTCAATTGCATTTGAGTAATATCTTATTAGTCGTGTGACAGTTTAGGTTCTTTGGATGTTTTAGGAGCTGGGTTCGAAATCTCGACCCCTTAAGTTTTTCTTTACATTTTGTAAAGTTTAGATCAAAGATGTGTATGCGGAGATAGATGGCCTCTTATTATAATTTCCGCTTTGGGCCCCAAATATCTTTGAGACGCACTGAGAATAGGCAAAAAAGACATTTTTTGGGCTTTACTCAATAAAATTTGAATTTCAATCATAATTTTTTACATTTTTGATTTTTCCCGTCTTGACAAAACCCATAAAATAATCTATGAAAATTTGACCCGAAACCATGAGGAAACAAAATTGAATAAAGAAGCAAAAATAATACTCCTACTAGAAGTAAAGGAGACTTGAGTTTGCGTGCATTTTGTATACCCAACCACGGTTTGGTTAGGGATAAAGCTAGTTGGCCCACCAATAGATGAGCTGGCTTATTTTTATTGGTTGGGGAAAACTTCATAATACACGGACACTCCGTGTACAACTTATTCTCCAAGTGAGTACGCTATCAATCCGCTGACTAAGCAGTTGAGGGTTACCACTGAGGTGCCGTTCCGCTCTCAAATATAATGAAAATAAAAAATAATTTTTTAATTTACACCGTTTAAAAGATCTCAATGAGATCTATCAAATAAGATCCATATTGGTAGAAAAATTATTTGCATAAATACATGATTTTTGAGTTTGAAATTACTTTATTTTTCTAAAAGTTCCTTTTTTTTAAAAAGTGGTACACGCTTTGAATATGTTCCGGCGTTTTCAATAGCCGCCGCAGACATACGGCGCTTAAAAAAAACGACATAAATATTAGCCGACGAGGTTGTCCCGGCGCATTGTATTTAAACGCTGCTACACTTGTTAGTATAATCTAAGACAGAGACAGTACAAGACTGGCATCCATGAAATTGTCTTGAAATTTCTACGTACGCATTCAAGTGGTCTACATCTCTGTGGAGGTGGAAATGGACCCCGTGACTTGATCTCACCACAAATGCTTTGAAGAAAATTTGCGGAAACAGGACTAAAAAGCCTATGTTTGAAAGACAAGAAGAAAGAGAGTAGAAAGAATAAAGGGAAAAGTAAACACTTGAATTTAAATTCCCTCCTTAGTGCGAACACACACTACAGCATAGTACATAGTATGTAAAAATCTCATGTGAATTCGCAGTGAATAGTTGTATTGCTTGTGAATGAACCTTTCCGTAGATTTCGCAGAAGTTTCTCCATGTACACGATTTTCGATCGGATTGATTTTTTGTGTCAAAAAAGCTACTCCGCATTCTCTAAAAGATCGATGAGTGATTCGGTTTACACGTTAATTAAGATCTAAAGGTGGTGGCAGAAACCCTAGATTTCAAAATGTGGTGGACAGAATTTAATCCCCATTTAGGAAGGACATCCACCAACCATTCAATTGTCTAATTCCACACTACTACTATTCTTCAATGTCGACATTGTAACGAGGAAGTGGGCCCGGGATTGACAATTATTTTTTACCATAAAGAAGCATTGAACTTAAATTTCAAAGCTCCTCTTGCTAATTACAAAATTGAATTGCCGATCAAAATTTTTTTTTTTTAAAATTGAATCATCAAGTAATGTTTTAATAAAAGCCCCTAAAGTTTTAAATAAATCTGTGGGAAAATTCTTCCTTGGATATAATATAATATAAAGAAAAAGGACAATTTATGGTTTTCCCTAAGCTTGTTAATTCACAATTAGCCCTCTAATCACCCAATTGGCCAATTGTATCCGTCCCCACCCCTAACCTTGGATATTAAAAGGTACTACTTTCAAGGGCAATTTATAATTAATTTGTCACCTTTTTCATGCATCAACTACGTACCAATTCTACCCTATGTTGAATCATCTATACAAATTTCCAACGAACCTAAGTATAAATGCACTATACATTTAGAATTCTTAAAAATGATCCCACCAATCAATTAGCTGTGTAATTCCATTGGCCTTCAACTAATGTAGACTCCACGGCCGTCGGAGGTGAGTTGGACATAAACTTTTTACCTGATGATAATGAAACTTTGCAAAGAATGATTGAGTTGGAGGTTGAGGAGTACTCTCTTGTGAAGGAGAGGGGTGTGGGGGTTTAGGGAGCCTGTGTTTTTAATTCGGTGGTGCACTGTAAAGGGTGTCATGTGTTAATGCAGATTACAACTTGGAACATTAGAGGATTGGGGAGTTCTATCAAAAAAACGTTTTTTGTCAAAACTTATTAAAAAAGGGAAGCTGGATATGGTGCTTGTTCAAGAAACTAAATTGGAGTCAGTAGAGAGTTTTGATATGCAGAAAATATGGGGTAGTGCCAATATGGATTTTGTTTGCTCTAATTCAGTGGGTGCCTCGGGGGGTCTGCTTATTATTTGGAGGAAGGAGTTTTTTTCATCTACGAATACGGTGGTTCATAGATCTTTCATTTTGATAAGTGGTTTGTTATACAATGAATTCCCGTGTACGATTGTCAATGTGTATGCTCCTAATGATGCTGCGGGTAGAAGAGCACTCTGGACAGAATTATTGGAGCTTAAGGTCGGTTCAAGTGTTCCTTGGTGCTTAGGAGGGGATTTTAATGAGATCAGGAGTATTAATGAAAGGGTGGGATGTTCACAACTCGATCGGGCCATGAGGGATTTCACAGAGTTCTGTAACAACATGGAGCTGCTAGACCTTCCCATGTTCGGCAGAAAATTCACCTGGACTAATTATCAAAACCATGCTATCCATAGCCGGTTGGACAGATTCTTGGTTTCACAACAATGGCTTGATAAGTATAATATCCTGCAATGGGGTTTGTCGAGGCCAATCTCTAATCACTGCCCGGTCACAATTAAAGATGATAGCAGAGATTGGGGTCCTAAACCTTTTAAGTTTATGGATATTTGGCTCTCTAACCCTAAGTGTATGAGTTTGGCCAAAGAAACGTGGGATGAGGTTCATGTGGTGGGGTGGGCTGGCTTTATTCTAGTCCAAAAATTGAAGGCCATAAAGGACAGGTTACGTGTCTGGAACAAAGAGGAATTTGGGGACATCAATTCGGCACTACAGGATAATGAAGCTCAACTTCATCAACTCGACATTGTAGCCGAAGATAGACCTCTTGATCCAGAGGAAAAGGCGTTGAGATGCAAAGCCAAAGCAGAATATTGGAGGCTGTATAAACTTTCCGAATCTTTTTGGAGACAGAAATCACGGGTCAAGTGGTTGAAACTGGGGGACAAGAATACAAGGTTTTTTCAGATCATGGCTAATTACAGATTCAAAAGAAACATGGTTGGCTCAATTAGAGTTAATGGGAATGTGCTGGAGGACCCCTCAGAAATAAAGGATGCGGCTGTAATGCATTTCCGAAATAATTTCACAGAGGAAAGGAAGTTTAGACCCGTGTTAGGGGGACAGTTTCAGAGACACCTACCCGGAGATGTAACGGTGCAATTGGAAAGACAGTTTGAGGAAGGGGAGATCGTGGCTGCTCTGAAAGGGTGCAACAGTTTAAAGGCTCCGGGTCCGGATGGCTTCAACTTCTCGTTCATCAAGAAAGGATGGGCATTCATGAAGGAACTCATAATCCAATTCTTCTCAGAATTTCATCGGAATGGAAAGCTTACGAAAGGTATTAACTCGATTTTTGTTGCTTTGATACCTAAAATTGATTGCTCGACTACCTTTAAGGATTTTAGGCCTATAAGTATGGTGGGGAGCATTTACAAAATCTTGTCTAAAGTGTTAGCCAATAGGCTTAAAAATCAACTCCCTCTTATCATTGGCGAAACTCAAGCTGCTTTTGTTGGGGGAAAACAAATTTTGGATGGAGTTCTAATTGCTAATGAAGTTATTCATAGTTGGAAGCATTCTGCTCACAGTGGGTTAATTCTTAAATTGGATTTTGAAAAAGCTTATGACTGTGTTAACTGGGGCTTTTTGCTGGATATGTTTAAGAAGGTAGGATTTGGGGAAAGATGGTGCAGGTGGTTTAGGGAGTGTTGTTCCACAGTTTCGATGTCCGTCTTGATCAACGGGTCAGCCACGCAAGAGTTCCAAACACAAAAAGGGTTGAGACAGGAGGACCCTTTATCCCCCTTCTTGTTTAATGTAGTAGTGGAAGCACTCAACATTTTGTTGGAAAGGGCTCGGGCGAAAAACATTACTAAAGGCGTGAAGTTGGGGAACAATGGGGTGACTATCTCTCACCTCCAGTTTGCCGACGATACAATCCTTTTATGCAATAATGATTTGGAGGAAATGGGGAATATTAAGAGAATTCTTAGGTGTTTTCAGCTGATGTCTGGCCTTAAGATCAATTATTCTAAGAGTTCCCTTTGTGGTATAAATGTTCAACAAGAGGATATT
This sequence comes from Rhododendron molle, assembly GCA_025413875.1. Lineage (NCBI taxonomy): Eukaryota > Viridiplantae > Streptophyta > Magnoliopsida > Ericales > Ericaceae > Rhododendron > Rhododendron molle. The sequence goes on from CM046393.1 coordinate 46,599,859, forward strand.
GAAGCACTTGCACAGGTCATGGGGTGTCGAATGGAGTCTCTGCCCATTAAATATCTTGGGCTTCCGCTGGGTGCTAATTCGCGGAGGACCAAAACGTGGGAGCCTGTTATTGAACGGACTCAAAAGAGGCTTAGTATTTGGCGGACGAAGACCATGTCTACCGGGGGTAGGCTCACGCTCATCAACCATAACTCTAGCACTTTGCCAATTTACTACATGTCCCTTTTCAAGATGCCAATGGCAGTTGCAAAGTTGTTGGAAAAATTACAAAGACAATTTTTTTGGGGGGATACTCCAGACAAGAAGAAAATGCACATGGTTAGTTGGGAGAGGATCACTATGAAGAAGGAAAGTGGGGGTTAGGAATCAAGAGATTGTTACAAAAGAATTTGGCCTTACTTGCTAAGTGGTGGTGGAGATTTAGCAATGATAAAAACTCTCTGTGGGTCAAGGTTATTATAGGGAAATATAATCTGGACCGGAGGAGCTGGCTCTCATATTCTCCAGGCTCTGGCTTAATCTCTAATGTGTGGAAGGGTATTTGCTCAGTTGGAGATAACGATTCAATCCTTGGATTTTCGATTCAGGAAGGATTCAAGTTGCAGGTAAAATCAGGCCGAGACACGCTTTTTTGGGAGCATACTTAGTTGGGTGATGTTGCGCTTAAAGATGAATTTCCGAGACTATACAGGCGATCTACTCAACAAAATGAGGTGCTAAGTGATATTTGGGCAGGTGGGGACAGCGGTAACTGAAATCTGGAGTTTAGGGGATTATTGCGGGTTCGGGAACTCCAACAATATGAGGATTTGAAGCAAAGATTGAATGGTGTGACATTGGATCCTTCAAAAGCTGATTTCATGCAGTGGATTTGGACAACCGACAAAGTTTTCTCTGTCAAATCAGTATATCGACAGTGGGAGAACCAAACGCAGTCACGGCATACTCTACTGGGTTCTTTGTGGAGAAATTTAAGCCCCCCCAAAGTAGAAATTTTCTCATGGATGGCCGTTCAAGATAGAGTTGTAACTCGATCGGTCCTTGTTGATAGGAATTTAATCTCCGAGGCTAACTTGGCGGTATGCCCCTTATGTACTCTTCATGTGGAAACGCCTCAACACTTGCTCTTACACTGCCGATTTTCGTGGCTGGTATGGTCAGAAATTATGGAATGGTGGAATATTCAGTGGGTTTGTCCAAGTTCATTAGCAGAGGTAGCACTTTGGTGGTTTGGGAATAAATTTCGAAACTTGGAGAAACATATCTGGGAGGTATGCTTTTTCGCAACACTCTGGTCTATTTGGCTAACGAGGAATGGTTGTATCTTCAACGGTGCAACAACACGGGCTTCGGAAGTGGTGGATTTGATCAAAACCAGAGTAGCCATGTGGATGAAAGCTAAGTTTGACATAAAGATCTACACAGTGGAGGATTTCAAAGGGTATTTAGATGGGATTCGAAAAGTGAAGTTGTGAAGTGAGCAAGTAAGTAAGTAAGTGAGGTGTTCTTATCCAACCTTGGTTGGATATAGTGCCAGAGTGTAGCTCTCTGTAGTAACTGTGTTTTAAGGTCAAAATTGTAATCGATGTACCCCTTTGAATTCAATAAAAAGTTTCTTTTGCTGACAAAAAAAAAATGTAGACTCCACTCTTTGATAAAGTAGGCTCCAGATGACCGACAAATAATGCTACTTTATATATGGTTTACGGCAATAGCGCGCCTTTCAACGTTTTTCAATTCCAAGAGCAATAATGTTTTGGTTATTTGATTATGAAAATGCTAACCTGAGCTTTAAGAGCGGAGGATATATAATAGGTAAGAGTAAATTGATATTGTCATGATATCTATGAAGTGTATTAATATTCGTAAAATGTAAAATAAAATCCAAACCTATTTGAAATATTATCTATCTATGAAGTGTATTTTAGTTTACTTTGAATTATCAGTACATATTTACAACCAAAAAAAATGTTTAAAAAAAATTGAGAAGAAAACAATCAAATATTAAAGTAATAAGAATCTGCATTATCATGGAGATAATAAAGTCTGCCAATTTCATTAAACTGTAACGATTTGTCTTAGCTAAGTTGGCGCAACTTGCCAACCAAGTGGTGCATGTTTTTCTTTCAGGTCCTGCGTGACATAAAGTTTTTTTAAACACAGATATATGATTGTCGGCATGCGAAGATGTCAATCTAGTTGGGATGCTTGTCCCCGTTGTGATGCCATCGTGCTTTGAATTTGTGTTCAATCTTTGTAATCCATTTCAAAGATTGATAAGGTTTTTTTCCCCTGTGGATGAAAATAACCGTACATTTTATTTAATGAATAAATTATACATGTTTGAAATTGAGAACGAGAAGCTAGCAAAGCAAAAAATAAGCTTCTGTTGCTACAATGAAATTTTAACCAAGAAGACGTGGTAGGTCCTATACCCAACCCAATGTGGAGAAGATCTAAACATGCTTTTCCGTCTTGTCCTAAATTAAAACACAATACGGGCTAATAAAAATTGGTTCCTTTGCTCGATTGATTCAATTAAAATAATTGTGCTTAAACTCTCTCGATGGACTTATTATCGAGTTCCTTATTAATATGATATTTTTACTGTTTCAAAAAAAAATAATTGTGCCTAATTACATTCACTGGCCTCATTTGATTCAGGGATTAGGCGTATGGGATTAGACTAAATGCGTCTAATCCCACGTATTCCCTCGTTTGGTTTCCGCTTCGCGATCTGGGATTAGGATTAATACAGAGACTAGCTGTTTTAATCCTTCTTTATTTCTCTTTCATGTATGTTTCTTCTTCTTGGTCGCTCCGACAAGACCAACTTCGCAGTTCTCTTCCGAAATTGAACCTGGTACACACACACATTCTCACACTCTCTCTCTCTCTCTCTCTCTCACTCTCTCTCACTCTCTGCTTTGTTTTTGTTTTCTAAACCCTAAACACATGTTTCAGTTTTCATTTTTAAAACCCTAGAATCTGTTTCGTATATGCTCCGGCCATTTAAATGCACTTCATGAGTTTTTGGTTTTGAAACCCTAAAATTAATCTGTTTCCAATAAATAGAAGATTCATAACCGAATTCTCATTCCTTAGCCGGAAAGATATGTAGTCTTTGTCGAGTTTCCTAATAATCTTTGTATTGGTTTTTCTCGATGTATGGCCGATCAAAAAGAAAAAAGATATGTAGCCATCAAACTTTTTGACAATCAGAAAATTTAGAAAGTTTCCGGGAGAAAAGCAACCATGTCAAAAGATAAGGTGTTGTTTAGTTCTTATCGGTCCAAAGAACAACAAATAATTATGCAAAATGATAATACCACGACTATTTTTGTTAGCGCCAAAATTGTTTTCAACATCGTACAAGTCTTTTATGCACAACAATTTTGGCATTAGCGACACCCATAATTATTCCAGTTCGATTATCATTCTCTCCTTCTCTCTTCAACTAGGTTTCTAGTGATAGAATGAAGATTTGCATTGCGCGCGCACACACCTTCTTCTCTGGAAAAACACAATATGCAGCCCTTTTTCCTCTCAAGCACAACCTAAAAATATACGAATCTATATTAATGAGTCCAAATTAGGTCAACCAGTAGCTGAAAAACATCATTTCCGGTGTGATTCGGATTCGGGTACTCCGGCGAAACATTTCGAATAACAAGCAAGTTCTACTTTAATAACTTCCATAAACACTGGTAGTATAATAAGTTGAACTATTAATACAAATACAAATACAAAACTCCGAAGTACACGACAACCTTTACGGTGCAGGAAGTAGGAGTCGAACCTTAGACGGTACAGACCTCCTCCTATACTGAGGCACAAGGTCTCCGGCTAAAGAGCGCGAGCCCCGTTAATTACAAACCAACTACATGTCCAAGTATCAAATACACAAATTATATGACATAAAAACGCATATAATTCGCTTATTATTACAAATACAAATACAAAACTCCAAATTACAGGACAATCTTTACGGTGCAGGAAGTAGGAGTCGAACCTTAGACCGTACAGACCTCCTCCTATACTGAGGCGCAAGGTCTCCGGCTAAAGAGCGCGAGCCCCGTTAATTACAAACCAACTACATCTCCAAGTATCAAATACACGAATTATATGACATAAAAACGCATATAATTCGATTATTAGATAGTTTACACACAATTAATTAAACTGATAAGGAAGTTGATGCGGTCCATGCGGATGTGTTATACCTTCTCTTGGCAAGGGAATAAACGAACACTAGAACCAGAACGCCGCCTGCGGCCCAGACAAACCAAACAAAGCTCTCGGGGATGAAAATGGCCGCCATGAAAAAAAACCCTAGCACGATGGAGATAAGGCCCGCGTAGCTGCAGACCGTTGCAACGGCTGGGTGGACTTTCTCCAACAAGAACCCGATCACCGCAAACGTGAAAGCGAAAACCGTGGTTGCCGCAACCATGGTAACCAGAAACGACGACAATAACGTCGTCGATGCCGAATTACCCAGTGCCTGGAATCGGATAGTAATTAGAGCCAAAGCGGATTCAAAAGTCAAGATCAGAGATTTGTTCCGCAGCTTGAAGGGACTAGTACTACTTCTACTGCTAGTAGTAGTAGTGGTGGTGGTGGTGGTGGTGGTGGTGCTGCTGCTGCTGCTGCTGCTAGTAGGAGTAGTTTGCACAGGTGCATGAACACGCACCATTGGAGGAGGGGATTCAGGAACGTTAGGGTTTTGAGAGCTCGTGGTCACCCCATCGCCATCGGAGTAGCCACCGGACAGCTGATCACTACTGGAATCAGAAGCACGATCGCAAGTCGTCGAGGAATTGTGGGTCAGCGACGAGGAGGCCATCAGGTCACGAGCAGGGATTAGCGTGGGGTCTTGGTTAATAAGACCGTCAGTTCCATTATTGGTCGATCCCGAACTCGTATTATCTGGTTTGGGTAGTGAAATTAATGGCACGATTATGACGAGAATCATTAGAGAAATCATTTTAGGAGATGGGTTCGATGAGAAGATCGATCGGACAGGTTTTAGGGCTTTGGCAGCAGGAAAAAAGGAAATGGTTAGCGAAGAGACCAGTTGTGCTGACTGCTGAATAAATAGGGCACGGAAGTGAATGAGCTAAGGGTAATATGTATGGAAAAGCTGAATTTGTATCAAACTATGAACAGTTTATCAAGAACAAGAGAGAGAGAGAGAGAAAAGCGAGAGAGAAGAAGTCTTTCATTTCAGATTTTTCGATTACAGAAGCAAGCTATCCCCTTTGCCTTTTATATAAATAAAAAAAAAATTTAATAAGTGATCACTTAATAACATTTGAAATTTCTCTACTCATTACCAATTGGTTTTGAAATGGATATAAAGTTTTTTTCATGGTATTAGAGCGGGGCTCGTTCCTCTCCACATTTTATAAAATAAAAAATTTACAATCCACACCGATGACAGATCGGCAAAAAGATTGTATGATGATAGGACCCAAAAGTGGCCACATGCACGTGACAGATCTCGAAATGCTGCTACATGTGAGGGGGGATGTTAAGGAAATAGAGTCCCACATTGCTTGGGAGTGGAATGAGTGATCACTTAATAACATTTGGAACCTCTTTACTCACTGCCAATTGATTTTCAGATGGATAGAACAAAAAATTTCAATGTGTAGCCCAGTAATTTCCGAGCAACTTCCGGCAGTTATTCCAGATTATATGCACAAATAAAAGGTACTTCTACGATCTAGCTTCCTCCTAAGGTCTCAGGTTCAAAATTCCTTTGGTGTTATTAACTCTTTCGGGGTCAGTCCCCAGCTGCATGTTCTAAGCATTTGCTCCAGTTTTCAAGTAGGGTCTTGCTAGTGGACGGTGAGTTTATAGTCCCCAAATCCAAACACCTGATTATCGCAAAATTAAAAGAAGAAGGTACTTCTACATTTTAACTCATACACCAAAAAGATAAAAATATGCATTTTGTTTCTCTAAACTCCTCCTTGCATATTTTTTTGGGGATGAAATATGAATTTCTAGCTTAAGCTTTTGAATTGAATTTAAAGTTCATACAACAAAATGTAGGTAAATGGAGTACAAGAATGTACACGTAGAGAACGCGTGGAAGGGTACAGCAAATAAAGCCTCTGAACCAAGTCTGAGCGAAGGTACGAAACATTTTCCGGGGAAGTCTCACGCAAGAAAGAACTTTTGCTTTTTGGACAATAGGAATGTAGAAGTTAACTAATAGGAGTTGAACTCAAGACCTCTTCTCTAAAAGAAAGAGTAATGAACCAACCATACTAGGTGTGCTGTTCAAGCAAGACGATGAATATTGGAAATGTCGTTTTGTTATTTGATAGTAGAAGTTTGGTGTGCTTATGCATGTTAGAACACATAGTAGAAACCCAAAATTAAATCCAAAATCTATATAGCACCATCTTCATGTGGTTGGTGCATATCACCATCCCCAATTCCTTCATGCCAATTGCTATGGGTAATGGGTGACCCAGGGTGGTGATCGAGTGGGGTTGAGATTGCAGTAATGGGGTTTGAGGAGGGTTGTGACTTGTGAGGCGAGGGTGGCTCTAGGATTTGTGAGATGGGGACCAAAAACATCAATTCGGTTGTGGGTTTTGAGTTGTGTTTTTGAATAAAGGTAGAGAGAGAAATGAGAGTAATGATTGTGGGGAGAGGTAAAAAGTAGAGAGAGATAGAGTGAAAAATGAAAGTAATGATTGAAAAGTTAGAGAGAGAAAAAGTAAAAAAGTTACTTTATCCAAAACCCTGGGTTTGAAATTCCAAACCGAACAAGGGCCAAGAAGAATTTTTGGTTGTTTGGCTTTTTGACTTTTCGGCTTGTTGTGGATGGGGTTTAGATTAAGGGTGTGAGGCTCGTATGAGTTTTTGGTTGTTTAGGTTATGTGGGTTTCTTGGGTATTCAATTGGCGTTTTGCCTTCTTTTAGGTTTCGGGTGGCTTCTGTCGATGTGCTCTTGATCCTTTTAATTTTTGTAATCATTTATAAAGATTAATAATTTTTTTTTGCTTAAAAAAAACATCTAGAAGAATTTAATGGTACGTACGATGTCAAAAACAATTTATTTACTACTATTGATTCCTTTTCTTAATTAACAGCAATTAAAAGGACATAATTAAACTAAGTACACAAGTATCTTAAACTAAATTTACCAGTTCATGATTAAAACGAAGATATTTATACTTATTCTGCAAATCGATCAACACCAAAATTGTACCTCGAAATTGAATTAAGGACGACATCGTTTCGATGAAGTTGCAAATGTACAACAGTTTTCAGCGCTTTGCTACAAGAGTTCCAACCTAAATCACAAAGTAATTCACATGTGTGAGCGGAACCGTGAAAGCGTTTATAAAATACAATTCAATGTACTAAAATTTACAAGAGTTAAGGATCAAGAGTGCGAGGATAGTACTGCAAAAATTAAGAACGGAAAGCACATGCATGACATTTTGAAGAATTATATTACTAACGTCTGAACCACGACTTTCGGCTTTCTTTGCTTCGTATCCTTCCGTGCACCTTCCTTGCGTGGTGATCCCACTTTCGAAAGAAAGAGAGTCTCGACCCGGCCGGCATATCTTTATCAATAGCAATTAATGGTTTCAGCAAGGGGAATCTTCATAGGAACGAGACCCTTTAACCCTTAGAGTGGACTTTGTCTGAGCTTTGAAAGTTGATTTTGGGTTCCAAGTTCTAAAGATGGAGAAATAATTGAGAGGGCCCCAACAACTGGAAAATTTATTTTGTGTTCTTGTGGCGGTATTCCATTACTCATTTTCACCACACATTTTGTTGGGATCGAACACTACATTTACATACCTCAAAAAATACGAGATAGATAATGTATGGTGTTTAGACACCACATGGCGTTGTTAAAGACTGCTGAATAATTTTTTTTAACAGCAAAGAAAATTTATTAATCCTTGAAAACGGATTACAAAGATTAAAAGGATCCCAAGAACGAGGCATCAAACAGAGCAAGGAGAACTCCGACAATCATATGACATACCGCTAGGAACTAAAAGGGGAAAAATAACCACCTGTGAATGGCAAAAAGCCAACCCGGGCCGAAGAACCCAAAGAAGAGACAAACACACTCAAGACCCAACCACCTGCCTCTTAGATGACTAATAACCAATCATGCATTTACTTAAAACTTTCTCATCATCACCCAAATAATCTTCGGCCAAGATTTTCTCAATAGACCGAGCAGCCTTTGCATCATCAAGCTATAACCTGTTAGTGTCTCCGAAAAAATCGGATAAAGCAGTAGCAACAATCACAGATCTAAACACAGTGCATTTTTCCTTCTTTCTTCCCACTTTCTTCTTAGATTTAAGAATGCCCAACATTTTCTCAATTTACTCTTTCAATTTCCTTTCCCCATTTCTTTAGTCTTCTCAGCTAGGTCGAGGTCCACAACTAACTGGATACCATCAATAGATTTAACATGGATCGGGGGTTAAGTTCAGCCATATAATTACAACTATATGTAACTCAAATATATTTTTTTATAGGCAATTTGTATCTCATTACATTTATTACGTGGGGCCTACGTTTTCACACTGCATGCTCTTGCATGGGCACGGTGGAATCTATTTGCGCATGTGCATATGTCCTTGTAGAGAGAAATTTTTGGGTGTCGGGTGGGTACCGCGTCATGTCTGGTCGGCGCATTTGGATAATTCATTTCGATTTTACACGGTTCGGATTTGGAGAGCGAAAAATGAGAGAGAGTTGTGGAGTGAGAGGAGAGAGAGGGTTTCAATCTGGGCCATCCAATAGACTTTTGAACGGCTCGGATGAGTTGCTCGGGCACGGCCATATAGTACCCACCTGCATGGTACCCAAAAATTTCTCCCTTGTAGGGTTGAATAATTTCTTCTAGAATATATCTCTCTCTCTCTCTCTCTCTCCCTCCTTGAATCTGTTTATTCTTTTTTTTTTTTGGATCAAACGGAAATTCATTCCGATAAAAAAAAAGACGGAAATTCATTGATAGCTTTGGAACGGAAGTACCACATCAAGGAATAATCTATTTATCCGCTACATATAATCAAACTTGAAATTTGATAGTATCATCAAACTTAGTATTAAAGGTTCAGAAAGAGAGTCGAGTCTTTTTTTGTGATTCGTTCTTACTTTTGAGACCAAAAAAATTATCGAAGGTTGACAAGAGATCACTCTAGTCTTTTTCTTTTTTGTTTCTAATTTCTGATTATTATTTTTTGTTTAATTTACCAGGTTATAAAACAAATAAATAAATAGTAATCACCAATTGAGTTCGAAGGTGTAAATGCAATTTCAGGTTTCTCAATACTAAATATATCTATGTGTTGGATTTTTTTATTTTTTTTTTAAATGTGGTTTATCATTGACATACTTTTACTTTTGAAAGTACTCCATAATTTACAACGTTATCTTTTTGACCTTATGACTTTCATAAGCGTTCTCTCTCTCAACTTCACCAAGCAAGCTCTCTTTCCTAGATGCTTTGAAATTTCGCGGAAACAACATTAAAGGGTGTTTTGGAATTAGTCTAACGAAAAAGATGGAAAAAAAGAAGAAGATCTTTCGGTTCTCACTTTAATAGGAAAAGAAAAGAGAAAATCTAGAAAAAGCATAAACTAGAAAGATATTCCTTTTTTTTTTTTTTTTGATCAGAAAAAAGGGTGGGAGGGGATGACCAGCGTAGCAGTTCCTTCCTGGGTGTGACCATAGGGGCTCCCGACCCACCGTAGAATGTCCGGTTCGAGCCATAGCTACCATCTGGGGGGACGGGGCCGTCACCACTGCATCATATGGTGCACAGCGAAGAGAAATCCTCGTCTTCGGTCCAACTACGGGTTCGAATCAAAGCCTATTAATGGCACCACCAGGTACATGCACACATGTGCCTCCCAGGACTCGAACCTACGTAGTTGTTAAAGAGAGGTGGTGACTCCCACCACCTCAGGCAACTGGCATTTTCTACCTTCTTTCATCTCATTTTACGAATCAAACAAGAGAAATTTTCATGCATCAGAAAACCTTAAGTCAGTACCCTACGATATTACGTGTAATTTTTAAATTTAAAAATAACGTACCTACTAAAATAATTTTTCAATTTTTTTGCACTATTCAAAATATATCATCAAACAAGATCCATATTACAAAAAAATTATTTCGGCAAAAACATTATTACTCCCTCCGTCCCATAAAGAATGACAATTTTTGAAATCCGAGTCATTTTGCATCGCTTATATCTTTTAATTTATAATGTTTTTCATGAGTTTGAAAACTTTGTATAATAGAATTAATCGAGAACTATCAAACAAGATCCATATTGCATATGTTTTGACATCCATATTGAAATATATAAGGAGTTAAAATTGGCACAAATATCAAAAATTGACATCCAATTTGGGACGGAGGGAGTATATAGTTAATAACCAATTCATCTAATGATTTAAGCTATTAGAGATAGGAAAAACTTTATTATTATATTTTCAACACATCTTCTCATGTGTAGCCAAGTTCTCTTCCATTAGCGGGCTAAACACGTGTAAATTTTAATCATTAAGTAGGCGGTGAGGTTCAAACACATAATCTATTGTCTGTTCTGATATCAAATTAGATAGTTAATGACCAACTCATTTAATCGCTTCAGCTGTTAGAGAGAGGAAAAAACTTCATTATATATATTCTCAATAAATCAATTTTGAAATTATTTTTGAGATTAAAAATTACACGTAATTTCATTGGCAACTAATTACACGAGACGAAGAGAGTAGTATTTTCTCTATTCTTTTTCCCATCAAACAAGCGACAGTTATGCAGTATACGGCCCACACCAATCGAATCATGTGCTCAGGAGATTCACCAATCAAACAATGAGTTGAATGGTCAGTTTTGTGTTGGATTCTTTAATTAGCTTTTCTTTAGTTCCATCAGTTCAGTTATCTTTTTCCTTTTCTGTCTCATTCTCCAACTCTGTGCCTGTCCTTTGTCTCCTCACCTTGCTTCATGGCATGCCATGTTGCTTTCTGATGTTACATTTTTGCTTCTTTTCCTCGATGCAGAACCCATTATCGAGTCCAATATTTTTTCTGGAAAAAAAAATAAAAACAATTAGTTGAATGGCAAAAATAAACTAAATGAAGATTACACTTCCACTTTTTTCCCCGGTGAGTTCCGGACGACTAAATGAATTTCGCCATTTTCGCACATACAGAAACCCGGGATTAATGTCTTTCGTAAGCACCATCATAAATAAAACTGTCGCACATATGTAAAACTGTAAATGAGAAGACTGCCTTGAACACACAGGAGGAAAGAGTCGGACATTAGACCTCCTACTCAGGACTCTAGCTAACAGAGTTAGCCTTGTTTATTAGTACAAACTAACATCATCTCCAAGGTTCCAATAAACGAATTATATGCCACTGTTTGTTTACTTTGCTTACCTTATTTACTTTATTTTATTGTAAGTAAAGTAAACAAACAGTAGCATATTAGAAACAATACAATTAGAGGCAACCGGAGATCTACGGGAAACAGTTTGGCAGAGAGAATGGAGCTGATGAGTATGTGCTATGCGATGGTTTGGCGAGGGAATAAACGTACACCATGGACAGAACGCAGGCAGAGGCGCAGAGCGACCAAACAAAGCGCTCGGGGACAAACACGGCCATCATGAAAAAGAACCCTAGCACGGCTGAGATACAGCCGGCGTGGCTAGAGACGGTTGCTACAGCTGGGTAGGCTTTCTGCAGCATCAACCCAATCAACGTAAACGTGAAACCGAAGAGCACGGTCGCCCCAACCATGGTGAACATAAATGAAGACAAAGCCGGAGACGAATCGACACCTTGTGGCTGGAACCGGAAAATCATCAGAGCCAGGGCGGCTTCGAAAGCCTGGACCACAAATATTTTCCCCAACTTGAAGGGGTAATTCTCAGTATTACCCCTGACTGTGGTAGCACTGGTGGTTTGCACAGGCTCTTGAGCAGTACCGTCCTTCGGAATATTGACATCAGGGCGATTTTGAGATGCTGCCGCCCCATCGGAAAGATCAGTATTGGAATCAGAAACACCATGATCATCAGCTCCATTATCAGCCCCCAAACTTTTATCATCATCTGCTTTCGGTAGCGAACCTAATGGCACAATTATAACGATAATCATGAGAGAAAAAACAGTGAGAGAGAAAAAAACACTTGTAGTGAGAGACTTACAGAGAAAATATAGCATGAAAGAGTGAGTGAGACTGCAAACGTACTTGAAGATGTTTATCAAGTTTTCCATTTTAGAGGGAAATTAAAAATACACTTGTAGTCTATGGACTATACTTTTCAGAGAAAATAGGGCGTCAATGCAAATGGCGCTATACTTAAAGATTAAAAGTTGAGATTGTCGCGTGATTTCCGAGCAACTTCGCTGTTTGATCTCGTCCGTTAATTCTTGTTAGTGACGTTCCAGATTACATATACAAATAAATTAAAGGTGGTACTTCTTAAATTTGACGTCATATATACACCAAAAATATTCTTAAATTTGACGTCATATATACACCAAAAATATTAAATTAAATCTGCATTTTGTTTCTCTAAACTCCTTCTTGTTCTAAGGCGTTATACCAATTTTGAATGAAATATCATTTAGGCGCCCGTTCCACTAAGGCAAATAAAAACTTTTTTTTTTTTGAATTAAAATTAGTGAATTGTGAGAGAATGATCTGTCTCGTAAAACGATAAATAAATATTTAAAAACTAAAAACCTTGGTGGAAAGGGGCTTTAATGGAATTAATTAATCAATCTTGTGCAATTCATAATGCTTTGGAGTACAATTATTTAGTAATGCCTTTACCACTGTTTATTAGTAATAGATCGAAAGTTACGATGCTGCAAAGAAGTAATTAAATCTAGATCAAAAAGAAGAGGTAGAGAAAATGTTAATGATTATATAATTCAATATTATTTGGGTACATATATTTTGGATGATCACTTCAAATATGGTCACAAAATATCTACGCTTAATAGTTTAAGCTTTTGAGTCGAATCTAACTTTTACAACAATATCTAAGAAAGTAGAAAAACGCATTAGAGACCGCGTGGAAAAAAAATGGGGAATTGGATGGAACCCCACCTCCACAAATTAACTGGCTGTACCTCCCATGTGCTAAAGTGATGTAGTACATTGTCAAGCTAAATTGAGCCCACTTCTCTTGATGCACCTCCTTGTCATATTACTCCAACGAATTGAAGCATGGGCACTCGTTGATGCTCTCTGCGTTGGGCCTATGCAAAGAAGTTTACGAGACTAGAAATTCTCACAGATTGTTTGGTGCTTTGCGAGGTTTAGAAAGAGCCGACGTTTTTGCATGTGTATCTTGTTTTGGCTGATATTTTATATACCGTTAAGCTTTTTGAGTATGTGGCGGTCACTAAGGTTCCGAGAGATGTTGTAAAGACCGCTCATGCATTTGCTAAATTTGTATTGCACTGATTATGATATGTATTAAGTTTAGATTATGATACCTCTAATAAGAATATTACTCCAACGAATAAAGTGTTGATAAGAAAACAAAAAACACAAGAAGGACGAGAAGCCAATAGATAGCGTGCATTATTTTTTTTTTTGCTCGGCAGATAGCGTGCATTATTTAAGCTCGATGACGGCGTCTTGGGCGATACTACTTGCGGGTTTGATGGTTGTTTTGTACTTTTGTTATTACCTACAAAACTAAGGACTAAACTTCCGTAAAAGTGCATGCCGGATTGATGGCTGTCTTGTTATTTACCTACGTACAGAACCAAGGACAAACTTTTTTTTGAACAGCAAAACTGAGGGTAAAACTTGTAAAATACCCTAAAAGTGCATGCTGGTTTGGTGGTTGTCTTGTTATTATTACCTACAAAACTAAGGACAAACTTTTTTTTGAACAGAAAACTGAGGATAAACTTGTAAAACACTCCGCGTGTTCTTTGTGTGGTGTCATTGTCCAGTGCTCGTCATGCATTGGGAAGAATCTGCCTAAAGGGACCCACGTATTGTGTCATTGGTTTTGTTTTTTTGAGATTTTCGGAGCAAATCAATTTGTCACACTTCAATCACATATTTTTCATACATATAGATCTCTAGTGGGTCCTCAATATTTATTGTTAGTATTGCCATATATGCAGTTTTGTTCGATCATTGTTTTGTTAGGCCGGGAGCTTTTGTGTTGATTGTAGTGTTGTAATCTCATCGAAAACTATCTATTTGGTCTTTTGAGCTTGGTCCCTTTATAAAATTGCCTTCTTTCGGAAAAAAAAAAAGGACGTGTGGTACCTCAAATAAAAATATTACTCCAACGAATGAAGTGTTGATAAGAAAACAAAACACACAACAAACTCTCTCTCTCTCTCTCTCTCTCTCTCTCTCTCTCTCTCTCTCTCCCGTAGATAGGGTTTCGCCAGGGGGAGGCGCCTCCCGCCCTCCTTTCCCCGGGCATCTATTCTTTTTCCCCTATCCCTATTCTTCCACAGATTGGATCACTCCGATTTCACTTCGGTTGTTGTCGTGTTCCCCTCTTACTTGTCTGATCTGGATATTTTAGACCTATAGTTGTAACGCCCCAATTTTTCAAGAAATTTCGAAAGTATTAACCCTAAAATACACTAAATTTTACAAACTACTAGACCCTTATTTGTCGTTATACAAAAATCTACATTAGAAGAAAATACAAAAAAAAAAAAGAATCTAACATTTTATTTAAATATCTTCAGAGCGACTCTAGTGTTGAGCATCCACGGTCTCTGTAGTATTCCTCTGTCAAGCAAAGCTCCCAAGTGTACTGCACCCTGCAGCAAATTGATCGCCAAAGCCATGATTCTACCAGGAATACAAAAACCGTATCAGTGGTGATAATTGGCAGGTAGAATAATCCCGATCCTACCAACCCTTTTACTCTGCAATTAGCATTCAATAATACAATAATATCACAATTGATAATACGAGAGAAAAATAATAGCACATCGTCTTTTCTTTATTATCCATCGTCTTACATGAAATCTAAGGATCATCTCCCACGAGATCCTTTCCTCCACATCCATACTCTGATAAATCTCGTGGGTCCACCGCTTCCCTGCACCTTATCACTGCACGGGATCTGAGTGGCACATCTGAGGTTATGTCACAGAGTATGTTCTCACTTAAGACCATATGAGAGGATCGAGTCATCCCGGCGTGTCGTACATTAAGTCGGACATCCCTTACCCACTGGCAGCTATCTCTTGCGTCTCGGACCCATTCTCGTCCTCGGGAGAAACTTCCCATGACGTATCATACATTAACGTCTCACTTAACTATAATCGTCTCATGGAACCCATTCTCTTCCTCAGGAGAAACTTTTCATGGCGTATTCATACGTTAAGCGTCTGACAAATCTCGACACGAGGGCCGCGGTCACCGCCATCACCATGACTTTCGAAATCACAATCCACGCGCTGCGGCACAACCTTTTACCATTTCCATTTCTTATCATAAATCTCGCATTGATTCCTTTACTCGTCACCACGGTGAACCTGGTCAAACTATACGTACAATATGATACAATCAACAATAGTTTCAAACATGATACATTTCAATGAGACAATAATATAACAATTGATATGTGCAAATAATTAAACACATAAGAGATTTGGATTGAGCCGATGCCTTTTGAATTGTTCAAATTTTTTGTTATATCGAACAAATATGTTCTTTAGTAATTTTATTAACTTAGATTGTCCAGTAGCAATTTCGTACACCTTAAGATAATTTGGTAACTTAGTAAACTATTATTTCTCATTAAGTATTTAGGTAGTTCTTAAGATGTTATCAGAAATGAAAATATTTTAGGACTTAGGTAGTATGCACAATTTTTCTCAGGATCCAATTGTACTTTAATAATTTCTACGATGACCTTGTAGTTGGTGAAACCTACAGCTACTAATTCATTTGTCCATAGCGCGATTTTATCAGTTTGTAGGAATGCATGTTCTTTTACTAGTTAACACTATTTTTCTTTTGTTCTTTCATATCTACTGGCCTTCTTGTTGTGTATAAAAAAAAATATTATACTTAATGTTTAGGTTATAAAAATGCCTATCTTTTGTTTCATTCTTACTAGTCAAGTTTAATATTTATTATCTACTATAAAAATTTATCAAGTTTAATATTTATTATCTATTATAAAATTTTATCTATAACAATATATTACATTAAGTGCATTAATCTTGAGGACGAACATCATATTAGGGTTGTACCATAAACTTAATAAATCTAGATGTGCTAATTGTAATTTATTAATAACATGTTATTAACAAATTGGCAGAAATCATATATTTCAATAACTCAGGGGGCTGACTGTAATTACTTCATTATCTTTAAAACCCAGTCACGCATTTCTAATTTTCTATCGGCAAGGCTCGCCGGAAATCCGTTCCACCTCTATTATTACTTGTTTAAACTAATTAGGAATAGATAATTAAGAGTGTTTAAGTATTATTCTAACAAAACAACTGTTCTTGCAGAGAAAATAAAAAGGAAAACTAGTTCCGGCCACGCGACACCGAAATCGATTTCTTTTCACTCTGGAACATAAAAATCAATTCGTATTCACATAATATACTTAGGAGATGGTAGGATATAGATTAATCTACCTGAAATCAGGCCGAAAAAGCGAATACTAGTTTGCGGACGATTTTGGCAAAATGAAAAAGACGGCAGCGGCAGTAGGGGACTCGGGCTGACTCGAAATGATTGGAAGGTGGTTTTTGAATGCCTGGTGATGTAGTGGTTGATTGAGAACCTAAATATGATGTACGGATAGGGTGTTATGTAGAAACCCATTTTCCTCTCTCTCTCTTTAGACTCAACAGTAGAATTGAGAGTGAAAATAAGGTATAATATACTGGTATTTAATTTTTAGATTTATGTGGGTATGTATAATGAGAGAAAATAAGGTAGTGAGAAGGTGAGAGAATAAGTGTGGAAGTGGTGGAATGGGGATTGAGAGTGAAGGAGAGGGATACTGATAATAATAAGAGGGATAGGGGACAAGTGCCACATTTGGTGGGATTTTCTTTAATTCTAATGTACGTGGACAAGTGTATGTATAAGATGATAATGTATGTGCACACGTGTATATATAAGGTGAAAATGTATGTGGACACGTTTATGTATAAGGTAAGAACGTATGTGGACACGTTTATGTATAGAGAAGTGAGACAGAGAGAAAGTGCAAGTTTAGAGGTAGTGGGAGTGTAAGAGAGGATAAGTTTGGAGGTGGTAGAGTGTGGAAGGATAAGTGAAGAGTTAGTTCGAATAGAGTTCTAGTTAGAATTTAGATAGGAATGATAAGTGAGTATGGACGGATGTATATCTAAAGTGTACACCTCATATACATTTAAATAGGTAATATCAATTATATACGTAATCATGCATTTTAATTATTCAATCTAATAAGTAATTGAATTAAGAATTTAATATTATAAATTTGTATAGAAAAAAAAATATGGCAAAAATCCGGATCGTTACAACCTATCCTCCTTAAAATAATTTCGTCCTCGAAATTGTGTGTTTAGAAATATCAAACTAAAGCAAATAATTTTTTTTTTAAATAAAGAAGATATGGGGTATTACATTCTATCCCCCTTAAAATAAAAATACGAACGTCAATCTATCCCTAAAATGATGTTGAGATTTGTTATGTTGACTAGATCATATACGAACGTTATTCAGCTTTTAATAAAAAAAATTATAAATAATTTATGTTGATAAAAAAAAAATTTTATATGTTTTTGAAAAAGAATCCATTTTACAAATCCCTGAAAGATATATTTAGATTTCAAAAAGACATTTTGTTCAAAGAGAAGGATGTTGAGTAACCGTATGTCAAATAAAAACTTCTTATGAAAATTAATTTTGATAACAAACGTGATATTATTGTTTTCAAAAATTTTTTTTTTTTAGATATTAAAACCATTGGAGTCAAACAACAACACTGTACTCATTTCATTAGAAAAATTTTTGAAATGTTAAATTTTTAAGAATATAAAGTAACAAAATTTGTATTCGATCGCTTGGGAGATTTTATACAAAACTAATCCAATGAGGCTAACATAATAAGATCCATTTTAGCGAGTGGTCTAATAATTTTGTTTGTTTAACAACGTATCCTCCAACTTATAGTATAAGTAGTTGATTATATATATAGGATCATACTAATATTTAGCTATATAAAGAATCTCATATAAGTAGGTAACGTATCACATAAAAGTCAAACAAGTAAGACCTATGTTTTCTCACAGTACGCTCTTGAAGTCTAAGTTGGACGCCAGCTAAATAATACTTAAAGTTTAGATTTAAAATAAGTAATCACCACAATTAGTAACTCAGGTTTACGCACTCGGAAAGTGATCTACCCAATCTACCCAAGTCCGAGAGTTGAACCTATGCTCTGATACCATTCTGTAACGCCCCAATTTTTCAAGAAATTTCGAAAGTATTAACCCTAAAATACACTAAATTTTACAAACTACTAGACCCTTATTTGTCGTTATACAAAAATCTACATTAGAAGAAAATACAAAAAAAAAAAAAGAATCTAACATTTTATTTAAATATCTTCAGAGCGACTCTAGTGTTGAGCATCCACGGTCTCTGCCCTTGGTATTCCTCCTGTGTCAAACAGCTCCACCGTTGTACCCTGCACCCTCTGGCAAATTGATCGCCAAAGCAACCGATTTACCAGGATACAAACGTATCCGTGAGTGATAATTCACCCAGTAGAATAATCCCAATCCTACCAACCCCTTACTCTACAATTAGCATTCAATAATACAATAATATCACAATTGATAATACACGAGAGAAAAATAATAGCACATCGTCTTTTTCTTTACTATCCATCGTCTTACATGAAATCTAAGGATCATCTCCACGAGATCCTTTCTCCCACATCCACCAACCTGCAACTGTCTCATGGGTCCACCCTTCCTCTTGCTTATCTTGCACCAGGGTCCTAGGTGGCGCATCTAAGTTATGTACCAAGTATGTTCTCACTTAAGACCATATGGGAGGATCGGAGTCATCCGGCGTGTATCGTACATTAAGTCGGACATCCTTACCCCATGGTAACTATAAGCAGATCTCATGGGACCCATTCGTCACCGGGAGAAACTTCCCATGACGTATCATACATTAACGTCTCACTAACTATAATCGTCTCATGGAACCCATTCTCTTCCTCGGGAGAAACTTTTCATGACGTATTCATACGTTAGCGTCACAACAAATCTCAACACAGGGCCCCGCAGGTCACCCTTGCCATCACCATGACTCAAATCACAATCCACACACTCACACTTTCAACACTTTACCATTTTCCATTTACTTATCATCGTCTACATGATTCACTACTCGTCACCACCCAGTGAACCTAAGTCCAAACTAGCACGTACAATATGATACAATCAACAACAGCTCAAACATGATACATTTCAATGAGACAATAATATAACAATTGATATGTGCAAATAATTAAACACATAAGAGATTTGGATTGAGCCGATGCCTTTTGAATTGTTCAAATTTTTTGTTATATCGAACAAATATGTTCTTTAGTAATTTTATTAACTTAGATTGTCCAGTAGCAATTTCGTACACCTTAAGATAATTTGGTAACTTAGTAAACTATTATTTCTCATTAAGTATTTAGGTAGTTCTTAAGATGTTATCAGAAATGAAAATATTTTAGGACTTAGGTAGTATGCACAATTTTTCTCAGGATCCAATTGTACTTTAATAATTTCTACGATGACCTTGTAGTTGGTGAAACCTACGACTACTAATTCATTTGTCCATAACGCGATTTTATCAGTTTGTAGGAATGCATGTTCTTTTACTAGTTAACACTATTTTCTTTTGGTCTTTCATATCTACTGGCCTTCTTGTTGTGCATAAAAAAATATTATACTTAATGTTTAGGTTATAAAAATGCCTATCTTTTGTTTCATTCTTACTAGTCAAGATTAATATTTATTATCTACTATAGAAATTTATCAAGTTTAATATTTATTATCTATTATAAAATTTTATCTATAACAATATATTACATTAAGTGCATTAATCTTGAGGACGAACATCATATTAGGGTTGTACCATAAACTTAATAAATCTAGATGTGCTAATTGTAATTTATTAATAACATGTTATTAACAAATTGGCAGAAATCATATATTTCAATAACTCAAGGGCTGTAATTACTTCATTATCTTTAAAACCCAGTCACGCATTTCTAATTTTCTATCGGCAAGGCTCGCCGGAAATCCGTTCCACCTCTATTATTACTTGTTTAAACTAATTAGGAATAGATAATTAAGAGTGTTTAAGTATTATTCTAACAAAACAACTGTTCTTGCAGAGAAAACAAAAAGGAAAACTAGTTCCGGCCATGCAACACCGAAATCGATTTCTTTTCAATCTGGAACATAAAAATCAATACGTATTCACATAATATACTTAGGAGATGGTAGGATATAGATTAATCTACCTGAAATCTGGCCGAAAAAGTGAGTACTAGTTTGCGTACGATTTTGGCATGAAAAAGACGGCAGCGGCAGTAGGGGACTCGGGCTGACTCGAAATGATTGGAAGGTGGTTTTTGAATGCTTGGTGATGTAGTGGTTGATTAAGAACCTGAATATGATGTACGGATGGGGTGTTATGTAGAAACCCATTTCCCTCCCTCTCTCTTTAGACTCAACAGTAGAATTGAGAGCGAAAATAAGGTATAATATACTGGTATTTAATTTTTAGATTTTATGTGGGTATGTATAATGAGAGAAAATAAGGTAGTGAAAAGGTGAGAGGATAAGTGTGGAAGTGGTGGAATGGGGAAGGAGAGTGGAGGAGATGGATACTGATAATGATAAGAGGGATGGAGGACAAGTGCCACATTTGGTGGGATTTTCTTTAATTTTAATGTATGTGGATGCGTGTATATATAGGGTGAGAATGTATGTGGACGCGTATATGTATAGAATTGGAGAGAGAGAAATAGGGGAACAAAATATGTATAAGGTAAGAACGTATGTGGACACGTTTATGTATAGAGAAGTGAGACAGAGAGAAAGTGCAAGTTTAGAGGTAGTGGGAGTGTAAGAGGATAAGTTTGGAGGTGGTAGAGTGTGGAAGGATAAGTGAAGAGTTAGTTCGAATAGAGTTCTAGTTAGAATTTAGATAGGAATGATAAGTGAGTATGGACGGATGTATATCTAAAGTGTACACCTCATATACATTTAAATAGGTAATATCAATTATATACGTAATCATGCATTTTAATTATTCAATCTAATAAGTAATTGAATTAAGAATTTAATATTATAAATTTGTATAGAAAAAAAAAATATGGCAAAAATCCGGATCGTTACAACCTATCCTCCTTAAAAAAATTTCGTCCTCGAAATTGTGTGTTTAGAAATATCAAACTAAAGCAAATAAATTTTTTTTTTTAAATAAAGAAGATATGGGGTATTACATTCTATCCCCCTTAAAATAAAAATACGAACGTCAATCTATCCCTAAAATGATGTTGAGATTTGTTATGTTGACTAGATCATATACGAACGTTGTTAAGCTTTTAATAAAAAAAAATTATAAATAATTTATGTTGATAAAAAAAAATTTTATATGTTTTTGAAAAAGAATCCATTTTACAAATCCCTGAAAGATATATTTAGATTTCAAAAAGACATTTTGTTCAAAGAGAAGGATGTTGAGTAACCGTATGTCAAATAAAAACTTCTTATGAAAATTAATTTTGATAACAAACGTGATATTATTGTTTTCAAAAATTTTTTTTTTTTAGATATTAAAACCATTGGAGTCAAACAACAACACTGTACTCATTTCATTAGAAAAATTTTTGAAATGTTAAATTTTTAAGAATATAAAGTAACAAAATTTGTATTCGATCGCTTGGGAGATTTTATACAAAACTAATCCAATGAGGCTAACATAATAAGATCCATTTTAGCGAGTGGTCTAATAATTCTGTTTGTTTAACAACGTATCCTCCAACTTATAGTATAAGTAGTTGATTATATATATAGGATCATACTAATATTTAGCTATATAAATAATCTCATATAAGTAGGTAACGTATCACATAAAAGTCAAACAAGTAAGACCTATGTTTTCTCACACAGCACGCTCTCGAAGTCTAAGTTGGACGCCAGCTAAATAATACTTAAAGTTTAGATTTAAAATAAGTAATCACCACAATTAGTAACTCAGGTTTACGCACTCGGAAAGTGATCTACCCAATCTACCCAAGTCCGAGAGTTGAACCTATGCTACGTCTGTAACGCCCCAATTTTTCAAGAAATTTCGAAAGTATTAACCCTAAAATACACTAAATTTTACAAACTACTAGACCCTTATTTGTCGTTATACAAAAATCTACATTAGAAGAAAATACAAAAAAAAAAAAGAATCTAACATTTTATTTAAATATCTTCAGAGCGACTCTAGTGTTGAGCATCCACGGTCTCTGCCCTTGGTATTCCTCCTGTGTCAAACAGCTCCACCGTTGTACCCTGCACCCTCTGGCAAATTGATCGCCAAAGCAACCGATTAGGATACAAACGTATCCGTGAGTGATAATTCACCCAGTAGAATAATCCCAATCCTACCAACTCCTTACTCTACAATTAGCATTCAATAATAACAATAATATCACAATTGATAATCCACGAGAGAAAAATAATAGCACATCGTCTTTTTCTTTACTATCCATCGTCTTACATGAAATCTAAGGATCATCTCCCACGAGATCCTTTCCTCCCACGATCCACCTTTCTACAATCGTCTCGTGGGGTCACCGCTTCCTCTTGCTTATCTGCGCAGGGATCACCAGGTAGCGCATCCCAAGGTAATGCAGTATGTTCTCACTTAAGACCATAACAGGAGGATCGAGTCATCCATGGCGTGTATTACATTAAGGTCGGACATCCTTACCACGCTTCTCTGCTTAGTCTCATGGGACCCATTCTGCGTCCTCGGAGAAACTTCCCATGGCGTATCATACATTAACGTCTCCCTAACTATAACTGTCTCATGGAACCCATTCTCTTCCTCGGGAGAAACTTTTCATGGCGTATTCATGCGTTAAGCGTCACAGCAAATCTCGACCACCAGGGCCCATGGTCACCGCGCCATCACCATGACTCGAATCACAATCCACACCTCACTTCGCTTTCCAACACTTTACCATTTTCCATTTTCTTATCATCGTCTACATAGTTCTCTCATCGTAAACCACCCGGTGAACCTAAGTCCAAACTAACGCGTACAATATGATACAATCAATCAATAGTTCAAACATGATACATTTCAATGAGACAATAATATAACAATTGATATGTGCAAATAATAAACACACAAAGAATTTGGATTGAGCCGATGCCTTTTGAATTGTTCAAATTTTTTGTTATATCGAACAAATATGTTCTTTAGTAATTTTATTAACTTAGATTGTCCATTAGCAATTTCGTACACCTTAAGATAATTTGGTAACTTAGTAAACTATTATTTCTCATTAAGTATTTAGGTAGTTCTTAAGATGTTATCGGAAATGAAAATATTTTAGGACTTAGGTAGTATGCACAAATTTTCTCAGGGTCCAATTGTACTTTAATAATTTCTACGATGACCTTGTAGTTGGTGAAACCTACGGCTACTAATTCATTTGTCCATAGCGCGATTTTATCAGTTTGTAGGAATGCATGTTCTTTTACTAGTTAACACTATTTTTCTTTTGTTCTTTCATATCTACTGGCTTTCTTGTTGTGCATAAAAAAATATTATACTTAATGTTTAGGTTATAAAAATGCCTATCTTTTGTTTCATTCTTACTAGTCAAGTTTAATATTTATTATCTACTATAAAAATTTATCAAGTTTAATATTTATTATCTATTATAAAATTTTATCTATAACAATATATTACATTAAGTGCATTAATCTTGAGGACGAACATCATATTAGGGTTGTACCATAAACTTAATAAATCTAGATGTGCTAATTGTAATTTATTAATAACATGTTATTAACAAATTGGCAGAAATCATATATTTCAATAACTCAGGGGGCTGACTGTAATTACTTCATTATCTTTAAAACCCAGTCACGCATTTCTAATTTTCTATCGGCAAGGCTCGCCGGAAATCCGTTCCACCTCTATTATTACTTGTTTAAACTAATTAGGAATAGATAATTAAGAGTGTTTAAGTATTATTCTAGCAAAATAACTGTTCTTGCAGAGAAAACAAAAAGGAAAACTAGTTCCGGCCATGCAACACCGAAATCGATTTCTTTTCAATCTGGAACATAAAAATCAATACGTATTCACATAATATACTTAGGAGATGGTAGGATATAGATTAATCTACCTGAAATCTGGCCGAAAAAGTGAGTACTAGTTTGCATGAAAAAGACGGCAGCGGCAGTAGGGGACTCGGGCTGACTCGAAATGATTGGAAGGTGGTTTTTGAATGCTTGGTGATGTAGTGGTTGATTAAGAACCTGAATATGATGTACGGATGGGGTGTTATGTAGAAACCCATTTCCCTCCCTCTCTCTTTAGACTCAACAGTAGAATTGAGAGCGAAAATAAGGTATAATATACTGGTATTTAATTTTTAGATTTTATGTGGGTATGTATAATGAGAGAAAATAAGGTAGTGAGAAGGTGAGAGGATAAGTGTGGAAGTGGTGGAATGGGGATTGAGAGTGAAGGAGAGGGATACTGATAATAATAAGAGGGATAGGGGACAAGTGCCACATTTGGTGGGATTTTCTTTAATTCTAATGTACGTGGACAAGTGTATGTATAAGATGATAATGTATGTGCACACGTGTATATATAAGGTGAAAATGTATGTGGACACGTTTATGTATAAAGTAAGAACGTATGTGGACACGTTTATGTATAGAGAAGTGAGACAGAGAGAAAGTGCAAGTTTAGAGGTAGTGGGAGTGTAAGAGGATAAGTTTGGAGGTGGTAGAGTGTGGAAGGATAAGTGAAGAGTTAGTTCGAATAGAGTTCTAGTTAGAATTTAGATAGGAATGATAAGTGAGTATGGACGGATGTATATCTAAAGTGTACACCTCA
This sequence comes from Rhododendron molle, assembly GCA_025413875.1. Taxonomy (NCBI): domain Eukaryota; kingdom Viridiplantae; phylum Streptophyta; class Magnoliopsida; order Ericales; family Ericaceae; genus Rhododendron; species Rhododendron molle. The sequence continues at coordinate 46,625,059 of CM046393.1, forward strand.
TATACATTTAAATAGGTAATATCAATTATATACGTAATCATGCATTTTAATTATTCAATCTAATAAGTAATTGAATTAAGAATTTAATATTATAAATTTGTATAGAAAAAAAAAATATGGCAAAAATCCGGATCGTTACAATAGTTGTTTCGGGCTTTGCCCCTCAGGTACTTGAGCCTTGGCCTTTTAGGTGTTGTTCTCCTCTCCCCCTACTTAATGTATCCTTATCAAATTTCTTAGTAAAATTTGCCGTTTAACTAAGTGTATTTCTCTGAAGGTCACCCTATTAATTAGTTGATGAATTAAAATTAAAACATTTTAAATTTTTATATACTAAAAAATTAGGAATGTTTTTTTTTTTGCTCGGCAAAACGAAACTTTTTATAACATCTCGAAAGGTTACATCGAGGGGGCTTGGCCAAAGTAAGAAAAACTTACTCGATCAAGCAGAAGAAAATAAAGCGAAAAAACAAAAGCTCCATACAAAACCCACCAACAGGGTATTGGCGAGGGCCTCCTCAACCAGAAAAAGATTTACAATTTCAGCAATCTAATACCATCCATAAACACCTTAAATTCCTCCACCGTATACACCTTAATATTGAATCTTGCTTCATCCACATAGCAACTCTAGTTTTAATCTGCTCCCCAACATCACCTGCTCTCGTTGCTACATTGTTGAACACATAGTCGTTCCTCACTAGCCACAAGGACCATAGTGTAGCAAAAAAGGTAGCTTCCCACAGGTGTTTCTCCAAATTCTTGAATCGGTTGTCCTCCCACCAAATGAAGAGAGTTTCCAGAGAGGCAGGGCACACCCATCTCAAATGCCACCAGTTCAGAATTTGAGACCAAACCTCCCAGGAGAATTGGCAATGCAAGAACAAATGTTGGGGCTTTTCCAATTGAGAAGCACATAATGGGCATAGGATAGATTGTCCCTCTGGAATCAAATTCCTGTCCAATAAAACTGATCTTATAGCTATCTTAGATTGAACAGCCATCCATGCGAATATTTCCACCTTAGTGGGACTGAGATTTTTCCATAGAGCTTCCAAAATCGGGTTTCTAGAATTTTGAGAACTTTCCCATTGGATGTAGACTAACTTTACCGAAAAGTGGTTATCAGATGACCATGCCCAGTTCACTGTATCACGTCTAGAATAATCCAAATTTACTAATTGTAGCTTCTGTTTTAGTTCCTCCACTTGTACTGCCTCCCAGTCACGAAGATCTCTGCCAAATAACAGGTTCTATCTATCATCTCCAGAGCCACCCCACACCTCATTGACCACCTTCTCTGTAAGTTACATAAATAGTAACAGTTCTTTCAATGTTTCTTACCATTTCTGTAATCTTACCATTTTACTCCATCTAACTGCAAAAAAAATCGATTGATTTACAAAGTAGAAATACGAATATATATCCTTTTTTCTGAGAATACTATTCAATATTATAATCTAAACCGTAAGCCTTAATAAACCTTAATCAGAACACTAAAACCCTTAACCTAAACTTAAACCCGAGAATCCCAAACCTCCTAATTTGCAAGCCCACAGAAAGCGATAAAATACAAAACTATAGGAGAAACCCGTAAACACCGGATTTTTGCCCAAAATATTACTCCATTTCACAAATTCTTCAGTCGGGATCGTCATCCTCGATCTGACACGGTGACGTAACTCGTACCGAAAAGGAGTGCATAACTCCTGGTAAATAAAATGACGCCGAAAAGACCTTGTTGGTTTGGTAATTTTGGGTATTTTAATTTTGATAGCAGGTAGAAAGAGAAATATAATAATGATTGAAGAAAAGAGTAATAAGTGGAGAGAGATAGAGAGAGAAATAAAATTAATAATTTAAAAAATATAATAATGATTAGAGAAGAATACAAGATAATAATTGATAAATAAAATTAAAACAAAGTTAAGTTTGGAAACGAACATGGTCCTAAGTTTTCTCACGGTAAGCCGTGCGGTCATTCTATTTGGTAAGCCTCTTAAAACATCTCCATGTGCATAGGCTGGTGATAACTGATAAAGAGCAAGTACACCAGTAAAATGTAAAATGCTTATCAAAATGTTATCTTTTGTATTTTAGCCAACCACTTTTTTTCCTCATCTCCACAGCAAAGGTAGGTATTTTACTTCTTTTTGATAAAAATATTATTACTTCAAAAAGCTGCCACTTGTGTGGAGGAGAGAGAGAGAGAAGGGGTACATGTTTAGAGAGGGAATAAAGCACTGAAACAGGGCAAAGAAATAATTCTTTATTCTTTACCTTCGGAATAGTAGCTCACTGAAAGTAACGAGGTTTTTTGGCAAATGTATAATATCTAAGCTGATCCCTAGGCTGCTGTAGAGGTGTTTTCAACACTTGGTTCTCTGCTTTACCTAAAAAGTAAGATATACAGATTCTGGTGCTGTTGCCCTAAGGCATGCCATTCCTGGAAGGATGCAGTCCCCTTTTCATTTAACAGTCAGAAAACGGATCTCGGTAATCCTAATCTTTTTCTTGATGGGCAATATTTATTCGATCTTGTTATTGTCAGTTCATTGGGTTGACAATAACCATACTAGAAGATAAGGAAAACATATATTCTTGTGTACCTTTTACACCTTTTAATAGACATTTACACACTTAGTATTGTCAGCCTATTCGGCTGATTTTAGAATTTTCCAAATTCATTTCATTCAGCTCAAAAGATGCAAAATGAAATCAACATAATATAATAGGAAAAGAAATGCATTGAACAATTTCTTGTCGCGAGATCTCGACCTACTATTTCACCCGTCAATATTAACACTATTGGCAGGACGCCAACAAGACAACACCTAATGTTTGAACCAAGCAAAAAACTCCCCCAAAACAAAACAACTAACCCAAATGCAATCTAATTGGGCCAAACCCATTTGCATTGGGCCGGCCCATACCAGCCAAAATCCCTCAGCAACCCTAGCCCTATTAGCCCACTTTCGCTGCTATACTGCCGTTGCACCTCGCCGCCTCTATCGCTACACCACCTTTGCCGCCACTGCTCCACCGCTGCAAGCCACTGCCTCCGATCCTAATCTTAAACAACCGGCCAACATATCCTTCGAAACATCCAATCTAAAAATCGGCATTGTGAATGTACAACGATTTTGTCTATTTTGCTACAGAATCTTAATCTTGGAGCACCGTCAAGAAGTACCACGTAGCGATGCTTCAATTGCAAGTAATACTCTCTCCGTCCCTTTTTTAGAATCCAGTATTACATTTTGGATTGTTTCTCAATAAGTGTTCATTTTGTAATGTTAGTTTATAAAAATTGATACATTTTTCATTTGACCTCTCAAAGTAGATTCTATTTTAAAAAAGGAAAAATGATATTAGCATTCCAAAAATCATGCAGACACTCCAAAATCGTGTAATTCCAAAGCAACTTTTCTTTATTTTTTGGAGTGCCTTCATCAATTTTTGGAATGCGGATATCATTTTCTTTAAAAAGTTAAAAGTTAGTAAGTAAAAGTATAATTATGATATCTCCATAAATGGTAAGTAAGGAACGTAGAGGTAAAAATTAATGTGAAAGATGTAATGATGACATTTCATTAATAAGTTAGAGTTACGAAACTGGATACTTAAAGAGAGACGGAAAGAGTAATTTTTTGACTAAATGTTACTAGTGATATGATTTGAATGAGTGGGGTACAACCTAGCATGCCCCGTGATGCTCTGAGCAGTACACAATTTGCCAGCAAATGAAAAAGGAAAATGATTTTGTCATTCTCTTTTGTGTTAGTGTCATTCCCCTGTACACTTACAGAGAGTGACGTTAACCAAAAAAAGAGTGACAAAATTAGTAGGCATGAAAAAATAAGATGGCATCACTGGTTAACCACCAAGTGGTTTGTCAATAGACCAAATTTGATTTGAAAAATCCGATCCGAATCTGATAACGTCGATCCGATAATCCAAATCTGGTAATCCAAATACGGATCGGATTAAATCCGTTATCAATCTGATCCGAACTTTATTTCTTAAATTTTAAAAAATAACAGCAAATTGTTTATTTCAAAAAAATTGTTTAAGAAGTTGTATTTTTTTATTTTTTATTTGGAAAATAATTTATTTTGAAGAAAAAAAAAATTGGATCATATTTGGATTTTCGGATCGAATCTGAATTTTTCGTATTTGGATTACCGCTATCTGATTCGAGTTTTATCGAATTCGGATCGAATTCTAGTTTTATCGGATTCGAATTTGTCGGATCTGGCCTATTGAAAGAGCTACCACCAACCAATGCTAGGGATCTCGAATTATTTTTTTGTCAAAAATATCTTTAAAGAGAAAGTTGTGGTTTAGATTTGCTTGAATGTTTGAGTTACACTTACACACATTAAAATGCTTGGGGGGACATTTTCGAGATCCATAGAATTATTGTTCACCACCTCAACCTATGACTCATCAAAAACGAATGGAAAAAATAGCTTCCGTCAATGTTTTCCCTCTTAAAATTTTCCTTCATGTAGAGCAGTTGTTTTCCCTTACTCTTGCCTTTCTCCCGATTTACCATTATTGAGTTTCTAAATAAAAATTTGCATATTAAAGAAAATAAAGTTTTTCTGTTCAAAAAAAAAAAAAGAAAATAAAGTTTTTCTGTTCAAAAAAAAAAAAAGAAAATAAAGTTTTTCTGTTCAAAAAAAAAAAAGAAAAAGAAAATAAAGTTTTAGCTCTTAACACTATATCAAGATATCAACAAATATTTATTCTCTCTTGTACCTAATTTTTCATCTCTCTTTCCTCACAGAATCCCCCGTTTCCCTTATCTTTTTGTCTTTTTTGGATTTATCTTTCCCTTCTAAAATAGAGGTCCTTCACGGCTACGATCGAATGGCCCGTGAGAACTCCGTCCTACTCCGATCAAGATGGGTGTTGCCCTGATCTCTTCGTCTCTTCGAGAGGATCATATCGATTTTTTGGAACTAATTTGAGTTGCTGCAAATTTTGGTCAGAACCCCAAAAAACAGTGACAAAAAAGGTCGTCTTCCTCACTGGTCCGCGCGCGTGAGAATCACGAAGCAAGTGGATCTGACTCGCTATACACGCCCCTACTTTGGACGGCGCGTGATTGCTTATGGGACTTCCGTTCGTGATGTGTCAGGTGGCGTTGGAATCGTCTGGCTGAAAGGAAAAAGATTTATATTTACTGTATATCTCATGGAATTAGAGAAGGCAAATCGAGAGAGAAGAAGAAGAAACAGATGAGGAGGAGGATGGTAATTACTTCCTCCGTTCTATTTTCATTGTCCATTTTTATTTTTCATGTCATTCTTTTAACGCTTATATTTCTCAACCTACAATGTTTTTCATAATTTTGAAATTTTGGTATTATAGATCTATCGAAAATTATCAACAAGATCCATATTGCATATTTTTGGAGATTCATATTAGAAGATATAAATGTTGAAAGAACAGCACGAAAAATGAAAATGGACAATGAAAATGGGACAGAAGGAGTAATAATTATGAGGCGCATCGGGGGTCGAAGGGTATTTCAGGTGATATAATGTTTTGTTTCGATTGTTTTTGGAAAAAAATTCTCAACTCAAAAAACACTTTAATTTTTATTTTCAATCATTATTCACCCCTATTTTCAATTATTATTCTCATTTCTCTCTATTTCTCTTTAATTATTATCTCTATTTTCAGTCATTAGGAAAAATAACGGTCAATGACGTGTTTTGATAATTAATATCCGTCAAAAATATTTTCAGAATTAACAAATGTTCTCATTTGTCCTTGGTAAGTATTAATTATCAAAATACGTCCTAAGCCGTCATTTTCCTCGATCATTACTCTTATTTTCTCTTTACTCATAATCTTGTAAAATTTCTCAAAAGTTCATCCAAAAATGCTGACTTCACAGATTCAAGTTGACAGTCTAACGGCAGCTCAACGGAAGGGGCCGTCAGCTAAAGCAAGCGAGGCCAGTGTCATCAAAAACCTCAGGAGAGATTTCTATTTTTGTTAGAAAGCTCTAGGGAGGTCAGTGAAATTCACCCTTATTATTCGATATTGGCAATGGTTGGGGGATTTTTTTTTGTAACAATCATCTGCAACTACAAATAGTTACACAAATATTTATATAAGTTCATTCATATTTATATTGTGGTAGTGATAGTGTCAAAATTATTTTTGTTGGTGTTAAAACTCCAGTGCATAAAAGTCATGTACATTGCAAATAGTACAAACCTTTTTTGCACTAAAGTTTTGGCACCAATAAAAATGATTTTGAAACCAACAAAAACGGTTTTGGCATTATCATTTTCCTTATATCGGAGTGTGTGTAGGTCCTATCAAAATATGTTTGTAAGGAGAAATTATTCCTTGCCCCAAGGGCAGGGACACGTGGTGCCCCTTGGGCACATCCGAGCCGTCCGTTCGGATACCGAACGGTTCGGATCAAAACACCCTCTCTCCCCCTTTCTCTCTCTCCTTTCTCTCTGTATTTTCTCTCTCTAAATCCGAGCCGTTCGGTATCCGAACGGACGGCTCGGATGTGTTGGAGGCAGGGACACGTGTTGCCCCAGGGGCACCGAATAATTTCTCGTTTGTAAGTGTAAAATTGATTTTGAAAACTCAAAGGGAGCCAAAGCCACCGTGTTGTTTGAAATTCAAATTTCAGATCTCGAAAGTCACAAGTCAACTGAACCGAGAAAGCAGCGAGAGAAGGGAAACAATGGGGAATTTTCCGTTAGATAAATCTAATGGCGGATAGGGCAAGATGCCGGCACGTCCCTTAAACGAATAAGGAGGCGACAATTGGTACCAAAACCAATAAGGAGGCGACAACTGGTAGTGTAAGATGATTTGGGACGAAAAGGAAAGGAAACAGCTGTGCTACCCACCCAGCAATACCACACTGACAACGTGCACAGATTTGATGTGGGGTCTACTATATATCTCACACAAATGATTCAAAGCGTTCATTAAATATAAAATATTTTTTCAATGGTTATTGCAAAAAATCAACTCAATCTAGTAATACCTTTAGGCCCCGTTTGATAAAGGGATTGGAGGTTGGGATTGGATTGTGAAGGTGATGGTATTAGTAATACCTTGTTTGGTAACCAAAATTGGTTCGGACTAATAGTCCGATGGGATTAATAGAGGGGGTATTAGGGGGTATTGTTAATACCCCGTGGGACTTGGTATTACAGGGTATTAATAGTCCAATCCCAACTCCTTCACATTACCAATCCCTTTTCATTACCAATTTCTTCTAACAATCCAATCCCATCATCTAATCCCATCTCAAACAAACATGATATTAATAATCCCATCATCTAATTCCATCTCAAACAAACATACTCATTATCAATCCCTTCTCATTACCAATCCCATCTCCTTACGAATCCCAATCCTAATCCCATCTCCTTACGAATCACATCCATCTATCACTGTTATCAAACGAGGCCTAGATGCTCGATTCAATCATCTTACTTTTCACTCGGATGTCACGATAATGAAAAACTAAATGACTGAATTGAGTATCTAAAAGTATCGGATCGAACTGATTTTATAAAACTAAATGACTGAATTCTTACTTAAATGACTCAATCTAATACCTTTAGATACTCGATTCAATCATCTTACTTTTCACTCGGATGTCACGATAATGAAAAACTAAATGACTGAATTCTTGCAAAAAAATCAACTCAATCTAGCAATACCTTTAGATGCTCGATTCAATCATCTTACTTTTCACTCGGATGTCACGATAATGAAAAACTAAATGACTGAATTGAGTATCTAAAAGTATCGGATCGAACTGATTTTATAAAAAAAATCATTAAAAAAATATTTTACATTTAATGAACAATTTAAATTATTTTTGTAGAACCCGTATTAGACTTCACAATAAATCTGTGTCTACAAAGTCTGTGCCAACAGACTTTCCGAAAAGGTATTTGACATATACTCGGTTTTATCTTTGGAAAAGTTTATTCTATGCCTTGGGACCAAGAGAAAGTATATGGTGCTTTCTTTGGAGGAGTATTGTCAGATGTCCCAATCCACTTCAACACCATATATAGGATTCATATACTTAGGGTGCATTTCTGCTAAAATATTAGACTGCCGACTAATAATAATAGTCGCAGTCTATATATGCACACTATAGATGAAGATGAGGCTAGGCAAAACTTCCTCGAACTTGAATTTCACTACATAGCAAATAGAGATGATGATAGTATTTTTTGAATTAAAGTTGATATATTGTGAGAGAATGATAATGTCTCGTAAAAAATAAAATCAATATTTAAAAAATAAAAAATGTTAGCCAAACGGGGCCTTAATGGTTTTTTTGATTTTTGTGGGACCCATTATGGATCCACAAAGATAATTCAAATTATAAGTTATTCTTAAAAAATTTTTATGGTTCCTGAAAGAAACTAACTCAATCGATAAAGGGCTATATTAAAATTCGTAGGACGCTCTACGAATTTTGAAATAGCTTTTAGCAATATCGGATTGAGCTAATTATTTTCAGGAATTCAAAAGAAATATTTTAAAAATAACTTACGGTTTGAATTATCTTTGTAAGACCTGTAATGATCCCACAACCAAAACACCTGTTGTTTATTTTGATTTTTTGGGACCCATTACAAGACTTACAAAGATGATTCAATTTGTAAAATATTCTTAAAATATTTTTTATTAAAGGCTGTTTTAGAATTCATGCTACGAATTTTCTGGTTTTGAGCGCTGCTGCTTGGTGGCAGAACCCACAAAGTAAAAAATACAGTAAATAACAAGTATTCTGGTTTTGAGCGCTGATGCTTGCTGGTTTGGTAGATGTTTTGTTATTACCTTACAAAACTAAGGACAAACTTGTAAAAATACCCTAAAAGTGCATGCTGGGTCGCTGGTTGTGTTGTTATTCACCTGCAAAACTGAGGACAAACTCTTTTCTGAGGAACAAAACTAGGGACAAGATTGTAAAATACTCCAAGGTGGTTTTGAGTGGGGGTGATGATGTCTACTCTTGCCCAAAGGGGGGACCCACAAAAGAACCAACGCCATTTGAATATATCACCGTACCGGAGTGGCGGAGTATATATATGTATGTACAAAGAACCTCAAACTTGAATTTCACCGCAACGCAAAGCAAATAGAGATGTTGATGATGTCGGTGTTCTCGCGAAAGCGTCTGGAGTCCGTACTGGTGACTTCGTTCACAATAGCAACGATTCTGTTCGCGCTTCCCCGTGAGTACAAGGAAGACGAAGCAGGAGGAGGAGCAAAATCCCCCGTTCCGACAGTTATATTCAACACCCTCCCTCCTCCTACCTTCCACCTCTTCGTAATCTCTCTCATCTTTGCCTTCTCCTTTTCTCTCTCTGCCCTCTTGATCCATGACTCCTCCTCTTCTGATCATAACACTACCAGTACTAGTGCTGCAAATAATAAAAGCAGTGCTTATTCCCACCAGCATATTGTCGTGAATTTGTTTGGATGCTTGTCCTTGGCTTCCATCGCCTCTGCCCTTGCCATCTTGTTTCGAGCCTTGTTATTAACCGCCACCGAAGCTTCTTATTCTTCTTCTTCGTCGGCGCCGACCACCACCTCCTCGCTCCTGCTCTAACTCCGGGGGGGTCATGCCCAATGTTCCAGCAAGGAACCGGAAGTGTGTGATGACTTTATGTATTCTAGTATTTGTCGTAACTCATATTTTTGTAATATGAACGTTTACGTGCCATGCTTGTTTTGTAAAAATAAGTTAAGCTAAATCTATTGTATGTGTAATGAATTTATGTAATATGCATGTTTACGTACCAATGTTTGTTTTGCAAAACAAGTTAAACAAATATATAAATATAGCTCAGTGGTTGAGTTTGCTCTTCTTGAATCTCCTCCATTTATTCGGTGGCCACTTGACTCCCACCATTTCCAACCCATACCCGGAGGCAGAGTAGGGAGTGCAATTTTGTTCACCCTCCTTAAAAGAAGGTGAACATTACCTTATTCTTTCATATTGATTGAAATGGTGTGGATCTCACCACAAAGTGATGTCATGCTTACCATGCAATACACTTTTTGGAAAGTATGACATCATTTTGTGATGGAATTCACACCATTTCAACCAATAAAAAGAAGGGTAATATTTATCCTCTTAAGTGGAAGATGAATAAAACTCAACTCGACAGGGCAGTGTTGGATTTGCTGTGTACAGAAAAATGGTCCGATCCCCTCGTATTCAAGTACTTTCTTTCTTCTTTTTTGGTGTTACTTTGTGATGGGTTAATTTTGCCTTTTGAGTTTCCATGAGCTTAACTAATTAGGCACCGGGGGATCCAGAATTTGAATACGGGGCGGCAACAATTGAACTCAGAAAAATTACTACATCTCGCTTTTTCTTCGACAGGTACCATAAATTCAAATCTGTAGGAGGGGGAGCTGCTGCATCCCGCTTCTCCCATAATAGATAGCATAAATTCGAATTTCTAAGAGGAGGAGTGCCATCACATTTCGCTTTCCCCTTTGGCGAGCACGAAAAAGATTTCATAAATAAATTGACAATTCTCAAGGTACTGGAGCAACTCATGGTGGCTTGTTCGATCTGTAGTTTTGGAAGTTCAGTGGCACGTTTATATTTGGTTGAAGTTTGTCTGATCATCTGAGTATTTGTTGTATTTTTTCTTGGCTAGCACTTATCTCTTTTTAAGACTATTAGAAAATATGAAATTTCGGTAGAATGTGCATCAGGCGATGCCTAGGTTAGGGTAAAGAAATCAACTGGCTTGTACTTTTCTTGTTTTGTATTAGTTAGGTGATTAGTTTGGCTTTGTCCAAGATATTTGTAATGAATTTAGTATTGTAAGTGCCGTTAGGTTTACATCAATACAACTTCTCATTTTTGTGAGGAAAAAATTACTAAACTTGTGTAAAAAAATTAATGCTAAATGAATCATGTTTATTTTCAATTAGTGATAATTTATGGAGAGAGGGAGAGAGAGAGAAAGAGAGCTAGCTAAGAGGAAAAGAGTTTTTGATGCTTAGGGTTTTCCAAGGGGAGGGGAAGGGCGGCTCCTCCCCCAACGTCGACGGAGCCGATCGTTTTCCTTTCCTTTCCTTTCCTTTTCTTTCCTTTCCTTCTCTCTCTCTCTCTCTCTCTCTCTCTCCCATATTTATCCCTCCTGATTTCGGCGAGCCCTAACGTCGACGGAGTTGATTGTTGTCAAAGCAGTCCGCACATGTGCTCTTTTCTCCGATCTTCTTCACTGTGTGCTCTTCTTTCTGATCGTCCTGTAGTTACATCGACGTTATCAGGCTGGCCCCGTTCTTGTTGTCCTGGGGGTTGCATAAGTTCGCACCCTGACGAGAGCGTAGTCTCTTGGGACGGAGGTAGCAATTGGTGGTGCAGGGGTGTGGCTGCTGTGGTGATCAAGATTCTGTTCCGTGGTCTTTGTTGTGTCCGGCCGCCCTTGTGGCAGCGGTGGTGACGACCGTTTTTGGGCGGCTGGACTTAGGAGTGTAGATCTGTTGTTTGCTTACAGGTTTTGCTTTAGTTTTTGTTGGTTTTCTTCCCTGCGTGGGACTTTTTCTCATTCTTTGTGGGTGTTTTTGTGGGGGGTTTTATGTAACAACCCGTATTTTTTTATTAATAATACCATTTAAAATGTATTAATCGTAATAATAAATTTCTTCCCTTATTAAGATAATTACAAATACAATTATCTTATCCTAATTATATCTTTCTAATAAAAACATTTATTTTGCTAGATAAATACAATAATTATCTAATCCTATTTTTTTAAATTGCATGCATGAATACAATACTTCCATCTCTCCCTCTCTCATTCCTACTCAATCTGTACCTCTCTCCTGACTATAATTTGTCCTCAATACCGTCCATATCAAAGCCCTATAGGATACAACTTCGTTAATTCTATTTTTATCGAAACACTCCTCAATTCTCTATATATATTTCATTACGTCAACCCTAGGGCTTACCACGATAACCACCGCCCTCCACAGAGTCAGAAAAGAAAGAAAAATCAGAGAGAACCAAGCTCCAATCCATAGAATTTTAGAGAGAGAAAGAAAGAAAGAGAAAAGTGGGTTTCGTAGTTTCGTTCCTCCGAGACTCAAATTGATTGATCGAATTGCTTCCTACAACTCCTAGCATCGCCAAACATCAACCAATTCGGTCCCAAAGTCTCCCGATCAAAGAATCCGAAGCTTTCTTCCCAAACTTCCAAGTTTCGTTCGAAATCCAATTCAATCCGATTCAAGGTATTATAATTCGATCCGAAACCTCCTCTAAGTATATTAAGTGTTTTTAAGCATAACCCAATAGCCCCCGAGGTCCCATGCATTGAAAAACATCACGAAAACGAAAAAAAAACAAGGCTGCGTCCAACCTTGCGGCCGCAAGCACTAGGCCGCAAGTTTGCGGCAGTGGCTCTAGCCGCATGGTCAACAAGTCAAACCTTGCGGTTTGACTTGTTTTGGTCCGAAACACCTTTTTGACATCCCGGGCCTCGTTTTCGACCCCCGATTTATTTTTTCTAGACTTTTAACACTTCAAAGAACATACCTTGTTAATGTCATATTTTTTTTATTCATTTATTATCTATTTATTAAATTTTTATTCGTTATTCATATAAAAGTTTACAAACTCAAAATCCTCATGACCTCATAAACTATTTTATAAATCCCCAAACTATTTTTCCTAGATTCCTAACATATCAAAGATCCTAACTTGTTGATTTCATATTTTTTTATTTATTAGCTATTTATTTTATTTTTTATTTGTTTTTAATTAAAGTTACAACCGAAAAATAATTACGACCTTCCAAACAATGTTTTTAACATCTAAACTATTTTTCCTAGACTTCTTACATCTCAAAGATGATATGATATTAAAATAATATTTTAATTATTTAAATAACTATTTATTATTATTTACGAATTTTTTCCAAATAAAAATACTTTAAGATATTATAAAAGATGTTAATAATGCCCGAATAATTTTATTTAGACTTCTTACAGTCCTAAGATGAAAGTTTGTTAATATCAACATATTTTTAATTATTTAATTATTTATTATCTAATTATCATTCTTTTGTCGATTATCGTAATCTTGTTATTTAAAATAATCCCACGAACCTCCAATCCCAACTTTTGACTCCCGAACATGTTGTATAGGACCTTTATGACTCTTATTAAGGTCATGATAATTATTCTAATAGTTTTACCTAATTATTGTATTTAATTAGTGTTTTAATCAATCTATTTACTTATTTATAATTAATAAAAGCCTAGAAAATTATTTTTAAAGTCTTATATAAAATTTCCTACCTTATTATTGATATTGTGGCCATACGAGGTTAAGGGCAACGGCTCAGTCATAAAAAGTTATGTGATTGCATTGTCTAATATTCGTTTTGATCCGTCTGTTATTCATTTTTAATTATTATTGTGAATGATATTGTAACGCCCCGATTTTCGGAAATAAAATCGAAGGCATTTAAGTGTTTATTTCTGAAAAAAAAAATTCACTAAATTAAAGTTTAAAATTCAAAACAGAATTCTCAACATAGAGATCTATTTATTACAAACCACTAGGGAGATACTAAAGAAATAGTTTTCGGGATAATAAGATAACAGAGCCAACTTCTAAGTTTGATACGGATCCCACGCGTGCATTTCGGTTGGCTCACATCCGATTCTCCCTCGATAGAACTCAGTGCCTTCGGATTTTGTGTCTCTTCCGCCTTTTGTGCCATCGAGGATCCTCTCCATTGTATCTCGCATTACTCACAGCAAATTGATCGCCGAAGCAATCGATTTGCCAGGATACTGACGTATCCGTGAGTGATAAATCACTCAATAGAATAATCCAACCTAACCACCCCTCTTACTTTACAGTGCAAGTAAAACAGGATAATCATGATGTGAATAAGTAAAACAGAGATTTTTCACGTCAACCAGTTCATTACTATCCATTTAGCCTAACGTGTGATCCAACATCTCCCTACGAGATCTTTCCTCCCCCAACCGCTAGCCATGCTCGGTCCCATGAAATCACTTCCCTTTGCTGTCGTGGATAACCTAAGTTACAATACTACAACAAGTGGCTTATCATGCCGAATCACAACTAGGGTTCGCTATCTTATATACCACATCACAATCATCACCGACACACGCCAGACATCAATTTGTTCCGCGACACACGCCAGACATCAATTTGTTCCATCGACCCACGCCAGACATCAATTTGTTCCATGGACTCTCGCCAGACATCAATTTGTTCCATCGACTCGCCAGCGGACATCAATTTGTTCCACCGGACTCTCGCCAGGACATCAATTTGTTCCTCTCTGGACTCACGCCAGGACATCAATTTATTCCACCGGACTCTCGCCATGACATCAATTTATTCCACTGTACCCACGCCAGGACATCAATTTGTTCCATTGGACTCTCGCCAGAAATCAATTTGTTCCACTCGACCCACGCCAGGACATCAATTTGTTCCACCGACCCACGCCAGGACATCAATTTGTTCAACGGACTCTCGCCAGACATCAATTTGTTCCATCGACTTCGCCAGACATCATCCGCAAAACATCACCGCCATCCGCCGCGTTTTATAAATCGCCAACAAAACATCGCTGGGCCACGCCAGGTTTAACATCACAAAATATCGATAGACACGCGCCAGGTTTTATCAACATAAAACCTCTGGACTATCGCCGGGTTTTATCAACATAAAACGCCATGGACCACCGCCAGGTTTTATCAATAAACATCTCTGGACTATCGCCAGGTTTTATCAACATAAAACGTCACTGGACCACTGCCAGGTTTTATCAAAACATCACTGGGCTTACTCTGCCAGTCTTAAATCACATCACAAATCTCATCAGATCTCAAATCACGCCTGCAGACAACCTCTAAACAGAAAGAAACTTCACAATTTATCCATTACTTACCATCGTCTATGTGATTTCTATTTCGCATACCACCCCATGTCCCTAGGGTCCAATCTAACATTCAAATGAAGTATCGATACAATATCAATCACAATAATACTTGAAAACGAATAACAGACGGATCGAAACAGTTAATAAGCAATGCGATCACCTAACTTTTTATGGTTGGGCCGTTGCCCTTAATCTCGTATGGTCACAAAGTCATTAAGAATGTAAGAATTATTTAATTAAAATTTAATAATAATTTTCTAAACTTCTATTAATTAATATAAGTAATTAAGTTAATTAAACACTAATTAAATACATTAATTAGGTAAAAATATTAAAATAATTATCGTAACTTTAATGAAGGTCCTAACAGTACCCTATAATAGACTTGAGTGCTAAAAATTGGGTTTGGATGCTCACGGAATTATTTTAAATAAAAAGATTAAATTAATAGACAAAACAAGGGTAAATAGACAATAAATAATTAAATAGTTGGAAATATTTTTATATTTACAGAATAACATTCTAGGGCTGTAAATAGTCTAAATAAAATTATTCGGAATTTTAAACCTTCTTTATAATATTTTACGATGTTATTATTAAGAACCAACGCTCAAATAATAATAATTAGTAAATAAAATAAATAAAATTTTATTTTAATAATATATCACCTTTGAACTGTCAGGAGTCTAAGAAAAATATTTTCGATGTTAAAAGTATTTTTTATAAGGTCGTTATTAATTTTCGTTTATATCTTTAATTAAAAATAAAATAAATAGCAAATAACATTCAAAAGTTATGAAATCAACAACTTATGATCTTTAATAAGTTAGGAATCTAAGAAAAATAGTTTGGGGATTTATAGAGTAATTTAAAAGGTCGTAATGAATTTTAGTTTACAAACGATCTCACGATTACGAATAAAAATTAAATAAATAGTAGATTAAAAAAAAAATATGAAACTAACAAGTTATGAACTTTAGAATGTTAGGAACATAGGATAAAAATTTCGGAGTCAAAATATATTTTTAAAGGGTCGCAAAGTCAATTCGAAACAAGAACGAATTCATCGCGCGGCTGGGACAAGAGGAGTTCGCGGCCGCAAGGTCGCGTTCTCTGGTTCTTGCGGCTGGGCCGCCCGAAGGTCGCGGCTGGTCCGTGATTTTTTTTTTGTTTTGGCTCGGTTTTCGTGCATGGGACTACGGGGCCTATTGGGTTATGTCTAAAAACATTAAATATACTTAGAAGAGTTTGGATCGAATTATAATACCTCGAATTTGTTCGGAATTGATTCTCGATCGAAAACTTGAATTTTGGAGAAGATAACTTTTCGTCGATCGGAAGACCTTGGGGCCGAATTGGTTGATGTTCGTGGATGCTTGGGATTGTAGAATGAGATTGGAATGATCAATTTGGGTTCCGGGTTGGTCTAGGTGCGAAACCCACTTTTCTCTCTCTCTTTTCTCTCTCTAGAACTCCATGGATTTGAAGCTTCGATTTCCTTTGATTTTATCTCTTTTCTGGACGATTTGGGGTGTGAGAATTTTCGTGCGTGCCCTAGGGTCGGAGTAGTAATGTATTTATAAGAGAATTGGATGAGTTTTGAATAAAATCGAGTCCTAATGGAATTGGGTTTTGAAACGGACGAATCGTGCTCGGTTTAAGGGTTACGGAGGAGGTAGAGATCGAGTAGGAGAGTGAGGGACGGGAGAGACGTACATGCATGTAGTTATATGCATGCATACAACTAAAAAAAAATAGGATTAGATAATTATTTGTAATTGTCTAGCAACTAAATGTTTTTATTAAACAAAATATAATTAAGAAAATAATGCTATTATTATATATTAAAGCTATTAATAATATTATTTTAAAAAAAAATTTGGTCGAAAATCCGGGTTGTTACAGATATTGTGTTGATACTTAATTTGAATGTTAGATTGGACCCTAGAGACATGGGGTGGTATACGAAATAGAAATCACTTAGACGATGCTAAGTAATGGATAAATTGTGAAATTTCTTTCTTTTTAGAGGATTGTTTACAGGCGTGATTCTGAGATATGATGAGATTTGTGGTGAGAAAGTATACAGACGTTGTTATTGATGAATTGATAGACTGGCGAGAGTCCAGTAATGATTCTGATAATTGTGAAGTGGTTTATAAGATAGGCGAACCCTAGCGATATAACGGCATGATAAACTTACCCTTTGTTGTAGTTATTGGGATGCATACTCGGTACATAACTTAGGTGTATCTGCGACAGCAAAAGAAAGTGATCTCATGGGACGGGATATGGTTAATTAGTGGTTGGGGAGGAAAGATCTCGCGGAGAGATCTTAGATTTCATATTAAGTTAATGGATAGCAATGAATCAAGTTATGTGAATTATCTCTGTTTTACTTTTTCGCACCATATATATTCTGTTTGCCTGCTAGCTGTAATGTAAGAGGGGTATTTAGATTGGATTATACTACGGGGTGAACTATTTCACTCAGGCACGGATTTTCTAGCATCCGTGTCAGATTTTGCAGAAAATCAGGAAGAACCACAGAATCCCAAAGGTGAACAATTCTATACCGAAGAGAATCTGGAAGTGGGAGTTGAGCCAGAATACGCTTGGGACCCATATCAATCTTAGAAGGCGGCTCTATTATCTGTTTAGCTTATTCCTTCAAAGACTATTTTAGTATTTTCGCAATGGTTTGTAATAGATGAATATTTAGGACGAATTATCTGTTTGGGATTTCAAATTGGTTTTAATAAGTTTTTCAAAAAATTAGTGTTTAATACCTCCGATTTTACTTCTGAAAATCGGGGTGTTACATTTTCTATGTCGTCCAGATGGCTTTTCCTGGTCAGAGACAAATCTTATCTGTGTGAGGTCCTGAATGATCGTTTGTGGGGACAGTTTGCTGGTACATCAATGCTTATACCACAACCTCACCTTTAAATATAAGGTTGGAAAAACCTTAAGCGTAGGGCTAGATCGTCGGTAGCATAATAAACTGGCAAGACCAGGATCATTCCCACAGAGAATCAAAAAATAGCTTAATCGGATTGTAGGTTTTATATGGTGGGATTCGGCGTTTAAGACGGTCAACTTGGTTTTGCTTTTAAAGTGGAAGAACTTAAGTAAAAGACTAGAAATGAGCTTTAAGACAAAAAAAGGCAAGTCTAGGGATCGTCTTTCCCTTGACAAAGGCCGTTACGGGTTCTCAATATAACTCAAACGAGAGTCACGACCGCGTGCTCACGCTCTGAAGATTTATCTTTCATGACTATGTTTATCAAAAGATGTGATTAACCGGAACTAAACTAGCTTATTTTAGCTAATATATCTAACACGTAGGAGGCCACGAGCCTTCGGTATGCCGCTTGCTAAGACCACTTGACTAACCGACATTTCAAGGAGTTAACACCCCTTGTTTAAACCAAAATGGCTAAGTTAATTCAATTCCGAAAATCATAATTTTAAGCCTGAATGTTTGAGAACTAAATAACCACCTAAATCATTGGGAAAGATTACCCCGAGACTTAACCAAAAGACTACTCACTTATAGTTAAAGCACAAAAGAAAACATAAAAATAAGACATTACCTTTAACCAATGAAATTGGAAATAAACTTAAGATTAATAAGGATCCGAACCGTGGCTACAATATTAATAAACGAGAATTGAACAAACGAGAAATACTTAGTTGAGTTCTAAAGAATTTACACTTGAAAAGCTTAAAGAGAACATTAATGGAGAAAAACCTAATGTAAGTAATGACCTAGATACAGCAATGGCAAAGTGAACCGAACCGATGGGTACCCGAACCGTAACCGAAAATCTTTCCCGAACCATAACCGAAAAATTCCCTGTGGGCATGGGTATGGTTAAGGCCTTGGATAATCGAACGGGTATCGGTGCGGGTATGGTTTAGCAGATCCCTGAACCGAACCGACACCTATATATATATATATATATATATATGTATATATACAGTCCTTTTCATATTCGGATGCCCGAATTTTCTTATGGTCCGGATTTGTGCCTTAGCTCCCATTTCCCGATCAATTTACGATGATCCGAGCCGCTCAATGTGTTCAGAATGTTATTTTAAGGGTACTCGCGAGAAATCAGCAAAAAAAAAAGACTGGGAAGGGCTTGATCCGAGCAATTTTTTTCTGAACCGTTCAATAAAAAACTGCTCAGATCAAGCCCTTCCCGGTCTTTTTTTTTGGTGATTTCTCGCGGGTACCCTTAAAATCACGTTATGATCATATTGAGCGGCTCGGATCATCGCAAATCGATCGGGAATGAAAAATCCGGACCATAAAAAAATCCGGGCGAGTGGATATGAAAATTACTCTCTCTCTCTCTCTCTCTCTCTCTCTCTCTCTCTCTCTCTCTCTCTTTATATATATATATATAATAAAAGAGATTTGGGGTCGAAGTGCAAAGTTCCAAATATTTTAGGGACCAGCTTTTTACATGTGTTAAGGTCTAAGGACCTATAGTATAATAACCCTTTATATATTTAACGGTAGGTGATTACTGATTAGGGTTCAGAAAAGCCACGTCCAAACACTCTCGATCTCTCACCTCTCTGAGAATCACGCCGATCCTAACCCCTCCCGCTTCTCGCCTACCGATCATCCTCACCCCTCTCGCTTCTCGCCGTCGATCATCCACACCCCTCTCACCGGCGATCATCCACACCCCTCTCGCTGAGTCGTCGTCGATCAGCCTCACTCCAGGCACTCCTCTCGCCGTCCATAGTCATCACTTTGAAGAGGTGAAGAAATAGCTGATATACGTTCATTAATCGAAGTTGTTGGTGTTTGTGTTGCTCAATCAGTTGTGTTTGTTGATTAGTTTACAGAAATCAGTTTCTAGATCTGCTCCCTCTCTCTCCCTCTTTCTCTTGTGTAATTCGGTTACCCGTTCGGTTCGGGGATTACCCGAACCCCGTTTGGTTTGGTTACGGTTCATTCATCCCTTCCCCGTTCGGGTATCGGGGCGAATTTGGTAAAGCTTTCGATTTCGGGGATCGGGTACATATATGCCAATATCCGCCCTGAATATCATCCCTACCTAGATACAAAAAGAGAGAGATGGAATCCCTATTTATACAAAGTGGGCTTTTCTCTCTACAAATATCTCAAAAGCATGCCAATAAAGGCAACTATTCCATAAGTAGAAAGTCCAAAAAGTAACAAATATCTGGCCAAAGGCTCGTGGTATCGATACTTATTATGGAAAGTATCGATACCGTGTTGCTAAACTGAGAATGCCATTTTCCCCGTAATGCTCTCGTATCGATACGGGTTAAGGCCGTATCAATACAGTAGAACCTGATGCCCATGGAAACCTACGCGTATCGATACTGCCAAAAGGCGTATCGATACCAGGAGCTTATCTCCAGGTTCCCGAGCCAGCCTTCAAGACATGGCCTCCAATGGCCCTGACGCTCACTCGACGCCTCACCCCTTCGCTCTTAGGCCATCCTGGCTGAGGTTCCACCAGGCATGGACACTTAGGCTTTCTCGGCGGTTAACCTTGTGAACAAAACACGCCTTTTCGAGACGTTTTACCTGAAACACTAAACAAACTACTTTACGTGCAGTATCGAATAAAATACGATGAATTATAATTAAAGACGGTACAAACTAGAGGACTTAAGCACCACAATCATTCAAACTTAGGTGCTTATCAATCAACCACTTGGCCAAAGTTCAACTTGTAAAATCATATACTCCCTCTGTTCCAAATTGAGAATCCATTATTCCATTTTGAGTTGTTCCAAAAATGATGGCCCTTTTCCAAAAATGGAAGGAAAAATTTGGTGATTTTCCCTCACAAGTGAATATAAGTGTTATAAAGTAGGTAAAATATAGAGGTAATGGTGGAAATGATAAGCAATATAGGTGTAATCATTGCATGTCCTCTAAAATAGTTAGAATCTCCAAAATGGACTCTCAATATGGAACGGAAGGAGTATTGTTTATTTAAGCTTTTTTTTAGGATATTTCGGAATCGGGAGTGGCACGCGCCACACCCCCCTACATAGCTCCGTCCTTGTATCAGGTGTTTCATACATAGATCAAGCGCCAACGGTTTTATCGTAGGCATAATGACTCATGGTATTGAGTGGTAATATTTTACTTCCTCTTCAATTCCTGCTCCGAAACTCAAGTTTATGATTGGTGCGAAACCCGGCCCTGCTTTTTGGGGCCTAAAGCGAAGATTAAACATCAAGTTTTTTGTTGTTGGACTATTCCAAAGGATTACTAAAGTAGGAGGGTCCCTTACACCTGTAAATTTTTTGAGGCCTAAAACGGTTGCATCTCGAGCTATAACTCAGAGCTGGCTCAGGTCCTTGGGCTGGTGGAAATGAATGGTAACGTTGGATGCCAAGGGATCGAGCTCAAGCTCAAAAAAGGGAGCTCAAGCACAGCAACAGCAGGGGACCTAATCCGTGATGACCATGGTTATTGGGTTATAGGTTCCAGCAGGTTTATCGGCATTAAAGCTCCTCTTGCAGCTAAACTAAGGACATTGAGGGATGGTTTACAATTGGCAGTGGACCCATAACATTAGGTCCTTTGAAGTGGAAAACTGAATCTAACCTTGCAATCCAACTTCTAACAGGATTGTCAGGACCATCTTTATATTTTGAACTGTGATTGTAGGTTCCTCCAGAGCTTTTGGCTAGCTACATCGGCAAGTGCATGATTGATGTTTTGGGAACTAACCTCTTTCATAGTTCACCTTCTTTTCATCTTCTTTTTTCTTTGGCTTGAATGCAAAAAAAGATTTATTAATCTTTAAAGATGACTACAAAGATTTAAAGTACCAGGCACAATGACATCGCAACAAGAAGCATATGACCCAATAAAACACCCTGACGATCAAATTGCCACCCAGGGCCCAAAAAAAGAAAGAGAGCTTGCAGGGGGCCAACCAAGAGAAGACTTCACAAAAACCTGTGACGAAAAACAACCCCAGAACTACCTCACACCAACCTCAACTACACCAAAGAAACCCAAAAGATCCCTCACCCTAATGATCCAACCTCTTCAATTCGGCCGCCTTCTGAAAGATTTCATCATCCAGTTCTTCAAGACAGGCAATTCTACTCACCACTGCTTCATCACCATCATAACCAATTCCTAGGGTAGTTAGCCTCCCACACCGCCTGAGCATTATCGAGTAAGATACGATTCCTATTATTAATTCCATCGGAAGAAATAGAAAGAGAAATCGCAGCTGCGGCAGATCTTAAAATTGCTCCGTTTTGCCTTTGTTTCTTGGAACCTTTCCTTCTATCGATTAAATTGGAGGGTCACATATTGGAATAAATCATTGTTCAGTGACTCTAAGAACGACAATTTGACAGAGATCGATATTCATTGGAGATGCTCAACATTGGTTCTATTGTTATGTCATGAAGATTGTACAATTTAAGCAATCATTTATGATGATCGTAAGACAAGCAATAGAAATAAATACAAGAGCATTTCGTACTTCGATACCCAAACATATTGTGTACCCAACCCGCAGAGGATGAGGAACGAAGGAAGGAAGGAACGATTAATCCATTTTATTGAATAAACATTGAACAATCTCCGATCACCCTCTCAGTTGTGTCTCTTGTTTTACAAGTTTTCCTCTCCAAAATAAGCATCAAACTCTAAATGGAGCGCGTAGGTGCATTTATCTCTCTTTCAAGTGATTCGGATGGACTTGACTCTCGTCCGGACCAAAAAAAAAAAACGTTAAGTTCCAATATCTGCCTACTATGATCTTTCAGACAGCTATCAATCCCGCCCGGATGACATTCCTCTTCTGCCTTGAAGCTCGTGAAAACAATAACTAAAAGAAAAAGAGTTTTTTTTTTCTTTTTATCCCATAAACTATGCACTTTTTCTCTACTTAATCCATAAATTATCAAGTTGATGATTTCATCCCCTCAACTATCATACCGTTACTTATATACTTAGTCCAATAGATAACGGAAATTAGAAATTTGGACGGAAACTATCACGTAATACCCTATTTGGGACCCTGTAAAGCAGATACTTGATTATGAGAGCCTTAGAAATGAAAATTAATTATGACCCTTTACGATAAAATGATCAGAAAAATAAGACTTTCGCATCGGTTCAAACAGATTGAAAATTGGAGCAATTAATTTTTTTTCAAGATTCATATATTAGAATCCTACAAGGCATTTTATATAGACAAACACATACATATTTTTTTTTTAAAACTGAGTTCTTTATATGGAATTTAGATTGTTTATATATATTAAAAATATGATTAAAATTAAGCGCTCTAATTTTCAATCCGTGTGAACCGGTGTGAAAATCTTATTCTTCTGATCATTTTATGCTAAAATGTTAGAATTAATTTTTCTTTTTATACCTCTCATAATTAAGTATCTGCTCTAAAGAGCCCCAAATAAAAAACAAATATTTAATTATGATATCCCCAGAGATAAAAATTAATCATGACTCTTTAAAATAATATGATCAAAAAAATAAGATCTTTGCACCGTTCCAAACGGATAGAAAATTCAAGCACTTAATTTTTTAAAAAGGTTTATATACTAAAAAATATGGTTACAAAATTAAGTGTTCCAATTTTCAATCTGTTGAAACCGGTGCGAATGGCTTATTTTTCTGATCATTTTATCTTAAAGGGTCATAATTAATTTTTATCTCTAAGTCTCTCATAATCAAGTATCTGCTCTACAGGGTCCCAAACATGCCTTACATGACCATTTCCTTTCAAATTCCTAATTAACTTCTGTTATCTATTGGACTAAGTACGTAACGGTATGATAGTTGAGGGGATGAAATCGTCAAATTGATAATTTAGAGACTAAGTAAAAAAAAAAGTATAATTTGGGAGATAAAAAGAAAAAAAACTCAAAGAAAAAAGTGTGAAACGAAAATTCAAAGCGAAAGAGTCAGAAAGACATGTCGTGAAATTTCTTCGAAATTAAGCAAACCATTCAATGTTCTAGATGGACCCCGTGACTTGGGCCATAAATGCTTTGCGCAATAGCGGGGAATCACCACTAAAGTCTATCTTTCGACTTTGGACCCAAGAAAAAAAGTGAAAAGAATAAAGGAAGAGAATTGATTTTCAAACCCCTTTTTTATATTCACATTTTCTTTTTTTATCTTTTAACAAAAAGAATACATACACTTTCAATATTAAAAAAGAAAAAGAAAAAAAGGAATATGGATATTAGTATAAAAAAAGAGAGTATGAAAATCAATTTCCTACAGAAAAAACAGTACGTAGTAAATATTACTCTCTTACATGCCCTTTGGACGGTGCAAAAGGGAAAGATAAGATTCGATAGTCTTTTCTTACTTGGTGAGACTCTGGGATCAAGGGGAAGGATCAATCAAAAAAAATTATTTATTTTTACTTTTCTCTCCATTTCTTACCAAAATGCTCAATCAAAATGAGAAATTTCACAAGACTGCCTTGTTCGTTTTGATTATTTAGTTTGTTTTAATTTTGTTTTCCAATTATTATCCTATATCTTTTTCCAATCATTATCCTATTTCTTCAATTATTAATTTTATTTCTCTCTCTATCTCTCTCCACTCATTACCCCTCCCTCCAATCATTACCCTATTTCTCACTCTACCCACTACCAAAACTAAAATATCCAAAGTTACCAAACGAACAAGGTTTAATTCTTTCCTTTCTTTTCGCATGAAACCCTTCCATCCAAAAAAGCATTTAATGCGTGGTTGTCACTTAGCGCAGGGAAAAAAAAAAAAATGGTACTAGATGTTTTCTTTTAGACAGTACTTGTCTTATTCTCTTTAGTTTTCAAAAAGAATTTTTCAAAAAATTCTCCCAAGATTCTCTTTATTTCTAATATTTCTCTCTATCTCTCTCCACTTATTACCCCTACAATTTTTCAAAAAAAATTTCAAAAACTAAACCAAACACAACATAATTACCAAAATTTTATCTACCCATTTTCTCTTTCTTTGTTTTTTTGCTAGGCGATCTACTTCTACTCATTTTCTTTCTCACTCTGGGTCGATTAGTTGGCATTTCTACTTTCGTTCATCTATTTTTCCAATCAATTACACAAGAGAAATTTTTAGACGCGAGAGAAAATTAATGTTATTTTCTTTTTTGCACTTTTTTTCCAATTATTTTCCCTCCTTAATGTGAACTTCACTTCTACTAAAAAGTGTGAACTTCACTTACCTTCCACTGTGATGCTCCCAAGCGGTATGGGAGCATGCTCACTACTGTTCCCAATCGTTGGATTGTATGAGTAGATCTCAAACGTTGATTGTCAAAATATCTCAGTTGTAAGTGAAGCCATATAATGTAGTAATAAGTGTAGTCATATAACATAGTAAGCGTTGCCTTAGTAAATGGTACTAAATGGTATATAAACCCTATTTTTATGGTAAGTAATATTGCGATTTTTCGGCAAAAAAATAGTAAAACCATCTCGTTTTTAGTGAACTCACCTTACTTTTTGAGGGTGATTTTGATCTAACGGTCATAATTTACATATTTTCCAGTCTAAGGGTCCATATGTAATGGGAGTATCATGCTCTCATACCACTTGGGAGTATGGCAAAAAATTTCGTGAATTCATGGTGAGAAGTCGATCTGGGGATCACCAGCCACTGGATAATTTCTCCTGAAGGTATTTGTTTGTGAATGGTCCGGATTCATATCGCTGTGAACAGGGCCGGCCCTGAGAATTTATAGGCCTAAAGCGAATTGTAAAAATGAGGCCCTACATTTTTAACGGAAAAAATCAATGTAGGTGTCTAATATAAGGTTAAAAGATTAAACTGTTAGCTTCGTAATTTAACTAAAATAAAATTTTAAAACAATTTATACTTAGAAAAAAAATGAATCAAACGTATCGCTCATACATTGTGTTTTCTCTGACTATTAATGTCATTAACTTTAATTATAAGAATACTATCTTGAACAATAATAGAATTATCTATTTTAAACTTTTTTTTATCAAAGTTTGATGAATGAGAATAAATTATTTGATTTATTTATAAACAAAAGTGACTTATTTTGTGAATTTGATATTAAAAGTTAAAAGTTAAAAATAAAATTAAACAAACAAAAGAAAAAAAATTTATCAAAACATTGATGGTGTGTAAAAGATTTGAACCTCTTGGTCTTGAGCAATACCTACAACTACTAAAACATAACTAATTTATAATGCGAAAGGTGGTAAGAGCTGTATATTATTTATTCCTAGATCCAAATAAAAAATAAGAAAGAAAGAAAGAAAAAACTTTGTCAAAAAAGAACGTCCGTAAGAGTTGAACCAGAGATCTCCTATCCCAAATTCAAATACCTCAATTGGACCACTTGCACTAGAATTGGCATTGTGTTAAATAAAGGAACAATAACATATATATAATATGTCTGATTTTTTTTTTTTGGAAAATGTGGCCCTCATTTTTCTGAAATTTCGGAGGCCTAAAGCGCCGACACCTCGGGCTTTAACCCAGAGCCGATCCTGGCTGTGAATGTGACCATTTATTTTCTTTCATAGACAGAGTCATGTATCCAGTAATATTTTTGATTTGCTTGTGAACATACTAATATATGCCTTTTTGTAAATTTCGTGGAAGTTTCCTATGTAATAATCATCAGTAGACCTTCACCCACCATGCAGTTGTCTACACCTACCGTCCTTCAATGTGGATCTGGGAGTGCTGTAGTGAACCTTCTTGTAGTACATGTATAGGGCAGCACACAGTTGTCGATTTTATTAATCAACAGTTTATATTAAAAATTAATTATAACCGATAATAAATGATTCTTATCGATCTTAATAAAAAAATTATATTTCAACCATTCATTATCAAGATCGATAACTCGTGTGCTCCCTATAGGATGCCTCGTAAGGCCTTACCCTACAAGATTTTCCAATTCCTACAAATAGAAATTGGGACCCAGACCGACAAATAATTCAACAAATTGCGGGTCATACAAATAATTGAATGTTAACTTTCAATGTCGACTTTACGAATGGAAATTGGGACCCAGACCGACAAATAATTCAACAAATTGCGGGTCATACAAATAATTGAGTGTTAACTTTCAACTTTTCAATCAACTTATGAGTGGAGCGAAGCCATAAATTTAGGTTGATAGAGATACCATTAAACATTATCTTAGAATTTTCTATATTTTACTTGAAACATAAAATTCGCTTCAATATACGTATAGATAACGAGTTTTTATGGCGGAAAAAATACGTAAAAGAGAACTTTTTTTGAATTTTTTTTATAATAACTTTTCTTGAAATTTGACAAAGATACTAATAATGTGTATAATCTTTTTATACAAATTGCCTTGCCTTTTATAATTTGAGATAAAATTGTAATTTTTTAAGTAGGATTGTTGAAAGCGTACACCGTTTGTTTATTACTTTTGGGGCACGTTTGTTTGACTAGGGATGTAAGTGTTTTAATTAAAATGTGTAATTTTTTAATATAAATTGTCACGGCCTTAATAATTTCAGGTAAAATTACAATTATTAAAAGTTGCAGTGGAGGCCCATGCCCCCATTGAGCCACTGCTTATGGGTATTGATTCCACTTGCATAGACTGCACAGATAGGGGTGTGAGGTTCACCCCAGAGCTCAGCTAAAATGATTTGAGTTATCTATCTAATAAAACAGAAGGGTTGTCATGTGTGGCATTCATCATGCATATGCACACAAATTCACTGTTCACACATCAAAAATGTGATTAAAAAATTAAGTACTCCATTTTTCAATTCGGTTGAACTGGTGCGTAGTGCTGTAGTTACAGGCAAACACTAGTTCTTAATGATTTAGAAACAATTTTGCAAGTTGTCCCGAGAAGAATTTGCTCAACCGAATAATTGGAGATACTTGGTCTTTGTAACCCAAAAAAAAAAAGCACTTGGTCCAATCATTCATTTTTTTTGGCTTAATTGCAAGAACACCCCCCTAAACTATCACTTTTTGGCAACTTCACCCCTTTAAGTTTAAATTCGAGCAACTTCACTCCCCTAACTACCAAATTCGAGCAACTTCACCCCTTCCCCCATTTCCCGTCCAATTCTGTTAGGGATTTGGATGGAAAATTGGATTTGGATGGAAAATTGGATAGAAAAGCAATTTAACATATCAAAATATCCTTTATACACCCATTATAGACTCTCTCGCTCTCTCTCTCTCTCTCTCTCTCTCCTCTCTCTCTCTCTCGATCGTGGAGAGGGAGAGAGGGGGGTGGTCTATAATGGGTGTATAAAGGGTATTTTGGTACTTTTTCATCCAATTTTCCATCCAAATCCTTAGCAAAATTGGACGGAAAATCGGGGAGGGGGTGAAGTTGTTCAAATTTGGTAGTTAAGGGGGTGAAGTTGCTCAAAGCTTCTCCCCAGAACCTTGACATAGCTGTTAGCTTAAAAATTACTAGTAAGGAAAATTTGGGAAAATTTCAAAATACCCCCCAACCTTTACACCAAAATTCAATTAGACTCCTAACCTTTTAAAAACTTCAATTTTAGTCCCAACGTTATCTTCCGTTAATCAAAATGCCCCCTTCCGTCAAAATGACTAACGGATTTCGTTAAAAGCTCCGTTAAATAGCGTCCCAATCGAATTTCAATGATCCAAGCTGCTCAATGTGTTCAAAACGTGATTTTAAAGAGACCCGCAAAAAAATTGAAAACAAAAATTGACCCAAAAGGGTTTCATTTGAACAGTTTTTTTTATTGAACTATTCAATAAAAAACTGTTCAGATCACGTTTTGAACGGTTATTTTTTTTGCCGATTTCTTGAGAGTACCCTTAAAATCACGTTTTGAACACATTGAGCGGCTCGGATCATCAAAATTCGATTGGAAAAGGGGAGGCGCGGATTGATCCGGATTTTGTTCAAGTCTGGGCGTTCGGATTTTGCTTCGGTCTACACCTCCCTTTTACAGATCAAATTTCGATGATCCGAGCCGCTCAATGCGTTCAAAATGTGATTTTAAGGGTACCCGCGCGAAATCAACAAAAAAATTGACCGGGAAGGGCTTCATCTGAACAGTTTTTTATTGAACTATTCAATAAAAAACTGTTCAGATGACGCCCTTCCCGGTCATTTTTTTTTGCTAAATTCAAGAGGGTATCCTTAAAATCACGTTTTGAACACATTGAACGGCTCGGATCATCAAAATTCGATTGAGACGATATTTAACGGAGCCTTTAACGGAATCCGTTAGTCATTTAGACGGAAGGGGGCGTTTTGATTAACGGAAGATAACAATGGAGTAAAATTGAAATTTTTAAAAGGTTGAGAGTCTAATTGAATTTTAGTCTAAAAGTTGGAGGGTATTTTGAATTTTTCCCTTCAAAATTCACCATCCTTGATTCTGAATGGATTGAGTAAATAGTAGACAAACCACTTACAGTTATTTGATAAATTGAGCTGATTTTATTAAACGCAGTTCGAGAAAATATGTTAAAATGAACAAAAAGCTCGGATCACTATAAAAATTTGATTCACTTGACCCGTTTTATAATTTCATTCATTTGTTTATAACCAAACCAAATCAAAATTCAACAGAGCATTGGGTCCCATCAATTGGGATGGGCTAATCCACGGCCCACTTGTAGTTTTTCATAAAAAAAAAAAAAAAAAAAAAAAGCCACTTGACTTTTTGGGGATTTTGTGTGTGTGTGTGTGGTTCTGTCCTCACACACACACCCACCACCAGGACCAATCCAGTGGCCACCGCTACAACTGCTCGCCAACCACCCCCAACCCCTCCCTCCACCGCCCATTGCTCACCACCATGATTAGTCTAATACCCTACAATAACCGCCGCAAACTGTCAAAACACCTGTGAGAAACCCATGGCCGTTGTCCTTTTAGGAAGCCATACCTTAACCCATACTAGGTGTTTGGTCTACTCACAAGACACTGGACGTTCGTGAAACTCCAACTCTGTCACACCTAACATAATTCGAATACCCATGGTGCAAACATGAGAGAGTAAACCTGTGAGTTCATATAGCATCAATGATCAAACCAGCAGCGAATGTACACGAACATATTCAATCGTACGACGACCAAGAGAAGACATATGCCTGAATGTTGATAACAAGCACAATGAGTTCGACTACGTTAGGCCACATATTAGGATTAGAATGAAGAGGCAAGATAAGAGTGGTGGATGGGAAAGAAGGGTAGCGTAGGGAGGGGAAAAGGCAGGAAGGAAGGAAAGCACGCTAGAGAAGGGGAGGCAACAACGCTAAAGGAGCGCTGGTGGCGCAAAACACATCGAACCCAAGTGAGAGGTGGCGTGCAAGAGTTGAAGGCAAGGGACGGAGGTGACTCGGGGAGGGGTTGCAGGAAGGCTGAACAGTGTAGGGATAAACAGGTGCCTAAACTGTCGAAACATCTCAGGTTCAACCTAGTTACTAATGGGACAAAAACTAATTCAGTTGGTTCTATTGCCAAAAATTACAGGCGGTATTAAAGTACCAAAAGAGCAACTAAAACTTGTGAGATATCTGGTTAGGTTGAGCTTGTAGTGTGACGAATATCAGAAGTGCACACACCCTAGCAGCATTAACAATCAATCACAACAAGGCATAAATAAATTAGAGATTTCCAGATTTCATGCTAGTTCCTCCGTCATGTAGAATGACGAGAAAAAAAACCAAACTACTACTCCACTTCAAAGCACATCATATCCTAGGGCTTATATCTGCTATCACATGGCTGAGTAGAGTACAATACCAATCACTCCACAAACCCATCAAAAGCTAGTTTTCAGCAAACATGAGCACAGTCAGTCATGTTGGCTAATCACAACTTTCATTTAGCTTTTGCAAATCACTATCATGATATCATCACATAGGCCCTTAAATTATGCCCAGGTGAATATATGGTGTGTCTAAACTCTATGCTCACCAATACACACCCACAGTAATTAGATCAGTGCGTGATAATCCATGTTCTATATATTTTAGGGTCACGTCGAGATCTATAATTTAGGTTTGAAGACTACTTACACCATCTGCATTGACATAACTACATAGAAGGTTACAAATTTCTTTCTACATTCTCACAACTATCTGCTAATTGCTAACCATGTCAAGAACACTTTGTGCATAATGAAGGGAACCGATAAGAAAACTTATGTCACAAACAAGTTACCTTTAACCTAGAAGGGGTAGCAAAGCTATGAAGCAATCAACACTAGTGACTTCTAATAATCCTGCAAATTTTAAGAGATTAATCAGCTATCTTACCAGCCCAATTGTGAAACATATCAAGTTCAACAGGCAAGTACAATGCAAAATTAATCAGCTATCTTACCTGCCCAAACGTGAGAGCTCAGGCTCTGCAAGCAGCATATCTTGTAATGGTTTCGAAGACATTTCCTTTTCTCCAGAACTACATGAGCCAAAAGAAGAGGTCACTATTCGTGTCAGTCAGGCAAAGAAAAAGTCACTTAACAGTGAGTAGCTAGGGATGGCAATTTGAACCGAACCGATGGGTACCCGAACTGTAACCAAAGTTTTTCCCCGAACCATAACCGAAATTTTCCCCGCAGGTTTGGTTATGGTGGAGGCTATGAGATAACTGAATGAGTTCGGTTCGGTTGTGGTTCGTTTGCTACCCGAACCGATCCCCGAACCAAACCGAACCAAACCGAAAATAACCGAAACCTTAAAATTACAAAATTACCCATGTATATACATACATCTACCAGTTTTAGGGTATTTCTCATTTCCAGATCGACGCCTCCACTCCACAGGCGATATGAGGATACCGGAGGTCTCTCTCTCTCTCTCATACACACACACTCAGCGAAGCATCTATCTCCAGAGCCAGATCCATCACTCCAAGCGCCTGTGCTGTTGTCGAGAAAATCTAGAGTTTTAGAACAGCAGAAGGTTTGTAATTGACGCATGTAGACGTGTGAGATAGGTTTTTATCCGTCATATCTCTGAAAGCATTTGGTAATTCACAGTATGTTTTTGTTGATACACATTATCAGGATATGATTTGGATTGACTCTGGCGATTTCACTCTCAAAGGGGCCTCATCTAGGTTTCTCTCTCCCCTGCTCTCCCCTCTTTCTCTCTCTCTCTCTCTCTCTTCGTTTGGTTCGGTTACCCATTCGGTTCGGCGAGTACCCGAAATCCGTTTGGTTGGGATATAGGTAACCACTTCTCTCCCCGTTCAGTTATCGGGGCGGATTCGGGGTGGGTAATTATTTCGGGTATCGGGTATGGAAATACCCATATCCACCCCGATTGCCACCCCTATGAGTAGCTACTAATTTGCACTTCCTCTGTTGGTTACAAAGTCAAAGAAAAAAGAAAGACGGTAAGTATGCACCTGAAAATGTAATCAAGTGACAAAAGCCTGTGGTGAATATTATAATCACTTCCAATATAAGTTGCAACCAAGTTGCCAGCATCTGGGTGGGGCCAGCTCCTTGAAGTAGGAAACCGCAGTACAAATGTTCCAGGGTCTTGAAGGACCCCCGGACCTTGAAGTGAAGACTCTGCTTCTTCCTTTGTAATAAATCCTTCCATCCACTTAGGAGATGCAGAATTCCACATTGCATTTACCCAAACTCTCGATAATGTAAAAGCTACAGGGTATAGCCAACACCACATCTTCTCGAAGTTTTCTCGAGCCACAAACTCCTGGCATCCAGCAATTCTCCTCAGAGTCTCGAAGTCCTGGGAGATTAATAAAAATTCAACAAATTTTCATGTATGATGCCAAACCCAGGTTTTTTTGCCATCGTTGATTTCATTCATTAGCCACAGGCAACTGAGCTTTGAGAAAGACTAGCGAAAATTTCATGCAGAAATGCATAAATGGGAATTCACATAATCATGTATGCGTCGGAGTAGAAAGACAATAGCGAAATTTCATGCATAAATGGGAATTCACTAATCATGTATGCGTCGGAGTGGTGTTGAAGAAGTGCGCGAGCAAGCAAGGAGTCCGAGATATATGTGTGTCACACAGAGAGAGAGAGAGAGAGAGAGAGAGAGAGAGAGAGAGAGAGAGAGAGAGACCTGCAGTGTCAAAGATCTGGTGCTGGAGCATGCAATCTTCATGAAACGATGATTTATCTCAGCTACCACATTCTCCCAAATAACATGGGGATTGTTATGTGAGATCAGATCCCATGCTTTTGTTCCCTCCTCGA
This sequence comes from Rhododendron molle, assembly GCA_025413875.1. Classification (NCBI taxonomy): domain Eukaryota; kingdom Viridiplantae; phylum Streptophyta; class Magnoliopsida; order Ericales; family Ericaceae; genus Rhododendron; species Rhododendron molle. The sequence goes on from CM046393.1 coordinate 46,658,259, forward strand.
CCAATCTCTTCGCAAGTATTACTTGACGCCTGGAAAAATATAGACTTCATATTCACGAGAGACAATGAAACAAATGGCACATATGGTGTAGATTCCAATTGTCATTTTTAGGAGGTCTTCACGAGATACACAGACAAAGGGATTAAAGCAAACTCCAATATCAATCTGGTTCCATCTTACGCCAAACTCGTACAGAATAATGTGACATAATCTGTTGCTTCTTTGTCACAATTAGAAAGAATACATTGGAGAAACAATGCTACACATCGTACATTCATTTCCCATTTTTCTGAAATAGACTAATCACTACATCTCCTCAGTGAGAAATGAAGCAGTAATAACCAACCTTGTGCGTGGTACGAACACATAAAATGCAAGAATTCATGTCAGTTTGGCAATGAAAGAAACATTCTCCATGGTAACAACAAAAGAATTTAATGTAGACATAGTAAACTAAGAAGTTTTTGTTATCCCAGGGAGAAATCAAAAGAGAGAAATGTTTCTTTTCAAGGCTCCACAACTGTTTATCTGTTCTAACAACCGGTGAAAATAGGGTCCACAATGGTACATGGGTTTTTTTTACTATGTGGCGACCATATGCCAAATAGATCACTTTTACTGCATACATTCATAGCTTACCCATGATGAGAACATCCCAAGTATAGGGAAACCTGCCGTGCAAAGTCCGCCAGTTCTTTTTCAGAAGCTGCTGTTGCAACTTCCTTGAGCAAACGAGCCCTCTCATTTAAGCCTCCCAGGCAGTATTTGAAGATAGCCGTATCTGAAACTGGACTCCTATTGCTTGATGTGCTCTTAAAATTGGAATTTCTTGCTTCAATACTCTCTGAATCTGATGGGGACTGGTCCGTTTCTTCATGGTTTTCTGGTCTCTGCTCTAAACTAGATCCGTATACGTTATAGTCCTAATTCACAATGGTAACAGGCTGAGACGAAGGTGTCAAAGACTCCAGATATAACAACAATAAAATCTCAAAAGTGAAATTAACATCAAAGAGACCACCCCAGGTGTACAATCAATGCAACCAAAAAGAGAATTACAGCTTATACTACTGTATTGAAAAGCAAGCAGTTTTTGATGAATATGAACTGTACACCCAAGCTCCATGTCACCGAGCTCACCAAAGTATGGAACAGCCAAACAGTCCACCAGACAAAAATCAGCATGACAACAGAAAATACTGGCCAAAAGACGGTTACTCGAGAAATGGACAGCTGCGCCACTAGAAACAAGAATGAGCATGTGCCACAAACTTTTCAAGACTTAGGTTTCCATCTCATTGAGGTCATTTATGGCTTCTGATGGAATAGTTTGTTACCCAATTACGTAAAAACAAGTAACAAATAACAACCAACCACAATGAATTGAGAAACAAAAATGTATTGGTTTGACTTCGGTTGGAAGGAAGCCCACAGTAGCTCGCAGTATATAAAATCAAGAACAGAAGGCAAAATAGAGAACTTTTGGGGTGCTCTTCATGTTTCTCAGCCCAATCCAAAAAAGTGAAAGAAAGTTGGAAGAAACTTTCTATGGAAAAATTCAATGTTCCAAGGAAATGTACAGAACCCAGAGCATGAGATATGTAAGGCAAAATACTAGCTTACATGAAATTCACTCCAAAATCTAAGTGAACATAGTAATACTACATTATAGATGATTGAGTTACCTGAGCATGTAAGTCAAGCATAACCCGTTTGAAATTATGTCATCACAACAAATGTAGAAGAGAATGCATACCAATGGTTGACACCAAACATACAGTTCATGTGCAGAAAAAGAGTTTGAAAGTCATAAGATCAACTATACGTAAGTTCTAATGATTATGGCAAAGAAGAAAAATCACAAAAAGGGATACCTCGTTAGCAGTCCAGGCACGAGAGTTGCATTCGTCATCAGCTCGGTCCATGGTGAGATTAGCCTTGCGAGTTGCAAATGAATTTTCTTGTCCCAATTTCACCCGTTTTGATGATAGGCTAAATTTTGCTTCACGTACAATATTGTACAGAAGTTCTGAGGATCCCTCACCCAACCCACTTGAATTTGACCTTTTCCACTTCACAGAAGAAATCTGTGTGCTACGATTTCGCGAAATACAACGAATTGGACTAAAGAACGCCTCAAAGAAAGGATAACTCCCCATTTTTGGAATCTCAAACCTAATGCGGAAAAGCCTATTGTCACATTTTGATGAAAGCTGAAACAAGAAAAGAAAATCAAGTCGTCAACAATTCTGGTAGACAACAAAATGGAATAGAATTCGGTCCATTTCATTGGTGGCCCTAATAATGGAACTCCCATGATGTCTAAATTTAGTTGGCTAGTCAACTGTTCATATTTTTTACGTCTCCACTATTCAGATATCTTCAAACACCACAGATACGAATAAGTTCTACCTTGTCCCACAATCATATGGTATACTTTCATCAAATTTCCTGAACAATAAATCACTAAAGATCAACTGTATTGACCTAGAACATCCATCTTCCCCAACAACAGAACCAACAGTCAATTGACTGAGCAAATAAGATCCGAAAGAAAGACCTAAATGATAATAGTTTGTAATGTAGAGAACTGCATTTTGAACATGTTCTGTAACAAGAAAAATGTGATGGATTCTAACAAGAAAATGTGATCGATCAGTTTTTGTCGTTATATAAGAAACATAAACATTTAGAGAGAAAAAGAGAAAGAAGGAACCTTAGGTCGAAAGCCTTAAAAGATTTCTTTTGGGTGAAATATGAAGATCACTGAAAAGACTGGCGCAACTCAACTCACATACAGAATAATTAGTTAAATCATTACATGAGTAAATAAAGAAAACAGACTTATGATATTAGCTAGAAAACTCCAGCAACATAATCATATTGTGCTCCACTAATGATCTTCATCTTAAAAGGATATTATTGTTGCATTTCGAAATGCAACAACACACACCAACAATATCAACCAAATTAACCAACCTATACATGCATACTACTCCCTCCGTCCCATTTTTTTAGTCCACCTTTCCATTTTGGGATGTCCTAAAACACATGTCAACTTTATAAAGTCAAAGACAAATTCTTTGAAGTTTTCCAAAAAAATCTTCCACAAAGGAGTATGAATAGTTTAAAGATTTGAAATAGAAGAACAATTTTACTAAAAACTACCTTTTTGATGTGACTAGAAGTGCATTAAATGTGTGTTCCCTTAAAAAGTTGGAACTCCCAAAAGGGACCAAAATTATCTTAAATTGGACCACAACAAGGGGACAATTATGCTATTCTTGTTCAAAATACAATTACATCCACCAAAGAAGAAAATGAAAGAAAGAAAAAAACTAATGCAATCCAGATTTAGAGGTTAAAAATGAAATAAGGTGAAATTACATGAAGACCTCATCTATACCTGTTTCCCACGGACACCGTCTAACGTTTAAAAGTGCCCAAACAGACCCCCTCTTATCTACTTGAAATGGAAAAATTGCTAACTCTGTTAACGGAATGAAAAAAATGACGATTCTACCCCTTAAAACTCTCTCTCTCTCTCTCTCTCTCTCTCTCTAATACTCCAAAGGAGTATATTGCTAAAGTTTGAACCCAATTTCGCGCTCTCTTAAAACTCCTTTGTTCTTCATGATCAGGAGCTGTTAACCTAGCTTTCACCAATTGAAAGCACCCATGGACGAATTGAAGATTAAGATAGGTATTGTGGTTTGTTGGATGAGGGTGAGAGAGAGCCAGAGAGAGGATGGGGACAAGGAGAAGAGGGGGTAGACGGTTATGTCTGTATGTAACTAACAAAGGGTATTTTCGTTCAAATGATAACATTTGTCTTAGATATCCAACATTATTTAACGGACATTAAACAGAAGGGGTCCATTTGGATAAGTTTATAGATTGGGGGGGGTCAGTATGGGCGACTTTAAACGTAAGGGGGTGTCTGTGGGAAACAGGTATAGATGAGGGGGTCTCTATGTAATTTCACCATGAAATAAGTTCAATTAGATTAAAAATGGTCAACAGCTATAACAAAAAAAAAAAAGGTGCTGCAGGTTTTAATGGTAAAATGTCACACCTACATGCACAAGGCTTGAAATGAGACAGACGAAGCTACACAAATGCATAGCTTAAAGCTATAGCATTACCGTCAAATATGTTGCACTTCTAATACAAGAAAAGGCTTCAAAGAGTTGTCAAGTGAAGAACAACTTTGCAGTCATTGTTGTTTAATACGCGTAACCTTGGAAGTAAATAACACTTTACACTTAAAGGGTGCCATTCAACAATGGTTACATCAAAGTCACCGCCAACTCACAGATTGGTGAATTTTGGATGGATAAATTTGCAAACCCATCACTTTTAACCAACTAATAGTCTCCATGTGTACAACTTATGCAAAAAAAGACACACTGACGCATTACCCCTGCGTGCCCTACCAAGTGAATTGGTATCAAACAGCTGGTGCAAAGGGTTGAATAACAAGCTTAAGGGAGGGCATCTTACTCGCACGCTAGCATCTTCATCTATAACCAGTTGCTCCAAATATTTTCACTGCGTTTCTTTCAAATATCAATTGTTTATTCCATATGGATATTTTTAAAAAATAGGGCCATCTTGTTAAGATACCAATTGTCTCAAAAGCTCAAGCTATTAAGAAATAATCCCAGCATTGTATCTCAAGTTAATCAACACCCTCCCTCATGTGCAACTTTGTCTTGCATGTGGAGATGCAAATATTAAGATCTAAGGAGAATACGAAGGGAAACCAGAACGCAAACGAGAAACAACTGCAACTGGAAAACCCAAATGATCTCCCAACTTGAGCTCCAATACCATGTTAAGTTACCAACTGTCCCAAAAGCTTAAGCAGTTAGGAAATGGGTCCGACATTGTACATCAAGCTATTCAACAGCTCTTGAAAGGATTTTATGCTCTCGCGTTCCCGCTCCCACTACTGCTTTGTGTGACCTTGGTTGTATCCCTAACTTTTTGTGATGTACAAGTCACTTGCTCGTATGTCAATAACACAACAAATGAATATCTTCATGAACATAGTAGAAAGAGATGCAGACGAAGTGTTTCATATTCGTATTAGCACCTGGGCTATCTTGAGCTTAAAGGAAGCATGGCCATTTGTTAGTTTACTTGGTCTATCACAACAAGCAAACTCAATTCCATCATAGCTTGTTAGAAGAGGAGCTTCTGCATCATCTGGCTTCTCAACAGGTAATCCGTTGTCAGCATACAAAAGTGAGGCAACAACCTAACATGACAAGTACAGGTACAAATAAGTACCGGTGAACATAGTACCACTAATCTCATATATGCCGACGACGCATACCTCCATTTCCTTGTTTACGGGCTCACCAAATGCATCTCGTAAAGTGACATCCAAGGAAAAATTCCTGCGACAAGATGCCTGTATTCCAATCAAATATAGAAAATAAAACGCATAAGAACACATTGCTTTTAGTACCATTAACTTGAGTACAGAAAGTAACATAAAAAATATTAGGTAGTTGGCATTGAATGTGTCCTCTCCATAGTCAAAAAGAACATAATTCCTAAGCGTTGGAGGAGAAACTCAGCTCTCCAAACTCAACGCTTTTACAAAAGAGTGAAACTTAGGTGTTCCCCAGCTCTAACAACAAACGTTCCAGTTAGCACTTTTTGCTGTCCCAAAAAGATTGTCCCGCTTTAAAACTAAATGGGTAATAAATAATGAATTTTCTGTTTTACCCTTCTATTTTAAAATTAGTACTACTAAAAAAGTAAGAAGAGTTAATGATTGAAGGATAAAATGAAAAAAACAAAGTTTCAAAAGTGCGATGTGTTCCTTTGCTTAGTTTGAATCCCCAGAAGGGACTAAAAAATGGGGACAGAGTGAGTAAAAATTACCACAACCAACAAACAAAATAATCTAGTCCTTGATGCCCGGAATCTGCTATGGAAAAGCTCTTGGTGTAGCTAAGTTAGACTGATATTGATATATAATACTATTAAATTGCTTTAACACAGATACTTTTTGGTGTCTGTAATATCTAGAGCTTCAACAAGCTTCAACGAAACTTTTTCCCCGTCATACACTCGGAGAGTGAAACGGGATTCATGTATCCATTCCAAAATAGCTGGAAGTATGAAGTGCTAAGTTGTCCTATAATGAAAGAGCATATATAAATATCCATTGATGCAAGTGAATGACCCAATAGAGTGCATAACAACATCAAGTTTTACAGTCCTAAATTTCTATTCTGTCGCTTGTATGATACTTTCAACCTTGACAAGAGCTTATCAAATGCCAACTATTAGCGAAGATCTTCCACCTAATAAGGGAAGGCGGGAGGGAAGTGAAACTTAGCAAGCTATTAGCTATATAAGGGCAAACACTACCCAAGGCGCTTGCAAAGAAAGCTCTTTGAGCTATCCATGTATGTTCATATCTTTTTCTATTCTACTTCGAAGGGGTCTTCCAATCTTACAACTTCCATTCCAATTTGATACATGATGAGGGACATGAGATATCAGTTCCAATTTAGAATTGGTAACCACTGTGTCGGCATTCTTTCTATTTTTTCAAAAAATGTCCATCAATGGGCCGCTATGCAAACAAGTTCATCACGACCCACCAAAATAACTATTTTTATCATTTTCTGTAGGGGCGGCGGGGGATGGGGTCCAGCTAGACACTTGACAGTGATGAATTATTTTCTATGGAGATTTTTCTTTTAAGTTTTAACCTATGACTATGAGAGAACCTCCTCCATTCAGTTATTGTTCTTACGACAAATCACCAATGCATCACGTATTTCCAACCTCTAGTAAAATGTCAAAGGAAAATGGTTGCATTTCATATCGTTAGAAGGTACACCAAAATTAAAACAAAGGGAAAAAAACAACAACAATTAATGGCCTACAAAGGGAAAAATGTAATCCAAATGCAATCCAACCTTGCCACCAACAATACTCCAAACTCCATCCTCGTCTTCTTCAATATCAGAGGCACTTGAACCATCGACAGATAATTGCAAAGGTGGATTCTGGCATCACCAAAAAAAAATAAGCACAAATAACCAACTACATGAAATTAAAGGAATAGGAGCAACCATAGCAAGCTAGAAATTCACAACACATATACACCTTTACAAAGTGAGCTTTGATAGATGATGTTTTAGGCAGGAGTTCAAAACGGTGGACATAACCCTCAAACCTATCATCATCTCCATCCGTTCCAACCAAAGATATACTTCTTAGACCATTTAAATTGGAGTCATTGACTGCTGAAGAACTCAGAGGCATCTCTCCCGCAATCTCCCCATTAATGTGAAGCCGCACAAGATGAGTAGCAACCTAAGATGACCACATTAACAAGAAGTATTCAATAAACAGACGAGGTTTGACAGAAAAGACCAGAATGAGCAAGTCAAAGAAGTCAATCAGAACCTTGACCAAATCAAATGTCGTCTGAACTTCAAGTAGAAGTTTGGCTCGTATATATAGCCCCTCTTTCTCCCAACAAGCGTCATATATGCATTTTTATTTCACTTTCTATGCGTGTAGAACAGTAAAAATATAAGAATTTGCAAAGAATATCATTTCTAAGTTGTCCATATCTAGTTTCTCCACATCATATAAGATGCTTGCTCATGTTTACATCACCCTTATATTGGCCATTCTGGCATACAGCCCAAGGACTGAGATCCTTCAACCATAACTTCATGCTAGACCAATATCTGTCACTAATTCATAGATTGGTCCGTTCCATAAACCTTTGTTCTTTAACCACAGCGCTCATTAAAACTTATACTAGAGGATGCCAAATACAAAAAGAAGAAGAAGAAGAAGTCAGTCCCACCCTTTGATTATCATTTATTTTAGTGTTATCAGAAAATGCTTTAAAATTACATCTTTTACCTTGATTGTTCCATAAACTTCCATGTTCTTGGAAGAGAAGTGAGAAATCTGTCACTACTTCATAGATCGGTGCGTTCTATCAAACCTTTGTTCTTTAACCACAGCGCTCATCAAAACTTATGGTAGTTATTCAAGCAAAACCGGACACAAGGATGTCGAATATTTAAAATAAAATAAAATAAAAAAAGGTCAGTCCCACTATGTGATAAACCTAGATTTAGTGTTATCAGAAAATGCTACTAATTTCATCTGATAAACAATCAAGGTAAAATATTGAAAACATTAAAGCAACTCCAATCTCTCTCTCTCTCTCTCTCTCTCTCTCTCTCTCTATGTATATACATAAATACATATATGTATATATGTATATCAGATTGTCAATAGTTGGAATTTTAGAATATTCACAAGATACCTCACATCCAACATGAACCCATTTGTCAAATGAGAAAGCAATCTTAGCAGATGCATGAGGAACTTCCACCCCTGAAGTAGGATTGGGAGGACTGGGAGCTTCTTTATGCAGGAAAAGCAGCGGAAAAAGCATCATTTTATTCTCCTCATCCAACACAAGGAAAGGAACACTGCATGCGGTCTCTGAGTGCATCTGCATACAAAAGATGAGCGAAGTGAACCCCCTTCCACCAACAGCAACAAAACACAAGTATAAGATCAAATTGAAATGTTGATTTACAGGGCATTTTAATGGGAATATCATGTTCACTCTAAAAAGTTATACTACTGGCATTGGATGTATCGTATGAAATGCGATAGGAAGCAATTCACTAATTTGCAATTTGAACTGCTCACGGAAATTGCTCAATAACAGCCTTCAAAACCCATTCCTTTCCTAGACAACTCTCTTCAGTTTTTACACACCTGCTACTAGAAAAATTATTTTTTGTTGTTGTTATTGTTGTTGGGACTACATGGGTTCTCTTATTGTTGTTATTGTTGTTGCTATTAGAAAAATTATTTCCACTCACACCCTTCTGTACAGTTCACAAATTGATACATATTTATGATGAGTGAATTGTAAATCACAACTTACTATGTGGCAATTGAAACCTAAATTTCCTACCAGTTTCATGTCAGCCAAATACTACAGGAAACCTCACCTTTTCCTAGTTTCCATCCCCTTTTGTCAACAACCACTATAGAGTCCCTTTCATGTCACAAGGAACTTTACGAAAATCAAAGGGGATCTACCAGCAAAAGAAAATACTTTTGAAGAGTATACCAGCTAGAATGAAAAAAAGCATTGATTCGCTTGTATAAGCACCCAGTATCCATCTGACTTTCTTATCAGTCTCTTGAACTTTTGACCTATTTTGAGATATAACCACAAAAGTTACTATTTTTACTGGGAAAAAAACTAATTTATTAACTCAAAAATATAGAGTGCAACTAGTTAAAGGGATTGAAAAAACACATCATCTAAAAAGAAGGTATATCTCAACTAGGTTGTCACATACTCCTTAACCAATCACTTGTCGTGCTTCGAACCAAAAGGGGGCAAAATTGGCAAACTGCCAATGCATAACAAACACCCCATACAAAAAAAATACAGCAAAAACCCTTCAAGAGAGGCAAACAAGTGCATCATTAACCCAGTAGTGTTCTCTGCTTTTTCTTCCTCTTCAAGTTGCAGACCCTCTCAATGTAGTGCGTGAAGTCTTGAACTGAATACTCAGTAATTCCTTTTGATGCTATGACCCAAGACGCTACCCTAGCGCTCACCGATTCAATTGACTCTGTCCAAAACACCTTCTTGCACTTTAAAAAAGAAAAAAAGACTATTTCTAGACTCCGTATACTCCACATAATTCGCAAAGAAAAGGGATTCCCAAATGGCCTTCTTGACTTTTTCCAAATCCAAAGCAAACCATCATTGATATGCTAGAACTATAACAGAAGCATGGGTGGAGCTACTTGGAGGGGGGTAGTGGCACGGGCCACCCCCACTTCCTCTCGTTTACCAAGATGCTGAAATAAGGAGAAAGAGTTGGGGTTAATGAGGCTTGTCATTTTGTCAAGTTTGGTTTTTTAAACTAATCAGTGGTTTACAAATTACAGGTGACAAAGTATATTGTTCTTTATAATGGCTCATAGTATTGTCCATAATTATCAGATCACACACGTATAATCTGATTTTTCAGAGGTGATTCTGTTGCTCACTCTCTTTGGCAACTAGCTTTAACTTATTGTATTACTTGTTTCTGTATAATTGCCAAGGGAGAAAGAGGGATGCCCTTGTATCCCCTCTAAACATGTTAATTTCTTTGATGTGGAGCACCGTACACATTAAGGGAGAAAGCGTGATACAGGGGTTCCCCCTATTGTTTATAGAGTAATGGTTATTTGATTATGCAGCAGTGCTTTTGGAATATTGAGCATTGATTACTCTAAATTACTTAGGTCCTTGAACCCGATTCATCATTTCCAACTTCTAATGTTTTGATAATTCAATTTCAGCGTCAATTATGTATACTTTGTTTTGAGAATTACGGATAGTTTAACTCGTAGCATGTATTTTTGGAGGGTATTACATATATAGATGTTTTTGGGTGCCACCCCCAACTTCAAATCCTAGCTCCGCCAAGGACACAACCAATATGAACCCCACCACCTTAAACAAGCTGCCCAAACGGCCCAAGAATGATCACACCACAGCAATACATGATCAACTGATATGAGACTTGCCAGAATGGACAGAGTATAGAAGCCACCCGTTGGAAGAACATTCCAATTTCGCAATTGCAATCCTTTTTTGAAAAACTAGCCAGCAAAAACATTCAGTTTTTGGTGGTATAATCAAATTCCAAAACAAAAATCCAAAGCCCCAAAACGGAAAATAAACTATAAGTCTAGAAGAATTCATGGACGAAGTAAAGTTAACAAGGTAAAGTCTTTCACATTTATAAACCTAATGTATATGCAGAGAGAGAGAGAGAGAGAGACCTGACGAATGATTGTGGATGGAAAAGGAGTGGAGTCAGGGAGGTAAAGCCAGAAACAGAGAGAGAAAGTGGCGTCGTCGTTTTGGCCGTTGATTTCAAATCGAAGGTCCTTCAAACTCGAGTAATCGTGCTCCGATGCTACATTATCAGTCGCCATATTTGTAGCCTTTTCCGATCAAAACCCCCTAAAAATAATAAACCCTCGTAAACTCTTTCCCGCCCGCCAACCGATAGACCTTGACGGAGAGGGTTTCTCTCACTCCACTCTCTCTCTCTCTCTCTAGAGGCGTCAAGAAGGTCTCAAGTTTGGCGACGGCGGTGCAGTAACGGTTGGTGATGTCCTGGCAGTTTTGTTCAGGCTATTCCTTTTTTATGTTGGTGCTGGGATCCTATGCATTGCTTCAACCAAGAAATCCCTAGGTTGCCCAATGGGATATTGTCACGTCAACGGATTGAACGGGTTTCGGTTAATATTCCCGCAAGAAAGGGGTCATATGTCAACTGAGTTAGGCCCGGTCCCGCAACGCGAAATAAGGAGTACTTATTTTTTAAGAAAGCAATTTTAAGCTCAAGAATGACGGGCGTATTGAAATCTAAAAATATGCAATATGGATCTAGTTTAAAGATCTCATTGAGATCTTTACTACGATGTAAAAAAAATTGAAATGTTATTTTTCATTTACATTATTTTTGAGTTTGAAAATATGAAATGAATACTTATTTTTTTAAGAAGGTGTTCTGGAACGGACTTTCAAATAATGTTCGCTTTCGATCTCAATTATCACTCTTCGTTTGCTTTCAATTCTCGGACTTACCAATCTTAGGCCCCGCTTGTTAACCCCCTTCAGTCTTGGGATTGGACTAACAATCTCAATGGCTTCCTAATCCATTGTTTGGTAACCCAAAATTACTCCGTACTATGAATCCCATGGGATTAGCAAGACTCCAAATTGGGGGGCTTAGCAATACCCCTTGGAACTTGGTATTCATAGTCCAATCTCAACCCCATTCTCATTATCAATTTCTTCTACTAATCCAATCTCAGTATCTAATCTCATCTCAAATAAACATAATATTAATAATCTCATCATCGAATTTCATCTCAAACAAACATATTCATTATCAATCATTTCTCATTAACAATCCCAATTATAATCTCATCTCCTTACGAAGCTCATCCATCTATCACTGTTATCAAATAGAGCATTGGTTCTTTATGAGGTTTTTGAAAAGTGTTTTCACGCTTGCACTCCCACACCCTCCAGTGGCGCATAATGTGACTTAGGAATGGAGGGAGGAAATGCAATCCATGAATCCAACGACAGCCCGAGGGTGCGAGGGGGTGGACACCTTAATGCACTTGAATTGTGGTTACATAATTGTGAGAGAAAAGGCTAGTGTAAGTTAATTTCTTTGAGATGAAGGTTTATGTACTCGATTTGTGCATGTCATTCTTGCGCAAGAGCTATGCTAATTTTCTCTGTATCATTCCAATTTTATTAGATGTCCTCAAAGGGATATTTTATGGGTTAAATAGGTACACATGTCTATATCCTTAAAGGTCAGAGCCTATGGGGGATTCCAATTCCTAATGAAGCTTCTTGGGTAGTAAGGAAACTTCTGAAGCTGACACTTATTTGTAAGGAGTGAAGGAAATATGTTATTGGTAATGGCAGGGACACTTTCTTATGGACTGATTGATAATTGGCATCCAGTTGGGGCTCTATTCCAAACGTTTGGTGATTCAGTGGTGGTTCATAGACGACGGCTCTCGAGGTTAAAGTATTTTCTATTATTGATAATGGTCTTTGGAAACGGCCTAGGTAGCATAACAGGATCATTATAGATATTATTAGGCAAACTCCAGTTGACTTTCTCCCTAATCCATCTGTTCCTCATAGGGGCATATGGACTTTAACCTCAAATGGTAAGTTTTCAACCAAATCAGCTTGGGAAGCCTTTAGGCATTGGAATTCTTTCCAACCTTGGCATACACTTGTGTGGTTTAATCAGGGTGTGCCTAGATCGAGTTTCATTGTTTGGTTGGCAGTCTTGGGAAGGTTGTCAACAAAGGACAAGAGTGAGTTGGGGTATGGTGTGCCCCCTTTTTGTTCTCTCTGCTTGATTGATATGGAATCACATAACCATCTTTTCTTTAAATGCCAGCTCTCTAAGATGATTTGGAGGCAAATTTTGGCTAGAAATGGAATTACTAGGCCAGTTCTGCCTTTGGTCCAGGAATTGGAATGGGCAATCCAGTATAGAAAAGAGAAAAACTTGCGTGATTCTTTGTATTAACTGTCTTTAACAGCCTTCATTTATGTTCTTTAGGGGAGCGAAACTTGAGAATATTCCAAGGCAAATCTAAAGGTGTTGATGGGATTGTGGGTGAGGTCTGCAACTATGTGAGTGCTAAGGTCAGCTCTTGGTCTCTGACAAATTCTCCATTCAGAACAAGAGGCTTTGCTATGATTGACTCTTAGATCCTAGGAATTTTTCTATAAAAAATTGTTCATGTTTTCCTTGTGAGTTGTTTCTTGGACTTTTTAATGTATAGGTGGCCAAGGAATGCCCCTGTTGATTCATTGTAGCGTCTTGCACATTTTTGGTTATATAAAATTTCACTAACCAAATAATAATAATAATAATACTTTAATGGTTTGGCTCCCAAGTAGTAGACACATTGTCGATCAACCTCCGAACCTCGTTATATATGTGTTTCTTTTTTCATTTTATTTTGTAGTTTCTGCAATGCATAATTTTGCAGTTGAATCTTAATTGTAAATTATTACAGTTGTATAGTTCATGTGTAGTGGCGAAGCCAGAATTTTGAATCTGGGGGGCCAGTTTAATAGACACATATTTTTTTTTTGGAACATTTTCTTATAATATGATAAAGCTTTTGTTTTCCAATATATTACATTTATACATTGAAATGATTCTAACCTAACGGAGTTAGAGTATATCAATCATTTTGTTTTTTTCTTAGGCTACTTCAACTATCATGTGCTTATTTAAAAAATAAGAATGTAAAATAACCTGTTTTTATCAAATCAAACCAAAATTATTAAGATTATTGTTGAATTTCAGCTCGATTTTGGAGTTCGCAGCCTCCATGGTCCGGATCAAGGTCTTGGTGGTCCGGACCAGTGCTTTTTACGCGTTTTTGGAGCAATCTATTACTTCGTTTATAGGGTTTTTTAGGGGCTCCAAAGCCCAATATATATTGTTAGGACTTGTAAGGTAACTTGTCTTTGGGTATAAATACACTTGTTATGCCTCTTTATTGGTGTGAGAGCAAATAATAGGCATTTGATTAGGGTTTGAGAGAGTTGCCTCCTTGTTTTGGCTTTTGGTAGGAGAGTTCTGCAGACTTCCTCTTTGTAGCTCTATGAGCATTCGTATTTGATTAGTGAAGCCATCGATCGACTGCCCGTGGACTAGGCTTACATCCCAAAGTAAGACTGAACCACGTATATCTGTGTGTGTCTCTCTCCTTTTGTTTGATTTCTCTCTCCTTCTCTCATGTTTGGTTTGATTCGCACATCTATTTTTGTTCTTCGATTCAATTTTCATAATCACCGTCTGTTTGTTCGCTTCAGCACAACAATTATAAATAGTTTTACACGAATAATTATCAATAATATTTAAATTCATGTATATACAGAATAAAAAATTTAGAACTTGAACGTTCGGAGAGCCAAAACCGGAGAGGTCGGAGTCTCCCGGAATCCAATTTAGCTCCGCCTCTGCTCATGTGGGTGACATTTATTTCTGGGCTTGAGGGGTCTATCCTCATGTGGCCACTGTCTTGTCATCCTCTTGAGGGTCTGTCCTCATGAGTCGTTTTTCTTGCTAGTTGGCCTCTTTTTAATTAGATGTGGAGTGACCTGATTGTCAAGAACCTGGGTGCATGCCAACATAGTCGTTGGGATGCTTTCCTTTGTTGCGATGCCGTTCCTTCGTTTAATCTTTCTACCTATTTCAAAGGTTACTGGGAACTTGTTTTTGCTATTCAAAAAAAAAAATTTCTATTACTAATATCCGAATAATTTTAAGGATTGAACGCGTTGTTTCTGTGAGCTTTTAGCCATTGCATCACGCGAAAAGGGTAAGGAGTGAGAAGATTAATTTTTACGTAATTTGATTCACTTAAGATTAGGCCTAAAGAGAAAGTTTATTTTCGGAAAATGTATCAATATCTTTTAAACATGTGATATCGTACATGTACAATGAAGATCCCTACATTCGAACGGTAACTACGACAAGACATAGGAATGAAGTTTTCAGTCTCCGCGGCGTTGGCGTCGTTATTTTGCATTTCTCGGTTTCTATTTAGCCAGGTTGGCCGAATGATGTCCCATATTCCGAAATCATTTCCACAATTAATCCTGAGGTTGCGGTTCAGCATCCTCAAGCCGTCCTAAGAGCATATATCACGAAATGTTGTAAAATCGAAAATGTAGTTATCTTATTCCGAATCGACTTGCTCGAAAAGTGGATGATCGCTGGAATTTGATTTAATTGTGGATCGCCATGGGAGCAATAATCATCCCCGTTTATGAGATTTCACTGGATATGTCTGGAATATTCTTCATTCTCCACGTAGCTAATTTCCAGACACTGAAAACGCGAATATTCTTCATCATTCTCCACCTAACTTTCCAGACACCTAAAACGCGTTCAACGCAACTTCGCAGCTTGTTAGAATTACTACTCCATTTCATTTCATCTTTCTGTCCTCTCTGCAACCGGCCGGGATTCTTCTGATGACTTTTTGTATGCATGATTGATTCTCGACCGTACGTTATCTTTGCACACGGTTTCCTTCTTTTGCTTTTCGTTAATTAGGTCACTTTAGGAATTTTGTGACTGTCAAAAACAAGAATTCTTTTACTACTAACTAATACTGTACAGTTTATGATAACAAGAGGGGGGAGGTGCAAAAGCTAGGAAAATGCTACAAGACACTCTTTTTATCCACGGGCGCGTGGTATGCATTCCAATGGCGAAGTTAGAAATTGAAGTCGACAATGAGAGAAATTTTGGTACATCATTTTTCAAGGTTAATTGAAGAATCGTCCAATGGCGCAATACTATTATCGCATAATTTTCATTTGTCATAATTTTTAGTGTGGTTAAAATGTAGATTTTTCGTACTTTTGAATTATGGTTGAATTTAATAAACTTTCTGTGATTATCTACCAAAACTATGCCAACTATTCATTGAATTCAGTGTATTTGTATTTAAATTCATAAGGTTTTGTTTTTATCAGCAAAGAAAAGTTTCCATATCTCATTAATAAAAATGATAGAAAAAAGAGACCCTTTAGTACTGACACACCATGGAGAATCATGCACAAACGGTACTACCTCACTTATCACTACAGTACATCACCTCACATTTTTTTTAAAAACACATAAAAAAAACATCCAAAAGTTGGTAAGACCCAACAAATACCCAAAAAAGAACTGAGCCCAAACAAATGGGATAGGCCCAAACACCAGAAACCAAAAAAACCCCAAAACAGCAAGAGTCCTTGTAGAGACCCGTAATTAATTCACTTAGTTTTAATATTTATATTTGAGGAATATTGGAAAATGTGGTATGTTTATGTGATTAGGGGTTAAAGTGGTAGAATTGATTGTGGAGGGTTGCTAGTGTAATTTGTGAAATTGTGTGTATATAAGGGAGGGTGTGAGAGTATCACACAACCCCCCTCCCTCTCCTCACCGTTCTCTCTCCCTCTCGCCAACGTCTCTCACTCTCTCTCTTGCTCTCTCACCAAAAATCACTTAAAAACCCACCATAACAACCTTCAATCCTTCAACCTCTACGTGTATTGTGGTCCGTATCCCATCCGTGTGAGCTCGGTGTGGTGTTTTCCGGTTGGATCAAGATTTTTGGAAAGCTAGGGCTCGTATTTTCTTGGGTTTTGTGCTCCGACCTCGAGGTAGGGATTCTACCTCTCAATATATGTATTAGAAGTGTTTTCCTTGCCTTGAAACATGTTTATGGTTGTCATGGTTGTTGTTGTGGTTGAGATCCCTGAAATCTGCTCGAAAGCCATCTGTATCGATACGGCCCTTAATCCGTATCGATACAATACTCTCTGTTCTGCCTCGAAGCTCACCTTTATCGATACGGATTTTGCCCGTATCGATACAGTGAGCTTAGTGGTAGTTTGTGGTGTTTTGCTCTGAACTCCGTTGTTTTGACCCTCGATCATCTCTAACTTGTTCTAAACATCACCAAATCATCCCATATCATTGTTGATCATATTTGTTGAGTTCGTTGTGTATTCTTAGCATCCCATTGCCCTCACCCGACGAAATTGGACGTTGACTATTGCATGAACCTATTTGAGTTGAAACGACACGTTACAAGATTATGAGACACGAGAATATTTGTTGACACAACGATGAACATTCAGGACCTACCGACGGGTATGGTGCCTGGCAGGGGGCATCGGGATCCCTTAATTGGCACGACAGGAGCAAAAGCTCACTTTGATTACATTCAGGATCTACCGTTGGGTATGGTGCCTAGCAGGGAGTATTGGGATCCTTTAATTGGCCCGGTAGGAGCTTCGGCTCATGACACATGATGCGACACAGTTTGGACACATGAGAAGTGGAAATGGTTAAAGGTTGAGGGGTATTCTAAATCCCATATCAAGCTTGTTGGATTGTCAAACCATAGCTATTGTCTATTGCTTGGGCTACTTTTTGTTCACATCGTATCATCATTCTTGCATTTCTCTTGCATACATTGTTTGCGTAGAATTTCTACTGAGCTAGTGTAGCTCAAGCCTTTTCATTTCAGGTACTAACTCTGGTCAGTAGCGAGCATAGCTGGAGTGCTTGGACATTGGACACATCTTTTGAGAGCTAACCTTTGTAGAGTTACTTAGGCATCTTTGTAAATTTCTTTTGAAGATGTATTAGTAACTTAATTGATAATTCTTTGACCGCGGGATATTTTGTAAACTCTAAACTCTCTTGACAATTGATGTTTATTCTGATTTGGGGCTGTTGTGCCGAAGATGTAATATTTGGGACTCTTTGGACTTGGAGTATGATTATGGAGATATGGAAATTTTTGGGTATCATATGCGTTATTGTGGGGCTTTATTTATGAAAATCTATTATAATTTATGTTGAAAATAGAGGATGTGAAAGGCCTAAACACCCAAAAACCTAAATCACTGATCAAACCCTAAATCTAACAGCAAATCAACAATCCAGCCGCCATCGGATCACCACCTCACAACCCACTGAAATCTGCACCCCCACCAACTCCAGCCACCAGCAAGAACCACCGCCCAAGATCCCAAACTGCCACCATCTGCCGTAAATGCATAACAGAAATTGAGCACCATATATTGATTTGATCTGAACATATATGCAAGAGCTATGAATTCATGGCAGGTTTAAGGGCTAAATGAGATGAGTATTCTAGCAATTCCTGCGTAGCTAACGACATGTTGCAAAAAATTGATGTCAGTATGTGTACAATTGTGTATGTAAGTACTTGTGATCGATTCTAGCATTTCACATAACAATGTCATAAACCAGTCCAAGTTGTAATGTCTCAATTTCCACAAAGATAACAAAGAGTTGCAAAATTTCGAGATTGTGGCATGCAAAGAATGGTAGAATAGGGCTGTGTACGGTCCAGATCAGTTTGAATTCCTACATCGGGGAAAAATTAAAGGACTGTGGGAAACAAAATAGGTTCACTGCACCCAGCCAAGAAAAACAAGAACATTCTAGGAAGAATTATGATACAAAACACGATCAGCAAACAATAGTCCCTAAAGTTTAATTCTCCAAATTCCATCAAGATATCCTTTGAAGTCCACTATGTAAATTTTAGTGTCAAACTTTGCATTCATCTACATTGCCACCCTTGTCTTTAGTAGATCCCCAAATAGACTGAGATCTACAGCTCTATTGTTGAAAATGAAATCATTTCATGCAATCCAATTGACCATTAAAACCGCATAGAAGCACGTACAATTCCCACAAATGTTTTTCCTAGTTACCAAATCTGCTGGAAAACCACCATGCATACTGATCAAAGTTACCTTAGATTAGAAGGATATGCCCAATTAATATGCTACCCAAGGTTAATTTTCAATAAAGGCGGTTACATACTGCATCGGTCGTTATGTAACGCGATTTTGGACCTCTGATATAGTTAATTACTTACATATCGGCCTATACGGTTTGATATTGGCCAATAGCTGTCCAATCAAAACAATGTTTTGGGCACCAATGGACAATGTGGTGGGGAGTGTCCGTTGAGGTCGTCGGATGACGAAGGTGGCTGTTTGGCCCCTGCCTGAGGGTAACGGAGGATGCACTACAAGAAAATCGTTCAATAGCAACGGTCAAAAGTGTTGCTAGAGATGCAAAAAAGCGTTGCTAAAGACCAATATAGGCTATACCAACGGTTATAGAACCGTTGGTTAAACCGTCGCGAGATATCCGTTGCTGTAGGGTTATAGCAACGGTTTTGGCAAGCGTTGGTACAGATTTTTTTTTAGCAACGGTTTCTTTAGCAACGCTTGTAACCGTTGCTAAAGGCAAGTTTTTTTTTTTTTTTTCTAAAAATATGGGGTAAAATATAACATGGCAGCCACGTGGCCTCCCCTGTCGCCACGTGTCGCTGACGTGGAACCTACGTGTCACCCGCGTGGCAACACAACAATTTTTTGCTCCTCCTGGGAATCGAACCCAGGACCTCCCGCATGCGCGCGCGAGTGCAAACCAGCTGGGCTAGCCCAAATACTTGTGTAATATCAATGGACTACTAATATTTATACTATGCAAACCAGCTGGGTTAGCTTATGTCATTTGAGTTTTATCGATTTATTCTTAACCCAAGTTTTTAAATTCAGTTTATTCTATATATAAACACCTACTTTTTTTCCCCCCCGATTAGAACTATCTATTTTTTACATAGTAAAGAGTACATCATTCATACGAAAAATGAAATTAATCGGGTATCGTTACATACTTTGATCGGGCAGAAAAATTTATTTTACTAATGAAATTTTGTCTCAATAAAGAAGTTTTCTAGACTCGATCAAGCCAAATTTTTATGAGAATAATTTAATCAACAAACAAGGAAAACAAAATCAATGGTCTCGATTATAGTCCGGTTTTTAGTAACGGTTATGGAAAACCGTTGCTATAGGCCGGTTTTTAGTAACGGTTATGGAAAACCGTTGCTATAGGTCGGGTTTTAGTAACGGTTATGGAAAACCGTTGCTAGAGGCCGGTTTTTAGTAACGGTTATGGAAAACCGTTGCTATAGTCTTATAATCTAGTAACGGTTGCATGAAAACCGTTGTTATAGTCCTGTTTCTAGTAACGGTTTAAAAGCCGTTGCTACACACCGTCTATACCAACGGTTTTTTGAACCGTTGCTAGTTAAACCGTTGGGAGATCTCGATTTTCTTGTAGTGATGCAGTGTGGTTAATTTTGGGCAGTCGCACAAATCTTTGGAATTCATGTTGGGAACATCAGTTTATTTGTTATTATATGTCATGTTTTGGTTATATTTTATGACATCTTGTCAACAATTGTTTTGTTTTGTAATTTGTTTTTCTTTATAATAAAAAACTCTGAGGGGCTTGGATGTATGTTAATTTTGTTAGTGTTCTCGAGAGTAGCAGTAGCAGAAGAGTTATTGTAGAAGAGTCATTGTACTCTTCTCCTATTGTATTGGTTTTATGAATACAATTCGCAGACAGCCGCGATTCTTTCATAGACTCAAGACTCGAAAAACAATACTATGCATTACCACCAAAAGAAAAAGGAGAAAATTGTAACTCCACAAAACTTTATTAGTTATTCCTCAAGTAAGGGATTCTTTAAATTAGTCCCACCAAATTTGTACGTGCAAACCAATACCTCCTGGCAGGGACGGACCCGTTAAAGGTCCTATGACTCCTATGGGGGAACGCACCCTTGGGGTTTAATTTTTCCAAATATGTTTGATACCCTTTAAAAATTGTCTTAAAATTATGGTATTGTCTAGTGTCTTCACTTATAGATATTGTTGTGAGATATTACACTTAATAAGAATTTTTTTGAAAATTCACTTCAATAACATACTAACTGAAAGTGATGGATGACATTCATTGTTATTTCCTTTATGGAATTCTTCTTTACCATGGTTAGTAAACAACAACATAGTAACCGAAAGTGATGGATGAAATTCATTTGTTGTTTCCTTTATGGAATTCTTCTTTACCACGGTTAGTAATATGTGTCCCCATGGCTAACTTAGATTTCTGGGTCCGTCACTGCCTCCTGGCCTCCAATGGAGTGACATGGAAGAAACAATGAGGTAGGGCTCTTCCCATCATAGGATAATAGAGTGGGTTCCCGAGCTTGCTGCACTAGGAGAAGAGAAGCATAGGACTGATTCTCATAAGAGCATCCCTTTTCATTATATACGGAAATATGAAAAGTACCAAAATCAAACCTGGGCCATAAAAAAGAACAAGAAAGTTAGATAATCTCAAACTCTTAACAGGTTAAATAAAGCAAGAAAGGAGATCGATCCTCATTTGCAGAAAAGCACAGTCTAATATGTTGTTGGCTTTACATAAAATGGAAATTATGAAAAGTATTTTTCCTTTGCAAGGAGTTGTTCTATGCCCTCATGTTCTAAATCTAAGTAAAATTCTTCAACTTCAAAAGGTATTGTGAAACAATTAATTACACAAGAGAATGGAATTAGGTATTACTCTGATTTTACCTGATCATAATCTTTCGCCGAGGGAATAAGCGAAGACTAACGCCAGAACATCGACCGCAGCCCACACCGCCCAAGCAAGGTGATGGGGGACAAACCTATAAGTCATTGAAAAAAAGGCGACCACTGAGAAAAAGCCGGCGCACCTACAGAAGTTGGCTGACGTTACTCGGCCTCTCTGTAACATCATCCAGCCTATCAAACTACCTGTGAAACCACATACAATGGCTACCCGGCCTCTCCGAAACTTCAACCAGCCTATCAAATTCACTGTGAAACCGAATACAATGGCTAACTGAACCATAATAATCGGAAATGAGGCTGACGACGTCAACGAAGAAGGAGTAGTAGGAGGAGATGTGGACCGCGATGGAGACCAAGTAGCTAACAAGGACAAATTACCGCGAGGCCGGAAACTGGAAACCATCAGAGCCACCGCGGCTTCAAAAGTGTGGCCGACGAGTGTATTCCCAAATTTGAAGGAATCCTTCTCCTCGTCGTCCTCCACCCGCTCCTCCGTTCGTATCTGATCAGTACTAGTACCAATACTAATCTCACCAGTCAGGGCGGGAACATCGACATGATGAGGTGGAAATTCAGCAACGCAGTCGTTTCGATGGATCCCGGCAGCCGTGGCCCGATAATCACCGCCGCCGCAGGAATCATCATCGTGGCCACCGGAATCGACGACATCAAGAGGGGCGCGATCAGCAGTCACCGATGAAGGCGTCGTCAGCTCCTCATGGGATGCACTGGTCCCCATTGGTAGGGTACAACCTGCGTTTGCTGTCGAGATTTCTGCAGCCACGATAATGTCGACCTCAATCATTGTCGTTGCTAATTTTTGCTATCTGGTGAAAAGACTACCACTCAAGTATTACTATTTGACCCCGTTTCAGAAATTTCTTAAAAAATAAGCAGCTTATTTCACATTTTTAAACTTAAAAATAATATAAATAAAAAATAATTTTTAATTTTTTTCGCACTGTATTAAAGATCTCAATGAGATCTATCAAACAAGATTCATAGTGGTAGAAAAATTATTTACGTAAGCACATAATTTTTGAGTTTAAAATTGCCTTCTTAAAAAATAAGTACTTATTTTTGTTTCCGGAACGGAGCCTTAATCCGTTCCAAAAAAAAAAAGTACTGTATTACTATTAAGGCCCTGTTTCAGAAATCGTCTTAAAAAATAAGCAGTTTATTTTACATTTTTAAACTAAAAAATAATGTAATTGAAAAAATAATTTTTCGATTTTTTTTACATCGTTCAAACGATCTCAATGAAATCTATCAAACAAAATTCAAGAAAAATTATTTACGTAAACATATAATTTTGAGTTTAAAATTATCTTTTTAAAAAATAACAACTTATTTGGCCTTGTTTGGCTTTGAGACAAGTCCCCCAATACAGCTAAAGTTTTTGAAAGTAAAGTCTTTTTTCCCTGTTTACGAAGAAAGTTTAATGCTTACAATTCAAAATGTATTCAACAACCATCTGGTCAACACGTATAGGAATTTTTTTTTTTTGGTTGGATGGCCAAGGGTGGTTCGGGTCAGCTTATGCTTACCTGGATTCCATTTTCGGTATGGTAAAATGCAGACCATCCATACTGGGACTAGAAGATTCACAAGTAGTAATAATTTTCTTGTCGATTGACCCCAAAAATCAAATCCTTATCAATCATATGGAAAGCAAACTCTCCAATCGACTGGAGTAACCGGAATATGACTCCTAAAGCCATTTGAACCACATAACCTCTACAACAGTACAGTTTATCCTATTTAAAGAAAAAAGCCACCTAGTATTTGCTATATATCAATCAAAGAATAAATCATGTGACACTCAACTACTCGTTCACAATCATCAATCCACAGTTGCAAATAAATCCAGCCTTTTCTATTTTTAAGGTTCCCTGACGTTCACCCTGTTAAAATTCTGTACGTCTATTTACTTTTTTTTTTTTTGTTAAGAGTTATAAGTATATAACATACAAACATATTTATCGGATCGACTTGAGTCTTAAAAATAATTTTATGAGAGTTTAGCAAATGTTACATGCATTAACAAACCATGAATAAAATAGAATATTAAGTCATTCTTTTATCTTCGAATTCGTCATTTCGGTTATGATTTGAGAGTCACAAACTGACAATTAAATTCAGCTATAGTTTTGACCCCAAAAAAAATATAAAAAAAATCCGCTAGCATTGACCAACTGGGAATAAATATAATAAATCCACTTCAATTTTTTTTATTTAATTTGAGTAAAATGGACCGCGGGAGGGTAATTTGTCCTATGGTCAATTAAGCAAATTTTCTAAATCAAACATAAACCCGGCCTCTTGGCCTCCGGCCCGACTCTGTTCGAAATTCAGTGAAACATAAGTTATTAAAAAAAAAAAAAAACCTCCGGACAGATAAATTCAAAGTTAGCCAAAGTGGGTAAAATTAATTTTGCTGAAATTTCAACAAATAGTAATAAATCAAATTTACCCCGAACCAAACAACACAGGCCACCAGAACTGTTGTGAAAAAAACTTACCGCCATTGGAGTGGCCCCCACGATCCGTGTAACGCGCGTAGCACTTCCCCAAGAACATATCACCAAAAGCCGCGGACCCACACTCGCTTTTCAGCCGTCCGATCGCCTCATTCAGACAATCCTGGCACTCGCTCCCACTCAGATCCTGTACGCACTGCGCCACACCCTGAATATCCCCTGACCCGCCCACACGAAAGTACTGGCCGCCAGCCGCCAGATACCCCATCACAGCGTCTCGCCGGGTCAACGCGTCCGAGTCAAACGCGACCGACGTCCCGCATTTCTTCATCACCAGGGTCTTGTCCTCTACTCCCAAGAAGGACGTGTTGTCGTACTTCACGAAGCACCCGTCGAGTTGGAGCGTGCCGCCCGCCGAGTTGGTGCAGAGGACGCCGAGTTGTTCACCGCTTTGGCGACGCAGTCGCGGCAGTTGGGGGTGCCGACGTCGCCACGGCATTGGAAGAGGCCGTAGATGACGTCACCCGCGCTGGAGCCGGGGACGGAGATCTCGAAGTTTTTGAAGATGGCGAAGGCGGCCGAGTTGACGAGGGAGGTGAGCATGGAGTTGACGTTGGACTCGTAAGGGGTGCCCGGCTTGTATTTCAGCTGCGAGCAGCCGCCGTATTCGAAGGAGTCGACGGCGGAAGTCGATGGGCGCGTGAGGACTGAGATTGTGATGAGGAAGAGAGGAAGGAGAGCGGGGAGAAAGCGGGAGTGAAGGGACATGCTGCTTGTTTGGCCTAGTGTTGCAGAGAGAGAGAGAGAGAGAGAGAGAGAGAGAGAGAGCGCTATGGGGTGTGAAGGGAAATATGAACCATTAGCTTGGTGGAACTAACGAATATGTTAGTAAATATATGTATGTATAGGTGTGTGTGCGCGCGCGTTATATGAATAGGTGCGTGGGGGAGTACGTGCGTAAGTTGAGAACTTGGGCAGTGCTGTGTGGAGTTGCTTGGTGGAGAGTTTACGTAAGGTTTGGAGGGAGATCATTTTGGTATTTCCTTATTTTACTTTTTTGGGGATTTCATGTAATACCTTTATATTTTTGTCCTTAGTATGTAATAAGTGAATTGTGTGTGTCTAGAATCTTGTACATAAATATCTAGTGGGTGTATATGTGTCTTTGTTCTTTTGTAAGAAAAAAAGAAGAAAAAACGTGGACAGAGGGACAGAGAAAAGAGAAGAGAAAAAGAGAAAAGAACAAGGGTTTTTGTGTGCTCGTGTGTGCTGTGTTTTGAAGGTGAAGGAAAAGGTTTGTAAAGCTTGAATCAAGTGAATGAAATCAACGTTTTAGTGCCCAGATAAGTTTTGTTATTGCTACAATTTTTTTGCTCTGTTTTGTTGCTGAAAACTGCATCTTTGTGATTCATTTGTTTGCTGAATATTTGATCCGTTATTGTTGCGATTTTGCTCAGTTTGTGATTGTTTTTCTTGATATTTGTGTATGCATTTGGGCCCTTATTTCTCCAACAAGAGAGAGAGAGAGAGAGAGAGTGAGTTTTAATTATTAAGTACACTTGGAGTGCGGACATGTGATACTCCGAGACACTCCAACATCACACATTCTCTTTGAGTCTAATCGAGTCCGTGGAACAGTCTTGCGCTTGCATGCTCTTACTTCCTGAGGTAAGGGTTTTGTGGTTTGGCGGTTAGAGCATCCGCAATGGGAATAATCAAAATCAATAATCAAAATGTTTCACGTCAGCATTTGATTATTCTTTTAGTTCATAATCAAACTTAACAACTTCTATCTCCACATTGGTTATTTTTGCATCCCTAACCAAAAAAATCCCAAAATACACAATGCATCTATGTCCAATCGTAAACGAGTTTCAATTACGCATCCGATCACACCAAATTATTCGTCTCGATGAGACGATTCCAATGAGGGGTGTTTTTGAGTTATTGAGTTTTGAGTTTCCTTATTGGGTTTGGTTATTGAGTTTTGGTTATTGGTAAAAGTTGTTAAGTTTGGTTATGGAATGAGTGGAATTTGATTATTTGCTAAAAGACTTGTAACTTTACTTATTACAATGTAAGGTATTTTTTGAGCATTATTGTTAAATTTGTTTATTCACATCAATTTGATTATTACAATGCGGATGTTCTTAGAGGAGATCACTATGTCCCCCCGCACCTTGTACGTGCGGTGTGGGGTGATGTGGAGAGAGAGAGACTTAAATCATGAGTTATGTGATTGATATATTGTCACATGGGCGAAAAGTGAACATGTGAAGACAAGGAGAATATGGACCATCCAAGTTCGTGTAGGGGGAGAGAAGGAATGTGGGGCTCCGCTTTCCTTATTGGGCCCCTGGCGGGTGAGGCCCCCTTTTTTTTTTTTTTTTTTTTGGCAAAATCAACCGCTTACCAAATGTGTAAGACTTTTAAAGTGGATAATTTTGATTAGACAGATATTGACAAATATCAACCTCTCACCATCTTCTCCGTCCTGTTTTCATTCCTTTCGGGTTTTTTCTAGGTTTTGATAATTTTTTTTTATCCGCTATTTATTTTGGTAATTTAAATCATGCATATTTTAGAACTAAAACTAGCGATAACAGAATAACGATTAATATGGTTTCGGAATCCTTTTATTTTGAACAAAAAGACATCACAACTGGATAAAAACTCATTTAACTCATTCGGAGTCTCTCAAGACAAATGCGTTACAAAATCATATCAATCGATATGACAGTTTTTGATCATGGCGATTTTTGGTATGGGCGATATTTTCAACTAGCTCTAAATTATGACCAATTTGTATCATAAGAATAGGTCCAGGAAGAACCCAAAAAAGGTCGAAACTGGATTGTCGAGTCCGTTATATGTATTAGATTTTTTGGAGGGTTCCAATCTAAAATTAATTGGCAATATGTAGAGTAGCCTCTAAAATTTATTAACCAAGCTTGGGTGGGTTTAGATGAGCGATGTGGGATAAGTCTAACACTCCCCCTCACATGCAGCCCGGATGCACGTGGAGGTGATAGACCAGGAGTTGACTGACTGACTTGGGCGACAGAGATAACAGAGACTTTCCCATGAGAGGTGAGGCCACCTAAGACTTAACTTTGAAATCATGTTAAATTATAAGAGAAGAGATATTTTATTAAATTCTTGGAGGGTACGTTAGATTTCTTGGAGGGTTCCAACCTAAAATCAATTGGCAATAGGTAGAGTAGTCTCTAAAATTTATTAATCAAGCTTGGATGACTTAGATGAGTGATGTGGGACAAGTCTAACAATATGGATTGGAAGGATCTTGTTCCTAGATAGAAACTTGAGTACTACATCTCTCAGCAACGACAATGTTATGGTGACAAAGTCTCATGACCACATTTTGGATATCATGTGAGTTGTCACCACTGTGTTGGTAGAATTCGCTCCACCATATGATAAATAGGGCACGTTCTATCAATATAATGGTGACACATCACATGATACGCAAAATGTGATACTCAAATATGCTCACCAAAGATAAGTGAATTTTTAATTTCAGGTGAGTTCATGACAACTAAATTAGGATTTACATTTCAACATTCCATAAGCACTATATTGACCTCCAGGAGCCTCATTCTTTAGGATGAGTTTGGATTAAAATGTCAAGTGACTTTTCTCTATTTAAAATTTGCTTACATTTATTTGTTTTACATCAAACTTTTGTGATTAATTGATTTGTCTCAACAAGAATCGAAAAAGTAAAAAATTATAATCGAAACTCATAATTTTTTTTAAATAAAGTAAAAAAGAAAACTTTTTTTACTTGCCTTGACCACCACCACCACTTAGTAAAAAAGATACTAAAAGAAATATAATTGATGAGTACGAGGCGGCGTCAATCAGCAGTTTCGGCGGGAATGAGCTCAAGTTAGTGCGGCGGGTCTGTCTCGAGAGTTGCTTAATCCATACCTGGCCTCTCCACTTGGCCACTCCACCCACCCTCACTAGTGTGATCGATGGATCCGGCTCAATTCCAGACGGCTTTTTTGTTTTTATATTTTGTTTGTTGTTTTTTTATTTTGGACATGTAGTGTCCTTTTTATAACTAGTGATAACATGTGCCTACGGCACTACGCACCCCGGTAGTACCGTAGGCACATACCTTTTTTTAATATATATTTGTTTTTTATGCCAACGCCAAAAGCTGAGCAGTGGGTAAAAAGAACCGATGACATTTTTGTAATATATTTGTGAGAATGTGGGTGTTTTCTTAAGAGAGTCGGCGAGCACACATCAGCCTTTGGATTAAATGAATCTCAGCTCTTTTTTCAACTTGTATTTATGTGGTCTCCAGATCCTTGTATTTTATTAGGTAGATTTTGTATGATATGTTTTGAGTTGATCAAAAATTGATGAGTACGGATAAATAATCATTTTTGCCTGGATCAAACAACTGAACAAGAGGTTATATGCCGTTCGTCGAGATCCCCATCTCTCAGCGAAGTGTATAAGCAAACACCAGGAACAGAACGCCACCGACGGCCCACACCAACCAAACCAAGCCATCGGTGGCGAATATGTCCACCATGAGAAAAAACCCTAGCGCACCCAACAAAACACCAACGTAGCTGCAAAAGTTTGCCCCGTTTGGGTGGTGTTTCTGCAACAGCATCCCCGAAATAGTAAACGCAAAGCTGAAAAGCGTGGTGGTGGTGGATCTGACTAACGATGAATGACTACATCTTCAACGGAGCAACAACCTAGGCTTCGGAAATGGTGGATTTAGTCAAGACTAGAGTAGTCATGTGGATGAATGCTAAGTTTGACATCAAAATTTATACGGTGGAGGATTTCAAAGGTTTTTTGGATGGGATTCGAAAAGTGAAGGTGTAGAGTGAGTATATGAGATGTTTTATCCAATTTTGGTTGGATAGGTCTTTTGTACTTTTGATTTCCTCATCGATGTACCCCTTCGAGCTTTAATAAATTGTTTCGTTTACCGAAAAAAAAAAAAAAAAAAAGCTGAAAAGCGTGGTTGCCCCAACCGTAGTGAACAGAATAGACAACTGCGATGACCGATTAGTAGATAAACCACCCTGCTGTGACTGTTCCCGGTAAATCATAAGGGCCAAGGCGGCTTGGAAAGTCAGGCACAGAAATGTTTTACCCAATTTGAAGGGACCCTTGTCAATATCGTTGCGGTCTCGTGGCCCCTTCCAGCTTGGTATCTGGGTATCATTGCGGTTTCGTGGCCCTTCCGTTGGTCTCTCAATGTTCAAGGCTACATCTCTACTAGTACTAGGAGCAGCAGAACCACAAGTAGTACTAGTCGTAATAGTTTTTTTTTTTTTCTGTAAATTGGGTTAAGGTCCATTTTGAAGGTGCTTTTGGACGTTTAGTTCAACCCAAATTGTAATAGTGGTGAAAGTCCATTACTGTAACATTTATAGTGGTGGAGGTCCATTACTGGACAAAAATGCCCCGACTGCCCCTTACTATCTATATAATGTGTTAGGGTACCCTAGGATTTTAGGGTTTTAGGGTACCCTAGGTTTAGGAACTTTCATAGGAGTTTTAGGATGCACTTTCCTGTTATAGGGTTTTAGCGATTTAGGCACTTTTATTGGGTACCCTAGGGTTTTAGGCACTTTTATTGGGTACCCTAGGGTTTTAGGCACTTTTATTGGGTACCCTAGGGTTTAGGCACTTTCATAGGGTGTCCTAGGGGTATTTTTGGAACGCGTGTCCATATAAGGACTGGAACCACTACGAAAAGTTTAGTGTGTCCTTATCAACAAGACTCCCTTTTTTTTTCTCGGCAAAAGCGAAATTTTATAACAATCGAAAGGATACATCGAGAGGGAAGGTTAAGGAGCACACATGCTCAAACTCAACCAGGGGAGGGGGAGACGCAAATCATTCAGCAGGGGGTTGAATGATTAACGCCAAAACAATTACAATTTTAGCGAACGAATACCATCCAAAAAACTTTTGAAATCCTCTACAGAGTATAGTCTAATAGTATTAGTATTACTACCACTAACGTCGTCTGTGGTAGTGGTTGGTTGTAGGGGACACACCGTCCCACCGGCCAACATGCAGCTCTTCGGATGCGGAGGAGGAAGACGACGCGGACGCAGCGTCATGATCGCGAGGCGTGGATGAGCACGCCAACAGCGAATGTATGGTCATCTGGATGACCCCGAGCTCCGTTACTGGTGCCCAAATTACCCTCTTCTGCTTTCTGCGTGATCGGAAGTAATGGCAAAGTTGCTACGAAAATGATTAGGGAAATCATTTTCAGCAGCTTTGATGATCTAGATTATCGTTTTCCAGGAATCTAGGATAGATTACACCCAGGCGAGGGTTTTGGCTTGTTTTTTGTTGGAATGGGAAAGGGGGCTGGGGGGGTGGGTGTGTGTGTGTGTGGTGGGAAACACTTGTATTATACCCCACTTGAGCTGTGGGTTATGAACTTTCCTAGCAACTTCCCATCCGTTAATTCTCGTTGGTTTCCAGATTATCTCTAAACTCCTCTTTGTTTTGCGGTCTTCTAGAAATTTTGAATGAAATATAACTTCATGTCGACTAATACAATCAATCTCGAGCAATTATTAACGCTAACAAATACAAGGTTTGTAATGCTTTTACTACTGTTTCCAGTATTAACAGAAAGTTTGGTAAGTTGGGAAAAAGAGAGGTAGCGGGAGTGTTATGGAGAGAGAGAGCGCGCGCTTCAGGTGAGAGATACCGCACTCCTTTTGCGTGTGGACTTTTATTCCTTTTTTATCTGCAAAAGGAAGATATTTTTATTTCATAATTAAACTTAGATAGACAAGCTTTATCTTAAACTAGATTGAAGAGTATGCCAAACTAAATGTTCCAAGTCATAATTAAACGAAGATACTTGTACATAGATTTTCTTTTTTTCCGGTTAAACGGAAATTCATAAAAACTTACGAAAACAAAATACATAGATTTTCAAATCAACACCAAAATATACGGTAACCCGAAATCCAATTCATATCTAAACGCGGTTTTTAATTTGCCTTTTGCCTTCGATCGGATCCTTCCACGCACCTTCCTTATCCTCTGAGAAAGTTAATGTGAATTGAGGCCAAAGTTGTAGCATGGTTGAAGTTAATTATGGTTTCTGCCAAACTTCCTTGTCCTATGGAAAGATCTAGGGTACAACTTGCGTTTGCTGTGTGACGCCACGAGCATGACGACAGCAATCATTGGCGTTGCTATTTTTGGCTTTCTGGTGAAAAGATTACCAGTCGTGTAATACTACCAAATAATAAACATAGGACGATGTATACAAATAAGTGTTGACTTGGAGTATTAGTATTTATTTATGGTCAAAAAGTATTTATAGGATGTCGGTAGGTTACCTGACGAAGTTTCCTAGCAACTTTGGCTTTCCCATTGAACCTTGCTATTGGTACAGATATCTATGCACAGATCGTACACAGATTTTTATGTGGGGTTTATTACGGGTCTCAAACAAGTGATTCGAGCCGTTTAATATATTTAAAATATTTTTTCAAAGGCCCCCGCGAAAAATCAGCTCAATCCGATACCTATAAGTGTTTGATTTAATCATCTAACTTTTGATGCAGGGAGGCGTGTCGAAATAGAAGAACGCGCAACAAGGACAATCATGAATAAGAATGAACTAGAGGTACTCCCTCTACGAACACACAATAATGAAAAAAACTCTCAATTTTCATTAATTTATTCAAAAACAACTCCTTAACCCTAGGGCTTACAACCTTATTTATACTAATAAAATTTCTAAACCTAACTTTCTTAAAATCTAAAAAGGAAAATAAACATAAAGAAATAAAATCAATCCTAATTTTCCTTAACCGAGAAACCTATTGAAAATAGGAAAACTAGATCAAATCAAACTAGGAAAACTAAATACTTATAAATTATCTTGATTAAAATAAAACATTCCTACTAAAAAGCTAAACTCAAAATAATAAATTAAGATTCCTATATTTCTAAAATAATCAAAATATCGGCCTGCATCAACTTTTCATTCAGGTTTTTAGAGAATGAAAAGTTAGACGATTAGATCAATTACTTATAGGTATTGGATTGAGCTGTTTTTTGGCTGGAGCACTTGAAAAAATGTTTTAAACATAATGAACGGCTCGAATCACTTGTGTGGGACCTGAAGTAGGTCCCACATAAAAATCTGTGCACGATCTGTGTACAAATCTCTGTACCAATAGACTTTCTGTTTCCCATTGCTCCGAGAAGTTTTTCAGTGCTGGGTGGGTGGTGCCGAATACCATCTTGGCCGTCCAAACGTATTTTGGATAGTCCCGATCTGCTTGAGTAATTTTTTAGTGTAAAATTACCCAAACACTCCCTTAAGTCCAAACAGATCGTAGCCGTTGAAAATATGTTTGGACGGTCGAGATGCGTGCTCTGCATCACGTGGCCGGTGCCCACTCGGCACTGAAAAATTTCTCAATGGCTCCAAGTGTTGTTAGATGATGAGCGACCTTTTGGTTTGTTTTTTTCTTGATTCGTCATTTTTTGGCCTCGTTCGTTTCACATTTTATTTTTGTTTTAGTTTTATTTTCTAATCATTACTTTTTTTCTTTTTCTAATCATTACTTAATTTCTCCAATTATTACTTTGCCATCTCTCTCTCTACTCATGACTCATCTCTTCAATCATTACTCTATTTCTCTCTCCACCCTTTACCAAAACAAAAATGCCCAAAAATGAAAAATGAAAAACAAACACAGCCTTGTATTTTCGGATCGATAGTGTCTCTTTTTGTACTTTGTTCTTATGTATAATTTGTGTTCCTAAAAAAAAATTGTTAGATATTAACTTTGTTTCTGTTGATTCCTTTCTTGTTGGTTGGTTCGAATTTTTCGGTTGGTTAGATTTTGTAGGATTTTTATTATGGGTTTTGGTTTTCAAAACTCCAAACCCAAATGATCAACTGGTTTGGTTGCAAAATTTGTCAATAATCGGACCAAATCAAACTGATTTTACCACTAAGGGTGGCGTTTATTTTTGGAGATGGCAACCGGACGAATTGGGAACGGATACTCAAACCTAATATCATTTGCAAACGATGTAAATATACCTTTCCCACAATTCCACAATCCTAATTCTTACATCATTTGCAAACGATGTAAATAATAATTGATGGTTCATATGGGTAAAATGAAAATAATATATGTTATTTTTTCTATAATAAGAAGCGGATTGGGGAGCAGGGCGGTGATCGGGCGAAGGTACATGAAACCCCCTCAAAGGGAGATTTCCATGATGGATATCATTATTCTGCAAATCAACAGCCTAAGTACTAGTACCTCGCAATTGAACTCAAAACAACGTGGTTATTCCGCAAATCAACAACCAAGTACTAGTACCTCGCAGTAGAAATAAAAACGATGTGGTTTTTGGGTTGCTATTGTGCAGTGATCTTCGCTTGTTTGTGTCAAGATGCTTTGAGGTTTTTTGCTTTTGGCACTTCTTTAATTTGGATCCTTCCGCACACCTTCTTTGTTAAAGTTGTGATTTTATTTGATTTTGAGGACCAAATCCAAAACAAGAACGAGAATTGGCTCGTTCGTCAGTTATTGTTCTTGCGGCATGTGGCGGTGTCCTAAGACCACCAATTAATTTTGCTTTTGTGAGAACCCCTGGCCAGTGATTAATTTTGCGTTATGCGTCCCCATCTCAGTAGTTGGTTTGGATTTTGTTTGGTGAAATCCTTTGTCTAGCTTATACGGACAGTGATTCCACTAAATTCCAGGTCTTCATTTCTCAAAACCATTATTGGACATGCTTCTGAAGTGTCCATGAATTATATGGACTCCTAGTATTTTGTCTCACATAATGTCTCCAGGCCCATGGATGTTACTTCGTTTTGCATGGACTCCACATACATTCTTGAAAAAATATATATACAAATCCAGCGTTGAGCTACGAGACTACAACGTCGTGGTAACGAGGTCTAAATTCAGAGTGCCTTATTTTCCAACACTCCGCGTTGTAGCAGGCCGAGCGTCACAACTCAAGCCACGCCGAGGGATGCTCAGGCCATTCCTGCCTTAGCCGTGTGTCTACTTAGAAACGTCTCTCAGCCTCGGCTGGGCCGAAGGCTCCACGTTTACTTCTGAACTCACTCGTTACTTGCTCACGACGTTCGGCTCACTGACTCCTTCGATGTTCGGTTGCCACCCTCGGTCTTGAACGAATGTGGGGACCAAAAGCTCCAGCTCACCCACGTGGGAATAACAACTGTGATCATGATGACGATCGTGACGTCAGCCGAACGGATATCAAAGATAATGATGAGGAGCACGTGAAGGTGCCAGCTCACCTTCCAAACGGTTACAAAACCCTAATGTGACGTAAGGGTGATGTCAGCCGACGCGTGTCAAACGCATGTGCAGTCTTGGAGATCAAGCTAAGGGTTCCCTATAAATACAACACTATGCCTTCGGGAGAAAGGTACACACAATTGACAACCCTAAAACCCTAGCTCTTGTTTCTCTTTTCCTTCTCTGCAAGTAGACTGATTCTTGCACTGGAGGGCCATCCCGGAGGACCTTCGGTGTGGCCTTTAGTCGTACTCTCTTTTGTAGGCGGAGAGGAAGACAGGAGCAGAACCCATATCTTAATCCAAAGAGAGTGAATCTTCCTCACTGGAGCCCCACAATTTGGTGAACCCGACGTGAACCGTTTTTCAGATCCACGGCAGCTCCTTCGTCTCCTTCCCTCTTTCATTCTCCAAACACCTCTCCCACCACATCTCCACCACACCACTTCTCTTCAAAATGGGCGGTGCACCACCTCCTTTTAACCCTCTGAACCCATCTCTCCAGATCCTTTCAGAAACAGGCGTGAACACCGCCTCACCATCACACCCTCCTGGATTCACCCCTCCTGTTGTCAGCTCCTCCATCCAACGACCAGTCGCCATGACAGAGGACACTCTAGCCTACGTCCAGATGCTGGAACAGCAACAGGAGCAGACAAATGCAGACGTCGCCTTCCTCAAAATGGAGATGGCAAGGATCAAAGCAAGAGAGCGTCCGGCGGCCTCTCGCTCTGGATCTCAGGGGAGGCGCCAGAGGAGGAGCCTTCGTCCTCCTCCCTTGGCCGGCAACGGGGATCCTCCCCGAGTCTCAGTCCACGACCGCCTGGACCCACAATTGGCAGACAATCGTACAAGGGACAACGCTCGCTTTAGGCAGCAACGTTCCTCGGTTCATCTGCGTCTCGGCAGTGCTGCGGGCACAAGAGGAGGGAGATCAAGGAAAGAAGGAAGTACCCACACTGTGTATTCGAGCTCCTCAGCCGGAGACGAATATTCTCAGGGCTTACAAAGTTATGATACTGTTGAGCTTAATGACCAAGAGAACGTTCGGGCTCTAATCCCTTACGATTCAGGACGGCGTCAAAGCCGAATGTTTCGTAGGGATGGCAAGGAAACTGAGGGTTTCCAAACTGAACATGAGGAAATCCCTCGGAAAAACACAAACGTAGGCAGAACCGACGCCTCAAGAAACCCACGAGGATTCCCTCGAGAGAAAAGTGTGAGCGTCGTGGTTCGGCACGATGACCAGCCAAGTCGCCGAAGGGTATACCGAACAGAGAACTTACCGGAAGATGCCCAGCAGTATGAACCCCACTACAGAAGGGACAATTCAAACTGCCGGCGGCATGACCGAGCGACTGACTCTGACAAGGATCGCCGTGTTTCAAAGAGATCTAGAGGCGACAAGGATGGACGTCCACCTCGGCCAACTCACGAGTATCAACTAAAGAAGCTAACGGAATCTCCGTTTTCTGCAAAGATTCAAGCAACCCTACCGAAACCAGGCCTCCACCTCCCTAAATTCCAAAAGCTTGACGCCAGCACTACCGAGGCGTACACTCACCTCATCAGTTACCGAAGCACAATCTCATGTGTGACTGATGACGATGCCATCATGTGCAAAGCCTTCCCCTCAAGCCTTGGCCGTCTCGGTTTGCTTTGGTTCAACCAACTAGAAGCTGGCTCGATCCACAGCTTCAAGGAGCTCGAGCGGGCTTTTAACTATCGATTTATCACGAGTAACAAACAGGCCAAGGAAGAAGACGCACTGTCCCAGATGAGAAAAAGGCCTGGAGAAACGCTTCGGAAGTATGCCGAACGTTACTGGCAACTGTTCAACGAGATACCTGGGGTCGACCAATACTGGGCGGCCAGAAATTTCAAGAATGGGTTGGAAACTGGGAGCAAAATACTGGACGAATTGGCGATTCGAGCTCCCCATGGAATGAACGAGCTGATGAAAACGGTTGAGCAGTTCTGCACGTACGAGGAGTTCCTTGCCAAGCGAGAGCTTCAGAATGGACAAAATGTTGCTGCTATCGCACCTCAAGCCCTTCATGTTCCTAATCCTACCCCACAGATCACGGCTCCAAAGCCTGCAACGGCTCCTCAACCGAAGAAGCAAGTCAATACCGTCAAGACGGCAACTAAGAAGGCTCCGAAGGCTCACGACTATGTCGCCGAGACAACGGTCTTTAAGGAGCCCATCTATTTCCTCCTTCTAACGCTAGAGCGAGAGCCCTTCTTCGTTTGGTCGAACTCGCCGAAACTCAACACCGAGGCGGGGAACGACAACAGTCGGAAGAGATGCTCGTATCACAATGAGCTCGGCCATTACACAACAGCATGCGCTCCGTACAAGGCACTCTTGGAGAACTTGGCTGCTCAAGGACTCCTAGACGATCATATTGACTGGACAAAGACACCGAGGCGCCAGCCGAATGCTAGGGGACAAGCCCAAATCCCCCGTCCTGTTGGGGTTATCAACGTTATATATGGACCAGTTACCAAAGAGGCAGCAAAAGTACTTCGGACTGAACTTCATGAGGCGCAGAAAATTTCCCAAGTATTTTCTGTTGGCGCTGCTCAGAAGAAACCAAAGACATCCGAATGTCCCTGGTCCATCACTTTTATAGACCGTGATCTCCAGCGAGTCCAGACTCCTCATAACGATGCTCTCGTCATCACGGTGCAAATCTCAACTCATTCGGTGAAGCGAGTTCTTGTGGATCAAGGAAGCTCGGCTGAGATCATGTACTTATCCCTTTTCAATGAGCTGCAGCTCCCCCAGTCCTCCCTCGTGCCAAGCGACGTCCCCTTAGTTGGTTTCAGCGGAACACCAGTCTGGCCCCTCGGAAAGATTATTCTCCCAGTTGTATCTGGCTCGGTTGCAGTTAACATGGAGTTCATCGTTGTGTACGCCCCCAGCCCATACAACGCTATCCTCGGAAGAAATTGGCTACATAGCATCAAAGCCATCGCCTCAACCTACCACCAGGTGGTACGGTATATCGGCGCAACTGGCCGACAGGAGGACCTCTACGGTGATCAAGTCCAAGCAAAGCAATGCTATGTCTCGGCTGTTGGAAGGGCGCCGAGCCCCAAGCGGGTACATTGGGTGGAAGTTCCGGACAAGCCCGTCCTTAAAGATGTTGGGGCTCCAGCCGAACAAAAGTCCATAGAAGATCTTGTGAAGATTCCCATCAACGACGACGGATCACGGTTCTTCATGCTCGGCTCCAGCTTGACAGAAGCCGAGCATGAGGAGCTCGTCCAGTTCCTCAAAGATAACATTGAGGTTTTTGCTTGGACGCCGTACGAAATGCCAGGCATCGATCCAACTTTCATTCGGCATTCACTCAACGTATCCAAGTCTGCCAAGCCAGTGATTCAGAAGCCAAGATGCTCGGCAGCCATTCATGCCGAAGCAGTTAATGAAGAAGTTGATAGGCTCCTTACAGCAGGGGCTATCAAAGAAGTTCAATACCCCACCTGGCTAGCCAACCCGGTGGTGGTAAAAAAGAAGAACGGGAAATGGAGGGTCTGCGTGGATTACACCAATCTGAATGATGCATGTCCAAAAGATTGCCTCCCTCTTCCCAAGATAGATCAACTAGTTGATTCAACAGCAGGCCATGCTCGGCTAAGTTTCATGGACGCTTACCGAGGGTACCACCAGATAGCAATGGATCCCGATGACATGGAGAAGACAGCTTTCACTACCCCTAAGGGTCTATTCTGCTATCTTGTCATGCCATTTGGCCTTAAAAACGTTGGGGCTACTTTTCAAAGAATGGTCTATCTCCTTTTCGGTGCTCTCATCGGCGAAATCATGGAGGCTTACATCGATGACATGGTCGTGAAAAGTCTCAAGTCTGAAAACCACCTCGCACATCTTGCCGAAGCATTCGGTATCCTCAAGAAATTTAAGTTGCAACTCAACGCCGAGAAATGTGCTTTTGGCGTCGGCTCTGGAAAATTCCTTGGCTATCTCGTCACTCGTAGAGGGATTGAAGCCAACCCAAACCAGATCTCGGCGGTACAACAACTGAAGGCACCTTCTACTCCTCGGGAGATTCAGAAATTAACAGGCATAGCAGCAGCACTGAACAGGTTCATCAATCGTTCCTCGGATAAATGCCATGTCTTCGAGTTTCAAATGGACGGAAGAATGTGACGCAGCTCTCGCCGAACTCAAAGCCTATCTTGGTTCGGCCCCACTCCTCGTTAAGCCGCATCCCTTCGAGACTCTGTACCTTTACCTGGCGGTATCCCCTCATGCTGTAAGTTCGGCTCTCGTCCGGCGCGAAGGCCCTGAAGACCAACCCATCTACTTCGCCAGCCGAACGCTCCTTCCGGCACAAACCCGGAATCTGCCCTTGGAGAAACTCCTTCTGGCTCTTGTCACCACGGCTCGGAAGCTCCTTCCCTACTTTCAGGAGCACCCAATCATTGTTCTCACGGAGTTCCCCCTCAAGAATCTCCTTCGGAAAGCTGACTTATCAAGCCGAGTCTCACAATGGGCGGTCGAACTTGCCAATTTCGACATCCATTTTGAGCCTTGGACAGCTATCAAGGCTCAAGTTCTTGCCGATTTTATTGCTGAGTTCACTCCAGGCAGTCCACACGAAGAAGCCTTGATCAGTCCTGATTATGTGATGCTAGAGCAGCATGAAGCTCGTCGGACTTGGAACCTCTTTAGCGGTGATGTATGGAAGCTACATGTTGATGGGGCTTCTAACAGCAACGGAGCAGGAGCTGGAGTGGTTCTCGTCACCCCCTGCGGCGTGCTTCATGAAAGTGCTATCACTCTTAACTTCCCAGCAACAAACAACGAAGCCGAGTATGAAGCATTATTGGCAGGACTCCGTGCGGCAGCAAAGCTACAAGTCGAAGACCTCCACGTCTATTGTGATTCTCAACTGATAGTTAATCAAGTCACTGGTGACTATGAAGCTCGAGACCCCCGGATGCTGAAGTATTAAGCTACGGCATTAGCATTAATTAAACATTTCAAAGGCTTTCATATTGAACAGATCAACCGAGAGAACAATGCTCACGCCGACGCACTAGCAAGTTTGGCCTCGGCCAGTAAAGCTTCAGAATATCGAAACATCAGTCTCGGCGAAATCGACGAACCAAGCTTTGAAGCTGCGGAGGAGATTCTCAGCATCACCCTCGGCCCCAGCTGGATGGATGAAATTGTGGCCTTCCTCAAGCATGACACTCTGCCTTCGGACAAGAAAGAAGCTCACTGAGTCCGGAGCAAAGCAGCTTATTACTGGCTTTCAAAGAGTGGCCAACTCTACAGGAAAAGCTTTACTGGGCCGTACCTGTGTGTTGTCCATCCTACCGATGTTCCCACCATACTCAATGAACTTCACTCAGGAAGTTGTGGCTGCCATTCGGGAGGACGTTCCCTATTTCAACGAGCACTTAGCCAAGGTTACTTTTGGAAAGGGATGAAAAAGGACTGTGAAGAAGTGGTGAAGACATGCAGACCCTGCCAACTTTTCTCTCCCATTCCAAAGCAGCCCGCTCAAGAACTGAAGCTAATTACCAGCCCTTGGCCTTTTGCCCAATGGGGCTTGGATATCGTGGGCAAGCTTCCCACTGCTCCTGGCGGTTTCAAATTTCTTATTACAGCAACGGACTACTTCTCAAAGTGGGTGGAAGCCGAACCACTCGTCACCACCACCGAGGCAGACGTACAGAGATTTGTCTGGAGAAACATTGTAACAAGGTTCGGTGTACCATATGCCATCGTGTCAGACAATGGCTCGCAATTCGTTGGCAAAGAGCTCACTGGGCTGTGTGCCGAATTCGGCATCAGATTCTTCAACTCAACGCCCTCTTACCCTCAAGGCAATGGTCAAGCCGAAGCCACGAACAAGACAGTATGTGCTGGTATAAAGTGTCGGCTTGACTCCAAGAGGGGAAAATGGGCTGAGGAGCTACCTCGCATTCTTTGGGCATATCGCTCTACTCCTAGACGCTCCACTGGGCAAACACCCTTCGCTATGGCCTTCGGCATGGAGGCTATCATCCCACTTGAGTCCAGATTTCCCACACTTCGTACTGAAACTTTTGACCCACAGACCAATGATGAAGCAGTGGCCACCGAGCTTGTTCTAGCCGAGGAAAAACGAGACGAAACTCAACTCAAGCTCGCTAGCTACCAGCAAGAAGTCGGTAGGGGCTATAACAGAAGCGTTCGGGTCAAGAAGTTCAAGCCAGACGACTGGGTCTGGAGGAAGGTCGTTCGGGCAAGTCAAAAGACAAAGTTCAAACCCAATTGGGAGGGTCCCTACCGTGTGATCAAAGAAGTGGGCAATGGGTCATACAAATTGGAAGATAAGGATGGCAGGGAGATCGAGAACCCTTGGAATGCCATAAATCTTCGTAAGGCGTACCATTGAAGCAGCATTCGCCTGAGTTAATCTCGGCCACTATCTGTTTTCTTTACTTGGGAAGTTTTTGTACTTGTTTTGACAAGTTTTAAGTGGAATGAGAAGTTTTCCATGTTTTATCTCACTTGACAATTTGTCTCTGTTGAAAAATATATATGCATGATAATTTGTTGGAAAATTATATGCATTTCTATTTATTATTTTGATGATTATAATGATGAAGTTTTTATTATTTGGCAAAAGAAAATCGTTTATTGCTAAGTCCTTTTTCGGACTAATTTTTTAGGCCTTGAATCAAATGCATAAGTCTCTTGAATTCAATGATTAAATCTTACAAAGACTTATTGAGCTCAATTCATGCTTTAACGAAATTATTTAGATGGATTTTTGAGCTACAGGTTGACGAACCGGTTGACAAACCGGCTGTCTTTACAGTGAGCTGTGACAACCGGACTACACTCTGGTTGACAGGCCGGTTGACAGAACGGAAGACCGGTCGGAAGTCCGGACGGACGACCGGTAGTGCATTTCTACAGTTTTCTGCAGATTACAACGGCTAGCTTTAACGGCTAGTTCCAACAGCTTCACCCCTCAACGGTTCATTCACTTCCCAAACGGCTAGTAGGAGATTGGATGGCTATATAAGGCTTCAAGAACTCATTGATGAGGACACACACAAGCCATATCATTCATATCATTTCAAGAGCAAGAATTCCAAAGATCAAGCCAACAATTTCATATCTATCTTGAGAGACATTTTGTATAAATTGAGAGCTTCCACTTTCATATCTACCTTGTGAGGTTATTGTCATTTGAGAGCTTCAAATCTTTTCACATACTTGTAATTCCTAAGCGAGTGGTTGAGTCAAACACTTGAAAGCTTAGAAGACCAAATTCGGGTTTGAATTTGGGTGTTATTGTTTTCGAGAGGTTTTCGGAGAAAACTCTTGCGGTTGTGCTAGCTCCTCGGGAAAGCTAGTGGCATACGGTTTTTGTAAGCACCCGCAAGACTTACAAGTTGTAATCTTTTGAAGATTAATGGAACCTTCAAGTAATTGCTTGAGGAGAAGTGGAGTAGGACCGGACCGTGGACAAATCCGGACCGAACCACTATAAACGGGTTTTATCTCACTAACTCTCATTCTATATTTGATTGCATACTTATTGGTTGCATACATTGCTAGAGTTAATTTTTATCGGTGATTTTTACTAGCAATCCTATTCACCCCCCCTCTAGGTTGCATTATTTGGGTAACAATTGGTATCAGAGCATCGGCCCTTGTTTATAGACTTAACCATCTAAGAGTTAAGATCCATGGCAACCACTAGTAGCGTATCTTGCATCGAGGGGCAATCCTCAAATAGGCCTCCCTTGTTCACGGGTTCAAACTATAGTTATTGAAAAAATCGCATGCAAATCTTTATCCAATCCACCGATTATGATTTATGGAAAATTGTTGCAAATGGTCCTATAATTCCTACTCAGAAAACCGGTATTCCTAAGGAAGAGAGCGAATGGACCAAAGTAGATAAGAGTAATGTAGAAAAGAACTTTAGAGCCATGAATCTTCTTTTTTGTGCTATTACTCCTAGCGAATATGATTATGTATCCGCTTGTGAAACCGCTAAGGAGATTTGGGATAAATTGAAAATGGCTCATGAAGGAGATAGCCAAGTCAAGGAGTCCAAGATTGATATTCTTGTGCATAATTATGAGCTTTTTAAAATGAAACCGGAAGAGTCTATTTCTCAAATGTTTGCTAGATTTGCTAGTATTACTAACGGTTTGAAAGCTCTT
Source organism: Rhododendron molle (assembly GCA_025413875.1). NCBI lineage: Eukaryota > Viridiplantae > Streptophyta > Magnoliopsida > Ericales > Ericaceae > Rhododendron > Rhododendron molle. The sequence continues at coordinate 46,700,959 of CM046393.1, forward strand.
GGCAAGACATATAGTCAATCCGAGATGACGAGGAAGGTGCTCCGGTCCATGCCATCAAAGTGGGATACTACCACTTCAATCATCCTTCAATCGAAAGACTTCTCAAAATATACAATGGATCAACTCATGGGATCTCTCTTGATCGAAGAAATCCATATCAATCTCAAAGACGAGGAAGAAGAGAAAGTCAAAAATCTTGCTCTCCAAAGCACCTCACGCAAGTCCAAAATCCAAGATGACTCAAGTGATGAAAGCGAGGATGACGAAATTAAACTCATCACAAAGTCACTCAAGAAACTCCTTAAAAATAGAGTATCTCGCAAAGGAAGAGGATTTCCAAAGAAGGATGGAGGCAAAGAAGAAAGTAGAAAAAAGGATCCAATTATTTGCTACGAATGCAAGAAGCCCGGCCACATCAAAAGCGAATGTCCATACGCAAAGAAATATTCAAAGAAGGACAAAAGGAAAGCTATGATGGCCGCTTGGGAAAATAGCGACGATAGTAGCTCCGATGAGGAGAATGAGCAACAAGAAGTCGCCAACTTGTGCTTCATGGCCACCGAAGAAAATGAGGTAAATCTTGACTCATCTTACTCTTTTGATGAATTGCTTATTGCTTATAAAGAATTGAAACTTGATTTTGAAAAGGTTGTTTCAAAAAACAAAGCTCTTAAGAAAATGGCCAAAGAACTTTCAAAAGAAATAGATAATTTAGTTGAAGAAAGAGATACTTTGGAAGAAGAAAATGAATCTTTGAAAATCTCTTTGGAAAAGGAAAAGGAAGTTGTGAAGAATATTCCTCAAGATGAATCTCTAGTCAAGGAAGTTGATGATTTAACAAATTCTCTTGCTAAACTTACCAAGGGTAAAGAAGGCTTAGATATTCTTCTTCGAAAACAAATGGTTTCTTTTCACAAAGCCGGAATGGGGTATAATCCCACTCAACACAAAAATCTCTTTGACAAAGATCTTCCTCCAACTAGTCATTCCAAGCTCACTTGTCATTTTTGTAGAAAGATTGGTCACATTTCTCCGAATTGTCCTATGAAGATCTTTTCAAACGGTAGGAAGACTTGGGTTCCTAAGAACCATGTCAATGCTAACTTTCAAGGATCTCACATGATGTGGGTACCAAAAGTCAAGATTTGATTGTAGGTGTGCTTGTAAAGTACTTGGAAGGAAAGAAGAAAGATGAGAATGGGGGAGAAAGATGAAAGAAGATATTATCCTTCGCCACCACAGTGACATTCCTACCTTCCCTCCTCACACCCATGTTGATGATGTCTCAAAGGGGGAGAAAAGCCTTGGTTTTATGTTTTTATATTTTAAGTTTGTGTGATTTTTATGGCTTAGGGCTTGAATTTCTCATATATATTTTGCCTACATGAAACTAACTTTGCATTGATCACTTTGCGATCATATTATTGCATATGCCTCTCATATTCCTTCAAAGTTCATATTTAGGGCGAGCATGTACTAAGGGGGAGATTTATTGGCATAATCTTGGCATTCGCATAAAAACTATCATTTTGTGCCATCATAAAAAAGGGGGAGATTGTTGAAAAATATATATGCATGATAATTTGTTGGAAAATTATATGCATTTCTATTTATTATTTTGATGATTATAATGATGAAGTTTTTATTATTTGGCAAAAGAAAATCGTTTATTGCTAAGTCCTTTTCCGGACTAATTTTTTAGGCCTTGAATCAAATGCATAAGTCTCTTGAATTCAATGATTAAATCTTACAAAAACTTATTGAGCTCAATTCATGCTTTAACAAAATTATTTAGATGGATTTTTGAGCTACAGGTTGACGAACCGGTTGACAAACCGGCTGTCTTTACAGTGAGCTGTGACAACCGGACTACACTCTGGTTGACAGGCCGGTTGACAGACCGGAAGACCGGCCGAAAGTCCGGGCGGACGACCGGTAGTGCATTTCTACAGTTTTCTGCAGATTACAACAGCTAGCTCCAACGGCTAGTTCCAACAGCTTCACCCCTCAACGGTTCATTCACTTCCCAAACGGCTAGTAGGAGATTGGATGGCTATATAAGGCTTCAAGAACTCATTGATGAGGACACACACAAGCCATATCATTCATATCATTTCAAGAGCAAGAATTCCAAAGATCAAGCCATCAATTTCATATCTATCTTGAGAGACATTTTGTATAAATTGAGAGCTTCCACTTTCATATCTACCTTGTGAGGTTATTGTCATTTGAGAGCTTCAAATCTTTTCACATACTTGTAATTCCTAAGCGAGTGGTTGAGTCAAACACTTGAAAGCTTAGAAGACCAAATTCGGGTTTGAATTTGGGTGTTATTGTTTTCGAGAGGTTTTCGGAGAAAACTCTTGCGGTTGTGCTAGCTCCTCGGGAAAGCTAGTGGCATACGGTTTTTGTAAGCACCCGCAAGACTTACAAGTTGTAATCTTTTGAAGATTAATGGAACCTTCAAGTAATTGCTTGAGGAGAAGTGGAGTAGGACCGGACCGTGGACAAATCCGGACCGAACCACTATAAACGGGTTTTATCTCTCTAACTCTCATTCTATATTTAATTGCATACTTATTGGTTGCATACATTGCTAGAGTTAATTTTTATCGGTGATTTTTACTAGCAATCCTATTCACCCCCCCTCTAGGTTGCATTATTTGGGTAACAGTCTCTGATATATAACTTTCCACACAACGACTTCGGTCACTCAATTCGGCTACATGGCCATCAGCAAAACGTTCGGATCACGAATCCAACACCCAAATATGAATTCGAACGATTGGATGTTCGGTTTCACCCAAGCAATTAACTTATCAGTTAAATTAACGATCGGCTACGTTCATTTTTGGTTTGAACAATAGGCCACATCTCAAACATTTACTTCGCTTTTTATTTTGACATAAGGCTGACACATAAGCCGAGCCTTATATCACAATAGAGGCTGTCGACAGGTAAATGTTTACACAGGGTTCGAGACCCTCGACACAAAATCTTTGAAAATATTTCTAAGGCAAGGAGAAATATTCATTTGATAGAAAACAAGCAGACATGCAAAATTTTCTAAGGCATAGGAAAGTTAAAAGCATGCATTCAAAACATCAAAGCCAAATGTTCGACAGATCAAAACATCCTACTAATCAAACCATTACATCTGGTACGGCAAACTCTTGATGTTCGGAGCCGTCCAGTCCATTCAAACATTTGACAAAAACTTAAGGAAAGTTCAAAAAGAAAGCAACTATTGGTGCATGATATTAAACAACCCATTACTGGCCATCGGCCTCGGTTGTTTTTCCAGTATCATCTCCTTCGGCTGGCTTGTCAGATACTGCAGCCTCGGTCATCTCTTCATCCTCATCTTCCTCGGGAGGCAAGGGCTCACACTCCTCGGCAGTATAAGGCAGCTCGAGGTCAGGGACGACTGGCTCGGGTAGCTGCTTTAGAAAGGTTGAATCAGGCTGCAGCACCATCACTCCGGCCATCGCCTCGGCACTGGCAGCGTAGCCTTGCCAGAAGAAGTCTGGAAGCCTCTCCTCCAGGGCCTCGTTGACCATTTTATGTGCAATTTGAGTATACTCGAGGGCCGCCCTTTTTATGCCAGCCTCGTACCCTTTGGCATCGGTTGCCCTCATCTTATCCTTCTCTTCCTCCTTCAGCCTCTTGGCCTCAGCCTCGGCCACAGCAGCAGCAGTCCTGGCAACCTCAAGCTGTTTTTTCAGTTTGTCAACTTCAGTCTCGGTCTCCTTCGCGCTCGTCTCGGAGATCCTGCACTTGGTCCGCCAGGAGTCCCGTTCAGAACGGTAGCGCTCTCTCTCGGCCTGGACCTTATCAGCCTTATCATAAGCTTTCAAGGCAGCCTGGCCAGCCTGAACAAAAAAGACAAAGAAAATAACAGGAGGAGTGAGGAAACCAAGCGAAGAATGGAATTCTGAAATCAATGGAGACATACCTGGACCAAGTGGGAGCACATTTCCCTTAAGTTCGGCATGAGGTCATTCGGAACCTGGTCGCAGTCCCTCGGAAGGGCCAGGCCCCTGAGAAGAGTAACGGCCAGGTCCGGCTCTTCTTTAACCGAGTCCTTCAGTTGCACCACTCGACCGTCTGGTAGGGTGTACGAGGGGCTGAAGTGTCTTAAGAAATCGATCTCCACTGGTTGGTCAGTGAGGTCGACATGGGGGGAGGGTGCTTCTGCTGTTTCTCGGCAGCAGAAGAGGCTTTGGCAGCTTCAGCAGGAAGGGCCTTCGAGGCGCTCGGTTGGGCAGCGTCCTCGGCAAGTTTTTGTCTTTTCTCCCTCTGTTGCTGATCAGAGGGAGCCTTCGACCTAGCAGCTAGGTTGCTGGTCTTTGTTGGGATAACGGGCCTTGGAATCCCTCTCCTCGACATCTCCTCGGCACTTGGTTCGACGACCTTTAATGGCACGTTGAGACCTGGGATCGTCGGCTCGATAACCTCGTCTGGACCGAGTGGAGTAAGCCACTCCTCAATCGTGTAACCGACTCTCGGAAGCTTCACCCCTCATTGCCGCTTCTGACGGGCTCCCTCGGCCCCAGTCGCGCCCCCCTTCTTCTTCCTGGCTGGGTCGGCAGCAGGTTGCTCTTCCTTTTCCTGCTGGTTTCCTTCGCTCGGCTCAGCGGCTTTCTTCTTCTCCTTTTTTCTCAAAACTCCCTTGTTGGAGGGCTCGTAGTCCAAAAGAGTCGGAGCGTGACGGCAGCCTTGGGCCAGAAGAGTATCACAAGCTGACTCTCGTGACACCGAGTTAAGCGTCTTTGATATTGGACCGAGCTCTGAAAAGGAAAAAATGAAGGATAATTAGAAATCTCGGCAGCAATTAAACATGAGTAATAATCCCATAAAGTTAAGGTTCGGATCCATTACCTCTCTCGTCAATAAAACGAGGAATGGGGTGACTACGGTTACGCCCGCCGAAGTCGAAGTTCCCTCGGACTTCCAAGTAAAAGTTGGCCCATTTATCTGTATTAGACAGCCCTTCGATCAAGGGCTGCTTCTTCGGTCACGTCGTCAGAAACCGACGGTTGGACTTACCATGCCGGGACATCGTGTAAGTATGGAATAGATCGCTCGGCTTGAAGTCTAGGTTCTGACTCTCGATCAAAGCAATTACCGACATTATTATTCGGTAACTGTTGATCGCCAGCTGGTGAGGGCACAGGCTAAATTTCCAGAGAACCTCCCTAAGGAATGGGTGGAAGGGGAAGCGAAGTCCGGCTTCACATACGGCCATGAGAGGCACGGTGATGTGCTCTGGGCGATCCTCCCTCTTCGCTCTAATTTTGTTACTCTTTACCCTGCGAAGGTAAACATCGGCTGGGATGTTATACTTCTCCCGGAACGCCTCGTACTCAGCCGTGTCCTCGCTGAAGTAGTGCGCGTAAGGACACAAGAGGCCCTTATCGAATAAATCATCGTCCTTTGACGCCGAAGTTGAAGCCTCGGCCTCGGACGTAAATCTTGATTGAGCCTCGTTACCCAACTGGGGCTCGGTCTCAGACTCGGTCTCGGGTGTAAAATTGATCTCTGGGTCTGTAGCAAAACCCTCGGCTTCGTACTCAAAATCTCTCTCGGCGTTCGAATCGTTGGAAACTGCAGAAGTCGCAGACATCCTAGTTGATACAGACTCTTCAGCTCGGCGCTGCGCCCTTCGTTGTGCAAGCGGGAGGTTGATGAGCTGACGCTCGGATTCAGTCTCCGAACGATCCGAGTCCGAAGAGACGTCAATGACCTCGTGAGCTAGACCTAGAACAGAAACAGAGCCAAGGATGATGGATCCAACGTCGGCAAGAAGAAGAAAATAAAGAGTCTCGGCTAAATCCTATTGGCTCACGAGTCATTTCATTACTGTTCTGTTGAGGCTCCGCATTTCAAATGGTCTATTCAACACTCGGAGAGAGCTTTGCCTCCCAGAGGTCGCTTGGCTACCCTAAGGTTCGTCTAAGCCCTAAGCACCTCAAAGAGGCTCGGAAGAACAGCTTGAATCTGAGGATGAACATCACTGTTCAAACTCAGATTCCACTGCTTAAAACAGTGCAACGAAAACCCAAAAAACCCCAGAAAACACAGGAAATGCATAAAAAGTTCAAGAAAGACTGGAAAAATGAGAAATCGATGGTTTACTAGGGATTTTTGCTGCTTGATTTGGCCTGGAATTGAAGATCTGGAGCAGGATCAAGGGCTGGAACGGATGAAATTTTTAGAGAGAGAAGCTCTGGGCGAAAAGAGAGAAAGCAAAGAGTATTCTCTCTCCTCCCTTGCCCCTATTTATAGACAGACGAAACCGTTTCGAATTTCCCGCGCAATCATAACACACCGAACCTTCAGCCAACCGCAGTTTGACGCGTGTCCTCTGCCAGCTGCAGACTGCTGCATCCGTCCCTTCGCCTGCCAATGCGTCCTTTCAAATGACACCGCCTTCCCCTGTTCAAACACCTGTCAGCATAATCAAAGGCTCGAAATGGACCGTTGCAAGATCGTTTGGACACTCGGCTGGGGCTGAAGCTCGGCTTATTCCGGAGTCAATTCCAGCCGAACAAGGGACTTCGGCGAGAATTGAGGGGCTATTGTAGCAGGCCGAGCGTCACAACTCAAGCCACGCCGAGGGATGCTCAGGCCATTCCTGCCTTAGCCGTGTGTCTACTTAGAAACGTCTCTCAGCCTCGGCTGGGCCGAAGGCTCCACGTTTACTTCTGAACTCACTCGTTACTTGCTCACGACGTTTGGTTCACTGACTCCTTCGATGTTCGGTTGCCACACTCGGTCTTGAACGAATGTGGGGACCAAAAGCTCCAGCTCACCCACGTGGGAATAACAACCGTGATCATGATGACGATCGTGACGTCAGCCGAACGGATATCAAAGATAATGATGAGGAGCACGTGAAGGTGCCAGCTCACCTTCCAAACGGTTACAAAACCCTAATGTGACGTAAGGGTGATGTCAGCCGACGCGTGTCAAACGCATGTGCAGTCTTGGAGATCAAGCTAAGGGTTCCCTATAAATACAACACTATGCCTTCGGGAGAAAGGTACACACAATTGACAACCCTAAAACCCTAGCTCTTATTTCTCTTTTCCTTCTCTGCAAGTAGACTGATTCTTGCACCGGAGGGCCATCCCAGAGGAACTTCGGTGTGGCCTTTAGTCGTGCTCTCTTTTGTAGGCGGAGAGGAAGACAGGAGCAGATCCCATATCTTAATCCAAGGAGAGTGAATCTTCCTCACTAGAGCCCCACACGCGCGCCGAGCGTTGAGAGAGCTGATTGCACATGAGGCACGTCTTCAGCATTTTTTCCGCTCGCGTTCAGCACTTTCGCGCCTAGACTACTGTGGTTTTGTGTGTCTCCGGCCAGACGTTCAATTTGGACTTGCTAAAGCTTTGTTCCTGAGTTTTGTTACGTATATATAGGGACATTAGGGAGTTCTGTGGGTTTGTTCCTTCATGGAGTTCTTCATTTGGTGTCTCTTGGAAGATTACGGATACAACCTGTTCTTTGTACTCTCTCCTCATTCACAATGAATCGTTTGCTGCGCGCTCTTTCCCGTAGATGTAAGTTTATGGAAAATCACACATATACTTGTGCTTGCATGATTGTTTGTTTGTTGCTCTCTACTTCCAAATTGTCATAACAGGATTCAACACAAACCGGCCATCAAGCGCGACAACGACAATCCGGTCTTTGCGTTAGTAACACCGTACTTGAAAAAAAATGGTAAAAAAGGGCAAAGTCTTGTGAAAAGGCAACAAAATAACAAAGAACAAATTTAGGTCTCGTCAAAGTAGATATATGATGCTAGATCCGCCACTATTAGTCTGTTACAGAACTGATATATGTAATTTAATAAATGTGGTAAATCGGCAGAGACGTATAGCAATTCATACACTACAGCAATTCCTTCGTAGACTCGAAACACCACTATACATTACCACCAAAAGAAAAACAGCAATTGTTACTCTACAAAACTTTACCAGTCGTTCCATTATAATTAAGGGGTTATTGTATTTTTCTTGTAGACAAGACAAATTCTACGGCTATTATATTCTCTTGTTATTGAATTTTCCTTGTAGACAAAGACACACTTTTGGACGGTCTGGATACGCTGCTCGGACACCACATGAGCACCCAGCACCCATAAATTTCATCGTCATCTTTGGGCGATGGCATAAGCTATCACAAGCAACAGAATACTGCCAGCGGCCCAAACCACCCAAGCAAAGCTATCGGCGATAAACACATACGTCATTGAAAAAAAGGCTACCGCAACTGAGAGAAAGCAGGCGTACGTACAGACGATGGCTGCCCCTGTGTGTCCTCTGCGCAACATCATCCAGCCGATCAAACGAACTGTGAGACCGAATAAAATGGCAACACGAGCCATAGAAAGTGGACATGAGGCCGACAACGATGACAAAGAAGGTGGAGGAGGAGGAGGAGGAGGAGGAGAAGGAAGAGGAGGCATCGGCCACGATGGAGACCAAGAAGGAGACAGAGAAGCTAACAAGGACGTGTTACCGCGTTGCTGGAAACTGGAAACCATTAGAAAGACCGCGGCTTCAAAAGTCAAGCCGACGAGTTTGTTCCCCAACGCGAAGGAATCTTTGTCGTCCTCCTCCTCCCGCCCCTCCGTTAGACAGATCCAGGCCGCTGCAGCCAGATGATCGCAGCCGTCGTCGTCGTCATCGGAATCGACGACATCGAGAGCTCGGGGGCTATCACCAGTCACAGACGAGAGCGTGGTCAGCAAATCTGAAGGGATCGATGATGATTGGGGATCTGGAATAAGGGCCTCACGGGTTCCATTGGTCCCCTGTGACCAATCACCTTGAGCAGCTGCTTTCGCCAACCAGATAACAGACACTGACACAAACATCTGAATGACTTTTTTTGGAATCATTTCTAATTATGAAAAAGAAACAATAATTATGAAGGAAAATAGTAATTCACCACGTTTATCACAGTCCTTCTTATAGATTTTGACTCATACGTACTGCGCACTGTGACGAAGTTTCCCAGCAACTTCGGCGCTGACCCTTTCGTTGAGTCATCTTAGATAGTATTTTGGTTCGGTTTACTCGTCGGGTTTTTTCGGTTTTCCGACCCGTAATGGTTTTAGAAATCTCAAACCGAATGAAATTGAATTGGTTGCAAAATTTGTCGAAAAGTGAATCAAACCGAACCGATTTCACCCCAAGGTGTGGCCTTTATATTTAGAGGTGGCAACGGGAGGAATCAGGGACGGATCCTCAAACCTACTACCGTCCATCCCCGGCCTGTTTCCCGAACGGGAAATCACCTCAAGCCTCCGACGTCCCTGCCCCAAACAAGGATCAGGTATCCCCGCCTCACCATGAGAATTTTCAAGACAAAAAATATGGAGTATACATGTAGATAAAAACTCTTAACTCATTCGTCATCATGATAAATTCCAGCGAAAGAATGAAAAAAAAATTCAAAGATGCTTTTTTATTACAAGAATTCTTGAATTCTAACACACAATATTCAAACAAACGACTACAATCTGTCTTTTCCCCAAATTCCACGAACCTAATTCATACATCATTTGCAAACGATGCAAAAAATTGTTGATGGTTCATATGAGGAAAAAGTGAAAATCTCATGTTATTTTTCTGTAATAAGAAGCGGATTTGTGAGTGGGGTGTTAATCGGGCTGAAGGTACATGTAACTGCCTCAAATGGAAATCTCCGTGCATGGATATCATTATTCCGCAAATCAACAGCCAAGTACTGGCTAGTACCTTGCAATATTGGGCCATTCGGCTAAATAAGCCAAGTGACTTATTTTTTTGTCCTTATTCAAATTTTTTTTGTATCGCTTGACTTATCATCATTTTTTTTTTTTTGGAGATTATTGCATCCTCATGACAAGAGGAATCTAAAAAGTAAAAAATTTTGATCGAAATCTAATTTTTTTTGAATAAAGATGAAAAAATTGACTTATTGACTTATTTTTGTCTTTGTTAAAAAATAATTGGATTTCGATAAAAAAAATTTTACTTTTTAGATTCCTTTTGTCATGAAAATGTAGTAATCTCCAAAAAAATCATGATAAGTCAAGTGATACGAAAACAAATTTGAATAAGAACAAAAAAATAAGCCACTTGGCTTATTTAGCCAAACGGCTCAAACTCAAAATTACGATCCTGCTCGGTTTAGGTTTTGAGAGAGGTTTTTGAGATTACGTGAATTTAGAATTGCTATCGTGTACGCACAGAGAGATCTTCACTCGTTTGCGTCGTCTCTACGCTCTGAGGTGTTTTTCCCTTCTGGCTTCGTTGGATCCTTCCGCGCACCTTCCTCGTTAATCAAAGTCGTGATATTCGATTTGAGGACGTCCAAGGTAAAATTATGGACCCTGGGATGCCTCATCACATTTTCTTTCACGCAGGCCCCTACGGGGACTTTTGCTTTTCTTTGGTTACACGACTCGGTTCATGGAACGAGTGTGCATGTGTAGTGGTAGCACTGACAATAATTGCGTCATAAATCTCTTTGTTCGGCTGTATTCATTTGCAAACGATGTAAAAAATTATTGATGGTTCATATGGGTAAAAAATGAAATATATTATGTTATTTTTCTACTAGTGCTTGTCCGTACCTACGGTACTACGCACCGGTTCAACCGGATTGAAAAATAGAGCACTTAATTTTTTTAATTACATTTTCAATGTGTGAACAGTGAACGCGTGTGCCGTCGTATGTGAACGTGTGTGCATGTGCGTGGTGGATGCCACTTAGGACAAAGAGTACCACATTAGACAATCCTTCTGTTTTATTTTTGATAAATAAAAAGAAGAAGATTGGTGAGTGAGTGGGGCGGTAATCGGGCCAAAGGCACATGTAACTACCTCAAATGAAAATCTCCATGCATGGATATCATTATTTCGCAAATCAACAGCCAAGTACGAGTACCTCGTAATTAATTGAACTCAGAGCTACATATACCATGTTCGATTTGAATTTTGAAAAAACGTTTTGAGACTCTGTAATTTTAGGGTTGCCATCGTGAACGTACGGAGATCTTCACTCGTTTGCGTTGTCTCTACGCTTGGCTTTGAGGTGTTTTTCCCTTCTGGCATCGTTGGATCCTTCCGCGCACCTTCCCATGCCTCATCATATTTTCTTTCTTGCGGGCCCCTACGGGGACTTTTGCTTTTCTTTTGTTTCACAACGCGGTTCATGGAACGTGTGTGCTTGTGTAGTGGTAGCACTGAATATAATTACGTCAAAATCTCTTTGTTCGGCTGTATTCATGGAACTCTTCAAGCAAGGCATTAATGGCCACAAATAGTCAATATTTTTTTTTCATAGGAAATAAACTTTTATTAAAAACTCGACAAATAGTACATCGATGAAAGAGTACTCCTTACGGACCACAGAGATTGAGGTACCGAAAGATGCCTAGAAGAAAAGGGAAAAAGAAAAGATTATGAGATACTTATAACGAAACAAGGACTGTACTGTATGTAGATTAATTTGCACGCATGCTATTCAGTACTCGTACCATGAATTCTTTTGGCCTGAACTTAAGCTTAAACTTAAAATGAGAATTGTCCTTATTTTTTGAATTTTTTTTTCGCATTTGTTAGTTTTGCGCCAAATTTTTTATGGGTTATTGATTCGTCTCAACGAGACGAATGTAAAAAGTAAAAAATTTTCACTTTTACCCAAGTATTTTGAGAAATAACTCAAAATACCCTCAAAATGCTTGGGTAAAAGTAAAGAAATTTTACTTTTTTGATTCCTCTCGTCGAGATGAATCAATAACCGACAAAAGTTTGGCGCAAAACTAACAAATGCAAAAAAAATTCAAATAAGGATAAATTCTCATTTTATGTTTAAGTTTAAGTTTTTTTTGCTCGGCAAAATAAACTTTTATTAATCTCGAAAGGTTACGTCGAGGGGAATATCGAAAGCACACGACGGACTAAGAAGAAAAAAGGGAGAAACACTAAAAATAAGCATCCAACAAAGAGTTGGACGGATTACTTGACACACTTCAAACACATATTACAATTTCACATTTCTAACTCCATCAAGGAAACCTTTAAAATCCTCCACAGTGTAGACCTTGATATCGAACTTCACCTTAATCCACATCGCGACTTTGGTTTTGATCACCTCACCCATGCACCTGAATAAGGATTATGAGGTAATTATAATTAGGGAAATTTATAGAAATGGTCCTCCTAGTTTCATCCGAGTCTCATTTTCGTCCTCCAAGTATCAATTGCAACTCTTTTGACCTTCAAGTTTGGTTTTCGTACCAAATTGGTCCAATTGATAATATTAGTCAGCCAAACTGGATAGAAAAAATCATATTGAGGGCAGACATTATCAATTGGATCAACTTGGTACGAACTGCAACGTCCAAACTGTTATGAATCTAATTTTTCCAGTCCAATTTGTCTTATAGAAGTTATCAATTGGGACGATTTAGTACGAAAACCAAACTTGAAGGTCAAAAGAATTGCAATTGATACTAAGAGAACAAAAATAAAACTCAGATGAAACTAGGAGGACCATTACTATAAATTTCCCTTATAATTAAGGAATCAAGAACCTTATGTTGGAACTTTCCCAATTTAGAAAAGAACTATATGCAGGTATTTAGTTTTAAGGTATTGCTTGGGCAGAATTCAGAATACGTGCGTAGGAGCTACAAAAGTAGCTGATAGCATGAAATAAGAGTCTCAAGATTGTCGATATAGTATCGATACAGACTATTACCTATTGAGTTTACTTCGGCTACGTTTTATCTAAAATAAAGGTGGAAAATAAAAACAGTCTCTGAATGGAAAGTATCTCATTGGAGAGAGCGTGTTCTTAAACACGAGTCTCAACTATTTACTAGGAAGTATTGAGTTATGTTATTGCGCAACAAAATGTACTTCTTCTAGTTATAAGTACATGGCCTATATTTAACTCATTTTATATTTGTTTTCTCTCATATTGGTGTTCAATTCAATTCAAGTTTGGACAACCTGGCCTATAAGTGTTTTGAGAGAATGAAGACGTAAAGTACTTCTAAGGTTTATCTGTCAAGTACAAAAGAACCCTAGAGTGGCTATGCGGATGAAGTCCAAGTTTGAGATTAAACTATATACGATAGAGGAGTTTAAGGGTTATTTGGATGGAATTCGAAAGCTAAGGATTTATTTGTGACTCTGGTGGTGTAATTCCAACTTTCTGTTGGACGGTTTGCTCTCTTTTTTTTTCGTGTTCTTTTTTCTCGATGTACCCTCTTCAAGTTAATAAAAAGTTTCATTTGCCGAGAAAAAAAAAGGTACAAAAGAACCCTAAATGATTAATAGTTAGTCATTAATAAAGTATCTCATATGATAGTCACTGGGAAGTATCATTAATTTTAATGCAAAACCGATTGGATTCATAATTGATATCTTCAACGGAGTAAATAGGTTTTCTAAAACTTAAAGCTTTGGGCAATTTCAGTTGCATGGCCATATCAATATAATTTTCAACGGATATGATATAATCCTATACATGTATCTAGTGGGCTAGTAGGAGAATGTTAAAAATCATGATATTATATGCAGGAGTGTTGAAAGACCCACTAAGTCACATGAGTGATATTTTTTTTAATGGTTGTCCAGTTTCACTATTAGTCATTGACCTTGTTCGGTATGGGTTTTGAGAGATATTTTTAAGAGTAAAATAAGTGGATAGAAATATATAGAAAAAAATTGTTCAGAACCGTGTGCAGAAATTTTAAGACCCCAATACGAACAAGCCCTCAATTATTTGGTGGTTTCATGAAACCTTTAAGTACCCACAATCTCTATAAGCATGTTTGAGTTTTCATGATGGACCAAAACTATAAGGCTTCTTCAAGAAAACTAATAGTCCCTAGCGTAACAACAATATATATATTTATGATCTCTATCAAATTGAGACAATCAAGTTATGCAAAAGTTAGAAGACGCTTTATATCTAAAAGGTGAGGATCAATGTCGTCTCATATTTTTCTATAGTGTTTAATTAATTTGAACAACAATGATTAGAGGTCAGTACAATTCATCTCCTTTGCGCAGACTAGTACATTTATAATTTGTCTTACAGAGGGTTGTGGGGCCGGCGAGGACGATTTTGGGATTTGAAACAAGTGGTGACAAAAACATAAAGAAAAATATAACGACAAATTTTATGTAAGCGAATTATGGCACTTGCTCCGTCCGAACTAACTCTCCCTAGTACACTACATAGACTTTTAATGAATTATTTATATATATATTTTTTGTAATTTTAAAGTCTTTTGTCTGATTAAACTAAGTAAAATCAATCAAACAAAATATATGTGGGATATAAAAATAATATATTCCTATTTTTTAGGAGGTTCAAATAGTGAAATACAATTATTTTGGGATGAAGGGAGTACCACTTAATGATATCGATTGTTAAATACTAATACTAATAGTAATAGACAACCATCTTAGCATAAAAAATTTCTACTCCATCCGTTCCCGTTTGTTTCTACATGTTGGTTCCTTTTGGCATCATCATTGCATTTTCTTATCTTACGGAGTAGTAATTAAGTTCCCAAGGAAAGAGTAAAGAATAAACTCATATACTACTTTTTTTTTTCCATCAACTATGTTACTACCACACGAATTTATACAAACTCTCTCACATCAAACAAAGAAATGCGGCTAGTGTGTAGGTCCCATGTTTGATGAAAAAGAAATGTGGCTAGTGTGTGGTCCCATATTTGACGGGAAGAATTATTTTGGAATAAGTTGGTAAAAAAAAAAAGAACAATATACGGAGACGGATCAAGTAATTCTTTCACCGAATATTAAAAACTCAGCGACCAGCCACATTTCTTATACGGGCCCTACTTTGTTTTTAATAAGGGGGAAACTACCGACTATACGTAAAATGGTGGTTGGGGCAACGATTTGGACTGTCAGGAAAGAAAGAAATTAGACAATTTATTCCACAAACATGGAATCTTATCGTTAAAAGTTCAAAACAATTACTACTCCTTAATTAAGCAAAGACTCCATTTCCGACACATATTTGTATAAGCTTTTACTCTATCTCCGACCAAGCTGATTTTTTGCATGAATATACTGTTATGTGGGTTCTACCAGACGAATGATTCGAATTATTACAATAAACGCACTGTGGGATCCACCATCGTGCGTCTAACTTAAAATACAATTTCTTTGTTGTTATTAAGAGATTAGGTATTTATGGTTATTTTATTAATTACTAAAAGAAAAGGGGTTTTAATTAGAGAGAGAGAATAATAAAGAGTCAAATGGCGTAGGTGTGTTTTGTATACGCGCGTGCGGTGTAACCTGGGAAGTTTAGAGTGGGGCAGAGAAAGAGGGAGAGATAAAGTGGACTAAAGGAGGAGATTATTCAGTAGTCCCGGACTATCATGTGGTATGTCCACGTGATGTTCCCAATCAATCACATAGCTGAAAATTTTATGGGAGGCACATATTCATTCTCTCTTGTTGGATGGTTGGGGGATAAGAGTTGACCCACTTAGTGTGGGTGGCGAGGAGAAATTTTTCGATGTCAGGTGTGTATATTCGACGTGGTGTCCGCTCAACACATCCAAACCGTCTAATACACTTTTGGACGGCTCAAATTGGAACACTCTCGTTTGTCTCACCCTAATACTTTCTCTCTCTCCAAATTCGAGCCATCAACTCAATGGACGGCTCGGATGCGCTGAGCGGGCACCACGTGATACTCACCCGGCATTGAAAATGTATGAGGGTGGCGATAATTTATTGGCCAAGAGTACCACGTGCGTGGTACTCGGGGAATATTGAAGAATTTTCCCTAGAGGAGGACGAAAGGATGGGGACGGTAACGTCAATGGGAAAATATTTGCTAACTTCAAAAGAAATCTAACGATACCCTACTTTTGGTACTATATAAAACCAAGGTTCACTTAAGGAGGAGTTAACCAAAAGACTTGATGCATGGTGTTCTTGTCGAGAAATCATCTGGAGTCCATATTGCTGATTTCCTTCTCAATCGCAGCAATTCTCATCACACTCCCATGTGAATACAAGGCAGAAGAAAACGGCGGAGGAGGAGGAGGAACGAGAGCCACCCTCGTTCCGACCATTATCTTCGATTCCCTCCCTCCGTCCACCTTCCATGTCTTTGTACTCTCTCTCCTCTTTGCCTTCACCTCATCTCTCTCCGCCCTCTTGATGCAAGACACTCGTGACAACGGGACGAGAAATAAAAGCAACTACTCCCAGCTGCTGCATGTCGCTATAACGAGGTGCTTTGGATGCTCCTCCTTGGCGTTTATCACCTCTGCTCTTGCGATCCTGTTTCGGGCCTTGTTACTGACCGCCACTTCTTCGCCACGGCTGCCACCTTCTCCTCCGCGATGATGCTGGTTAAACTAATCAGAAAATAGTACTGCGGACACACTTGTACTCCTACGTGGATTCGGAAAGGTAGATTCGGATGCTACTTTTTTTTGCTCGGCAAGGAATTGCAAGTTCGAACTCATTTTGTGCAGATTTTCTGTGTCTTTGTGTCAAAAGTTATCGGGAGTAGTGTTTTTATGTACTAGCTATTAGTTTTTTTTTTTTTTCTTTTTTTGGGAGTAATTGTTCAGGGAACTTGGCATATTTTTAAGTTATGTATATCTGTGTGCGATTTAAATAGCGAAAATGATATATAAGTACCACCGACCGGAGAGGGAAATCGTGCTGACAACCGCGTCGGGCCGTCTCCATCCGAGCCATCCAAAAATTTCTAAAAAAAAAAAATCGAGGTGGCCACGCGGGAATCAACGTCATCCAATCAAGCTCCCTACACGCATCGGATGCCGTTGATTTCTGCGAGGCTCCCTCGGTTTTTTTTTTCAGAATTTTTGGACAGCTTGGATCGGCCGTCCGGTGGCCGGAGACGGCCCGACGTGGCCGTCGGTACGATTTCCCTCTCCGGCCGGTCGGTACCCATTTAATAGCTGTGCTTGCATGAATGGATTAATTAATGAAACGTCTAAGGCCCCGTCCCTGAAAGGGAAATAAATACTTATTTTTTAAGAAGACAATTTTAAGCTCAAAAATCATATGCTTACGCAAATAATTCCTATCAATATGGATCTTGTTTGATAGATCACATTGAGATCTTTAATACGGTACAAAAAAATTTGAATTTTTTTTTTCATTTACATTATTTTTGAGTTTGAAAATGTGAAATAAATATTTATTTTTTAAGAAGGTGTTCTAGAATGGGGCCAAAGTTTCTCCACGTTTCACAAAGCCTTGTTTTGAACAATACTGCCAAGAGCTTAGTTAATTAGGTTCTAAAAGTAAGAAGTGTTCTCTAAACATCTTTGTAAAAGATATTCGTTATATAACATATTTAAAAGCATATATTTTTGAAATCGTTCGATGTATTAGAAGAACAATAACGTTACGTTACATATACAGATATGTCAAAAACTGCTTGATGTATATGAAACAAGAATGACAAAAAGTAATTTGAAACTTAAATTTTCCACTCTTTCGTTGTACAAATCTGTTTTGTTAATGCACTTGTTGATATTCAATCAAGTGAACTTTTTACGTGAACGACATATTCAATGATCTCTCTTCAGAACTAACCTTTTCGATCATTGTTGTAGGTCCAAAAGAAGCTCACAAAGGCCAAAAATTGGATCAGATTGGACCAAAGTGTGAAGAAAAGAGAAATGATGTATTATTGATTGTATGCAAACTATAATCCTAACATGCCTTTATATAGGCTACATGACTTGGTGACTGAGAAACTAATAAAAATTTAATGAAATGAAGGCGAAGTTCAATATCAAGGTCTACACCGTTGAGGAGTTCAAGTTCTTTTTAGATGGTATCCAAAAACTGAAATTGTAACCTAGTTTTCAGGTGGGCATCCAACTATCGGTTGGATGTGATTGTAAATTTGGGCTCAACCAAACTCTTGTCTTTCGGTGTTCTTTCCTTGATGTACCCCTTTCGAGTTTTATAAAATGTTTCGTTTTTCAAGAAAAAAAATTAATGAAACATGAATAACAAGGAAACATAAATATTAACCTAGCCTAAACAGAAAATATAATATTGAAACCTAGAAAATATGGTAACATAATAATTTAATAATTTTTAATATTATGTTAACATACCTCTCAAACTCAAGTAGGTCAACTCAAGTTTGAAAAAGCCAAGAGAAACTAGGAATATCCAAGAAAAATGGAATCAGGAGCAGCAACGCCATGCCGAAACAAGCCATGCAAGCCAAGAGAAACCAAAAGAAGTCAGGAGAGAGAAACGGCCAGGAGAGCCAAAAACAACCATGAGCGACAGACAGAAGCAATGACAGTAGAAATTTGAGGTGAAATCCGAGTGCACAAACCGATTACATATTACTATGAGTGTCCGGCGAACGGCGATAAAATTTAAGCCGCCCGCCAAGAGGAAAAATTTCACAGGGCTTAGATCTTATAACTTTGATACCATGTGAAGAAAAGAGAAATGATATATTATTGATTGTATATAAACCATAACCCTAACATGTCTTTATATAGGTTGCAGAACTTGGTGACTAAGAAACCAATAAAGTTATGGGTACATATGAGTTTGTACATACCATGTACATATAAGCTAGTTTTGTGGGTTCCATCTTGGGTCCCACAAAGATTATTCGAATTGTCTATTATTTTTAAAATATTTTTTTATGGAACCTTGTAAAAAATCAACTCTACCTGATCTCTGTAAGAATTTTTTTTGAATTTGTGGAAGCGAAACTACTTAACTGCTCAGTTTCGCTTCTACAAATTCAGGAAAAATCCTTAGTAATATCGAGTTGATTTTTTACAGGATTCTATAAAAATTATTTTAAAAATAATGAGCAATTCGAATCATTTTTGTGAAATCTGAAGTGAGTCTCACAAAATTCATATAACATTGCATATGTACGCATAACAATACTCGAAATTAACCAAAAACGAAACATGAATAACAAATATTAACCTAGTCTAAGCAAAAAATATAATATAATGTAATCAAACTTATATAATATATTGTAATATAATATTTTCTAATATTACATTAAGACAAAGAAAAACCGGAAAGGGGACTGGTTATGTAGAATTAGGGCTGCAAACAAATCTAACCGAGCCAAGTTTTACTATATTCGGACACAACTCGCCCTAATTTCCCTTTGCTCGAGCTCGGTTCGACCCGAGCTCAAATATATTGGCTCAAGCTCGACTCATGAGAACACTTCACTGCCCGAGCTCGGCTCGCACAGCTCGCCCAACCTGGCAACCCACATACTTAGCACGTTAAAAAGAAAGGAAGCTGGACTCTTTCTTTATACTGACACAGTGGGTGGGAGTTTTCAAAAACTTCCGACGTGGAACTCATTTTTTTCCCTCACAATGAAATGCTTACCTCAAAGACTTGTCCCACATCGGTAAAAGATGGGCAACGGTACTGCACTCCCCCCCCTATTAAAAGTAAGCTGTAGAGGTCTTGAGCTGTGGTTGTGGGTGCATGAGCCTCGTCCAACAGGTGGAAAGTAATCCCCAAAGTTGTGTTTGTTCAAAACACATATAAATTCATATATAAAACATATATATATATATATATATATATATATATATATATATATATTATTAATTAATATAAATATCTATATGAGCTTGCGAGCCCATTCGAGCCGAGCATCAAGTTGCTTGAGCTCGGCTCGTTTATGAAACGAGTTGAGAATGATGGCTCGAGCTTGTTCATTTATTTGTTTGACGAACTGAGTTCGAACGAACTATTAGCGAGCTGAGTCACGAGCCGCTCGAGCGGCTCGTTTGTAGCCCTATGTAGAATTGCAACTCCTCCTCCTCCTCATCATTCATCATCCTTGCAGCGGACAACTATGGTTTACGAAGAAACTTTGTATCACCACCGACCACATCCATACCGATTGTTCACCGACAAGCACGCAGATGATTTGAGTCATTCAATAATTTTAGAGACAAATCAAGTTGGCTTGGACTACCAAAAAAAAGAGCAATAGAACAGTTATTACTGAGTTGTCACTAAAAATGTGTAGCTAAAATTTTTTAGTGATAGCTTGTAACATCACTCATTTTTTTGTAGTGCCATTGAAATATCAGTTCAATCCAATATGTGTAGGTGTTCGATCCAATCTTTCCATTTTTCATTCAGATTACAATCGAAATGAAAAATGGGAAGATTGGATTAAGTACTTACCCATTGGATTGAGCTAATTTTTCATGTGCCCACTCAATTTTTTTTTAAAAAAAATTATTGAACGGATTTAATCATCTATGCGGGGTGTCCTCCTAATGGGTGTCCTCCAAATATAGAGGGTGAAAGAATCCAACTCTCTATTTTGGAGGATTGTCGGGACATTTTGTGTCACTATTCATCTCTATAGTGTTGAAATAGGGGGAAAAAAGTGAAATAGAGGATGAGTTGAAGTTGCTTTTTCTTTATATTTGCAAAAAAAAAAACGGAGGTTGGAGATGCCCTAACAGAGTCGTTTGGCTTTCTGTCAAGGGTAAATTTTATAGGAACAGATTCATTTTTGCTCTGATGATGCACAAATTGGCACGCATGGGCTCACTTATAGATCCCATGCAAATGACTCGGGCCGTTTATTAATTTTAAAATGAGTTTTCAAATAGTCTTGCAAAAAATCAACTCAATCCGATAATTGAAAGTGTTTGATCTAATATACCAATTTTCGTTGGTTTTAAATTCAAGATCCAGTATTCTAAAAGAATAATTGGTGGAGTATATTAAATCGACAACTTGCAGTTATTGTGATTCAGCTAATTTTCATTCAACTTAGGGTGTGTTATCGATAGTGAAAAATTTGTAGATTTGTATTTGTGGTTAAAAAGTTGTTAGGTGTTTTCAGTAGTGAATAAGTTGTTGATGGGTTAATGCGTAGAGTTACTGTAGGAAAAAAAATTTATTGACAATTATTTTGTTAACAATTGACATTTGTTATCCATTTTCGATGGTTGATTCGGATTATAAATAATCGTTGGGCTGAGATGATTTGCTCTTTGCTTGTCTTCCACAGAAGCGTGGCGCCTCTGCCGCCAGAGTCGGCGGGGGAGGTGCTGGAGCTCCAGAAGCGCTTTTGCTTAGCTCATCAACTGAGTCATCCACCGGGCTAACCGCTCTACCCCAAAATCAAAAGGCTATGGTCCTTCTCGCGTCGTCGACAATCTTTTTCCTCCGTTGCTATGTTTCCGGGTTATTTTCCGGTATGAATGATTATATATTTCAAATCTTTTAATCTACATGTAGCGCCAAGTGTCGATAATAATGAGCCACATATTTTATTCAACGGAACTGTTAGTCCAACTCAGCATTCTCCGTTACAAATTTGGACGAATTTGGACGACAAGTGGTTAATTGAATAAAGTCTCACAAGTTTAGATGTCTAGTTGAAAGTTTAACGAAGTTTAGGTGTATATGAGACATTCAGATCAAAATTTGGGGGTACTTTCAAAAAGAAGAGAATTGGTGTGGGTAGTGCTATAAAATTAAGAAAATAAAGAGCTAGAGAATACAATATATAAGAAAAGATAGTTATTTCAGAAACTACAAATGAGGGATTAGTTTTCGAGACTATGATAATGTTATTGAAGCATTTCTCACCACCTTATTTTCACACTTTTACAATATTATCTCTGATTTTCTGAAAGAATAGAACAGACCCTATGTATAGTTGCAATCTCAAGAGACCAGAGAGGGTTAAAGTGTAAGTTCAATAAATGCACCGCTACAGGGAATTCACCGCCCAGCCGTAAGAGTCTTGCTATGGGTATATATCATACGTGCATATCTTGCACATATAAGATTTGTGGTTGTGGGGTTCATATCGAGTTTCACAGAGATGATTTGAACCGTTCATTATTTTTAAAATAATTTTTTTATAGAGCCTTGTAAAAAATCAGCTCAACCCGATATCGGTAGGAATTTTTCTTGAATTTGTAAGAGCGAAACTGAGCAGTTAGGTAGTTTTGCCACTATAAATTGATAAAATCCTTACTGATATCGGGTTGAACTAGATTTTTACGGGATTCCATAAAAAAAATATTTTAAAAATAATTGACGATTCGAATCATTTTTATGAGATCCAAGATGGGCCCCATAAAATTCATATGTGCACGATATGTACATATTTATATGTACCCATAGTTTTTTTTTTGTAGCCGTTGCCTTCATGGCTAAGAATTGGGTTGATGACATTCATATGTCACCACTACCATGATGTCATCTTATCCAACGGTTTTACAACAGGTGGAAGGATTGGACCAAAAAAGGATGAGACCAATTCTTAAAAAAAAAAAAAAAGGGTGGAAACTTTTGTACTCCCACTGTCCTAATTTAAATATTTTTTTGTACATTTTCAAACTCAAGTGAGAACACAAGTTTTTCGAGTGTGAACACAAGATTTAGGGCCTGTTCGGCCTAATAAGAAATCTGGATTTTCCGCTAAATTTTTTTTCTTTATTCAAATTTTTTTCGTATCACTTGGCTTATCATAATTTTTTTGGAGATTATTGCATCTTCATGACAAGAGGAATCTAAAAAGTAAAAAAATTTGATCGAAATCCAATCTTTTTTCGTTTTTATTCAAAAAAAATTAGCTTTCGACCAAAATTTTTTATTTTTTAGATTCATCTTGTCATGAAGATGTAATAATCTCCAAAAAAATGATGATAAGCCAAGTGATAAAAAAAAATTTTGAATAAGGACAAAAAAAATTTGGCGGGAAATCCGGATTTCTTATTAGGCCGAACAGGCCCTTAGTCAGCATATTTGAATTATTGCTAACAAAATATTTGGTCGGCAAATGTTTAATCAATTACCGACTAATTATTTAGTCAGCATATGACGACTTTGCCCGACTGAATATTTAGTTGGCAAATGTCACATTTATTGTTGGCATATTACAACTTTACCTACTAAATACAACTATTGAAACTAATTTCAAAACCTGCTTAGGATTATTTTTTTGCAATTCCAAATAAATTAAATCCAGCAACATACATCTATTCACCAACCTACAAAGCACTAAAATTCAAGAATAATCTATTCATAACTTCCATATATAATGGGTGTTCACCAAATACATAACAAACTGTATCCAAATTCGCAGAGCACAAAATAACAAAAAAACATGGCACAAAAAGTGGGAAATAAAAAACCCCAAGCAAAGTGTCCATAAGTAGCATCAAACATATTACTATATCGAAGTCCTAGAGAGCAAATAACGGGAAAGTTCAGCAACGTGAAAACTGGATCACGGTAGAATTCACGGTAAAAACCCAACTTCTTCATATATAGTCTACAACTAGATGCGGGATACTGCAATATCTGTGGAAAGAACAAAATACAATCCTTTCTTGAAATGAACATATTCTATATATACAAGTTGGAAAATATGTTTGTATTAAAAATGAACATAGCAATTAGCAAGGGTTGAACGCGTGACCTATAGGTTAGAAAGTCTAACTTACCATCAATTTCAATCCGTCCAAACTCGTTCATTTGCCATCTCTAATTAAAATGCATGCATCTTATCGCCGAACTGCAAACATATTTGCAAAATATTTGACATACTTAAGATTTAATATATTTTGTTATTTGGGGCCTTCGTATTGGGAAAGAAAATAGGAGCTCTAGGCCATCGCCTAGTGGACTTATGCTCAATGCAAGTCTACACAAAGGGGAGAAAACAATCGATCAATCATCCTCAAGTGCTTGGACGGACTTTATCAATCGATCGATCAACCATCCTCTTAATCATTACATTCTTCAAGCATCCTCTTAATTTTATCTCCCTATAGTACAAGTTTATCCCTCCAAAATAAGCACAATTCCTTAAATGAGTGCACAATGGTATTTTTCTCGTCTTCGAGTGCTTGGACGGACTTGACCACCATCCGGATGACAAAAATAACGAGTTCAAATTGGTATCTATTTTTGGATGATCGTCCAAACAGCTCTCAATTCCCTAGTCCTACCAAAGAAATACGCATTCTTCGTCGAATATCCCATCCAGAGTTTGGCCCTGAACTGAAACAAGTATTGCGGTCACTTTAGACCTCTTAAAAATTATGAATTGTAAAGACCTCTTCTATTTTTTTATCCTTTATTATAATCCAACAAAATATACCCTATTTTTAATTCTTACTTTTAAGTCTTAAAAAGATATGGCGCTTTGATCCCATCTCACTTTACTAGGAGAAAAGAGGAAAAAATAAATAAAAATCTCAAAAATCATGCACAGGCATATTCTTTCACACTTCTCGAAACTTTCTCTACTCTTTTTCTTCTTCTTTCTCGCACTCTCACTCTCACTCTCTGTTGATTGACTGTTATTAGTTAGTTGCCATTTCTGCTTTCTTTTACTCCACCAACGAAACAAATGAAAGTTATACTGTACAGTATTTCTTCAACATATATACGAAAATGGAATTTTCTTTTTCACTTTTTTCCCCCTAACGCGGTGTTGGGGGGCCTACCAGAGCCACTGCATGAATTCCTCGGAAGTTTCTCGGAAGTTTAGCCGTGAATAAGCGTGGTTCTAGCAAAGTCGTTCTTCAAAGTAGCTCCGTCAATTCCCGCTGTGTCACATGCCAATCAAGTAGGGGGGCCGCCGTCGGCTTCGAGGGAAAGTAAAACCAATCAATCGGTGACGTTAAATTTCTCCTCGCTCGGGCAAGTAGAATGGAGATGTAGCCCATTCTCCATTGGCATCTCCAGATCATCCTGTTGCGGAAAGCCATGGTTCGAATCTCGTCGTAGACGTTTAAGATTTCAGAGCTATAGAAAAGGGATCTGACTTTTCTTACTATTGTACGTATTATCCAGTTGTGATTTTTTGAGAACAAGTAGGAGATTAAATTTTCGAAGCCTAAGATTAAATTTTGACAGTAAAATTTTTTCAGTATATATATTAAATTTTCAAAGGCTAAGCTAAAAGTTGTTGATTCAATGGTAATTAAGGTAGGTGCAGATGGTACTCCAGAAGGGCATTCAGTGTAACTGATACCACACGACAACAATTTTCTTATCCTACAAGAGAAAAACTTATTCGCGGAGCTCTGTGAATAAGGTTTTACAGAGGTGGATGGTCCGGATTTCAAACAAACTCCTTCGGTGAAGGATTAAATTTTTTTCTGGGAAAAATTTGTTCAATATTCGAAGCATTGATTGTCGAAATTTGGCTATTGTTAAGGTAAGCAAAGTACAATCAAACAAAGACAAAATGATGAGTATAATAAGTTTGTACAAAATGATAAGGCCGTAAGAAAATAGAATAATAAATTCCTTACGTTGTCAGTGTAAAAATCTATTTGTCCACCACCGCGATTATGGCCCCATTTTTTTGTTAATTGTTGATATGATTGCATGAATCGTCCATTTTATAGGGTCCACAATTTAATGCATCCATACGAAAAATTAGTTTCTTCGGACGGTCATGAACAATTTATCATGTCCGATCAAGTCATTTTATGTGACAGCAAACCCCTAACCTCTAGGCTTTCGCCTAGCCCAACCCTTGGTTTTTTTAACTTCGATTCTTGTAACCAAATATTCGAGGAAGTTTTTTATAAAGCAAACCACCGTAACTTCATTTGGATAATGCAACCTTAAATTGCGCGGCGTTTTTGGGCCCTGACATGGATTTAAATATCCGCCACTACGTAGCAAATTTTCAGAATTTCGATTCCGTTACACCCTGTTTTGCCGGTGCTATCGAAATTAAAATTCACACCTGTATCGGCTAGTTCTCGCGACGTATCGCTTTTTGTCCAATTTTTTACCCGCTGTGGCTGCTACGAGCGCTGCATAACCTCTACGGCCGCTTCGGTGCTCTAGCATCACAAAAAATTTAAAAAATTCACAATCGTTATACCAGATTCCAATTGTTCCATTCTCTGTCAATAATGCCGCATGGATTAGACTAGAGCCATGCCCAATATTTTTCACACCCGCCCGCATGATTTATGACCCCCAGTGTGTGGGGGGCCCACAAATCATGTGAGTGGATGTGTATTTGGGTGTGATCGTAGCATGATTGGATGCCGCGTGCAGCATCATGCCTTTTCAACGCCAAAATTTATTCCATCCACTCTTGATTCTGAACACGGATTCAACACGAAGCAGAGTAGGAAATGTCGATCTGGTTACCCTTTGAAAAGTAATCAGCGAAGTGAGTATGGAAACAGCCTTAACGTGGGAACTTCTGAAATTGTGTTGATATCTGGTATAATGAAACCTCTTCAATTAGATAAGATTAGGATTTGAGTCCTGGCTAATCTGCTCCCTTCTCTCTCTCACAATTTTCTATTACCTTTTTTTTTTATGTTGTCTCTATAACTAAAATTATACTAACTAAAAAGCATTAGTGACGCATTCACGAAAATTCACATTTTTTAAATGACATCTTTGTGGCCATAATTTTTTTTTTTTTGGGTCATTAATACACTTTAGGACAATTTTGCATGCCAATATAGAACAATTTTGTTGTAATGTTCTTTGTTTCAAAAATTGCAATGAGATTGTGTTTTTTTTTAATCGGATCATGCTAATCTAAAATATAACCTTGAATTTTTTTTTTTTGACCCGTATGTATTTTTAACAGTAAGCGGACAATCATGTTTGGAGTCGGGTTTGGGCAATCCAAATTTCCGTCTCCGAGACACCGGCCAGTAGTCCAAATTCAATACACGAGAAAAACTTTTTTACTGAGGTTCCCGTAAAGAAGTTTTACAAAGGTGAATTGCACGCATCCAAAAGTATTTTGGACGGTCCAGATTTTAAAAAAACTTATTAATATATTGCTACTACGGTTTAATTAGCTAGTTTGTGTGTGTATACATAGTCATCATTTTATTTTACATACGTGACCAAAAATATTATTGATAAGTTCGAATTATACTTATAGGGAGTTTTTTCAAACGTTTATACTTTATTTTAAGAATTTTTTCATCTAAGGAACTTGCAAAGTCCAATCTTATAGAACTTTTCTAGATTACACTGGAAAACTAGTATAATTACAAGGAAAATTTGGAGTTGTGCAAGTGCTCGGACACTCCTTCTGTCCGTCCTTGAACACAAATATGTTCGGGATCATCGAATGTGTATGAGTCCCGCAAATATTGTACTATTTGAACCACATGTGTCATACGATGCAGAATACATCTGTGTCCATCCATTTGATCATTTCTCTGACCAAACAATTGAAGAGCACTAAAGGCGTATTTCGCCTATTTGGTGGGATGTGTTGTATATTTGCTTATTCGCCAAATTTCTAAGATTTTCTCTCTCAAATAAGTAAATCAACAAAGTGCATGGATACACATGATTTTGCTTACTTTCTTGTGCCTATTGCTTAAGGAAAAAGCAAATAAGAAATAAGAACCAAACATGGCTCTAAGCCTTTGAATTGTTGAGAGAAACTACATGAGACTCGCGCGTGTAGAGCTGCCTTGACCACCACCACCACCGGCCCCGCTACCACTTCCTCTTTAGTCTTCCTCACACGGAACTAGAATTTTACGACCAACCACAACATGAACAATTAAATTTTAAAATTTCGATGTTCAAAAATATAGAATATCTGAATGACCAAATAATACCTAAAACAAAACACAATATCTAAGTGGTCTTAACAAACTAAAAACAACTAAAAGGTGGGAATTAAAAAAGTTTCTCAATATGTTATACCTCAAGTCAGTGTTCTGCAAGGAAGCTCGCAAGATGTTGGATGTTGGTAAGACTTTGGGTATTTAACTTAAAGGAGGAAGGAATTATAATATGAAGAGATTTGTTGAAATTAATGTAAGAGGAAGAATTAAAAGAAAGGATCCGTGCTCTGGATGATTTTGAGAAAGAGGATATCTCGGAGGACGATGTTGTTTTCGAGGAGGATGCCTCTGTTTCTATGGCTTTTTGAACTCAAGATTGGTTGTGTTTGAGGTGTTTTTTCTTATTTTGGTTTTGCTTAGTGATAAGCGCGTAAATGTTCACATTAGCACCCTCTAATTTATCTTTGTTAAGTCTTTTATATATTATCACTCGTAATTTTATGCTTTATTTTTGTGTTGTAGGTATGTGGAGGGTTTGATATAAAAAGTGCAAAGTTGAAATATTAAATGGTGCTCAAAGATTGAGCTGTTCGAGTTTAATCTGATTAGCAATATGAAGTCTACGAGTTTAGCACTGATAGGCTAAGGAATGGATTTTCACCAAAAGTAAATAAAGAATTGGGCTTGGATTGAATAATTACATGGTGGGCCCAATGGTTAAATAGTGGGCCAAGGCTTAATACGTTGGAGTCCGTTGGAATTAAAAGGAAAAAAAAAAAAAGAAAATAGGGCTGCCAGGGGGATCACGGCTACAGCAGTTATAAAAGGGTTTTTTTTTTTCCCTTACGGAAAAAGGACACGACGGGGGCTGCCGAGAGTCAAGAAGAACGGAGCTGCCGAGATCTCTTTCCGTTCCGATAGTTTTGTTTCGAAGTTTTATTTCTTTCAAGTTATTTAAAGCTTTATTCAATTTCTCGAATTCCGATAATTCGTTTTAATTCTTTTTTAATTAAAGTTGTTTTTTGATATTCAATTAGTTGCTATCTCTCGTTTAATTTCTTTCTCCTGTAATAGATGCATGATTCAAATTAGGGTTTCTTCTATTTTATGTGCAATGATTAGTGGGTAGTCGTATAGGTAGGGTGGTGGGATGATTAGCACACCGTGGCCGGTCCAGACACTGCTCCTATTTTCAAAACAATAAAAAAAGATTTCAGATTGAAAAAATACTTCCTGCGGACGAATCTCGGCATTGTCAAAGTCCATGTGGACAGGAGAATGGGGGTCCGAAACTCATTCTCCGCTGCGCATGGGTAAACGGCGACCATAGGGTCTCGTATCTTGCGGGGGGTATCTTTTTAAATTGTAAAATTGAACATTTTTAAAAACACCGAATGGAGTAGGTTAATCCGGACTGGTTACGAGTGCTATGAACCCTACAACTGTACCTCATTATAATTATCGAACAAGTACAATCACTACAAGAAAAATCGCTTTTTACAGCGTTTGAAAAACGCTATTAAAAGGTATAGACAACGTTTTTCCAAACGCTGTATTAGCCAATGTTATTAAAAGTCTTGGACATAAGACAGCGTTTTTAAAACGCTATAGAATATCGACCTTTTACAACGTTTTTAAAACGCTATAGAATCTCGACTTTTTACAACGTTTTTAAAACGCTATTGAATGTAAAGTTTCTACAGCATTTTAAGAACGCTATAGAATGCAAAACTTCTATAACATTCTAAAAACGCTATAGAATGTAACGTTTCTACAACGTTTTAAGAACGCTATATTAGCCAATTTTTTGCATTTTTAAAAAAATTCTATAAATACCAATATATTAGCATTTTCAAATAAGATCATGATAATTTCATTTAAGAAACAAAAATAATTTACTCCATTCAACACCAACTATATCCAAATATCAATATACAATAAACAATTCAACCATTAAATAAAGATTCATTACATTAGCTTGGGAAACAATTTTCCAACAAAATTACATAAAAGAGCCCAACTAATAGGACTCACTAAAAAATAACTATTGTAATCCTACTTTCCTGAAAATATAATCATGCACTAGACCAACCATCTCATTCCGAGCGCAGATTTTCTTTACTTGAAGCTTACTTCTTTACCGACTTTAAACCATTTCTGCTCCCAAAGCCAACCACATAAATGGGCTACTTGAAACCCTCCAAAATATGAAAAACATGCCCGTAGGTTGAAGTTGTCTCAGAAGTTGTAGCAGCAAAAATCATCCTCGAAAAAATGCAGCATGTAGTAGAAGTCCGAAGAAAAGAGCACGCATACCAATGTAAAATTTCTCTAAAGCGTCAACCTGAAATGGTGTCTTGAACCTTCTTTTCTTGCTTTTCTCTGGAAGGGCTTTGTTGTCTTCAGAATGCACTTCAGATGACTCTAAAATATTAATAACAGTACATATGTTATAGTTAGTATCATACAATGCCACCAGCCACCACAATTTCTCACCAGCTGCACAACAAATTGCCCCTGAATGACATTTCATATAGCTAAACTAGGTCAACCACTTGGCACCTCTTTTTTTAATAATATTTGCTCTACATACCAAGAAAAAACAAACTGCGTATGACTGGAAGAGCTTTACGTTATTAGAATGCACAATGTACTTCAAATAACTAGGAACATCGAGGGAAAGAGCTTTTTCACATATGTAACTTCTTATTCTTTGATCCAACACCTACTCATAAGGCCTACAAACACGGCAGAAGATACAAGAAGAAGTCTATAAGCTGAAATACTATAGGAATAATAATCCAAAGCAACAATATCCTTTCACTGAAGGGACAACATTCAGAAACTCAAACTCAACAATATGTAAACAACTATCAAATGTACATGAAGTTACAATGCGTAATGCTGGGGAAAACTCAAAAATTTCAGAAATCTTAGCCACAAAATTCACTGCAATGCGTAATGCTGGGGAAAATCAAAAAATTTCAGATGTCTTGGCCACAAAATTCACTTATATACAGATCTTATAAAGTGATAATAACAGATATCCCCAAACTCCAATCAATACTATCAGCAAATAGCACGATCTGAGTAAGCAAAAATCAATCCATATCATGATTCATGGATAAGATGCACAAACAGGCGCACGAATCCAATCAACTAGAGTGAAAAGCATTTGGAATTCCAAGGGGCCTTGTAGGGATGGAGAAAGGACGAAAACAAAACTGACCAACATTTATGTTTCATCCACTTAACCATAGCACCAAACATATTGGTTTACATTTGGATAACAAGAAGAATAAAAAGCAGCACCAGCAATGGAAACACAAAACTGCTCATATAATTACGCATAATATACATTAATCACGATGTTATACCTTGTTTTTGATGCCAGAGGATTGAGCGGCGCCACCTTCATTCATCTCAGCCTCCTCTTAGCATCGACCCTGAGACCCACCACGACGGTCTTGCTCTCCAGATCCCATATCTTGATGCTAGCCTCAGTAGCTGCACAGAGCCAGTACCTGTTGGGGCTGAAGCAAAGAGCATGGACGATGGAACCAGCATCGAGCAAGTAAAGCCTTTTCCCCTCAGCTAGGTCCCACAGCAAGATGACCCCATCTTTCGCTCCGCTCACGCACAACGACCCATCAGGGGACACTGCCACCGTGTTCAATTTAGGGACAGTCAAGTTAAAACTGAATACGGGCTTTTCCCTTTCCAGGCTCGTCTGATACAATCCAACATGCAGATGGAAGCATAGCTGTTTTTCGGTATCTCCTCGATCATTAGTCTTTGTGGGCATATTAATTAAGTATGATATAGTGAACCAATGAACCAGCCATGATATAGTGAACCAATGAACCAGCCATGATATAGTGAACCAATGAACCAGCCATGGGAAAGGAAAATGACAGTGGAACCAGAGAACTACTCCTATATAATTCTTCAGCAGTTGGAACCTACCGGTTGTGTAAAATCCGTTTGGATACAGGTGTGTACCAGCTAGCATGTGTTAAGGGATGGACAATAAAACATGATTTACTTCATGTAACAAATGAAATTGTTTACAATCTTAACTGCTTTTTTCCCTTATCTTTTCTTTATCTTCCAATTTTGATCCATAAATTCCCTCCAAGAGTCTGCTATCCAAACACAGCCTCAAGGACTAAGTGGTAATAAAACAAATGGGTGTATCAAACATCACATTGTATACTTGACAATAAGGAAAGTAGATTGCTTACCATAGGCACTCCTTCCGCCAGCATTTCCTGTGGTTTTGCTTAGTTCACAACCACCTAACAAAAGCAAGATAAAATATAAAATGATGCATGAAGAAAGGGGTGGACAAAAGAAAGCGTTGTGCTAAACTATAAAATTTCAAGGAATATAGTTCAAATCGCCAGCCTTAACTTCAGGCAGATGCTCAATTACTGAGCACAATGAAGGTCATATGATGGTCTTTTTACCACAGAAACCAATGAGGTGAAGCATTTTTTTAGTTCGTGACATGGGCACTACTCAAGGAAAAATGAAAGATCGGTTGTTTTCCACTCCACTCATGTCACCAGCCCACAAAATCTTTGAGCCACAGACCTTAAAACGAAAAACAAAGGTTTGGTCGTGCAAACTTCAAGAACCGGGGAATGACAGTAAATAACTATTTGTTGAATCCACAAACATGAAATCAAGATAAGAGGAGGGGCAAACGCACAATCATCAACAGTACTGCCTCAATGGCATCCTTGATATAGACAAAGGTTCTCTGTGATTGGCCTCCGTCCACAAGCTTGAGAGGCTCATGTCTAAGAAGATTCTGAGCAGAAACAGCAAGATCAATGCAATGTTAACGTAACTCAAAGGATACAGGATGTAGTTTTCAAATCCGTGCAAGAAATTAAACTCACAGTACTAAAGCAAGCCAACACCTTGGGAACACCCTCGCTGGGACCATCAATGCAGGGTATGAAGTCCATCCTAGGACCAATCCAATTAAAAGGTCTCACAATAGTAAATTCAAGACCATTCTCAGCACCCCTCAGCTGTGGCCGACAGGAAAAAGAAAGAAAGAAAGAAAGAAAGAAGTGAACAAAAGAGAGCACCAGATTAGTCAACTAACCATAGACCAGCCTTTCGATCAATTGCTTTGCACAAGCATAGGACCACCACTGCTTCTCAATAGGGCCAAAAATGCAGGGTGAAGCATCTTCTTTCAGGATAAAATACGCAGGATCCTAAAACACCATAAACGTAGCAATTCCAAAAATTAGCTGAAATTGAGAAAATGAAATAATGCCCCCTTTTGAGGCAATTTACACAATTCATTTTCCAAAAATTGGAAAGAGAAATGAGAAACATACATACTTACCCTTACCAGTAACTTGAATACCAGTACCTTGAATGTTAGAAGTTAACAACACAAAATTGATATCCACAGATGCAAAACTAAGGTATTGAACACTCATTATCCAGAAATAATTAACTAATTCATCTACAAGAGAATGGGAATTTCAGAAAACACCACTACTGACCAAGGTCCCCTACTAAGACTTCATACACACGACAAGCACATGCACAATAGATAAAGCACTATAGAGTTGGGAATCTTACAAATGTTAAGCCAATGTGTGCGTGATATCCAAAATTACATGCTACATAAGGGGCAAGTTTTAGTTGAGCAGAGTATTTCATTGACTTTCCAACTATTACTAGGCTATCAAATGTCCTAAGTTCAGCTTTGTTTTATAGCACATAACTCTCCCTGGACCTTGTACTGTGAGACAGCTTCTCTCTTTTAGTCAATAAGCGTCTTTGTTTCCATTTCAGAATCAGAATGGCATAAAACAGAACTAGCATCAGCATCAAATAATCCTTGGTCATACTGATATATCCAGAATTCAAGTCCCTGGACTAAGTGATCACTCCCAGAATATTTTCCCTTCCTTTTTTTGCGCACACTCATAATCTTTTGCTTGGTCAATGGGATCGTCTGATAGATAAATAACTAATTAGCTCCAATGGTAATCCATGCAACTGCACTCGAATATTTCCCCTGATGCATAATATCATCATCATGCCAGATTAACATAAACAAAAAAACTTCGGACCGCCATCAGATGGCTCCCATATATAAAAGATCATAACATGCACTAATCAAGTCAATGGTTATAACTTATCGCCAAGAACATTACTTCATTATAAGCAAGGTCAAAGTCGCTAGACCAGTGAATTGGTACTAAATAATTCAAATCATCAAGTATTCGCCCAACCATGTCTAAGTTTCACACTTTTCTTAAAACCCCATTGTTCATAAACTGCACAAGGAAAAACGAGACTTCCAAGCTCCAGGTGAAACGTTAATCAGTTCATGATCCAACTACCAAGCAACCTTATAATTAAAAATAAAAACACAAAAAGGGCACCACAATGTCCCTGAAGTATTAAATAAAACTAAGTTCTGGTCCTTGCATAAACAAAGCACAAAATGAAGCCTCACCTGCCGCACACGGTGATCTGTAGGAAGGAAGCTACCAATTGTTTTCCCATACACTTCACAAGTAGACAAGTGAATGAGACGCTTGTTGTTTTCCGAACAGTACTTCACCTGACATAACATAACATCCAATTCACATCAAAATGCACATTCAGCTTCAACCAATGCCAATAACAAAATCAAAAAACTCCACACAACTGTCAAGAATCACAACAATTCACCATTAAAGCCACGCGCATTTCATTAACGCTCTGGAATAAAACATCAACAAAATCAAAGGCGCGTACCACGGGTAGAGCATCCATGAAGTTTCTGTAAATTGTGTCCAGAGGCCTCATATTGTAATCTGCCTGAGTACAGATCGCCGCAAGATTTATAGTCTACATCCCAAAAGAACCAACCCAACATAAATCCAATCAACAACGGGCTTCTTTGGTTAATGTTTTCAGAATCAACTTTTAGCCACCACAATTTTTAAAAATAAATCAACTTTAGTCTCTCAAGATCAGAGTGTCCAACCTTCACATAAACAAGAGAAAAAAACCAAGTCTATCAGTAAAGTGGCATCTTATAAGAAGGGCTGTTAAAAAGGCCTAACTTATACTATTAGGAGAACTAGAATTTGTAATATCTATTTAACCTTTTTGGCTCCATAGGTAGGGTAATCAACCTACTGTGCAAGAAAAATAGAAACGCATAGCAATTTTCTACTATGCAAAGCTACACTAGGCAGCTAGAGGACCAACTTGTTATAGCGTTGAGAGAATCACTGAGATATACCCTTAAAAAAGAATCAATAAGTCAATGCACCAAATTAGGAACCAACAAGTTAAAGCCCCAAGAGGTCAAAATGGCTTGAATACTGAGATGAAATGGAAGTTACTCCCTTGTACACATCCTTATAGGGTTGTAGTAATATATACTCACTCTCATATATCAGGTATTTCTCCTTAAATATATATATATACATAAGTATACGTATATATTTACCTATTTGAAAACTTACAGAGGTTTGGGAGATCCAGAAGTGCCTTTCACCGTTTCTTTTCCTTGTCTTCTTTTTCCACCCGAACCCACCGCACAAGCCCTAGCCAACAAAGGCATCAATCGGTAATTAAAAAAACCCTAGATGGGAAACGGGAAAATTAGGGACTGTAAATGGGGGATCGGCAAATCGAGTACAAGCATACACGTATGCGTACAAAGGAGGGGAGAGAGTGGATAATACCTGGTGGGGGAAACTACCAGAGGCGCGTCTAGAGGCGGGAGCATCGGGAGCCGTCGCAACTTGGTGGTGCTAGCGGTGGTGGAAGATGTCGCTGTGCAGTTGTTGGTCGCCAGGGGTCGAAGGTCTGATGGGGAGAGATCGAAGGTCTGATGGGGAGAGAGGAGAGAGAGAGAGAGATAGAGAGAGAGAGAGGGGTGAGGGAGGAGATGTGTCGTGCCTCCATCTCTGAATTTTTTTGTAAAGGGGTATGGGATTAGGGCGCAGAGGGATGGCGCCTCTTAGTTTTTAGTGGAACGCTGTTTTTTAGTTGGTGAAACGCTATAGTAAACAAGGCGCGAGGATTTTCCTGCTGAACGCTATAGATGTACCCCTACAACAGCATTCCTAAAAGAACGCTATGAACTAATGCTATAAAAACCCATGTTTGTTGTAGTGAATCAATCTCTAGGTTTTAGTTTATCTCAATCAATCACAAAGGGGTGGCTACCTAAGAGCCAGTTTAATCAATAACAACCCGAATTTTTAGTCAGCACACATTACTGTCTCTGTGGATTCGATTCCGGACTTACCGGTTATTATGCTACGTCAGTCTCCGCCCTACGCTTGGGACAACCTGTTAATTTAGGATTAGGAAATCGTTAAGCACTTAGGCCCCGTTTGATAACTCTCTTAAGCCTTGGGATTGGACTACCAATTCCAAGGGACTCCTAAACCCTTGTTTGGTAACCCAAATAGATCCAGACTAATAATCCCTTGGGATGAGTAGTGTGGCCTTTAGGGGGTATATCATAATACCCCTTGGGACATGGTATTAGTAATCCAATCCCAAGTAGGTTGATGCCAAAATACAAAGGTGCCCTTGGACTAGTAATGGAAGCTACTCTGCATAGGGGCAAAAATGGAAATATATACTATCAATCCAATCCTATCCCATGGAAACAAACATGGTATTAATAATCCCATCATCTAATACCATTCCAAACAAATATACTCATTATCAATCCCTTCACATTACTAATCCCTTCTCATTACCAATCCAAATCCTAATCCCACATCCTTACGAATCCCATCCATCTATCACTGTTATCAAACGAGGCCTTAGTGGCTATGTGGTTTTGGTTTTGGTTTTGGCTGTTTATTTCGTTTAGTTTTGGCTATTTCTTTTTTGTTTGGCTTTTCGGGTTGTTGTGGATGGGGGCTTAGGTATAAGGTGTGAGGCTCGTTAGGGTTTTGGGTGTTGAGGTTCTGTGGGTGAGGATTTTTTTGGTGTTCAGTTGGCGTCTTGTCTTTTTTTAGGTCTCGAGTGCCTTTTGCCGGTATGTCCTTGATTCTTTTAATCTTTTCTAATCCTTTATGAAGATTAATAAATTCTTTTTGCTTAGCAAAAAAAATATGTTATACCTCAAGCATGTATCAAAATGGAATTTAACGATATCTTCTATCCGAAAATCATCTATGATTGAGTTGGAACTAATTGTTGCAGTAATTTCGTTCTCAATAAATATAACCAAAGCATTATCCATCCGAAGCATGTGTTCTGAGAATATTTATTATTGAAAAAAGACTAAATTCTTTACACTGCCGGTGTAAACATTTATTTCCTCCAAATCAATTATATTGTGCCACGTCATGTTTTGTTGATTGGGACTACTGTTTTGCAACGTGGCGCAATGTAATTGATTTAGAAGAAATAAATGTTTACACCGACGGTGTAAAAAATTTATTCTCAATTGAAAATACCCTTTCTAATCTACTACTCCCTCTGTCCCTTATTTATAGTCCGGTATTCCATTTTGGACTGTCCCTTAATAAGTGTCTGTTTTGTAAAGTTAGTAGGTAAAAGTTAGTACATTGTCTATTTTGCCCCTAAAAGTAGATTCCATTTTGAAAAGTTAGTGAGTAAAAGTGTAATGATGATGGATACACTACAACAAAAATGAAAATATGTGACGAAATTGCTTGTGAGGAAAATAGATTTCGTCTCCAATTGTGCCTATTAGTGAGGAATTTTTTTTTTCGTCACCAATTAAGAGGACAGACAAATTTAAGGTGAGGAAATTTTATTTTGCCACCAAAAATAGTTAATTAGTGAGGAAAATATAAATTTCGTCACCTAAAGGATTGACAAAATAAATATAAGGTGACGAAATATTTATTTTCGTCACCAATTAAGAGGACAAACAAATTTAAGGTGAGGAAATTTTAGTTTGTCACCAAAAATAGTTAATTAGTGAGAAAAATATAAATTTCGTCGCCTAAAGGATTGACAAAATAAATATAAGGTGACGTAATATATATTATATAATAATATAATTGATAATTTTGTTCTATAAAAATGAGCCTCTTGTATGCTAGTCACACGATTGCGACACAAATATGACAATGCATACCGTTCATTTTGTTGTTCTTAGTATTTTAATCACTTTCGCAAGTTTTCGGGTCTGTCGGGTTTTGGAAGCCCTTTCATCGAGACGTAGATTTATTAATAAATTTTTTTTTTGTTATGTGCGAATCGTGCGATCAAGTATATAACGATAACCGATTTACTTCATTTTTTGCACTAATGATATAATTACTCCCACATAAAAGGTAGACGGTTCTGATTTTCAAATAACACCTCAGGCGGCCCTCAAGTGGTGCATTATAGGACTTTAACGCTTTTGAAAGCACCAAATGCATTATGATCACGTGGTTTCTGACATCCGATTTTCACCAATTTGTGGGAGAATAATAAATTTGATAAGATCTTAAATCGTAACGGTTTAGATCGAACATTTGAAAAAATGAGCCTGCAGCTACCTTTCAAATGTATACATCGAACTTATATGGTTATAGACCAATGTATTCTGCTATAGTCCAATGTACGCTAGCCACACGATTGCAACAAAAGTATGACGATCCACACCATTCATTTTCTTTTTCTCGGTGTTTTAATCACTCTCGCACAAATTCGGGTCTATTGGGTTTTGGAACCCCTTTCATCGCAACGCAGATTCATAAATAGGAAATTTGACTTTATGTACGATCAAGTATATAACGATAACCAATTTACTTCATTTTTTGCACGAATAATATAATCACTCCCATATAAAAGGTAGACGGTTCCAATTTTCAAAAAACAACTCGGGTGGGTTTCGAGTGATGCATTATAGGACTTTACGAGAATTTTTCTTTATTGACATGGTGCGACTGTTGCACATGATCACACACCACACTGGTATAAATGAAAAGAGATGAGTAGATCCGGAGCCCTAGCAGCCCTTTCATCTGACTCGGGCTCTCTCACTCTCATCTGTCAACGTCTCTCTCTGACTCTCAACGTAGCTCTCTCTCACTCACAGATCTGATCAAATGCCTGAGGCTCTCTCTCTCTCCCTCTTAACTCTGAAACAGTGAAGCCCAAGCCGTAGTCGGTGAGTGGTGACCGGTGGAGGCTGCCTTTGCCGTTTCCGTTGCCGTTTCCGGCGGTGAGTCGGTGACCGTTCAGCGACTGTCGTTTCCGTTCCGTTGCTGTTGCCGTTCAGCCACTCAAATGACTCAAACCCTAGATCTACAACTAGATCTGAGTTTGCCCGACTCACCTCTGCCTCTCTTCGTTTCCGGTGACACACAACACTCAAACGGTGAGTATTTACAACCTTGACCCATTTTCGTTCACGATCGTCGACTTTGGCCCGTTTTACTACAAGTACTTGGGGTTTTGATGTGAACACATGTTGTTAATTCCTGCTACTGTTTTCGTTATCCTGTTTGTTGACCACATGCATCCCGTTTTAGGTTCTGCAATAATAAGAACGAATGCTGAACCTATATAATTGATAGGGTGGGATTTCAGTTTTCGAAGAGTACCATTGTTTTTCTTTTTTCACTGATTTTTTAATCAGTGTAAACATTTTGAATTGAATTTGTAAGAGTTTGTTTGGAGGTTTGAACAATCCTTGCTTTGCTATTGTATTTATTATTGGATTGACAATTGGAGCTGGGCGTAGTGATTCCTTTACTTACCAGAACTTTCTACGGTTAGATTAAAAACTTCTTCGGCTTGTGGAACCTCAATTGTATTTCCGTTGTGTTAAGTTCCTCTTTAGTCTTTGGTTGTGTTTGAATCGCGGGTCTGTCATAATGTAAATGTAACAAAAATACAAGATTCAAGGGAAGTAACATAGTAGATGGGATTAACAGTCGTAAATGAGTCGGGTCGAGTGTTTGGCTGCTCAAGCGTAATTTGCATAAAGAAAAAATAGGTAAGCCGATTACCAACCAAACTAGGTCTACTGATTTTGCAGGTGCCATACGAGTTATGAGGCAAACTGTTATATATGTTTTCCCCTGTTTTTTCGTAAGTATGTTTCCCGTATTATTAGCGCAAGTATCTTTCTTTTGTTACTCATCCCCTTTGTTTGACCCCCTATATCTAATACCCATTTTTTCACAAAGTATTTGCTGCTTTAGTGATTAATGTATATTGTACTTGTTTTGTAGCAGTCGCAATTTGAATTAGCAAGGTGTCGTTGGAAAAGTAATGGTGATTATTTTGTGGTGATGCCATGGTTGTAAACTTTTAAGTTTACTTAAACTGTAGAATTATATGCTTCATGCATTCAAAGTTCTTTTAGTACTTGTTTCTGGAGAGGGTACGTGGTCACTAAAACTTGTCAAATATGGTTGTGCAACTGTACGAGGGACTCAATTTCTTGTGTTACTACAGTGGCTATTAACATCTTAAAGAACTATTTGTGCAACTGTACGTGGTCACTACAGTGGCGGAAAAATAAGAAATATAGTCACGTCGTCTTTGGCTATTAACGTCTTAAAGAAATATGTGATGACATGAAGGTTACCCCTACGTGGTCACTACAGTGCCTCGTGTTCTCAGTATGTGGTGGTGTAGAAATATTGTTTTCCTGAAGCTTAACATCATTAACTGTTATTCTTTTCAATGTGCTAAATGATTATTAATTACTACTGTTTAGTTTGGTAACTATGCTTGTGTTGTGCGTATTGCCTTTTGCAATTGCTAGTGTAAAACTTACTGGTAATGCTATGCCCACAAATAAGAAAAGAATAGAGAAGGTTAATTTTTCCCGGGATGGAGGGATATATTTGAAGTTCATGAAGCACATAAAGGGCTATACAATATATTTTCTCGTCAAGCATATATATATATATTCTGGATATCCCTTTCCCCTTGGGGAAAAAGATCCTTGAAGAGCTACATTACATTGATTTGCATTTTTCCGAGACTTAGTATCTGAACTCTAGATGTAATCCCTTGAGGTATCTAAGTTTTTTTTTTTCTTTTTGCATACCCCTTTTTTGGCTTCCACAATCACGATTTGCTACTAAAAGATGTTTCGTATCTGTAACCACTGGTTAATCATTAAAGATGAAATTAATGCCCCCGGTTTGAATATGTTTTGTTTCTGCCTGCGGACGTCTTGCTGCGAAAAGATGTTCTTATCTGTAGCCACTGGTTAATCATTAAAGATGAAATTAATGCCCCCGGTTTGAATATGTTTTGTTTCTGCCTGCGGACTCTAGCTTCGGAAATGATCTGCACTCTGATGTTAGATTTCCCCAACGATTTGTTTGATCTATTGTTCTGAATGGAGGAAGTTTGATTCATTTTCCAGTCAATTGGAACTATATTTCTTCATTCTGAGTTGCATATTATGTGCTTCTGCATTATTATCATTTGACTTGCAATTCCGGTTTATTTGCAGTACTTCAATCAGGTTTTGACAGTTGTTCTTGAAGTGTTGGATGACTCGGAATCCTCAAGTCGGGAACTTGCTCTTTCATTGATTTTTGAAATGCTAAGGAACCAGGTCTGCTTAATATCTTTCTTCCCCTTGTTTTCAATTATGTTTCTGCCTGTTCGTGTCTGGTTCATTGAGTCTTTGACTCCCCACCCAGCAACACATGCCCCACTGCTAAAAACAAACAAACAAACTGAATTAAAGAACCCGTACATTTATTGCCTTCATTTTGGATTTCACAAATATTCAGACTGAGCATTCAAGCCTTTTGAGTTCTGTAGATCACATGTTAACTAAGATTGTGCATTTGCATTTGTCCATGCTATAGATTTGGAAAGAACATGGGATTAAAGAACCCGTAAACTTTGTTGGGATTTCAACTTTTGTTCTTGATCTTTTAAATGCTTCCAAAAAATTCTTGATACGCATGGCTGATTTTACATTCTTGATACGCCTAACTTTTGATTTTAATCATAAAAATTCTTGTGTTTACGCACTTACTCATGGATTTCCTTTGATGTGTGCATATGGGATGATGTACTTGGATAGCTTTTGTGGTAGCTGTTTTCGATCCAGCAAGTGCCCTTCCAACATTCCAGAATCCATTCTCTCTCTCTCTCTCGCTCTTGGAAGGTGAACAGTGAGTCATTGACTACCCAATCTCTAGTAGTTTATGTGTTAGTAGCTCGTATTTAGCTTGGTGGATACCTCTAACCTAGTTTTATGCCAAACCTGAGGTGTAACGAATCCAGGCTAAATATTGAGTTTGTTTTTAGTTAGTATAGTTAGTTTTATTTGATTGCATTGCTTAGCCGAGGTGGTGGCATAACCCCTCGCATATTCTGTTTGCTGAGTTAAGGTGGCAGCCTAGCCCCTCCAGTCTGTTAGTTTGTTAGTCTGTTAGTTGTTTATTTGATTGCATTGCATGAGCGTTAACTTTTTGCACTATAACAAACATGTCCTTGGACTGGGAGGCAACCGAAAATTGAAATTGCTGATATATTCACTTGTCGTGGACTGCAATACTGGCGTGCCTTGATGAGAATCGTTTTGGAAAGAGCAACCCAAATGTGTATCTAGTGGGAATCAGAGGGTTATGTAGAAGGGTTAGAGAAACTATGTCCTAATGGAGAAGGATTAAGGGCTCATATGATATTAGACTGCTAGCTCGGGATTGGAACATCAGCGCTGGATTTTTGCCATGTAGCTGTTTTTTTCTTCTTATTTTAGTATCCATAGTAGTTTTGGGGACTTTCTGCTTAGTTGGATGTGTATTTTGTATGTTCTGATTATGGTAATGGAATTAGAAGTTACGAATGTTCTTATTTGGAGCTTTTGATTTTGTATGTTCTAAATGTAACAGCAATGTGATGAAATATTGACTGCCTTAGAACTACACTTTTGAAGTATATTAGAGGAACTAGTTATCTGGTCTCTTTTCTTACACTCGGAGTAGTAGTCTGCAAGCATAAAAAAAGCATAACCTCAATTGAGCGAACTGCCATTGTGCTTTGGAGAGGAATCAAGTTTTGAAATGTTTGAGCTAGGAATGGTCTCGATCTACTTATATTGTTTTCTATTTTGTTAGCTTTCTGTCATGTGCTCTGTTTTTTTTTCCTTGTTTCCCCTATCTAGTACTCCCTTCCACCCCACCCACGTGATGAAGGCCACCATTGCCAGATAGCTGTTAGATATGACTACCCAGCCACACTGCATCATTTTGTTTGCATTCATGATCCTTCCCTATATATGAACGTGCTTCTGAATCTGTTGTCGTCAATTATTGTCCTATTTTTTTCCTATCATAAGAAACACATTTTCCTTGGTGATGGGGTTTTTTGTTTTGTTATTTGCTTTGGATGATTACTTATCAATTTTTTTGGGCTCCTTTGCACGTGATTGGCGCCAGGTTAGGTGCCAACTTCATTGAGATATGTTAACATAATATTAGAAAATATTGTGTGAGCATATTTTTTAGGTTGCAATATTATAGTTTTCCGGAGAAGAAAGTTTCATTAACATCCGGACCGTCCAAAAGTTTGGACGGTCGCGATTGACTCTGTAAGCCAACTATTCACGGCTCTGCCGTTAAAAAGATTTTCTCAATAAAATTACCTGGGTCTATGGCTAATAGTAAAAGAAAAAACAAGCTGTAGGCTTTTACTGCTGCTGTGATTGTATCCTCTTTATAACACAGGTTTTTGGGCTAGCTAGTTGTTGTGCTGCTGATTGAGTGTTGTTTTGTTCAGTAATCCACCACATTATCTGCTGTTCAGTTCTGTTTTGTTGTGTTCTGTGAAGCAAAGTCCAGTCTCCTGTTGTCGGATTAAATTCTTGTCTCAGTTGTTGTGATGGGTTGTTATCATGTTGTTAATAGCCCCCATTTGTATTGACCTATCCTTAGGCAGCTCTGTAAAAGGCAGAGTATATTTAGATTATAAAAGTCAAATAGTTTAGTAGTTT
The DNA here is from genome assembly GCA_025413875.1 of Rhododendron molle. Taxonomy (NCBI): domain Eukaryota; kingdom Viridiplantae; phylum Streptophyta; class Magnoliopsida; order Ericales; family Ericaceae; genus Rhododendron; species Rhododendron molle. The sequence goes on from CM046393.1 coordinate 46,744,542, forward strand.
GACTAGATTACTTAGGCAAAAATATAGTATCCATGAATGTGTTCGTGAAAGTTATTTTTACCTATGTTTGCACTTCCATCCACCAGGCCAATTTTTCAGCCAACTAAATTTCATGTATTTTTCTTTCAACTGTTTGGTTAATGAAACTATTTTAGAGAACCATAGCTAACTTAGAAACCCTAAAGTAATCCTTTTGATTTTCTGTTTTTGTTCTGAAACACACAACACTTGTTTTCATTTTGAAGCCGAGTTTCTGAAAGTGTTCTGCAAAATATTGCTTATCTAATGCCATGCCATGGTTGATCCCTTAAGTTAGAGAAGTGTTCCCAATAAGTGGACATAGGTTATGATGCAATAGGGATTGGATTTGAGTCATAAGAGTCACAAAAGTTTAGTGCAAAAGGTAATGTTCCAGTTCTATTGTCAGATTGTTTACTGCATACTGTCCACGTTTATGAAGCACAAAATGAAGGCTTTACACTTCAGTTGATTGATTTTGGCATTAACTACCATAATTTCATGCATAGCATAAAAAGTCATTACATTTTGGCATATATACATTTGAAGTTGTGGTTTCCTCCAATACTGGAACTGGGGCTGCCCTATATAGTTGTTCCTCAACAAGCTAATTAAGGGAATCTGTTAAGAATTCGAGTTATCGCTTTCCGAATCATTATGGTAGGGGCAAGTACTTCCCACTTTACGAATCAGACAGGGCAATTCCTTACTTTCCTATTCGTCCTAGTCCTTCACCTAGGGAATCCAATGAAAAATGTTATTTCAACTGGGCCAAGGAAAAAGAGAGAGAATTAACACTTTCACGTCAGAAGAAGGAATGGCAAGTGGAGTTCCCACTGCAGCAGTTTCCGAATCTGGGATGTTAAAAGTACACTATTTGTCTCAGAATTAGACCAAGAAGCCGGGAGGCTTCCTTGCTTATTGATCTCATCCAACTGATCAATGCAATCGGTATGAAATAGACAATCCCTATACGCTGCATATCTTGTCTTTGCATTGATTCCGTGAGGCGGCTTGTTCCTTACTTGAAGTCGTGCTATTGATGTGCTTTGCTCCTCACTCATTGTTTCATTTGTGTAATGTTAAGTTTACATGATGTTTCGTATTTCTATTAACATCTTAACAAGATTTTCTTAATCTTGTTGCATGTTTGCAGATTGAGTATGTAGAAGGTTGGTAGCGGGAGATGATACATGCGTGTTCCTATGAAGACATCTTTTTGGATGAAGTCCGAAGTCTTCTTTTTTGATGATGCTACGGGAACTCTTCTTTTTTGATGATTCATAGGATAAGAATTGTGATGAACAACATGTGGTCTAGTTTGATTATTTTTGACATTCGTACATGTATGCATTATATTATAAATGTAGATGACTATTTTGGGGTGAATGAATATTGCTTTATAGTATCTTGTTTGAAATCTATTAGATTTTAAATTGTACCTGATATGGTATTCTTAGGAGAGTGCGCGACGATTTTTTTGTCACCAATATTTCTAATATATGTAATTTAGGTGACAAATTCTTTTTATCACTAAAGAGGTTTCTCTGTGAAACTTTTAAGAGACGAAATTTTTTGTCGCCAATTGGCTTCAATTTTACGATTATAGGAGAGAAAATCATTTTGTCGCCTATACTAATTTCAATAATAATTAAATTAAATTCTTTGGAGACGAATTTTTTTGTCTCCTATATTGTTTCCCTGGTCAATATTTATTCACTATTAGTGACGAAATTGACAAGGGTGACAAAAAATCTGTAAATTGGTGTCGAAAATTTTCGTCTCCAAAATTACTATAGGTGACGAAACAAAATTTTCGTCACCATGTTACTTTCTGAGACAACCTTTAGGTGGCAAAAAAAATTTCGTCTCTAAACTATTTGCGACAAAAAACGTGCATTTGGTGACAATTTAATTCGTCACCAAATACAAATTTTCTTGTAGTGATAAGTAGGGAAAGTGGAGAAAAAAATTGAAGTGAAAGATATAATGATGATATCTTTTTAATAAGTTAGAATTACGAAGCAAGACACTTAAAAATGGACGGAGGAAGTATTTTTATTTGGTGTGGGCCCCCATGTATAATTTTGATGTTTGAACAAAAAATATTAGATAATTATGAAAATTTGAAACCAAGCGGGAGCCGTGGCCCCATAAGCCAAAGTGTGCTTCCGTCTCCACTCCCTCTCTTTTTTTGGAATTGCAAAATTTTTTTTATTAATCTTTAAAAATAAATTACAAAGATTAAAAAAGATCCAAAGCATAAGGCATCAAAAAAGAGCAAGAGCGAACCCACAAAAGAAGAGACCTCCATACTCTGATAATCATATGCTGCCCTGGAAGGAAAAAACCCACCTCCAAGGATGCCAAGAAGCTAACCAAAACAAAAACTTGTTTTCCTGCTAACCAAAACAAAAACTTGTTTTCCTTTTTTATCTTAATGGAATGAGAAAAGAGAAAGTGTAGCAAGTGAAACTTGCAGTGAGGGTGCGGACGATCCAATTTTCTATTGCATGGTCCATTGTTTGTTTTCCTATTTTCCCGTTTCGTTTTCCTCACTAAGTGTGTGTGCTTAGTGAGTTCCTCTCTTGATGTACCCTTTTCGAATCAATAAAATCTTCTTTGCCGAACCAAAAAAAAAAAAAACCAAAACAAAAACCCCAAAGAGAGAACACTAAACCCGAGAACCTAAACCTTGGCCCTTGGGTCATCTTCGACATCCATAATCATGAATTCACTTATAACTTCCTCCTCATCACCCAAATGATCGATGCCCAAGATTTTATCTACGGACCAAGCAGCCTATGTCTCCACTCCCTCTTTATCTCTCTCTCTCTCTCTCTCTATATGCAAGTAAACAGAATAAAAGAAGAGAAATATGTACAATTGATGAGTACGTATTAATCATACTCCTCTCTCGGCGAAGGGTATAAGCAAACACCAGCAACAGAACGCCACCGACGGCCCACACCAACCAATCCAAGCCCTTGCCGGCGAATACGTCCATCATGAGAAAAAAACCTAACGCGCCCAAGAAAACGCCGGCGTAGCTGCAAAAGCTCGCCACGTTCAGGTGGTGTTTCTGCAGCATCATCCCCGACATGGTAAACGCGAAGCCGAAAAGCATGGTTGCCCCAACCAAAGTAAACAGAATAGACCACAGCGATGACGGATTAGCAGACGACGAATCACCCTGCTGTAGCTGTTTCCGGTAAATCATTAGAGCCAAGGCAGCTTGGAAAGTCAGGCCCAGAAATGTTTTACCCAACTTGAAGAGACCCCTGTCGTCATCGTTGCGGTCTCGTGGCGCCTGATCCCTTGGTATCTCAGCATCATCGGCGCGACCTCGTGGCCGCTCCCTTGGTATCTCGGCAGCATCGTTGCGGTCTGGTGGCCCCTCCCTTGGTCTCTCAATGTTCATTAGAGCCAAGACAGCTTGGAAAGTCGGGCCCAGAAATGTTTTAACGAACTTGAAGAGACCCCTGTCGTCATCGTTGCGGTCTCGTGGTCCCTCCCTTAGTCTCTCAATGTTCAAGGCTCCATCTCTACTAGTACTAGGAGCAGCAGCAGAACCACTAGTAGTACTAGTCGTACTAGTATTACTACTACCACTAACGTCGTCTGTGGAAGTGGTTGGTCGTTGGGGACACAGCATCCCACCGGCCGACAGCCCATCGGATGCCGCCGAGAACGCCGCTTCTTGCTCTGGATTACCCTCAGCTCCGGTACTGGCGCCCGAACCCTCTTCTGCTTTCCGTGTGAGATGGGAACTCATTTTCAGGAGCTTTGATGATCTAGATTATCGTTTTCCAGGAATCTAGGATGGATATAAAAAAAGCGAGTATAGATTACACCCAGGCGAGGGTTTTGGCTTGTTTTTTGTTGGTAATAAAAAGAGGCAATGAGTGGGCGGTATTTAACCCCACTTGAGCTGGGGGTTATGTACTTTCGTAGCAACTTCCCATCCGTTAATTCTCGTTGGTTTCCAGATTATCTCTAAACTCCTCCTTGTTTTGCGGTCTTCTAGAAATTTTGAATGAAATATAACTTCATGGCAACTAATATTACAATCAATCTCGTGCTTACAATATTTGTAATGCTTTTACTACTGTTTCCAGTATTAATAGAAAGTTTGGAAATTCGGGAAAAAGAAGAGGTAGGGGGAATGTTATGGAATATATAATTAAACTGGTCATATTATTTAGTCTTCCTCGATGTATCTTTTATTGAGGTTCTAATGAAATTTTGTTGCCTATCAAAAAAAACTGGTCATATTATTTGGGTATGTGACTATTGTGTGATAACTCTATGTAATGTTGAGATCCCTCTGCTTAATATGCCAAGTTTTCTGCAAAGGGCTGCTTTAGGATTAGAGATGCGTGGAGGCAAAAACCCTAGAAAAATCTAATGGTACAATTTCATGTCCTAAAATTGAGTGTCACTCGACATTTGACAATACTACAATATATACTGACTTGCTAGTATTCCTTTTTTTTTTTTTATCAGCAAAAGGAAGATATTTATAATTCATAATTAAACTAAGTATCTTATAAACTAAATTGATGAGTATGTTAAACTTAGTTTTCTAATTAATTCGTAATTAAACGAAGATACTTATACATAGATATATCATTGTTCAAATAATGGTACCTCAAAATCCAAGTCAAGTCTTTTTTTTTTTTTTTTTTTTGCTCGGCAAAATCCAAGTCAAGTCTCTCCACGCGGTTTTTTTTGCTTTTTGCCTGGGAAAGTTGTAATGTGAATGGAAGGCCCCAGTTGCGGCTTGAATTAAAGATATGGAGAAATACGATTGTCCTTGGCTTGGTTCTTGGTGTTGGCTCTTCTTAATCGCCAACCTCCTTTTCGTCGGGCGTGGCTGACATATGGTACCAACCTAGTGGGCATGTTCGCCCTTCGGCTGTGATGCCTCTATTGTAGCTTTGTTCCCGCGCTCCGTAATCTTGTTTTTCTATTATTAATTATAAACAAAAATGATGGAGAAATTGTTGAGTGCCCCAGGACAAATTGTATCTCACCTTATGTCCCGCCCTATGTTTTTTCGCAAAAATGGATAAAAACAAGACAACATAGGACATAAAGTAGGAACCCAAAAAAACCCACACCCTGAACTCGTAATATTCCTAAACCCAAAAATCAATATGCAACCATCTTCATGCAAGCTAGGTGCCCGGTGATCGACTTGAAGTTGAGATTACGGCCTGTTTGTTTGGAGTAGTATATACAAGGAGGATATGGACGGCACCCGGATATAATAATTCGGGTGGAGAGATATACATCCGATGTTTCTTGCGTTTTAATCCCACCCGCATACTCCCTAGCTCTGTCCCCATTTAGAAACAAAAGGTTTATTGAAAACACAGGGCCCGCATGCTCAACCTTTAATCCCTTATTTCTTTCAAGAAATTGTCGAGGTTGAAATAAAATCCCACACGAGTCTGATTCTGCATTTTGAGTTTAGTTTGCAGATTATAATAGCCATTTAGTGTGTGTATAATTTTTTTTTAATTTGGTCTTGCAGATTATGTGCACGAATAAAAGATACTTCTAAATTTTAAGTCACAAACCAAAAAGATTAAATTCTGCATTTTGTTTATCACTTAATGGAAACTAGTAGAATTAATTTTGTGCAAGTAGCCCTTGCACTACAGGATCTTCGGGGGGTCTGTGATTCTTAAGGCTTAAGAATGTTGCAATTGTGGTTTCTGCGAAGCTTCCTTGTCCTGAAAGATTTGAGAAATAGTGGAGTGGCCCCAAGCCCCAACTACTCTCTCTCATAGCATTTCTTATGCGGGCCTTGAGTTACGTTCTTTTTACAATGGCAGTGGTGGAATATCTCTTTATCAAGTTTTTTTTTCGAAACGGCAAAAATTTTATTAAAAACTCAACAAATGATACATCGAGAATGCAAAAAGTGACAACACACCTGCATCATGATGTTAATACACGAGGAAGAGTGAAAGGCCCAAAATAAAGCATAGAAAGAAAACATCCAACAAAAAGTTGAATGCGATCCAGAAAGCCGGAAACTACTCAACCACAGCAAGTAACAGCCGATTAAAAAAAAAAAACCACATCAAGAAATAACAATCACCCAATACCCTGAGACCTAACAGAAGCATCCAAAAGCAGAAACCAAAAACCTTAAACCACGAGATCCCAAAAAACTGCAGCCCAAACATCAAATACTTCACACTTCACCCAAAAAAAACAAACGCAGCAAAAAATACCAGCAGCAGCAAATACGAGCAGCCCACAAACAACCGTATTGTAGACTTTTAACTCACGTTAAAGAGGAAAAGACAAGACAAATCTAGGAAAGAAAATGATTTCATCACTTCTTTTTTTTTGTTAACGTCACTCCCCTGCAAGTGAATTTTTACACTAAAAATACACTTATAGGAAAGTGGTGTTAACAAAAAAGGGAGTGGTAAAATCAGCGGCCTTCTAAGAAATCATACACTGGTAGATATTTTATTTTCCTTTACACCCTTCAAAATTTTCCCTACTCTTTTTCTTTCTCACTCTCGGTTAATTAGTTAGATTTCTTGTTTCTTTCACCCATTTTACCAATCGCAAACATTTAGAAAAATATTAATTATGCTGAGAAAATGTTATTTTATGTTTCAGCATTGGGCGAAAGTAGCTGGAGATCGCTATCTCGTAACCACTTCCACCTAGTGGGTGGTGGGGTTGGAGCCATCCCCACCTCCAATTTGAAGCCAATTTTTTTAACGTTAAGCCAAGTCGATTGGGGACCTTCTGGTATTCGGACATTCACATTTCTACAAAAATTGTGAAAGATTTCATTCTAAAAAATGATTGGTTCGGATCACGACCAAATATATGTCAATGGCTTTCATTTGAACACCATAAGAGAGTTTTTTTTTTTTTTTTTTTCTCGTCAAAAGAAATTTATTTCTATTCTTTAAAAATTGAATAAAAAAATTAAATGGATTAAAGGCACAATGGCATTCCCCACCCAAGATCCAAATGATGCCAACCAAAAAAGACCAACGAAAGGAAACACCCAAACCTAAACTACCGAAACACCTCCAAACCCTAAAACCCAACCTCGAAAGCCAAACCGTAGAGAAGATCACAGAAGAGTTGGACACAACTTTTGACAAAAATAAGTCCTCAACAATATATAATTTTATGATTATATAAATAGTCTTCCTTTTCACATTTTTACGGATAAAAATGCGCTAACAAAAGTGGAGTTCCATTAAACAATACTACCTGAATTTAAATCCTGTCTCCGCCGCCACTTTCTTTTACAACGCCAAACAAAAAAAATACTCAAGTTTTCTCTAATCTCCTACTCATTATTTTCCCTCCTGAGTGTGAACACACTACAACATAGGAGTATATAAAAATAGAAAAGTCGATTTCGCGGAAGTTTCTCCATGCACATTAAGAAGAGTATAAATTCTTTCCACTGTCACTTTGTACTTCAATTAGTGATATGACTATTGATTTTCGATCATACTAAAGTTTTGTGTCATTTTACTACGTACTCTGCGGACTCTAAAAGATGAGTGATTTAATTTGCACGGTAAGTTCTGAAGTCGGTGGCAGAATCCCCTAGGTTTCAACGCGCGGTGGACAGAATTTAATCCCCATTTAGGATTTTCCTTGAAATGACATCCACCAACCTTTCAATTGTCTAATTCCACAATATTCTTCAATGTTTGACATTATAACGGGGAGGTGGGCCAGGGATTGACAATAACTCCATGAATTGCGTATTAGTATACATTAAACTTTCAATAGTTATTTTCACTGCTAGGTTTTTGTTTTCTATGGTTTTTTGCTCGTTTTTTGATTTACAAAATAGATCATTATCTCATAATACATTACCTTTAATTCAAAAAATACTGAATGAGTTCTAAGGTTGAAGAGGATTTTAGATTTCTCAATACTCAATCTATCTGTTGTTTCTACATTGCAATTTTTCGTGGGAGGTTTGGTCGTGGATTTTGGAATGGTGGCATGTACAATGGGTGTGCTCCGAATCTCTGCAAGATCAT